>CM035846.1:194347410-195820574 GCA_020510985.1 Pholidichthys leucotaenia | reverse complement strand
GCAGCCTGCCGCGCATCCAGTCTCTCTCTCTCTCTCCCTCTCACAAACACACACACTGCGGCGAGTCGGGCAAAGAGCACCTGTGGAGCTGCATTCATGCCTTTCATCGGTTGGGCTAAACTTTATCAATGACAAACTCGCTGTTCTTTTATTACGAACTCTTTCTTTCCCAGTTATAGGGGAAATAAGTATCGAGTATGTCAACATTTTTCTCATTAAACATATTTCTGATGGAGCCGCTGACCTGAGATTTTCCCCAGATATTAGTAACAACCCAAGTAATCCATACATACCAAGAAATCAAGGCAAGTGTGTTCACAAAACAAGTTACATTTAATAAGTGGAATGACACAGGGAATAAGTATTGAACACACTTGGTGAAATTCATTACCTCCGCCAAGGGATGAGGTCATGTTTTTGCTGGCGTTGGTTTGTTACTGCAGCCAAGGAGGTAATGTAATTGGGGTGGTGTGTTTGTGTCTCTGTCTTTCTGTCATTCCGTCTGTTTGTTTGTCTGTCAGCGGGATTACACAAAAACTACTGGATGGATTTAGATGAAATTTTCACCGGGGTAGCCCTTGGGCCAAGGATGAACCCAATAAATTTTGGTTATGATCTGAGAATGCATACCTCCACCAAGGACCTTGTTTGTATTTGTGCAGCAGGATTACACAAAAACTACTGTATGGATTTGGATGAAATTTTCACCAGAGGTGGTCCTTGGGCTAGAGATGAACCCATTACATTTTGGTGATGAATTCATACCTCCGCCAAGGCTCTTAACTTTTCACAGTGTGTTAGCAAAAATCTATCTATATATTCAAGACCTCTCTGTGTGTCTGTCTATCTGTGTGTTCCTCAGATATCTCTCAAACCGTTTGTCACACTGACCTAAGATTTTAAACGTGATTTACTGAAGCGACAAGGGTGTGCATCCCCGAATATGTAGTCACTCAGTCAAAATGTGTAATTTTTATCAATAAAAGTTTAGTCACCGCTGTGTGAATGCTCTATGTCTTCATCCCCTGGCTTCAAGAAGTGTAGGTGGGGTTTCGGATTGACTCCGTGCTCATTGGAGAATACGCAGCATCACGGCCATGCTGATTGGAGAATACGCATAACACAGCATCACAACTTGTCAGTCACCACAATGCTTTGCAAACAAAGCTTTTAGAAGTGCTTTGCTGCTGAGGTTATGAGGGTGTGCATCCACAAGTATGGAGCTGCTCAGTCAAAATATATACCATAAAGTTGCGTATTCGCCATCGAGAACGCGGGAAGGGGGAGGCGCTGCTGGGGACCCGTGCATCCACGAGTATGGAGCCGCTATATACCATAAAGTTGCATAGGCCTAATGGATATATTTGCCATAGAGAACACGGGGTGTGCAGCCAAGACTCCCGTTAACCGGCCAACACCGGTGTCCCACCATGTGCTCCACAAACGTTCAAGGGGGAGCACGCTCAACCTGCCCAGTCAGTGGTACACGGAAGTCCCGACTGCTGCTTCATTGTGGAGCAGAATGACCACAACAACTGCATATTACATGCGGACACATGCTTTGACTAAATGACAGCAAGACGCAAAAATGTCCAAATAACGAAATAAATCACTTTTATTTAAATATTTACAGACAAATGGGCAACACTGATGCAAAACTTGCAGCCATATGGGTCCTTCTGCTGTGTGTGTGTGTGTGTGTGAGAGTGAGAGAGAGAGAGAGAGAGAGAGAGAGAGAGAGACTGGTGAAGGGATCAGCGCTGTACCGTGGATGCCCTGAATTTACCTCTGGTCATCAATGAAGTAAACAAGATACAAATACAAAACAAAAAAATTATAATAATAATGTTCGCTGTTTTGTACTTACAATATATTTGTACTTATAATATTGCTAAAATATAAATGGATGCACTAAAATGGGTCTCAAATATTTGTAAACGTGTCCTGTTATAGTACTGCATGACTTTATTGACGATAGACTATAAACTACACATATAAACAAAATTATAATGGTGACTGAACAACTCCCATTCCCCAAAGTGCAACATACAACATTTATGAATATAACTCATAAAAGATCACACAAATAAGTGATCTGACAAAAAAAAAATAAACAAGCAGTTCTTAAACAGTGGCTAATATTGCATGTCCCATTCATTTTCAATTATTTTGTAATTAATATTCACACAGTCAAATAAATCTCAGTTCAGTCCATTTCATATTTGTCTGAGTCTAACATGTGTGATTGCCGACATATAGGCTACACCTCTGTATTCCACTTTTAAACACAACCTACATTTGCACCTGCAAAGCCTGATTGGGCTACCTGTTTCAGACAGGAATACTTGCTTTCTATGGGCATGCACTAGTACTCCAAAACTACTGGATGGATTTGGATGAAATTTTTACCAGAGAGCAACCCATAACATTGTGGTGATGATCCGAGAACACATACCTCCACCAAGGCTTCTCAGTGTGTTCGCAAGAATCCTCCAAAACTAGTGGACAGACTGATGCAATTTTCCCCAGAACTGGCTCATGTCCTTCACGTGAACCCATTACATTTTGGAGGTGATCCATGAGGGACAGAAGAAGCTTTGGCGGAGGTATGCGCTGAGTACCTTTCTAGTTTATTGGTTTGTTTGTCTGTCTGTTAGCAACATTAAAAAACTCTGAACAGATTTTGATGAAATTTACAGGAAAGGTGTGTAATGGCACGAGGAACAGATGATTAGATTTTGGTGGTGATCTGGATCATGGTCTGGATCCAGGAAATTTTTTGAATATTATTTTATACATTTACAGTGGGGAAAAAAAGTATTTAGTCAGCCATCAATTGTGCAAGTTATCCCACTTAAAAGATGAGAGGTCTCCAATTTTCATCATAGGTATACCTCAACTATGAGAGATAAAATGAGAAAAAAAAAATCCAGAAAATCACATTGAAGGATTTTTCATGAATTAATTGGTAAATTCCTCGGTAAAATAAGTATTTGGTCAATAACAAAAGTTCATCTCAATACTTTGTTATATACCCTTTGTTGGCAATAACAGAGGTCAAACGTTTTCTGTAAGTCTTCACAAGGTTTTCACACACTGTTGCTGGTACTTTGGCCCATTCCTCCATGCAGATCTCCTCTAGAGCAGTGATGTTTTGGGGCTATCGCTGGGCAACACGGACTTTCAACTCCCTCCAAAGATTTTCTATGGGGTTGAGATCTGGAGACTGGCTAGGCCACTCCAGGACCTTGAAATGCTTCTTACGAAGCCACTCCTTCGTTGCCTGGGCAGTGTGTTTGGGATCATTGTCATGCTGAAAGACCCAGCCACGTTTCATCTTCAATGCCCTTGCTGATGGAAGGAGGTTTTCACTCAAAATCTCACAATACATGGCCCCATTCATTCTTTCCTTTACACAGATCAGTCGTCCTGGTCCCTTTGCAGAAAAACAGCCCCAAAGTATAATGTTTTCACCCCCATGCTTCACAGTAGGTATGGTGTTCTTTCTCCTCCAAACATGACAAGTTGAGTTTTTACCAAAAAGTTCTATTTTGGTTTCATCTGACCATATGACATTCTCCCAATCCTCTTCTGGATCATCCAAATGCTCTCTAGCAAACTTCAGACGGGCCTGGATACGTACTGGCTTAAGCAGGGGGACACGTCTGGCACTGCAGGATTTGAGTCCCTGGCGGCGTAGTGTGTTACTGATGTAGCCTTTGTTACTTTGGTCCCAGCTCTCTGCAGGTCATTCACTAGGTCCCCCCGTGTGGTTCTGGGATTTTTGCTCACCGTTCTCGTGATCATTTTGACCTCACGGGGTGAGATCTTGCGTGGAGCCCCAGATCGAGGGAGATTAACAGTGGTCTTGTATGTCTTCCATTTTCTAATAATTGCTCCCACAGTTGATTTCTTCACACCAAGCTGCTTACCTATTGCAGATTCAGTCTTCCCAGCCTGGTGCAGGTCTACAATTTTGTTTCTGGTGTCCTTTGACAGCTCTTTGGTCTTGGCCATAGTGGAGTTTGGAGTCTGACTGTTTGAGGTTGTGGAGAGGTGTCTTTTATACTGATAACGAGTTCAAACAGGTGCCATTAATACAGGTAACGAGTGGAGGACAGAGGAGCCTCTTAAAGAAGAAGTTAGAGGTCTGTGAGAGCCAGAAATCTTGCTTGTTTGTAGGTGACCAAATACTTATTTTACTAAGGAATTTACCAATTAATTCATTAAAAATCCTTCAATGTGATTTTCTGGATTTTTTTTTTCTAATTTTGTCTCTCATAGTTGAGGTATACCTATGATGAAAACTGGAGACCTCTCTCATCTTTTAAGTGGGAGAACTTGCACAATTGGTGGCTGACTAAATACTTTTTTGCCCCACTGTATATTGCGCTTTTCATGTACTGTCCCTTTAAGATGTGTCCACGGAGTTAAGGCAGACTTAGGTGCGTGCCCACACCATAGGCCCATGCATGCACCATAGGCCACTCTTTATCTTGTATATAAATGACATATGCCAAGTATCAAAAATTCTGAAATTTATTTTGTTTGCGGATAACACAAATATCCTTTGCACTGATGAGAATTTGCAGCAGGTTTTAGAGGTGGTAACAACTGAAATGAAAAGGTTAATGCAGTGGTTCAACAAAAATAAATTATTTCTAAATATGAAAAAAAAAAAAACCCAAACAAAGATTATGTTGTTTGGAAATTATAAAATAAATCATGAAATAATGGTAACGATAGATGATACCAGAATAGAAACAGTACAGGAAAATAAGTTTCTGGGGGTGACGCTAGACAATAAAATCTGCTGGAAACCTCACATCAGTCACATCCGGGCCAAGCTGGCAAAATGTATAGGGATACTGGGGAAAACAAGACACATCTTGGACTATAAATCATTGTTCTTATTGTACAATTCACTGTTTCTACCTTATCTTAACTACTATGTAGAGGTCTGGGGAAACACCTACAGGACCAACCTACAGCCAATATGCACATTACAAAAAAAAGCTACAAGGATAATAAATAATGTAGGATATAGAGACCATACCAACTCGTTGTTTTTAAAGTCACATGTCATAAAGTTCATGGATTTAGTTAAATTTAAGACAGCAAAAGTCATGTACAGGGCAATTAATAATCAACTCCCAACTAATATACAAAAAATATTCAAAAAAAGAGACAATGATTATAATTTGAGAGGAGACTTAAACTTTACAAAACCTAAGGCACGAACAACTAAGAAAAGTCTGTGCATATCTGTCTGTGGGGTGGATTTGTGGAACAGTCTGGAGCTGGAACTGAAACTATGTACAAACAGAAATCAATTCAAAAATAGGTATAAACATTAGTTGCTGAAAGAATATATGTTAGAAGGGTAGTATTTATATGTACGATTCACTATGCTCACTCTGGGACACTATGGAATGGTAGGTGGGACAGTACTGTGTTATATCTGTGTTGTTTGGGGCTGGGTTTTGATGCATGGACTGTATGTATGTTGGGATGGATGGGTGTTAATGTTGATATGTACAAAATATAGTTAATCGTTTACTTGGGGTCTTAAATGAGGTAATTTGTATATATTTCACTTGGGTTGTATTTATGGAAAAGAGGAGTTGGAGTTAATAAGTGTTCACTTCTTCCTTCTCCCTTTCGAGCACTGTATACTGTCACTTTATCGCACTTATTTGTTTTTTGTTTGTTTTTTTTACCTTTTTGTTCAAAATAAAGTATGTATCTATCCATCTCCTCCGCAACCAGGAAGCCAAACACTGCAGAAAAAGTATGAAATGGCTTGGAACAAAAATGAATGTGGTCTTCATCCACATAGTATGTGATGATTGACATTATTTCATCTGAAGATGCCAAGAAAAAGCAAGCAAAGACGGGGTTTGGAGTGCGTGTGGACGTAACTCCGGCCGGCAGACAAGGATGTTGTTGCAGCCACATAACCCACATGGTGTAAACACAGTAAACTGAAGCACTGGACAATGTTTAATTATTCTGTTTGTGAAATCCCAATAGGCCTGTTTTATTATGCTTGTTTACTATGCACCGCAGTGATATGATACCGCACTGTCGTGTAATAATGCTTAATAATTATGAACCTTGTCAGTGAACTGTAAGGGAGAAGAGAGGAGAAAAAAAAATGACCTACAGTTAGGCCCAGAAATATCTGGACAGTGACACAATCTTCATGATTTGGGCTCTGCATGCCACCACACTGGATTTGAAATGAAACAACTACAACTGAATTGAAGTACAGACTTTATGGTTTAATTCAAGGGGTGGAACAAAAATATATGATTAAACATGTAGGAATTGTAGCTATTTTTATACAAACGCTCCTCATTTCAGGGGCTCAAAAGTAATTGGACAAATAAACATAACCCTAATTAAAATGTTACTTTTCAATATTTTGTTGAGAATCCTTTACAGGCAATGACTGCCTGAAGTCTGGAACCCATGGACATCACCAAACGCTGGGTTTCCTCCTTTGTGATGCTTTGCCAGGCCTTTACTGCAGCTGTCTTCAGTTGTTGCTTGTTTGTGGGTCTTTCTGCCTTAAGTTTTGTCTTGAGCAAGTGAAATGCATGCTTGATTGGGTTGAGATCTGGTGATTGACTTGGCCATTGCAGAATATTCCACTTCTTTGCTTTAAAAAACTCCTGGGTTGCTTCTGGAGTATGTTTTGGATCATTGTCCATCTGTACTGTGAAGCGCCATCCAATCAACTTTGCTGCATTTGGCTGAATCTGAGCAGAAAGTATATCCCTATACACTTCAGAATTCATCCGGCTGCTTCTGTCTTTTGTCACATCATCAATAAACACAAGTGACCCAGTGCCATTGGAAGCCATGCATGCCCATGCCATCACACTGCCTCCACCATGTTTTACAGAAGATGTGGTGTGCTTTGGATCATGAGCTGTTCCAATTCTTCTCCAAACTTTCTTCTTCCCATCATTCTGGTACAGGTTGATCTTAGTCTCATCTGTCCAAAGAATGCTGTTCCAGAACTGGGCTGGCTTCTTCAGGTGTTTTTTTGGCAAAGTCAATTCTGGCCTTGCTATTTTTGAGGCTGATTAATGGTTTGCACCTTGTGGTGAATCCTTTGCATGAAGTCTTCTCTTTATGGTAGACTTAGATACTGATACACCTACTTCCTGGAGAGTGTTCTTCACTTGAGTGGATGTTGTGAATGGGGTTGTTCTTCACCATGGAAAGGATTCTGCGATCATCCACCACTGTTGTCTTCGGTGGACGTCCAGGCCTTTTTGAATTCCCAAGCTCACCAGTGCACTCTTTTTTTCTCAGAATGTACCAAACTGTTGATTTGGCCACTCCTAACATTTCTGCTATCTCTCTGATGGATTTCTTCTTTTTTTTCCAGCCTCAGGATGGTCTGTTTCACCTCCATTGAGAGCTCCTTTGACCGCATGTTTGTGTGTTCACAGCAACAGCTTCCAAATGCAAACGCCACACCTGGAATCAACTCCAGACCTTTTAACTGCTTAACTGATGACAGGTTAACGAGGGAAGAGCCCATGCAGCCTTGTTATTTTTTTTGCAGCCTTCTGAGTCAATTGTCCAATTACTTTTGGTCCCTTGAAAAAGAGGCGGCTACGTATTAAAGAGCTGTAATTCCTAAACCCTTGCTCCAATTTGGATGTGAATACTCTCAAATTACAGCTGAGAGTCTGCACTTTAAGCCCATATTGATTATATAATTGTAACCTGAATATGTTTTCATAAACAGCTAAAATAACAAAACTTGTGTCACTGTCCAAATATTTTTGGGCCTAACTGTAAAAGATTCAATAAACCATGATGCTGATTTAAGGTAGAATTGCCCAGCCCCAATGTATGGTCAATACAATTATGGCTTGTTATTCAGTCCCTCCAAGATTTCACGATGTTGCGATGGTGTCAATTTACGCGAAATCAGCCAATCAGCGCAACGATTGCGCAACCTTGCAACTTTGTCCAATCACCGCAACTTTGGATTCTGGCCAATCCTTGTCAACTTTCGCCAATTTCACCAATCAAATTTGTCTGAGTGGCACTGAAATGCTCAGTCTAACCAGTCAAATGTATCACTGCATTGTGTTCACTTCCGTGTTTACAGTGAGTATTAACAGAACGCTTCAGCAAAAAACTGTGTGATTAAAAAAAAAAAAAACTCTCACCCGCGAGCTCTCCAACACCGTCCCTTCCTCCGTCTCCCCCAGCCTGCCGGTAGACATCTCCATCCTGACCACGTGTACGAAGTGCTGGGTTTGTGTTGAAAAACATCCGCCTGCCCCAAAAGCACCCCGTTGCGGGAGCGCACGTGACGAGAGACTCCATAAAACCACAAACAAATGAGCAAATCTAACACGACAGCCAGTGCTTGATCATTTCATACATCTTTAGAGGTAAAATCATGACTACAGCTTGTCAATGAGCTTTAAAGCTGTGAATCTTTGATCTGGACATAGACAAACGCCCCCCTCCGTAAATGAAAAATGTGTTTCTGATGAGACGGGTGTGGGTGTGTCTGTGTCAAGACGTACAGCAGACAGACAGATAGGCGTTAGGCATAGAAAGAGAGAGAATATTGTAATTTTTTTTTTCAGAAAAACACAAGACTCCAATAGGCAATACAGACGAACATAATAAATTATTTATTTTTTCCTCTCCAATTGGTACAGAGTGGTTGGGGACCATAGGGAGTTTTCAAATGAAGGTGCTGCTAATCATTTCCAAATCCATCCATCTTCTTCTGCTTAATCCTTTTTGGGTCGTGGCGGGGGGGGGGGGGGGGGCTGGAGCCTATCCCAGCATCTTTAGACGAGAGGCAGGGTACACCCTGGACATATCGCCAGTCCATCGCAGGGCCAACACAGAGACACAGACAACCATTCACTCTCACAGTCATACCTAAGGACAATTTAGAATCCCCAGTTTGATGCCAATTAACCTAACTTGCATGTTTTTGGCATGTGGGAGGAAATCGGACAAATCCCGGAGTAAACCCATGCAGACACGGGGAGAACATGCAAACTCCACACAGATCACTGTTGGTCGGGGGCTGGGATCGAACCCAGGATCCCCCGGCCAAGGGTGAGTTGTTGTGCTGTTTAATATGCATTCAATGCAATTTAGCTGTTGTAATGGATATTATGTTAAAGTCTGTATTGGCTGTTGCACAAAAGAATTTTTCTGTATAGCAGAACTTTCTGCTTAATTTACAGATAATGTAATAGCAAATGTTTGACAATCCTGTGCTTTTCTTGTATTGTTGTATAGAATATCACTGCAGTAAGCTGGAAAATCCATCTGCTTTAAAATTTGTAATTCTTCCCACAACTTTATATGTAAAAAAATCCTCTTGAAACGTTGCAACTTTTTTTTTTAATCAAGGTCTTTTTATTTGCTTTTTTCCAACAGAAAAACAAAATATGAACAAAAAGAAAACAAAACCATTACGCCTCACCCCAAACTGCCAGACATACTGTATAAAAACAATGCATTGACCCCCATATCTAAATGTATAAATATAAAATGGACAAATAGATGTATAACAGATGTGAAAAAAATAATCAAATAAATTAAAGCGTAATAATAAAATTTACATTATTATGCTGTTGGCTTCAGCATCTTCAACAAAAGTTAGAAAGAGTTCCCAAATGACATAAAATTTCTCAGTGGATCCCTTGACAGTATATCTTATTTTTTCTAATTTAAGAAGGTACAGAGCTTCTCTGATCCAGTGACCCTATGTTGGTGGCTTTGAATACTTCCATTTGAGTAATATTAGTCTCCTAGCCAGGAGAGTGCAAGAAAGCCAGCATACTGACTTCTCGCTTTTGAAGGGGAGAGTCTGTCTCACTCACCCCAAACAGGTGCCAAAAGTGGTGACGGAGTTATGGTCCTTTTGCAGATCTTAGAGAAAGTTTCAAAGATAGTACTCCAATAAGTATGTAATTTTGAACACGTCCCAAAACATATGAATCAGAGTGGCTGGATCCCGCCTGCAACAATCACAAATGGGATCCACACTTAGTTTTATCTTAGAGAGCCCAGCCTTAGACCAATGTAATCGGTGTACTATTTTGAACTGAATGACAGCATGTCTAAGACAGACTGATGAAGATGAAATTCCCTGCAGTATTTTATACCAAGTTTCCTCTAATATTTGTTCGTTTAGCTCTATTTCCCATTTGTTTTTAAGATACTCCAATGATGTCAAGTTATCGGTGTAAATTAAATTATAAATTGTGCTGACAGACTTTTTTCTTGCTGGTTTACAATTAAAAATAGAGTCTAGTAAAGAAGAGGGAGGGAGGGCGTGATGGAATAAAATCTAGATTTGAGGTGACAAAGCTGCGAAGCTGCAAATACCGTTAAAAGTGAGATTTGGGGATATTGTATTTCTGTACTAACTGTTCTAAAGACGCAAAGCTGCCATCAATAAAGAGATCTGATAATGAAAGCATCCCTGTTGTAGACCATTTGTCAAAGGCCTCATCTATCAATGACGGGGTGAACATGTGATTTTTTGAAATTGGAGCGGCCAGGGACAGGCCTCTAAGAGAGAAGGATCTTGTAAATTGATTCCAGATCTTAACTGAGTGTAATACAACTGGATTGGAGGGGAAACTGGAAATAGGCTGTGCATATGGTAACTCTGAGCATAATAAAGCTTGAAAGGAGGTGGATTTAACCGATGCCGCCCCTAAGCCTATCCACTTGAAGCCTACAATGTCACTACTCATCGAGTATAATAATGCCCCAATATTGACCACCCAATAGTAATATAGAAAGTTTGGGAGTGCCATCCCACCCAGTGAACAGGGTCTCTGTAGTATACTTCTTTTAATTCGGGGCATATTTTTGTTCCAGATAAAACTTGATATCTGATTCTTTAATTTGGAAAAAAAAAAAAAAAGGATTTTGTTAAAAAAAAATGGCAGGCACTGAAAAAAGTATAAAAATTTAGGCAGAACATTAATTTTGATCACATTTATTCTTCTACCTAGAGACAGGGGTAGCGGGTGCCAACGTTCCAAATCCTGCTTCAAATTAGCTAATAAGGGCTGATGGCTGTGTAAAGATCTTTATGGTTTGATGTCACCCATATGCCTAAATATTTTAATTTTTTTGGCAGACCTTAAAGGGAAATGAGTTTAAGGTCGTCTCATCAATCCCAGGGCTGATAGGCATCAGCTCACTTTTCTGGATATTAACCCTATAGCCAGATATTCTGCCAAAATCTCTGAACAAAGCCAATAGTTTAGGGAGACTCAAGGAGGGTTGTGATATATATACCAGCATATCATCTGCATAGAGTGAAACCTTATGCATTACACCAGTGCGTTGTATTCCTTTAATATCATCATGTTGTCTAAGGGCTAGGGCAAGGGGTTCCATCGCTACTGCAAACTGCAGCGGGGATAGAGGGCACCCCTGTCTCGTACCACGACAGAGTTCAAAATAGGAGGACAGATTGTTATTTGTGCGGACAGCAGCTAATGGCGATGTGTATAAAAGTCTAACCCATGTTAATTTGTGATCAAACCCAAACCTCTCCAACACGCTAAAAAGACAGCCCCACTCCACTCGGTCAAAGGCCTTTTCAGCATCAAGTGAGATTCAGGGATGAGAATGGGTTTTGGGAAAAAAAGAGGAAATATAAGCCGGGGGTCTTGGGGGACGCAGGCCCCAATCCGGATCTAAGGCGAAGCCTTTGTGGGGGGTCTGGGGGGCAACGCTCCCCAGAAGCTAACAGAATCTGGTGTTTTAGAATGCTCAAATGTGGTCTTATATTTAAAGTTAGAAGTAAGTACAAATGCATTTATAGTTTATCTTTTTAATCTGCTGCTGCATCACATGTGTAAATTTATGATATCTGAATGGTATGTTGATGTAATAATACTAAATTATATTTTACTACTATTTAATATGTTTAGAACTGACACAGAATTACATTTACATAGTTCTAGAACAGACAAAATAATTTAACCAAGTAAAATAAATAAATATTAACAAAATTCCATCGCCAAGTGCATCACCCATTTATTAAAATATACTGACATTCTGCAAACATTTTGATTTATTAATGTGTGCATTTGTTAGTGTTACTAGGAATATAAAAAAGTTGCATATTAGTATATTTTAATATTTGAAAGATAATCTAAGTATGTAAAACCTAAAATATGTTTAATATTTTTATGCAATGACCATAAAGAAATTATGTTTACTAATAAAAGCAAAGATATCTTAGGAAAGGCAACCCATCACCACCCATGACAAAAAAACTGACACACGCATTATGTAACTCCTCCTAGTGAAACAAAAAATGATAAAATTATATTCAAAATTCTTAGATTGCATTTCAAATTGTGAGAAAATATGTAATAACATTTATCTATTACCAATCGATAATCAGCATTCAAACACAATTAGTGTTTCAAAACAGGCATGACGTCACAACTTACACATGCTATTTCATAACAAATTCATAACGCGAAAATTCTCGAGTACATTATTTATAACGAGAAAAAAAATCTTACCTCGGAATGTGTCTTCCGATCACTAATTGCTGTAATTGGGGCCGATTGTGATGAACTTTGATCGACTGGCATCTGAATTTGACCGTGACCATCGATCGTTTTGAACGCAGCACGAGCGAGTAGTTCGATCTCCTTGTAGCCACAATTTTGAGATGTTTGTGTTTTGAACAGTGTTCAACTAAGGCAACACAACCATGAGATCCATAACTCAAGAAATCGTTGCAATAAACACACTGGGCTTTCCCTGGTACTTCGCATTTCGCTATGAAGTCGGCCATTTTTTCAACCACAACTTCGGTATTTTTACCGATCTTTACAGTCATTGACAGTTTTTTCGAGCCATTCCCAACGAAACTTGTTCCTTATCCATTTGGTGATTTCTAAAATGCTTGCTTTGTTGTCTTTCGTGAGTTTTAGGTTCACCATTTTCACGAAATCGGGAAAACTCAGTTGATTGAACTGTCCGCCATTTGCATTTCGCTCCGCATGTTGGATATGACAAAGGAATAACAAAATCGCCGATTGGTTGCTTCAATAAGTATCAGCCAATCAGTGGCCTTGTTACATTACATTACTGATCTCGCTGGGTAGCGCGTTCTGCGCGGTGGATTTTAGCAGCCGATCGAAAATACGACTCGCCGCTCATAACATACCCCCCCCCAAAAAAATTTTCTCCTCGAATTTAGACGATTCACGAGAATGACCCTAGACATGCTCAAATCCGAGGAATTCCGCGGATCCGCGGAGGATTCTCATCCCTGGAGATCACTATTTCCAACAAAGCCGGTGGTGAGGGGATATAGAGGATATTAAGGAGGCATCTGATATTAAAAAAGGAGTGGCGATTCTTAATAAAAACCTGTTTGATAAGGTGAGATAATTGAAGGGAGAATTTTCTCCAAGAGACATGCCCACACTTTGGCGAGAATTTTTGTATCAGTGTTTAAAAGGGAGATTGGATGGAAAGAGCTGCATTCAAGTAGGTTTTCCCTTTTTTGAAAATTAAAGAAATAACTGCCTGATGCATAGTTGAGGGCAAGGTTGTGGTTGAAAGTGACTCTTCAAAAACTGACAATAGTAAAGGGAAAAGCTGAGCCAAAAACTTTTTTTTAAAAAGTCTGGATAGCCGACTTCCGGTCTGGACACCATGGTGATAGCAGCTTACCGGATTTTTGGAAGAGTGAAAATGAAAAGACAAAGTCATTATGCCTAAAGGAAAACAGAAGAAATCGACATTTACCAGGCCAGGACACGCAATGGCCGGAGAATCTGATCCGGAGGATTTCCATTCAGAAGACGAGGAGCTGAATGAAGCTAGCAACAAGGTTATCTTAAAAATGGTACTTAAGGAATTAAGACAATTTCACCGAGAGTGTTGGGCCGAATTTCGTGAAATCAAAGACGAAATAAAAAGGACAAACAGCAGAGTGGACCAGGCCGAGGACCGAATCATGGAAGCAGAGGAAAGAATAAAAGGGCTGGAAGATACCGTGCTGGAACTACACAAATGACAGTCAAGACTGGAGGCTAAGCTAACCAACCAAGAAGGAAGACTAAGAAGAGACAACATAAGAATTCATGGTCTGAAAGAAGGAGTCGAGGACGGTTTCACCACAATGGTGGCTTGCGTGGAATCCTTACTGAGAGAAAAGTTGGACATTCCCCAAACCACCGACTTGAAGACAGAAAGAGCGCGCCGTACATTAGCCCCTAGGCCGGCGGCGGAAGCGCCACCAAGATCGGTGGTGGTGAAGTTCTCCAACTCCAGAATAAAAGAAGAGGTTGTAAGACTGGCTTGGCAGAAAAAAGGATTTATGCACCAAGAAAGAAAAGTTTTCGTGGAACACGACTACGCTCCGGAGGACCTTAAAAAGCGTTGGGAATACAACAACGCTAAAAAGGTACTATGAGAGAAAAAACTGCACTTTCAGACTCCATTTCCGGCGAAGCTGCGGGTTTTTTACGGGGATGAGACGTGTCTCTACAACTCGGCGGAAGAAGCAACCACGGATATGGCGAGAAGAGGACTCCCGGTAACGGTGTATAAACCCGCAGCAGACCCGATCGAAAGAATCAAGGCTCAAATGTGGTCCACACAGAGACCCTCAAAATCCACGGGCCAGCAGCGGTAAACCCAGCGCCAGAGCTATAAGGAAAAACTGAGCGTTTACAGGAGGGAATAACGATATTTTTAATCGATCTGCGCATCCAACTCTCCTCCTACAAGGTAACAAACATTAAAGGAGATGCAGATTCAGCAAGTGGTAAAACATTTCATGGAAGAGACATAATATTAGAAACAAATAAGTCTTTAAAAAAAAAAAAAAAAAAAAAAACTTGTTAAAATAGAAATGTGTCAATGAACCACATGATCTCTCCACACTAACAAATACTGTACTAACGTGACTGTTTGCTGTGATGGTGGTGGGAGGTTCCACACAATTTCATAGGGTATAGGCATAAAAAAAATAATAATAATAATAAATAAAATAAAATAAAATCATTACAAGTTCGGATTGGGATCTGAAATTCACGTTAAAAATATGGGACAACTTACAGGGATAAGAGAGGGCCCTCAGCACGTAACGGAATCTGAGGAATTTCCTTCAGAGCCAACACACCATCAAGGCTCTTCTAAGGTCACTAAAAAGACCTCAGCTCAGGAAGATCTTTTGTCAGTTTTTTGTTTTAAAGTTTTATATACTATGTTCTTAATGTTCTTTCAGTTTCTGAGTAGCATAAAAGAGGGCCACTACACTGTTATACTAAATAAGACAACACAATGGAGAAACAGGGTGTAACCAAAATAATCTCATATAATGTAAAAGGGATCCTGAATTCAGTTAAAAGATCCAAGATTCGAGGCAAAATGAAAAAAGACAAAGCAGGAATAATATTTTTACAGGAAACCCACCTAACAGACGTGGAGCACACTAAACTCAATAGACAAGGGTTTAAAATGTTCTCTTCATCTTCATATAAGTCAGGGAGGAGGAGGAGAGTAGCGACATTGATCTCAACCAAAATTATATTTGAAAAAAAATCAGAACACAAAGATAAAGAAGGGAGATTCAGTATGGTACTTGGGCGGCTAGAGGGAGAAGATATCACCCTGCTGAATGTATATGCACCTCCAGGGGCTAACTGGAAATTTTATAAAAATGTATTTGACCTAATGATAACTAAAGCCCAAGGTTTAGTGATATGTGGTGGAGACTTCAATCTAAGACTGAATCCATACTGGGATGCATCAGGTAATTCTCCACATCAAAATAACACTCAAAGTAGAAAAACTCGGATGCTACTAAAAGAAATGGGAATCTATGACGTGTGAAGGGAATTCAACCCCAGTGTAAAAGATTATACATTTTACTCAGCACCACATTCATCATACTCAAGGATTGACTATTTTTTTTATGTTTAATAGAGACATTGGAAGAGTAAAAACATGTAAAATAGAACTGATGGATCTCTCTGACCACAGTCCGATCTATATGGACTTAAGTATCCAAAAATACACAAATAATACATTTTCTTGGAGGTTAAATTCAAATGTGATGAAAGGACCACTGAAAGATGAATTGGAATCAGATATTCTCAGATATTTGGAAGAACATGATAATGGAGAAGTATCCCCTTTAATACTGTGGGATGCATGCAAAGCTGTAACAAGGGGAAAGATTATCGCAAAACTGGCACTCCTAAAGAAACTGAGACAAGAAAAACTAATCACATTAGAGTCAGAACTTAA
Source organism: Pholidichthys leucotaenia (assembly GCA_020510985.1). Lineage (NCBI taxonomy): Eukaryota > Metazoa > Chordata > Actinopteri > Cichliformes > Pholidichthyidae > Pholidichthys > Pholidichthys leucotaenia. The sequence continues at coordinate 195,804,257 of CM035846.1, read as the reverse complement.
GAACCTAGAAAAAGAGCACAAAGACAACACTCATTCTAATGACTCGCTCAAAATTAAGGAAATTAAAAAACAAATAAATGAGATCTACACAATAGAAATCCAGAAGAAACTTACATTTCTGAAACAAAAATACTATGAAACAGGCAGCAAATCGGCAAAATTACTAGCCTATAAATTGAGGAAACAACAAACGGAGAGAGCAATCTACAAAATCAGAGACCCAGTATCAAAGGAAATAAAATTTAGAATTCAGGATATTCTTAAAAGCTTCGAGAACTACTACAAGAACCTGTACTCCTTCAAAAAACATAAAAACGCATCCGAAGCATTCCTAAACACATTAAACCTTCCCCAACTTACTGAGTCACAAAATAAAACACGACTGTCAGAAATACAACCTAAAGAATTAGAAAAAGCAATCATGAAACTTAAAGCCAACAAATCCCCAGGAGCAGATGGCTATACAGGAGAGTGGTACAAAACCTTTAAACAGCAACTATCTCCTCTCCTCCTGAAAACATTTAACTATATCCTCCACACAGGGGAAATCCCCCCCTCCTGGAGAGAAGGGGTCATTGCAGTCATACCTAAACCTGAAAAGGATAAACTAGACTGCTCCAACTACAGACCAATCAGTGTGTTAAATCAGGACTATAAGTTTTTTACCACTATCCTTGCCAAAAGGTTAGAAAATATACTGACAGACTTAATTCATTTAGACCAAACAGGTTTTATAAAACAAAGACAGACACAAGACAACATTAGACGCACTTTACACATAATTCATCATATAAAAAAAATATAACTTAAATGCAGCCATATTGGGATTAGATGCTGAAAAAGCATTTGATTTGGTTGACTGGACTTTCCTATATAGAATCTTATCCAGTTTCAATTTTCATAACAACTTCATTAGAACTATCCAGGCATTATATAAAAAAACCAACAGCTAAAATAAGGATTAACGGTAAATTATCATCATCTTTTGAACTGGAAAGAGGATGTCGTCAGGGCTGCCCCTCGTCTCCACTGCTCTTTGCAATCTTCATAGAACCTCTGAGCCAATGGATAAGACAGAATCAAAAAATTCAAGGTATTACACCTGGTCAGAAGGAACATAAAATAGCACTCTTTGCTGATGACATTTTAATATACCTGGGGCAGCCGGACACCTCTTTTCCAGAACTAATCTCAGTTTTTTCAGAGTTTGGAGACTTATCGGGGTACGAATTAAACATGCATAAAACCCAAGTTTTAACATTCAACTATGACCCAAATCAATATTTACTAAGCAAACTCAAAACTAACTGGGAGATGGAATCTATGAAATATTTGGGGGTCAATATCCCGAAACAACTCAACAAAATTATAACACTAAACTATGATCCACTGATGGCAAAAATAAAATCTGACCTAGCAAGATGGAATATGATACCATTCTTGGGTACCGCACAAAGAACTGAAGCAGTCAAAATGAATATACTTCCACGTCTTCTATACCTTTTCCAAACAATACCGGTAGAACCTCCCAAAAAAACATGGCAAGAACTGGACAGAAGGATCTCAAGAGTCATATGGCAGGGCAAGAGACCTAGAATCAGATATAGAACCCTACAGCTAAACAAAGACAAAGGTGGGCTCGCGCTGCCAAATATCAGGGACTATTTTAAAGCCGCACAAATTAAAACTTTAGTAGAGATATGTAACCCAGTCTACACTGCACAATGGAAGGAGATGGAATGCCAAATAACAAGTGACATCCCCCTACAGGCGATAATAGGGAACAATGCCTTACCTAAACTTTTGAATAACACTAACCCGTGGATAGAGACCCCGCTAAAAATTTGGTTTAAGATAGTCAGAGAGAATCAAACTAAAGAACCCTATCGATTACTGCAATGGATTGCCTATGATCAAGACTTTACTCCTAATAAAACAGACACTAGATTTAAAAAGTGGAAAGAGAACGGACTGATAAAATATTACGATTTTTTTAAAGGGCAAATTTTAAGAAGTTTCGAAGATTTGAAAAAAACAAGGTCTAATAAATCAAGACCTTTTCAGGTTCTTTCAGCTTAGACACCACATAAACAAAATACTTAAAAAGGAAGATTTGGAAAGGGCCCAGTCAGGTGTTCTGAAGGTCTTCTTAATGGCATATAAAGGGATCCCAGGGATCAGATACATTTCTAAAATATACCAAGGTCTTCAAGACTTAAAAGGAGACAACACATCATATATAAAAGAAAGAGGGGAAAAAGAGGGGAATTTCACTTTACAACTGGAAATATGGGAAAAGCTAAATAAACAGCAATGGAAAAGTACCTCATCCCTGCAGTGGAGAGAATTTGGATGGAAAAATTTAGTAAGATTTTTCAGAACACCTGCACAAAACAAATTTACTCGTAAGGGGTTGAATTGTTGGCGCTTGTGTGGTGATGAGACTGCAAATCATTTTCATGTGTTTTGGTCATGTCCAGTTATCCACCAATATTGGACCAATGTACAGACAATATTGGGGAAAATATTCAAAATAAAAGTTCCCTTTTCTTTTGTAACTTTGTATTTGGGTTTACTACCGGAATCACTGGAAAGACGAGGAGAAAAAAAATACTTATTCACTGTTTTAATATTGGCAAGTAAAAAAGCTCTAACAAAAAAAATGGATGTTGAAGGACTGTCCTACACCTGAAGATTGGATTAACGTGATTCAAGACATTTATTCGATGGAAAAGTTGACATTTGCACTGAGACAGGACATGGATGGGTTCTTGAACTTTTGGCAACCCTGGAACACATATGTCTTCCATTAGATCTAATCTTTGACAAATACCATTTCAATAATGGCACCTCTCTTTGTTCCAATGCTACTCAGATACGCTTTCATTTTTTTTTTTCTCTCTTTTTTTTTTTTTGCTCCTGGTTTTTTTTTTTTTTTTGGGGGGGGGTTGTTTTCTTTAATTTCTCTTTTTCTTTCACTTAAAAAAAAGGGTGCTGTAATATTTATTCTTCCAATGTTGTCAAAAAACAAAAAAAGGGAACATGTGATGAAAATGTAAACAATGCAATGCTGTAATGACATGTATACCCTTTATAAAAACTTAAAAAAAAAAAACAAGTCTGGATAGCCATCTGGCCTTGGAGATTTGTCACTTTCCATGGACTTGATTACTGAGGTTATTTCCTGGATTGAAAAGTCCCTCTCCAGCTCCTCAGCCACATCTGGGTCCATGGTTGGAATATGCAGATGTCAAAAAAATTTCTCAATTTCCACTGGGTCTACCTAAGATTCTGATGTGTACAATGATTGAAAAAAGTTTTAAAACAGGAATTAATTTTAAGATTATCCGTAATTTTGATACCTTGCTCATTAATTGCAGAGATGGTCTGATTGGCAGTCCTTTGTCTCAGCTGATGGGCAAATATTCGTCCAATTTTTTCACCATGTTCAAAACAGCCATGCCGGGATTTTGAAAGAAGATATTCGGCCTGCTGAGTTGACAAAATGTCAAATTTTGATTGGAGTAGCATGCGCCTTTTCATTACTTCTGCAGATGGTTGGAAATTATAAGATCTATCCAGCTCCAGTATTTCATCAGCCACCTCCTTAATGCGTAGCGCATTTATTCTCTTTTTATTAGCACAATAGGAGATAACCTGGACACGCAGATATGCTTTCAAAGATTCCCAAATGATTAAGGGGGACATTCCTGGGGTTTGATTAATTTCTAAAAATAGTTTAATTTCGGATGATATAAATTTTGTAAAAGACTCCTCAGAAAGAAGAAGAGGGTTGAGTCTCCAAGGACGGCAGCCAGATTGAGTGATAGGAATACGCATTTTCATGATCAAAGGGCCATGGTCAGAAATAACTATAGCTTCATAGTTGCATTTAGTTACACAGGAAAGTAGTTTCTTATCAAGGAAAAAATTATCTATGCGGGAGTAGCTCTTGTGAACTGAGGAGAAAAAAGAATATGCCCTGGAAGTGGGGTGACGAAACCGCCAATCATCAGCTACACCATACGACTTCAAAAACAGCTGTATAGCTTGTGCAGATTTAGAAAGGGAAGTCTTAGAGGGGCAGCTACGATCCAAGATAGGGAAGAGTGTGCAATTTATATCGCCACCGATTTTCTATAATATCAACATACCACAAGGTGGTATGTTGTCATGTTTGGTAAGCGGGAAAAAAATTTAGAGAAAAATGCCAGATTGTCCCAGTTTGGTGCATAGACATTAGCCAGGATTACCGGTAGTGTATAGAGTTGCCCCACTGCTATAACATATCGCCCCTCAGGATCTGAGTCTACATGCATGTGAAGGGTATGTTTTTCCCAATTAATATGGCCGTCCCTCTGACTTTGGGAGTTAAATTTAGAATGATACAATTGCCCTGCCCATTCCCTTTGAATGCGAAAGACGTCTGCTGTGCACAAATGGGTTTTTTTTTTTTCTTACTTATTTGTACCCGTAGGTAGATTTGGTTTGCAGTCTGGTGACAAGCCACCGGCTGCTGGTCGCTGCGTGCGCGAGCGCCCTAAACCTACATGTTTTTGGTGTGCGGGAGGAAACCGGAGAAATCCCGGAGTAAACCCACGCAACACGGGGAGAACATGCAAACTCCACACAGCTCACTGTTGGTCGGGGGCTGGGATCGAACCCACGATCTCATGATCCCCGCGATCCCCCGGCCGAGGGTAAACTGTGCTGCCACAGTGCTAAACCACTGCGCCACCGTGCAGCCCCAACAGTTTTAAATGTGCAAGCACCTTCTTACGCTTTATTGGATGGTTGAGTGACTTAACGTTCCAGCTGACAAAATTGACAGAGCACTCGTCCAATCGTCCTACAGCAGTGTCAGTCATGCTGGATCAGAGAAGCTGTACGATTGTTTTCTCTCAAATGGCAATCTCAAAGAAAAAGGAAAAAAAGGGTAAAGAGACCAATATCAGTAACTAAAAAAGTCTGGCATTCCCCTTCCCAACACCTACAAGAACAAGGTGAACATAGTGCAGCTCCAAAACAAATCCACACTGAGTGTTTGTACTGGGGAAAGAGCTCTATGAAGATGTCCAAACAAGCCCCACGGTCAGAGCTCACAATGAAACTTAATTTAGCGCTTAAAAGTCTGTTATAGACTCTGCTATAAAGTAAAATAATGAGACTACTAATAGTGCAATAATTAAAATAATAAAGACAGAAAGAAATAAATTAACAGACCTAAGCCAAATTGCTTACATCTTGTTTTTTTTTTTTTTTTGTTTTTTTTTTTTTTTTGGCAAGGTGTAGTTGACCAGGATAGTGATAGTCAGTGAATGCAACAAACATTGCTTGGTAAAACTGTCTTTAAATTGAAAGAAGACTTGACATTTAAAACCTCGAAATGAAGTAACATAAAGCTGATAACATTAGCCATAAAGGTGACTATATATACCTATAAACAAATTTCTTCAAATTAACACCAAAGAACAAGATTATAGTTCAGACATTTAAGGAGGACTCACAGAAACGCCATCAATGACGAATGGAAGCAGAACTTTTTTTTTTTTTTTTTAATAAATCTTGTTTTTTTACCTGACGGAGAGAGTATTAAATTGAGGTCATGTTCTGCCGAACTCCGCCATTGCCTGGTCCCAAGCCCAGGATGCGAAAGGAGGAGGGTTGTGCGTTGGGTTAGCAGCCTACCACGTTAAAAAACGTTTGCTACAGAAATGCCAACAAGATCAACAAAAAGTCATCAAACCTTGGGCGACGAGCTGAGGACTAAGGCAGCAATGTCTTATATGAAAAGCAGGGATGAAAGCCAAAAGGAAGTTTCTGTTCCGATGGAGTCCTTGGTGAAACCCAAACAACGAGTGAGAGTGGGAGCATGGAATGTTCGAACAATGTACGAAACTGGAAAAACAGCAATTCAATTCAATTCAACTTTATTTATATAGCGCCATTTCACAACAACAGTCATCTCATAGCACTATCAACTGTAGGGGGGGAACCCCCACAGTTGCAGAAAGACCCCAGCAATCAGGCGATCCCCTGTGAGCAAGCACTTGGCGACGGTGGAGAGGAAAAACTCCCTTTTAACAGGAAGAAACCTCCAGCAGAACCAGGCTCAGGGAGGGGCAGTCATCTGCTGCGACTGGCTGGGGGGTGAGGGGATAGAGAAGAAGAAAAGAACAGACATGTAAAGAGCAAACAGCACGATGGGGACTCAATCTATGGGAGAGAACAAACAAATGTTAATGACCAGCAAAAAAAAAAAATATTTCATAGAGAGTGAAGAAAGGAGTGAGGCCCAGTGCATTACTGGAGGTCCCCCGGCTGACTAAACCTATTAGCAGCATAACTAAGGGAGGGTTCAGAAACACATGATCCCTCCCTAATTGTAGGCTATATCAAAAAGGTAGGTTTTAGCCCTATTCTTAAAAACAGAGATCGAGTCTGACTCCCGAATCCAGATTGGCAGCTGATTCCACAGGAGAGGAGCTTGATAACTGAAGGCTCTGCCTCCCATTGTACTTTTGGAGATTCTAGGTATTACAAGTAATCCTGCATTTTGGGAGCGTAGTGCTCTGTTAGGATAATACGGTAGTATCAGATCTTTTAAATAAAAAGGAGCCTGATTGTTTAGAGCTTTGTAAGTAAGAAGAAGGATTTTAAACTTAATTCTAAACTCTATGGGAAGCCAATGAAGGGAGGCCAGAACCGGAGAGATATGATCTCTCTTTCTAGTACCTGTTAAAACTCTTGCTGCAGCATTTTGGATCAGCTGAAGACTTTTTAAAGATGTTTTAGGACAGCCTGATAATAAAGAATTACAATAATCTAATCTCGAGCTAACAAAAGCGTGGATCAGCTTCTCAGCATCACTCTGAGACAAGATGCTCCTAATCTTGGCAATATTACGCAAATGATAGAAGGCAGTCTTAGAAACAAATTTAATATGTGAATTGAAGGACAAATCCTGATCAAAAATAACTCCAAGGTTCCTCACAGAGCTATTAAGAGAAAGAGTAACTGCATCCAAACTGAAAGTTTGATTTGGAAAGGAATTTCTAAGGTTTTTTGGACCAACAAGAATGACTTCAGTCTTATCTGAATTTAATAGCAGGAAATTACAAGTCATCCAAGCTTTGATTTCCTTAAGACAGGCTTCTAACTTGGCTAATTGATTAGTATCATCTGGCTTCATTGACAGGTATAATTGTGTGTCATCTGCATAACAATGAAAATGTATACAGTGCTTTCTAATAATGTTGCCTAACGGAAGCATATATAAACTAAAAAGAGTAGGGCCTAGCACAGATCCCTGTGGAACTCCATGACTAAGCTTTGAGTTGAAAGAAAACTCATTTACATGAACAAACTGGAACCTATCAGATAAATAAGATCTAAACCACTGCAACGAAGTTCCATTAAGTCCAACATAGTGTTCTAATCTATCAAGTAGAATATTATGATCAATAGTATCAAAAGCTGCACTAAGGTCTAAAAGGACAAGTACAGAAACTAGTCCATTATCAGATGCAATGAGGAGGTCGTTAGTGACCTTCGCTAAGGCTGTTTCAGTACTATGATGGATTCTAAACCCAGATTGAAAATCTTCAAGTAAACCATTTCCCTGCAGGTGGTCAAATAATTGCGTAGCAACAACTCTTTCTAAGATTTTTGAAATGAAAGGGAGATTAGAGATTGGTCTATAGTTAGCTAAAGCTCCTGGATCTAGCGTTGGCTTTTTGAGTAAGGGTTTAATTACAGCCCTTTTAAAAGCCTGCGGTACATGGCCTAAAGTTAATGAAGAATTGATTATATGAAGAATAAAGCTACCAATAAGTGGGAAGACTTCTTTAAATAACCTGGTAGGAATAGGGTCTAAAAGACAAGTTGAAGGTTTGGATGAGGAAACTATTTTGTCCAACTCACAAAGGTCGATTGGAGTAAACTCATCAAGACAGACATCAAAAGAAGGAGTTGTAGTAGTTACAGTATTTAAGTTAACTGTGGGAAGAATCTGATTGATTTTATCTCTGATGGATGAAATTTTATTATTGAAAAAGTTCATAAAGTCCTGACTAGTAAGCTCTAAGGGAATGCTAGGATTGACAGAGTCCTGACTCTTTGTCAACCTGGCTACAGTACTGAAAAGAAACCTGGGATTATTCTTGTTCTCTTCTATTAATGCAGAGTAATAACTTGTTCTAGCTTTTCTAAGAGATTTTTTATAAATTAAAAGATGATTTCTCCAAGCTAAATAGATTTCATCTAAATTAGTAGAGCGCCATTTTCTTTCTAATTGACGAGTCTTCTGTTTTAAGCTATGAGTTTCTGTGTTGAACCAAGGAGTTAGAAATCTCTGATTAGACTTTTTCTTTTTTAAGGGGGCCACCAAGTCTAGAGCCTGATGCAGAGAAGCTGAAACACTATCCACCATGTTATCAATTACAGAAGGAGCAAGCTGTCTATAGCTTATTTCCGTTGTGTTGACACATGGTATAGAGGAAACAATCTGCATAAATTTGGAAACAGCATCATCTGAGAGGCATCTACTGTAATAATATTTTTCTTTAGGAGCCAAATAGTCAGAAATAGTAAAATCAAAGGTTAACAGACAATGGTCTGACAGTACAGGGTTATGAGGAGACACTGCAAGATTTTCTATTTCTAAGCCATATGTCAGAACAAGGTCCAATGTATGGTGGAGGTAATGAGTAGAATTTCCTACTTTCTGAGAAAACCCAATCGAGTCTAATATTGAATTAAAAGCCACATTAAGGCAGTCACTAGCTACATCCACATGTATATTAAAGTCCCCTATTATAATTATTCTATCAGATTTCAGCACTAAATCAGCTAAGAAATCAGCAAATTCGGATAAAAATTCTGAGTAGGTTGATGGGGGACGATAAACTATGGCAAATAAAATTGGGTTTAACCTAAAATTGCTAAAGTGCCCAATACTGAGGACCAGGCCCTCAAAGGAATTATAACATGTTTTTTGCTTTACATTAACTAGTAATTTGGAATGGTAAATTGTTGCTACTCCTCCTCCACGACCAGACCTTCTGGGATTTTGACAGTTTAAATAACCAGAGGGAGTTGATTCATTTAAACCAACATAATCCTCTTGCCCTAACCAAGTCTCTGTAAGGGATATTAAATCAATCTGATGATCAATTAACAGATCATGGACTAACAGAGACTTGGGAGTTAGAGACCTAATATTTAATAAACCACATTTAATTTTTAAATTATGAGGAGGAACAGAGGCCAAATCATTCAATTTAGAGGCTTTATGTTTAATTTGAGTTTTACCAATATTTTGCTTTATCACTTTGGGATGCTTATACATTATATTTTTATTCACTTTGGGGGGAGCAGACAACGATTCTCTGATGTGGAAGTCAGGGGCTAAGTTGAGGGGTGGCGGATGAAGAGGAGCTGCAGAGAGGTGTGTAAGACTGCGACTCTGCTTCCTGGTCCCAACTCTGAGTAGTCAGGGTTTTGGAAATTTGGATAAAAAAGATGCCAGATTGTTAGATAAATTCAACTTGTTGGCGTTTGCTACAGAAACGCCAACAAGATCAACAAAAAGTCATCAAACCTTGGGCGACGAGCTGAGGACTAAGGCAGCAATGTCTTATATGAAGAGCAGGGATGAAAGCCAAAAGGAAGTTTCTGTTCCGATGGAGTCCTTGGTGAAACCCAAACAACGAGTGAGAGTGGGAGCATGGAATGTTCGAACGATGTACGAAACTGGAAAAACAGCACAGGTTGTGAAAGAGATGAAGAGATACAACATCAACATTCTTGGAATCAGTGAAATGAGATGGACAGACTCGGGAACCATGACCCTGAACACAGGAGAGACAGGTGTACTACTCGGGAAGAACAGACGGCAAGCACCAGGAAGGAGTGGGCATCATTTTAGACAAGAATGCCAAGAAGAGCTTCATGGGCTGGGAGCCAGTCAATGCTCGGATCATTAGAGCAAGGTTTTTCTCAAAGTACGCGAAGACCACCATCATCCAGTGCTATGCACCAACAGAACCATCATCAGATGAAGAGAAGGACCTTTTCTATACAAACCTCCAAGAGCAAATAGACAAGACACCATGGCATGACATCCTCATTGTGATGGGGGACTTTAATGCCCAGGTTGGTGCAGGAAATGTGGGATACGAATCATGCATGGGAACCCAAGGAACAGGTGTGAGAAGCGACAACGGTCAGAGATTTGTGGACATGTGCCTGGAGAATGGGCTAGTGATAGGAGGCACCATATTCTCACACAAGACAATTCACAAACTGATGTGGGTGTCACTGGATGGGAGAACCAGGAACCAAATAGACCACATAGCCATCAACCAGAAGTGGAGAAGGTCTGTGACTGATGTCAGAGCACTAAGAGGGGCTGACGCCGGCAGTGACCACCACCTTGTTCTGTGCAAGCTACAGCTAAAGCTGAAGAGGACCAACAAGAAGACTAGTGAACAGCTCTTTGACTCAAGCAGACTGAAGGATCCTACAGTAAAGACTCAGTTTGTACTCGAGCTGTCCAACATCAACACCTTGAGCAACACTGTCCAGAAGTTGTTCTTCAACACAAGCAAAGAGGTGTTGGGCCACAGGAAAAGAGAGAGGAAAGAATGGATCTCTGAAAACACCTGGCAACTCATCGAGGAGAGAAGGGCAACAAACCAGCGCATGCTAGGGGGAAGCACAGAAGAGAGGGAAGCAGCTGCTGAAGCATACAGACAGAAGAACAATGATGTCAAGAAGAGTGTCTGCAAAGATAAGAGAGAGTACACGGACAGCCTGGCTCAGGAGGCACAGTCAGTAGCAGAAAGGGGAGACACATGAACGGTCTACAAAATCACCAAAACCCTCACAGGAGGTTTCACCAGCAAGTCAACGGTGGTTAAGGACAAAGACGGGAAAGTTCTCATGAAGGAAGAGGACCAACTCAGTAGATGGGCGGAGCACTTCAGAGAGACTCTGAATAGACCAGACCCTGAGGAAGAAGCAGTGATAGAAGACACAGGCTTTCAAAAAGAAATGAAGCGGGGGCGCATCACCCAACAGGAGATAGAAGAGGCCATTAAGCAGACAAAAGGAAACAGGGCACCTGGCGAAGACAGGATTACTGCAGACATGCTAAAAGCAGATCCAAAGGCAAGTGCAAAAGCTCTGACAGAACTTTTCAACAAAGTGTGGGAAGAAGAAAAAGTCCCTGTTACTTGGAAGAAAGGCATCATAGTCAAGCTGCCAAAGAAAGGCGACCTGTCAGCATGCGGGAACTGGAGAGGCATCAACCTTCTGTCTGTGCCTGGGAAAATCTTCTGCAGAGTTCTGTTGATGCGGATGAGGCAAGTCATAGAGAGGGTCCTGAGGGAGGAACAGGCAGGATTCAGAAGCGGTAGGGGCTGCATAGACCAAATCTTTGTCCTGCGTACCATAGTCGAACAATCACTGGAATGGAACTCCTCACTGTACATAAACTACATTGACTTTGAAAAGGCCTTTGACAGCATCCACCACCCATCCCTCTGGAGGATTCTGACAGCTTATGGATTTCCAACAAAAGTAGTCAACATCTTGAAGGACATGTATGCTGACAATCAGTGCTGCGTACGCCACAGTGGCCAGGAGAGCGAGTGGTTTCATGTGAAGACCGGGGTCAGACAAGGCTGCGTGATCTCACCGATCCTCTTCCTGGTCGTCATTGACTGGGTGATGAGGACAGCCACAGGAGACCGACCTAGGGGACTTGTCTGGGGACTAATGGCCAGACTGGAAGATTGCGACTTTGCAGACGACATCGCTCTGCTATCACATACACAGAGAGACATCCAGGAAAAGACAGACAGAGTTGACCAGACAGCAAGAACTATTGGGCTCAGGATTCACCCCAACAAAACGAAAGTGATGAAACTGAAAACAAGAGCACACAGAAAACAAAGGTACAGGGCGAAGATCTTGAGGAAGTACAGGACTTCAAATACCTGGGAAGCTACATCTCAGCTGACAGCAACATCGAGAGAGAGATCTCCACAAGAATCGGTCTTGAGGCACAGGCTTTCAACAGACTGCGAAATGTATGGAAATCGTCAGTCCTGCAGAACAGTACCAAACTGAAGATCTACAAATCAAACGTTCGCTCAGTCCTCCTATATGCCTCAGAGATCTGGAGAACAAACAAGAAAATTGAAAGCCGCCTCAGAGGTTTCGAAGGACGGTGTCTACGTCGAATCCTCAGAATCTACTGGGAGCAGTGCGTCACCAACAAGGAAGTCAGCAGACGCACAGGCATCAACAACATCGTGGACGAGGTGAAGCAGAGACGCTGGAGGTGGCTAGGCCACGTTCTGCGCATGAACAAAGCCAGGCATCCACACGTAGCACTCAGATGGGCATCGCCAGGGAAAAGGAGGAGAGGCAGACCCCAGGGCATCTGGAGGAGGACAGTGGAAGAGGAAATGAAAGCGGAGGGCAAGACCTGGAACGAAGTCAGCTGGCTCGCCCAAGACCGAGATGGCTGGAGGAGACTCGTTAGCGCCTTATGTCCCAGCTGGGGCGAAGAGGATTAAGCTAAGCATGTTCTGCCGGCTGGCTGGCACAGCTGTTGACGCCGCCGAGGACACAGTCCAAGGACGGATAATTTTTTCACATATAGGGAGTTGTTCAGAACTCCTTATACAAAGATATACAGTGATGATAGAGAGTGAAGTACGTGGCGGTAATGCACTTGTAAGCTGGTTGCCAACCGCCAATCAAATCTAAAAGAAGAAGAATTCTCTGACTCTGAAATGATGCGCTGCTTTATGTAGGTCATGCGGCGGATGATAAAATAAGCAGCGATGCTGAGGTTTTAACAGGTTTTATTAATCATACCGCCGTCACGAGCTCCGCTCCCGGCGCGAGCCCACGGCTCTCAGAGAAGGAGGACACAATGTCTGTGTCCAGCAGCAGCAGTTGCAGAAGTCAGATTGAGAGAGCGAGTTACAGAACCTGTGCAGTATTTATACCCAACTCAGACAATACATCAAAGTAGATTCACAGCAGTTGGTACGATCAAAGGGACTGCAGAACAGGCATGAGACATTTGCATTTGTAAGACCTACATAACAATAGGCAGATGCAGTCCTCTGCTCCAGCTTGCAGGACAAAGAGGTTACAAGGCACATCTACATATTGATCTGTCTCTAGGTCACAGTAAGGACAGGACGCATGAACACTATACATGAATGGCACATTACATCACAATACATGAATGGCACATTGCATCACAATAAATGCATGGCACATTGCATCACAATACATGCGTGGCACATTGCATCACAATACATGAATGGCACATTACATCTCAGTAGTGCAGCGGAAAAAACCGAGAGAAGAGAGCTGAGTGTCCTGTGTGTTGTGGGGGGGGGTTGAATCAACCCGCCACAGGTCATGGCTTTATCAGCATTGGTGAATTCCTTCTCTTCTCCGTTGTGTGTGATCCGCAGGCGGGCTGGAAGCAATATTCCAAAGCGGACACCATCGCGGTTGTGGAGCAGCTTCCTGACTTCCGTGAACGAAGCCCTGGCCTCGGTGACGGCTGGACTGTAATCTGGGAAAACAGCAATTGGCTCCCTGTTATATCAAAGTGGAGCTCAGGAATGTGCTCTGCTCAGTACCTCGACACAAGCTTGATGATAGTGGAGCTTAGCCACGATAGGGTGAGGTCTCCCACCTGGTTTCCGCGGGGCCAGACTTCTGTGCGTGCGGTCCACGAGCACATCTTTATCCAACTGTAGCACCTCTCTTAGCAGCTTTGATACGGAGGTTGTGGAGCTTGCGCCGGATGTTTCAGCCACCCCCAGTATTCTGATGTTGCATCTTTGCATTCTCCCCTCCATGTCCTCACATTTGTCTCTGAGCCCCGCAACCTCTGTTTTCAATTCTGTTATTGTACTTTGGAGGGCTGTCACCTCGTCTGACCACGTAGACAAGCCAGTTTCAACCTCCTGGATAGTAGCCTTCACTTGGTCCATGTCGGAATGAATCACCGCCAAGTTATTTCCGCCTTGACGGCCTGTATCTCGTTCTTGAGAGAGTTAAAATCCTCGGCGAGCGCATTTTTCATTTCTGATTTTATCACAGCCGAAATTTCAGTCTTCAATGAGAGAAGAATTTCGGTCTTTAGGGAGTCGACATCCATTTCTGACTTATCTGGTGGTGATGAAGCCGTCTCAGTCGGGGCGTCAGTGGAGCACGAGGAGGCATTAGGCCTGGTGTTGGATGATCCGGTATATTTATATTTGCGTAGACCTGCCACCAATTATCCACACTTACACCTTCACACAACTTAATAAATATGTTCAAAACAGAATCCCAGCATTTGTAATGTAATGCGCTTATAAAATGAGAGAAAAAAGAGGAATTCTGACGAGAGCTCAAACCAAACACGTCCTACTCCATTGTTAGCTCAGCAGCGCCCCCCGAAACATTGCAACTTTTAAAAAAAGCTCCTGCGTATTCAAGCTTTTTGAGCCACAACAATCATAAAAACATCCCGCAAAATCCTGGAGGGACTGGTTATTATAATGTAGTCATATCGTTTTTGCTGCCATTTGTCTGTTAGCAGGATCACACAAAAACTCAGATGGATTTGGATGACATTTTCACCAGAGGTGGTCCTTGGCCCAAAGATGAACTCATTTGCTGTAGGAGGTGATCAGTGAGTGCATACCTCCGCCAAGGCCCTATCTCGCAATGTACAGATGAATGGCAATATAGATGGACAAAGGGATGGAGGGGAGGACAAAGGGAGGGAGGAAGCCTTGGTGGAGGTATGCGCTCTCTGAGTGCCCTCTAGTTTAATATTTTGTCAAAAAGCCTTTGTTGGTAATAACAGCTTCCAGACACTTCCTGTATGGAGAAACTAGGTGCAGCATTGCTCACAAGTGGTTTTAGCCCATTCTTCCACACAGTCTTCAAATCTTGATCTTTCTGTGGGTGTCTTCTATGAACTCTGATCTTCAGTTTGTTCCATAGATTTTTCAGTTGCATTCAGGTCAAGTGACTGACTGGGCCATTCTAGCAGCTTTAGTTTCCTTCTCTGAAGCCAGTTGAGAGTTTCCTTGGCTGTATGTTTGGGATCATTGTCTTGCTGAAATGTCCACCACCCTCTTTTCATCTTCACAGATGGCAACAGGTTCTTATCAAGGATGTCCCCCTGTACATCTGTCCATTCATCTTTGCTTCAATTATATGAAGTCTGCCTGTATCATGTGCTGAAAAACATCCCACACCATGATGCTGCTGCCTCTAAACTTCACTGTTGGTGTGGTGTTTTGGAGCTGATGTGCAGTGTCATTTCTCCTCCAAACATGCTGTGTGTTGTGGCATCCAAAAAGTTCAATTTTGGTCTCATCTGACCAGACTATATTTTCTTAGTATTTTTCTGGCTTGTCCAAATGTTGTGCAGCAAACTTTAAATGAGCTTCAACGTGCTTTTACTTCAGCAATGGAGTCTTGCAAGGTGAGCAGGCATAGAGCCCATGCCAGCTGAGTGCATTACTTATTGTTTTCTCTGAAACAGCAGTACCTGCTAATTTCAGGGGCCTCATGAATAAATGGTGCACACACACAAAAACATGGTGTATGTTGATTTTCATGCACACAGTGGGATGTATAAAAACAAATGTGACGTGAGAATCTGCGGGCCGAGTCGCAAAGTTTTTACCTGCCATGAGAAGTTGCGGGCTCCCCGCAAAATTTTGACTATCAGGTGGGTCTGTTAAACTACAAAACAGCTGAAACTCACAGAATATGTTAATATAACGTTTCTACTGCAGTTAAAATGATTTGTCTAAGAATTAGTGGTTGAAAAACATGATTATAATTAATGCGTGATTTATCTCCATAACTCGGCTTATTGAGTGCAGTGAAACTCCGATGAATAATAACTAATTTCCTTCAGATACAGTACAACTGTATCTTTTTTTTTTTCCCCTCTGGTTCCGGTTCCGCCGGACCGGCGGCGCCACATGAGTTGGCTGCCTTTTGCAACTGCCTTTTTTTTTTTTTAATCTTCCTTCTTCTTTCTACACCTTTCACTCTATATATATATATATATATCATGGACACACAGATCGCCCCAAAGGTCTCCCGAGTCGGCGGACGGAGCCACTGTTTACAGCAGGAAACAATACAGCAGGGAAGAGCTAGCTAGCACTCAACCGCCACCCGGTGCTAATGGAGAAACTCGACATACCAAGGAACTGTAGCGAAAACGACGCGGGTGCCGGGCTGGAGTTTAGGCGGCGTGCAAGAAATATAAGACAGAATAATAAAGAGCGATGGCAAGAACCAAGCAGACCGCCCGTAAATCTACTGGAGGAAAAAGCCCCCCAGGAAGCAGCTAGCCATCAAGGCTGCTCGGAAAAAGCACTCCAGCCACCGGCGGAGTGAAGAAGCCTCACCGTTACAGGCCCGGTACCGTGGCTCTGAGAGAGATCCGTCGCTATCAGAAATCCACGGAGCTGCTCATCCGTAAGCTGCCCTTCCAGCGCCTGGTGACTTCAAGACCGACCTGCGCTTCCAGAGCTCCGCCGTCATGGCTCTGCAGGAGGCCAGCGAGGCCTACCTGGTGGGTCTCTTCGTGGACACCAACCTGTGCGCCTTCCACGCCAAGAGGGTCACCATCATGCCCAAAGACATCCAGCTGGCCCGCCGCATCTGCGGAGAGAGAGCTTAGACTTTCTGCTGCACATTCACCAACCAACCACAATGCTCTGCACTGTGTGTCTATATATATTTATAGTAATATGTACATACGTATACTAGCTGTTCTTGTTTTTTCTTGCCTTCTGATTGTTGCTCTGAGTGTTGCTATCCCTGTGCTGTTGCAATCCTGGAATTTCCCCATTGTGGGACTAATAAAGGCTTATCTTATCTTAACCTGCCTCATTCACGGTCCAAAACCAGCCCCACTGAAAACTGGATCCCATTTCTGTAAATGTGACAGAGATAATAAAAATTTACCAGAGACTATACAGTTGACTCACTGGGCTTAGCCTGTTCATTAAGGCGGCCTTGGCAGAGGCAGCTGGATTGCAGAAATCTACAGGTGAACCCTGGTTGCTGCAGCGCTGACATCTGTAGCTGTATCGGAGTGAAGAGATGTTTCCATAGTCTAAAATATCTCGGTCTGGAGATCATAATCTGGAAAAAAAAGGCTTCTTCCTGGCTGTCATGCGTAATTTGGATTCTGACACAGATTTGGTTTGTAATTAGTATAAATTCAGATGTATGATTGGAGTGGTAATCAGTGGTGTTTATTTACCTTCACTTATTTCACTTAGTAACATCACGTCTGTCTATGCAGATTTGTTGCAGGCAACAGATCTATGCTGTTGCCTTACAGCTAGAAGGTTCCTGGTTCAAATCCCCAGGCTGGCAGGGGTTGGAACCCTTCTGTGTGGAGTTTGCATGTTCTCCCCGTGCTGCATGGGTTTACTCCGGGGGCTCCGGTTTCCTCCCACAATCCAAAGACATGCATGTTAGGTTAATTGGCTGTTCTAAATTGTCCCTAGATATCGGTCTCCTATAGGCCCTTAGAATAGAGGGTTAGTACTAGTGAAAGCGCTTTGACTGGTCTTTGTGACTAGAAAAAGCGCTATATAAGTGCAGGTTAGTTAGTTAGTAGTTAGATTACCAAGGGGTTTCTCTCACAGAATTTTTTTTTCCATGTGTCAGCTCCCCCTCCTTCCCACTATCACTGAGTAGTGATCCGTCTATAGACTTTAACTTTAATGCCAGACCATTTTATTTTATTTTAGTCTGAGCCGGCTGCATTAACGGAGTGGTAGGTACAAGCTGTTGCTTCAGACTACAACCTTTCTGTCTGAAATATGTTGTCTTTTTCTCTTTCCTTTTTTGTCATATGATCCAATAGAAATTTAAAAAATTAATGAATGAACTGTCATTGTAACACTGTTCACTCGGTAAATGTACATTTATTGTTGATTCCAGAGGGTCAGAACAAAATAAAATATTTTTTCTGACCTCCACCTCCATTATCACCATCTCAGCATCATACTCCGTGAAGTTATTTTTTTATACTGTACTTTCCCACAGGATTGACGATCATAGTTTAACAGAAGTGTGACAGAAGGGGCGTTTTTCTTCATTTACATAGTTAGTGGGAGGAACCGAGGTGGAGTAAAGAGATTGTGTACGTGCACTGGTTTTCACATGAGGTGGGATGTACAGTATAAAGAAAAGAAGTGGACAATCGGGTGTGCGCACGTACTTTTCAAATTTGTGAGTACGCCATCCTTCAGCATGAAAGTTGCGCAATCCTGCATACATGAGGCCCCGGGTCCTTCTGGAGCTCTCCACGAGTGGTCTGTCTCTCTTTGATAACTCTTCTGATAATTCTTTTGACTCCTCTGTCAGAAATCTTGCGGGGAGTTCCTGGTCGTGGCTGGTTTATGGTAAAATGATGTTCTTTCCACTTCTGAATCATGGCTCCAACAGTGCTCACTGGAACATTCAGCAGTTTAGAAATGTGCCTGTAACCAATGCCATCATTATGTTTTGCAACAATAAGGTTGTGAAGGTCTAAAGAGAGCTCTTTGCTTCTACCCATCATAAGTTCTTTGTGGTGTGACAATCTGATATTCACAGACCTTTTTAAAGGCCATCGGTCAGGACTTAACCAGCTGACATTAATTTGCACTGATGGGGGTTGGATGTATTCCTAAATTCTGATGGATTTCAGCTGTTTTTTTGTCTTTCTATACATTTTGCACCTCTTTTTCTTTGTGCGTTCAATACTTATTCCCTGTGTCATTCCATGTTATTAAATATAAGTTGTTTTGTGAACACAGTTGCCTTGATTTCTTTGTATGTATGGATTACCTGGGTTGTTACTGATACAGTGAAAATCTCAGGTCAATGGTTCCATCAGAAATGTTCAATGAGAAATATGTTGACGTATTCAATACTTATTTTCCGTGCTGTATATTATTCATATAGAAACATAAATACAGTAATAATAATGCTGGTGAGCAGCAGTTGATTGCAGCAGTCTCTGTAGGGCTATTTTTTTTTTCTCGTGGTGTCTTTCCTACTTTTTAAGTGTTAAGACCTTTAAGCCACAGAAGATCAAAATCACAAAATCGCTGTCTTTGGCTCTGGTCTATCACCTTTTTGTTGCTGACTGCTGTCTGGGACATCAGCAGGGCCAAAAGGATATTAGACTGGAGCGGTTCTATTGTGGGGACCAAGTGACTGGCGGCTAATTAACTTTGGCTTTGGGGATTACTACCTGTATACCTGGGACTCTACAAATCAACTGTTTATTGTTAACAATAAGGAAAATGATTAAAGACACCAGAGGACTGGATCTAACTTCAGCAGACACTTGGACAGGTGAGTGGTGAAGCTAGCATTTAGCTAATCCTTATAAACATTTGTTATCACTCAGATGTGTTTCTAGAATCATTTTCCTCACTGAGGATATTTGTGGTAGCATCATGGCTATGATAAAAAGGCTGAATGCATGTTAAAGGAAATTATTGGCAGCACCTTCATTTGAAATCTCCATAACCAGAGCGGTCTCCAACCACTCCGTACAGAGCACAGAGGAAAAAAAAGAAATAATTTATTCTATTGTATTGTCTATCGAAGTCTGTATTTTTCCTGAAGAAATTACTGGTTATTCTCTCTCTTTCCATGCCTGACTCCTATCGATCTGTCTATCTGTCTTCTTTCTTTCTTCCGGCTTTCAGAGAGAGCAGACGCATTTCTTCCCCTCTCCTCACTCCTCTCCCCTCTTCACTATCCCAGCTTGCTGTGTCCTGGCTATGTTCGCTCTTCTTCTGGCTGAATCTCGATCCAAATGGAAAATTATGGAATTGATGAGCGGGCTTTAATACTATTTGACACCATTTTACAAAAATTCGGGCCAGGGGGAGCCCCAATGGAGAGACTCATGGATCAATTGGAACTCATGTGTCTGCGTGATTCGACTGAAGATGTGGAAGACATCTACCTGTTTTGGCTTCATGATCACAGGATTTTCTGCTGATTGGCTCTGGAGTTTTCCTGGTGTATCGAAAATTTAACTGGAAGAGCTAATCAAAATGCGGACCCGGCGTAGCTGCTTCTTCAACAATTCAACCAGCTGGGGAGAGCACTGATAGCGGCAAATGACTAACATGGAAGTTGCCACCTGGCATGCACTGTAGAGAGATGGACTCTGCCGGACATGTTTATCTATGTTTGGAAGGGGAAACATCTGGAGTCGCTTGGTGCTCTCCAGGGAATGATTTTAAAGCCTATGTAATTGTGATGCTCAGAATCGCATGAGAGAGGAAATTTCTGCTCTAAGTGAACTGTGCTCATTTGGCCTTGATTCGGCGCCTTGCATTCATTCCTCCAGGAGAGAGAAGATAAGGCAAAAGAGAGTTTAACCCAAACAACTGCTGCTGTACAATAATCTGAACTCTCCAAGGACAGCGTTGTCATGGGACTAACATGGAATTTTACCATCTGGCATGAAGAGAGAACTCTGAGGACATGCTTATCTATGTTTAGAATACATGAATATAACATCTAGCCGTTGCCTAGGAGACGATTTTTGTTGTGCTCCAGTAACTGATACATTCACACTGCACTCACACTGATATCACATGACTGATATACACACACTGGTCTCTCTCTTTTGCTTTGTTTTTGTGTGGATTTGTATTGTCTGCTAATTGTGCAACTAGAGGTTTTTTTTCTATGTAATCACAATCTTGCTCATTCAACGAGCTTTATTTTGATAAACTATGTTTTTTCTCTCTGCCCAATGTGTCATCCTCTTCCCTCTTCCCCTCTTTACCCCCCACTGTTTTGATGAGGCCCCTTGCATGGCTGCCGTGTCACTGGGAAGCGCTTATCGAGCGCGCCAATGTCAAGTCAAATTCCTCGTATGTTTTTAACATGCTTGGCGATAAAGCTTTTCTGATTCTGATTCTGTCTGCACGTCTTGACACACACCTGTCCCATCAGATACTCATCTTTCGTTTACTGAGAGTCGTACCGGGAGAAGGGGCTCTCCTTGGGGGTTTGCTGGGGCAGGGGCGCATGTTGGTCCGTGTCCAGACCGGAAATTCACAGCTTTAAAGCTCACTGACAAGATGTAGAAATGATTTTAACTCTAAAAATGTATAAAATGTTCAAACATTGGCTGTAGTGTTATATTTGCTCATTTGTTTATGGTTTTACAGCGTCTCTCCCTACGCGTGCTCACGCAACAGGGCACTTTTCAGGCAGGCGGACTTTTTCCCAACACAAACCCGGCACTTCATACACGTAGTCAACACAGAGACGTGAGGAGACGGTGTGGGAAAACTTGCAAGTGAGTGTTTTTTTTTTTTTAAATCACACACACTGTTTTTTGCTGATGTGTTCCACCGGAGTGGTGGCCTAGTGGATAGAGCATCCACCCCACAACCAGGAGGTCGGGGGGCTCAAGTCCCAACTGGGTCATACCAAAGACCATATAAAAATAGTACTTCTCACCTTTTAGCTTTGTGCTCAGCATAATAGAATGGGGGAAGGAGAAGCTGTTTGTGGCGATGCCTTGCATGGCAGTGACCCCTCTGATTCTACATGTGATTAACATTGTAGATAGGAGAAATGTAATTTTCTTCTGCTGTACATGATTGGCTGTATGGACTGAATGACAATAAAGACGGCTTCTTCTTCTTAATACTGTAAACACGGAAGTGAACGTGGTGCAGCAAGGCATTAGATTGGTTAGACTGAGCATTTCAGCGCTACTCAGGGACATATTTGATTGGCGAAATTGGCGGAAGTTGACGAAGATTGACCAAAATTGTGGGAAAGTTGCGGTGATTGGACAAAGTTGCAAGGTCGCTCAAAAGGTGCGGCGAATCACTGATTTTGCGTGAATTAGTGCAATTGCAACATTGTGAAATCCTGGAGGGACTGAATAATGCCTAAATATAGCCAACATTATACAGCCAATCCCAGCATCTTTTGGGTGAGGAAGGGTACACCCAGGACAGATCGCCAGTCCATTGCAGGGCTAACACAGAGAGACAAACATCCAATGACTCTCCCATCCATACCAAGGACAGTTTAGAATCCCCAGTTGATGCCAATTAACCTAAAGTGTATGTTTTCGGCCTGTCGGAAGAAACTGGAGTACCTGGAGAAACCCATGCAGACATGGGGAGAACACGCAAACTCCACACAGAAGGGTCAACCGATGGCCAGGGGATGGGATTGAACCCACAACCTTCTTGCTGTGCTGCCACAGTGCTAACCACTGCACCACCAAGCTGCCCATGTTGCTATTCTTAATGGAGCCTATTTTCTTAATATCAGTATACTCAACAGTTGCTGTTCCTTTACCTTAATCTACACCAAAATATAAGTTATAACTTTCAAATATAGCAAATCTGGTGATGACTTTAATTTGTGTAAATTTATCTTGCTGAAAATGTCAGTCTACACATGACAAACTTCAAAAACAATTATTACCAGTCATCAAAGTGTAGTGTATTATTAGGTGTGAATGTGCAAGAGGTTGCCTCTCAATGGACCTTCCCTGTATAAATAAAATTTTATAAAAATAAAATAATACACACAGACAAATAACTCGATAGCAAATAAGAAATATAGCCTCACATGAAACCTAAGCATCCAATTGATGGTAAGTATATGCAGAGTATATATTTAGTCATGTTAGTCTTGCTTTTCAACACATTTTCACACCTTATTTCTGTGCAGGTGCATCTCAGTAAATTAGAATGACATCAAAAATTGATTTATTCCAGTAATTCAATTCAAAAAATGAAACTCATTATGTAGATTCATTACACACAGAATAATATATTTCAAGTGTTTATTTCTTTTAATTTTGATGTTATGGTAAATGCGTTCCCTTATATAGTGCTTTTTACTCATCTCTGGATGACCAAAGTGCTTTACAGATCCTGCTATCCACACATTCACACACTGATGGCGGCGGAGCTGCCACACACAGTTGCTAGCCTGACCCACCAGGAGCAACTGGGGGTTATGGCTTATGAAAATCCTCAAATTCAGTTTCTATGCAGATGACCTCTTTTCAGATGAAAGTAAATTTTGCATTTCATTTGGAAATCAAGGCTCCAGAGTCTGGAGAAGGAGTGGAGAGGCACAGAATCCAAGTTGCTTGAGGTCCAGCATGAAGTTTCCAGTCAGTGATGATTTGGGGAACCGTGTCATCTGCTGGTGTTTGTCCACTGTGTTTTATCAAGTCCAAAGTCAGTGCAGTCGTCTCCTAGGAAATTTTAGAGCACTTCATGCTTCCCTCTGCTAACAAGTTTGATGGAGATGCTGATTTCATTTTCCAGCAGGACTTGGCACCTGCCCACACTGCTAAAGTAAAAATACCTGGTTTAATGACCATGATATCACCATGCTTGACTGGCCAGCAAACTCTCCTGACCTAAACCTCAAGAGAATTTATGGGGCATTGTCAAGAGGAAGATGAGACATCAGACCCAACAATATAGACAAGCTGAAGACCGCTATCAAAGCAACCTGGGCCTCCATAACACCTCAGCAGTGCCACAAGCTGATCACCTTCATTCCACACCACATTGATACAGTAATTCATGCAAAAGGAGCCCCGACCAAGTGTTGAGTGTGTACAAGGGGGCCTGAAAAGTTCATAGTGGTGAAATGTGACCAAATATGGTTTATTTTTCAACCACAGGCATCCAAGCGCTGCAACACCAATGGAAGAAGTGTGTGGACTAGAGGGGAGACTATGTTGAAAAATAATCGACATTTGGTTAAATTTGACCACTATGAACTTTTCAGCCTATGAACTTTTTAGCCCCACCCCCGTACATGGACATACTTTATAGTCGGCCAACATTTCTATTAAAAATCAATTAAAAAAAAAATAATTTTATGTAATATTCAATTTTTTCAGAAACTGAATTTGGGGTTTTCATGAGCTGTAAGTCATAATCATTAAAATTAAAAGAAATAAACACTTGAAATATATCACACTGTGTGTAATGACTCTCCATAATGAGTTTCATTTTTTTGAATTGAAATAAATTTTTTGATGAGATTCTAATTTATTGAGATGCATCTGTATATAGCACCCCTCTATAGAAGCACAAACATACACGAATCACAATGACTTTTTAGACACCATTCTTATAAATATTTAATGCAATAAAATTCTTAAGCTACTCAATTTTACTTGCTGTTGTGGCAGGTTTGGAATAACCCCCACAACAGACTAAGGACAGTCAGCTCGCTACTTCTGGTTTTTTCCGCTGCACTACTGAGATGTAATGTGCCATTCATGCATTGTGATGTTAATGTGCCATTCATGCATTGTGTTCATGCGTCCTGTCCTTACTGTGACCTAGAGACTGAGATAAATATGTAGATGTGCCTTGTAACCTCTTTGTCCTGCAGCTGGAGCAGAGGCCAGCAATCTACCTATTGTTATGTATGTCTCTCATATGCTAATGCCCATACCAACTGCTGTGAATGCTCTTTCATGTATTGTTGTAACTGGGTATATATGCTGCACGATTCTGTAACTCATCCTCTCACTCTCACTCTGCTACTGCTCATCTGCACACTTTGCTGGAGAGCCTCCGGGCTCGCTCATGGAGCGAGCTCCGTGTTGGCGGCATGATAATAAACCTATTTAAAACCTTCACATCGCTGCCTTTATTTTATCATCCGCTTCACTGGTGACCCCGAGAATGCACACGCTTTGTGCAACGCAACCTTCTGGTCTGGACAGCCACGTTGGTGACACGACGCTGAAAAAAAACACGCTGCCGGCGAACGCAGCACCCGGCAGGGATTCTCCGACGACAAGCGAATGCGGCAGCCTGACTGATCTGCCCTCCCTTCTGCTTCAGGGAGACTTCAACGCAGAGTTTCCAGGTGAAACTCTCCGGAGACCACCCACGACCGGGAAAGCCGCAGCAAACTTCATGGTGAGATCTGCACGCCTAGATCGGCACAGCCACGCTGGACCGGCCGCGCTCGCAGCTCCCCCACAGGAGAGCGCATGTACCTCGTCCTTTCTCCACGACGGCGAGCTCCATGGCTGACGGAGCACGCGTGGACCTGAACGCACCATGAAGCATCTACAACAACTACAACAGGGATGATTACGCTCCCTGACCCTGTCTCCTCTCCAGCTGGCCCAACAACGCACGGAGCCCCGGCACACGCACCGGGGGTTATGCGGACGGCGCACCACGCACGGGACACATACGGCTCCACTGACCGCCTTCCTTCTTCGCCGCTGCACATTGGCCCTTCTGGCTTGCTTGTACACCTGAGGCACGCAGCTTGCTCACTGGATTTTATGGTCTTAGCCATGGCGCTCAACGGGAATTCAGCAGTCTGCAGTCCCCGAAGGCTTTAAAGTTGTGCCTGCACCCAAAGTCAACACGCCAAGTCCCTCTGCTTTTGTTTCTTTTTTTCTTACAGCCGCTACGCAGCCTCGCCGCTCCTGTTTTTCTTCATGGCCGCGAGAGGAGTCAGAGACTAATTTTTCTTCTTGTGACCTCCGCACGTTCAACGGGACAGCCCCTCGACATCGCGGAGCAGCAAGCAATTTTTGCACGGCCCGGACGATTCCACCGTCCCCGGCCGGCATTTACTACCCCCCACCCCCCTCCACCTTCGCCTGCACAGAGCTTTTCCTGCTCGCTGCCAAGCTGCACTATTGAGGTCTCGGCCCCCTGCCGAGCCCTCTGGGGGGGAGCAGTGTGGCAGGTTTGGAATAACCACCACAACAGACTAAGGACAGTCAGCTCGCTACTTCTGTTTTTTTCCGCTGCACTACTGAGATGTAATGTGCCATTCATGCATTGTGTTCATGCGTCCTGTCCTTACTGTGACCTAGAGACTGAGATCAATATGTAGATGTGCCTTGTAACCTCTTTGTCCTGCAGCTGGAGCAGAGGCCAGCAATCTACCTATTGTTATGTATGTCTCTCATATGCTAATGCCCATACCAACTGCTGTGAATGCTCTTTCATGTATTGTTGTAACTGGGTATATATGCTGCACGATTCTGTAACTCATCCTCTCACTCTGCTCTGCTCATCTGCACACTTTGCTGGAGAGCCTCCGGGCTCGCTCATGGAGCGAGCTCCGTGATGGCGGCATGATAATAAACCTATTTAAAACCTTCACATCGCTCCCTTTATTTTATCATCCGCTTCACTATCACCCATTTTCGTACGACTAAAGTCACTAGCTTTCCAATAACATCAAACAAACCCGGGCACCTTTCTGGTACTGATATAGTGTTCAGCTCATAGACTACAACATTTACAGAAGCTGTCAGCCAGCAGCAGCAGAATATGATCAACTGCAACTGGCCACTGAAGCAATGATGATGGCCAGCAGCACTGCACAAGAAAGTGCAACAAGATGGTCACTGAATGTGTCTGTACTCTTTCCATTTTGTACATTTAAATGTAAAGTACTAGCACCTTTCTCATGAGCAAACAGTGTTCATCACGAGACAGCCATTTGTAGTAGAAAAAAAATATATGTTGAAAAGAAAATATCATTCAAATGGAAAGCTGTTTTTTTTTTATTCTGCAATTGCAAAATTGCTTTGGAAAAACATTATCAGGGTCAAAATTTTTATTTAATTACATTATTTTGACTTGGTTGCCATCATGTACAATTAAACATGAATGTCTTAAATGCCTTTAACCAAGCTGAAAAGTTTCCCTGAATCATGTTAAGCACCCAACCCTGAGATTTTCCCATACTCACTGTTGAGTACAAGCCAAGCTCTGGAGCCATAATATTGGACTTCGGACAGCCCTAAGAATATTAAGTTGCTAACTGAAAACATTTTATTAGACTCATAAATTAAAGTAATAAAGACAACAGTTGGACCAACCGTGCTTGTGGAAAGCTTTAGTTCATACTGTTTCAAAGCCTTCTCTTCATAGCTATAATAAAATTCATTTTATTTTCCTTAGAAAATGGTACATTACCTGAAAAATTGGCAGAATAAGTCAAATTAATTCAGCATGTGCTGTGAATGCATTTCATTTGGTCATTAAAGTTGATAGATTTAAAGAAAAAAAAAATCAAGGACATAACCTTGGTGTCTGTGCTGCTGATGAGCAGCTTTGGTGGTCGGTCAGGTCCCAGCGGGGAGCCATTTGGTGTGAATAGCGTCCTCAGACCCTCAGAGGATGACAAGAGCATGAGCAATGATGAGGACTGCAAGGCTCAGAGAACAAGCCAAGCCAAATTAACAGAGAAAGAGAGATAAGCAATAACAGGAAAAAAATGAAAGTATGTGTTGCTATTAAAATATATATTGTTTATAGAGAGAAAAATTAATTCATTCTATTTGCATAAATGCCATATTAAGAAACGGCACAACTTAATAGTCAGTGTTGGTCTCTTAATTATGTAATTTTGTTTGCGTCCACTCGGGAAAACTCACATTGCTCTGGCTGATGGAAAAACTAATTAACATTTTCTTCAACAGACTTCTCAGATTTAGCTTTAAAAAACAAAACTATGCCTTATATGGACTGAAACATAGACTCTTTAACCAACATCCCATCCGTTACCACACACATACACACAGTCTGAAATTTGTCTCAGACACACTCCGCTTGAATTACAATGAGTATTACAGTCATTATGTAGTTACGGCCTCCAGAAGCAGCGTCATTGGCATTCAGGGACGATGTCTGCATGTTGATGGAGCAACAAGCGCGTGAGGATTATGCACACAAACAATGAACATATGCAGAGGTTTAAAAAAAAAAAAAGACAACAGGAGCATTCTAAGAGTCCTCTGGGTAAAATTTTCATCATCCCTAGATCTTACCTCGCCATTGAGATAGAGGAGGTCAAAGGCATACACGCATACTTGGACTTTGATCTCCGAGGCATCCACATCCTGTGAGGAAGCACACACACAAACATATATTTTAATACTTTTCCCTTGACAAAATTATGCAAATACACGCATCTTATTCACAAATCGCTACAGCCAACCTTGGGATTTGTTACCAAAGAGCTCTTTGATTTCTCCCCCACTCATCTTGAAAGTTAAATATCAAGCCTTTCCATCTTGCCTTTGCATTTTAACAGAGTCCCATCCCTCTCAGAGTATTACTTCCTGCTCTTCAATTCACTCTCCCCTTTCTTGCTCCTCAACCCATTCATTTGTTCCTGTTCACAGCCTCTGTTTGTTGCTACATGGCTACAGGACTGTGTGTCTGACACCATCATCTGCAGTACGGGGGCCCCCAGGGAACAGTTCTGGCTCCCTTCCTGTTCACCCTCTACACTGCTGACTTTTCACACAATACACCACACTGCCATCTACAGAGGTTCTCTGATGACTCTGCAATCGTCGGCCTCATCTCTGATGGGGATGATGCAGAGTATAGAGGGCTTATCCAGAACTTCTTGGACTAGTGCCTGCGGAACTGCTTCCAGATCAATGCGAGGAAAACTGGTAGTGGACTGACGCAGGCAACGACAACCCACCACAGCACCAGTAAACATCCAGGGAACAGATATTGAGATGGTGACATCCTACAAGTACCTAAGTGTTCACCTGGACAATAAACTGGACTGGTCACACAACACCAACACATTCTACAAGAAGGGGCAGCACAGGCTGTTCCTCCTGAGAAGACTCATAGTACGTGTTCACTGGTCAGGATTTTTCAGAAAGGAATCCCCATACCACAACCTGTGAGGCGTGTAGCATAGTTCTCAGCTAGGTGGAGTCGAGCAATGCAGGAGAAAATACTGGAATAGTCATTATCCTTGAGCAGATTGTTTTTAATAGTGCTGGTATATTTGCGCTACAAAAGGTGACTTTGTCGTCATTGGTTTTGGGTTCACCCAATCCTACAGACATGCACAATGCATGTCGAATTTGACCACCTCGTTTGTAAGCTTCGGCTGGATGAGCCCATGTTCTACTGCTCTCCACACCTCGCTTCTTTGTATGTTGTTGCTATATGATGGCAAGAACTGGTCATATAGTATCGGGTTGCCTGAAACAGCAGTTATTAATTTTTCCTTCATGTCTTCACAACAACAGGTAACATACATATCTGCTTCTCTTCCCCCCCTCCCCCCGTCTTTTCCAGCTGGCTTGTTCACTGGATTGGTCGATGGGTCCGGCTGTGGGCTGTCTTAAGCTCTCCGCTGCTACCGGACAATATGGCGTCCTTGGTCTCCATACCTTTAAAACAAACCAGCGAAAAGTGTTTCTCACATCATTTCGTGCGAGAAATAGTAGGTTCAACTAATGAATCCGTCATTATTTGACATCAAAAACTGCTGGTTTAAAAGTTCAGGATAAGAGTGCTGCCTCTGGTTCATGATCATACGGAAAAAAATCATGACCGATGGAAATCTTAATGCAAATGAGCTGTAGGGTACCCACGGGCAATTCGGCACACCACAATACGGTTTTCGACCACTCCGCACCCAAATGCTTTCCGCTGCATTTCCAATACACAATGAATGGGAAGTGGAAAAAAGATGAAACCAGTGGACACGTACCTTCAGGGCTTTTGGAGTGCAAGCAGCACTCCTGAAGACTTTCTACGATTTGGTGGTGGCATCAGCCATCACATTTGGAGTGGTCTGCTGGGGCAATGGTGTCACGGCAGCCGACAAGAACAGACTGAACAGGCTGATCAAAAAAGCTACATCTGTACTGGGGCAATGCCTCAACCCAGTGGAGGAGTTAGGAGAGAGGAGGATGGCGGCTAAGCTGTCATCTCTGCTGGAGTTCGAGTCCCACCCCATGTGGGACACATTGAACACACTGAGGAGCTCATTTAGCGGTAGGCTATGCCATCCTAGGTACACGACAGAGAGGTTCCACATGTTCTTCCTACCTACGGCTGTCAGACTTTATAACCTAACCAGGGCGGCTCGTAGAGGTCGTATTAAATGTACTAAACTTAACAGCTTTGCACAATAGAGAACGTCCCCTCCGATATGCAACTAGGACAATAACAATCATTATTGAGGATGGCAACAACACTGTTGATTCAAATGTGAAATATACTGTCTGGGTATATATTCAGTTCAGTTCAGTACATATTCATATCCAGTCAGTCCTCTAGTAGCTCTGTGCGTTAACTTTCCTTTCCCCATTCTATTATGCTGAGCACCAAGCTAGAAGGCAGAAAGTACCATTTTTATATGGTCTTGGCCTTTTATATGACCCAGCTAGGATTTGAACCCACAACCTCCAGTACATCTGTTCAAGGGCCAGAATTTTTCTCGGCAGACAATGAGGGCCAGATGCTCTTGTAAAATAAAATTAATATTGTATCTTAATATATTATTATATGATATATTAATTTTCCTTCCAAATTTATGCTACTTTTTAGATGAGTATGAATAAGAGCAAGAAAGCATGTACTTAAAAACTTATTTGCGATGTGATTTTATTCTTCACAGTTTGAAGGGTTTCACTCATAAAATTATGACAGTATTCTTGCAAATTAAGGCGATTCTGTTGTAAATTTTAAAGGTTTCTGTCACAGAAATTGTGAACTTTTCCCCCTCATTATTTTTGCCTCATTGCTGTTTTTGTTCTCAGAAATTTATAAGGGGTTTTCTCACATTTTTCAGACATTTTTCTTGTACATTTATTACTTTTTCTAACATCAATCTGTGGATTTTTCACTAAGTTTATGCCTATTTTAAAATGAACTTACTATGCTTTCCTAACGAATTTGAAAAGCTTGTGGTAAAATTATGACTTTTTCCACATATAGCCTATCCTAAACTTAATTTTAGTGCAACGATTAGTCAACTAATCGACCAGTTGATCATCACGAAAATTAATCAAAACTTATTTGAGTCGGTTTATCGCCTGTGTACCCTTTTCTGGGGAAAAAAATAAATTAACATTTCAAGCTCTAAACTCTGACAAATTGCCACGTTTCTTGTTTGTGCATTATAAGTTAAACAAATTCTGGTTTTGTAATGTCTGACAACTGTATTGCTACAAACACTTTTGATTAATAGATTTAAGTTTCAAACTCATGCTTGATGGGTCATTATTTAGCTATGGGGACCTTTTATAAATATTATATTAAAGGCAAAAACTGAGAATAAGGTGATATTCTCAGGTATGCAGATTTAAACAGGTGAGGTTAAACATGCATTGGAGCCCTGAACAGAAGCTGTGGCAACAGAAAGCAGAGATGGTGGTCATGACCGAAGTAATTGTGATTAGGCGACTAATCAAATAGTCGTTAGATGAGTCGACTACCAAAGCAGTCATTAGTTGCAGCCCTACTTAATTTGCAGAAAAGGAATATTACGATTTCAACTCTGATTCTCAAAAAAACAAAACTACATTCATAAAATTAATTAAAATGACCAAAAATCCAATCCTTTGTTATAACAGCCTATTACACAAGTTTTTATACCAAACTCCACACAACCCTCTGAAAACCTCACTTTTTTAAAACCTAAATATTGACAGGTATGCATTCACTACTATACTGAATAATTTCAGAAAGATCCAAAAACATTCAGGATTTTGCGTAATAATAATAAAAGCCAACACAGTCATCATAATGTGAATTATACGCGTAATTTACCAGTAGAAGAGTTACAGCCGGCCTGTCTCCTGTCTCACACTCTCCTGCTGTCCCGGAACGAAGGGGCATGTAATGTGACGCTGTATTCACTTACACTCAGAAATTTATCTAACAGAATTTTTCATAAATATAAATTAATGAAACAAAGTTTGACCTAAACTATTCCTGAATTCAGTAATATTTCGGGGGCCAGATGGAAAGCTCTGGTGGGCCAGATGTGGCCAGCAGGCTGCCAGTTGACCATCACTGGTGTATGTGTCGGCTACTAGTGACAATATGAAGGACGTCCTCAGGGAAGGTCATCCAACAACAAAACTGACTTTGGAAGACTTCTGGAACATGCTATTAATCTCTACTTAGTACACACTTGCATCATATTTGGGCTGAGTTCGATGTTCACCACAGATTTTATAATAATCAAACTAGGGGCAAAACAATCAGAACCAGAATCCAAATGCCAGCATCTTCAATAAAACCCCAGCAGCCTATAAAGATTAAGGATTTTTCTCCTGATGTATTCGCCGCCATCTCCTTAATTCTCCCATCTTACCCACTCATTACTTTCCCCTCCGCTCATTAATGATGTTTAATTAGTGCATATCGAGTTTCATCTACTTGTCTCAAATATTTCACTGCAGCCGGCCCGCTGGTGGTGGCAAAGTGGCTGAGATGTTGTTACAAAATGCCAGAGGGGCAGTACAATCAGTATGTGCATCAAACAGTCATTACAAATAATCATGATTTCATAGTGGTAGTACAAATATCAGGCAAAAAAGGATAATCATTTCAGCAAATTCTCATCACTATGTTCTTCGTATTTGCATTCTCATTTCTCCTTTCCTCGTTTCAAGGATGTCATGGTTCATGCAGAGAGACAAGGTAAAGGGAATGGTTTCTCTCTAATGTGACTGGTGTTGTGGAAAGAGGCCGTTAGTCTGATCAAAACTGAATAAACACCTTACTGACATTTGCAATCTCAGCCCCCCCCCCTCCCTCCGCCCCTCACCAACTCCTTCTCGATCCATTTGACTCGTCCGCCTCCTACTTATCAGTCTCCCTCTCTTTCTGTCTGCTCTTTCTCCGTCCATCACCCTCGGTCTGCTGGATCATTTCACACCATTATCTAGCCCTCCTCTAACTTCAAGTCTTTATCTTTGTCTTGTTTTCTCCCTTCAACCTTTTCACTCCTTCATTCTCCTCTCGTTATCTCCTACTCTCTCCGCCTTTATGACACCTCGGGTATTTTATTTCCACTTCCTCATTACGTTTCTTTCCGTCCGTACCTTCCTCTTTCGGGTGGTGAGGACCTGGAAGGGCTGGATCTGTTTCTTCTCACGATCCCAAGCCACCGCCTCAGAGTCCAGGACACAGGAAACCACAGAGTCTTTTTTCACCTGTGGGGAAAAAACAATGCCCACTGAACCAAAATAAATAAAAACATAAGCAATTGCAGCCAAGAGCAACATAAAAGAGATGAGCAGGAGCTTGTAGAAAATGGTATCTGCTGCTGTAAGGAAGTTAAATCTGACTTGGAAAAACTTATTAAACTCCACTTGATCAAATGTGTAACCACATTACAATAAGCCTTGACCAACTCTTTACAAGAACTGAAATTACTGCAAATTTTGGGTCATCAATCCAATTCCCATTAAACTCGCACTTTCATATGATTGATGTTGCCACTACACAATCAAGCTATTAAAGAAAAATAATTGAAACTAGCCCATACAACCACAACCAAAAGTGGCAACTTAACTGGAAAAAAATAGAAAGGAAAGCTCACACATTTAAGAGAAAATGTCACAAATTTAAAAGAAAAAAAAAGCTGCAAACTTACTAGGGGTGGGGGACAAAAATTGATAGTATTGCAATACTACATCGATTCAGAGAAATCAACATTGTGATATTTTATTTAAAAATTATTAATAACTGTTGCAAATACAAACTTACCTATTTAGGTAAGAGTAATAAAAAAGTAAAAAAGTAAAAAACAAAACAAAAAAACAAAACAAGACTGCTGAGATCTAGCCAAGAGTTGACCAAAGCAAAGCTCGAGACGGAAAGTTGTAATACATGACATGTGTGTGTACTGCAAGATCGGGATAATATTATATTGTAGGGCTTCTGGTGATTTCAACCCCTAAAATTTATTTAAAAAGTCACAAATTTACAAAAAAAAAAAAAAAAGGAAAAAAAAATTTAAAAGAAAAATGTTACAAACTAAGAAGAATTTGACACTCATTTCACTGTTTTTATTTTCCACTGTTTTTGCCTTTTTGTTGAAAGACAAAAACTATGAAGATTTCACCCCACAATGCAAGAAATCAAAGCTGAGCAAAAACCACAACAATGGTGTTTATAATCATTTTTAAGACCTCTGAAAGGCAGAATCAATGACAAATCATAGTTCTTAAGCATAATTAAGGCCTTAATTTTTGAGAGACATAATACTTTTTAATTAAAAAAAATTCAAGGCTCCTCAGATATTCTGAAGAGAGGCTGCTGCAGCAAACACGAAATTGAAAGTCTTATGGAAGCCATTCCAACAAACTCAGAGATTCTGACTCCGCCCGAGACCCAACTTGGAGCCGATGAAAGACATGAATGCAGGCAATCATGCTGAAGACATGCACAGGCCATTTCAGGACCTGCAGCTGCCCTCAATTTGTTGCCAAATGCTTTGGAAGTCAGCACATTAACATTTTTCTTCCCCTACATTTATCGCTACTCTTGAGCAATCACGTCTGATAACTGCATGAATAAAAGAAAAAAGAGAGGCTCCAGTAGAAAAACTGTTTAGCACGCCCACACCATCGTTCAGACGCCCACATTGTGCCAGAAGGTTCAGAAATGTTCCACAGTTTGTTGCTTTTCGTTGCTGTATCAAGACGTAGCTCACACTCATTTTCCTACACAGGAAGACACTGATAGGGCTTAAGCTGAGGATAAACCATTCAGCTCATGGGCAGATTATATTGACCATCACAGCTGATTCCCGAGATCAAACCGAGCAAACGCAGTGGCTGCTAATTAGCTGAAACACCAAATCATGCATGCAGCTTTAATCTCTTTACTTCCTGGTCGATGTGGGGAGGCCGGGTTTCTTCAGATGTTTAAATTTATAACCTGAAGCAGACTGGGAGTGGATTAATGAATGAAATCTTAAAGGTAACGGGAAAATCTAATCAAAGTTAAGAGTAAGGGCTGTGCATTGACATTAGAGGCATCCAGGGCTACATAATTGAACAGAACCGCTGTTAACCACCGTTACCAACCTTCTCCAGTTAGGAGTAGTCAAAATGTCGGCTGTGGAAAAGGTCTATAAGACGGAGCTAATAGAGGAAGAGAAGTAGGAGAGAGTGGGATAGTATAAAGCAAAGTTTGTCAGTGAGCAGAAAACTTTAAAGATAAAAGAAGACGGACACAATGCAGTAAAAACAGCTCCATGCAGCTCTGATATCGGTTACAAAAAAATAATAAGGCTAATCTTTATCAAAAGGAATACAGAAACAAAGCTGATTTACAAAGAGCAGACATCTAATTAGGAGTTACAAAAGAATTGAAGCTTGAATAACTAAGATTTTAGCTAAACATGTGTTGCCTTTTTAGTTTTTCCTTTCTCCAGCAATTTGCCACTAAACACTGAATCGTCAGGAAGGTTCTTATATTGGAGCTTCTTACCAATTTGGGATTTTCTGTGTGGAGTTTGCATGTTCTCTGCTTCGGATTTTCATCCAAACATTTTTTTAACTAAAACATGTGCACTCCTATACAGGGATGAGAATGGGGTTTGGGGAAAAAAAGAGGAAACTAAGCCGGGGGTCTTGGGGGATGCAGGCCCCCTAGCCGGATCCAAGGCGGAGCCTTGGTGGGGGGTCTGGGGTGCAACGCCCCCCAGAAGCTAACGAAATCTGGTGTTTTAGAATGCTCAAATGTGGTCTTATATTTAAAGTTAGAAGTAAGTACAAATGCATTTATTGTTTGCCTTTTTATTCTGCTGCTGCATCACATGTGAAAATTTATGATATCTGAATGGTATGTTGATGTAATAATACTAAATTATATTTTACTACTATTTAATATGTTTAGAACTGACACAGAATTACATTTACATAGTTCTAGAACAGACAAAATAATTTAACCAAGTAAAATAAATTATAAATATTAACAAAATTCCATCACCCATTTATTAAAATATACTGACATTCTGCAAACATTTTGATTTATTAATGTGTGTATTTGTTAGTGTTACTAGGAGTATAAAAAAGTTGCATATTAGTATATTTTAATATTTGAAAGATAATCTAAGTAAGCAAAACCTAAAAGATGTTTAATATTTTTATGCAATGACCATAAAGAAATTATGTTTACTAATAAAAGCAAAGATATCTTAGGAAAGGCAACCCATCACCACCCATAACAAAAAAACTTGCACATGCATTATGTAACTCCTCCTAGTGAAACAAAAAATGATAAATTATATTCAAAATTCTTAGATTGCACTTCAAATTGTGAGAAAATATGTAATAACATTTATCTATTAACAATCGATAATCAGCATTCAAATGCAATTAGTGTTTCAAAACAGGCATGACGTCACAACTTACACATGCTATTTCATAACAAATTCATTACGTGAAAATTCTTAAGTACATTACTTATAACGAGAAAAAAATCTTACCTCGGAATGTGTCTTCCGATCATTAATTGCTGTAATTGGGGCCGATTATGATGAACTTTGATTGACTGGCATCTGAATTTGACCATGTCCATCGATCGTTTTGAATGCAGCACGAGCGAGTAGTTCGATCTCCTTGTAGCCACAATTTTGAGATGTTTCTGTTTTGAACAGTGTTCAACTAAGGCAACACAACCACGAGATCCATAACTCAAGAAATCGTTACAATAAACACACTGGGCTTTCCCTGGTACTTCGCATTTCGCTATGAAGTCGGCCATTTTTTCAACCACAACTTCGGTATTTTTACTGATCTTTACAGTCATTGACAGTTTTTCCAAGCCATTCCCAACGAAACTTGTTCCTTTATCCCTTTGTCGATTTCTAAAATTCTTGCTTTGTTGTCTTTCGTGAGTTTTAGGTTCACCATCTTCACGAAATCGGGAAAACTCGGTTGATTGAACTGTCCGCCATTTGCATTTCGCTCCGCGTGTTGGATATGACAAAGGAAATCTAACAAAATCGCCGATTGGTTGCTTCAATAAGTATCAGCCAATCAGTGGCCTTGTTACATTACATTACTGATCTCGCTGGGTAGCGCGTTCTGCGCGGTGGATTTTAGCAGCCGATCGAAAATACGACTCGCCGCTCATAACATACCCCCCCCCTAAAATTTTCTCCTTGAATTTAGACGATTCATGAAAATGACCCTAGACATGATCAAATCCGAGGAATTCCGCGGATCCGAGGAGGATTCTCATCCCTGCCTATAGTATACTCATGAGGGTGAAAAAAAATGTGTCTGCACAGACCTTGATCTCAGTAGACTTTCACCTGCAGAAATATATGTTGGACCAGAGAGAGACAGATAGAGAGATAGAAAGATGGATGGATAGATGTACTTTATTGATCCCAAACTGGGATGTGATGAGATGTAAATTTTATTTAAATTACTTTGTTACAGGAAAAAAAGCTTTTCTATTAAACTAACTGCACTGAGTTGGTCAAGTTATAATGGGGTTAAAAGGTTGTAAAACCGCTATCCATTTCTTCAGTGCAACATATTTGCTTGCTACTATCAGTCTTGTCAGTTATTCATCTTCATCAGTTTATTTTGTATATTTTTTTTAATTAATTTTTTATTTCAAAGCAATGGGCTCAAAGCATGTTTGAAGTCATTGACAAAGATGTCTTTTCAGTGCTTCAATTGAGTTGATCCGTACTGGCTTGAGCTATTGACATAACAGGTTACAAAGGTTTTAGACAGTTATTTTCCACAGAAATTGGCTTTGTCATGTGAAAGAAGTTTATAAAGTTTCTACCAAACATTTGTATTATTGAATCTATGCTCATTCAAATATTTTATGATGACGTACTTGTGCCGCTAGTCCAGCAAAAGCTAGCAGCACTCAAATACTTTGCAAGCAGTTTCATGAAATGGTCAGTCAGAAAGCAACTCATACCGGCTCGGACATCGCCCGGGTTAACAAGGTCAGGAGTTACTGGTAGCGGAGGGTGAAGGACAGAGCTACGTGGAGGAATCTGATCAGACCTAAATGAAACAGTCATTGCCGCCCTCGACAGACTGCTATGATGATGACTTTAATTGTTCAGTTAATTTTAATGCACTAGTGCATGCCCGTAGAAAGCAAGTATTCTGGTCTGAAAACAGGTATCTCAATTAGGCTTTACAGGCCCAAATGTAGGCTGTGTTTGAAAGTGGAATACAAAGAGGTGTAGCCTATATGTAGGCAATCACATGTTAGACTTCAACAAATATAAAAGGGAATGAACGGCACTAAGATATGTTTGATTGTGTGACTATTAATTACAGAATTACTGGAAATGAACGGGATATCCAATATTAGCGACTGCTTTGGAACCGTTGTTTATTTTTTGTCAGATCACTTATTTGTCTGATTTTTTTATGAGATACATTCATAAGTGTTGTATCTTGCACTTTGGGGAATGGGAGTTGTTCAGTCATCATCATAATTGTTTTAGTTCATATGTGTAGTTAACAGTCTATCGTCAATAAACTCATGCAGTACTATAACAGGACGTGTTTACAAATATTTGAGACCCATTCTAGTGCCGCCTTTTATATTTTAGGAATATTATAAGTACAAAACTCCGATATTATACATAGCAGAATGACCTGTTTGGCTACAACAGTTGTATCAGTGTTGCCCATTTATCAGTAAATATTTAAATAAAAAATATTTATTTCGTTATTTGAGCGTTTCTGTGTCCAGTTTGGTGACTGCTGTCGTTTAGTCAAACAGTGCATGTGGCCGCATATGATATGCAGTTGATCTGGGCAGTCTACATACTACATTTCTTGATAATTGGTCTAATTTTCTGATCACCCTGTCTCCTGTTCAGCTCCGAGTCGGTGAAGCAGCGCACCAATGTGTTCTACCGTCATCTGGAGTTTCCAGTTAAGTTCGCAGCCTAGCCTAACGTCTAATCTTCCTCATCACTTCATCATATTTAAGTTTCACTTTCTGTTTCAGACTGCTGTCATGTTAAAAAAAAAAACAAAAAAACAAAAAAAAAACGGTGCAGCAGTTCTGCCTGCACTTTTTCTGGACGTCAATACAGCTGGAGCGGTATTAACGTTGGACAATGTGCCACTCGAAGTGGCTGTATTTTACTTCTATTTTTATTAAACCATTGAGAGAGAGAGGGAGGAAAAAAAAAAAACATCCACACAGTGCAAGGAGAGCCAAAAGCCCCAGGACAGGTCCATGCAACAAAAGCAGGTAAAGTGATTCAGCATAAAACCCGACGTCTGTGTGCAGTTAAGCTGTAACGGTTTATATTATTTTCTTGTAATATTTGATACAGAACTAAAAAAAATTTTAAACTAAATCTGAGCTGCTGTTTATAAAATGGAGAAATAAGAGTTTTTGCTTTGCTTGTCCTGAATATGTTGAAGGTAAATACTGTTGGCCTGATAAGCTGTCCTTCTTGCATAAATTTTAAAGAAAAAAAAAACTGCATTCTGCAATATCGGGAAAAATATTGTTATTGTGAAAATTCACAGGAATATCGTGATATCATTTTTAGGCCATACTGCCCACCCCTACTGGGCGGGCTGGGGTTGTTTCCCTATGAAGGACCGCGTTCCGCCCGCTGCTTCTCCAACACCAGTGCTTTTCAGGCAGACCCCAGGTCCCCGCTGGCATTCCCCGAATTATCCTTTAGACATATGCAATCACGGCAACATTATAGTATAATTTGTTAAGCATTACATCTTCACTATTCTCTTTTGTCAAATTTGTTGCTTTTCACTTCCTTTTTTTGTTTGCAAAGCACTGACTCTCTCCCTTAAATGGGATTTGAAATTGTAGTCTTAAATTGTATGTGTGCCGTTTCTCTTATCTTTTTACCTTTTAAACTTACTCCCTGCTTGTTTCAGGGTCAACAGTTTCCGAAACCAGACCTGAATTGCTTTCGATATCTGCTATTTTTCGTTTAATATTTTCCTGCCTGCCTCAGGGACTACAGATGGAAATTTGTGAGAACGCTATAATGTGTTCAATGTTTTTTTTTTTTCTGTACATGGTCCCTGACAAACCAATAAACTAAACCAAGCGCTGTGGTGACTTACTGGTCGTGATGCTGCGTATTATCCAATCAGCATGGTTGTGACGCCGCGTATTATCCAATCAGCATGGCCGTAATGCATGTTATCCAGTAAATCCAAAACCCCCCACACACACTGAAGGGCATGAAGAGACAGCGGTGACAGAGCGGTGGCTAAACTTTTATTGACAAAAATTACACATTTTGACTGAGCGACTCCATACTTGGAGATGTGCACCCTCATAACCTCAGCAAAGCACTTATAAAATCTGAGGCCAGTCTGACAAATGGTTCGAGATATGCATGAAACAGACAGACACACACACAGACAGAGATTTTTTGCATTTGTCGATAGATATTTCTTTCTTTCTCTTGTATGAAGAAAGTTTATGACAAGTTAAATCAGTATTGGCCCAGTAGTTATTTTTAACCATCGGGATC
The DNA here is from genome assembly GCA_020510985.1 of Pholidichthys leucotaenia. NCBI lineage: Eukaryota > Metazoa > Chordata > Actinopteri > Cichliformes > Pholidichthyidae > Pholidichthys > Pholidichthys leucotaenia. The sequence goes on along the minus strand of CM035846.1, from coordinate 195,763,865 downwards.
GGCCAAAAATTTCACTATCTGTGCATCCCTAATGCAGACCCACCTGATGATCATTGTGAATAAGTTTGGTGAACATTGAGGTAGTTGCCTAGGAGGAGCAGTGTTTCTTCTGAAATCATGTAAGTGCCCAGATCTCCTGATCTTTGACAATGACCTTGACCTGGAACTCAACCTGGATGCAGAAACCCGATGATTACTGCATCTGACTTTAAGAATTAGGGCAATTGCCTAGGAGGAGTAACAATTTCCATTAAAAAAAAAAATCATATACAGGACATCTGGAAAGTATTCACAGCGCTTCACTTTTTCCACATTTTTTTTATGTTACAGCCTTATTCCAAAATGGATTAAATTCATTTTTTCCTCAAAATTCTACACACAATACCCCATAATGACAATGTGAAAAAAGTTTTTTTTTAGATTTTTGCAAATTTATTAAAAATAAAAACACAGGAAATCACATGTACATAAGTATTCACAGCCTTTGCTCAATACTTTGTTGATGCACCTTTGGCAGTAATTACAGCCTCAAGTCTTTTTGAATATGATGCCACAAGCTGTTTCGCCCATTTCTCTTTGCAGCATCTCTCAAGCTCCATTAGGCTGGATAGGAAGCGTCGGTGCACAGCCATTTTCAGATCTCTAAAGCAATGTTCAATTGGATTCAAGTCTGGGCTCTGGCTGGGCCACTCAAGGACATTCACAGAGTTGTCCTGAAGCCACTCCTTCGATATCTTGGCTGTGTCCTTGAGGTCGTTGTCCTGCTGAAAGATGAGCCGTCGCCCCAGTCTGAGATCAAGAGCGTTCTGGAGCAGGTTTTCATCCAGGATATCTCTGTACATTGCTGCATTCATCTTTCCCTCTATCCTAACTAGTCTCCCAGTTCCTGCCCCTGAAAAACATCCCCACAGCATGATGCTGCCACCACCAAGCTTCACTGTAGGGATGGTATTGGCCTGGTGATGAGCAGCGCCTGGTTTCCTCCAAACATGATGCCTGGCATTAACGCCAAAGAGTTCAATTTTTGTCTCATCCGACCAGAGAATTTTGCTTCTCGTCATCCGAGAGTCCTTCAGGTGCCTTTTGGTAAACTCCAGGTGGGCTGCCATGTGCCTTTTACTAAGAAGTGGCTTCCATCTGGCCACTCTACCATACAGGCCGGATAGGTGGATTGCTGCAGAGATGGCTGTCCTTCTGGAAGGTTCTCCTCTCTCCACAGAGGAACACTGGAGCTCTGACATAGTGACCATCGGATTCTTGGTCACCTCCTTGACTAAGGCCCTTCTCCCCTGATTGCTCAGTTTAGATGGCCAGTCAGCTCTAGGGAAGAGTCCTGGTGGTTCCGAACTTCTTCCATTTACCGACGATGGCAGCCACTGTGCTCTTTTGGACCTTCAAAGCAGCAGAAATTTTTCTGTATCCTTCCCCAGATTTGTGCCTCGAGACAATCCTGTCTCGGAGGTCTACAAACAATTCCTTTGACTTCATGCTTGGTTTGTGTTCTGACATGCATTGCCAACTGTGGAACCTTATATAGGCAGTTGTGTGCCTTTCCAAATCATGTCCAATTAACTGAATTTACTACAGGTGGACTCCAATTAAGCTGTAGAAACATCTCAAGGATAATCAGTAGAAACAGGATGCACCTGAGCTCAGTTTTGAGCTTCACAGCAAAGGCTGTGAATACTTATGTACACGTGATTTCTTAGTTTTTTTCTTTATTTTTAATAAATTTGCAAAAATCTAGAAAAAAAAAACCTTTTTAATGTTGTCATTTTGGGGTATTGTGTGTAGAATTTTAAGGAAAAAATGAATTTAATCAATTTGGCAATAAGGCTGTAACATAACAAAAATGTGCAAAAAGTTAAGCACTGTGAATACTTCCCGGAAGAAATGTAAGTGCTGAGATCTCTTGACCTTTGACCCTAACCTTGAGTATGACCTTGAGCACAAAATTGATGGAGACCCACCTGATCATTGTACATGAACTTGTTGAGAATTAGGGCAGCTGCCTAGGAGTATTGATTTTTCTAAAAATCACATACAGTAAGTGTTCAGATCTCCTGATGTTTGACCTTGAGCACAACTTGAATGCAGATATTCCCAGGGATCCTTCTGAGTGAGTTTGGTGAGCATCGAGGCAATTGGCTAAGAGATTCCAGTGAAATGTGGACAGACGACTGGACGGGCGGCGCATCATCACATTAGCACCTTTCAGCTTCAGTGGAATTAGCTTAAAAACACACACACACAAAAAAAATTTATACAGTAAGCATCATGAGTACTTGAATATTCAGACTAATAACATATGGCTCAAGACTGCCAAGAAGCTGGGCTACAAAATAGAAGGGAACAAGGAAGAGGAAAAACTAGTGAAATGACTCGAGAGACCCGAACTCTGCAATCCATGTTTTCCTTAAGAATCCACATACAAATGGACGTCTTTGGTGTTATCCAAAATTCCCTCGTTAACAATAGATTGATGACTATTAAATCAATATATAAACAGTATCTAGTACTTTCAAAGTAATCCACAGTATGGTTTGAAAAGTAGTGTTCACTCCTACATTAGCAATGAATCTCTATTTGCAATCAGCAAAAAACACGAGGGAGAAAGGAAAGCCTTGGACTACTTGATGTAATTCCTGGTGTTATGATAACAGAGTGAGGTGTTTCACTATGGGAATCACCTTGGGCATGACCAACTACGGAAGCTCCAATGACACCACGTCTGTCAGTGAGAGGCGGGTCGTGCCGTGTTCAGGGCCCTGCCCCCCGACAATACCATGGCCGCCCCGCCCCACCCAAATCATTCCAGGCAGGTTTCTTTCCATGACCCTGCAAGGAGGGAAGTGTTGGTGAAACACCTCACTCTGTTATCAAAGAACCAGGAATTATGTTAAGTAATCAAATTTTCTTTTTCCAACGTTGCTCGGTATTTCACTATGGGAGATATAGCCCACTCCCAGATTGCAGCAATGATCCCAAAGCCGTGTCCCACACAGCCACAGATAATGACCTCATGCTGTAAAAGTAGAACCTGCTTCCAGCACAACCTGGGCCAATGACTGCCGTGCAACATCCAGCTAAGAGAACCTCACAAACGTGTGGTGTGGATCAGCTGGCTGCTGCGAAAATATCCTTAACAGCCACTCCCCTAAACAAGGCAGGGGAGGACAGCTGGCGGGTGAGTGCAGGTTTGGGGCCCTAGAGGAGGAGATGGTCCGTGACCAGTTGGCTGAGCACTTGGCCTACTCCTCAGCGAGGGATCGTTCGCCTGCTAACTCACGCTGGTGAGCTAACTTTGCTAGTGGCCATGGAGCTAGCGCAACAGCACGAGGGAGTGGAGCGGTTGACAAAACAACTCAGCTTCGATGACGCTCCGCAGAAGAACGAGGCACACGGGAAGACCCCGGCCTTGGATTTGGATGACAGCAGCGATGATGAGCACACGGCCATTGGCAAGATACGGTCCACCCCGGGGACACCACGATGCTACGGCTGCAGATCCAGCAGGCACCGCTATCAAGCCAGGGAGTGCACGGTGAGTGGCAAGCGTTGTGGACGGTGCGGTTTGCTCCACCACTTCACCATAGTTTGCTGCAATTTTGACAAGAAGGAATGGAGACCGGTAAAAGTAACTGTTAAGAAGAAGGCCCCTACGGTGGTCCACACAGTCTCACCCAACACGGACGGTCGCATCGTTTGTGACATTTTGTTGGACAGGACGCCAATACCGCTGTTAGTGGATACTGGGTCAGCGGTCTCCTTCCTCAACTTGGCAACTGTAAGTCGGTGTTTTCCCCACTATGGAGTGAATAACACTAATATCACCTGTTATGGTTATGGTAGCCACCCGCTGGATGTTGTGAGCTCAGTGTGGCTGTCAGTGAGGTACAAAGGGGCCTCCATGTGCGCCGACGAGTTCATGGTGTTGCGGGACGGTAATAACCTAATGGGCTGTGATTTATTCTATGGGCTCGGTTTCACCATTACCTGCAGTGAAGTGGAGGAGTGGTCAGGTGGTGGCTTATGTGACCGGCCTTTCTACGTGGGAAGTGGCGATGAAGTGTGGGAGTTTGGGTGGCTCATTCTGGGTGAAGACGGACAGCGCCAGCATCTTAGTACGCCGAATAGGCGGGGGTCCTGTGCCAGCGTTTGTGGTCCCATGGACAGTGGACCCGAACGGCGTGGTTTGACCTCTGCAGTGGCAGAAAGGTCCGAAGATCATGAGTTACAGGGCACCGGTGGCCAACAAGTTCCAGCTGCTGAGCCAACAGTGACTGGTGCCGCTCCGACTCAACAACATCTGGTATCCGGGGTACCTCCAGATGGCACGAACCCTAGCTATGCCGATACCAAAGGCAAGGGACAAGTCAACTTGACGAACCACTGAGGAGTCATAAGGGAGCCAGATCGCAGCGCAGATGACGGAGGAAGCCAGTGAGTGCTCCCCTGGGCGAGGGTGATGATGTGCGCCCTAGGGTCGAGCCTCGGCTCGGTCGGGTGCGCAGTTCCAGGAAACAGACAGCTGGGCAGGATAATCGGGAGACCCGGGTTGAATGTATGAGGGCTTACGGTGTGTCTGAAATGTGCATTTATTAGTAGATGTGTTTTGTTTACAGTTATTATGGTTAATGGGTTCTGATTATGTTCACATGTTGAAGTTGTGTGGGAATGGGGTTGAAGAGAACCATGTGAGTTATGTGTAACGTGTATAAGTTGGACATTTATCCTATTAATGGTACGACTTATGTGACTATTTAGTTTGTTCTGCAGTTATAAAAAAAAAAATAGAATTGTTTTATTGCAAATTGACCTGTTTGTGTGTGTGCAACCTCTTGGTCAGTGTAACTCCCTACAATATTTTGATATGTTGTACTTTATTTCCATTTCCAGCACGAGATGCTGTGTTTATTTCCCCGTCTGTGGTGGGGCCTTTATGGCTGTTTACATTATTGTTAGTAATGGGATACATCTGCCACTGTAACAGGGTGATTAAGGGATAGAAAGCACAAGACCACCATTGTTGTGTGACTGTTGTTGAGTGTGAGGTGCAGTAACACCTGGGTGTGAATGATTAGGTTTACTGCCCTATACTGTGAGAATTCTGTTTTGTTTGGGGAGTTCTCTGTGTGTACTTTTATGTACCCTGTGAGTTTATGGGATCGGGTACTGCCACTGTATATGTCCATATTTGTTGTGTGTTTAGCTTAGGAGGGATTAATTTAATTTGGTGTGTGGCCCATATTTCTTTCAAGGACTATTTGATTGCATAGCGGAGAGTTCCACTGGGCCAGTATGTTGTGTGAATGTGTAGGCCTATTCTCCTCTGTATTAGTGTACGACTCGGGTGTAAATTATTTGGTTGGGTAATTTGTATGCTTGCATTTTTTCTAAAGGGGGGGTGTAGGATCGTAATGTAGTTATAACATATTAGCATGGCGGTGCTCTACGCTGGGAGGGGTGATGCCCTGCCTTCAGGGGGCGGCATCACCTGGGATATAGAAGCTTGGAGCGGGAGACATATCATCTCCTTGCTGTTACTCCCGTACTTGCGGTAGGGTCTCCCCACGTGTACATAGTTCTTGTAATAAACGTTATAAAACATCACCTTGTGATGTTTATAACGTTATAAAACATCACCTCACTTATTCGGACACTACAGCCTTTGTTCCTTTTCTGAGGAGAAAAAAGGAGGGTGAAAGGCCAGACGCTCTACAGTAGGACAGCTGTATGCCGACTCCTTAACTTTAGGCACAAAGGTAGGATTAGGCTGCAAGCACCCCTTAGTGTGCTCAGGGGCCAACTGCAAACATGAAGGGTGGATAGACAAAGCCTGCAAATCACTCACCCGCTTGGCTGTGGTTAGAGCCAAAAGCAGAGAGCCGCTTTAATAGAGAGGAACTTCAATCCCACCACCTCAATTGGCTCAAAAGGGTGGTGAGAGAGGCCATGTAGGACTAATGATAAATCCCATAATGGAACCAAGGGCCTGGACACTGGGAGCCTGTGGCGAGTTCCTTTCATGAACTGACAAACCAGAGGGTGCTGACCCACTGGTTTGTCTCCAAACCCCACATGGCACGCTGAAATTGCCAATAGACAGACTTTCATTGTTGAAAAAGCCTTTCCACATTTTACCAGATGCTGTAAGAAACAGAGCACATCCACTACAGAACACTGGTAAGGGATAACCTGCCTCTCATCACACCACCTCTCAAAAACACGCCATTTACCACCATAAAGGGAGTGAGTGGAGGTGGCTCAAGCATTCTGAAGAGTGTCAATAACCTCAGGAGGCAATCCAGCTGTGGTTAAGGTCTACCTTTTAGGGGCCAGGCCCAAAGATCGACAATCTGGATGAGGATGATAAATCTCCCTGTGAGCCTGAGACAGGAGGTCCCTGCGTAAGGGGAGAGGCCATGGTTCACCTGCTAATAGCTGAATTATTTCTGCTATCCAAGGCTTGGATGGCCACCAAGGGGCCATCAGAATCAATGACAGTCCCTGTCCTCTCACTCTGGATAGCATTGGAGAGATCAGGCTGAGAGGTAGAAACGCATACAGCAGGACATCTGGCCATGGGTGTGCCACAGTGTCCATGCCCAGAGGTGCCTCTGTATCTGACAGGGAGTAAAACAGCGGGCAATGTGCATTTTCCCGCGAGGCGAACAGATCTACTGCAGCTTGGTCGAACCTCTGCCAGATCTGCTTCACCACCTGAGGGTGAAGTCTCCACTCCCCGAACAGTGGGTTCCCTCTAGATAACAGATCTGCCCCCCTTCTTCAGGATCCCTGGCACATGGGTTGCCCTAAGAGAGAGAAACCTTGTGCTTCTCCACACAATTATCCTCCTGGCCAAGCTGTGAAGCTGAAGCGACTGGGTGTCACCCCAACGGCTGATATAGGCTACCACTGTTGAATTGTCTGTTTTGACCAACACACGTTGTCCCTGAAGGTAAGGGAGGAAGTGTTGTAAGACTAAAAATACTGCCTGCAATTCTAACACATTTATGTGAACCAGGGCTTGGCTTTGATGCCACAGGCTATTCACTGTTCTGCCCATTATAGTTGCACCCCATCCTATCAGGGACGCATCGGTGGTCAGAGTGACTCTGGATAACACTGTTCCCAGTGGCATCCCTGCAGTGAAGGTTGCTGGATTTCTCCAAGGCTGGAGTGCTACAATGCATCGCTGCGTTATCTTCACCCTGCGGCGAGATGATGGCGGGGGCGTAAATGCAGGTTCGCTACCCATTGCTGAAAATCCCTCATTATGAGAAGTCCAAGCTGAACCATTGATATGACCGAAGCCATGAGGCCTAGAAGGTGGAGGTAAAGATGGAGTGACCCAACTTTCCCTCACTGAAACTGGGCGAGACAGTGTGTTAACGAGACAATTCTCTGCTCTGACAGCATTACACTATAAGTGAGGGAGTTTATTTTCAGCTCCAAATACTCTCTGCACAGGTAATAAACAACTCTTTTCCCCAATCAATTTTGAAGCCGAGCTCTGGGAGGTGACTTACCACAGCAAGTGAATCCTGGACCGCTTGCTCCTGGGATCAGGAGCAGATTAAATAGTTGTCTATGTACGAGAATATTCTGATGCCGCTGTTGCTTAACAGAGACAGCGCTGCCACTGCACATTTGCTGAACACTCTCGGAGTTAGTGATAATCCGAAAGGGATAGTTTCAAGCTCGGATGCTACGCTCTGATAAGCGAACCTCAGAAATTTCCTGAGGATAAATCACAATGTGAAAATATGTGTCGGACAGATCAACTGTCACAAACCAATCGCCTGGCTGGCTTGAGCAACATAGTGCTTTGTGCAAGAGCATTCTGAACCTGTACTTTCTTAAGTGTTTGTTCACTACCTCCAAGAATTTTGTTACATAAACTTGTATACAATATATACAAAAAACCACATGGCAGTTTTAGTTTCTAGCCAAAGTTAAAGGTTGGGCTGAGTGATATGGCCTAAAAATGATGTGTTTTTTTTCATGCCACATTCAATTTTTATTTTAGTCAGTATCTTTGACTGAAGACAAGGAATTATTTCAAATAGTTTTTTTTTTGAAACCCCAAAACTAACACGATTACCTGTTGGGAATAAAGTACAAACCTGACTTGAACCAAATCAAAACTTTTTAATGATAATGAAAGTTTGATTGTGCCCCCCCCACACACACACACATTTTAACAACTTGAGTCTTAATGAAGTCTGTGACATATTTTGTTCAAATTTTCTTTAATTATTTGATTATTGAAGCAAATTTGTTTTGTATTTTCCTTGCATTTGTGGGAACACTATCACTTGAAGTCTATCACTTTAAGAAACATCCTTCACCTACTCAACTCCGCTCTCCCTCTTATGTCACTTAGCCATTAGCTGGCTAACTTCGAGCCTTTAGCTTTTAGCCTCCTAGCTCGGATCAGCAGTGGTGGCTGGATGCATCTTCAGTGGAATACAAGTCAAGCCGGCCCCAGGTAGGACTGTGCGATATGACAATATATATTGGTGACGCAATAAAAAATGTCTATCGTTTCATATAAAACTGTATTGTTTATAGCGCAACAGTTGGCTTATGGCAGCACAACAGTTAGCTTATTGGCAAGATGGCACCAGTGTGTGTGGCTGCCCGTCTGTCACCGTCACTTTTGTTTGTATGTTTATTGTTTTTAACATATAGCATGCAACAAATCAAAGTGGTGTTGATATTTGATCGCCAAACTTCTGGATCTTCGGAGCGCTGCTGAAAATGTCATTACATTTGAGTCTGGTGGACAGAAAGCCTTGCCCCCGCTCCTATCGGGCATCCCATCTCACCTTTATCGGGTCCCGGCTGCTACACCTTCCCAGCGGAAGCGTCACCATCGCCGAGGTAAATACGGTGGTCGGTTGGTGAAACTAAAGCTCTCCCTGGTGTGCTCTGCTGTTTCCTGAACAGAGTATGGATTATATTCTCGTCTGTTGGTGTCTCGGCACTCCCTGGATCCCACTGATGCCTGCCTGGTACCTGTGGCTGGCTTTAACCAGGTGCTCCGGCTCCGCCGCCCCTGCTCTCCTTAGTTCTGCCAGCGCAAGGTGAACCTCTGAAACCTGACACCGCTGTGCTGGGCTCCCCAGTACGCACCACCACATACCCCAGCTCCTGCCAGGATTGGCCTGGTAAACACCAGATCATTGGTAAATAAATCTTTTACCCTCAGGGATTTCTTCACCTCCTGTGGTCTGGATTTCCTTTGCATATGTGAAACTTGGTTGAGGTGTTGGTGACTGTAGCCCTATTTCTGAACTTTTACCAGCTGGTTGATCTTATCTTAACTCCCTGCGGACGTCGGGTTGAGGAGAAGGAACGGCACCCATTTATAAAAATAACTTTAAATGTAAGCTGGGCTTTTTATCCTCTTCTTTCTCCATTTTTGAAATGACTTTATTTGAGGTGGGTCAAGCTGATCCGGTGCTGTGCGCTGTCATTTACGGACCCCCCCAAATACAATAAGGTTTTTATGAATGACTACCAATTTTCTGGCTGAAACTATGCCTAAGTATGACCAAGTCCTTATTGCTGATTTTAATATCCATATGTGCTGTCCAGATAAGCCACTGGTAAATGACTTTTTAAACCTTATTTATTCTTTTAATTTGGAACGGCTTTTATCTGGTGGTCCTACACATGAACACACATTAGACCTTGTCCTCTTGTATGGTTTATCGGTGTTTAATTTGGAGATCTGGGACAATGTGTTCTCTGATCCTATGCAGATTTTATTTGATGCTGCTTTCTCATGTACCAAAGTTAAAACTTGCGCTCCTACTCAGCGCTGTTGTATTTCTAACCCTTCCATTGCTGGTCAGGTTTCGTCTGCTTTTACCCAGCTCTGTGCTCCCCCGATGTAATTCTCTCCGATACGGAGGAGCTAAATTCCTGGTTTTATTCCTCCTGTCAAGCCATCCTAGAGTCTGTGGCTCCATTAAAAATTAAGCAGCCCAGAGCCAAACTCGAGCCACGGTTCAATGACAGGACTCGGGCAGTCAGAAGGGAATGCCGCAAAGCTGAGCACAGGTGGAAAAAGGACAAGCTGCAGGTATTGCATCCAATTTTGAAGGACCGCTGGCATCGTTATCAGAGCGCTGTTAAAGAGGTTAAAAGGGAACACTTGTCTAATATTATTGCATCTAATCATAATCAACGTGTGTTATTTAAGACCACTGACTTGGTTCTACTTGACAAATAGAACCATGTGTGTAAGCCTTGCTGGTTTTGAATCTTCCTCTGCTTCCGTCATGTGGGGTCTTCACAGGGCTCAGTTTCAAATTTTAGGGCCCCTGCTTTTCTCTTTTTATCTGCTTCCACTGGGTTCCATTCTTAGAAAGCATGGTATCTCCTTCCACTGTTACGCTGATGACACTCAGATATTTGTACCATTAAAGTGGAAGGAGGCCTTCTCATTAAAATCCCTCCTTGCATGTCTTGATGACATTAAAGATTGGATGGCTTTAAACTTCTTAAGTTTTAATGAAAACAAGACTGAAGTGATGGTGTTTGGACCCAGTGGCTCTAGTGAGTCTCCACCTGTTGACTTAGGCCCCTTGGCACAGTTTGTTAAGCCAACTGTTACTAATTTGGGTTTTAAGTTGAACAGTGATTTTAAATTAGATCCTCAAATCCATGCAGTAGTGAAGTCCAGCTTTTTTCATCTAAGGCAACTGGCTAAGGTTAAACCAATCCTTTCAAAGTAGCACTATGAAACCATAGTCCATGCCTTCATCACGTCTCAACTGGATTACTGTAATGTACTTTATTTTGGAGTTAGCCAGTCTTCCCTCTCACGTCTCCAATTGGTTCAAAATGCAGCTGCACATCTATTAACTGGAACACGTAAGACGGACCACATTACAACCATTTTAGCTTCCCTTCACTGGCTCCCTGTGCACTTAAGGGTTCATTTTAAAATTCTTTTGTTTGTTTTTAAATCATTAAATGGCCTTGCCCCGCCTTACCTCTCTGAGCTGCTTTTCCCATACACACCTGTTCAGTCTCTCAGGTCAGCTGATCAGCTGCTCCTGGAGATACTGAAATCAAAGAGGAAGCTCAGAGGGGGCAGACCTTTTTCTGTTGCTGCTCCTAAATTGTGGAATAATCTGCCTTTGTCCATCAGACAGGCCTTTTCTCACTGTCCAGTTTTAAAAACTCATCTTAAAACTCATCTTTATTCTCTGGCTTTTGACCCAGTTTGAGACACTGATTTGATTTGCTCTTATTGTCTCTATTGTAGGGCTATTGTTTTATTTGTGTCGTTTTGTACTTATTAGCTGTATTTTATTGTTTTCATATTTTATTTATCGTTGATGTACAGCAGTTTGTGTCACCTGTCGTTTTTAAAGTGCTTTATAAGTAAAGTTGTATTGGATCTATATTGGGATTTAAAAAGCACATACCTCGTTTTTACTTGTTGCCCCACCTCTCCCCCACAGTGCGCCAGGTGTGTGGGTTCCAGTGGTTAACACAGCTAATTGCAAGCTCATGTTTTGATCATATAGCTGCTACTTCTGTTTGCCAGGGATGTAGGACTGTTTCCTACCGTGTTGTGTCTGAGAGGATAGTCCTCTAACCTCGTTTTAATTGGAGATAAGTAACGGTAACACCATCTCTCTCTAATTATAAAACAGCAAATGCTAAATGGCGATGCTAACTTTTCACTCATAGGAAACATTATAGTGTATCAGACCATCGTTCCTTTGGTTTACATTACAAGAGAAGAATAAAATAGAATAGGCTTTATTGGCATTGTACAGTTGTACAGTACAACAACATTGTGGGTGCTCCACCAGGCTACTGCGCAATAAAGTAAGAGAGAAGGATTAGATAAAACACGGTTACAGAACACACGATTAAACACACGACTGAAATAAAATAGCCCAGGATTATGGAAATATAGAGGGCACTGCACTAGTCTGGATAATCAAGTTCCATCCATCCATCTTCTACCGCTTTTCCGGAGGTCCGGGTCGCAGAGGCAGCAGTTCAAGTAGAGAAGCCCAGACTTCCCTCTCCCCAGCCACCTGCTCCAGCTCTTCAGAGAGGATACCAAGGTGTTCCCAGACCAGCTGGGAGACATATTCTCTCCTCCCAGTGGGACGTGCCTGAAACACCTCAAGTGGGAGGCGTCCAGGAGGCATCCTAATCAGATGCCCATACCACCTCAACTGACTCCTTTCAATGTGGAGGAGGAGTGGTTCTACTCTGAGCCTCTCCCGGATGACTGAGCTCCTCACCCTATCTCTGAGGGTGAGTCCAGCAATCCTACGGAGAAAGCTCATTTCAGCTGCTTGTATCCGCGATCTTGTTCTTTCTGTCATTACCCAAAGCTCATGACCATAGGTGAGAGTAGGAACGTAGATTGACTGGTAAATCGACAGCTTTGCTTTAGAACTAAGCTCCCTCTTCACCACAACAGACTGGGACAACGTCCGCATCCATGCAGATGCTGCTCCAATCCGTCTGTCAATCTCTCGCTCCATTTTCCCCTCACTCGTGAATAAGACCCCAAGATACTTAAACTCCTCCACTTGGAGCAGGAGCCTGTCCCCAACCCAGAGAGGACAATCCACCTTTTTCCAGCTGAGGACCATGGACTCAGACTTGGAGGTGCTGATTTTCATCCTGATTTTCATTCATTGGTACGGATAATCAAGTTATTCAAGTAAAATACCTGAAACTAGACTTTGTCATCAGAACTAAAACTAGTAGAGCATCCGTCCCACAACCGGGAGGTCGGGGTTCAAGTCCCAGCCGGGCCATGCCAAAGACCATATAAAAATGCAATTTCCTGCTGTCCAGCTTGGTGCTCAGCAAAAATGGAATAAATGAGGGAAACGTCTGGGGCGACAATGGCTCAGGAGGTAGAGCAGGTTGTCTAATAACAAGACGGTTGGCAGTTTGAATCCCATTCTCCCCAGCCATCCTGCCATTGTGTCCCTGGGCAAGACACTTTATCCACCTTGCCTCCCTGTCCATGACACTGGGGTATGAATGTGTATAAATGTTCGGTAGTGGTTGGAGAGACCGTTGGCACAGATTGGAAGCTACGTTTCTGTCAGACTGCCCCAGGGCAGCTGTGGCTACAGTAGTTACTTACCACTACCACTGTCTGTCTGTGGAGATAGATAGATGTACTTTATTGATCCCAAACTGGGAAATTACAGTGGAGTGAATGAATAATGGACTCACTGTAAAGCGCTTTGGGTATCTTGAAAGGTGCTATATAAATGCAATCCATTATTATTATTATTATATGGTTATTAGGCAAAGCAATGCATTAATTAATAATTAATGCATTAGTATTAACATTAATGTATTATATGAATTCATAATGTAAGCATTAATGCACTGGTGGCTCCCTGAAAATGAGTTTTTCCCTATTAAAATTCAAAATAATGCAGCAAGGCTGTAAAATCTAATCAGACTGTCTTCTCTGTGCAGGCGACCTGAATAGTCCAAAGTTTCTGGCTGTGACATTGTTCATTTTATCGTCTTCACAAAATGTGTTGACAAACACACGAGAAGATGTTCGATGGGATAAAAATGATCACTTAAGCAGTTTCTTTCGTCAATCGCCTGCCACATTAATGATCTGTCATCGATTTTTGAGAAGAAAATTTAACACATTTGTCACATTTCCTATTTTCCCAGGGGAAGGAATGAAATATCATAAAATAAGAGCCATAAATTTAACAAGGAAATTTATATCAAGCAGAAACTAATTGGAACTAAATGATGCTGTCACTTAAATCCATCCCACATCATGCAAATGAACAACAAATGTGTGAATTTTTGTCACTTTCAACACTTTTTCTTCCTATATAGGCAGCTGAAATGGTGAGAAAGAAATGTGACACAGCACAGCAGAAATTCATGTGAACAAGTGCAGAGAGACAAGAGCAAGAGCAGAAACAAAGTGAGTATATAGATGAAGGGAAAAAAGAGTGCAAAAAGAGGAACAGTGAGGTGGAAGAGGAGGGTTGAGGTGGAAGAGGAGGGTGAAAAGGAACCAAAGGCAAAAACAAAACACAGAGAGAAGACAGGAGTCAGGATCGCCGACAGGCAATATAGGAAAAGAGCAGCAGCAAATATGAAGGAGGTGGTAAGGGAGTCTGAGGGGAAGGGGCTAAGTGGCAGAGAGGCAGACCAAAAAGGTGAAACTGCAGACAGCTGGCATCAAAGCTACTAAAAAAAGGAAAAGAAAAAAGATGAGGAACAAAGACTCATAAGACAAGAGTGTTCGGAGAAAGAAATAGGTGAAGTGGGAGGCAAAAGTAGTGAAGAAGGTGAAGCGAAATCATCAACGAGTATTGAAGACAAAAGGAGGGGCATGATTAGAAGAAAAGACATGAGGAAAAGGTAAGTGGACAGACAGGGCAATAAGGTGAGAGACAAAGAGCCATGCAACTTTTAAAGTTATTAACCCTTAAAACTGCCTTGGTTCATGGATAGGTAGCACTGTGGAGTGTCTGTGTCACAGTTCTGCGACTGTCATGTGACCCAGAACTACAATAAATCCCCAGTTGTACTAAGTATTGCACCTCACAAGGTGGCAGACACGTATAACTTACTGCTCTTGCCTTGGAGGACTAATGGCCCCCAAATACCCCCCCCCCCCCCGGGACACCAGAGAAGAAGAGTTTGTAAACAAATGTCAATCGATCGCAAGATGGAGGAGGCATTTGCCAACTATGATTCTAAAAAGAGATTATTTAGCTTATGAAGGTAAATATCTACATTTTGTTATAACAGAGGGTGGGTGAAGCTGGTTGATGTTCACCTGCCATCGACCCCAGCGCCATGTGACTGGACAGAACAACCGCGCCGGTTCCCGGTCGTCATATGAGATAAATTGCGGCGGAATAAAAGCGAAATTGAGGTGGAATAATCATAACAGTTTCTGGATGTGGGAGAGAAAGCTACAATGACCGAGAGAAGACAAAATAATGACCAGGATGGATGAAAATGGACAAAGTGAGCCGCCTGGCCAACGGTAAGTCTGACAAATTTCATTTGTTTGTTTACATTGTACTGATTTTCTGGTTCAAATACTTTGAAGATAAGATAACAAAAAACCCAAAACAAAAAACTTTTTTTTTTTTTTTTTGTTACTTATTTGTACCCGTAGGTAGATTTGGTTTGCAGTCTGGTGACAAGCCACCGGCTGCCGGTCGCTGCGTGCGCGAGCGCCCTAAACCTACATGTTTTTGGTATGCGGGAGGAAACCGGAGAAACCCCGGAGTAAACCCACGCAACACGGGGAGAACATGCAAACTCCACACAGCTCACTGTTGGTCGGGGGCTGGGATCGAACCCACGATCTCCCGGCCAAGGGTAAACTGTGCTGCCACAGTGCTAAACCACTGCAACTCAAAACCATCCTTTGTGTAAATATGTCCAAAGTCTGATTTTGACTGAAAGTTATGTAATTCGATATGGCTGCTGTGGCATTATGCAAATTAGATGCATAAATTTACTCCTAACACAAACTTTGGATCATATTCTACATCTTTCTAGTTGACTGTAAGCCATTATCTCTTACCACTTTCAAGTTATAGCTTTGGAAATCTCTAACATCTGAACTTAATATCTTCTTGAAAAAATTCTTGACCACTAGGGGCTGACAGCGCAACGGAGCGCCTCAGGCAATCAAACAGTTAACAAAAGGGGGAAAAATAGAGGTGGAAGTGGCTTTGAGAGAAAAGTTTCAGTGAAGGTGTTATTAGAAAAGATATGAGGCTAGCTACTGTTCCAGTCACGCTAGCAAAAAGCTATTGGAAAAAGCTACAGGTTTAGATAAGAGGATAAAACTTTTCTACAGAACTGCATCCTGTTTTTGCTCATACTGTACAGTGAATGGCATATTTGAGCTGTATAATTAACTATGGATGCTAAATGAAAGCACCAAGGTGCTGATGTCTCGGTGCCAGAGACTTGGCAGAGGTATGCATTCTCAGATCAACACCAGAATATTATGGATTCCTCTCTAGCCCAAGGACCACCTCTGGTAAAAATTTCATCCAGATCCATCCAGTAGTTTTGGAGTACTCACATGCGCAGTGAAAATAATTTGCAGTTCACATGCCCGTATTGTTTGCGGCAGCCAAGAGCCACCAAACTTGATAGTTCAACTTCATGTGCTGTAAAAAAAAAAAAAGTGCCGTGTTGTGCTAGTGGCCTGGCATAGTTATTACAATACCCTTTTCCCTGGCTCCATTGATGTTAAAGGTGAGTTAATTTGTGTTTATTTTGAAAACAAAGCCTTATCTAGGAATTCTGGCAAATTAAAAGTTGAGAAAATATGGCAATACAATGATACAAGCCTTTAGTTGCAATTAATTCTGACTGGGCAAGCTGAAAAGCTGGTAACAGTCAGACAGACAGACAGACACACACACACACACACACACACAGATATGCTGACTGATTACTGCATGCCTCCGTTTTCACCGAGGCATAACTAGGCTATTAACATTTCTAGTAGAGGTGGGGATCGTCAGAGGTCACACAATATGATATTATGATAACCGAGTCATGATTCAGGATTGTGATATTGCAGTATTATCATTGGTATTGCGATATATAGAGCATCGTGACATCATTTCCTGATATTGCAATATTATCCACTATTGTGACAAGTATTGCAATGTCACATATTTATCATATTTCATAATATATGTCATATACAGTGGGGCAAAAAAGTATTTAGTCAGCCACCAATTGTGCAAGTTCTCACACTTAAAAGATGAGAGAGGTCTCCAATTTTCATCATGGGTATACCTCAACTATGAGAGACAAAATGAGAAAAAAAAAATCCAGAAAATCACATTGAAGGATTTTTAATGAATTAATTGGTAAATTACTCAGTAAAGTAAGTATTTGGTCACCTACAAACAAGCAAGATTTCTGGCTCTCACAGACCTGTAACTTCTTCTTTAAGAGGCTCCTCTGTCCTCCACTCGTTACCTGTATTAATGGCACCTGTTTGAACTCGTTATCAGTATAATAGACACCTGTCCACAACCTCAAACAGTCAGACTCCAAACTCCACTATGGCCAAGACCAAAGAGCTGTCAAAGGACACCAGAAACAAAATTGTAGATCTGCACCAGGCTGGGAAGACTGAATCTGCAATAGGTAAGCAGCTTGGTGTGAAGAAATCAACTGTGGGAGCAATTATTAGAAAATGGAAGACATACAAGACCACTGATAATCTCCCTCCATCTGGGGCTCCACGCAAGATCTCACCCCGTGGGGTCAAAATTATCACGAGAACGGTGAGCAAAAATCCCAGAACCACATGGGGGGACCTAGTGAATGACCTGCAGAGAGCTGGGACCAAAGTAACAAAGGCTACATCAGAAACACACTACGCCGCCAGGGACTCAAATCCTGCAGTGCCAGACGTGTCCCCCTGCTTAAGCCAGTACATGTCCAGGCCTGTCTGAAGTTTGCTAGAGAGCATTTGGATGATCCAGAAGAGGATTGGGAGAATGTCATATGGTCAGATGAAACCAAAACAGAACTTTTTGGTAAAAACTCAACTTGTCGTGTTTGGAGAAGAAAGAACACCATACCTACTGTGAAGCATGGGGGTGGAAACATCATACTTTGGGGCTGTTTTTCTGCAAAGGGACCAGCACGACTGATCCGTGTAAAGGAAAGAATGAATGGGGCCATGTATCGTGAGATTTTGAGTGAAAACCTCCTTCCATCAACAAGGGCATTGAAGATGAAACGTGGCTGGGTCTTTCAGCATGACAATGATCCCAAACACACCGCCCGGGCAACGAAGGAGCGGCTTCGTAAGAAGCATTTCAAGGTCCTGGAGTGGACTAGCCAGTCTCCAGATCTCAACCCCATAGAAAATCTTTGGAGGGAGTTGAAAGTCTGTGTTGCCCAGTGACAGCCCCAAAACATCATTGCTCTAGAGGAGATCTGTATGGAGGAATGGTCCAAAATACCAGCAACAGTGTGTGAAAACCTTGTGAAAACTTACAGAAAACGTTTGACCTCTGTCATTGCCAACAAAGGGTATATAACAAAGTACTGAGATGAACTTTTGTTATTGACCAAATACTTATTTTACCGAGGAATTTACCAATTAATTCATTAAAAATCCTTCAGTGTGATTTTCTGGATTTTTTTTTGTCTCTCATAGTTGAGGTATACCTATGATGAAAATTGGAGACCTCTCTCATCTTTTAAGTGGGAGAACTTGCACAATTGGTGGCTGACTAAATACTTTTTTACCCCACTGTATATGGTGGTCTTCCAGCTTTATCTTGTTACTCACAGCTAAATCTTGCAAGTCACTTTGCTGTGCTGACCCCACCAGACAGTGAGCACTTGACAACAATTAGTGGACTGTCATATCTAAACAACTGATTTATGTTTGCAACATTTATTTACACATTTTTGATAAATTATCAATGTACTGTGTCCCTAAATCAGGAATGCCAAACTCATTCAAGGGAGTGCCAAGACCCTGCATGTTTCACCTCCAACCACCGTCATTAATAGGTGGTTTGACTGAATTTTTTCCACACTGTTTGCTGACCAGTGAAAACCCCTGCTTAAGACACTGGGTGGTGCATAGCACAGGACTAAATTGCCTGCATAGCATTGTTGCTTGACGCACCTCCGCCGGTGCCACTGGGCCAGCTGCAGAATCATCAGCTGGGGACCACCCTTCATAGATGTTTCGCCCCTTTGAACCCAGAATATCTCAAGGTGGAGGGGCAGCAATGGGGACATCTCCCTACCGCTCTCTGCAGCTGGCCCTGAGATCCTTATTTACCCCACTTTGCATCCTTCCTCCTAAGCCAGAGCCAGACGCTTCCTTGCTCTGCCTCTTCTGCTTGATGCCATTTCCACAGCCTTCAGGAATTGCTGGGTGGATTTTGCAATGAAGCCTCTGCAACTGACTTCCACAGCGTAAGTTGACACCTTCCATCCTGCTTCCATACAAGCTGCAGCAAGCTCACAGTATCTTTTCTTTTTTGTCTCAAAAGCTGCCTCAATATTTTCCTCCCAAGGAACGGCATGTTCAACCATGATCACTGCCCTCACAGTGGTGGACCAGAGGACTATGTCAGGGCGTAAAATGTTGACATTATTTCCTCTAGAAATTTAAGCTGATGGTCCAGGTCTACCCACAGGGTGGAAGTAAAATATGCAGGGTCTTGGTCCTCCATGGAATGAGTTTGACATCCCTGCTCTAAACGACCCCAGCATCAACCTGCAAAAATATTGCAACACTACAATGTGTCAGCTTTTTTCATCATTCATTTGTGGTGTGGAAAAAGGAGCATCAAATAAAATATGTTACTGCATGCTTTGTGCCATTTACTTGAATTAATTTGTTATTCATCATTTGAAAATTTTAACTTCTTGTTACCTTTGTGACTTGTGTCTCGTATATTTGCAGTTTCTCCTTTATTAGCAGCTTTTATTTTTGCTTTTCTTCCTGTTTCTGCTTTATCTTTGTTAAAATAAATTTAAAAGCTAGTTTCTTTTCCTAAAGGTGTATCCTTTGAGAGCGCCAACTGAATCCACCCCCACCCTCCTCTACCACGGCAATAACACACCTTTACCTCCGCCGAGGTAATGTAATCAATGTGGTTTGTCTGTTAGCAGGATTACACAAAAACCACTCAACGGATTTTGATGAAATTTTCACCAGTGGCAGCCCTTAGGCAACAGGTGAACCCATTAGATTTGAGGTGATCCATGAGCGCACAGCTTCACCAAGGCCTCACTGAACGGACGGATGGACAAAGGGAGGAAGGGATGGAGGTTTGGCGGCGGTATGCACTCTTTGAATGCCCTCAAATTGTGAATGAGAAAACTATAAGCAAACAGTGGTAGATGCAGCCTGTCACATTAAAAAAAAAAAAATCCCCCATTCTGTGTATCAAATAATTAATAATTTATTTAATAAGGGGTCTGCAGGACTTCCGGTTATGGCTGCCACGTAGGACGGACGTGTCTCGCTCTGCTCTGCTCCTGGAGAAAAAAAATCGGCAAATAACTCTCTCATTTGGGACAGAACGTATCCCAGCGTTTGGGCGAGGATATGTCGGCGAAGCCTAAGGCTGGAAAACCAGGAAAAGGAAAAAGCGAGCCGCCGAAACAGTCCAAATTAACGGACTTTCAGGTCTGTGACGCAGCAAACAGGGCTCCATATATGGCGGAGGAGGCTGGCGGCGCTGCGATTTCTGCGGGGAATGGCGCAGATGCGCTGATGGCTGCCATGAGTTCAATGAGAGCGGACTTTTCCTCTAGATTTGATGGGATTATGACAGCGTTGGAAGGAATAAGAAAGGAATTGGGTGACTGTGTAGAACGAACGGCGCAGATGGAGCTCCGTCTCGCTAGTGCTGAAGATGACATCACCCGTCTTCAATTAAAGGTGCGCACTTTGGAAAAAAAAAATAAATCTCTGGAAGATAATATTTTGGATTTGGAATCTCGGTCGAGACAGAATAATTTGAGGCTGGTGGGTCTTCCAGAGGAATCAGAAGGTCGGGACGTATGTTCCTTTCTGGAAAAGTGGATTCCGGAGGTGCTGGGCAGCGAGGAGTTGCAATCAGCAGTGGTTCTGGAAAAAGCACATCGCATTGGCCCACGGAGAGATAAGGGACCGCCGAGGACCTTAATTATGAAGTTTCTTAACAACAGAGACAGGATGAAGATCTTCAACGCTGCACGAGCTAAAAAAGGAGAGATTAAACACCAGGACCAGCAGGTGTGGTTCTACCCAGATTTGGCCACAGGAATCCAGCAATTGAGGAAGCAGTTTGATCCCGTACGTAAGGAGCTGCGCAACCTTGGGATTCGTCATGGTGTAATCTATCCTGCAAGACTGCTGACCACGTATGAGGGCAGAACCCACATCTTCAAGACCCCAGAGGAGGCGCAGGAGTTCATCAAGAAGATCAAAGAAGAAGAAGAGACTGGTGGGAGCTAAGCATGAACAAAATATAAGGTAGAATAATTAAGCATTTGCACAGGCATCTGACTGACTTGAAGTAAATAGTAAGTTTACAAAATATAGATTGTATTATATATTAAAAAAAAACAAAAAACAAAAACAAAACAAACAAAAAAAAAAAACTATGATGTACAAAGTTGTTAAAAATTTTGGAGTTAAGTTGGAAAACTACAGAGGAGAGTTAATGTTACGTCATTAAAAGCAGTAGAGTTAGGGTGATTGGGAGGATGAAGAAGGAGTGGCTTAGGCTGTTCCCCGTGGGTGTGGAACGGTCGATGGCTATATCGGGAGACAGAATTTTTCTTTTGATTTTGGGGGGTTTGCCACAAGTGTGGGAAGGGGAAATTTGTTTGTGTGTAGTTTGTAGGATGAATGTTCAACCACTCATGTTTTTGCTTCTCTGTATGAGCATGTTTACACTGCAAGGTAATCCCAAACTCTCTATTGATCATGGACCAAAGTGTTAATCTTAATTTAACTTCATGGAATTGCAGAGGTCTACAAAATTTAAAAAAACTTAAACAAGTTATGAATAAAATAAAGGACATGGGTTCAAGAATTGTGTTTTTACAAGAAACTCATCTGATAGAGGAGGATGTTAAAAGAATTAGGAGTAGATGGCAGGGAAGTGTATTCACCTCTTCATTTTCATCCCGAGCAAGGGGAGTTATGACTCTCATACATAAATCAGTTCCTTTTCAAGTGAAAAATGTAATTGGAGACAAATTTGGAAGATATGTAATCATTCAAGGTTCTTTGCTATTAGAAAATATAAATCTTGTGAACTTATATGGTCCCAATATAGATGATCAGAAGTTCTTTGCTAATTTATTTCTCATCTTATCATCACTTACAGGGCAACATATAATAGCAGGGGATTTTAATTGTACATTGAATCCAGGTGTGGATAGATCAACAGGACTGGATTGTACGCACATTGGATGTAGGATGACTATTAATCATTTTATGAAAGAATTGAGATTGTTAGATATATGGAGAGAAATGAAACCACAAGTTAAAGCCTATTCTTGTTATTCCAGTACCTACAAGACATTCTCACGTATTGATTATTTTTTGATTTCCACAGAATTAAGGTCCAAGATTCAAAACTGCTTTTATGATAACATCGTGATCTCTGATCATGCACCCTGTTGTCTAATATATGTAGATAAAAAATTGACAAAGGAATCAGGTAGATGGCAATTTCAGCATAAATGGCTTCAGGATGAGGAATTTGTCAAGTATATAGAAAAACAGATAGACGAGTTCTTTGACATCAATACTACACAAACATCAGCATGTGTAAAGTGGGAGGCTTTCAAAGCTTTTATTAGGGGGCATATTATTAGTTATACAGGATCAAAATCTAAGAAGACTCGAGAGGAGAGAGCTAAATTGGAACATAAAATAAAAAATCTTCAGGAAAAAGTGTATGCAGGAAGTGACCCAAGGTTGGAGAATGAATTACTGATTTTGAGAGCTGAATACGACAAAAAATCAGCGAATAGAGCTGCCTCGAGTCTTCTAAGATTGAAACAATCTTTTTATGAACAAGGTGAAAAATCAGGAAAATTATTAGCATGGCAGATTAAACAATTGGAAATTAAAACACCAATTACCAGTATTATAAGTAACGGACAGGTAGTTATAGATCCTTTAGAAATTAATAGAGCCTTTAGAGATTACTATGAAAAATTATATGATACCAAAAATGAACCTGATTTAACAAAACTAAATGGGTTTTTGAACGAACTATCTATACCGTGTATTCCAAATGAAAACAGGGAGATATTGGAGTCTAAAATTAGTCAAGAAGAAGTTGGGCTAGCCATTGATAATATGAAATCAGGAAAAAGTGCAGGACCAGATGGTCTTCCAGTTGACCTTTATAAAAAATTTAAGAATAAATTAATAAAACCTTTTTTGGAAATGGTTTTAGAAGCATTTCAAAATAATAATTTACCATCATACATAAATAATGCCTTAATTATACTGCTGCCAAAACCAGGTAAGCCCTCTAATAAATGTGAAAATATGAGACCAATAAGCCTATTAAACGCCGACCTTAAGATAATCTGTAAAATTTTAGCAAGACGAATACAGGAAATTTTACCAAATATTATTAATCGAGATCAGAATGGCTTTATAAAGGGTAGACAAGGCTTCCATAATGTAAGAAGACTATTTAATATTATTTATTTTAATAAAGAAGCACCGGATACAGCTCTCCTGTCATTGGACGCCGAAAAGGCCTTTGATAGAGTTGAATGGCCCTTTCTTTTTGAAGTCCTACAAAGGTTTGGACTTGGAAATAATTTCATAAAATGGGTTCAAATAATATACAATAATGCTACAGCAGAAATCCTAACAAATAACAATATTTCAAAACCAATAAAAATCAATAGAGGATGTCGACAAGGCTGTCCACTCTCACCTTTACTGTTTACTATGGCAATTGAACCTTTAGCGATAGCGATACGTTTACATTCACAAATATATGGAATTAAAGTTGGACCAACAGAACATAAAATCTCCCTGTACGCCGATGATATAATTTTGTTTATGTCGAATCTAAAAAAATCAATTCCAACCTTGTTGAATTTAATAAAGAATTTTGGGGAAATATCAGGATATAAAATAAATAAAACTAAATCTTCAATATTAATGCTAAATGAGACCCAGAGAAATTACCCAGCCCCTGAGGTAAATCAATTCAATGTTGTAAATCAGTTTAAATATTTAGGAATCCAAATTATGCCTAAGCTAGAATCAGTCGCCAGTGTCAACTATGAAGCCTTAATGTCAGATATCAGTGAGTTAACTCAGAGATGGATGTCACTACCAATGTCGATGATCGGGAGAATCAATATACTTAAAAGTAATATTTTACCTAAAATACTTTATTTATTTCAATACATTCCCTTATCACCACCTTTAGATCTATTCTCAAGAATAAAAAAAAAGTTAGTGGAATTTATATGGAACAACAGGAGGGCTAGATTACGTTTGTCTTTATTATATTTACCATTTGATCGTGGAGGTCTGAAATGTCCAAATTTTATGTTGTATTATTGGTCGGCACAACTGAGGTCTATGACATATTATTTTTCATCAAATGATCTCCCTCACTGGACTGAAATGTAATCATACAATTTACCTTTACCTCTTCCCATATTCATATACTCAGATTCGGCAAAAAAATTACAAAAACAAGTTAAAAATCCATTTGTAAAGCATATGATCAAAATATGGTGTGAAGCTAAAAACTATTTAAAAGAACCACAGTTATTGTCACAATTTAGTCCAATATGGGGTAATCAATATTTTAAACCAGGGAGAGCGGACGCTGTATTTAAAGTATGGAATTTAAAAGGGATACAAAAGATTCAGGATTTATATTTGCCATGTGCAGACAACATAATGTCTTTTGAAGAGCTGAGGATCAAATTTAATCTCAATAGAACACACTTTTTTAAATATCTTCAACTTAGAAACTTTATTCGATCAAATCAAAATAAAGCTCTCACTCGACCTATTTATTCATCCTTGGAAAAAATGATGATGAAAGATAGTAAAAGAAAGGGTATTATTTCAGAGTTTTATAACTCATTGACACTATCTTCAAGTGAAAATTCACTGAAAAGATTAAACTACTGGAAAGAAGATCTGCAAATTGAAATTTCAGAGGAACAATGGAAATTGGCTTGTACAGAAGCTCAAACCAAATCAATAAATGCACGCCTTAAATTGATACATTTCAAATGGTTAATGCGGATGTATGTTACACCGGAGGAGTTAAATAGATATAACAAAAATATACCAGATACATGCACAAAATGCATGGAAAGTAAAGGAACCCTATTTCATTGTTTATGGGAATGTAGATTAATAAGAATGTTTTGGGAAGAGGTGAGGGTAACAATTGAAAAAATAATCTCAAAACAAATCATATTGAATCCTAAACTGGTTTTGTTGGGTCTGTACCCAGAAAAGCATAATTTTAATAAAAGTGAAAGAACATTCATAGACCTCAGTTTGCTTAATGCCAAAAAATGTATTGCACTATTATGGAAAAAGACTCATAGACCAGATGTGACTCAGTGGTTAAGACAGATGTTAACAAACCTTCCATTAGAAAGAATAACATATATACTGAAATCAAAGGAAATTGTGTTTGAGAATATATGGAGACCTTTTATTGATTATGTAAAAAATTTAAACATAACTCTTGAAGAAGAAGGTGAATGATGTGTGTGGACCTTGTAAATTCCAAACTGGTGAACATAATATGTATACTTATGTATTGGATTGTCTAGACTAAACAGAGGAGCATTGTTGAAGACTTGATTTTGTTGGTGGTTGTTGGTGTTTTTAGTGCATTTTTTTTTTTGTAGTACTTTAGTGTTAGTGTTTGATTGTTTGTATCATGTTTGTTAAAAAAAAAAAAAAAGGTTCAATAAAGATATTGTGGAAAAAAAATAAGGGGTCTGCAACCTTTGCCAACCACAGAGCCATTTTGCCTATCTCAGACTAAAATAGAAGTGGCTGAGGGCCGCAACTTGATCTTTAAAATAAAAATTATGCTGCTTATAAAGTTTTTATATACATGGCTCTGAATATTATGTGGCATTAATGAATTCCTACTACAAGAGTGGAAAAAAACTGTCAAGCTTTATAAATATATTTCATTTATGAAATTATTATGAATTCAATAATAATTCATAATAATAATAATAATAACAACAACAATAATAATAATAATGAATATCATTTATGAAAGTATTACAAATATACTACAAATTGGTTTGTGCTGGAAAATAAATTTCTGAATGTCTGATCATAATTTTTTGTATATTTAATTATCAGTACATTCATAAATTGTTTAAATCTGAAAAATATCATCAATATCCTACTTCCAACAGTGATCACACAACTTTAGTTCCTGATATTTTAATAAATTAGAGACAGTTTTATTTAGAAGAATCTACTTTTCATCCATGTTATGTTTCTTCATAATGCTCCTTATTCAAATGTATTAATATAATATAAATCTGTATCCATCTGTTTTCCAGGCTCTCAACTTGACAACTAGTGGACTGGTTGTCTGATATTCGTCTTTATTTATTTTGGAATAAAACAAAAAGAATTCAAAACAACTTTCTAAATTTAAAATTCATCCATCATCATCAATCATCCATCCATCTTCTTCCGTTCTTTTTTGGGTCGTGTGGGGTGGGGGTGGGGAGCTGGACCCTATCCCAGCATTTGGGCGAGAGCAGGGTACACCCTGTACAGATTGCCAGTCCATTGCAGGGCCAACACAGAGAGACGGCCAACCATTCACTCTCACATTCATACCTAAGGACAATTTAGAATCTCCAGTTGATGCCAATTAAACTAACTTGCATGTTTTTGGCATGTGGGAGGAAATCTGGTGCAAATTAAAGTCCCTCCAGGATTTCACGATGTTGCGATTGCATCAATTCACGTGAAATCAGCCAATCAGTGCAACGATTGCGCAACCTTGCAAATTTGTCCAGTCACCGCAACTTTCCTGCAATTTTGGCCAATCCTTGTCAACTTCCACAAATTTCACCAATCAGATTTGTCTGACTGGTGCTCAAACACTCAGTCTAACCAACCAAATGCATCTCTGCATCGCATTCACTTCTGTATTTACAGTGAGCATTAACGGAACACATCAGCAAAAAACTGTGTGACTTAAAAAAAACACTCACCTGTGAGGTTTCCAACACGTCCCTTTACCCGTCCCCCCCCAGCCTGCCGGAGGACCTCTCATTACATCTCCGTCCTGACCGCGTGTATGAAGCGCTGGGTTTGTGTTGAAAAACGCCCCAAAAGCACCCCGTCACAGGAGCACACGTGAAGAAAAATGCCATAACACCATAAATAAAATGAGCAAGTCTAACACTACAGCCAGTGTTTGAACATTTTATACATCTTTAGAGATAAAGTCATTACTGCATCCTGTCAATGAGCTTTAAAGCTGTGAATCTCCAGTCTGGATGGACAAACACCCCCCACCCCCCCGGCTGTAAATGAAAGATGTGTGTCTGAAGAAACAATTGTGTGTGTCAAGAACGACGTGCAGCAGATAGACATAGGGAGAAGTTAGGAGTCTGTGTTTCTGTGAATGTGTGTGTGGTTTTTTTTTTTTTTAATACCATAACTGAGGCAAGTGAGGCCTGCAGTTCTTTGGGTGTTGTTGTGGGGTCTTTTGTGACCTCTTGGATGAGTTGTCGCTGCGCTCTTATGGTAATTTTGGTCAGCCGGCCACTCCTTGGAAGGTTCACCACTGTTCCATTTTTTTGCCATTTATGGATAATGGCTCTCACTGTGGTTCGCTGGAGTCCCAAAGCTTTAGAAATGGCTTTATACCCTTTTCTAGACTGATAGATCTCAATAACTTTGTTTCTCATTTGTTCCTGAATTTCTTTGGATCACAGCATGATGTCTAGCTTTTGAGGATCTTTTGGTCTACTTCACTTTATCAGGCAGGTCCTATTTAAGTTATTTCTTGATTGAGAACAGGTGTGGCAGTAATCAGGCCTGGGTGTGGCTAGAGAAGTTGAACTCAGCTTTCCAAAGATGTGATAAACCACAGTTAATTTATGTTTTAATGGGGGGGGGGGGTGTCACTTTTTCACACACAGGGTTATGTAGGTTGGATTTTTTTTTACCCTTAATAATAAACACCTTCATTTAAAAACTGCCTTTTGTGTTTACTTGTGCTATCTTTGTCTAATATTTAAATTTGTTTGATGATCTGAAACATTTAAGTGTGACAAACATACAAAAAAATGAGAAATCAGAAAGGGGGCAAACACTTTTCCACACCACTGTATAATTCACTGTCCAAACCCCACAGATAAACTAGCAGTTTCCCTGCACACAAAAAGATGAAAATATCCTTAAAATAAAAGCCTCACCTCTACATCACTCTCAGAGAATCTTCTATCCTCTCTTTTCACTCATTTGAACTCCTTTTACAATTTTTTTCTTTTTTACTTACAGATTGTTTGGAAAAACTGTCGACTGTGGGTTGTTGATTTCAGACAAGTACATTCGGTTGACAGTGTTTCATAATCAAAGCACATAACAGACAACTATTCTGAAAACTGAATCACTGTAGAGGGCTTTTATTTTTAATAACTTGGGATGTATTGAGCTGTGATGGTGAAAATAAATTTACACTACTTCAGACTTCGGTCATGTCTGGTGAATCCAGCATTTATAGTGCAGGTGACTAATGTTAAGGTTATTGAGCAGGAATTCAAGGATTGTTTCTCATTTTAAGGACAATTAAGGCGTTGATTTTAGATAATCACATTCCAGAATTTTTATGGACCTGCAGACACTAATAAGGCGGCTGTTTTTCGTTATTTGTGTTCTCATGGAGAAATTCTTTCCACAACAACCATACATGAACACAAATTAATCTGTCCACAGAATTAAACTCTCCATTTTCCTCTGTGATTTTACTTTTTCTGGATTTGTTCATGTCTTACCAAGGGTGGCAGGAAGCTGCTGCTCTCCGTGCTCTCTCCACATGCACTGAGGAGAGGCTGAGCAGCTCTCTGTGCAGCTGCCATCCGATGTGACACAGTCATGCATGGCTGACATCATAAATTTAAAAAAATATATATATATGCATATATATACAGTATATACATATTTTACGCTCATAAAAGTATACATTTCCATTGAGAAATGTATCCAATTGCAATAAACAATAATTTGAAAAATAAAATAATTAAAATGAACTTCATTAACTTCCATGTGTTTTGAGATTGCATTTTATATAATTCACTGATGGTCCCTAGGACCATCAGTGAATGAACAATATGACAATATATATCGTGACACGATAAAAAGCGTCTACCGTTTCATATGAAACTTTATCATTTATATCGGGACACATACCCCGTTTCTACATGTCACTGTCTCGCCTCTCCCCCGCAGTGCACCAGGTGGGTTCCGGTGGTTAGCGCCACAGCAGTTAACAGCAAGCTAATGTTTTGCCGCTACTTCTGTGGAGCCACTACTTCTGTGCCAGGGATGTGGGACTGTTTCCCCACCATGCTGCGTCAGAGAGGATAGTCCTCTAACTTTGTTTTAATTGGAGGTAAGTAACATTAACACAATCTCTCTCCAATTATAAAACGGCAAATGCTAAATGACGATGCTAGCTTGTTGCTAATCGAAAACATTTGTATCAGACCATTGTTCTGGTTTAAATCACTGCAGAGTTTCTTAATTTTGTCTGAAAAAATATTACTAAAGCTGCAAAAGTGCATGACAGCGGCCACATACACACAAAATAAATAAATTAAAAAGTGGAAGGAACAAACTGGCTCTTAATGTAACTTATTTCTAATAATATTTAATTAGTCAAGTAGCGATAATGAATAAAGATGAAGTCATCCCAAACCCACATTAAAAACAATTTTATAACAACACTGCAAAATTAAGGGGAAAAAGTGCATAAATTAATGACAAATGAATTTGTACAATTGATTTTTTTTCAGTATGTAATTTAAAATGTAGAAAAAGAGATGGTCCTTTTATTGGTTATTGTATATAAACTATAGAATTTACCAAAAATGTATATCATGATATATATCGTTATCGCCAAATAAGATTACTTTTATCGTGAAATGAAATTTTGGGTCATATCGCACAGCCGTAGTCCCTTATATGACATACTGTGTGCCGATCTGGGGAAGCACATACAAAACAAATACAAACTTAATCTTTTTACTACAGAAAAAAGCCATATGCACTATATTAAAGAAACCTAACCGTGAACCAACAAATCCAATTTTCATTCAATTACATACTCTTAAATTTAGAGATCTAGCAGATTATAACACCATTCAAATCATGTACAGAGCAAATAATAACCAATTATCCGTTAATATTCAGAGACTGTTTAAAAAAAGGGAAAGCAAATATGAGCTAAAAGGAAACTCTGTTTTTAACAAACCAGACAGAACAAATACAAAGTGTCACTGCATGTTATGACTGGCGCCTAGCGGCTGCCCCGGCCTTGGATGCACTCTGCAGAGCGTGCCCAAATGCCAAGTCACGTTTCGTTACCTTGTATTCATACATGTGTAATGACAATAAAGTTGAATCTCAATCTCAATGTCTGTCACTGAAGTTAAAATATGGAACTGTTGCTCTGAAAATATTAACGTGTTCTACTCTGAAGCAATTCAAAAAATTCTACAAAGATGAAAAAAATCTCACTGTAAATGCTAGGAGCTAAACTTGAAATGACTTAAAGGCTTTTGTTTGCTTGTTTGTTTTTTTGTCTGATTCTATTTGAGTTTCTTTGTTGATTTTTGGGCACGACTTAAATTTTGATGTTACTGATTTTAATATTGTAACAGGGTAGGAGCTATATACTGTAAGCACTAGCTTCAGTCTACTCCCTTTCGGTTGTTCTTTCATGTGTCCTATTTTTGTTGTTTTTATTGTATGTTCATTACTGAATAAAAACTCACATTCTTTCATTCATTCATTCGGATATAACTGCCGGGAGCCACAGCATGGGGGCTGAAAGACTGCATGTGGCCCTGGGGTTGCGGGTTGTTGACCCCTGCCTTAGCCCTACCCCTCTGTTTTGCACATTCACCATGAATGTGAATTCACCTTGAACGCACAGAATGGAAGGGTAGGGCGAAGGGGTGAATTGGGACACACCCTCAGTCCACCTCAAAGAGATTCTGGCACACTGTCCGGCAACTCAGAAGGGGGAAAAAGTTCCCTGTCCACACTGTGTATGGTGCGGGTAGAGAGTTGCTGACTTCAGCTGGGGATATTGTCGGAGGGTGGAGGGAATACTTCGAGGATCTCCTCAATCCCACTGACACATCTTTCATAGTGGAAGCAGAGCCAGAGGATGAGGGAGACGACTCGCCCATCACAGGGACTGAGGTTGCCAAAGTGGTTAAAAAAAACTCTGGTGGCCGGGCCCCGGTGGTGGATGAGATTTGCCCCGAGTACCTAGAGGCTCTGGATGTTGTGGGGCTGACTTGGTTGACACACCTCTGCAACATTGCATGGAGGTCAGGGACAGTGTCTTTGGTATGGCAAACTGGGGTGATGGTTCCCCTCTTTTAAGGGGGACCTAAGAGTCTGTTCCAATTTTAGAGGGCTCACACTCCTCAGCCTCCCTGGAAAGGTCTATGTCAAGGTACTGGAAAGGACAGACTGGCCGTTGGTCGAACCTCGGATTCAGGAGAAACAATGTGGTTTTCGTCCTGGTCATGGCACATCAGACCATCTCTTCACCCTCTCAAGGATCCTTGAGGGTTAGTGGGAGTTTGCCCAACCACTCTACACGTGTTTTGAGGACTTGGAGAAAGCATCTGACCACGTTTTTTGTGGTTTCTTGTGGGGGGTGCTTTGAGAGTATGGGGTATTGGGCTCCATGTTACAAGTTATCCGGTCTCTATACAACTGTTGTGAGAGTTTGGTTAACATTGCCAATAAAAGGTCAAACTCGTTCCCAGTGAAAGTTGGACTCCACCAGGGCTGCCCTTTGCCACGACCCAGTCAAAATATTTATGGATCGGATTTTTTGGCGCAGCCGAGGAACGGATGATGTCATGTTTGATGACCACAGGATCTTATCTCGGCTGCTTGCAGATGATGTTGTCCTACTGGTTTCATCAAGCAATGACTTACAGGTTTTACTGGGACAGTTTACTACTGAGTGTGAAGCAGCTGGGATGAGAATCAATACCTCTAAGTCCGAGTCCATGGTGCTCAGCCAGAAAAGGGTGGATTGTCCTCTCTGGATTGGGGACAAGGTCCAGCCCCAAGTGGAGGAGTTTAAGTATCTTGGGGTTTCATTCAGGAGTGAGGGAAGAATGGAGCGGGAGATTGACAGACTGATCAGAGCAACATCTGCAGTGATGCAGATGTTGTACCAATCTGTTGTGGTGAAGAGGGAGCTGAGCTCTAAAGCAAAGCTGTCGATTTACTGGTCAGTCTACGTTCCTACCTCCCCTATGGTCATGAGCTTTGAATAATGACGAAAAGAATGAGATCGCGGCTGAAATGAGCTTTCTTCGTAGGATTGCTGGATTCACTGTTAACGATAGGGTGAGGACCTCAGTCATCTAGGAGAGGCGCAGAGCACAACTGCTGCTCCACCGCATCGAAAGGAGCCAGTTGAGGTGGTATGGGCATCTGATCAGGATGCCTCCTGGACGCCTCCTACTTGAGGTGTTTCAGGCATGCCCCACTGGGAAGAGACCCCGGGACAGACCCAGGACACACTTGAGAGACTACATCTCCTAGCTGGCCTGGGAATTCCTTGGTATCCTCTCTGAAGAGCTGGAGCAGGTGGCTGGGGAGAGGGAAGTCTGGGCTTCTCTGCTTGAGTTGCTGCCTCTGTGACCTGGACCTCCAGAAAAGCGGTAGAAGATGGATGGATGGATGGATCTAAAAGCATTACCTATGGTTGGTAGGCATTAACATTATTGAAGAAAAAAAAATCTATTTCTCAGTGGAAATTTTCATATCCCATGCCTTCTAATTGCAAAACAGTGAGTACAAGTGAGAATGCCAACTTATTTTCAGAACAATGTACAGATTTTAGCCAAAATAAACTATACAACTGTGAATACAAAAAAGTAAAACTTTTCTTCCAATGTCCAAGTAAAGATTAATGCAAGAGTGTATCCAATTAGCAAGAGTCATTAATAACACTAGTGAGCGTGAACGTTACCAATAGCTTTCATTCGTTAAGCAACTCTGAGTCCAGGGTTTGTCCAGACTTCTCAGGCAGCTTAATTCAACAGTCTTTGTTTATGTTAGCAGTCCCCCCCCAGCTTTGATTCAAAATGACTGCCATGAAAAGGGTCTATTAGACTCTGCTGACCAAGGAGAAAGGAAAGAGAAGGAGAGATGGGAAGTAGCGTGCAACTAAGGTCCCCAAGTCAGCTTTGAATTATTTGAACCAGAGATGCAACTTATTACCAGTGACAAACTCACCAGTAGAAAGCTTTTGATCTGAAGCAGGAAAAGTATATATTGCATTAAAAGATGATTCATGTATCTCTGACAGCACTGCCAGTGTATTAAAAAAAAGACATTTATAAAAAGTGAAGCAGAAAAGAAACCAAACTCCAAGCACCACACATCCAATTAGGAGTTACAAAAGAACTGAAAACTGCGACATTTATAAAATGCAACAAACCTACAAGTTGGGCAATCAGTTTGACACAAGACCATGATTAGTGTTAGTTCCAACGGTATGATGCAACAAATGGAAAGAGATGCGCTCATAGATCAAAAAAATCAAAGACAAAATTCTCTCCAAAACCATGAGCCATGCAGTTTTTATTCCAGTCTTTATCATGAGCATCTTCTCTTTCATATGTTAGTGTTGCCAGACAAGTCTTGGATTTGACAACTTTCACCACAAACATCAGTTTGCCTAAAACCATACATGCAACATCCCCTCAATAAAGAAGTGCTAAGTAAAATTCATCTAAATAATGACACAAGGGCTTTTTTTTTCTTTAATTTGGAAAAACAGCACCTGTTGCCTCTAACAAGCTTAAGTTATAAATAATGCCATAATAAATTACATTTAAAAAGAACCCATTTTTTATATACACCATCTACTCAGAATTAATCTAATTCAATAATCTGCCCTAATTAGCACAGACCAGATGGAAATTTAACATGAATGACAGTTTATTAGCGGCTGTGTGTCCAACAAAGCCATTGATAAGCATCATGAATGGTGGGAAAGGGTGAGCTGCTGTAGATTTATTTGGTACTTGACTGCAGTTCCCGACTACAGCAGAAAAACACTCAGCACACAGAGAGGCAGTGAGCGTGCTCAGATAACCTCAGGCCAACTGCCAAAGCTTGAAGTAGCGGTGATCACTTTCTCTCCCCCACGAAAGCAAGATCTTCACTAATTTGGCAAACCTAACCACGGCTGCAATTTCAAGTTAAATTACTTGTGTTCCTTGACATCTATTAGAAATGAAGTTTCATGACAAACTGGTTTAAAAACCCTATCCTTGGTGGACAGGAATATTTATAAAGGCCAACACTGGCGCTTAATGAGCACTGGAAGTGCGGGGATAGCAGGGACAAATAAACTCTGAAGAGGGGTTTCAAACTGTGACAGATAGAGGTGGAGAGGAGCACGTGTGTGGAAACCAGACACATGAGAGATAGGTGAAGGAAAGGAAACAAAAACGACGAGAGTGAGCTGGATAAATGTGCTCAGCTGTTATCCGCTCAGCTGTATAGGGCCTCATTTGACAATCGCACTTCTTCTCTCTCCCAGGGGCTGAGATGCAGTGTTGAAGTGTTTTACCTTGGGAATGCGAGAGATGATATCGGGGTATTTGCTGGTGTTGTCTTCCTGGTTGCGGCTGAATATTCTCACTTCGCCACTCTCCAGAATATGAATCTGTGGGAGAAAGCAAAAACACCACCACAAAGCAATAAATAAATGTAAAATGGCATCATTTTAACATCTGCTTATGCAAGTTAAATTGCATGTTTTACAAATGAAATATGGGATTTGATGATTAAGTGTGATAGACGGATGAGTGAGGGAAGAGCAGCTATTGTTACTAACATTTAACCACAGGATACACCATCTATGTGGAGGTGGAATTCATTAATAACTCGCATTAAGGCAAGATGGGATGGAACACCTTTTTTTGGCATGACTCAGACTATGCGATATCCCCCCACCACTGAAGTAGTCACTCTGACAACTGATAAGATCAAGTGTGTCATGACACTTCCTGCTGTGACTGGACTGAAAAAGGTACCAGACTAAATTTTAATTAGATTACAGCTAATTCGTTCCATATCTTTCATGATTTGAAGGTATTCTTGGAATAATCAAGTGATTTTCAATAAGTGGGGTCCAATAGGAGCGAGGTAGGCAGGTTGGCATAGAAACAGTTGAGGTGTCGGCACATTACTAACAAGAACTAACATAAATGACACCACACCTTATTTTAACAGGGGGAAAAATGAGCAAAAGTTGCATTTCTCCAGAAGCAGACAAGCCTGTAGCTCTATACTACATATTTTTAAAATTTAAAAAGGAACATGAACTAGCAGGAGGCGTCAGGGAGTTTCAATTTTTAGCATTCACCTCCCAGCAAAATAGTACAAGTTATAAGTTCAGTGTGGAGGATCCCTTCCTTATATGCATTTAAGTACAAAATGCAGTTTTTAGATGATGATTTCATTTATTAAGGGGAAAAAAAGCTATCCAAACTTACCTGGCCCGATGTGAAAAAGTAACTACTCCCTAACTGCCCTCTAAACCCAATAACTGGTTATGCCACCACTGGTGACAACAACTGGCAATGAGTCTTTTCCATGGCTGTTGAGGAATTTTGACCCACTCTTCTGTGTAGAATTGTTTACAGATGTGGACAAAATTGTTGGTAACCCTCTGTTATTGAAAGAAAAACCCATAATGGTCACAGAAATAACTTGAATCTGACAAAAGTGGTAATAAATAAAAATTCTATGAAAATTAACCAATGAAAATCAGACAATGTTTTTGAATTGTGGTTCAACAGAATTATTTTAAAAAACAAACTCATGAAACAGGCCTGGACAAAAATGATGGTACCCTTAACTTAATATTTTGTTGCACAGCCTTTTGAGGCAATCACTGCAATCAAACCCTTTCTGTAACTGTCAATGAGACTTCTGCACCTCTCAGCAGGTATTTTGGCCCACTCCTCATGAGCAAACTGCTCCAGTTGTCTCAGGTTTGAAGGGTGCCTTCTCCAGACGGCATGTTTCAGCTCCTTCCACAGATGTTCAATAGGATTTAGATCAGGGCTCATAGAAGGCCACTTTAGAATAGTCCAGTGTTTCGCTCTTAGTCATTCTTGGGTGTTTTTAGCTGTACGTTTTGGGTCATTATCCTGTTGCAAGACCCATGACCTGCGACTGAGACCAAGCTGTCTGACACTGGACAGCACATTTCTCTATAGAATACCTTGATAGTCTTGGGATTTCATTGTACCCTGCACACATTCAAGACACCCTGTGCCAGATGCAGCAAAGCAGCCTCAGAACATAACAGAACCTCCTCCATGTTTCACAGTAGGGACAGTGTTCTTTGCTTGGTATGCTTCATTTTTGTGTCTGTGAACATAGAGCTGATGTGCCTTGCCAAAAAGTTCCAGTTTTGTCTCGTCTGTCCAAAGGACATTCTCCCAGAAGCTTTGTGGCTTGTCAACATGCAGTTTGGCAAATTCCAATCTGGCTTTTTAATGATTTGTTTTCAACAGTGGTGTCCTCCTTGGTCGTCTCCCATGAAGTCCACTTTGGCTCAAACAATGACAGATGGTGCGATCTGACACTGATGTACCTTGACCTTGGAGTTCACCATGAATGTGTTTAGAGGCTGTTCTGGGCTCTTTTGTTATCATTCGTATTATCAGTCTCCTCCTGCGGCTACGTCCAGGGAGGTTGGCTACAGTCCTGTGGATCTTAAATTTCTGAATAATATGTGCAACTGTAGTCGCAGGAACATCAAGCTGCTTGGAGATGGTCTTATAGCTTTTACCTTTAACATGCTTGTCTATAATTTTCTTTCTAATCTCCTGAGACAACTCTCTCCTTTGCTTCCTCTGGTCCATGTTTAGTGTGGTACACACCATGTCAACAAACAGCACAGTGACTACTTGTCACCCTTTAAATAGATCGACTGACTGATTACAAGTTTGTAGCCACCTGTGATGTTAATTAGAGGACACTTCTTGGTTGAACATGTCCCTATGGTCACATTATTTCCAATCTTTTCTAGGGGTACCATCATTTTTGTCCAGGCCTGTTTCATGAGTTTATTTTCTAAAATAGCTCTGTTGAACCACAATTCAAAAGCATTGTCTGATTTTCATTGGTTAATTTTCATAGAATTTTTATTTATTACCACTTTTGTCAGATTCAAGTTATTTCTGTGACCAGTGTGTTTTTTTTTCATTAACAGAGGGGTACCAACAATTTTGTCCACATCTGTAAATTCAGTCACATTGGAGGGCTTCATGAACTGATGGGCGGAGATTCTCCTTCAGGATTTTCTGGTAGAGAGCAGAGCTTGTGGTTCTGTCAATTAGGGCAAGTCATCCAGGTCCTGAAGCAGCAAAGCAGCCCCAGACCATGACACTACCACCACTATGTTTGACTGTTAATACGATGCTCTTTTTATGAAATTCTGTGTTAGCTTTATGCCAGATAAAACGGGACACGTCTTCCAAAAAAATTCAACCTTTGTCTCGTCAGTCCCCAAAATATTTTCCCAAAAGTCTTGAGGATCATTTAGATGTTTTCTGGCAAATGTGAGATGAGTCTTTGTGTTCTTTTTGGTCAGCAGTGGATTTTGTCTTGGAACTCTCCCATGGATGCCATTTTTGTCCAGTCTCTCTACACTTTTTAGTTTATATATGCTTCCGTTAGGTAACATTATTAGAAAGCACTTTATACATGTTCATTGTTATGCAGATGACACACAATTATACCCGTCAATGAAGCCAGATGATGGTAATCAATTAGCCAAATTAGAAGCCTGTCTTAAGGAAATCAAAGCTTGGATGACTTGTAATTTCCTGCTATTAAATTCAGATAAGACTGAAGTCATTCTTGTTGGTCCAAAAAACCTTAGAAATACCTTTCCAAATCAAACTTTTAGTTTGGATACAGTTACTCTTTCTCTTAATAGCTCTGTGAGGAACCTTGGAGTTATTTTTGATCAAGATCTGTTTTTCAATTCACATATTAAAATCGTTTCTAAGACTGCCTTCTGTCATTTGTGTAATATTGCCAAGATTAGGAGCATCTTGTCTCAGAGTGATGCTGAGAAACTGATCCACGCTTTTGTTAGCTCTAGATTAGATTATTGTAACTCTTTATTATCAGGTTGCCCGAAAACATCTCTAAAAACTCTTCAGTTGATCCAAAATGCTGCAGCAAGAGTTTTAACAGGTACTAGAAAGAGAGATCATATCTCTCCGGTTCTGGCCTTCCTTCACTGGCCTCCCATAGAGTTTAGAATTAAGTTTAAAATCCTTCTTCTCACTTACAAAGCTCTTAATAATCAGGCCCCCTTTTTATTTAAAAGATCTGATATTACCCTATTATCCTAACAGTGCACTACACTCCCAAAATGCAGGATTACTTGTAATACCTAGAATCTCCAAAAGTACAATGGGGGCAGAGCCTTCAGTTATCAAACTCCTCTCCTGTGGAACCAGCTGCCAATCTGGATTCGGGAGTCAGACTCGATCTCTGTTTTTAAGAATAGGGTTAAAACCTTCCTTTTTGATATAGCCTACAATTATAGGGAGGGATCATGTGTTTCTGAACCCTCCCTTAGTTATGCTGCTACTAGGTTTAGACAGCCGGGGGACCTCCAATAATTGCACTGGGCTTCACTCCTTTCTTCACTCTCAATAAAATATTTTTTTTTTGCTGGTCATTAACATCTGTTTGTTCTCTCCCATAGTGAGTCCCCATCGTGCTGTTTGCTCTCTACATGTCTGTTCTTTTCATCTTCTCTATCCCCTCACCCCCCAGCCAGTCGCAGCAGATGACTGCCCCTCCCTGAGCCTGGTTCTGCTGGAGGTTTCTTCCTGTTAAAAGGGAGTTTTTCCTCTCCACCGTCGCCAAGCGCTTGCTCATAGGGGATCGCCTGATTGCTGGGGTCTTTCTGCAATTGTGGGGGTTTCCCCTACAGTTGAAAGTGCTATGAGATGACTGTTATGTGAAATAGCGCTATATAAATAAAGTTGAATTGAACTGAATTATTGTTCCATTACACAACATAACAAAAATGATTTTTTTTGTAAGTTGTCTGTGTTTTTTCAACTGATTTAAAACTATTTTGCACCGCTGAATCCGAAAATGACATGTTTCTCTCGATCAGGTCAGGTTTTTATGCTAAGTTGTAAGCAGTTGTACAGCAGTTGTACAGTTATACTGTAAATTGAATAGTAGACATTGATAAAGGTAAGTACATGTAAATTGAATATTACATCATCATTGTTCAAAATTCAGAGAATTTCAAGAAATAAAAAAGAATTTTGCATCATATGAAGCGAAAATACCTGTACATGTAAACAAAAACGTAAAAAACATGTGGCCATAGTTCAAAAAGTTGACCTGATTGAACAAAACCAATGTGATTTTTGGCTTCAGCACATCAAAATTGTCCTAAATGAGCTAAAAAACAAACAAACAAACAAACAAAAAAAACAGACAATAAATTTGGTGTTGACCAGTGTTATGGACCAGTGTCCACACTGAGGCAAGTGAGGTCTACAGTTCTTTAGAAGTTGTTCTGGGTTTTTGTTTCTCATCTGTTCTTGAATGTCTTTCAATCACAGTGGGATATGTTGCTTTTTGAGATCTTTTAGCCTACTTCAGGTTGTCAGGCAGGTTAAATTTTAAATGATTTCTTGATTCAACAAGTCTGGCAGTAATCAGGCTTGGGTGTAGCTACTGAAATTGAACTCAGCTTTCCAAAAAATGTAGTTAATCACAGTTAATTCATGATGTAACATGTAAATTACTTTTTCCACATTGGGCCAGGTAGGTTTGGATAGTTTTTTTTTCCTTTAATAAATGAAATCATCATTTGAAAACTCCATTTTGTATTTATTCAGGTTATTTTTGTCTGATATTAAAATTTGTTTGATGATCTGAAACACTGAAGTGTGACAAATATGCAAAAATATAAGAAATCAGGAAGGGTGCAAACACTTTTTCACAGTACTGTACCACTTGTTGAGCATGGCGGTGGAAATGTCATGGTTTATTCATTGTGTCACAGGGTACATAGGGAAAATGTTAGTTCATCTGTCCAAAACTGAAGCCAATGCGGAGGTGGACCATCCAATATGACAATGACACATTCCAGTACATCAACCAAGGATTTGGCTCAAAAGAAAGAAATAGAGGTCTGGAATGTCCCAGTAAAAACCCAGCTCTTAGTCGTATTGAGATGCTGTGGGGTGGTTTAAAATGGGCTGTGCATGCAAGAAACCCCTTAAACATCACACAGCTGAAAGAATTCTGCACTGAGTAGTGGGTGAAACTTTCTTCCAGTCAATATCAGAGACTAGTGAACAGCTGTAAGAAACCTTGAGGTTATTTCCACCAAAGGGGTAAATACCAGCTATTACGAAATGAGGTCCAGTAACTTTTACCTCTGTAAAAAGTGGCATCTTTGTTAATTTGTTTAGTTAATCAGTGAATTTGTTGTTTGCATAAATTATGGAATAAAATCCCCTTTTTGTGACTGTTTAACACATTGTAACTGCTTAACAAGATTGTAGCTGTAACATAATGCTTTATTAATGAGCAGGCAAGCAAAGGCTTGATGAAAACGTGACGAGGAGCATTGCTACCATGCAATGCCAAGGTTACTGAGCTGTAGGTAGATACATATACAGTTGTGTTCAAAATAATAGCAGTCCCACATCACTAAGGGTCACAGAGAGCTTCAGCGAAAAAATATTTCTCTGTAGTCTTGCAATGGCAGTTTTTTTTTTAAATGACTGGATGTTCTCTCTTCCTTTGCCGCATGTCTGTGCAGTGGCGGACACCTGTCTCTTGGTGGTGATGCTCAGGAGGTTGAACCCAGGAGGCTGACTGGCAAGCTTGGCCCACTGGTTTTGGGCCTCCTTTCTGCCTGCTGGTGTGCAGTCGGCCATCTTTGCTTTTGGGAGAGTTTAAGTGTTGCTTCCCGACTGTGGGGGTACCCACCCTCCACGGGTTTGCTGATCTGTAGGTCTGCTGAAGTTGGTTGGCTCCATGTAAAACAGATGCACAGCAGTTCTCAGAAAAGGCGGTTATACAACTAAATATTAGTTCAGTGATCCTGGGGAAAGCAAAATTTTGAAACATTTTTCAGTTTATACAGTGAATATTTGAGTTTGTAAAGAAGAATGCAGACACTGCTGTTTTTAAGCATCCTGATATTCCCTGTTCTTCACTTTCTGTAAAGAAATAATAAATTTGCTATTTTTTCTTTATGTTTTGATTTGAAATGGAATGTGCAGTGTCCCCAGTGCATTTGCATGTATGGAAATAAAAGCTGTTATAAGGAGTTTGAGCTTTATTCACTTTTTTAAATACAGTGCTATTATTCTGAACACAGCTGGATAGACTAAATGGATGAATAATTGGAAGGAAAAAAAACGATGGCGAGCATGCAGTGGAGTTAAACGCGAGCTTGTATAAGCTTAAAGACAGCAGGCTTACTTTTTTCAGATTGTGACACTGCTTTGATGCACAATTAAGAGCAATAGCCCACAACCCTATAGAACAGGAGTTACATCTAGAAAGTACTTTTTTGTGCTACATGACTGAACCTCTGTAGCCCAGTGCTATGAGAAAAAAGGTTAATGTACAGCCATGTGAAGCTAGTCAGATTAAACTTTAATCAATCTACTTTTCTATATACTTATATATAAAATGCTTCACATTTTACTAGAGCTAGTATATCCATAAAGACCTTTTAATAAAATTACAGTAAGGCTATACTGAGCTCCTTCCTAATGAAAACTTGACTACAGCTCAATTACATCTCACTACTAGTCTAATAAGAGGTTCTAACTCTTGATAGCCATTTTAATTTGATACTCACAAGAGACTTACACATTTGACGACCACATTTCTGCAAGATAAATTACTTAATTTGTCAATATGGTTTCCAGCATCATCCATTAGCTGATCAGCCATTTAATATTTTATTTCTGAGGTACAGCAGTTGCTAATGTAGGTGAAAGGAAGGAAACAATTATGTTATTCTTTATGTCCCCTGTATACAGGGGTGCAGATCAATGAGATCATTGAGCAATCTGACCAATTTTTGTTCTATCAATGATCTTCAGTGATCTCCACAATCTCCTCAAAGTTTTGACTCAGTCCAAAACACTCAAGGGTCTCTCAAATGATCCCAAAGATTAAAAATTGGTCCTATTGCTCAACAATCTCCATGCTGTGTAAAGGGGGCCTTATCAAGCAGTCTAGTGTTGTGTCCCAGATTCAGTTGCAGCTTCCACTATGGCACAGTAATCCCAGAAAAAAAAGTCCAAGTAACTGCTGAATCTGACTGGCTGCTAGGTCAGCCCATTATCAGGTTGTTTTCTGTCCATTCCACTTTCAGATGCACGAGCTTCAAATGTCTGGCAGATTTTTAATACATTTACATTACCATTTTACATGAGCAATAGAAATGATACTTTAGGGGTGTTAGGCAAATGTTGCATTAAACAACATTTACACACATCTTAGTAAAATGTCACTGATGACCCAACCATGTTACATTTTTATCTTAATTTGTCATTTTATGCAACACCTCCTCGTAAGTTATTTTATGTTAAAATCAAACATGCTGTCATAGTCAACTCCTACATGTACCATCATCACCCCCTAAGCATAGTTCTGTTAAAGGGTTTCTCCTCCCCCCGTCACTAAGTACATTTTCAAACAAGATCCTCTGGTTATGGAGTCCTCCCTGGAAACCATCTGTGTGGGGTGGGGGGGATTAGGTTACCTTAGAATTTAAAGTTCTTTGAAGTGACTAATAGTATGGAGAGATGTACATATAATTGAATGCAACAACACCGGAAAAGCAAACTAATATTTGTCATGTTAATCAATCTGGGCAGCTGTGCCCCCAATCCCCAGAGCACCAAACCCCTACAAAATATTAGATAGCCCCTTTTCCACTAGTACCTACTCAGCCCGACTCGCCTCGACTGTACTCGGTTTGTAGGGTTTTCTATTAGTACCTGGTACCAGGTACTTTTTTGGGACCTACTTCATTGAGGTTCCAACCATGCTGAGTCGAGCTGAAAATGTGACGTCAACAGATTGCAGGCCACTGATTGGCCAGGGCATAACGTCAGTGGATGAGAGCGACATCTTCACAAGATTCAAAACCACTATTTGTAAATTTGGCCATGAGATTTTATTATTTCTGTAATAATCAACGAAATAAATGGCTACACACAAATCAGCACCGTCACAAAACACTCACCATCTTCCCCATGAGCAGCCATCACCTCGGAGACCTCCTGGTATTTCACTTCGGACCACACTGCCGGGGCTGAAAAGTTCATATAGTGGTCAAATTCGACCAAATGTGGTTATTTTTCAACAGTCTCCCCATCGGTGTGCACAGTTCTTTCATCGGTGTTGCAGCGCTTGGATTCCTGCACTTCAAAAATAAACTACATTTGGTCAAATGTGACAACTATGAACTTTTCATACCCGTCAGCCCTGCTGCGGCGGAGAGAGCCGAAATGAAAAAAGTACACCAGGAGGTCTCCGAGCTGATGGCTGCTCACAGGGAAGATGGTGAGTGTTTTGTGATTTTAAGCATCTTTTACGTTATTTATCAGTGAAAACGTCAGCAAGTAAACAACATAATGGGATAACGGGCCACCTTCCTGTAATGAACCCAACCTCTCCCACTTGAGGTGGTACTCAGTTGAAATGGAAAACCAATCACACTGTGTCGAGAAGAGTCAACACGAGTCAGCCTGAGTAGGTACTAGTGGAAAAAGGGGCTATGGATAGTACTATAAGCTCATAGAATAGACCCATATGGTTCTCTTGAGTCCTATGGGATACTCACTGAAGCACCTCTAAGGATCCAGGTTTCTAGGTGCTTAGACTCATTCATCATACAGATCTTTTGAATTATCTGCCTCCTAAACCAGGACCAATTTGCCCTGTGAGATGCCACAAGGGGAGACACAGCTCCTGGCACCAGCGTGACATGCAAACTCCCCCCCCACACACACACACACTGCATTAAGACCAAGATTCAAGGAGGTGGGAGACCTCAGGGCACAGCCAGGGTGCACTAGAGAGATTATGAGTCTCTCGGCTCACTCAGGAACACATCCCCCAGCATCTCTACTTAAACTGCTGCCCCCACAGCCCCTTAGAGGATGGATGGATTGCTTACACAGTTTTCAGTGCACATTTTTAAGATTGTGTTTCTGTCCTCTGAGCATCATGTGATAAATGAACTCATAAAATATATATGGATATACACACAAACAGCATTTTTTGATTGATCAGCTGCCACACAAGCAGATTCTGACTTTCTGTTCTTCAGTTCTGAAGATGCACAAGGAGTGCTCAGCAAACTAGTGTATCACGAGTCCCCCTGCTGGCTGTTAAAAGTAAAAGCCCACCGCAGTGAGGGCAAGAAGGGAGAAGGAGAGAGAGGTGGTCATCATCTGGTTTGCTAGCTCCCTGCATTCACTCTCCGTTTCTGTTTCTCTCCCCCACTGCTCAATTCTCCTCTTCT
The DNA here is from genome assembly GCA_020510985.1 of Pholidichthys leucotaenia. NCBI lineage: Eukaryota > Metazoa > Chordata > Actinopteri > Cichliformes > Pholidichthyidae > Pholidichthys > Pholidichthys leucotaenia. The sequence goes on along the minus strand of CM035846.1, from coordinate 195,719,445 downwards.
CAATTCAGCTCAGTTCAAAGGCACTTTATTGGCATGACTGTCCAAAATTAACAATACAGCTGGAGGGGTTTACATTACAATCTCTCCTTGCTCTTCATGCGGCTCTTCCTCAAAATACCCCCCCCCCCCCCAACTTCTCTGCCTTCTCTGTATTTCCACCCCCCGCAAACCTCTTCTTTCTTTCTGGTCCACATTGGCAGAAGGAGCTTGCTCTGCCCACAGGCCCAGGTAAAAGCAACACTACTGTTTATCTTAAAGAATAGGCACACACTCTCAAACTAACACACACATGCAGCGAGAGTCACATAACAGTAATACCTCATACTCAAAAGAACACAGCCGAAAGGTATACGCATGCAAAATTCAGCAGGCATATGTTTGCTGCCAAACGCGAGAAAAACAAACAGTTGCACCCTGTCACTTTGCCACCTACGAGCACACGCACAGACACACAAGACGAACCTGTGCACGCTCGCCGTCGTACTTGTATTCGCAGGTGAACGCTGCCTCGTCGAACTTCTTCATCACCTCGCCAACACCCTTGGTGGGGTGAGCCAACATAGGCCGCAGCGGTACACCTGGAAAGAGATGGGGCAGCAGGAGAAGCAGAGGTGGTAAACAGCTTGGGAAAAAAAACAAAAAAAAACACTAGCTTGACACCACAGTCATGCATTTTTCATGAACAATAAATAGAAAGTAATTGTGATTTAGACCCAAGAGAAGTTTTTTTTTTGCTTTTTTTAATTTCATTGTTTGGGTGTTTGCAGAGAGGAGGTCTGGTGCTAGCGGGGCTTCAGGTTACAAGAATCTCATATCCATGTGGAAAAAATAAGGGGGGGGGGACTAAAAGGTGTAAAAATTAGCTTCAGTGATACGTCCTCACATGATGCAACAGCATCCCACCCACAAATGCCTTTGTGACAACTCCACAGTCGAGATGTTTGTACTCTCATTTGGCCTTAATAATAAAGTTCTGACTCACATCCCCCAGGGCTGCACAGCTAAGCTTCAAAAGCAGCACAGGAGTGATATAATACAACATACCAAAAAAATGTCTTTAAATGCAGTGCATAGAGCACAGAGGCTCAATACGACGGGGCTATAAAGGTTCTTTCCAAATTGGCAGGTGCAACTCAAACATTCACCAGCCCCATTCATTTGAACAGAGAACAGTCCTCTGAAGAACAATTGTTTACCTGCCAAAATAGCTGCTAGATTTGTCGAACTGACCAACCACGGCCAATTTAGTTTCTCAATATAGAAGCGCTCAGATGGTGGCTGGTATTAATTTGCTACCCCACTGCCAAAACTCCTTATCCCAAATAGCCTGACAAGAGTATAATTGGGAGCTAATCCTGAGTTTAGCGGTATCTTTTATCTTCCTGTGATAAATGACTCAACTAAAATAACTGACTCACCTCCACTGAACGGATCAATAAACAAACACCAATCACCGCTCTGGATTTAATAACCCCACCGCGTCTTGATTGGCTGCTTACCTGGAGTGAGTTTGCAGTGATTGGGCAGCTGGTCTATGCCCTCTTTGAGCAAAACGGGGATGAGGACATCATAATTGGGCATCTCACTGGGTGGGAGGAGAGCGGAGAGTGAGTTGGAGATGAGGAAAGGTGTTTGGGATGAAAAACAAAAGGCAAAGGGGGAAAAAAGAAATCAATATCTTCAAAAAGGAAAGTGAGCAGAATGAGTGAGGGAGAATGAGGGAAGGGACTTAAGGGAGGGGGTGGTGAGGCACTGTGGCGGTGCCGAGGAGAGACTGCAAATTGAAACGAGGGTGTTTGCTGAGGCTTCTGTTACCAGTAAGTCTGTTTGAGAATGAGACTCTTCTGTTCGATCCACTGCCGCCTGGCCTCAGCACTCATCCCCTTTCCTGCGTCGATCACAGCAGGAGGAAAACCTATAAAAAAGATTGGGGGGGGGTGCGCATTTCAAACAGATCTGGGCAAGTGTTTGAACATTTGTATGACCTAACATTTGTTGGATGAAAGTTCAGAAGCACTTCAAAGGCCAGGAAATACACAGGAATCAGAGCAATTACCTGGATATCAAAGGCCCTCAGCAGCAATGAAAGTAGCTTCACTCAATTTTGTTCCCCATTTTAATCCTTATTAATTAGATTTAAAATAAGACCAAATTTAAATCAATTATTCCTTGTAGCTAATCAAAAATGTGCTCTTACTTTACCTATCTGGCTTAAAAATTGTCAAAAAATTTTTTAAAAAATGTTAAAAAATACTTCCCAAACAGACTACAAATCAATGCAAATTTCCCCATTGAGCTTCGGCTCTAATTGACTCCTATTAAAGTGCACCTCCAGTCGCAACCAGGCAATGCATTTTAATAAGTCTGCGATGTTGGTGGGAGCAGGTCTTACCAGTAATGAAAGCAGGTGTTTGGAGATAGACAGCAGGAACCTCATAAATCTGGCAACATATTTGTTGGTTCAATGTGTCACATCAGTCACTTTACACAACGCTTTGAGATACACTGAAGGAACATGAGTCTGCACAGTGGTTTCCTGATCACATTCAGTGATGGGAATTTGACCTAAGACTGCTGTGATATGTGCAAAGAATATTTTAACACTGATTTAATAAGTAATCTAAAAATACAACATATAACTGCAGGCTCTAACACTCAACCACCCTCTTCTTCCTCATTGTCACCTTCAAGTTACTGTTTTGACTTTCATCACATATGCATAATTGGCATTTGGCACAGCTGGTAATGCTGACATCAAAACAGACAAACTTTAAAGTGTGAAAAAACTAATTAAACTTGAAATACAAAGATATAAAGATTGTGCAATGCTTTCTGGAACATGCATTATCTTCATTACATCCTATTAACGATTAAAGGAACTAAACATCCAACAATAGCTTTTCCAATCCAAGTGTCAGATCTGCAGTAGTTTAGACGCAGACGTTCTCATGAATGGGGGGAAAAAACTATTTTCCATGCAAAATATTTAGAGAACATGTAGTATATAGCAACACAAACAGCCTGGATTGCGCTCTCAATAGATAATGTACTGCTACTGTGAACTGCTGCTGTTTGTGATTTAAAGTTACCACTATTGTGTCTGTGTTAAAAGTTTGTGAAGCTCAAACATTATATATATATATATATATATTTCTTTTCAATTTAGTTTCAGTTTCTATCAGTTTCAATTGTTTAGGGGTACCTTGTTTTTGACAAAGGACAAGGCTGTGAAATTTTAAGGATCATAATTTTAGAAAAACATCCAAAATAACCTTTCAGTGGTGCTTCTATATGAAGTGGCTATAGCACACCTGAGTGTGTAAATATGGAAAAGAGAAGATGGAGCTGCTCCATCTTAAACATCATTCGTCCAATATATCCACTATCCCTCCTCTGCACATGTCCAAACCATCTCAGCCTTGCCTCTTCACAAACTGCTCAACCTGAGCTGTCCCTCTGACATACTCATTTCTAATCCTGTCCCTCCTAGTCACTCACAGTGAGAATCTTAGTATCTTCAATTCTGCTTCCTCCGGCTCTGCCTCCTGTCTTTTTGTCAGTGCCGCTGTCTCCAAACCATATATCATAGCAGGTCTCACTACCATCTTGTATATCTTCCCTTTCACTCTAGCTGCTATCTTTCTGTCACAGATCACCCCTGAAACTCATCTTCACCCACTCCACCCTGCCTGCACTCTTCCCCTCTCTTATGCATTTTTTATTGCACTGGATGGCTGACCCCAGGTATTTAAACTCATCTACCTTCACTACCTCTACTACTCGCATCTTTACCAGTACAGCTGCGTCCCTCTCATTCACACACACACACACACACACACACACGTGTTCTGTCTTGCTTCTACTGGCTTTCATTCCTCTTCTCTCCAGTACATAGCTCCACCTCTCCAGGTTCTCATTTACCTGCTTGATACTCTTGCTGACTTCCTGATACAGTGGCACATGTCCTCTCTTGGCACCCTATCATATGATTTCTCTAGATCCACAAAGACACAGTACAACACCTTCTGACCTTCTCTATACTTCTTCATCAACACTCTTAAAGCAAACACTGCATCTGTTGTACCCTTTCTTGGCATGAAACCATAGTGCTGCTCAGTGATTATCACCTCTCCTCTTAACCTGGCTTTAACAACTCTTTCCCATATCTTCATAGTGTGGCTGGTCAACTTTATGACTCTGTAGTTCCATCCATCCATCCATCTTCTACCGCTTAATCATTTACGGGTCGCGGGGGGGCTGGAGCCTATCCCAGCATCTTTGGGCGAGAGGCAGGGTACACCCTGGACAGATCGCCAGTCCGTCGCAGGGCCAACACAGAGAGACAGACAACCATTCATATTGGATACTATCCATAGAATGGATAGTATCCAAGTGGAGATCTACCAGAATGGAAGAGAACAGATCATCTGTACTCTATATGACATACTAGCAGCCATTTGGAATGAAAGACTTGTTCCACAACATTTCAGAGATGCTGTTGTCATTCCCATCTTCAAAAAGAAAGGTAACAAGCAAGAATGCGGTAACTACAGAGGAATTTCACTTTTGTCAGTCGCTGGCAAAGTGCTTGCCAAAGTGATTTTGGAGCGCCTCAAACCTATCCTCGACGCAGTTCACCCTGAATCGCAGTGTGGCTTTCGTAAATCTAGATTGGCCATTGACATGATCTTCACATTGCACCAGCTGCAGGAGAAAGCTTTGGAGCAGAACATGCTCCTGTACATTGTGTTCATCGACTTCACCAAAACTTTTGATACGGTGAACAGGGAGTGTCTCTGGTCTCTCTTGCGTCGCTAAGGCTGTCCTGAGGGCATTGTCAGCCTCATCTCTCAGCTTCACACTGGCATGACTGCCCAAGTCTCTCTTAACAACACACTCTCGGACCAGTTCACCATGAATCAAGGTGTCAAGCAAGGCTGTGTGTTGGCTCCCTCCCTGTTCTCCATTTATCTTAGTGCTGTATTAGAACTGTGTCCAAAGCACGGCGGCGTCTATCTCAGAACACGTTCAGATGGAAAACTGTTCAACGCCAGCTGTCTTAAGGCCAAGACCCTGACCAGAACCATCTGTGCTTGCGAGGTTCTCCAAGCAGATGACGCTGCCATGGTGTCACACTCTGAGACTGAACTTCATGCCATGCTCGATTCCTTCCACTCAGTTGCTCAAAGCCTTGGTCTTACTATTAACACCAGAAAGACTAAGGTCTTGTTCCAGCCTCCTAAACATACTGCCAACACCGACCCAGAGCTGACCCTCAACGGAAACCCACTTCAAACTGTGGACATCTTTACTTATCTGGGCAGCACAGTCTCCAGTGATAATAGCCTGGACAAAGAAGTGGAAAGGTGCATCAGTGTGGCTGCAGCAGTATATGGGAAGCTGCAGTCCAAAGTATGGAATAGACATGACATCCAGCTAGCGACTAAGTGCAAGGTGTACCGTGCAGTGGTCCTCACCTGTCTGCTCTACTCCTCTGAAACCTACACCCTGTATCACAGTCGCATTAAGAGACTCCAGCATGCTCAGATGAACCAGTTGAGACATCTCCATAAGATCCACTGGCAAGTTAGGATTACTGATGTGAAAGTAAGAAGACGAGCAGGCATACCCAGCGTTGAGGCACTACTCTCGCAAAATCAACTGCGATGGACTGGCCATGTAGTCCGTTTGGATGACTCTCGGCTTCCGAAGGCTGTCTTTTACGGTGAACTTGATAGTGGTACAAGAAACAGAGGCAGACCCAAGCTCAGATTTAAGGACATTCTCAAAAGACATCTGAAGACCTGTGCCATCGATATTGACTCCTGGGAGGTTGAAGCAAGCAGACTGTCTGTGGTGAAGATCTGCTGTCAGAAGCTCTGTCTCCCTGATCAATGACCGTCTAGCTGAGAAGACAGCTGAGCGCAGTCGAAAACGTTCTGCCAAGACTGCCTCAGCTGTTGATCCTCAAGCTCATATCTCTTGCTTCTCCTGCTGCCACTGCGGCAGACAATGCTCCCACCATATTGGACTATATGCCCATGAGCGACATTGCCAAAGTCATCATACTCCAAAGGAGTGACAGCCGGAGAGAGTTAATACAACTCTGAGCATCACCTTAGTTCTTGAAAACTGGTACCACAACACTTCTTCTCCCATCCTCAGACATCCTCTCACTCTCTAAGATTGTGTTAAACAATCTGGTTAAGAAGACCACTGCCATTTTTCCTAAACATCTCCATACCTCCCACAAGTATGTCATCTGGACCAATTGCAGACTGGTAATGAGTAATTTTAGCTAATGTATATGAAACGAAGTGGTGACGGTAATCAAAGCCCACTCTTGTCAGACAACAGGTCTTGCACTTATGTTGCGGTGCATGCTTACACTTATGCATTTTAAGGTTCAGATTGAGAACAAAAACAATCAAGTTTGACATTTTCACTCTTTCCACTAACTGACATTAAAATTCTTAAATTATTCCCATAATTACAATAAGAATACATATTTATCAGGGGCAAGAAATAATAAGTTTCCTAAAAGACTATACAATATATAAACACAATAAGTCAGTCTTCAGCTTTGAGGGCTAGCGCTCTTTAGACAGTAGGACTCATTGGGGTGATATTGTGAATTACCAGGTATATATTAGGAATAATCACATCTGGATAGGATGATGCCTAATTCACAAGAATAAAAAAAAAAAAAAAAAGAATAGAAATAGTCAAGGAAACTGATTAAAAAAAAATTCTATTTCCGTTTTGTGTGAACTTGCACTCATCATAAATTCAGCTCTATGCATTCATTTATCATGCAACCAGTAACATTTGAAAAGCACTTCATTTCTATGGAATCGGTGAAATTTCAACTAGTAATTTAAATCCCAGAGCTTTGAAAATACCAAACTGGATCTTTCCAGACCAGTAATTATGGTTAAAATAACTTATGTCCAGGGTGTACCCCGTCTCTCGCCCAAAGACGCTGGGATAGGCTCCAGCCCCCCCACGACCCGAAAAGGATTAAGCGGAAGAAGATGAATGAATGAATGAATGAATGAATAATGAGCACATTATTTAAAAAAAAAAGTATGGAAATTTTTAGTGCCTTGAGATGACTTTTGTTGTGATTAGGTGCTACACAAATAAAGCTGAAATGAATTCAATTAAAAAGGTTGTCTTTCTTGCAAATAAATAAAAGCAAAAGTGCAATGAATGCTTGAAACAACCATAAAAAAGAATATAAAACTTTGATTAAAATTACTTTGTCCAGGTGGGGTCAGGCAGACAGCTTGGCTCAGTGCAGAGAGCACACTCTGCTCAGCGAGGCCAATTCTCAGCTTCCCCGCAAGAGACCTGTCCATCAAAACATCAACAACAGTCAGTGCTGATGTATGCTTTCACCACATACACAGGAACACCTTTAACATGCACACAGGGAGTTTCATTGCTGAAGTAACTGTGCCTATACACTCGCAGATGCCCATGTGTGAATGTGGGCACACAAGCAGCCAAGCCTGTCTGTGTATGTGTATAAAAGAGAAGACTCTTATTTTACCTGACTATGTAGCGAGCCTCTGAAAAGCGGCATGCCACAAAGAGGCCTTTGATGATGTCGATTTTCTTATTCATGGCCTGAGGTGGGCAGGAGGAAATTGAGATGCACAGGGGAAGAGCAAAAAGAGACAGAATGCAAAAAGGCTGAGGCCACTGACGAGTGCAATGTTCAATCCATATTGTTAAAAAAAAGTCCTGGCTGCCACAGGAGGATAAATGAACTAATTGTACAAAAGATCTGAGCAGGTCACAACTTATTTAAAGACTGAATAACGTAACTTCTTCGATCGACTATTAATTTCTTATTTGATGCACAATAACGTCAACGACTGCATTCTTTTTCCCTTCTCTGCCCAAACACTGAAGCAAACAGGATGAAAAAAATATGTTCTCTAGACTACTCTCTTCTAATGAAAATGTTATTCTGTGGCTCACCGAGTTCCCACTCATGCTGGCAATTTCCTTCAATTTCCTGAACACGCCCCCTGCTGTCAGGCTGGCCGGCTGGAACATCATGCGCTGGTTGCTACGGGAACTCTCGGCCACTAGGCCCAAATCTCCTTTCTCCTGTGCCTCTGCTTTGATTTTGTCCAATTGTCGCCCTAGAAACAAGAGCGAGGTGGTAAATAGCGGCCGCCTCGATGGCTGATTTGCTTCAGAGACAGGTGGCGTTAGCAGTCAGGCTGGGAACACACAAGTGAGTGTTTGGGTGCAACAGATACACTGTTTTCACATTGTGTGTGTGTCCTTTACCAGTAGCTTGAGCAACAGCTTTCATCAACACTGTCTCCCCAACACCAAGCTCCATCCCCAGGTAGGCAGGACCCAGCTGGTTCAAACACAGGTACACACAGCACAGCAGATCATCTAGGAGAGAGAACACACATCAAGGTGCTTTGGCGTGTAGAATTCATAAACACAACTAAAAAGACAAGCCTACAAAGAAGATCCCACACAGACACGTTTAGAAAAGTACACACCTATACACATGGGAGAAAACACACAGAAAGCAAACATGCTGCACAAGTATGGACATGTACACACATCCAAACATGTAAACTAATTAACATCCATCTATATTTTTACAGAACAGCAGCTAGGTGCTAGGGATGGCCTTTTGAAGCTCAACTAGTTACTATATCTTATGGAAACATTAATATTCTAGCAGTAATAGAGCAATAGTCAGCCTCCTCTATTTCACCTTACAAAAGGAACCTGAACTCCCATGAGCTGAAGTATCTAGTAAATGGAAGTCATTGTTTTGTTTTACAGCCAAGGTAAGCTGACTAGTTTTCCATCTGCTGCAGGTTCTTATCAGAGTGACAGTCTCGTGGTTGGCAGCCTCTAATATACAAAAACTCATTTTAATAAAGTCTTGGAGGAAAAAAAAATAAACAAACGAGCATGGAGCTGCAAAAACTGTCTCGGACTTAAACGAAAAGCATCAGAGCTATAACTGGTCTGTTAACATTAGGAAGAGGCAAACTGTTTTCCAAATTTTTGTCATAAATATGAAACTTTTCCTCATTTTTTTTTCTTATGAACGTGGTATTCTTTCTTGAAAGTTGCAACTTATTTCACAGAAATCAAGCAAAACTACAGTTTGTCCAAAAATGTTCAACTTCAGTAAATTTCCAACTTTTTAATAGTAACTGAACTGGAAAAAAACAGCATAAACTGTTTGAATTTTGACTCAAGATTAATGCAGCAGCAACTGATCTTTCAGAGCACAGACAGACAGAGGTCCTGATGGCATTTGTTACTGCAGATGGTGCCCCCTTTTGGTCACCATTAAAACAGCTCCTTAAGCAAGAGCAGGTCCTCCTTAACCCTGATCTGAAATGTTATTCAGAGCACCACCAAAATGAGGGCTGCCAAATTAACTGAATTAGTCATAATTGTGAGGTCAGTCTCTGCAATTATGTACACAATCACTCAAAATGCTACAATTTTGACTGAGTTAATATAAATGCTCTTTTGCACATAGTACTGTACTAACTTAGGCTTGTACATTTTTCTCAAATTGTGCAGATCTACCAAAAAAAAAAAAAAAAAATCACTTCAAAGTTGGGACAAGCTGATAAATTTCTGGTTGAAATTTTCATACAAATTTGTCCATTAGTTTGCATACCCCTTACAACAAGCAGACAAAGTCCATCAACTTCATAACTGTGGCAAAGGTAACTATGGCACCTGTACCTCATGGAAATACCTTCTCACATTGTTTTTTTCAATAGCGAAACAGTTGAGAAATTATTGGCATTAGAGACGACTCTGCAGAGTGAGAATATGATGATACATCAATGCCAAAACAGCCATGCCCCCCCCTTTATTTTATTTTATTTTTTTACATTAAATAGGACAATACTTATAAATATGCAGCCACTATAAAGATTGCCTGGATCAATTTTCACCAATATGGAGAATGGAGAGAAAGCGTAAGGTATGACTTTGGGCTGCACATTGAACTTAATCGCCAGTCTCTGTGATTATATGATCACATATAAGACTTGGACTTAAATAGCATAAATGTTCTTTTGTAAACGGTGCTGTGGCAAGCTTAAGCTTTTGTATTTTATGCAACTTAATATCTCAGTTGAGAAATAAAAGATTCAAAATGATTAACCTACTCTGCATTTTCTGTGACAATAAAGCAAGTAATGAAGCTATTGTGGTGATCCGAGCGCTGAGCTAATCCACGCTCCAGTCACTCAGTATTCTCCCTTTTTTACCTTATAATTCCTGCCTGGTTATTAGTGGGTCTCCCGGGGCTTTTACTGTGACAGTGCCGCGGCCGGACTTCCGGCTGTCAAGTCGAGCCGGCACTGTCACAGCTGATCCTGATTTTGGTGATTACGTTTTCTCCTCTCCTGTTTGGTTCGTTGCTTTTGGCATTAGTATTTAAGGGAGCAGCTGAGGCTCACTCCTCGCTGCGACCTACGTCAACTTTAGGCTGGAGTCCCTACGTCCAGCTCCAGTCCTGTTTCAGCGTGAGGTTTCGTCCCCGCTACTTCATGCGTAAGTGTTTATTCTATAGCATCAGGTTTCACCCTCACTACTCTCTCGTATATGTGTTTGTGCTCTTTATTTGTGTTCAACGTTTAGTGTATGTGTTTTGCCCCACGTGGCTCATTATTTTGTGTTTTCTGTAAATAAAAAAGCAAACTCTCTGTCGGCATTTGGCACCTCATTTATGCCCTGAAAAGGGCAAATATGACAGTAGGTCGCAGCCAAGCGAGGTGCCAGCCACAGTGAGTTTGTTTTTTGGGCTTGATTTTCCTTTTTCCAGGTGCCGGTTTTGTTCGGAGGTATGGCATCATCTAGGACCGGGTATCCTATGAGCCTGGGTTTTGAGCTTGTCCAGGCTCTGATGGAGATCGATGGCCTCCTCACCAACGCACACTTATATGCAACTCCCAAAAATGCACTCTGGTACCTGGACCTCGCGGAGGCTACTGCAAAACGTCATCCTCGCCTTACTGAGCACGCTGAGGGCAGGGAGAGGATGGCTGAACTGGCGACACTTCGGCAGAAGTATCGTGGGCTGGTGAAGAGTTCCAGCCGGGGCCCGAAGACAGAGCAGACAGCGAGGCACTCCCGCTCCTCGCCCCGGGATCGAGTTCCTGCTACGCGTCCAGCCCCGATTCTGCTTCACTGAAGAGCCGTCTTCCAACACAGCAGAGGAAAAGGGCAGCCGGGGACCCCAGCAAAGATGAGCAGTGGGCAGCTGAACTCATCAGGGGCCGTGTGGCTGAAGCACGCCCTTCTGTCCATCCCAGTAGGATCCTAAAGAATGTTGTGGCGTCTGTGAGACTGGTGGAGGCTAATCCTGGACTAATTAATTATCCTGAGTACGCTGAGCTGCTGGCCTCAGTTTCAGCGCAGCAGTGGCGGTTCCCTGACCTGAATTTAGCCTCGCCAGCCAGAAGACGTCGCCGTCCTGCCCGTGATCCATCTCCTCCCCGAAACACGGTTGTTCCGATGGGGAGGGAGCCTCCTGACCGAGCTGATGCTTCATGAGATTCCCGTCCAGATCCTGTCCTGGGCCGCCTAAGGAACTCTGCCTCCCAGCCAGCTGTTTTTCCCACGCCACAACGGAAGGTGAAGACAGCAGCCTCAGCCTCCGGATCATCTTTTCCCGCTGTTCAGTCAGCTCACCTTACCTGGACTGCCTCGGCTACTCCTCCCTCCTCCTCGGCATCCTCCTCAGCTGCTGCAAACCCTGTGGTTCCTTGTCTGGCTTCGCCCATCACCGATCCTGTGGGGGCGGCTCCTCCTTGTCCTCCCGAGGGGCCCTCCGTTACCATCTCTACGGGAGAGGGAGGAATCAAGCCTGCTGCAGCAGTCACCATCATTCCCCGGGAAAGAAGGCAAATGTTTTTTCCATTCTAAATCTCAGTTTGATGAATTACCTTGTCTGATTCCTGGGGGTGGAGCTCAGGGTTCGCAGTCCCCTGAGCTCCCACCACCTGCTGCAGCCATTGAAATTGTACCTGCTACCTCTGTGTTTCCTCCCTTTCTCCCCGAGCGTCCCCCGGTGCCAAGAGTAGACCACCGGGCGGAGGAGAAGCCTGCGGCCCTGGAGAGCCTGGTTCCAGCCCCGCAGCCACATCATGGGCAGAGGAGGAGGGCTGACTGTCATTTGGAGCCTGCGCCAACGACAAAGCGTCTCCGGGTCTCCGTGGAGCAGCAGTCAGTCCCAGCAGGCAATGGATCCCCTGCCACCACGCCAAGTGGGCCATCGGCGTGGGTTTCAGGGCCAGGGGGTTCTTGGACTGTGGAGACCATCATGCCGGCTGCAGAGGCCACTGCAGCCGAGTGGGAACAGGGAATGGACCTCCTGATTGTCGAGCCTGGATCGTCGGCGTCCTGGACAGCGATAGAGCTTGAGATCAGGCAAGTGTTCTATTTTGTCTTCTTATTTTGTGTACTGGAGCATTCTTGCCTGTCTCTTGGGGAGGAGAGCTGGGTGCAGCCAGCCGCTGCATCCAAGCTCGTCTCGCCGGGCTTTGCTGCTGCCAGTGACCCTGATCCCTGTTCTCCCTCTCTTTCCAAGCCTTCTTTCAGGGTCACCGGAGACGAGTCAGCTCCGGTCGATGTTGTTGAGGCTCCGGGTTAGTGTCTGGAGGTCGTCCCAGGTGCAACATTGGCCCGGTCGGGATCCACTGTGGGTGCTGCGCTGGCCTGTTTTGAGGATGGTGAAGGAGCTGCAGATCTTCCACTGCTGGACACTGGGGTCTGATTCCCTTTACCCCCTTCCTCCCCTATTCTCCACCACGGGACACCGCTGGGGTCCCTCTCTTACGGTTCGGCTCCCGTTTTTTGGAACTTTCGGTTGGGAAGCAATCTCCAAGCTCACCCTTCCGGTCCGGGAGGTCTAAGGACTTTGGTCAGCCACCTGAAGAACTGATGCGCTGGCTCTGCAACTTGGGTCGGCCGCCAGAAGGACTGTTTCGCTGGCACTGGGACTTGGTTCGGCCGCCTGAGGAACCGCTTTGCTGGTTCTGGGACTGGGGTAGGCCACCAGAACCTTTGTCTTTAACGTGGGGTCTGGATGCCGGTAGGCCACCTGAACTGCCCTTTTTTTATTCCCTCTTCCTGCTGGTATTTCCTATATTGGTTCATTTGTGGTGTTTTTTTATCTCTCTCCTTCCTCTCGGATATTGTTAAAGTGATAGATATCTGAATTGAAGTGTACATATATATTTTTGTTTTCGTTTATCTATCCAGAATTGAACATTTCTGTATTTTTTTGGGTATTCTTAAACTCTATTTACTTGAACATTTCTGTTGAGGAAGGTCTCATTTCATGTTGGGGTTGGTATTTCACCACTTTTCATTTGTGTTTGTATGTGAGTATTAGCCGCGCTATTTTGTGCTTGAGCCTTTGTTGTTTATCATTTGATCCTTGTGGGGTTTTTTTCTGTATTTTGCTGTTAAGTCATTTTTGTGTCTGTTGTCTTTCAGGTTTCTCTCCCTCCTAGCCTGTTTCCCCCTCCGCCCACCCAAGGTTGGTCTTGATAGAGTTCTGGTTGGGAAGGGGGGGGGGGCTTCCTGGATGTCACAGTGGATGCCTGGAATGCGTTCCTTGAACGGGGGTACTGAGGTGATCCAAGCGCTGGGCTAATCCGCGCTCGAGTCGCTCAGTATTCTCCCTTTTTTACCTTATAATTCCTGCCTGGTTATTATTGGTATTCCTGGGGCTTTTACTGTGACAGCGCCATGGCCGGACTTCCGGCTGTCAAATCGAGCCGGCACTGTCACAGCTGATCCTGATTTTGGTGATTACGTTTTCTCCTCTCCTGTTTGGTTCGTTGCTTTTGGCATTAGTATTTAAGGGAGCAGCTGAGGCTCACTCATCGCTGCGACCTGTGTCAACTTTAGGCTGGAGTCCCTACGTCCGGCTCCAGTCCTGTTTCAACGTGAGGCTTTGTCTCTGCTACTTCATGCGTCAGTGTTTATTCTATAGCGTCAGGTTTCACCCTCACTACTCTCGTATTGGTGTTTGTGCTCTTTATTTGTGTTCAACGTTTAGTGTATGTGTTTTGCCCAACGTGGCTTATTATTTTGTCACCTTTACCTTAATAAATGTATAAACTCTCTGTTGGCATCTGGCGCCTCATTTACGCCCTGAAAGGTGCAAACATGACAGCTATCAGTTTAAAAAAAGTTAGAATAAAAATGATCGAAATACCATCGAAAATCGCAATATTTGGGACCATAATTGCAATCACACATTTTTCCCCAAAAAGTGCAGCCTAGGATGAATAAAGCTTTCTTTTCTTCTTTGCCTCCTTTGACAAACCATATCTTCTCTTTCCCCTAATACGATTGATCATAATACGGAATCAGTGAACAGACAATTCATCTTCCTGCTTTGGCTACGCAGATGCTAATACATTCCTGTCCACCCAAAACACAAACACAAATCAGACAGTTGGAGAATATAAAAACAGGGTGTGCATTTTCTGTAACAGGATTTAAAATGTTAATTTAAAACTAATGGAGAAGGCAAAGTTATCAGTGTTGCTTTTAACACGGTGACTGCCAAAATAAATTTCTTCAGGGACGTTTACTCTGAGGTCATCCTGCAGATCAAGTGAAAAATATGGATGCTTCCCCATAAGACTTCTTTACAATCAGACTTTGTTTTCAAATGAGGTGGCTGGTCATTAGAAAGAATGCAGGTTCAAGGAGAATGTGTACTGGAATAATTTTTTAGACCTGAAGCCTCTTTTTTTTTTTTTTTAATAGAGACAGTCTATGATAAAGACACAGATGCACACTGCCAAACCATCAAACAGAAGAAAGTAAGGGAGACACCCAACCACAAATGCAAAGATACACGCAGAGAGAAACACATCAACAAACATCTTTAGAATCCAATATGCACACGGACAAACACACATCAATGGACCGACTCGTCCTCCTACTTTTATGCGCAGCCTGGCTTCATCATCATCTCAGTGATAAAGTGGCTGGCAGCCAGCTGCCTGTGTAGCTACATCAGCATGCATTATGGCAGAGATAAAATAGCATTTACCTGGAGAGAGCAGCAGCACAGAGCGAAACAGGTTTGACAGCGTCTCGATGTTTCTCAGCCTGGGAAATGACAACCAGATGATTTTAAGAAGAGGTAGATAACTTAAATGAATGTTATTGCCATCCTTAAATACTTGGAGATGGGAAATTAGGTTTGGAGCTTTTAATCGAAATTATATAGTGATTTGCTCATCTGCTGCCGCAGCTTTCCATCAGCTTTAGATCCCATGTCACCGAGACAACACTTGTCACTTAGTATCCCTAAAATACAGTGTAGACATGTGTTGATCTTTGTTTTCAGCAGCAAGAAACTTTTGTTAGAAATTTAAATGTGTTATCTGGGTACCAACAAGTAAGAATGACATGAATTCCTCTTTGTCAACCACTGTATTCATCATTCATGTCTAGCTTTCTGACACAGTGACTATGTTTACATGCACAGCAATACTCCAATATAAACCTGAATAAGATCATGCTGCAAATAAGAACTGCACATAGCTTGTGGGCTTCTTAATCAGGAAAAGGTCATATGCAAAGTCAGAAATAGTCAATCCAGGTCGAGTTGTAGTGCATCCAGAAAGTATTCACGGTGCTTCACTTTTTCCACATTTTATGTTACAGTCTTATTCCAAAATGGATTAAATTCATTTTTTTACTCAAAATTCTCCACACAATACCTTATAATGACAATGTGAAAAAAGTTTTTTCTGAATTTTTTGCAAATTTATTAAAAATAAAAAACTAAGAAATCACATGTGCATTAGTTACTAATGATATCTACAATATGAGCACTTCCTTTCTCAAAACGCACAGCAAAATATTAATCAAAATACTGACTCATCTCATTAATCTCTCCATTAGGTCTAATACATTTCCATCTGGCTGGAAAAAAGCTGTCGTCATACCAGTTCATAAATCAGGCAGTAAAGACGATATATGCAATTACCGCCCAATCTCTATTTTACCAGTCCTGTCTAAGGTTCTTGAAAAAGTTGTAGCTACACAGCTGATAGACTATTTACAAGACAGTCAACTTCTTCATCCACATCAATTTGGTTTTAGACCAGGATACTCAACAGAAACAGCAAATTGTTGCCTTATTGAAAATGTCAAACAGTCCTTGGACAGGGGTAATGTGGTAGGAGCTGTTTTTCTAGATCTCAAAAAGGCTTTCGATACTGTAAACCACAGTTTGCTTTTATCCAAAATGGTATCTTTTAACTTCTCTCCAGATACATTAGAATGGTTTGCATCTTATCTCCAGAATACAGAACAGTGTGTAAAAGTTCACCAGGATAAATCCTCATTTTTAAACAACCGCATGGGTATCCCACAAGGGTCCATTCTTGGTCCTTTACTTTTCAGCATTTTTATTAATGACTTGCCGCTACACTGCTCAGCTGCAACATGCCAACTTTATGCAGATGATGGAGTTATTTACACAGCTGCCAAGACTCCAGCACAGGCTGCAGATGTACTGTCTACAAGTATGGTTGATGTCCAAGAGTGGCTCCTCCAGAACCATCTATTGCTGAACCTTCAGAAAACAGTTTCAATGTGCTTTTCAATCAAAAAATGTAACCTGCAACGTTTTAAAGTTAATATACATGATCAAGACATCAGTTTAGTTACAGAATTCAAATACCTTGGCATTGTACTAGATCCTCAACTCAAATTTAATCTTCATATAAAGAAAATTTCAAAAACAGTAAAAAAAAATCTGAACTGCTTTAAATTAATTAGATATTACATACCATACGAGGCAGCTGTACTGTATATGCATTCTATGGTTTTTTTCTCATTATCATACTGTTTCCTCCTCATGGATCGTCACCTTATCGTGGTGGGGGGGTTTGCGTGCCCCAGTGATTCCAGGAGCTATGTTGTCCGGGGGCAATTTGCCTCTGATAGGGTCTCCCAAGACAAACTGGTCCTGGGTGAAGGGCCAGACTAAGAACGATCCAACAGACTCTCATGATAAATTGTATATTAAGGATTCAGTGTACCCCGCCCGGTATGGGGTTACCGGGGCCCCACCCTGGAGCCAGGCCTGAGGGAGGGGCTCGAAGGCTAGCGTCTGGTGGCCGGGTTTCCACCCATGGGACCCGGCCGGGCTCAGCCCGAAGGAGTTACATGGGTCCGCCCTCCAGTGGGTTCACCACCTGCAGGAGGGATCATGGGGGTCCGGTGCTATGTGGATTAGGTGGTGGTCAAAGGCGGAGACCTTGGCGGACCGATCCCAAGCTTTCTAAACTGGCTTTTGGTACGTGGAATGTCACCTCTCTGGCAGGGAAGGAGCCTGAGCTGGTGTACGAGGTTGAGCAATACCGGCTAGATATAGTCGGCCTCACCTCAACACACAGCTCCGGTTCTGGAACCAGTCTCCTGGAGAGGGTCTGGAGCTTGGCCTTTTCTGGAGTTGCCCCGGGCGAGAGGCGACGAGCAGGGGTGGGTATTCTTGTAGCGCCCCACCTTGCTGCCTCTATATTGGAGTTTTCCCCGGTGGACGAAAAGGTTGCTTCCCTGCGCCTTCGGGTTGGGAAACGGGTCCTGACCATCATTTGTGCCTATGCACCAAATGATGTTTCAGAGTACCCACCCTTTTCGGAGTCTGTGACTGGGGTGCGGGAGGGTGCTCCTCCTGAAGACTCCATTGTCCTACTGGGGGACTTCAATGCGCACGTGGGCAACGACAGTGAAACCTGGAGGGGGGTGATTGGGAGGAACGGCCTGCCCGATCTGAACCCGAGTGGTGTTCAGTTATTGGACTTCTGTGCTAACCACAGTCTGTCCATAACGAACACCATGTTCAAGCATAAGGGTGTCCATATGTGCACCTGGCACCAGGACACCCTAGATCGCAGGTCGATGATTGATTTTGTTATCGTATCATCAGACCTGCGACCGTATGTCTTGGACACCCGAGTAAAGAGAGGTGCAGAGCTGTCAACTGATCACCACCTGGTGGTGAGTTGGATCCGATGGCAGGGGAGGAAGCCATTCAGACCTGGTAGACCCAAACGTATAGTGAGGGTGTGCTGGAAGCGTCTGGCTGAGGCCCCTGTCCGGGAGGTCTTCAACTCCCACCTCCGGAAGAACTTCAACCACATTCCGAGGGAGTCTGGAGACATGGAGTCTGAATGGGCCATGTTCTCCACCTCTGTTGTTGAAGCGGCGGCCCAGAGCTGCGGCCGCAAGGTGGTCGGTGCATCTCGTGGTGGCAACCCCCGAACCAAGTGGTGGACACCAGTGGTGAGGGGGGCCATTAAGCTGAAGAAGGAGTCCTATCAAGCTTGGTTGGCTTGTGGGACTCCCGAAGCAGCTGAGGTGTACCGGTAGGCCAAGTGGAGTGCAGCTCGGGTGGTTGCTGAAGCAAAAACCCGGGTATGGGAGGAGTTCGGTGAGGCCATGGAACAAGACTTTCGGTCGGCTTCAAAGAGATTCTGGCAAACTGTTCGGCGGCTCAGGAGGGGAAAGCAGCTCCCCGTCCACACTGTGTATGGTGCGGATGGGACACTGTTGACTTCAACTGGGGATATCGTCGGGCGGTGGAAGGAATACTTCGAGGATCTCCTCAATCCCACTGATACGCCTTCCACAGAGGAAGCAGGGTTTGTGGACGAGGGGGATGACTCGCCTATCACAGGGGCTGAGGTCGCCAAGGTGGTTAATCTCCTTGGTGGCCGGGCCCCGGGGGTGGATGAGATTCGCCCTGAGTACCTCAAGGCCCTGGATGTTGTTGGGATGTCATGGTTGACACGCCTCTGCAACATTGCGTGGAGGTCGGGGGCAGTGCCTTTGGCATGGCAAACCGGGGTGGTGGTTCCTCTCTTCAAAAAAGGGGACCGGAGGGTGTGCTCCAACTTTAGAGGGATCACACTCCTCAGCCTCCCTGGGAAGGTCTATGCCAAGGTACTGGAGAGGAGAGTCCGGCCGTTGGTCGAACCTCGGATTCAGGAGGAGCAATGTGGTTTTCGTCCTGGCCGTGGCACATCGGACCAGCTCTTTACCCTCTCGAGAATTCTTGAGGGTTCGTGGGAGTTTGCCTAACCAGTTTACATGTGTTTTGTGGACTTGGAGAAGGCATTTGACCGCGCCCCTCGTGGATTTTTGTGGGGGGTGCTTCGGGAGTATGGGGTATCGGGCTTGTTGTTACGAGCTATTCGGTCTCTGTACGACCGTTGTGAGAGTTTGGTTCGTACTGCCAACACTCGGTCGGAGTCATTCCCAGTGAGAGTTGGACTCCGCCAGGGCTGCCCTTTGTCACCGATCCTGTTCATAATTTTTATGGACAGGATTTCTAGGCGCAGCCAGGGAATGGAGGGTGTCATGCTTGGTGACCACAGGATCTCATCTCTGTTGTTTGCAGATGATGTTGTCCTGTTGGCTTCATCCAGCAATGACCTACAGCTCTTGCTGGGACGGTTTGCCGCTGAGTGTGAAGCGGCTGGGATGAGAATCAGCACCTCCAAGTCCGAGTCCATGGTCCTCAGCCGGAAAAAGGTGGATTGTCCTCTCCGGGTTGGGGACAGGCTCCTGCCCCGAGTGGAGGAGTTTAAGTATCTTGGGGTCTTGTTCACGAGTGAGGGGAAAATGGAGCGAGAGATCGACAGACGGATTGGAGCAGCATCTGCAGTGATGCGGACGTTGTACCGGTCTGTTGTGGTGAAGAGGGAGCTTAGTTCTAAGGCAAAGCTGTCGATTTACCAGTCAATCTACGTTCCTACTCTCACCTATGGTCACGAGCTTTGGGAAATGACCGAAAGAACGAGATCGCGGATACAAGCGGCTGAAATGAGCTTTCTCCGTAGGATTGCTGGACTCACCCTCAGAGATAGGGTGAGGAGCTCAGTCATCCGGGAGAGGCTCAGAGTAGAACCGCTGCTCCTCCACATTGAAAGGAGTCAGTTGAGGTGGTATGGGCATCTGATTAGGATGCCTCCTGGACGCCTCCCACTTGAGGCGTTTCAGGTACGTCCCACTGGGAGGAGACCCCGGGGCAGACCCAGGACTCGGTGGAGAGACTATGTCTCCCAGCTGGTCTGGGAACGCCTTGGTATCCCCTCTGAAGAGCTGGAGCAGGTGGCTGGGGAGAGGGAAGTCTGGGCTTCTCTGCTTGAACTGCTGCCTCCGCGACCTGGACCTCTGGAAAAGTGGTAGAAGATGGATGGATGGATGGATCATACTGTTTGACAGTCTGGGCTCAAGCAGCCCCTTCCACAATAAGACATATAGGTTCATTATATAATCAAACTCTAAAAATCTTGGACAAAAAGCCCATTAGGTGGCATCACTGTAATATTTTTAAAAAAATACAACCTATTGAGTTTTGAGTTTCATTAACCTCTGTTTTCTGAAATTAACTTTCAAATGTTTCCATAAATCAGCACCCGAGCCACTTGCTGGTTTCATCCAAAGACAGGACAGCAGCAGAGCCACCAGGAGTTCTGTTAACAATAACTGTAAAATATTCCACCGCAGAACCACATTTGGACAAACCGCTTTCTCTATAAAGGGCAGTCACATCTGGAACACAATGCCAAATGAAATTAAAATAATAACGGACTTTAAAACATTCACTAAAAAGGTTACAAACTGGCTGAAAAATAAACAAGATTGTACCCATGTATGAAATGATTGTCTGCAGGGTGAGAGTGAATGAAGAAAAGGAATGAATGTGTTTGTTTATAGTGAGTGACGAAGGGAGGGAGGCCTGAAATAGGCAAATGTGACTCGGGTTGTTATATTTGTGTATTTATAATATTTATAATCTTTATATTTATAATTGTGTATTTATAATGTATTTACAATCTTTTTCGCATTGATGTATGTGGTTATTGATTATTCTGTTTTCATTTTTTTTTTTTTATCTTTTCTTTTCCTTTCCTTTTTTTCTTTTTACTTGTTTCTCCTTTCTAAAGCCCATCCAGGGACAAGAGTTGCAAATTAGCTAATAGCTATACACTCTTTGTGCAACACATCAGATTGATTGTCATTGATTAATTGTCTATGTTTATTGCACTGTCCCTGTCAAATAAACAAATAATCTAATCTAAGTATTCACAGCGTTTGCTCAATACTTTGTTGATGCACCTCTGGCAGCAATTACAGCCTCAAGTCTTTTTGAATATGATGCCACAAGCTTGGCACACCTATCTTTGGGCAGTTTCACCCATTCCTCTTTGCAGCACCTCTCAAGCTCCATCAGGTTGGATGGGAAGCGTCGGTGTACAGCCATTTTCACATCTCTCCAGAGATGTTCAATTGAATTCAAGTCTGGGCTCTGGCTGGGCCACTCAAGGACATTCACAGAGTTGTCCTGAAGCCACTCCTTTCATATCTTGGCTGTATGCTTAGGGTCGTTGTCCTGCTGAAAGATGAACCGTTGCCCCAATCTGAGGTCAAGAGCGCTCTGGAGCAGTTTTTCATCCAGGATGTCTCTGTACATTGCTGCATTCATCTTTCCCTCTATCCTGACTAGCCTCCCAGTTCCTGCCGCTGAAAAACATCCCCACAGCACGATGCTGCCACTACCATTGGCGCGGTTATGAGCGGTGCCTGGTTTCCTCTGAACATGACGCCTGGCATTCACGCCAGAGAGTTAAATCTTTGTCTCATCAGACCAGAGAATTTTGTTTCTCATGGTCTGAGAGTCCTTCAGGTGCCTTTTGGCAAACTCCAGGTGGGCTGCCATGTGCCTTTTACTAAGGAGTGGCTTCCATCTGGCCACTCTACCATACAGGCCTGATTGGTGGATTGCTGCAGAGATGGTTGTCCTTCTTGAAGGTTCTCCTCTTTTCATACAGCAACGCTGGAGCTCTGACAGAGTTACCATTGGGTTCTTGGTCACCTCCCTGGCTAAGGCTCTTCTCCTCCAGTCGCTCAGTTTAGATGGCAGGCCACCTCTAGGAAGAGTCCTGATCGTTCCAAACTTCTTCCATTTACAGATGATGGAGGCCATTGTGCTCATTGGGACCTTCAAAGCAGCAGAAATTTTTCTGTACCCTTCCCCAGATTTGTGCCTTGAGACAATCCTGTCTCGGAGGTCTACAGACAATTCCTTTGACTTCATGCTTGGCTTGCGCTCTGACATGCACTGTCAACTGTATAACCTTATATAGACAGGTGTGTGCCTTTCCAAATCATGTCCAATCAACTGAATTTACCACAGGTGGACTCTAATTAAGCTGGAGAAACATCTCAAGGATGATCAGTGGAAACAGGATGCACCTGAGCTCAGTTTTTAGCTTCATGGCAAAGGCTGTGAATACTTATGTACATGTGATTTCTTAGTTTTTTATTTTTAATAAATTTGCAAAAATCTAAAAAAAAAACATTTTTCACTTTGTCATTATGGGGTATTGTGTGTAGAATTTTGAGGAAAAAAATGAATTTAATCCCTTTTGGAATAAGGCTGTAACATAACAAAATGTGGAAAAAGTGAAGCGCTGTGAATACTTTCCAGATGCACTGTATTCAGACATGTAGGCACTCTCATTAAATATTCCTACACTATTTACACATAATTTTTCCACACTTGCTGGCCACAGCTGCCAGTTCCGCTTGCTTCACGTGACTGAGGGCTTTTTCTCCAGAAAGTCTAAACGTGTACAGACTATTGTATCCCCACATTTCAGTTACTAAGTTCCTACAATTTTAACTAATTCCCACGTTTTGATAGTCTTGATTAAGTTGAACCTATAAGGAGAAAGCTTTATTTTGAAGTAATCACATAAGCATAGTTTTCTTAACTGTTGTTGACTGAAGCGCATCAGTACTTGAATGTATGATGTGCAGACTAGTACACACTGGGTGTAATGCTAAACTTCATAATGAGGCCTGATGTTATTCCTGAAAGTGCTACATTTCTTCCAGTGGTTAAACTTGGATGTTTCTAACAGACTGTTTTACAGAGCTCAGTGCTGCTTCAACAGGTGGGTGCAACAACACGCACGTGTGTATGTCGGTGATGATGAAATGAATGAGAAGCTAGTGTCAGAACGGTTATCAATTCTTGCACTTGAATTATTTAACAAAACATAAATACTGTATATATGAAGCGAATAAGTATTTTAGTAATACATGGCCTAAAAATCAGATTTCTTTTCCTATGTCCCCCATCTTCTTCAGATTAGTCCTGGTGGGGTGATGTTCACAATCTTCGCATCATCCTTGATCTGGTCAAGCCATTGTTTCTTTGGCCGTCCTCGTGGCCTCTTCCCTCTTGAGGCACAGGGCTGGCCTTGCCACTGAATCCTCTTTGTTGCAGACAGCATGCCCGTACCGTCACAGCTGTGCCTCTTGCATCTTCTCAGTGATTGTTTCCACTCCTGTGCACTTTTGCATATCCTTGTTTTTCACATGGTCATGCAGGGTCAGGCCGAAGCACCAGTGCAGCATGCACATCTCCATTTTGTGGAGTATCTGCTCGTTTCATTGTAGCGGGCCAGCATTCGTATCCATAGGCCCTTAGAATAGAGGGTTAGTATTAATGAAAGCGCTTTGAGTGGTCTTTGTGACTAGAAAAGCGCTATATAAGTGCAGGTTAGTTAGTTAGTTAGATATAGTTGTAGATCTTGGTGTGCAAGTTGTATGTGCACATGGATCAAATCCAAAATCTAATGAGTTTGTTCGTAGTCCAAGGGCCATCTCTAGAGAAAATTTCATCCAAATCTATCCAGTTGTTTTTGTGTAATCCTGCTAACACAATGTGAGAATATAGAGCCTTGGCGGAGGAATGTACTCTCAGATCACTTCCAAAATCTAATAGGTTCATTTGTAGCAGAAGGGCCATCCCTGGTGAAAATATTCTCCAAACCCATTAAGTATTTTTGCATAATCCTGCTAAAAAACAGACAAACTGCCCCAATCACATTATCTCCTTGGCGGAGGTAATGTCAGGCAAGTCAAATTGATTGTATGGATCATTAATTATTTAAAACAGAAACTAGAAAAAAAATTAGATTTGTCAAATCATGTGCTAAACACAGTATTATTTAATTACAGTACATGTGCCAACTAGAAAAGCACTCAGAGAGCACACACCTCCGCCAAGGGTGCTGCAAGGTCCTTGGTGGAGGTATGCAGTCTCAGACCATCACCAAAATTTAATGGGTCCATCCTTACCGACGGGCTACCTCTGCTGAAAATTTCATCAAAATCCGTCCAGTAGTTTTTGCGTAATCCCGCTAACAAACAGAGAGGCAAACGGCCAGACAAACCACCCCGAATATATTACCTCCTTGGCGGAGGTAATTACAATAAATTTAAGGAATAAACAGTGGCTAAAAGTGCATGCAACCCTTTTAAAATGCCATTTTAAAATTTTGTGATGTAAAGAAAAAAAAATGATAGCATCATAAATCATCCCCACACTTTTCCCACTGTTAATGTGACATACAGTATATCCTGTCACAATTCAGTTGAAAAACAAACAAATCTGTTGGGGATAAATATAAAAAATAAAAATCAAAGGATGTATTTACCTCAGAAAAACCTAACATTTTAACAGAGGTGTACACTTAGTGAAATATTTATAGAGTGGATATAAAAATGTTCATTATTATTTCTTTCATGGTTCCTAGATCTGCATTTTATTATGTTAGTGCAACAGTATTTATTTTTTTTTTTTTAAATTTAAGAGGAGTAAAACAATAAAACTGTACAGATTTGCCCGGGCTTATTTTATTGATAGTGATTTCACAATTTATAGTCACTCAGATGAAAAATCTATCTTTCAGTTCCGTTCCAGTAAAACCGGTCTAAATGATCTTCACACAGTAATGTAAAAAATATATTGAAGAACAATTCACATAGTTCAACTCGAAAAATATGCACAAAAACGAAATCTAACTCGAGAAAAAATTTAACATTTACAATTTTTTCAACGCGAAGATGATCGCCACATGATCCGTCTGGACCAATCACTGATCAGCTTTCCTCTCCAAGCAACGAGTAAACATGGCGTCCCCTGCTGCGGAAACCAGCAAGGCAGATAGTGACGGGGAAATAAAATGCTTTTTCCACCTCGATTCTGTGAAAAATGAGAAAGCTGAATTTGTCTGCAACTTGTACGGGCATAAATGTAAAGATGTCAATGAAGCCAGGTACCTCTCCTTCTGTGCAACATCTTCAGAAAAGTGCCTACCTCCTTGTAAAGATGCCTTGATCCAGCACATTAGATGTTGTGCTTACCAAGCGGCTATTGGTAGAAGAGCTACTGTAGCCATCACTGAACCGCCATCACCTCATGATCATGGGTGGACAGTTCAAGAGGGTAACATCACAATGAAGTGGATGACGCAGCCCCCAGCCCCCAAAAGCTTGATGGAGGTGGTTGCCTGTGGCTGCAAGACGAGCAGCTGTGCTCAAGGAAGATGCGTTTGCAAAAGAAATAACCTGAACTGTACAGACTTATGCAAGTGCACATACTGTACCAACAAAGATGATGACAATAGTAGTGATGATATTGACATAGGGTTTGATTTGGATACAGATTTACCTGCAAAATTTGCCCACCATCTTCCCAACCAAAAATCCTTGATTCATTTAATGTGTGCAGATGATATGAACATGTACAGGTTCTTTTTTTTTTTTAAATGGCTTACAGTAAATAACAAACAACCAAACTGCAGGATTAAATGTGCCTGTTTCAATGCAACAGTCTTGTATTTAATGTGTTCATTTCCACAAATTTCCCAGCCACATGTATGTGTGCACTATTACGATACTAATTTTGTTATAATGCTTGATTTATTTAATGAAAATCAACCAGTTTCTATTTTTATAGATTTCTGCAAGATACACCTGGAAAAAGTTTCAACCTGAACAAAACAGTGGGCACTCGTTTTTGTCTTCATGACATCTTTCTTAGTTTTAAGGGCTGCATTGTCTGACACTTCAATCTCTCCTTTTCAGTTTGCAACTGTAATTGTAGTGCCTGGAAGGTCCTAAATTCGGACCAAATTATATTTTACATATTGTGTATTTTCCTTGTACATGTACATACATTTGCATTTTTATTCCACGGGCCAAAATGACATGGCTAGAATTTTTTTTTTTTTTTTCAACTAGCTTATCATGAATTGTTCAATGGAGGTAGTTTGTTTTTAGTTGATCTCTAATGAACTACATGAATCATTGCAAGCACATGTACATGTAATTTGAAATCATTTTGGGAGATCACTTTGCTGTAGGGAGACAACATGGAGACAGTTATTGATTTAATAGTGTCTGCCCCTTAAATACAAAAAGCATGGAAAGCTCGATGGTGATGATGAAGATAAACAGTGAGCAAATATTTAAAAATGAACATTCATATTATTTATTCGGTTGCTTTGGTGTCTGGGTAAAAAATAAAAATCAAGAAATTTTAATGCCATTACATGTAACATGTTGATATTGAAGGGGAAAGGAATGTTTTCATAAACCAAGTCAACTGGAAAGCACGAATTCAGCGATAGCTACCGGTCCCTATAGTCCTTTAGGGAGCGGCAACCAGTCTATGTTGAGTCCTTAGGACACGGAGCCAGTCTATCTATGCTAATGACACACACAGAGTTGACTCGGGGCGGCGATTCGTATGCGGCAGACCAACCCAATGCGCATCAATGCCACCAAGAGGGCGCTCTCGTCTGCGTACATTTATTGGCGGCTTGAGACACGTCTAAATGCTAAAACCTTTCGCGCAGCCACTTTCAATGATTTCTCAACAGAATTGATCACATTTCCGTGGCAAATTTCTCCCATTTGTGCAAATGAAATGTGTTGAACTTTTCAAATTTGCGTTGTACATATTTTACTGTACCACCAGTATAATGTTCACCTAGACCAATTTCACTGGAACGGGAATTTATTTCTGGGTATATTTCTCGCGTTCAATTACATACCTGCAAACTCAGAAGGTGACAAACTAAACCCCTGTAGGGGAGTCTGGGGGCATCCTCCCTCAGAAAAAAATCATGATTTTAACACGTAAATTAAGCATTCTGGTGTACTCTGAGAAGAAAATAAAGGGAAAAGACAACACTCGCTTCAGATAAAACACTTATCAACAGTGTTTAAACACACTTAACACGTAATACTTTTTTCCCCAACCTTTCAATGCTACACATTAGCAGTAGACTTAGTAGCAGTAGAATTAGTAGCAGTAAACTTAATCTATAAATATCCTATAAAATAATGAAACACCATTTCACACAATGACCAAAACACATGAAACGCAAAGGGGAAAAAAACCACTCATAATACTGTAATTAACTCAAGCATACTTAAATTAAATGATCAGAGGTGTGTATAGTAGCCAGAAATTGTACTCATGTAAAAGCAGTGTTGTCTTATGAAATTAATAATTAAGAGTAAACACCCATAAATTACTAGTTGAGTAGGGTATTAAAGTACCTACTTAAAAAAATACTTGCGTAATGACTTAGTCTTGAAAGGCTGAGGTTTTTCTCCTAAATTTATAACAATTTTCTACTTCCACCCTTTTGCAACTATTTTCCTCATGAATTTGTAATTTCCTTTTGTAAAATTATGATCCTTTGTGTACATTTGAGACTTTATTATCATTAATTTGGGGATTATTTCATTATTTTTATTATGTTATGTTATTAGATTATTTCTATTTTTATAATGAAATGACTTTTTTTTTCACAATATCTTTATTGAACCTTTTTTTTTTTTTTTAACAAACATGATACAAACAATCAAACACTAACACTAAAGTACTACAAAAAAAAAAATGCACTAAAAACACCAACAACCACCAACAAAATCAAGTCTTCAACAATGCTCCTCTGTTTAGTCTAGACAATCCAATACATAAGTATACATATTATGTTCACCAGTTTGGAATTTACAAGGTCCACACACATCATTCACCTTCTTCTTCAAGAGTTATGTTTAAATTTTTTACATAATCAATAAAAGGTCTCCATATATTCTCAAACACAATTTCCTTTGATTTTAGTATATATGTTATGAAATGACTTTTTTAATTCTAAACAATTTATGGTAATTTTTTTTTTCCTCATAATTGAAACTTCTGATCATAATTTTGCAAAGCCAGAATAGAACAATAAATTCAACTCTGATTTCAAAGAAATATATAAAAGTATTACTAAAATTATATTTAATGAGATAAAATGAATTAAAATGACCTTATATTTCTATATATTCACAATTTTTAAAACATTTTTCACCAACCAGGCAACAGGAAAAACCTGCCATATTTTGAAATCTAAATGTTGGCAGGTTTAGTTTGTGTGAAGGCTGGAGGATGTTAATGGATTTAAGCCACTGACTTCGTGAATCTGGGTCATATCCCTCCGGGTCATGCTGAAGACCATGTAAAAGTGGAACTTCCTACTGAGAGCAAGTTTTTAGCCAAAGTCAAATTCCTTGTATGTGTTGTGCATACTTGGCCAATAAAGCTGATTCTGATTCTGATTCTGTCCAGCTTGGTGCTCAGCAATAATGGAACAGAGAAGGGAAATGTGTGGCGGCGCCTTGCATGGCAGTGACCCCTCTGATTCTAGATGTGATTAACACTGTTGATAGAAGAAACGTAATTTCGTTCTACTGTACATGATTGGCTGTATGGACTGAATGACAATAAATTGGCTTTACCTTTACCTTTTAACTTGCCAGACAGAGTAGAATAGAATAGGCTTTATTGTCATTGTACAGTTGTACAGCACAACAAAATTGTGGGTACATTAAAATGAACATAAATTACTTTATACTGTAGCAGTTGGTGGAGAGACTACAGTCATGGCACAGTGACAGCGTGGAAATGAATCTGCCAAATCAATTTAATTTTGAAGTTGCAGCAGACAAACGTGTATGTCACAATTACAGAAGAAAAAGAGCACTTTTTTAGTCACTCCCTCACGGAGTCTGCAGGGCCCTGACCGTCTGCTGGAGACAAAGGTTCCCGATTCCCCTCACATTAACGGGTACCTCTGCTACTCTTTTTGTCTGTGAAAGTTCACTCCGAAAAAAAACAAAACAAAACAAAACTTAACACACACTACACTTAATTCTAAACTCCTGCTGACGGTGGCGAAAGATGGTAAAGACAGAAGACGACGACATTATCTTGATTGTGATAGGCCAAATGATGATGCATCGTGTGATGCATTCCACCAAAGATGTTTTATTATCAAGAAGATGATAGCCCCCGTTGTTTCTGAAAGTCCCGTCTCTGGGAAACTCTGCCCGCCTGCCAGCCGGCCATCCACCCCCCCCCCACCCCCCAAAAAAACTTCTTTGGATCGACACGATTCACGTAAGTGACATATTTGGGATTCATTTCGGCAATTTTTGTCTTAAAGCGACTAGTTTGCAGGTATGTAATCAGTGGTTTGTGTACATTTAGTATTTACTTAAAGGCATGCTTATTCATTACCATTTTTTTCCAATCCATGGAAACACATTTTATTTTAAGTTGCTTGTTTTCACAAATAGAGATGCTTGTTTGGCAAAATCTGGCGACCCCCTACAAATCGCTTTCTCAGAATATGCTGATTTCCATGTAAACAGGAATAATCCCATAGCTGCTGCCCAATGAAACACCTTATTCAGAATATTGCCTTCATGGGGTGCATGTAAACAGATGTTTCAAGTGTAAAACATGTCTTTCCTTCCTGCTATATCCACTGATCTGATGAAAATTCTTTTCCCTGGCTGTAAAACACTTGTCTAATTTCATTGTGGAAATTCCCAGCAGGTGGTTTAAGTGTCAAAATCATTTTGATATGTGTATCTCCACTAAAAGAGCTGCACCAGTTTTCTCCCAAATGGTGTTTAAGTCATTGTGGGACTGAATAGAAAAACTGTTCCTCCATATGGAGCTCTTACCTGCCAGAGTCCTCTTCAATCCTCTCAAAGGTGCGAGCCACCGCCAAGTATGGCACTCTGGAGAGTGATGAGCATGCAGTTAGCAGGAGAAGCATCGACAAGCAACAGATTTTCACATTCATGGCATTTAGCTGACTCAACCATTCAGAGCAAGTAGCAATTAGTGCAACAGTAGAATAAGCTTTGATTCGGGGTTATCAAAACTGCCAGTAAGGAGGACAAAGGTTAGAGCTGAAATGTCAGAAAAAATGTGTCCTTACACTGAATTTGAAATGGGGAAAAATGACTAACTACAGTCCATATGGTAGAAAAAAAAGTCCATTTTAACCCTCTAAATTTTCTTCTACATTCACCAATCCAAAGCAATGGACAGTGCACAAGAGGGGTGAAGAAGAGCGTGCAGGCAGCGTGGTGGGGGTGGAGACGAGTGTCAGGGTGATTTGTGACAGAAGAGAAACTGAGATGGTTTGGACATGTGCAAAGGAGGGATAGTGGATATACTGGACAAAGGATGTTGAAGATGGAGCTGCCAGGCAGGAGGAAAAGAGGAAGATCACAGACAAGATTCATGGATGTAGTGAAGGAGGACATGGAGAGGGTTGGTGTTACAGAGGAAGATGCAAGGGATGGGGTGAGAGAGTGAGGGTGTTTTTAAAACGCTTGGAAAGACAGCATGGTTGCAGAACAAAGTCTACAAAGTCAGTGCCAGAAGCAGCATCTACTCATCTTGTAAAAAACAAAACAGTCACAAAGCATTTTTCACATTGCCAATTTATGATTTGGAACCAAGACTAGTCCCAACCCTGATATTAGCAATACTTTCCCGGCAAAAATTATGAAATCACCAGTCTTTGAGGATGTTCATTCAGCAGATTTTAATTACAGGGAGGTGGGGGGATCAAAACCCAAATCTCAAATTATTGAAATTTATGATGGAATCCCCCCCCCCAACAAAAAAAACAAAAATGGTCCACAGCAAGGCTCCGTATTTCAAAGTTAATCTGTCAACTGCTGTGTGTCATGAGGGAAGTCCATGTCTCACAGAATTTAGGCCAAAGGAGGTGCAAATACAGATGAAACCAGAAGTTTGCATACACTGTATAAAAACACACATAACCTTTGTTTTTTTGTTTGTTTTTTTTTTAAATTTCACCCTCAATGTTGGACATTAACTCAGACTAAACTTTTCCTCTTTTATATCAGTTAGGATTACCAAAATTATTTCTATTTGCTAAATGCGAGAATAATGAGAAAGTTTTACAAAGTCATAATGTTAAACTGCTAGATAAAAACAGTTTTGTAGCTCATCTGATTTTTTTCCACAAACTGAAACGGTTAAAGAACATCCTTGAAGAAGAGAGTTTCCATCATTTTTGCTGCCAGTAGCATGAACTTCCCCATTACATTAAGATTGCATCATGATTTTCTTAAATTTCCAACTCTGAACACTTTTCGGGCCTGAAGGGTTTATTTTCCCCCTTAATAAATAGCCCCAACATTCACATAAAAAAGCAGGCTGTCATTCACTCTTGTTTGGCTCAGAGGGGAAAAACAAAAAAGACAAGACTAAAACAAAGATGATTATAACTGCTGTGAGGTGAAAACGTTAAATTTCAAGTCTCTCATTTAGTGAGCTGATTAGTTTTGTCTTTACTTGACAGCGAGAAGTGGGAAGTGAAATCAAATAATCAGCAGAGAAAACGACAGGCTGACACTGCACTGCCATTCCTGTTCACAATGGTGCCCCAATCTCTAATTACTCATCTTGGCGCAAATCCATGATAAATCACAGGGCTTCTTCTTAAAATAAGTTTAGACAGATAGATGTACTTTATTGATCCCAAACTGGGAAATTACAGTGTTAACAGCAGCATGACAGCAGAGAACCAGATGACAGAAACACACATGACAGACAAAGGGATTACCCATGGAAAGTAAAACTAACACGACTATAAAACCTATATACACATCATAGCTTAATATATGATGACCCGTATAAATGCATGAATCATCCCATTGCACAATGGACTATCAGGAGCATAGTGAAATGTAAGGTGCCAGTTAGACTGTAAGGTGCAGTGTGGCAGCATTGTTATGACCAGAATACAACATCATAGTGAGTTATTGTACAGTGAAATGGCATGTGGCAGGAAAGATTTCCTGTACCTGGCCGTTCGACAGCGAAGCTGTAGTAGTCTGCTGGAGAAAGTGCTTCGCTGTCTGTCCAGTGTGTGGTGAAAGGGGTGATCAGGATTGTCCATGATGGATCGCAGTTTATTTAGTGTCCTCCTCTCCACTACTGTCTCAAAGGTCTCCGGTCTGAGACCAATTACAGAGCCAGACCTCTTGATAAACGTATCAAGTCTGTTGGTGTCTCTGGCCCTGATACTGCTACCCCAACAGACAGCACCAAAGAAGATGGCAGTGGCGACAGCGGTCTGGTAGAAAAGCTCCAGCATCCTGCTACACACATTGAAGGATCTCAGCTTCCTCAGGAAGTAGAGTCTGCTCATCCCCTTCTTGTAATCAGCATCGGTGTTGGATCTCCAGTCCAACCCGCTGCTGATCATGACACCCAGATATTTGTAGTCCTCAATCACTCCCACATCCTCCCCCGTAATCTGCAGTGGCTGAGAAGGCGTCTTCCTCCTCCTGAAGTCAATCACCATCTCTCTGGTCTTGCTGACATTCAACCTCAGGTGATTCTACTCCGTCCACTCCACAAATCTGTCTACCAGTGCCCTGTACTCCCCCTCCTCTCCTCCTCTTACACACCCCACAACAGCTGAGTCGTCAGAGAATTTCTGCAGGTGGCATGACTCTGTGTTGTACTGAAAGTCAGTGGTGTATAAAGTAAAGAGAAAATGAGAGAGCACAGTCCCCTGTGGCGCTCCCGTATCACTAGCCACCACTCCAGACGAAACACTGCCCAGCCGGACAAACTGTGGCCTGCCTGTCAGGTAGTCAGTAATCCAGGAGATCACAGAGCTGTCAACCCCCATCACCCACAGCTTCTCACCCAGCAGCAGTGGCTGGATGGTGTTAAAGACACTGGAGAAATCAAAAAAAGTGATTCTCACAGTATCTCTTCCGCCATCCAGGTGCAGATGGGCTCGTTGCAGCAGGTAGATGACAGCATCTTCAACTCCTAAATGGGACTGATATGCAAACTGCAGAGGGTCCAGCCACGTCTCCACCTGCGGCCTCAGGTGGGCTAAGACCAGTCTCTCTAGGACCTTCATCACATGAGATGTGAGGGCAACTGGTTGACAGACATTCAGGTCCGATGGAGAGGACTTCTTGGGGACAGGAACCAGGCAGGATGTCTTTCACAGCACCGGTACTCTCTCCAGACTCAGGCTCAGGTTGTACAGGTGTTTCAGTACCGGAGCTAGCTGGTTGGCACAGGTCCTCAGGGTCCTGGCAAAGATGCCATCAGGGCCCGCCGCCTTCCGCTGAGGGAGTCTCTCCAACTGTTTCTTCACCTGGTCTGTAGTCACCATGAAGTGAGGGAGGATCCTGGTGCCCCCTGAGGAGGAGGAGGGGGAGATGGAGAGAGGTTTTGCACAGGAGGGTGGGTGGGGAGGGGTGTGTGGGGGTCTGGTTGTGTTGCTGGGGTGACAGACTGTGAGTTGAACCTATTAAAAAACAGATTCAGTTCCTCAGTTCTCTCCTGGCTCCCAGATGGCTACCTGACTCTCTCCTTGCACCCAGTTATTTGTTTCATTCCCTCTCACACATCTTTAGTGTTGTTTTGCCTGAGTTTGTCTTCCAACTTCCTCCTATAATTGTCCTTGCACCTCCTCAGCATCTCTCTCAGCTCATGCTGCACTCCCCTCAGCTTCTCCTTGTCTCCAGCCCTAAAAGCTCTCTTCTTTTTGTTCAGAAGTGCTTTCAGGTCACTGGTGACCCATGGTCTGTTGTTGGAGAAGCAGTGTACAGTCTGAGCTGGCATGGTCGTGTCTTCACAGAATCTAACGTATTCTGTGATGCAGTCAGTCATATTGTCTATGTCCACCCCATGTGGTTCACAGAGTATGCCCCAGTCCGTCGTCTCGAAGCAGTCCTGCAGTGCATCAGCAGCCTCCTGTGTCCACCTCCTCACAGTCCGTGTATAAGCAGGCTGCCTTTGCACAAGGGGAATGTACTTGGGTGTTAACATGACCATGCAGTGATCTGATTTGCCAATGGGGGGTAGAGCTGTGGCACTATATGCATCTCTTACATTGGCATACAGTAAATCCAGTGTTTTGTTTTCTCTGGTGGGACAGTCAACAAACTGGTGAAAGTTTGATAGTGTTTTTCCCACTGAGACATGGTTAAAATCACCCATTATGGCCATCAATGCATCTCGGTGCTTCTCCAGTAATGTGGCAGTAGTGGAGCTGATGACGTCACAGGCCACAGCTGCGTCAGCTGACGGAGGGACGTAGACGATAATAATTAAGGCACACTTCATTTCTTGCGGCATATAATAAGGTTAAAGGCACAGGCACAAAGAAAACCATTAAGTTAACATCAGCTGCTTTTGACTGACCCTTAAAAAGAGAGTTTGAATTTTCACATTTTTATACTCTGGCCTGAAGAGCCGTTTTCCCATCTAGATAGCCCCAAGTTCAGAAATCCTTTGAAAAACCTGCCAGTAATGTCTAGTTCCAGAAAGCTTAATTGTGGACCATTTTATGTTGTAAACATTTTCTTTTCAAGGTTTTAACTTAAAGAAAAAATAAAAATGCTACCGTGTTTTGCGCGTCATCTCGACTTTTAGTTTAGTTTAGCTTTTCCTTTTGGTTTTAATATAGAGTGACGGTATTTAGCGAGCTATTCCTACAGCTCCGGAGAGGGCATGAGAGAGCAGATGTACAGTTGTTTTTCCATCTGAGAGAAACAAGGCAGTTAGCGCTTATTCTGAAAATTCTATTGTCACTAACCAGACAGGTTTTTTTTTTTTGTTTTACTCTGAATATCTGCAATAACCTAGAAAGCATGCTTTAAAAAAAATCGCTACATGGAGCTCCAAGAGACTGCAGAGCAAAATAACCAACAAGTGGTAGTTTAGGATGGTTGTATCATTCCACGTGAGGGGCTGTGATGAAGCAGCCAATAAGTGCTCTGCTATTTATTGACACAAAGCATTTTATCATTTTACTTTACCGAGGAGATTTCTTTTTAACTTTCATTTGAGTGCTTTCACATAGGGGTGGAATTGTGAAGGACCTCATGATATATATCGCAATAGTATGCAATACTATCACAATACTACATTTCCTTAAGAATTGCAATACCCTACATTATAAAAGATCAGTGCATGCATTTAGGGATTGGTGCATGACTGCGGGTGTCAAGTATTGCAATACTACACCGAATCAATCTTGGCCCCACCCCCAGCACCATCTAATGGACCAAAAAAATCAAATGGTTTATACTACTCTGGCACCTAAAAAAGGTAAGTTTTCTTTTGTAAAATTTATGAATAATTTTTAATAAAGTATCACAATACTATGTCTCTGAATTGATACAGTATCATCACCACAAAGTATAGCGATACTGTGCTGCCGTGTTTAAAAAAAAAAAAGGTACAGCAGTGTGGATAATCTGCCCCCAGTTTGTCGTTTTTCCCCACATGCCAACATCACCGCTCCAGTGCAAAGTTGCCAGTGTCCAGAGTTCTATTTCCGTTGTGTTACGGGTGGTACTGTTGTAGTCGAGACCTCGTCAAGATCTCACCAAGATCAGAGTCTCCCAAGACCAAGACCTACATGCACAGTGGTCTTGGTCTTGAGAGACTCGGGTCTCGACTACTGCACTGTTGACTGCTTCAGCGCAAAGTTAGGGATGACAACACTGTTCACATCATCTTATTCATATATTATTATTCACACATATATTGGCTTATTCACATCATCTAAGTGCACTTAAGATGTGGTGGTTTATCTTATTTTGTTGCAATATTTGATACAGAATTAAAAATATCTATTTGAAACTCAATCTGAGCTGCTGGAGAAATGAGTTTTTGTTTTGTTTTTTACCAGGTATGTTGAAGGTAAATAACACTAGCCTGTGACACTGTCCTTTATAAATTAAAAAGGAAAAAAAAAAGTATTTTGTGATGACATCAAAAATATTGCCATAATGAAAACGCACAGAAACACTGTGATATGTTTTGGCCATATCGCCCACCCCTAGTTGCAAATAGAAAATAGCTCTGGCATTCCCCCCACATAATTTCATTTTTTATGTGCCACAAAAGTCATGTGCAAAAGCACACATTTGTGAGTGCAATTACCCAATAGACAAAGCCTCCACACTTCTATAAATACTTTAATTATAAGTACAGTAGTGGACAGCAATGTACCAGCAGCTGCCTCTTCTATCAGTCTTCCACGTTGCTAAAGAATTCTAACTTGGATTAAGGTTTCTACCTTTGCTTCTCTGGCAAAGCACTTCGATGAGTCTAACTCATATGGAGTTGATAATGTTGTTATTTCGAAGGGATGGGAGGATGCCAAAATGAAATGTATAGTATAATTTGGCAGCCATACACATATCTAACTGTGTGGGCTGCCCAAGGGAAATCTATGGTTTTAAATACCAATTACAGATTTACTTTATTGGGGGGTTCTTTTCAATGATGTATTTTAGGGACCTCAATTATTTTGGGTAATTTTGGCAAAGCAAAGGCTCTTTAGTCCCCTGACATTAACAAGAAAAAACACTACAGCCAATATTGACAAATCACACCAAAACAGCCTGGATGGAGAAACAGCACTATATATGTCTGAGGACGAATGTGCCAATTTTACTTTTGGGGTGAAAGAAAATATACTTTTTGCCAGATGCTGAAAATTGTTAATCCTCCCACATACCTGCCAGTAAATGTATTGTTTTCATCCTTCACTTTTCCTTTACTTGTTTATTTTAATATGTGATGTGGAAGAGATTTAATTTATTGACTGGGTAGTAAGAGGATGTGTGCAAAAAAAATAATATTTTACAGACATTTTGATAGGCAGCAGCATATGTAAACAGTCGTTCATATTCAGAAACGTCTCCAGAGCGCATCAGCCTCTAGCAACCCTCAATGAAGAGCTTCAAAACTGAGACTCGGGCTCCTGTTTTTGCATTTGATGGGTAAGACATAAGGGGGGGGGGGGGGGACAGCACGATTGACTTACTTTTGGCCATGGCTCCAACAAGCATGGTCCACAGGATGGTAGTTTGCCCTGGATGGATTGTAGTCCGTTTGCCCTGAAGTTGCCTCACTGAGAGGAGAGGGGAAAAAAATAATGAGTTAAAAAAAGGGCAGCAAATGTGTGTCTAACTGAACAATAGCGACAGCTGTTACAGTCACTGCTGCCAACTCGCATTTCTCTGCAGACAAAGTCATGCACACTATTATCATAACAATGAGATGCTTTAAAATGTAATGAGTGTTTTGGAAGACATTTTGAAAGTTTTACTGGTTACTTTACAGTGGAGTAAGTTGAACTAGTGCAAAGTTCATATGGGAGAAAAAAAAAGCTCAACTACACTATGGGAAAGTGTTTACCGCATTAGCAATATTATATAATAATTCATGTTTCTAT
Organism: Pholidichthys leucotaenia; assembly: GCA_020510985.1. Classification (NCBI taxonomy): domain Eukaryota; kingdom Metazoa; phylum Chordata; class Actinopteri; order Cichliformes; family Pholidichthyidae; genus Pholidichthys; species Pholidichthys leucotaenia. The sequence goes on along the minus strand of CM035846.1, from coordinate 195,681,901 downwards.
AAAAAGCGCAGACTAGGGTGGTTTAAACACTTTTCTGTCAGTGAAACATGTAAGAGACTAAGCATTTATTATCCTCAAACAAAATATTTTTGTGTGAATTCATTACAGGGCAATGAACTTTTGCTGTGAATTTTCTTTTGTATGCAATAACTGTAACTCCTTCACTGTTGCACGAGGCAGTTATTAAAAAATAAACAGTCAAGACAATGAAAAATGCATTTCCTTCTTTCCAGAAGCTAAAAATAGTGTGTGGCTTGAAGAGTTAACGTGACCTCAAAATGACAAAACTGTAATATGTTGCTACAGCTGCTCCTGGTTTATTTACATGTAATAAAAGCACTACTTATGTAAGAAGACAGACAATGTCATGAAAACAAAAATAATATAAACTGGGGAGAAACATGGCTAAAGAAGTAGAAAGTAGCTCTATTAACTGAGGCTTTAAATCATCTTCCTTAAAAAAGAAAAAGGGTTAACACTGGGAATTGCACTTAGATCCAAATCTGTGCCGTATCAGATAATTATTGCATACTGGGCTGCTCCTTTCTTTCACGACAAAGAAGGTGCCCTTAAGGCAATATAACAAAACATCAAAAATGCACAAAGTTAAGAAAACCCTTCAGGATTCTGGTTTCCAGCAAAACCTGATTACTTATCTTTGGCCTGTGGCTTTGCTCAAATAAAAATTCATTCTACCAATACCTTTCTGAAATACTCAAATAGATGACAGCCACTGAATGACTTAAGACTAAATTGAAGTTTGTGTTTTCCTTAGACCTTCATTGCATTTTGGTCAAACTACTCAGGTTGACTGGCAGCTGTGGAACAATCACAACAGGGTTGGGCATTTAACCACAAATGAAATAAAACAAAGTCAGACCCTAAAATCAGAATCAGAATCAGAATCAGAATCAGAATCAGCTTTATTGGCCAAGTATGCACAACACATACAAGGAATTTGACTTTGGCTAAAAACTTGCTCTCGTTGTTCAGGTGAAGGATTTAAATAAGGATTCAATGACAACCAGAGTATGTACAGTAAATTACAGTCTGTCCACGTTTCTATAAAAGGATGCAAATATATACAGGAATATATGCAGTTATTTACTCGGACTAACCACACTTTGCAGAAATATATGAAAAAATATACAATCACACAGTATTTCAATGTGGACTCAGATTCAGTGATATAATGTGAATGAAGTAAAAAGCAGTGTGAGAGTTATGTGCAATGTAATAATGGATGAAAAGTCATGAGTACAGCAACAGGTAGGACTAGGTGAATGTTAGGAGTTCATCAGAGTGATGGCTTGAGGAAAGAAACTGTTCCTGTGACGGGTGGTTTTGACCTTCAGTGATCTGTAACGACGACCAGAAGATAGAAGTTCAAACAGTTTGTGGCCGGGGTGTGATGGGTCAGCACAGATGTTTCCCGCCCGTTTCCTGGTTATGGACCGATATAAGTTCTCAATGGAGGGTAGGTCGGTACCAATGATCCTCTCCGCAGACTTAATGATCCGCTGCAGTCTGGTCTTGTCCTGTTTAGTGGCAGATCCAAACCAGACAGTGATGGAAAAGCAGAGGACAGATTGGATGATGGCGGTGTAGAAGACAACCAGCAGCTCCTGAGGCAAATCAAACTTCTTGAGCTGACGCAGAAAAAACAACCTCTGCTGGGCCTTTTTCCGGACAGTGTCAATATGGGAGGACCACTTCAGGTTCCGGGAGATTGTGGTACCCAGAAACTTGAAGGAGTCCACAGTGGACACTGTGCTGTTGAGGATGGTGAGTGGGGGGAATGAAGGGGGGTGTCGCCTGAAATCCACAGTCATCTCCACCGTTTTGGCTGGGTTAAGTTCAAGATGGTTCTGGCTGCACCAGAGGATCAGCTGCTCCACCTCCCGTCTGTATGCAGACTCATCATCATCCCGGATCAAACCGATGACTGTGGTGTCGTCCGCAAACTTCAGGAGCTTCACCGAAGGGTCCTCTGAGGTGCAGTCGTTGGAGTAGAGGGAGAAGAGCAGTGGGGAAAGGACACATCCTTGGGGGGCGCCAGTACTAATTTTTCGGGAGCTGGATGTAAATCTCCCTAGCTTCACCTGTTGCCACCTGTCAGTCAGAAAGCTGGAGATCCACTGGCAGGTGGAGGAGGGCACCTTGAGCTGGAGGAGTTTCTGATGAAGAATGCCTGGGATGATGGTGTTGAACGCTGAGCTGAAGTCGACAAACAGGATCCTGGCGTACGTCCCTGGGGAGTCGAGGTGTTGCAGGATGTAATGTAGTCCCATATTCACTGCATCATCCACTGACCTGTTTGACCGGTAGGCAAACTGCAGTGGGTCCATCAGGGGGCCTGTGATGACCTTCAGGTGGCTCAGCACCAATCTCTCCAAGGATTTCATGACCACAGAGGTCAGGGCAACAGGTCTGTAGTCGTTTAATCCTGTAACAGAGGGTTTCTTGGGAACTGGAATGATGATGGAGCGTTTGAAGCAGGAAGGCACTTCACGCAGCTCCAGTGATCTGTTAAAGATCCGGGTGAAGATGGGGGCCAACTCGTTGGAGCAGACTCTCAGGCAGGACGGAGACACACCATCAGGTCCTGCAGCCTTCTTGATCTTTTGTCTCTGAAAGACCCGGCGCACCTCCTCTTCACAGATCATTAGTGCTGGTGGGAGGTCAGAGTGGAGGAGGGATGGAGTTCCTGGGGCTGCAGATAATCCTTTTGTGTGGGTGGGAGGTGAGAACTGTAGGTTCTTTTCAAACCTGCAGTAAAAGCTGTTTAGGTCATTAGCCAGCTGGAGGTTTTCCGCAGGGTGGGGGGATGGTCTCCTGTAGTTGGTGATATTCCGTAGGCCTCTCCAGACAGAAGCAGAGTTGTTAGCTGAGAAGTTTTTTTGTAACTTCACACTGTAGCTCCTCTTAGCAAGCCTGGTCTCCTTCGTCAGCATGTTTCTGGCCCGCTTGTACAGAGTCCAGTCACCAGTCCTGTAGGCCTCCTCCTTGGTCTGACGTAGCTGCTTCAGTTTAGGAATGAACCAGGGTTTATTGTTGTTGTATATGCAGAAGGTCTTGGTCTGCACACACATGTCCTCGCAGAAACAGGTGTATGATGTCACAGTGTCAGTGAGTTCATTTAAGTTAATGGCTGCAGCTTCAAAAACACTCCAGTCTGTACAGTCAAAGCAGGCTTGTAACTTCAGCTTTGATTCCTCAGTCCATTTCTTCACAGTCCTTACAACAGGCTTGGAAGTTTTTAGTTTCTGTCTGTATGTTGGAATAAGATGGAGCAGGCAGTGGTCAGAAAAACCCAGAGCTGCACGGGGGACGGCATGATAGGCATTTCTTAAAACTGTGTAACAGTGGTCAAGTGTATTTGTGTCCCTGGTGGGACATTTAATATGCTGTCTGTATTTAGGAAAACCAACTTAATTCTGACAGCGTTTGTCATTTAGTTCCCCCCTATGTCTTTGTGTTCATGTACTGTTCTCTTATGTCATGAGGATGCTAAATAAATGCTTTACTAAATTTAGCATGAAACAATAGTGCTTTGTGACAGTGAATACTGGAGCAAAAAATTAGCCAGCAATTAAGAGTCACTCCATAGCAGCAGACCTGTTTAACTCACCTCTCTTTTCCTTCGAATTTACCCTGCTAAAAACTAGCCGGCTATACTACACAGACAACGGCATGTATAAAGTGGGAGGCTTTAAAAGCTTTTATTAGGGGGCATATTATTAGTTATACAGGTTCAAAATCTAAGAAGACTCGAGAGGAGAGAGTCCAATTGGAACGTAAAATAAAAATTCTTCAAGAAAAGGTGTATGCAGGAAGTAACCCACAGTTAGAGAACGAATTACTGATTCTGAAAGCTGAATATGATTAAAAAAAAAACTCAGCGAATAGAGCTGCCTCGAGTCTTCTAAGATTGAAGCAAACTTTTGATGAACAAGGTGAAAAATCAGGAAAATTATTGGCATGGCAGATTAAACAATTAGAATTTAAAACACCAATTACCAGTATTATAAGTAACGGACAGGTAGTTATAGATCCTTTAGAAATTAATAGTGCCTTTAGAGATTATTATGAAAAACTATATGATACAAAAAATGAAACTGACTTAACAAAACTAAATGGGTTTTTGGGACTTCCGGTTATGGCTGCCACGTAGGACGGACGTGTCTCGCTCTGCTCTGCTCCTGGAAAAAAAAAATCGGCAAATAACTCTCTCATTTGGGACAGAACGTATCCCAGCATTTGGGCGAGGATATGTCGGCGAAGCCTAAGGCTGGAAAACCAGGAAAAGGAAAAAGCGAGCCGCCGAAACAGTCCAAATTAACGGACTTTCAGGTCTGTGACGCAGCAAACAAAACTCCATATATGGCGGAGGAGGCTGGCAACGCTGCGATTTCTGCGGGGAATGGCGCAGATGCGCTGATGGCAGCCATGAGTTCAATGAGAGCGGACTTTTCCTCTAGATTTGATGGGATTATGACAGCGTTGGAAGGAATAAGAAAGGAATTGGGTGACTGTGTAGAACGAACGGCGCAGATGGAGCTCCGTCTCGCTAGTGCTGAAGATGACGTCACCCGTCTTCAATTAAAGGTGCGCACTTTGGAAAAAAAAAATAAATCTCTGGAAGATAATATTTTGGATTTGGAATCTCGGTCGAGACAGAATAATTTGAGGCTGGTGGGTCTTCCAGAGGAATCAGAAGGTCGGGACGTATGTTCCTTTCTGGAAAAGTGGATTCCGGAGGTGCTGGGCAGCGAGGAGTTGCAATCAGCAGTGGTTCTGGAAAAAGCACATCGTATTGGCCCACGGAGAGATAAGGGACCGCCGAGGACCTTAATTATGAAGTTTCTTAGCAACAGAGACAGGATGAAGATCTTCAACGCTGCACGTGCTAAAGGAGAGATTAAACACCAGGACCAGCAGGTGCGGTTCTACCCAGATTTGGCCACAGGAATCCAGCAATTGAGGAAGCAGTTTGATCCCATACGTAAGGAGCTGCGCAACCTTGGGATTCGTCATGGTGTAATCTATCCTGCGAGACTGCTGACCACGTATGAGGGCAGAACCCACATCTTCAAGACCCCAGAGGAGGCGCAGGAGTTCATCAAGAAGATCAAAGAAGAAGAAGAGACTGGTGGGAGCTAAGCATGAACAAAATATAAGGTAGAATAATTAAGCATTTGCACAGGCATCTGACTGACTTGAAGTAAATAGTAAGTTTACAAAATATAGATTGTATTATATATTAAAAAAACAAAACAAAAACAAAACAAACAAACAAACAAAAAAAAAAACTATGATGTACAAAGTTGTTAAAAATTTTGGAGTTAAGTTGGAAAACTACAGAGGAGAGTTAATGTTACGTCATTAAAAGCAGTAGAGTTAGGGTGATTGGGAGGATGAAGAAGGAGTGGCTTAGGCTGTTCCCCGTGGGTGTGGAACGGTCGATGGCTATATCGGGAGACAGAATTTTTCTTTTGATTTTGGGGGGGTTTGCCACAAGTGTGGGAAGGGGAAATTTGTTTGTGTGTAGTTTGTAGGATGAATGTTCAACCACTCATGTTTTTGCTTCTCTGTATGAGCATGTTTACACTGCAAGGTAATCCCAAACTCTCTATTGATCATGGACCAAAGTGTTAATCTTAATTTAACTTCATGGAATTGCAGAGGTCTACAAAATTTAAAAAAACTTAAACAAGTTATGAATAAAATAAAGGACATGGGTTCAAGAATTGTGTTTTTACAAGAAACTCATCTGATAGAGGAGGATGTTAAAAGAATTAGGAGTAGATGGCAGGGAAGTGTATTCACCTCTTCATTTTCATCCCGAGCCAGGGGAGTTATGACTCTCATACATAAATCAGTTCCTTTTCAAGTGAAAAATGTAATTGGAGACAAATTTGGAAGATATGTAATCATTCAAGGTTCTTTGCTATTAGAAAATATAAATCTTGTGAACTTATATGGTCCCAATATAGATGATCAGAAGTTCTTTGCTAATTTATTTCTCATCTTATCATCACTTACAGGGCAACATATAATAGCAGGGGATTTTAATTGTACATTGAATCCAGGTGTGGATAGATCAACAGGACTGGATTGTACGCACATTGGATGTAGGATGACTATTAATCATTTTATGAAAGAATTGAGATTGTTAGATATATGGAGAGAAATGAAACCACAAGTTAAAGCCTATTCTTGTTATTCCAGTACCTACAAGACATTCTCACGTATTGATTATTTTTTGATTTCCACAGAATTAAGGTCCAAGATTCAAAACTGCTTTTATGATAACATCGTGATCTCTGATCATGCACCCTGTTGTCTAATATATGTAGATAAAAAATTGACAAAGGAATCAGGTAGATGGCAATTTCAGCATAAATGGCTTCAGGATGAGGAATTTGTCAAGTATATAGAAAAACAGATAGACGAGTTCTTTGACATCAATACTACACAAACATCAACATGTGTAAAGTGGGAGGCTTTCAAAGCTTTTATTAGGGGACATATTATTAGTTATACAGGATCAAAATCTAAGAAGACTCGAGAGGAGAGAGCTAAATTGGAACATAAAATAAAAAATCTTCAGGAAAAAGTGTATGCAGGAAGTGACCCAAGGTTGGAGAATGAATTACTGATTTTGAGAGCTGAATACGACAAAAAATCAGCGAATAGAGCTGCCTCGAGTCTTCTAAGATTGAAACAATCTTTTTATGAACAAGGTGAAAAATCAGGAAAATTATTAGCATGGCAGATTAAACAATTGGAAATTAAAACACCAATTACCAGTATTATAAGTAACGGACAGGTAGTTATAGATCCTTTAGAAATTAATAGAGCCTTTAGAGATTACTATGAAAAATTATATGATACCAAAAATGAACCTGATTTAACAAAACTAAATGGGTTTTTGAACGAACTATCTATACCGTGTATTCCAAATGAAAACAGGGAGATATTGGAGTCTAAAATTAGTCAAGAAGAAGTTGGGCTAGCCATTGATAATATGAAATCAGGAAAAAGTGCAGGACCAGATGGTCTTCCAGTTGACCTTTATAAAAAATTTAAGAATAAATTAATAAAACCTTTTTTGGAAATGGTTTTAGAAGCATTTCAAAATAATAATTTACCATCATACATAAATAATGCCTTAATTATACTGCTGCCAAAACCAGGTAAGCCCTCTAATAAATGTGAAAATATGAGACCAATAAGCCTATTAAACGCCGACCTTAAGATAATCTGTAAAATTTTAGCAAGACGAATACAAGAAATTTTACCAAATATTATTAATCGAGATCAGAATGGCTTTATAAAGGGTAGACAAGGCTTCCATAATGTAAGAAGACTATTTAATATTATTTATTTTAATAAAGAAGCACCGGATACAGCTCTCCTATCATTGGACGCCGAAAAGGCCTTTGATAGAGTTGAATGGCCCTTTCTTTTTGAAGTCCTACAAAGGTTTGGACTTGGAAATAATTTCATAAAATGGGTTCAAATAATATACAATAATGCTACAGCAGAAATCCTAACAAATAACAATATTTCAAAACCAATAAAAATCAATAGAGGATGTCGACAAGGCTGTCCACTTTCACCTTTACTGTTTACTATGGCAATTGAACCTTTAGCGATAGCGATACGTTTACATTCACAAATATATGGAATTAAAGTTGGACCAACAGAACATAAAATCTCCCTGTACGCCGATGATATAATTTTGTTTATGTCGAATCTAAAAAAATCAATTCCAACCTTGTTGAATTTAATAAAGAATTTTGGGGAAATATCAGGATATAAAATAAATAAAACTAAATCTTCAATATTAATGCTAAATGAGACCCAGAGAAATTACCCAGCCCCTGAGGTAAATCAATTCAATGTTGTAAATCAGTTTAAATATTTAGGAATCCAAATTATGCCTAAGCTAGAATCAGTCGCCAGTGTCAACTATGAAGCCTTAATGTCAGATATCAGTGAGTTAACTCAGAGATGGATGTCACTACCAATGTCGATGATCGGGAGAATCAATATACTTAAAAGTAATATTTTACCTAAAATACTTTATTTATTTCAATACATTCCCTTATCACCACCTTTAGATCTATTCTCAAGAATAAAAAAAAAGTTAGTGGAATTTATATGGAACAACAGGAGGGCTAGATTACGTTTGTCTTTATTATATTTACAATTTGATCGTGGAGGTCTGAAATGTCCAAATTTTATGTTGTATTATTGGTCGGCACAACTGAGGTCTATGACATATTATTTTTCATCAAATGATCTCCCTCACTGGACTGAAATGGAATCATACAATTTACCTTTACCTCTTCCCATATTCATATACTCAGATTCGGCAAAAAAATTACAAAAACAAGTTAAAAATCCATTTGTAAAGCATATGATCAAAATATGGTGTGAAGCTAAAAACTATTTAAAAGAACCACAGTTATTGTCACAATTTAGTCCAATATGGGGTAATCAATATTTTAAACCAGGGAGAGCGGACGCTGTATTTAAAGTATGGAATTTAAAAGGGATACAAAAGATTCAGGATTTATATTTGCCATGTGCAGACAACATAATGTCTTTTGAAGAGCTGAGGATCAAATTTAATCTCAATAGAACACATTTTTTTAAATATCTTCAACTTAGAAACTTTATTCGATCAAATCAAAATAAAGCTCTCACTCGACCTATTTATTCATCCTTGGAAAAAATGATGATGAAAGATAGTAAAAGAAAGGGTATTATTTCAGAGTTTTATAACTCATTGACACTATCTTCAAGTGAAAATTCACTGAAAAGATTAAACTACTGGAAAGAAGATCTGCAAATTGAAATTTCAGAGGAACAATGGGAATTGGCTTGTACAGAAGCTCAAACCAAATCAATAAATGCACGCCTTAAATTGATACATTTCAAATGGTTAATGCGGATGTATGTTACACCGGAGGAGTTAAATAGATATAACAAAAATATACCAGATACATGCACAAAATGCATGGAAAGTAAAGGAACCCTATTTCATTGTTTATGGGAATGTAGATTAATAAGAATGTTTTGGGAAGAGGTGAGGGTAACAATTGAAAAAATAATCTCAAAACAAATCATATTGAATCCTAAACTGGTTTTGTTGGGTCTGTACCCAGAAAAGCATAATTTTAATAAAAGTGAAAGAACATTCATAGACCTCAGTTTGCTTAATGCCAAAAAATGTATTGCACTATTATGGAAAAAGACTCATAGACCAGATGTGACTCAGTGGTTAAGACAGATGTTAACAAACCTTCCATTAGAAAGAATAACATATATACTAAAATCAAAGGAAATTGTGTTTGAGAATATATGGAGACCTTTTATTGATTATGTAAAAAATTTAAACATAACTCTTGAAGAAGAAGGTGAATGATGTGTGTGGACCTTGTAAATTCCAAACTGGTGAACATAATATGTATACTTATGTATTGGATTGTCTAGACTAAACAGAGGAGCATTGTTGAAGATTTGATTTTGTTGGTGGTTGTTGGTGTTTTTAGTGCATTTTTTTTTTTTGTAGTACTTTAGTGTTAGTGTTTGATTGTTTGTATCATGTTTGTTAAAAAAAAAAAAAAAGGTTCAATAAAGATATTGTGGAAAAAAAAAAATGGGTTTTTGGGTGGATTATCTATACCATGTATTCCAAATGAAAACAGGGAGATACTGGAGTCTAAAATTAGTCAAGAAGAAGTTGGACAAGCCATTGATAATATGAAATCAGGAAAAAGAGCAGGACCAGATGGTCTTTCAGTTGACCTCTATAAAAAATTTAAGAATAAATTAATAAAACCACTTTAGGAAATGGTTTTAGAAGCATTTCAAAATGGTAATTTACCACCATACATGAATAATGCCTTAACCCCTGGCACTCCGGTCAATTTTCCTAAAAACGCAAAAAAATAATGTGCCCAAAGTAAATCGAAAGCTGTTCTTCAACCCTTTGCAGCATCTTCATGGGGTTGGTCTCATTTAAAAGAAAACACTTTGAATTTTTTGGCAAAACAGTCATAATGTCTCTAAGCGCTCCGGCCACTGAGTTACAGTCATCTAAACATAGTGAACTTGAAGAAAATAAATTTGGCCTGGGTGTTTTTTTGGATACAAATGCTTGCAAATAACACACAGCTTCAGATCCGGGCTGGAAAATGCAACAGAAATGTAGAGCCAAGTGTTATCCAGCTGAGGTCCAAATTTTGTAACAATACCACAAAAAATGAATACATTACACACCTTTTTCCTCAGGCTGTTCCCAGGCGTTTTGGAACTGTGCCAACTTGTGCCAAATGGCACAGTTTGGAAAAACGTCTGTAACTTTTGAATGATTCAATGTAGAAGCTTCATTTTGGGCTCTAATGAAAGGTCACACTCAGAGCTGTGTCTGTGTGTGTGTGGGGGGGGATGCCCCCCCCCTCGCTACAGAGGATGGACATCGGCCATCGCTACATGACGGATTAGCCTCATGTGGGATGTGGGACAGCAGCTCAGTCACCGCGGCTCCCCCCGCCCCCCCCCGCTACAGAAGAATAGTCAGGAATAAAGAATAATTTAGCTTATAACACTTTACCTCTTCACAGCAGCGTCCTGGCGAACTTCTCTTCTCCACTGTCAGACGAACGCGACGCTGGTCCGCTCGTGGTTCTGGTCTCGCGACCCGATCCAAACATAATTCCATTATTGCGGTTTTGCGCTTCCATGATTGCGGTTTTTGGCGAATGATTTTTCAAAACAAATAACAGTAGTAATTAAAAAAAGACTGGCGAAGGCGTGTGTGTCACTCAGCCTTCGTCGTCAGCCTCCGTCGGTCTATGACCATGGAAGAAATCATAACGTCTACTCTGCTGGAACCAAAACAAAAAAAGCACCGCCTGTGGCCGAACATGCCGATGCGCGAATGGCACTTCCTGTCACACAGGTTGCATTTGTGGATGGTCTCCGTGCTGCTGGGTCTGTGACGGTTCTTCCTGCGGGTCCTTTTTTGATCTGCTGCAGCAGCCAGTCTTCACCCAGCAATAAAAAAAAACAGCTTGCGAACTTCTCTGCTTCAATTGGCTCACTGCATTCACAGTGTTGGGAGGCGAGTCCTTCTGGCTAGGTTTTCAGTCATTGGTTCTTCAAGGTTTCAGAAACCCAATTCAAGGCTCTTATTAGTCGAATGAGAGGTCAATCAGATGAACTAATCTGTTCGCGACTGTGTCTGCAGCTTTTATTTTCAGTGCGCGCTTGGACGCCATACACCACCTACATCACCATCTCCATCACGCGTCCTAGAGCACACGAGAGCGCCCTCGTGCGCTCTAGGACGCAGAGACTTGCCCGTCCGCGGTACAACGGAGCGCAAGAGGTTAATTATACTGTTGCCAAAACCAGGTAAACCCCCTAATAAATGTGAAAACATGAGACCAATAAGCCTATTAAATGCTGATCTTAAAATAATCTGTAAAATTTTAGCAAAACGACTACAAGAAATATTACCAAATATTATTAACCGAGATCAGAATGGCTTTATAATGGGAAGACAAGGCTTCCATAATGTAAGAAGACTATTTAATATTATTTATTCCAATAAAGAAGCACCGGATACAGCTCTCCTATCAGTGGACGCCGAAAAGGCCTTTGATAGGGTCAAATGGCCCTATCTTTTTGAAGTCCTACAAAGGTTTGGACTTGGAAATAATTTCATAAAATGGGTCCAGATAATATACAATAATGCTACAGCAGAAATCCTAACAAACAGCAATATCTCAAAATCAATAAAAATCAATAGAGGATGTCAACAAGGCTGTCCACTTTCACCTTTACTGTTTACTATGGCAATTGAACCTTTAGCGATGGCAGTACGTTTACGTCCACAAATATATGGAATTAAAGTAGGACCAACAGAACATAAAATCTCCCTGTATGCCGATGACATAATTTTGTTTATGTCGAATTTTAAAAAAATCAATTCCGACCTTGTGGGGAAATATCAGGATATAAAATAAATAAAACAAAATCTTCAATATTAATGCTAAATGAGACCCAGAGAAATCACCCAGCTCCTGAGGTAAATCAATTCAATGTTGTAAATCAGTTTAAATATTTAGGAATTCAAATTTTGCCTAAGCTAGAATCAGCCGCCAGTGCCAACTATGAAGCCTTAATGACAGATATTAATGAGTTACTTCAGAGATGGATGTCACTACCAATGTCGATGATCAGGAGAATTAATATACTTAAAAGTAATATCTTACCAAAAATACTTTATTTCAAAACATTCCTTTACCACCACCTTCAGATCTATTCTCAAGAATTAAAAAAAAGTTAGTGGAATTTATATGGAACAATAGGAAGGCTAGATTATGTTTGTCCTTACTATATTTACCATTTGATCGTGGAGGTCTGAAATGTCCAAACTTTATGTTGTATTACTGGTCAGCACAACTGAAGTCTATGACATATTATTTTTCATCAAATGATCCTCCTCACTGGACTGAAATGGAATCATACAATTTACCTTTACCTTTTCTCTTACTCATATACTCAGACTCGGCTAAAAAAAACTACAGAAACAAGTTAAAAATCCAATTGTAAAGCACATGAACAAAATATGGTGTGAAACTAAAAAATATTTAAAAGAACCACACTCACTGTCACAATTTAGCCCAATATGGGGTAATCAATATTTTACACCAGGGAGAGCGGATACTGTATTTAAAGTATGGAATTTAAAAGGGATTCAAAAGATTCAAGACTTATATTTGTCACGCTCAGAAAACAATGTCTTTTGAAGAACTGAGGATTAAATTCAATCTTAATAGAACACATTTTTTTAAATATCTTCAGCTTAGAAAGTTTATTCGATCAAATCAAAATAATGCTCTCACCAGACCTACTTATTCATCCTTGGAAAAAATTTTGACGAAAGATAGGAAGAGAAAGGGTATTATTTCAGAGTTTTATAACTCATTGACACTATTCTCAAGTGAAAACTCACAGAAAAGACTGAATTATTGGAAAGAAGACCTGCAAATTGAAATTTCAGAGGAACAATGGGAAATGGCTTGTGCAGAAGCTCAAACCAAATCAATAAATGTACGTCTTAAACTGATACATTTTAAATGGTTAATGCAGATGTATCTTACACCAGTAGAGTTAAATAGATATAACAAAAACAAACCAGATACATGCACAAAATGTATGGAAAGTAAAGGAACCCTATTTCATTGTTTATGGGAATGTAGAAAAATCAGAATGTTTTGGGAAGAGGTGAGGGTAAAAATTGAAAAAATAATTTCATAATTCACATTGAATCCTAAACTGTTTTTTACCTCCGCCAAAGGGGGAGGTTATGTGATCATCAGCGTTGGTTTGTCTGTTTGTTTGTCTGTTAGCAAGATAACTCAAAAAGTGATGGACGGATTTTCATGAAATTTTCACAGATTGTCAGAAATGGGGTATCCTACAGATGATTAGATTTTGGTGGTGATCCGGCTCACCGTCCACAAGAAAACCGCCATTACGCAAAATGCCATTTTCGTGAATAACTACTAAACCACTAATCCTATCATTGTCAATCCAATTGTTGTGAATCCAATTGCTAGTCATATGTTTTCACGGTCAAGGAATCTGAAAACGTACACACAAACACTGTATGGGAGGAACTGTGGCCGCCATTATGGAAAATGCCATTTTCGTGAATAACTACTGAACCACTAATCCTATCATTGTCAATCCAATTGCTTGTCATATGTTTTCATGGTCAAGGAATCTGAAAACGTACACACAAACACTGTATGGGGGGAACTGTGGCCGCCATTACGGAAAATGCCATTTTCGTGAATAACTACTGAACCACTAATCCTATCATTGTCAATCCAATTGCTAGTCATATGTTTTCATGGTCAAGGAATCTGAAAACGTACACACAAACACTGTATGGGAGGAACTGTGGCCGCCATTATGGAAAATGCCATTTTCGTGAATAACTACTGAACCACTAATCCTATCACTGTCAATCCAATTGCTAGTCATATGTTTTCATGGTCAAGGAATCTGAAAACGTACACACAAACACTGTATGGGAGGAACTGTGGCCACCATTACGGAAAATGCCATTTTCATGAATAACTACTGAACCACTGCTTGTCATATGTTTTCATGATCAAGGAATCTGAAGACTGTATGGGGGGAACTGTGGCGCTTGGCAGAGATCTGCGCTCTCCGAGTGCTTTTCTAGTGTTGGGTCTGTATCCAGAAAAACATAACTTTAATAAGAGTGAAAGAGCATTCATAGACCTCGGTTTGCTTAATGCCAAAAAATGTATTGCACTACTGTGGAAAAAGACTCATAGACCAGATGTGACTCAGTGGTTAAGACAGATGTTAACAAACCTTCCACTAGAAAGAATAACATACATACTGAAATCAAAGGAAAATGTGTTTGAGAATATATGGAGACCTTTCATTGATTATGTAAAGAAATTAAACATAACTTCTGAAGAAGAAGGTGAATGATATGTGTGGACCTTGCAAATTCCAAACTGGTGAATGTATATTGTGTATACTTATGTAATAGATTACCTAGACTAAACAGAGGAGCATTGTTGTTGATTTGCTTTTGTTAATGGTTGTTGTTGTTGTTTTTAGTACATTTTGTTGTTGTTGTTGTTAGTGTTTTTTTTTAATTTTTAAATTACTTTAGTGTTAGTGTTTGACTGTTTGTGCCATGTTTGTAAAAAAAAAGGTTCAATAAAAAATATTGTGGAAAAAAAAAACTAGCCGGCTAATGCCAGACTAGAAGTTCAGCTGAAGCGATGTAAAGCTGCTTAAATGTTCATGACAATTACTTCAGCTTCTTATTATGAAATTAAAAACCATGAAGTGAACTGTGCAGTTTGAAAACTGCTCAGGAAAAACTGAAACCAAAGTAAACTGTTCAAGCAATCATGAAGAGAAGCAACTGGAAGCTTCAATGACCCCCCCAACACACACACACACACACGACCAACTTGCAAAAAGTGGAATTAATGCTAGTGTACCTTGCCATCACAAATTCAATGAAATTCTTGAGTTTTTCTGAGGACAAGCTTTTAGTGGAAAGAAGGAAAGAGGAACAAAGAAAGTCAACTTTACTGTCATTCAATCCATGCAGCCAAGCATGTAGAGTAGAACTAAATCACATTTTCTCCTATCTGCAATGCCAATCCGATCTAGAATTGGGGGGCTGCTGCCATGCAAGGCGTCATATCCTATTATGCTGAGCACCAAGCTAGAAAATGGGAAAAATGGGGAAAAAAAAAAACTTCCAGCGCCACACGAGTCGGCTGCCTTTTGCAACAGCGGCTCAATTCTGAGTTGTTTTTTTCTTTCTTCTTTCTTTCTTTACACACTTTATACATCATGGACACACAGATCGCCCCAAAATGCCTCCCGAGCCGGCGGACGGAGCCACTGTTTACAGCAGAAGACGGTACAGCAGGGAACAGCTGCTTGCACTTAATCGCCACTCGGTGCTGACAAAAAAACTCGACGTACCAAGAGAAATAAGGCGAAAATGACGTGGTTGTCGGGCTGGTGTTAGACGGCGGACAAGGAGTATAAGGTACAGACCCACCTTCCCATCCGTTATTATGGGGAATGTACGCTCTATACTGGGAAAGGTAGATGAGCTAGCGGCTATCTGCCGTTACGATAGCACATACCGGGAATGCTCTCTCCTTTTGTTTACTGAGATGTGGCTAACTGAACTAGCAGCAGATGCTAACATTGAGCTGGAGGGTTTCCACATGATACGGGCAGACCGAACACCAGACAGTGGCAAAGCAAGGGGCGGTGGAGTGATAATGTATGTTAACAACAACTGGTGCAGACCGGGACATATCACTGTTAAACAACGTCACTGCAGCAAAGACATTGAGTTGCTAGCTGTTAGCATGCGGCCTACATATCTCCCGAGAGAACACTCACACGTGATCTGCATTGTTGTTTATGCAAATCCGACAGCGAACGCTGGGACAACGCGTGACGTTATCCATTCAGTAACCAGCAGGCTGCAGACAGAACACCCAGATGCTCTTCTCCTCATCTCAGGCGATTTCAACCATGTTTCACTGTCTCCCGTTCTACCCACGTTTACCCAGTATGTCACATGCCACACTAGAGACAATAAAACACTGGACTTATTCTACGCAAACACTAAGGAGGCATACACCTCATCACAACTCCCCCAACTCGGGAGATCGGATCACAACTTGGTTCATCTCCGGCCGGTGTACAAACCCCTAGTGCACAGACAACCCCCGGCCATTGCGCACAGTGATGTTATGGTCTGAGGAGGCAATGGACACTCTAAAGGGCTGTTTTGAAGCCACCGCCTGGAAGCAGCTCTGCGATCCACATGGTGAGGACATCGATGGCCTCATTCACACCTTCACAGGCTAGCTACCGCAGCTTCTGTTCGGACAAATCCATTCCCACCAAGACCATACGGTGTTGCTCAAACAACAAACCCTGGATCAACCCTGAGATTAAAACACTTCTGAGAGAGAAGAAGAGGATCTTCAGGTCGGGGAATAGGGAGATGCTGAAGTCCATACAGAGGGAGCTGAGGAGAAAGATCAGAGAAGGCAAGGACAGCTTCAGGAAGAAGATAGAGGACAAGCTGCAACAAAGCGACATCAGCGGGGTCTGGAGAAACCTCAAAACCATCTCTGGGCTCCAGAATACCTCCCCCCAGGCCACGGGGGGCAGGGAGTGGGCGAACAATCTGAATTTGTTTTTCAATAGGTTTGACCAACCGCCCTCCCCCGACTGCACAACAACCACTGCTGCCTGTAAAGACATCAAGTCTTGCTGCCCACTCCCCACTCCACCAACACCCCCCCACTCCCAACACACAGCCCCCCATCCTGACCCTGACCAGGACCCAGGTGAGGACGGAGCTGAGGAAGATCAAGGCAAGGAAGGCGTCGGGACCGGACGGCATCAGCGCAAAGCTCCTCAAGTCCTGTGCAGACCAGCTGTGTGCGATTGTGATGTACATCTTCAACCTGAGCCTGAAGCTGGGGAGGGTACCACAGCTGTGGAAAACATCTTGTGTGGTACCTGTACCAAAAACTTCCCACCCCAAAGACCTGAACAGCTACAGACCGGTGGCCTTGACGTCCCACTTGATGAAGACCCTGGAGAGACTGCTCCTTGCTCACCTCCGCCCCCTGGTGGAACCAGCGATGGATCCACTCCAGTTCGCCTACCAGCATGGCATTGGGGTGGAGGAGGCGGTGATCTTCCTCCTTCACCGTTCTCTGTCCCACCTGGAGAAGCCCGGGAATGTGGTGAGGATCATGTTCTTTGACTTCTCCAGTGCTTTCAACACCATCCAACTGATGATCCTGAAGGACAAGCTGCTGCGCGCAGAGGTGGACCAGCACCTGTCATCATGGATCCTGGACTACCTCACGAACCGGCCTCAGTTTGTGAGAACCCGGGACTGTGTGTCCGACACGATCATCAGTAGCACGGGGGCCCCCCAGGGAACGGTGCTGGCTCCCTTCCTGTTCACTCTTTATACTGCGGACTTCTCACACAACACAACACACTGCCATCTACAGAAGTTCTCTGATGACTCTGCGATCGTTGGCCTCATCTCCAACGGAGATGAAGCTGAGTACAGAGGGCTTATCCAGGACTTCGTGGACTGGTGCCATCGGAACTGCCTCCAGATCAACGCGAGAAAAACTAAGGAGCTGGTGGTGGACTGCCGCAGGCAAGGACAACCCCTCACAGCACCAGTAAATATACAGGGAACAGACATTGAGATGGTGACATCCTACAAGTACCTGGGTGTTCATCTGAACAATAAACTAGACTGGTCACACAATACTGACGCACTCTACAAGAAGGGACAGCGCAGGCTGTTCCTACTGAGGAGACTCAGGTCTTTTGGTGCACAAGGGGCGCTGCTGAAGACATTCTATGACACGGTGGTGGCATCAGCCATCACTTTTGGAGTGGTCTGCTGGGGCAGTGGCATTACTGCAGCCGATAGGAAGAGACTGAACAAACTGATCAAGAAAGCTAGCTCCGTCCTGGGGCAGCGCCTTGATCCGGTGGAAGAGATAGGAGAGAGAAGGACGGTGGCTAAACTGTCATCTCTGCTGGAGTCCGAGTTCCACCCTATGCAGGACATACTGAATGCACTGAGGAGCTCATTTAGCAGCAGACTACATCATCCCAGGTGCACAACCGAGAGGTTTCGCAGGTCCTTCCTACCAACGGCTGTCAGACTGTACAACCTAAGCAGGGCTGCTCGCAGAGATAGCAAAAAGACGTAACAACCTAGTAGTTTTTTGAATGCAAAAGATGCAATAGACTTACACAATGGTCCCCTCCGGCATACATCTAGGAAAATACCGGTAGCTACGGAGGGTGAGAATATGTATGGGCACATAATCATACCATGTAGGATAACTAAGTAGACGGTTGTGCTGTTTCATCCCATCTAGCAACAATGCTCTGCACTGTGTGTGTTTATACATTTACATATTTATTCCATCTAGCTACAATGCTCCGCACTGGGTGTGTTTATGTTTATATTTATATATCTATATATTCATTCCATCTAGCTACAATGCTCCGCACTGTGTGTTTATATATCTACATATTATTCCATCTAGCTACATTGCTCCGCACTGTGTGTTTATATATTTACATATTTATTCCACCAAGCTGCAATGCTCCGTACTGTGTGTTTATATATCTACATATTATTCCATCTAGCTACATTGCTCCGCACTGTGTGTTTATATATTTACATATTTATTCCATCTAGCTGCAATGCTCCGTACTGTGTGTTTATATACTCATATATTTATCCCATCCAGCTACAATGCTCTACACCAGAGGTGTCAAACTCATTCCATGGAGGGCCAAGACCCTGCATGTTTTACTTCCACCCAGTATCTTCAGCAGGTGTTTTCACTGATCAGCAATCAGTGGGAAGACATTCAGTGAAATCACCTGTTCAAGGCACTGGGTGGAGGTAAAACCTGCAGGGTCTTGGCCCTCCATGGAATGAGTTTGACACCCCTGCTCTACACTGTGTGTCTGTGTGTATATATATATATATATATATATATATATATATATATACAGTATATATTTATAGTAATATGTACATATGTATATTAGCTGCTCTTGCTTGCTTGCTTTTTTTTCTTGCCTTCTGATTGTTGCTCTGAGTGTTGCTATCCCTGTGCTGTTGCAATCCTGGAATTTCCCCGTTGTGGGACTAATAAAGGCTTATCTTATGTACCGTTTTTATGTAGTCTTTGGTAAGACCCAGCCCTCCCAGATGTTCCAGCATGCTCTTCCACTTGGCCAGGAAGACAAGAGACCAACTGATACATATTATCAAAACGTCATGTCACAGCAAACCAATGGAATTTATACATGAGAAATTTGTGGAATTTTGCAGTGTACAAAATGCTTGCAAGCTTTTATTCAAAATTTCAACAATCCATGGATTAACAATAGCACTCTGAGGCGAGTGCAACATCCCCAACCTCCGTTTTCTTTGAAGATACATGTCACTGAAGGAGAGCAGTTTTGAACTTTTTCATATAATTATTGGGGCAGAACCAAATTATGAGAAGCCTATCATCCATGAATATACAACAAAAATTGTTGAATACAACCCATAGTTGTAGGTCCCAAGGTGAACCTGTGGAGCAAGTCTGGTGACCCTAGAGCAGGGGTGTTTAATCATGTGCCATGGAGGGCCAAGACCCTGCAGGTTTTCTCTTCTACCCAGTCCCTTCAGCAGGTGTTTTCACTTATCAGCAATCAGTGGCAAGAAATTCAGTGAAATCTGCTGTTGAAGACACTGGTTGGAGGTAAAGCCTGCAGGGTCTTGGCCCTCCATGGCACATGATTGGACAATCCTGCCCTAGAGCCTTAATAGTAAGAGGGCATACAGTGGTGTGAAAAAGTGTTTGCCCCCCCTCCTGATTTCTCTTTTTTTTTTTATGTATGTTTGTCACACTTAAATGTTCCATCCATCCATCCATCTTCTTCCACTTAATCCTTTTCGGGTCGCAGGGGGGCTGGAGCCTATCCCAGTATCTTTGGGCGAGAGGCAGGGTACACCCTGGACAGATCGCCAGTCCATCGCAGGGCCAACACAGAGAGACAGACAACCATTCACTCTCACATTCAGATCATCAAACAATTTTAAATATTAGACAAAGATAACACAAGTAAACACAAAATGCAGTTTTTAAATGAAGGTGTTTATTATTAAGGGGAAAAAAAATCCAAACCTACATGGCCCTGTGTGAAAAAGTGATTACTCCCTACAGGGATGGCAACAGGAAATTCTGATTTCAGCTGAAATCTAATTTGGTCGATTGACTCATGGGGGGGCCGGGGGGGCGCAGCCCCCCTGAAGCTGGGAGGTTTTCAGTAAAATACAAGTAATTTAGACTGAAAAAAATGATTAAAAAAATGAAATACTAGACTTAGATAAATCATTAAATTTAATGAAAAGTTAACTTTTCATTAAATTTCATTAAATTTCATAAGCTCGTGACCTACTCTCACCTATGGTCACGAGCTTTGGGTAATGACCGAAAGAACGAGATCGCGGATACAAGCGGCTGAAATGAGCTTTCTCCGTAGGATTGCTGGACTCACCCTCAGAGATAGGGTGAGGAGCTCAGTCATCCGGGAGAGGCTCAGAGTAGAACCGCTGCTCCTCCACATTGAAAGGAGTCAGTTGAGGTGGTATGGGCATCTGATTAGGATGCCTCCTGGACGCCTCCCACTTGAGGTGTTTTGGGCACGTCCCACTGGGAAGAGACCCCGGGGCAGACCCAGGACTCGGTGGAGAGACTATGTCTCCCAGCTAGTCTGGGAACGCCTTGGTATCCCCTCTGAAGAGCTGGAGCAGGTGGCTGGGGAGAGGGAAGTCTGGGCTTCTCTGCTTGAACTGCTGCCTCCGCGACCCGGACCTCCGGAAAAGCGGTAGAAGATGGATGGATGGATGGATGGAAAAGTTAACTTACTTTTTCTTCAATGTTGTCTCACTGTCTTTAGTCCAACATATTTAACAGTTCTATTAGAGTTTTTTTTACACTATTTACACTGGTCACCAAGTCACTTCTAATGTGAAACTTTCTTCCTTTTGGCAGCAAGCTGTGTCAGTCTCTGAACTTTGAACTTCATCTCCTTTTCTGGTTTCTTCAGAAACTGTCCAAGTGTTTCTGTTACCTCATTGAACTTTGAGCCAATTTTCACCTTTACTGTCACTTCGCTCCCCGAAGCTCCTGGGTTTTTATGATTTTTAAGTACCAGAACTGTGCTTACATGACATAAAACAAACAGCTGAATGCCACTTATTACTGTATAATATTGACTTATGTTCCAAGAAGATAGCATTCCTAAACTAGAAAAGCCCTCAGAGCGCATCCCTCCGCCAAGGCTCCTTCAGTTTGTCATGGATCAACTCCAAAATGTAATGGTTTTGTGTGTAGGCCTATAGCCACTTGTGGTGAAAATTGCATCAAAGTCTGTCCATCAGTTTTGGAGTATTGTTGCTAACACAATGTGAGAAGATAAGCGCCTTGGCTGAAGTATGCATTCTCAGATCATCACCAAAATATAATGGGTTCCTCTCTAGCCCAAGAACCACCTCTGGTGAAAATTTTATCCAAATCCATCCAGTAGTTTTTGCGTAATCCTGCTGCACAAATACAAAAAAGCCCTTGATGGAGGTATGCACTCTCAGATCATCACCAAAATCTAATCATCTGTTCCCCGTGCCATTGCACACACCTTTCCTGAAAATTTCATGAAAATCCGTCCATCACTTTTCCTTGCTAACAAACAGACAGACAAGCCAACGCCGATGAAAACATAACCTCCTTGGCGGAGGTAAATATTCCAACAAGCATTATCCATCACATGCTTTAACACTTGATCAAATCAAAATCAGTTAATTTTATCTATTCCATAATAGAAATAAAATTCCAACATACCATTACTTTTTATAATTTCAGCATTCATTTCAGATCACCAGTTTCAATCTCCATTGAGTCTTGAGCAGCTCATTTTCCTCCCCCGCGCAGCCCAGCTCATACAGCCGCTGTACGCTGCACTCAAACGGAAACCGGCGGAGAGAGTCGACTGGACTCCTGAACGGGAGCAGGCGTTCTGAGGTTAAAACAGCGCTCATTACCCACGTCTCGGACATGGGCATAGCGGCCGTCGTGGAGCAATGCGTTGCCGGTTCTTGGCAGCCGCTCACCTTTTTTTTAAGCAGGTCTTTGCACGACAGTGAGCGTAAATACAGCGTGTTCGACAAAGAGTTAATGGCTCTCTACCTGGTGTACGCCACTTCCGGTTCTGGCTGAAAGGGCACACTTTCACTGCGTCGTGGCCCATAAGCCGCTAACGTACTTAACGTACATATAATATACAAATAAAGCGGAATTCGGTGAATTACCAGAAAAATCACATCCCTGAGAACAAGCCGAAATGAATTTTTGACAAAGCATACGAGCCATTTGATTGGTCCAATCGTTTGCAACTATCCAATCGCAGGGCTGTTTACAATACAGCAGTAGCTTGAGTACATCCGGGTTATCGCGAGACTTCGGGGAAGCGCCGAGCGCGTATGTTTTTTTTTCCCAAACTTTATTGAGAACAAGGTAAAGGTACAAAATCATGACATAGATGATGATAAAATCGGCGGAAATCCGCGGATCGGCGGAAAATTGCCATCCCTGTCCCTAAGCCTAATAACTGGTTGGACCACCCTTAGTGGCAACAACTGCGATCAAGCATTTGCGATAACTGGCAATCAGTCTTTTACAGCGCTGTGGAAAAATTTTGGCCCACTCATCTTTGCAGAATTGTTGTAATTCAGCCACACTGGAGGGTTTTCGAGCTTGAACCGCCTTTTTAAGGTCATGCCACAGTATCCCAATCGGATTCAGGTCAGGACTTTGACTAGGCCACTCCAAAGTCTTCATTTTGTTTTTCTTAATCCATTCAGAGGTGGACTTGCTGCTGTGTTTTGGATCATTGTCCTGCTGCAGAACCCAAGTGCGCTTCACCTTGAGGTCACAAACAGATGGCCGGACATTCTCCTTCAGGATTTTTTGGTAGACAGCAGAATTCATGGTTCCATTTACCACACCAAGTCTTCCCAGTCCTGAAGCAGCACAACAGCCCCAGACCATCACACTACCACCACCATATTTTACTGTTAGTATGATGTTCCTTTTCTGAAATGCTGTGTTACTTTTACGCCGAACATCATGGGACACACACATTCCAAAAAGTTCAACTTTTGTTGACTCACTGACCTTAACTGAGGCCTGCAGTTCCTCGGATGTTGTTGATGAGTCGTCACTGCGCTCTTGGGGTAATTTTGGTTGGCCGGCCACTCCTGGGAAGATTCCCCACTGTTCCATGTTTTCACCATTTGTGGATAATGGCTCTCACTATGGTTCACTGGAGTCCCAGCGCTTTAGAGATGGCTTTATACCCTTTTCCAGACTGATAGATCTCAGTTACTTTGTTTCTCATTTGTTCCTGAATTTCTTTGGATCACAGCATGATGTTTTTGGAAGATCTTTTGGTCTACTTCACTTTGTCAGGCAGGTCCTATTTAAGTGATTTCTTGATTGATTAGCTCCTGACCAGATAGAGTGATGATATAGAGTGAAGTACGTGGCAGTAATGCACCTGTGAGCTGGTTGGCAACCGCCAATCAAATCTAAAAGAAGAAGAAGATTTCTTGATTGAGAACAGGTGTGGCAGTAACCAGGCCTGCATGTGGCTAGAGAAATTGAACTCAGCTTTCCAAAGATGTGATAAACCACAGTTAATTTATGTTTTAAATCGGGGAATCCCTTTATCACACAGGGCCATGTTGTTTTGGATTTTTTTTTTACCCTTAATAATAAACACATTCATTTAAAAATTGCATTTTGTGTTTACTTGCGTTATCTTTGTCATATTTAATTTTTTTTTGATGATCTGAAACATTTAAGTGTGACAAACATATAAAAAAATGAGAAATCAGGAAGGGGGCAAACACTTTTTCACACGACTGCAGGGAATGCTAATCTTGAACTTTGACCTTTGGACCTCAAATCCATAGTCAGATGTCATGGTGTCAGGGTGAACCTGTGTACCAAGTCTTGTGAAACTATTGCTCTTGATTGTTGAGATATAGTTTACATGCCATTTTGACATTGACCTTTGACCTTGCGATAAAAAAATGCAGTCACACTTCAGGGTCACAGGATGAACCTGTGTATAAAGTTTGGTGACCCGAGTGTTACTCGTTGTATAGTAACACAGCATTGGAAATGACCCCAAACCTTTAGTCACAATTCAGGGTCACAGTGTGAACATGTGTACCACGTTTGGTGGCCCTTGCTTTACTCATTCTGTAGTTATTGTGCAAATAGAATGTTAACCTTGATCTTTGACCTCTTGACCCCAAACCCATAGCCAGGTCAGAGTGTAAGCCATCCAAGATTTGTCTTCAATGCAACTATGGTATGGATTTGAAAAGCCTACATCATTTCTTTCAGTAGTTATTATGTTTACAAGATCCTGGGAAAAACTGACCTCTGACCTGGATCAAATTGCAATATGGGCATCATCAGTATAGATCAAACCCTGGTACCAAGTTTCAAAACATTTGGAATAAAACTGTAGGAGTTGATTTCGCAAGACAGTCACTGTCTATGAAGTGAGGTGAAATAAGAGGTCATAGGTCAGGGGCTACAATTCCTGCAAAATCATCTGATCAGAACCAAACTGCAATATGCGTGCATCCTCAGTGTTTATCAAACCATGGCACCAAGTTTCAAAACAACTGGAACAAAACTGTAGGAGGAGCCGATTTTACAAAAGTGGGACGGATAGACAGACCACAACATAATCCCCTTCGGTCTTCACTCAAAAGGCTCTTCGACCCCTTTTGAGTTTTGACTGGAAGAGGATTAAAAAAAATGTCCACGGATGCCTCCCTCAGCAGATGGGCCATACCATGCGAGGGGATGGTAGTGATCGAGACTTTGTCCCCAACTCACTTGAGGCTGCACATCAATTGCTTAGTGCATTTGACTCATTTGCTCTGAAGCATCCATCTTCGTTCTGATAGACCAGCACGTCCTGATCAGAACCCACAACACCATGGTAGTTTCTGACATGAAGAAATGAGATGTACTCTTTTGCTTCCTTCCTGCAGCTTGCTCCTGCCCTCCTCGATAGAGCAGTTGGTACTCTCACTCAAAGCCACCCATGAGCTGGACTGATTGTGGACAATTGCAAGGTTATGCGGATAATCACTGTTCCAGGGGAGCTCAGTGAAACACACCTGTATCTGGCCTCTCACTGAACTTGGTGAAGAGTACCAAGGAACCGAAAAAAGAGACGTGATGACGAGGGGTTATTTGGGTGGGGCAGACCCCCACCTGTATCATCACACACCCTATCAAAAGCCATGATTAGAGCTTTCTTCAGCGAAGTTCATGAGCATGTCCCATACCACTGTTGCACTTTGGTCCCTTCCTTGGAGGAGCAGTGGTTATATGCATGATCTAATAGTTTTTCCCACAAAGAACACGGAGATGAGTTGCTCATGTATATTAACAATACCTCAAGCATAGCTGCTGTTTAATTAGATTTTTTTTAATCTGTCAGAGAGAACACTCAATACAGTTTACTACTGACAACATCCTTGCTGTTATTTTGAATTTTTAGCCAAAAGTTGTGCTTGTGCCTTGTACAGTTTCCACTTTTGAGCCACTACTCACTGACAGCAGCTTTCAAGTTTTTTTTTTTTTTTCCTGCTCTGGATATGCACGGCAAACTGTAAGGCTTTGACTTCATTTGTCATTTGTACAAGTTAATTGAGCAATAAAATGGGAAGACATAAAATATTCAGCATTACAGCCTTAATTGACCTCTTTAAGTGAGCTCATTGTATCATTTGGACGTGGCTAATTTTTTATGTTTGATCCTGACTTATGCTCCATCAATGATATCCGCGCTGCTCATTAGGATAGACTGCATATTCAGTGATGCTGAATGCATGTGGTCAAAAATCCTTTTTGTTACCTCAAGTCATTTAGCCCGTGGTGGAAAAAGCATCTTTTTTGTAAATTTCAGCATCAAACAATCTGTCAACATGTTAGAATATTAATGGATTCAGATAAATTAAAGTGGTGTGAAAAAGTGTTTGTCCCGTCCTGATTTCTCTTTTTTTGGTATGTTTGTCACACTGAAATGTTTCAGATCATCAAACAAATTTAAATATGACCCAAAGATAACACAAGTTAACACAAAATGCAGTATTTAAATGAAGGTGTTTATCATTGAGGGTAAAAAAAAAAAAAATCCAAACCTACCTGGCCCTGTGTGAAAAAGTGATTGCCCCGCTGTTAAAACATAAATTAACTGTGGTTTATCACATCTTTGGAAAGCTGAGTTAATTTTTTCTAGCCACACCTAGGCCTGATTACTGCCATATCTGTTCTCAATCAAAAAATCACTTAAATAGGACCTGCCTGACAAAGTGAAGTAGACAAAAAGATCCTCAAAAGCTAGACACCATGCTGCGATCCAAAGAAATTCAGGAACAAATGAGAAACAAAGTAATTGAGATCCATCAGTATGGAAAAGGTTATAAAGCAATTTCTAAAGCTTTGGAACTCCAGCAAACCACAGTGAGAGCCATTATCCACAAATGGCGAAAACATGGAACAGTGGTGAACCTTCCCAGGAGTGGCCGGCCTACCAAAATTACCCCAAGAGCACAGTGACGACTCATCCAAGAAGTCATAAAAGACCCCACAACAACATCCAAAGAACTGCAGGCTTCACTTGCCTGAGTTAAGGTCAGTGTTCATGACTCCACCATAAGAAAGAGACTGGGCAGAAATGGTCTACATGGCAGAGTTCCAAGACAAAAACCAATGCTGAACAAAAAGAACATAAAGGCTCGTCTCAGTTTTGCCACAAAACATCTTGATGATCCCCAAGACTTTTGGGAAAATACTCTGTGGACTGACTAGACAAAAGTTGAACTTTTTGGAAACTGTGTGTCCCATTACATCCGGCATAAAATTAACACAGCATTTCAGAAAAGGAACATCATACTAACAGTAAAATATGGCGGTGGTAGTGTGATGGTCTGGGGCTGTTTTGCTGCTTCAGGACGTGGAAGACTTGGTGTGGTAAATGGAACCATCAATTCTGCTGTCTACCAAAAAATCCTGAAGAAGAATGTCCGGCTATCTGTTTGTGACCTCAAGGTGAAGCGCACTTGGGTTCTGCAGCAGGACAATGATCCAAAACACACCAGCAAGTCCACATCTGAATGGATTAAAAAAAACAAAATGAAGACTTTGGAGTGGCCTAGTCAAAGTCCTGATCTGAATCCGATTGAGATACTGTGGCATGACCTTAAAAAGGTGGTTCATGCTCAAAAACCCTCCAATGGGGCTGAATTATAACAATTCTGCAAAGATGAGTGGGCCAAAATTCTTCCACAGCGCTGTAAAAGACTCATTGCCAGTTATCGCAAACACTTGATTGCAGTTGTTGCTGCTCAGGGTGGCCCAACCAGTTATTAGGTTTAGGGCGCAATCACTTTTCCATACAGGGCCATGTAGGTCTGGATTTTTTCCCCCTTATTAATAAACACTTTCATTTAAAAACTGCATTTTGTGTTTACTTGTGTTATCTTTGTCTAATATTTAAATTAGACAAAGCTCAGTGGCTCAGGCAGTGAGCGGCAGTGGCAGTGGCTCAGGAGGTAGAGCAGGTCATCTAATAACCCGATGGTTGGCGGTTCGAATCCCGCTGTCCCCAGATATCCTGCCGTTGTGTCCCTGGGCAAGACACTTCACCCGCATTGCCTCCAGTGTCTATAACACTGGGTATGAATGTGTATAAATGTATAAAATTGTTCGGTGGTGGCCAGAAAGGCCGTTGGCGCAGATTGGCTGCCATGTTTCCGTCAGCCTGCCCCAGGGCAGCTGTGGCTGCAGAAGTAGCTTGCCACTACCATTGTCTGTCTGGAGTGAATGAATAATGTACCTATTTGTAAAGCGTCTTTGAGTATATATGATAAAGCGCTATATAAAACTGATGCATTATTATTATTAAATTTGTTTGATGATCTGAAATATTTAAGTGTGACAAACATTCCAAAAAACGAGAAATCAGGAAGGGGGCAAACAGTTTTTCACACCACTGTAGCTGAAGTGCTCATATTGACATTAGCCATGTTTACATGGACACAAGTAACCGGATTAAAAGCCTGATCGGAATAAAAATGCTTCATGTAAACAGGCCAATCTGAATATTCTGACCCGATCACACTCATTCGGATCAAAATTTCCTTCCGATAGAGATGGGTGGGTTATGTGAATTGTTAATCCGGTTGGTGTGCATATAAACACTTATTCTGAAGTTTGGGTAGAAAATATGTTTACTGTGCATGTCTGTACGTCAGCAAGACGTCGATGTGACGTATTTCCGCCTTTACAGCAGCTAGTGGAAGACATGGCGGGAGTAAAACAAAACTGGTCTGTATCATCCTGTTGTCTCCCTCTGTTCCGTCATATGCAGAAGTATGTACTGCTGGGCTTGTAGCTTCATTACGGAGACCAGCAGAAGCAAAAGTACAGTCTGAATAACACAATACAGGTCTATTTCAAAAAGAGAAAGACACGAAGCGGGGTGTACTGTTATCCCTACGTGTTGTATACACTGTGTATGTTAACGCAGATCAACAGCAAGCCAAACTCGTTTTTCACGAGCCAGGAAACCGAGCGTCCTGCTCCTTTATTTCCAGTCTTCTTAGACAGCTTACAGTTGTTTATAACTGTGGCTCGAAGCTCAATGAAAAGCCCGAGTGAAACTGAAAAGAAATAAAAACAGAAAATAAATACATATAACAAGCTAGCGGGCCCCTGGGGTAAGACTAATTTCTGGAAACAAATAAACCCAATACATTCAACAAGCTAGCGGGGCCCTGGGATAGGACTAATTCCTGGAACGACAACACTCTAAAACGATACCAAGTTTACGTCTAACAAAAACTTATAAACTGACAAAATACTAATTGAACTTACAGCCATTGCTTTCGAAGGTGTAGTTAAAGGGTTTAACACACAGGAGGAACGTTTCAGACATTCGCGGGCAGGTTATATTCTTCTGCCTTTTTTTCCTTCTCTCTTACCGATGTCCGTTTCTGCTACCCACAAATCATAGCGGCAACTGGCTGCGCTTTCAACATAAAATACAATTGAATCACTACTAACTGTACAGAAATTATTTTTAACACAATAACTGTTTTTAACGTAAATTATTACAGACAAATTATGATATATATTATGAACTTATGAACTATTCTTAACTTTATATAAACACACACTACTGAGGGCAGAACACTCCCCGCCTGGCATTACTAATGCCACTACTTCCTTTTAACTACTTTTCACTCTCTAAGAGCATAACAACGTCTGAGATAGGACGTAAGTAAGTCTTTGAAACACCCTGGGATGATGTCCTCACTTCGACCTTTCTGACCTTCCCGTCGCTGCTTGGAAAGGTGGACGTGATGATGGCCATTGTCCATTCATTTCTGGGTGCTTGGTCCTGTTTCAGCAGCACTATGTCACCTGTCTGTAGGTTGCGGTGTGTTGTATGCCACTTGCGCCTTGATTGGAGGGTGTTGAGATATTCGTTTCTCCAGCGGCTCCATAATTCATTGGCGAGTGCTTGCACTTGTTTCCACTGGTTTTTGAGCAGGTCTTTTCCACAAAAGTCTCCTGGTGGAGGGGGAACATGCTGCTTTTGGGTCAAGATCATTGCAGGACAGAGTAGGGATGGTGAGGAAGGGTCTGTTGAGATGGGAACTAAGGGCCTTGCGTTGATTATCGACGTTACCTCAGCCATTAAAGTACAAAGCACCTCATGCGTCAAACGAGTGTGTTTATTTTGCAAAAACATGGAGTCCAGTATTCTGCGAGTGACCCCAATCAGTCTTTCCCAGACGCCTCCCATGTGAGAGGCATGTGGGGGATTGAACTCCCATGTGCAACCGTTGGCATGAAGATAGTTGACAATGTTGGGAGGGTTCTTGTTTGGTTGTGCCATGCCTAACTCCACACTCGCTGCAATGAAGTTAGTGCCTCTGTCAGATCGCATTTGCTTTGCTGGGCCTCGTATTGCGAAGAATCTGCGTATTGCATTTATACAGCTGCAAGCGTCCATAGATTCAATGACTTCAATGTGCACGCCTCTCGTGGTCATACACGTGAAGAGTATTGCCCACCTTTTTCCTTGTGCAGCTCCACCTCGTGTGTGTCGAGTGACTACTGACCATGGGCCGAATACATCCAACCCGACATGTGAAAATGGAGGGCATGTTTTGAGTCTCTCAGGTGGGAGATCTGCCATTTTCTGAGTCTCTAGTTTTCTCCTGAGTCTCCTGTACGTTACACAATGGTGGATAATGGACGAGACCAGTCTTTTGCAACCTACGATCCACAGTCCGGCTTGCCTAATTGCGCTTTCCGTGAACTCCCTTCCTTGATGCACAACTTTGGCGTGATAGTGATGGGCAAGCAGTTGAGTTACGTGATGCTTGTTTGGGAGAATGGTTGGATTCTCAGATGCCGTGTTCAATGAAGCATGTTTGAGGCGACCTCCAACCTCGATGAGGCTTTCATTCATATAGGGATCAAGAGCCACGATGGGACTTGAACTGCGGACGGTTTGGTTGGCATGGAGAGCAGCATACTCGTCGGGAAAGGCGTCCTTTTGAACAGACTGGAGGATGAGGTTACTGGCAGCATCCAGCTCCTCTGGAGTGCGTGGCTTGCTACATCAATGCCAGCCCCTGCATGAATGATCTGACAGGTTGCTTGATGAGTGAGAACGAGCTTGGTGAATTAGGAATGCAATGGCACGTACTAATGAGTTCCAACTTGAAAAGCGCTGGAAGCACGCTGGTAAGGGCCCGTTCTTCTGAATGTGAGTAGAAAAGGTAGCGACTTTTCTGATTTCAGAGTCTACTTCAGGCTCGATTAACTCGAAGGATTCAGGTGTCCCGGATTCAGGTAGTTTGTAAAGGAAGTCTGGTCCCTTAAACCACATAGTGTCCCTGAGCTGTGATGCAGGTATTGACCTGGTGGCTAGATCAGCTGGGTTTTGCTCTGATGTGACGTAGTGCCACTGTTCAGGGTTGTTTCCATCCTGGTGGACTTCTTCCTCCATTATCTTTAGGAAGGTCTCATCCTCGAAGGACACGGCACACTTGTTATCGTTCTCTGTGCACTCAAAAACTTTGTCCCCAAGCTTTTCTTCCACTGCATTGGGTTTTGAGCTGCGTTTAGAGAGGCCGTCCTTGTGCTCCCCGCCGTAGCATGGTTTCTCTTTGATGTTGATGCTGT
The DNA here is from genome assembly GCA_020510985.1 of Pholidichthys leucotaenia. Lineage (NCBI taxonomy): Eukaryota > Metazoa > Chordata > Actinopteri > Cichliformes > Pholidichthyidae > Pholidichthys > Pholidichthys leucotaenia. Next base: position 195,650,369 of record CM035846.1, on the reverse strand, counting down.
TAGGACAAGGAGTGAGGAAAGATGGGCGTCCGTTGGAGAGCATGTGAGTTTTATAAACATTGACGGTTGGCTTGTGAGCGTTAAGGCACACCTCCCCGACAATTACCCAGCCTAGGTCCAGGCGTTGAGCAAAGGGAGCATTGTGGGGTCCGTTGACTTGTTGCCTTACTTTGTGGACTCGTAGGATGTCTCTGCCCAGTAAAATTGCCATCTGAGCATCTGGGTCATACTTGGGGATGAGAGGAGCGAGGTGTTTTAAGTGGGCGTGAGCAAGAGCGACTTCGGGCGTAGGTATTTCATCTCTACTGAACTTTATCTCGTCGCATTCAAGGAGAGGAGGGAGGTCTAAGCGTGGGCCTCCGCCTACTGGCTCGATTTGGAACCTCGCTGCTTCCCTGCCAAGCATTTCAGTTAAACCAGCACATGTTCTCATGTGGTATGTCAGAGGGTTACCCTTGATCCCAAACAGCTCGAAGAATTCAGGACGGGCCAGCGATTTATTACTCTGATCGTCAAGGATTGCATACATCTTAACGGAGCATTCTGGTTGGCCTCTAGGGAAAACTCGAACTAGACATACCTTTGAGCAAGAACGTGGGGGATTACCTTCGCCACAGATCTCAGTTCACCGTGACGTTACCTCAGGTGGCGTGTTGTCTCGGGGCTGAGGCTCTGGTTCAGGTGTGTTTCCTGGCTGGGGTTGCTGACTTGAATCGGGATGCATGGCAGAGCAATGCCTCTCACTTTGGCACTCCTCGCACTTGAGTTTCATGTCACAGTCCTTTATTGCGTGCGTGGGAGAGCAGCAGCGAAAACATCGTTTGTGTTCTTTGAGAATGCTTCGTCTCTCTTGTAGTGGTTTATTCTGAAAAGCTCTACATTTGGCTAGAGGATGCATTTTCTTATGGACTCGACAGTAGCGTGTTAAATCGTCCTCTTTAGTACTAGCGGGAGCAGTTGTGTCAACCTCTGTTTTGTTTACAGTTAGAGGTGTTCTTTAGCTAGTTTGTTTGAATGGTGGTCTCTCATCTTTGCTGAAGGGTTGGCTGCCGCATGTCGCAAAACTTGGGTCATTTCTTGCTTTAGCCTCGTCTTGGACAAACTTTACAAAATATGAGAAGGGAGGGAAGGTTACATCATATTTTTGTTTGTATTTTGAGCCCGCGTGCAGCCATTTATCTTGTAAACTTGGAGGCAACTTTTCAACTATGGGCTTAACCCCACGGGGTGTGCCGAGGTTGGCGAGGCCTGGGAGATAAGCTTCATCCTTAGCGACCCGCAGCTCTAAGAGTAAATCTCCATTGTCTCTGTTTGTAAGGCGAGGGAAGTTATCTAGTTTTTTGAACAAGGCGTTTTCTACTACTTCTGCCGTAGCATAACATTCCTTTAACCTGTCCCATGACAATTGGAGAGCAGCTTTGGGGTTAGTGGCATAGACAGCTCTGATTCTTTTAACGTGCTCTGAGGACTCTCTACCAAGCCACTTGACTAGGAGATCTAACTCCTGGCTATATGTGAGACCAACGTCTTCAATTGCATTTATGAATGACGACTGCCATGCTCTAAAGTTTTCAGGGATGTCGTCGAACTTAAAGAGTCCGGTTGTGATTAGCTCTCTGCGCGCGAGGAACCTAGCAAAGTCTGCCATAGGTGGGTCACCATTGTGGGAAGCATGGCAGCTGTTTGGCCCGACATAGTCTCTCGGTATGTCGATGGATTCATTTTTCATGTACATTTTCTTGAATGCTGGTGGAGAGAGAGTTTGTTCGGGTCTCCTCGGAGTGAATGATTGTGCCCTTTGTGCAGGTTCAACTTGAGGTGTTTCTTCTTCGGCTGGTTGCACCTGTGACTTTAGCTGGATTTGGTGGTGCACATACTCCATAGTTCTCAGTCTGACAACTTGTGATGGAATTGCGCTCCTTACACTCTCTCCTTCGTCCAGCTCAGCAGCTGCAGCAGCTTCTAGCACTTCTGCTTTTGCTGTGGCGGCTGCTGCTTCCTTTTCTATCTCCAGCATCCCCAGATCCAGTTCTAGCTTTGCTTGTTGCTTTGCTTGTTCTTGTTCTAGCCTCGCTTGTTGCTCCGCTTGTTCTAGCTTTGCTTGTTGTTTAATTTCTAATTGTTTCTTGCTGTACAAGGCTCTAGCGTTCGCAGCTTCAGCGGAGGCTCGCGCCATGATGGCTGCTTCCATTATGTTGGACTTCGAGGACAACCTGGAGCTAGAACGTCTGGAGCTGGAGCTAGCGTTGCGTGATGATTTGGCTTTGGAGTTCGCCTTTTCTTCTGCCCTCTTCTCTTGAGTGTCGTCCATCGCTGTGTCGTGAATCTTCTCTTCACCAACTGCTGACGTGGCTTTTCACTCTTGAGTGTCGTCCCTCGCTGTGTCGTGGACCTTATCTTCACCAACTGCTGACTTGGCTTTTCACTGTACTGTTATCCCTAAATGTTGTATACACTGTGTATGTTAATGCAGATCAACAGCAAGCCAAACTCGTTTTTCACGAGCCAGGAAACCGAGCGTCCTGCTCCTTTATTTCCAGTCTTCTTAGACAGCTTACAGTTGTTTATAACTGTGGCTCGAAGCTCAATGAAAAGCCCGAGTGAAACTGGAAAGAAATAAAAACAGAAAATAAATACATATAACAAGCTAGCGGGCCCCTGGGGTAAGACTAATTTCTGGAAACAAATAAACCCAATACATTCAACAAGCTAGCGGGGCCCTGGGATAGGACTAATCCCTGGAACGACAACACTCTAAAACGATACCAAGTTTACGTCTAACAAAAACTTATAAACTGACAAAATACTAATTGAACTTACAGCCATTGCTTTCGAAGGTGTAGTTAAAGGGTTTAACACACAGGAGGAACGTTTCAGACATTCGCGGGCAGGTTATATTCTTCTGCCTTTTTTTCCTTCTCTCTTACCGATGTCCGTTTCTGCTACCCACAAATCATAGCAGCAACTGGCTGCGCTTTCAACATAAAACACAACTGAATCACTACTAACTGTACAGAAATTATTTTTAACACAATAACTGTTTTTAACGTAAATTATTACAGACAAATGATGATATATATTATGAACTTATGAACTATTCTTAACTTTATATAAACACACACTACTGGGGGCAGAACACGGGGTTTGGTTACAATGGAAGTCGCTGCTTCTGCTACTATTTCCAGAATGTCAGATAATTGTGCGCATGTCGAAGTGATTTCGTCCATTCAAACATGTGACACATGGAAACGCACATCCTAATCGGATCAACTTTTTCGGGATCCATGTGAACAGTAAAGTTCTGATCTGAATTGTAATCAGATTGAAGAATTGTTGCACATGCAACCGTGGCTAATGTCTACACAGATCACAGTTGTTACAGAATCGTTTCCTAGACTGTGGGATTCTTCCCAGAGCACAGATGACAGATAAAGGCTAGCTACAAGCTGGACAATTTTCACATTCAATTCAATTAAACTTTATTTATATAGCGCCATTTCACAACAACAGTCATCTCATAGCACTATCAACTGTAGGGGGGACCCCCACAGTTGCAGAAAGACCCCAGCAATCAGGCGATCCCCTGTGAGCAAGCACTTGGCGACGGTGGAGAGGAAAAACTCCCTTTTAACAGGAAGAAACCTCCAGCAGAACCAGGCTCAGGGAGGGGCAGTCATCTGCTGCGACTGGCTGGGGGGTGAGGGGATAGAGAAGAAGAAAAGAACAGACATGTAGAAAGCAAACAGCACGATGGGGACTCAATCTATGGGAGAGAACAAACAAATGTTAATGACCAGCAAAAAAAAAAAAAAAAAAAAAATATTTCATAGAGAGTGAGGAAAGGAGTGAGGCCCAGTGCATTACTGGAGGTCCCCCGGCTGACTAAACCTATTAGCAGCATAACTAAGGGAGGGTTCAGAAACACATGATCCCTCCCTAATTGTAGGCTATATCAAAAAGGTAGGTTTTAGCCCTATTCTTAAAAACAGAGATCGAGTCTGACTCCCGAATCCAGATTGGCAGCTGATTCCACAGGAGAGGAGCTTGATAACTGAAGGCTCTGCCTCCCATTGTACTTTTGGAGATTCTAGGTATTACAAGTAATCCTGCATTTTGGGAGCGTAGTGCTCTGTTAGGATGATACGGTAGTATCAGATCTTTTAAATAAAAAGGAGCCTGATTGTTTAGAGCTTTGTAAGTAAGAAGAAGGATTTTAAACTTAATTCTAAACTCTATGGGAAGCCAATGAAGGGAGGCCAGAACCGGAGAGATATGATCTCTCTTTCTAGTACCTGTTAAAACTCTTGCTGCAGCATTTTGGATCCGCTGAAGACTTTTTAAAGATGTTTTAGGACAGCCTGATAATAAAGAATTACAATAATCTAATCTCGAGCTAACAAAAGCGTGGATCAGCTTCTCAGCATCACTCTGAGACAAGATGCTCCTAATCTTGGCAATATTACGCAAATGATAGAAGGCAGTCTTAGAAACAAATTTAATATGTGAATTGAAGGACAAATCCTGATCAAAAATAACTCCAAGGTTCCTCACAGAGCTATTAAGAGAAAGAGTAACTGCATCCAAACTGAAAGTTTGATTTGGAAAGGAATTTCTAAGGTTTTTTGGACCAACAAGAATGACTTCAGTCTTATCTGAATTTAATAGCAGGAAATTACAAGTCATCCAAGCTTTGATTTCCTTAAGACAGGCTTCTAACTTGGCTAATTGATTAGTATCATCTGGCTTCATTGACAGGTATAATTGTGTGTCATCTGCATAACAATGAAAATGTATACAGTGCTTTCTAATAATGTTGCCTAACGGAAGCATATATAAACTAAAAAGAGTAGGGCCTAGCACAGATCCCTGTGGAACTCCATGACTAAGCTTTGAGCTGAAAGAAAACTCATCATTTACATGAACAAACTGGAACCTATCAGATAAATAAGATCTAAACCACTGCAACGAAGTTCCATTAAGTCCAACATAGTGTTCTAATCTATCAAGTAGAATATTATGATCAATAGTATCAAAAGCTGCACTAAGATCTAAAAGGACAAGTACAGAAATTAGTCCATTATCAGATGCAATGAGGAGGTCGTTAGTGACCTTCGCTAAGGCTGTTTCAGTACTATGATGGATTCTAAACCCAGATTGAAACTCCTCAAGTAAACCATTTCCCTGCAGGTGGTCAAATAATTGCGTAGCAACAACTCTTTCTAAGATTTTTGAAATGAAAGGGAGATTAGAGATTGGTCTATAGTTAGCTAAAGCTCCTGGATCTAGCGTTGGCTTTTTGAGTAAGGGTTTAATTACAGCCCTTTTAAAAGCCTGCGGTACATGGCCTAAAGTTAATGAAGAATTGATTATATGAAGAATAAAGCTACCAATAAGTGGGAAGACTTCTTTAAATAACCTGGTAGGAATAGGGTCTAAAAGACAAGTTGAAGGTTTGGATGAGGAAACTATTTTGTCTAACTCACAAAGGTCGATTGGAGTAAACTCATCAAGACAGACATCAATAGAAGGAGTTGTAGTAGTTACAGTATTTAAGTTAACTGTGGGAAGAATCTGATTGTTTTTATCTCTGATGGATGAAATTTTATTATTGAAAAAGTTCATAAAGTCCTGACTAGTAAGCTCTAAGGGGATGCTAGGATTGACAGAGTCCTGACTCTTTGTCAACCTAGCTACAGTACTGAAAAGAAACCTGGGATTATTCTTGTTCTCTTCTATTAATGCAGAGTAATAACTCGTTCTAGCTTTTCTAAGAGATTTTTTATAAATTAAAAGATGATTTCTCCAAGCTAAATAGATTTCATCTAAATTAGTAGAGCGCCATTTTCTTTCTAATTGACGAGTCTTCTGTTTTAAGCTACGAGTTTCTGTGTTGAACCAAGGAGTTAAAAATCTCTGATTAGACTTTTTCTTTTTTAAGGGGGCCACCAAGTCTAGAGCCTGATGCAGAGAAGCTGAAACACTATCCACCATGTTATCAATTACAGAAGGAGTAAGCTGTCTATAGCTTATTTCCGTTGTGTTGACACATGGCATAGAGGAAACAATCTGCATAAATTTGGAAACAGCATCATCTGAGAGGCATCTACTGTGATAATATTTTTCTTTAGGAGCCAAATAGTCAGAAATAGTAAAATCAAAGGTTAACAGACAATGGTCTGACAGTACAGGGTTATGAGGAGACACTACAAGATTTTCTATTTCTATGCCATATGTCAGAACAAGGTCCAATGTATGGTGGAGGTAATGAGTAGAATTTCCTACTTTCTGAGAAAACCCAATCGAGTCTAATATTGAATTAAAAGCCACATTAAGGCAGTCACTATCTACATCCACATGTATATTAAAGTCCCCTACTATAATTATTCTATCAGATTTCAGCACTAAATCAGCTAAGAAATCAGCAAATTCGGATAAAAATTCTGAATAGGTTGATGGGGGACGATAAACTATGGCAAATAAAATTGGGTTTAACCTGAAATTGCTAAAGTGCCCAACACTGAGGACCAGGCCCTCAAAGGAATTATAACATGTTTTTTGCTTTACATTAACTAGTAATTTGGAATGGTAAATTGTTGCTACTCCTCCTCCACGACCAGAACTTCTGGGATTTTGACAGTTTAAATAACCAGAGGGAGTTGATTCATTTAAACCAACATAATCCTCTTGCCCTAACCAAGTCTCTGTAAGGGAAATTAAATCAATCTGATGATCAATTAACAGATCATGGACTAACAGAGACTTGGGAGTTAGAGACCTAATATTTAATAAACCACATTTAATTTTTAAATTATGAGGAGGAACAGAGGCCAAATCATTCAATTTAGAGGCTTTATGTTTAATTTGAGTTTTACCAATATTTTGCTTTATCACTTTGGGATGCTTATACATTATATTTTTATTTACTTTGGAGGGAGCAGACAACGATTCTCTGATGGGGAAGTCAGGGGCTAAGCTGAGGGGTGGCGGATGAAGAGGAGCTGCAGAGAGGCGTGTAAGACTGCGACTCTGCTTCCTGGTCCCAACTCTGAGTAGTCAGGGTTTTGGAAATTTGGATAAAAAAGATGCCAGATTGTTAGATAAATGAGAAGCACCATCCAAAGTGAGATGAATGCTGTCTCGTCTCATAAGACCAGGTTTTCCCCAAAAAGAGCTCCAATTGTCAATGTAGCCCACGTCAATTTTTAGGACACCACACAGACAGCCAGCGGTTCAAGGATGACGAGCGACTAAACATGTCATCACTGGTCAGATTGGGGAGGGGCCCAGAGAATACTACAGTGGCTGACATCGTTTTTGCAAACTCACACACAGATTCTATATTAAGTTTCGTGACTTCCGACTGCCGGAGACGGATGTCATTAATGCCGGCGTGAATAACAATTGTGGAGTATTTACAGTTACTTTTAGCCAGCATTTTCAAATTTGACTCGATGTCGCCTGCTCTGGCCCCAGGGATGCATTGGACTATGGCCGCTGGAGTCTCTAGGTTCACGTTTCTGACTACAGAGTCGCCAATGATCAGAGTTTTTTCCTCAGCGGGTGTGTCGCTGAGGGGGGAAAAACGATTAGAAACGTGAACAGGTTGGTGGTGAACCGGGGCTTTGCGACTAGGCTTCCTTCTCACCGTCACCCACCCAGTCTCCTCGATGCTGAGGAGAGCCGGGGAACCGCTGACAGTGGGACCTAAGCTAGCTAGCTCCGCTGCAGCTAATGGGCGTCCGTCAAGATTAACTGGCGCAGACGGTGTTTCAATGCAGCGGAGCCGGGATTCCAAATCAGACAACCTCGCCTCGAGCGCCTCAAAAAGACAACATTTATTACATTTACCGTTATCACTAAAAGAGGCAGAGGTGTAGCTAAACATCTGACAGAGAGAGCACACCAGAGGAGGAGAGGAAAGAGAGCTAGTAGCCATAGCTAGTGGCTAGCTAGTGGCTGGAGAGCAAACCACACAGGCAGACAGCAAAACAGGAAGTGACGATACGTTACCACAAGGAAGTGACGATCACTGATGATCTCTAGGTAATGCCAACCACATCTTAACCAATTTTAATAACGTGGGAAACAACAGACATTAAGTGTGGTCTAAACCTTGTTACGTCCAAGTCAGAAGATGTTGCACTCATTCTTGCCCCACTATAGTACTGTACTGGTTACCAGGTTAAGACAACACATTGAACATCTGCCTTCAGACTCTGCCATTTCTCTGCACAACTCCCAAAATCCCTAACAGCAACCCCTGAGCTTCCTGCTAAGTGATGACAGGTGATACCAACCTTGTTATGCTATTGGCTTTGAGATCCTTACTGGCTACCATAGTTCTTGTCAGCCAGCTGCTTAAATGTAAATATTATGATTGTTTTGGACCAACACACTTTTTTAAATAGCTATTTTTTCCAAGAAAAAAACCCTTAGCCTTTAATTATGCACTTTTCTAAATGTTTTGTGGATACAATTGTGCTCATAAGTTTACACACCCTGGCGGAATTTGTGATTTTTTTTGGCCATTTTTCAGAAAATATGAATGATAATGCAAAAGCTTTTCTTTCTCTCATAGTTAGGGATTGGGTGAAGCCACTTATCAAACATTTGTTTGCCCTTTTAAAATCATAATGACAACAGAAACTACCCAAATGACCCTGATCAAAAGTTTACATACCCTGGAAGTTTTGACCTGATAACCTACACACAAGTTGACACATCATCATCATCATAGCAGTTTGTCAGGGGCGACAATGACTGTTTCGTTTACATCTGATCAAATTCCTCAACTCAGCTCTGTCCTTCGTCTTCCGCTACCAAGAACTCCTGACCTTGTTAACCCGGGCGACGTGGTCAGATCTGGTCAGTGACTGACCAGATGATAGGTTTGTTTATCTCTGCTCTTTGTGTAGTGCATGTCACGATGCACCGACTCGCAAAAGTTCACCACAGACCTTGCGACAGATGTGCTTATCTGCCAGGATGTCTAGTCTCACCCTGTGTAACTGGGAGTAGTCCACCACAGACCTGTGACAGATATTGTTTTTAGTTCTGCCAGGATGCCCAGTTTCACCCCCCACGCCCTCGGAAGGGCGGGGTTACCGGTTGAGTCGCCGACAGCCTGACCCATGAGACAGGTACTACCAGTTTTCATGGTTAGCCGGTAGCAAGCAAACCAGCGCCTGACCTGACAGGTCAGGCACTGGTTTGACACACACGAGTTTAAATGGCTACTAAAGGTAACCAACCATCCTCACCTGTGATCTGTTTACTTGTAATTAGTGTGTGTGTCTGTGTGTGTAAAAAGTCAGTGAGTTTCTGGGCTCCTGACAGACCCCTGAATGTTTCATCCAGTGGTGCACTGAAGTTGCTGGATTCCGAGCCATGGAGAAAGCAAAAGAATTATCAAAGGACCTGTGGGAGAAGATGGTTGAACTTTATAAAACGGTAAAAGGATATAAAAAGATATTCAAAGAATTGATAATGCCAATCAGCAGTGTTCAAACGTTAAATTAAGAAGTGGAAAATGAGGGATTCTGTTGAAACCAAGCCATGGTCAGGTAGACAAACAAAAATTTCAGCCACAACTGTCAAGAAAATTGTTTGGGATGCAAAGAAAAACCCTCAGCTAACTTCAGCTGACATACAAGACTCTTCTAGAAAAATGGGCTGCAAGGTCTAGTTGCCAGAAGAAAGCCATTACTACGCCAATGCCACAAAGCAGCCCGCTTATAATACGCCAAACAACACACAGACAAGCCTCAAAACTTCTAGAACAAAATTATTTGGAGTGATGAGACCAAAATTGAACTTTCTGGCGACAACCATAAATGCTGCATTTGGAGAGGAGTCAACAAGGACTATGATGAAAAGTACACCATCCCTACTGTGAAACACAAAGGTGGATTGCTGATGTTTTGGGGATGTGTGAGTTACAAACGTACAGGGAACTTGGCCAAAATTGATGGCAAGATGAATGCAGCATGTTATCAGAAAGTACTGGAAGAAAATTTGCACTCATCAGCCCGGAAGCTGCACATGGGACGCACTTGGACATTACAACATGACAATGATCCAAAACACAAGGCCAAGTCAGCCCGTCGGTGGCTACAGCAGAAAAAAGTCAATGTTTTGGAGTGGCCATCTCAGTCTCCTGACCTCAAACGTGCAGTTCTTGAAAGACAGCCCAAGAATTTACAGGAAATCGAGGCTTTTTGCCAAGAAGAATGGGCAGCTTTACCATCTGAGAAAATAATCAGAATCAGAATCAGCTTTATTGGCCAAGTATGCACAACACATACAAGGAATTTGACTTTGGCTAAAAACTTGCTCTCGTTGTTCAGGTGGAGGATTTAAATAAGATTTAAATAAGGATTCAATGACAACAGAGTATGTACAGTAAATTACAGTCTGTCCACGTTTCTATAAAAGGATGCACATATATACAGGAATATATGCAGTTATTTACTCAGACTATCCACGCTTTGCAGAAATATATGAAAAAATATACAGTCATACAGCATTTCAATGTGAACTCAGATTCAGTGATATAATGTGAATGAAGTAAAAAGCAGTGTGAGAGTTATGTGCAATGTATGAATGGATGAAAAGTCATGAGTACAGCAACAGGTAGGACTAGGTGAATGTTAGGAGTTCATCAGAGTGATGGCTTGAGGAAAGAAACTGATCCTGTGACGGGTGGTTTTGACCTTCAGTGATCTGTAACGATGACCAGAAGATAAAAGTTCAAACAGTTTGTGGCCGGGGTGTGACAGGTCAGCACAGATGTTTCCCGCCCGTTTCCTGGTTATGGACCGATATAAGTTCTCAATGGAGGGTAGGTCGGTACCAATGATCGTCTCCGCAACCTTAATGATCCGCTGCAGTCTGGTCTTGTTCTGTTTAGTGGCAGATCCAAACCAGACAGTGATGGAAAAGCAGAGGACAGATTGGATGATGGTGGCATAAAAGACAACCAGCAGCTCCTGAGGCACATCAAACTTCTTGAGCTGATGCAGAAAAAACAACCTCTGCTGGGCCTTTTTCCGGACAGTGTCTATATGGGAGGACCACTTCAGGTTCCGGGAGACTGTGGTACCCAGAAACTTGAAGGAGTCCACAGTGAACATTGTGCTGTTGAGGATGGTGAGTGGGGGGAATGAAGGAGGGTGTCGCCTGAAATCCACAGTCATCTCCACCGTTTTGGCTGGGATAAGTTCAAGATGGGTCTGGCCACACCAGAGGATCAGCTGCTCCACCTCCCGCCTGTATGCAGACTCATCACCATCCCGGATCAAACCGATGACTGTGGTGTCGTCCGCAAACTTCAGGAGGTTCACTGAAGGGTCCTCTGAGGTGCAGTCGTTGGAGTAGCGGGAGAAGAGCAGTGGGGAAAGGACACACCCTTGGGGGGCGCCAGTACTAATTTTTCGGGAGCTGGATGTAAATCTCCCTAGCTTCACCTGTTGCCACCTGTCAGTCAGAAAGCTGGAGATCCACTGGCAGGTGGAGGGGGGCACCTTGAGCTGGAGGAGTTTCTGATGAAGAATGCCTGGGATGATGGTGCTGAACGCCGAGCTGAAGTCGACAAACAGGATCCTGGCATACGTCCCTGGGGAGTCGAGGTGTTGCAGGATGTAGTGTAGTCCCATATTCACTGCATCATCCACTGACCTGTTTGACCGGTAGGCAAACTGCAGTGGGTCCATTAGGGGGCCTGTGACGACCTTCAGGTGGTTCAGCACCAATCTCTCCAAGGATTTCATGACCACAGAGGTCAAGGCAACAGGTCTGTAGTCATTTAATCCTGTAACAGAGGGTTTCTTGGGAACTGGAATGATGATGGAGCATTTGAAGCAGGAAGGCACTTCACGCAGCTCCAGTGATCTATTAAAGATCCGGGTGAAGATGGGGGCCAACTCGTTGGAGCAGACTCTCAGGCAGGACGGAAACACACCATCAGGTCCTGCAGCCTTCTTGATCTTTTGTCTCTGAAAGACCCGGCGCACCTCCTCTTCACAGATCGTTAGTGCTGGTGGGAGGTCAGAGTGGAGGAGGGATGGAGTTCCTGGGGCTGCAGATAATCCTTTTGTGTGGGTGGGAGGTGAGAACTGTAGGTTCTTTTCAAACCTACAGTAAAGGCTGTTTAGGTTGTTAGCCAGCTGGGGGTTTTCCACAGGGTGGGGGGATGGTCTGCTGTAGTTGGTGATATTCCGTAGGCCTCTCCAAACAGAAGCAGAGTTGTTGGCTGAGAAGTTTTGTTGTAACTTCTCACTGTAGCTCCTCTTAGCAAGCCTGGTCTCCTTCGTCAGCATGTTTCTGGCCCGCTTGTACAGAGTCCAGTCACCAGTCCTGTAAGCCTCCTCCTTGGTCTGACGTAGCTGCCTGAGTTTAGGAGTGAACCAGGGTTTATTGTTGTTGTATGTGCAGAAGGTCTTGGTCTGCACACACATGTCCTCACAGAAACTGATGTATGATGTCACAGTGTCAGTGAGTTCATTTAGGTTAATGGCTACATCTTCAAAAACACTCCATCTGTGCAGTCAAAGCAGGCTTGTAACTCCAGCTTTGATTCCTCAGTCCATTTCTTCCCAGTCCTTACAACAGACTTAGAAGTTTTTAGTTTCTGTCTGTATGTTGGAATAAGATGGAGCAGACAGTGGTCAGAAAAACCCAGAGCTGCACGGGGGACGGCATGATAGGCGTTTCTTAAAACTGTGTAACAGTGGTCGAGTGTATTTGTGTCCCTGGTGGGACATTTAATATGCTGTCTGTATTTAGGAGGCTCATTTGTGAGATTAGCTCTATTGAAATCACCCAGAATGATAAGCAGAGAGTCTGGATGTTTTTCCTCCACCTCTGCTAGCTGGTCAGCGAGGTGCTGCAGTGCCTCCGTTGTACAAGCAACAGGCGGGATATAAATTCCGACCAGAATAAACGAGGAGAACTCTTGCGGTGAATAAAAGGGTTTACAGTTTATGAACAGTGACTCTAGGTTAGGGCTACAAAACTTCTTCAACACTGTAACATCAGTACACCAACCTTCGTTTATGTAGAAGCAGATTCCACCACCTTTAGTCTTTCCAGAGAATTCTCGGCTGCGATCAGCACAAAACAGTTGGAATCCGTCCAGGTGCACCGCGCTGTCCAGGATGTGTTCACTCAGCGAGGACTCCGTGAAACACAGGGCGCCAGATCTGCTAAAATCCAGGTTTTTGTGACTCAGGAGCAGCAGTTCGTCCATTTTGTTCGCCAAAGAGCGGACATTCGCCAGATGGATCGATGGGAGCGGCGTGCGATATCCTCGTTTCTTCAGCCTGACTAGCGTACCGGCACGTTTACCATGCCGCCTTCGTTTCCGGCCAGTGCCAATAGACGCTGCTCCCACAGCTAAGATCGACTGAAAAAACTTCAGATCAGCAGCAGAAACTGGCAGAGAAGTTGCATTGGGAGATAGTCTGAGTGAAAGTAGTTCCTCCCTTGAAAAGGTGACTCCGACGGAAGAGCAGAAGTCCAAAAAAACCACACAAAATTATCAAAAACATCAGAGAGCAGAAGCCAGTGGCTGCCATCCGCGGCGCCATCTTGGATTCTTGGATAAAGTGCCTCATCCACAATTACCACAAAAGACTTCAAGCTGACACTGATGTTAAAGACGGCAATACACAGTATTAAGAACCAGGGTATGTAAACTTCTGATCAGGGTCATTTGGGTAGTTTCTGTTGCCATTATGATTTAAAAAGAGCAAACATAATTGTTTGATATTAAATGGCTTCACCCAACCACTAATTATGAGTGAAAGAAAAGTTTTTTTTTACTCAGTGAAAAAATGGCTTGAATTCTCTGAAAAATGGCCAAAAAAAATCATATTCAAGGAAGTGAAGTTCATATGACCTTCATAATGCAAGGGGGAGGCTGAAAAGTTCATCGTGGTCAAATCTGACCAAAGGTGGTCTATTTTTCAACATAGTCTCCCCTTTGGTCCACGCACTTCTTCCATCGGTGTTGCAGCGCTTGGATCCCTGCAGTTGAAAAACAAACCACATTTGGTCAAATTTGACCACTATGAACTTTTCAGCCCCCCCTCGTAATCCTGGAAACGCACACACACTTCAGCTAAATCAAAGAGCACATACCTGTAGTTTCTACGAACTATTTTTACACAATTCCTCTGACATGACACCCGTGTGATCTCACACGACTTCATAAAAGACTACTAAGAACGGCACCAGCTGGCTGTTCTTTTTTGTGCACAAAAACAAACAAAAAAAAAAGAACATGAGTGAAATCCTGGCTGAGAAGACAGTGTAGGCATGACTTTTGCATTTTGCAGCGCAAGCTGGAGATAAGCATCTAACATCAAGCAGGTGAGGCCTTCAAGTCAGCTTGTTCTCACTGGCTATTACAGGTGTTCTGCCAGAGGTAGGAATCATAAAGAACAACAACAAAAAAAAAGTTTGATAGTTACAATTCAAGATGAGAAAGGCTCTGACTCCACTGAGAGCAGGATTGATGCCACACATCTGAGGATTTTTTGACAATTAATCGGAAGCAAAAAGCCCCAAAATTATGTCCCAATGGCCTGATCATTGTCGGCGGTCAATCAGGCCCAAAATTGGATTTAAAAAAAATCTAGTGTTGACAGCCTAATATAAAGGAGTAGATAGCTTACCATGGAATGAGAGTCTAAGCAGAGAAGCAGTTGATTACTGACCTCTTATTTTAACCCCACATAGTATTTATAACATTACTGAGGACGTGTCCAAGCACATGTACATTAGTGTTTTTGAAGAACAAATTATTTGCCACCAAACACACTGTAATCTTAGAAATAGTTTCTTTGTTATTAGCTGCAATAAGATTAAACCCATTAAACTGAGAGGAAATTTTGGCAAATTTAAACTTGTTATTGATAGCTGATAATAACCATTTTTGTGTGCGTCTGTGTGTGTGTGTGTGTGTGTGTGTGTGTGTGTCCTGCTGCCTACAAATAGGCAAGCAGAACAAATATCTGCTTGCCTATTTGTACCAAACACATTTACTTTGCCAAAAGGAGCTCTGTTCATGTATGCTGTATATAAACAGAATTAATTGACATGCTGTATAATAACTTTAATACTTTATTACCCCCGCCAAGGTGGTTATGTTTTTGCCGGAGCTGGTTTGTTGGTTTGTCTGGCTGTCTGTGAGCAACAATGCTCAAAAAGTTATGAACGGATTTTGATGAAATTTTCAGGAAAGGTGTGTATTGGCATGGGGAAAAGATAATTAGATTTTGGTGATGATCTGAGAGTGCCTCCACCAAGGGCTTTGTTTGTATTTGTGAAGTAGGATTACACAAAAACTACTGGATGGATTTACTGTAGATGAAATTTTCACCAGAGGTGGTTCTTGGGCTAGAGATGAACCCATTACATTTTGGTGAGGATCTGAGAATGCATACCTCTGTCAAGGTTCTTATCTTCTCACAGAGTTTTAGCAACAATACTCCAAAACTACTGGATGGATTTGGATGGAATTTTCACCAGAAGTGGTTCTTGGGCTAGAGAGGAACCCTTTACATTTTGGTGATGATCTGAGAATGCATACATCAGCCAAGGCTCTTAACTTCTCACAGTGTTCGCAACAATACAGGTACATCTCAAAAAATTAGAGTATCATGAAAAAGTTCAATACTTTTTGTCACTCATTTCAGAAAGTGAAACCCATATATTATATAGAGTCATTACACAGAGAGTGATATATTTCAAGTGTTTGTTTATTTTAATTTTGATGATTATGGCTTACAGCCCGAGAAAACCCCAAACTCAGTTTCTCAAAAAATTAGAATATTACATAAAATTAATTTTAAAAAAATAGTTTTTTTAATAGAAATGTTGGCCGACTGAAAAGTATGTCCATGTACACACTCAATACTTGTGTGTGGTCAGGGCTCCTTTTGGATTAATTACTGTATCAATGTGGCGTGGCATGGAGGTGATCAGCCTGTGGCACTGCTGAGGTGTTATGAAGGTCCAGGTTGCTTTGATAGTGACCTTCAGCTCGTCTGCATTGTTGGGTCTGGTGTCTCATCTTCCTTTTGACAATACTCCATAGATTCTCTTTGGGGTTTAGGTCAGGAGAGTTTGCTGACCAATCAAACACAGTGATGCCATGGTCAATAAACCAGGTTTTGATACTTTAGTCAGTGTGGGGGGTGCCAAGCCCTGCTGGAAAATGAAATCAGCTTCTCCATAAAGATTGTCAGCACAGGGATGCATGAAGTGCTGTAGAATTTCCTGGTAGACGACTGTGCTGACTTTGGTCTTGATAAAACACAGTGGACCAATGCACAGTCTGTCTCAGCAAGACATTGAGCAGAAGCGCAAGAATGGTAAAACTAATCACTCAGGACTGTATTTAAGTAGAGCACACAGCACATGAAGAGCATGTGCTGCATTAGAAACCCCACTTAAATACAGTCCTGAGTGATTAGTTTTACCATTCTCGCGCTTCTGCTCAATGTCTTGCTCAGTTTTTACAGTATGGTGGGGATGACACTCACAGACACACAGCTTTAGATGCCACTCAGACTAACAGACTCTGTGGTACTGTTACACATGTTGATAGCAAGATAATGTTTGTTAACAACATGTCCAAAAAAATCTGTCCATAAGAGAAGTACCATTAGAAATGTTTTTTTTTTTTTAAAAAACTGTTTAAAAAGGACAATCAAGATTTATAAAAGTGTGAACGTTAGTCTGCCCTCCTTGTGGTCAAGTTGATCTTCTCTTCAACCACAACACCGACTGTAGTGTACACAAGCAAACATACAGCATTGTTATATTTAGGCTGGATATATAAATATAAATTGATTTCTTGCAAACTGAGGCTGGAGCCAATTTGCCCCTTCTGCTATTCCTCTTCAACAGCAGCAACTTCCTCTCAGGAAGGAAGAGAGAAAGGAGAACATGATGACACAGCCAGTTTAATGTTAAAGGCCACAGACTTTCCTTAACTGTGGAGTGTAGTAGTTTAACTGTTATTTAGTTTAAGGCCATGTACTTTACATTGCAGCTTTCAATATCAATTTTTCAAGTGATTGGCAAATGAGGCAAAAATTATTATGAAATCATGAGGAAAAAATAAACAACTTCAGGATATAAAATTCTGGTCCAGTGGTGTAAAGACAACAATCTCTTCCTGAAAGTGGGAAAAAACCAAGGAAATTGTGGTCGACTTCCAGAGGGGACACACAAAGCCTCCCCCTCTAATCGTCGTTGGAGCAACTGTGGAGAGGGTGAGCAGCACCAAATTCCTGGGGGTGCACATCTCTGAGGACCTCTCCTGGTCTAACAACACTACATCGCTGGCCAAGAAGGCTCAAACTTGCCTCTATTTCCTCCGCAAACTGAGGAGAGTGCGAGTCCCACCCTCCATCATGTGCTCATTCTACCGGGGCACCATTGAGAGCATCCTCACCAGCTGCATCATGGTATGGTATGGAAGCTGCACCGCCTCCTGCCGGAAGACACTACAACGCAGGGTGAAAGCAGCCAGCAAGATCATTGATGCCCCTCTGCCCACATTCTCGGACATCTACCACACCAGCTTCATCCGCAGAGCCATCAACATTGTAGGCGACACCTCCCACCCCTCACACTCCCTCTTCAGCCCTCTGCCCTTGGGGAAAAGGTATCGGGGCCTCTGGGCCCACTCCACAAGACTGCTAAACAGTTTTGTTCACCAGGCCATCAGGACCCTGAACTCTGTCCACTACTCCCCGGACCGTAACGCACTCACCTGCACAGTAACTACCTCAGCTGTTGGCACAGAAGGACTGGCACACCAACAGTAATACATCTGCTGCTGTATATCTCTTCACTTTACTGCAACCATTTGCACAAATACCATACCTGCTGCTGTCTGTTATTGCAATACTAATCATGTGCAGTCCAGTCTGTCACTGTCTGTACCTACAGTGCATCCAGAAAGTATTCACAGCACTTCACTTTTTCTACATTTTGTTGTTACAACCTTATTCCAAAAGGGATTAAATTCATTTTTTCCTCAAAATTCTACACACAACACCCTATAATGACAATGTGAAAAAAGTTTTTTGAGCTTTTGCAAATTTATTAAAAATAAAAAACTAAGAACTCACATGTACATAAGTATTCACAGCCTTTGCTCAATACTTTGTTGATGCACCTTTGGCCGCAAATTACTGCCTCAAGTCTTTTTGAATATGATGCCACAAGGCACACCTATCTTTGGGCAGTTTTGCACATTCCTCTATGCAGCACCTCTCAAGCTCCATCGGGTTGGATGGGAAGCATCAGAGCACAGCCATTTTCAGATCTCTCCAGAGATGTTCAATTGGATTCAAGTCTGGGCTCTGGCTGGGCCACTCAAGGACATTCACAGAGTTGTCCTGAAGCCACTCCTTTGATATCTTGACCGTGTCCTTATGGTTGTTGTCCTGCTGAAAGATGAACCATCACCCCAGTCTGAGGTCAAGAGAGCTCTGGAGCAGGTTTTCATCCAGGATGTCTCTGTACATTGCTACATTCATCTTTCCCTCTGTCCTGACCAGTCTCCCAGTTCCTGTCCATGAAAAACATCCCACAGCATGATGCTGCCACTACTATTGGCATGGTTATGAGTGGTGCCTGGTTTCCTCCAAACATGACATCTGACATTCATGCCAAAGAGTTCAGACCAAAGAATTTTGTTTCTCATGGTATGAGAGTCTTTCAGGTACCTTTTGGCAAACTCCAGGTGGGCTGCCATGTGCCTTTTACTAAGGAGTGGCTTCCGTCTGGCCACTCTGCCATACAGGCCTGATTGATGGATTGCTGCAGAGATGGTTGTCCTTCTGGAAGGTTCTCATCTCTCCACAGAGGAACACTGGAGCTCTTACAGAGTGACCATTGGGTTCTTGGTCACCTCCCTGACTAAGGTCCTTCTCCCCCAATTGCTCAGTTTAGATGGCCGGTCAGCTCTAGGAAGAGTCCTGATGGTTCCTAACTTCTTCCATTTATGGATGATGGAGGCCACTGTGCTCACTGGGACCTTCAAAGCAGCAGAAATTTGTCTGTACCCAGATTTGTGCCTCAAGACAATCCTGTCTCAGAGGTCTACAAGCAATTCATTTGACTTCATGCTTGGTTTGTGTTCTGACATGCACTGTCAACTGTGGAACCTTATATAGACAGGTGTGTGGCTTTCCAAATCATGTCCAATCAACTGAATTTACCACAGGTGGACTCCAATTAAGCTGTAGAAACATCTCAAGATGATAAGTGGAAACAGGATGCACCTGAGCTCAATTGTGAGCTTCATGGCAAAGGCTGTGAATATTTATGTACATGTGATTTCTTAGTTTTTTATTTTTATAAATTTGCAAAAATCAAAAACTTTTTTCACATTGTCATTATCGGGTATTGTGTGTAGAATTTTTTGGGGAAAAATGAATTTAATCCCTTTTGGAATAAGGCTGTAACATAACAAAATGTGGAAAAAGTGAAGTGCTCCGAATACTTTCCGGATGCACTGTACACTCCCACATCAAACTTGCAACTACGAGTATTACTGCTCTACTTTTTCTGGATATAGGATTGCTGGGTTTTATCTTTTGTCGCTATTTGCACTACGGGTAGCATTACTGTACACAGACTGTTATTGTTTTTCCAGCCTTATTCCTTTTTTTATGCTGTGCACACCACTGAAGAGAGAGAAACGGCATTTCAATTCTCCTGTATGTCCTGTACGTATAGTAATATTGACAAATAAAATCTTTGAATCTTGAATAAAATCCTATACAGTAAAGTGGGAAACCTCTTTAATCAAGCCTATTATATTTTTAGTAATTTTCTAGTTTTTTAACACAGGTGCATCTCAATAAATTACAATTTCATAAAACAAGTTAAATTTATTTCAGTAATTCAATTCAAAAAGTGAAATTCATATATTATACAGTACTAGTGCATTGCCCGTACAACACAAGCATTCCTGTCTGAAACAGGTATCCCAATCACGCTTTACAGGCCCCAATGTAGGCTGTGTTTGAAAGTGGAATACAGAGGTGTAGCCTATATGTAGGCAATCACATGTTAGACTCTGACAAATACAAAAGGGAGTAAATGGCACTAAGATTTATTTGACTGTGTGAATATTAATTACAGAATATCTAAATACTGAAAATGAATGGGACATCCAATATTAGCGACTGTTTCAGATCCCTTGTTTATCTGTTTGACAGATCACTTATTTGTGTGACCTTTTATCACTTATATTCAAGATAACAGTGTATCTTGCACTTTGGGGAATGGGAGTTGTTCAGTCATCATTATAATTATTTTAGTTTACATCACTGTTCAGTGATGGAGTTAAGTGTAATACTGAATTTCTTCTGTGTATTGTCAATAAACTCATGCAGTACTATAACAGGACACGTTTACAAATATTTGAGACCCTTTGGCTCCTGCTTCACCAGTGTGCCTGCGAAGGACCGCGATCCACTGGTTCAGCTGCTGCTCCCCCACCGGCCCCCCACCCCCCACCTCATGTACTTCATGCCCAATTATACATAAGACCTATGCAATCATGACAACTTTATGGTATAATTTTTTAAGCATTAAACCTTAAGTCTATCTTTTGTCACGATTTGCACTACAGGTAGCATTACTGTACATGGACTGTTGCTGTTTTTCCAGCCTTATTCCTTTTATTGCACACACCACTGGAGAGAAAAACGCCATTTCAATTCTCCTGTATGTCCTGTACGCACATCACCTGTTCCGATATGCCAAAATGTCAGAACACCTGAAGAGGTGGATTCAATCAGCTGACTGCTCGGACCAAAGAGCTCAGCTGTTTTCCATGATAAATCAGCCTCAGGGCAAAAGCACACTCCATGCATTATGTTTTTTTCACTCTATTGAAAATAACCTTTTTTTTCCCCTTTTTTTTTTTTAAATCGCCATCAATTAACGTGCCTTTGAGCCAGATCGTGTCTGGCCGCTGCTTCTCTCAGCATGTTCGGTGTTGATTTGTCAGACCCGGTCCCCACTGACGTTCTGCCCAGTCTCTTCATTCTCCACATATGGAGAATTATCCTTTAGACCTACGCAATCACGGCAACTTCACAGTATAATTTTTTTTAAAGCATTAAATCTTCAGTATTATCTTTTTCTAGTCAAATTTGTTGCTTTTCACTTCCTTGTTTTGTCCAGGGAACGCTGTGGTGAATGACAGGTCGTGATGCTGTGTGTTATCCAATCAGCATGGCTGTGATGCCGCGTATTATCCAATCAGCACAGAGTCAATCCAAAACCCCACCCACACTTCTTGAACCCAGGGCATGAAGAGACAGAGCAGTGGCTAAACTTTTATTGATAAAATTACATATTTTGACTGAGCAACTCCATTCTTGGGGAGCACACTCTCATAACCTCAGGAAAATGTGTATAAAACCTTAGGTCTGTCCAAGGAACGGTTCAAGAGATATGTGTGGAAAAGACAGACAGGCACACAAAAACACAGAGATTTTGTGAATTTATAGATAAGATTCATTACACACAGTGTGATATATTTTAAGTGGTTTATTACTTTTAATTTTGATGATTATGGCTTACAGCTAATGAAAACCCAAAATTCAGTTTCTCAAAAAATTCCAGTGTTGTACGAGATCTTTTTTTTTTTTTTTAATTGATTTTTAATAGAAAGGTTGGCCAACTGAAAAGTATGTCTATGTCCACACTCAGTACTTGGTCAGGGCTCCTTTTGTATGAATTACTGCATCAGTGTGATGTGGCATGGAGGTGATCAGCGTGTGGTACTGCTGAGGTGTTATGGAAGCTCAGGTTGCTTTGATAGCGGCCTTCAGCTCACTTGCATTGTTGAACCTGGTGTCTCATCTTCCTCTTGAAAATGGGGTTTAGGTCAGGCTAGTTTGCTGGCCAATCAGGCACAGTGACACCGTGGCCATTAACCAGTTATTGGTACTTTTGGAAGTGTGGGCAGGTGCCAAGTCCTGCTGGAAAATGAAATTAGTATCTTCATAAAGCTCTTCAGCAGAGGGAAGCATGAAATGCTCTAAAAATTTCCTGGTAGATGGCTATACTGACCTTGGACTTGATAAAACACAGTGAACCAACACTAGATGACATGGCTCCCCAAATCATCACTGACTGTGGAAACTTCACAATGGACCTCAAGCAACTGTGATTCTGTGCCTCTCCACTCATCCTCTGGGACGGTGATTTCCACATGACAGGACTTGGCACCCGATTTGGGGAGCTACGTCATCTGCCAAGACCAAAGTCAGCGCAGCCATATATCGCAGGAAATTTTAGAGCGCTTCATGCTTCCCTCTGTTGACAAGCTTTATGGAGATACTGATTTCATTTTCCAGCAGGACCTGGCATCTGCCTACGCTGCCAAAAGTACCAATACCTGGTTTATTGACCATAGTATCACTGTGTTTGATTGGTCAGCAAACTGGCCTGACCTAAACCTCAGAGAATCGATGGAGTATTGTCAAGAGAAAGATTAGAGACACCAGACCCAACAATGCAGATGAGCTGAAGGCAACTATCAAAGCAACCTGGGCTTCCATAACACCTCAGCAGTGCCACGGGGTGATCGTTTCTATGCCATGCTGCTTAGATGCAGTAATTCATGCAAAAGGAGCCCCAACAAAACACTGACTGCGTACACGGACATACTTTTCAGTCAGCCAAAATTTCCATTAAAAATCTCTTTTTTAAGAAAATATATCTTATGTACTAATTTAATTTTTTGAGAAACTGATTTTTGGGTTTTCATTAGCTGTAAGCCATAATCATCAACTTAACCACTTGCGCTCCATTGTTCCGCGGGCGGGCAAGTCTCTGCGTCCTATGACGCACGAGGGCGCACGAGAGCGTGCTCGTGCGCCCTCGTGCGCATGACGCATGATGGTGGTGATGGTGATGTAGTAGCGTCCAAGCGCCACTCAAAAAAAAACTGCAGAGACAGCCGCGAACAGATTAGTTCATCTGATTGACCTCTCATTCGACAAATAAGAGCCTTGAATTGGGTTTCTGAAACCTTGAAGAACCAATGAATGAAAATCTAGGAAGGAGGACCCGCCTACTGTGAAAGCAGGAGCCAATTGAAGCACAGAAATTCTGGCTGGGTGAAGAGAGATTTACTGTTGCAACAGATGAAAACAAAGGACGCTGTACGAATCTACTACAGACCCAGGCTCACCCAGCAGCATGGAGAACACCCACAAGTGGGACCTGCACTCATTCCAGCAGAATAGACGAAGGCCGACGACAAAAGTCGTAAATCATTCGCCAAAACGGCAATAATGGAATTATGTTGATCGGGATCCACGAGCGGAGTAGCGTCGTGTTCGTCTGACAATGGGGGAAGAGATGTTCGCCGCGACTCTGCTGCTTTGAAGAGGTAAGGTGTTATAAGCTAAATTATTATTTATCCCTGAAAACTGTAATCCAAAAATGACTTTTGACTGATCGGTAAATTACAACTGTACTGCGCACGAAGTACGTGCGTCGCAATAAACCGTTCATTTGCCGTGTTCGGACCGTGAACGCCCCCCCCCCCCCCCGCTGCAGAAGAGGAGCGGGGGGGGGGCACGGTCCAAACGCACCCCGGTCCACGGGGGGAAGCATATCAGTCTATTCCATCATGTAGCGATGGCCCTCTTCTGTAGCGGGGGGGGGGGGGCGGTCACGGTCCATTCACGGTCCCCCCCCCCACACACACACACACAGTAGCGTGGGGGGGGGGGCCGCTGTGAAAGCATGCAAGGAGTGTAATCCGTCATGTAGAGGGCCGAATTTGGTCCTTGGTAGCGGGGGGGGGGGGGGGGGGCGACCCCCCGCCCGCCCGCCCGCCCGCCCGCACACACACACACACACACACACACACACAGCCCTGAGTGTGACCTTTCATTAGAGCCTAAAATGAAGATTCTACATTGAATTATTCAAAAGTTACAGACGTTTTTCCAAACTGTGCCATTTGGCACAATTTGGCACAGTTCCAAAACGCCTGGGAACAGCCTGAGAACAAAGCTGTGTAAAATATTCATTTTTTGTGGTATTGTTACCAAATTTGGATCTCCGCTGGATAACACTTGGTTCTACATTTCTGTTGCATTTTCCAGCCGGATCAGACAGCTGTGTGTTATTTACAAGCATTTGTATCCAAAAAAACACTGTGTCCAATTTTTTTTTCTTCAAGTTCAGTATGTTTAGATGACTGTAACTCAGTGGCCGGAGCACGTAGAGAGATTATGTTTTTTTTGCCAAAAAATTCAAAGTGTTTTCTTTTAAATGAGACCAACCCCTTGAAGATGCTGCAAAGGGTTGAATAACAGCTTTCGATTTACTTTGGGCACGTTATTTTTTGGCATTTTTAGGAAAATTGCCCGGAGTGCAAGTGGTTAAAAGAAATAAACATTTGAAATATCTGACTATATGTAATGAATCTATATACGAGTTTCACATTTTGAATTGGATTACTGAAACTAGAAATAAATCCTCAAGTGATAGTCCTCCCTGGAATGCCCTTGGTGCAAAGCCCAAGAATAAATCATCACACAGGGTGAAGGGAGGACAAGCAACAACCCACCCTGGTGAGGTCTGTGATGCAAATGGCTGGCCTGCATTACCGGCCAGACCAAGTGCCTCCTCAACCCCAGCTCTCAGCAAGACACAGCTGTGGATAGCTGTCAAAGAAAAGCCTAAAAACAAATGTCCTCCTCAGCAACCAAACATGCCATTTCAGAACAGATTTGTGCCGCTACTGCAGGACCCTGGATCTCCATGTGATGACCTGGATAAAATCTCCCCCACACACAGCAAGGTAAATCAGAACAACTCAGAAGATAAAACGCTACAGAGAAAGCTAACAGCTGGGCCTGAAACTCTGATTGTTGGTGACTCTGCTGTGAAAGATGTAAGAAACATATGTGGTAAACACACAAAAATAATGTGGTTTCCCAGGGATATCATGTCTGATGTGAGAGACAAAATCTTGCAAATTATGGCTGATCATTCAACAGTGAAAAATCTCATATTACATGTAGGCTCAAATGATGTTGTGAAACAGTCTGAGGTACTGAAACAGGACTTTAACTCTTTAAGGATTAAAGTTGCTTACATGCTCTACCTCTCCTGCGGCTGGTGCCGCAGATCTGCACCTGTCACGTGATTGGTCAAAAAGGATGAAAAAAAAACAAAAACCCAGATGTACCAAACATTTCACATCACTAGATGGCAGACACATATAGCTTACTGGTCTTGACTGGAGAACTGAGATCAGCAAACCAGAACCATGTTGAATCTGATATCACTTCTGGGGCGCAGAAGAAGAGCCATATAAACGATTGTGCACCATATATTTCCACAGGGAGAAAGCATTTGCTCCAAATTTTGCCAACTATGATTCTAAAAGGAATTATTTAGCTTCTGAAGGGAAATATTTACCTTCTGGACAGCACAAGATGGACCAGAATGGAACACTTTTCGTCTGCCATTGACGAAGCTGCGCGTAATTGAGAGCACATTACTGCCAGTTCCGCGGGGTAATCTAACCAAAATCAAGGTGAAATAAATCAGAAGATGAATGTGATTGTTTCTGGATGTGGGAGAGAAAGCAAAAATGACCGACAAAAGACAAAATAAGGACCGGGGATGAGCACACGGACGCACGAGCGGTAGGTCTGATATTCTTTATCAGTTTGTTTACATTCTACTGATTTTCTGGTTCATATGTTTTGAAGATTAAAAAAAAGACAAAAAACAAAACCATCCTTTGTGTAAATATGTCCAAAGTCCACTTTGACCGAAAGTTATGTAATCCAATACGGCTGCCGTCACATTATGCAAATTAGATGCATAAATTTACTCCTATCATAAACTTTGGATCATATTCTACACCTTTCTCATTTACAGTAACCCATTATCTCTTACCACTTTCAAGTTACAGCCTTTGGAATTTGTGATATCTAAACTGAATATTTTCTTGAAATAAAATCTTCGCCACCAGAAGGTGCATGCAGATGGTGTGAATTTGTGACTGAAATCCTCAACTGGTTAAGGAACTGCTGGATGTAGTCAGCTCTCTGAATGCTGAAGTGTTTATTAGTGGCCCTCTACCACGGTCAAAGGAGGTTTTGAGCGATTCAGCAGACTGTTCAATTTAAACAGATGACTATCAGAAGCTTGTACAAACAAATCACTCCATTTTATTGATAATTTCAACTTTTTCTGGGACTGCAGACACTTTAAGGCAGCTGGGCTTGGCTTTAGCAGGTCAGAAGTAGGGCAGGGCAATAAAACAATAGCGCTAATCATCACAAAATAACCTT
Organism: Pholidichthys leucotaenia; assembly: GCA_020510985.1. Taxonomy (NCBI): domain Eukaryota; kingdom Metazoa; phylum Chordata; class Actinopteri; order Cichliformes; family Pholidichthyidae; genus Pholidichthys; species Pholidichthys leucotaenia. Next base: position 195,623,997 of record CM035846.1, on the reverse strand, counting down.
TCCTCTATAGAGACATAATACAAGAGACAGGACAGAGTGATCCTGGATGTACAGAGTGATGGAGTGATATAGAGTGATGAATTTGTAAGGACTACAGCTCCTGACCAGACAGAGTGATGATATAGAGTGAAGCACGTGGTGGTAATGCACCTGTAAGCTGGTTGCCAACCGCCAATCAAATCTAAAAGAAGAAGAAGAAGAGACATAATACATTTTTGATAGAACATTGATAGAACTCATTCATTCTGTGTTTTGACAGACAGCACGAAAAGCCAATGAAAATGAGAATACACCGCACAGAACCAATCTTGTGGCTGTAAGTCACCTTGGACTGATGCACACAACAGCATGCGTAGGCAAGTAGGACCAATAGCCAAGGCTTAGCACACCTGCTAATGTTTGGGCTAGCGCAACCGTGTAGAAGTTGGAGTGTGGTTAAAAAGAAAATGACAGAAAATATTAATGAAAAGTCCAGTGACAGCATTACCAAAGAAGACACCAAAATGGATGTTGCCCAGTGCTCAATAGATGAGAGGGGATTGTTGAAAAGAAGGGTCCAAGGAATTCAGTAGTATGGACAGAATGTCGGATTTAAGCAGCAGATTAAAGTAATTGACCCTTGTTTCCAACTCCCTGGCCGTAAATATTTCTCCCAGAGAGTACTTTCCCAGCTGTTCACGGAATGTAGAGAAACAGTTGAAAAAGAGCTGCCAAGTCTGCCATACTTCAATACTATGTCAGATTTGTGGTCAAGTCGCACATCGGGGGGGTGGGGGGCAGTGGCTTAGGAGGTAGAGCAGGTCATCCAATAACCACATGGTTGGCGGTTCAAATCCCGCTCTCCCCGGGTATCCTGCCATTGTGTCCCTGGGCAAGACACTTCACCCCAATTGCTCCTGGTGGGTCTGGAAGCACCATGTTAGGTAGCATGCCGCCATCAGTGTGTGAATGTGTGTGTGAATGGGTGGATAGCAGGATCTGTAAAGCGCTTTGGTCATCAAGAGATGAGAATAAAAGCGCTATATAAGTGAATGCCATTTACCATTTGAACCATATATGAGCCTCACTGTGCATTTCATTGATCAAGATTGGAATTTGAAATGTAAATGTCTTCCAACTTTCCTGAAGATCATACAGGTGAAGTCATTTAGGACTGACCGAAGCACTTGCCTCCTGGAGACTGAGTGAAGACAAACAAGTCTGCATCACAACAGACAATGGGACAAAGGCTGCAGTGCTTGGGACATGTACTGTACTTCACTCAGCTATCGGTAAGCTGATAAGCAGAATCTTATAAAATATTTATATTTTATGTTTTATAATTATTTTATGTTTTATAATTATTTGAAATACAGTTGTATAATGTTCTACACTACATTTATCAAGTTCAACTTTGACAGAAAATAAATATTTAAAATTAATCTTGTTATAGCTTCACATCTCACTTAGGAGTAAAAAGGAACCTTTAAGCTTGACAAAAATAGTAATTTGATTCATATCGCAATATACAGTATATCAATCAATATGGAAAAAATTTATCGGGACTGGAATTTTTTTCATATCACCCAGCCCTAGTCAGCAGTGAGGCTGTTTACCTCCAATCTGTTCTATTCTCTGCATCGCCATTCTGTTCCCCAGGACAAGGACAAGAGACGAGAGGAACCAAAACAACAGGATAAGATACAGCCTAGCAGAAACTGTGAGATAAAGCTGCCTCAGCCCCCGCTTGTGCAGACTCCTCCTTCACCAAAAGCTGCCAGTGAGGACCCACCTCCTCTACCACTGCATACCTCCTTCAAGGTCACCATCCTCTTCAGCTTCCTTTTCCCCATCCTTCCCACTTCTCGACTTCACTGACCAGATGAAGGAGCTGGTCACTGTGGCCACAAAACTGACCCCATATCCTAGTCCAATTTTCCCACCCCAAAACCTCCCACTTCATCCTTCCCTCACATCTCCCCCCTCCAGCAATTCCTCAGTGAGCTCTGACACAACTGCCAAAGTCCCGGCGCCCACCACCACCCCCACCCTCACAACTGAGCCAAAATCCACAGCCTGTCAACAGCACAAGCTGGGTATGATATGTTCTGGGTCCAGGCTCTGATACCACTGGTACTCATGGCTCTTTCCAAGACAAGCCAGGGCCCGGGATGGAAGTAGTTTCCTTAATCCCTGTTTTAATAGGTAGCAGAAAAAGGTTGGTAAATTTACAGAGAAACAAGATCCATCCTACATATCTATCTATAAATGTAGCATACCTCTGTGTCTGTCTGTCTGTGTGTTCCTCACATCTCTAAAACCGTTCGCCAGATTGACCTCAGGTTTTATAAGTGCTTTGCTGAGGTGACGAGGGTGTGCATCCCCGAGTATGGAGTTGCTCAATCAAAATATGTAATTTTTAATTAATAAAAGTTCAGCCACCACTCTGTTTCCTCATGCTCTGGCTTCTATAAGTGTGGGCATAGGGGTGTGCCATATCTAGAATAGAATCTATTGGTAGTCCCTAGCACTAGGCTCAGAACCAAAGGCGAGAGAGCCTTTGCTGCTGTTGCTCCCACACTTTGGAACTCCTTACCTTTTGAACTCAGATCTGCACCTTCCATTGATGTTTTTAAGAAGCAACTAAAGACCCACCTTTTTAGCCTGGCTTTTTAATTAACTATGTGTTGATTGTATTTTTATGTACTTTTACTGTCTACTTTGTTTGATTTTTTTTGCTGGTTTATGTGCCTGTGTTTTTATTTTTGTTTTTTACCATGTTAAGCACTCTGTGACTGAAAAGTGCTCTATAAATAAAATTATTATTATTATTATTATTATTATTGTATCGTTCAAGATAATACTGGTATAAATTTTGATACCGGTGTAAAAATGAATATCGCAGCAGACCCCAATATTTGGGGTCTGCTGCATGATGATGTCACACCACATAGAAACAGCACAACAAAAGTGGCGGGAAGCTGCAGCTCCGAAATCAGACCGTTTCCAGTTGAGTGGAAATATTTAAGTTTCACTTTCTGTTTCAGACTGCTGTCATGTTTTAAAAAAAATAACAAAATGGTGCAGCAGTGCAGATAATCTGCCTGCATTTTTTCCGTACGTCCAGAACACCACTGGAGCGGTATTAACGTTGAACAATGTGCAGCTCGAAGTGGATGTAGATTTTTACTTTCATTTTGGCCACTTTGTCTTGATTTTCTTTAACCAGCCAAAGACAGAGGGGAAAAAAAACATCCATTCAGACAGCCAAAAGTCGAAGGACAGGTCCATACAATGAGAGTAATGCAGGTAAAGTGATTCAGCATAAAACCCGACATCTGTGTGCAGTTAAGATGTAACTGTTTGTATTCTTGTAATATTTGATACAGAACTAAAAAATATTTTAAACTAAATCTGAGTTGCTGATTATAAAATAGAGAAATAAAGAGTTTTTGTTTTGTTTTTCCTGAATATGTTGAAGGTAAATAATGCTGGCCTGTGAAACTGTCCTTTTTGCATAAATTTAAAAGAAAAAAAATGTAATATCGTGAAAAAAATATAGTTATCGTGAAAATTCACAGAAATATTGTGATATCATTTTTAGGCCATATTGCCCACCCCTAGTGGGCAGGGTTTCGAATTGACTCAGTACTGATTTGATAATACGCAGCATCACGACCAGTCACCAGAGCACTCCGTGAACAAAACAAGGAAGTGAAAAGTGACAAATTTGACCAGAAAAAGAGAAAACTGAAGATTTAATCCTTCCAAAATTATACTATAATGTTGTTGTGACTGCATAGTTCTAAAGGATAATTCGGCATATGTGGAAAACACGGAGTGCACGGGTGTGCTGGGAGGGAAGCAGCTGCCAGATCGCTTTACCGCAGTCCTTCACAGGGAGCCAAGCCCAGCCTGCCCAGTTAACGGGAGTCTTGGCTTCTGCTTCACCCATGCTTTGCCCGTGTGCCACCACTGTCCTTTGCGGCACCGCAGGCTCAATATGGTGCTCCTCCCAGTGCAAGATTGTGGAGCAGAATAGCCAGACCAAATGCATATCATACGCATGCTTTGACTAAATCAAAGTCAAAGTAAACTTTATTATCAATTCTGCCATATGTACAGCACATACAGGGATTAAAATTATGGTACTCTGAGACCCACGGTGCAGGAAGGTAAACACTAAAGGGCAGATTTACTAACATGTTGTACCATTGCAAAACCCTGTTTTGGTGTTAAACTACTGTTGAGATTTACTGAAGGGTGCAGGGCAAAATTAGCAGTGGAAAGGCATGGACTATGTCAATTTTGCGCCTGGCCTCATTGCATATGTATTTGTGGGAGTTCTCATGTCAAAGCCGCAAATTTGAGAGAGGGGAGTATTTAAATGACTGACACGAGGTGATTTATGAAGGTTTGCGGTTGTCAATCTACTGCTAAATGTGCCAGGATTTAACACCCCAAAAAAGCTTGTCTTAATTCATCTGCGCCTGATGACAGCAATCGCTGAACTGAGGGCACGTGGCCGAAGAGACAGCTTCTCCCCACGCATCACTTGATTTGGCATGGCAGAACAAATTAATATGAACAGGAACAATCTCACAGAGATCGGTGTTGTGCTGAACTGGACATCAACCGGAAGAGGATTAAAAAAAATTTTTTTTATTATTTATTGGATGATGATGATGATGATGATGATGATGATGATGAATTTCATTTATAACACACTTTACATCTCGGGGCAAAATCTAAATAGAATTAAAGGGTACCTGTAGTGAATTTTAATCAAAAATTATTTCCAACGATGAAATATGATACTAGTGGTTCCGTCCAGTAATTTTGGTCATGATTCCTTCTCAAATACGTGCGAGTTTCAAGTAACTGCTCTCTCAGTCATAGTCAGAGACATTTTGTCTCTTCCATGGGCTGTTTCAGCATGGTAGTGACGCACAGTCGTTGCTTTGTGTGATTGACTGGGCTGCAGTATAGCAGTCAACATCAGAATTTTATGTCATTTTTTACAACCATGTACAAGCAAATCTACCCGCATATAATTTAATGAAATAAAATTCTAGCATATCAAGATTTGTTCAACATTTTCTCAAGTTACTTGACTGGGAACTTGTCTGTTCGTCAGGTCCCCTTCAGCTACCGGTCCCCGGAGGCAACTGCAGATTATGCCGTCAATGAAGCCCATTTCCAAGGACGGTTTGTGCAGTATACAGTGGGGCAAAAAAGTATTTAGTCAGACACCAATTGTGCAAGTTCTCCCACTTAAAAGATGAGAGAGGTCTCCAATTTTCATCATAGGTATACCTCAACTATGGGAGACAAAATGAGAAAAAAAAAAAATCCAGCAAATCACATTGTCTGATTTTTAAAGAATTTATTTGCAAATTATGGTGGAAAATAAGTATTTGGTCACCTACAAACAAGCAAGATTTCTGGCTCTCACAGACCTGTAACTTCTTCTTTAAGAGGCTCCTCTGTCCTCCACTCGTTACCTGTATTAATGGCACCTGTTTGAACTCGTTATCAGTATAAAAGACACCTGTCCACAACCTCAAACAGTCAGACTCCAAACTCCACTATGGCCAAGACCAAAGAGCTGTCAAAGGACACCAGAAACAAAATTGTAGACCTGCACCAGGCTGGGAAGACTGAATCTGCAATAGGTAAGCAGCTTGGTGTGAAGAATTCAACTGTGGGAGCAATTATTAGAAAATTGAAGACATACAAGGCCACTGATAATCTCCCTTGATCTGGGGCTCCACGCAAGATCTCACCCCGTGGGGTCAAAATTATCACGAGAACGGTGAGCAAAAATCCCAGAACCACATGGGGGGACCTAGTGAATGACCTGCAGAGAGCTGGAACCAAAGTAACAAAGGCTACATCAGAAACACACTACGTCGCCAGGGACTCAAATCCTGCAGTGCCAGACGTGTCCCCCTGCTTAAGCCAGTACATGTCCAGGCCCATCTGAAGTTTGCTAGAGAGCATTTGGACGATCCAGAAGAGGATTGGGAGAATGTCATATGGTCAGATGAAACCAAAATAGAACTTTTTGGTAAAAACTCAACTTGTCGTGTTTGGGGGAGAAAGAACACCATACCTACTGTGAAGCATGGGGGTGGAAACATCATGATTTGGGGCTGTTTTTCTGCAAAGGGACCAGAACGACTGATCCGTGTAAAGGAAAGAATGAATGGGGCCATGTATCATGAGATTTTGAGTGAAAACCTCCTTCCATCAGCAAGGGCATTGAAGATGAAACACGGCTGGGTCTTTCAGCATGACAATGATCCCAAACACACCGCCCGGGCAACGAAGGAGTGGCTTCGTAAGAAGCATTTCAAGGTCCTGGAGTGGCCTAGCCAGTCTCCAGATCTCAACCCCATAGAAAATCTCTGGAGGGAGTTGAAAGTCCGTGTTGCCCAGCGAAAGCCCCAAAACATCACTGCTCTAGAGGAGATCTGCATGGAGGAATGGGCCAAAATACCAGCAACAGTGTGTGAAAACCTTGTGAAGACTTACAGAAAACATTTCACCTCTGTCATTGCCAACAAAGGGTATATAAAAGTATTGAGATGAACTTTTGTTATTTACCAAATACTTATTTTCCACCATAATTTGCAAATAAATTCTTTAAAAATCAGACAATGTGATTTTCTGGATTTTTTTTTCTCATTTTGTCTCTCATAGTTGAGGTATACCTATGATGAAAATTGGAGACCCCCTCTCATCTTTTAAGTGGGAGAACTTGCACAATTGGTGGCTGACTAAATACTTTTTTGCCCCACTGTATATCCGTGTAGATTTTGTGCCGTTTTCAACTTGGATCTTGACTCACTGAGCATCTGCTGAATGTGCTTACTCCTCCGTCGTAAACATGTTACTCTTCCGTGGTAAAGCCAGAGATACCGAGTGTACGTCACTTCTGGCCAGCAATGGCTGCTCCCCACTGATTTTGACAGAGCGGTTTTCATAGGATAAAATTGTTCAGTATACTGACCCTAGGGGGTTATTTTTACTGAATAAACACATTTTTGGTTTATAAGTAATACCTAAAAGCTTTCCTAAACACTGAATTTGTATCCATAAAATAGTACATCTCTTCCTACCCGGAGTGGACAAAAAGAGCACAGATACATAACGTCCCCCGACATTGCAACATCGTAATGACAGCAGTCTCCGCTGTGGCTGTCCGAGGAATAAGTGAAATCGTGTGTGTTTAATTTGATTATGTTCCAGACTTCAGAAAAGATAAAATGCACATACAGTATTTATGAAAAGTCATTGACTGGGAGACCTGTAGATTTTGTTAAAAAAAAGTTATTCACCCAGAATTTCCATCAGACCATCTTGACGGTTCTTGTATTAATAAAATAAACACGTTAGTCAATAATCAATTTATTCATCGGTAGTCCTTAATTTATACATATTAAACAAAGGGGTCTGCTATGTGAAATGAAAATCAAAACTTTGATATATGATGAACAAAAATAAACTATTTTATTGGGGTTTGCGCTTAAACAAAAGCTTAAAAAAAGCTTAAACTACACTACCGTTCAAACATTTTGGGTCACTTAGAAATTTCCTTATTTTTGAAAGAAAAACACTTTTTTTCAATGAAGATAACTTTAAACTAATCAGAAATACACTCTAATATCTAATATACATTGCTAATGTGGTAAATGACTATTCTAGCTGCAAATGTCTGGTTTTTGGTGCAATATCTACATAGGTGTATAGAGGCCCATTTCCAGCAACTATCACTCCAGTGTTCTAATGGTACAATGTGTTTGCTCATTGCGTCAGAAGGCTAATGGATGATTAGAAAACCCTTGTGCAATCATGTTAGCACAGCTGAAAACAGTTTAGCTGGTTAGAGAAGCTATAAAACTAACCTTCTTTTGAGCAGGTTTAGTATCTGGAAAAAATTATTATTTCAAATACAAATCATTATTTCTAACCTTGTCAATGTCTTGACTATATTTTCTATTCATTTTACAACTTATGGTGGTAAATAAGTGTGACTTTTCATGGAAAACACAAAATAATTGTCTGGGTGACCCCAAACTTTTGAATGGTAGTGTATATTATGCTCCACCAAACTGGCTGTACCTTTGTTGATGATCCACTTCCTCATCAGGTGTGCCTGTGGGCAATTTTGCGGTGCTCTTGGTGGATGGGTTGTCATTACTGAAATGAAGTGACTGTCTGTGTTCATAATTTTACCTGTTGTTAGTAGATCACTGGTAAAAATTGGCCACTCCCTCAGGCGCTGTCTAATTTGCACACTTGCTAATTTGCACAGCCTTAGTAAATCTGCCCCTAAGTAGGAAATATGAATATAAAGTATAACATCTAACACTAAACAAACCACTGAACATCAAACATCAGTGCAACTGACTAAACGACGACCGTAAAAAAAACACACAAAAACGCCCAAATAACGAAATAAATAATTTTCCATTTACTGACAAATGGGCAACACTGATGCAACAGTTGCAGCCAAACGGGTCATTCTGCTGTGTATAATGTTGGGTGTTTTGTACTTTTAATATTGCTAAAATATAAAAAAATGCTCACTATAATGGGTCTCAAATATTTGTAAACGTGCTCTGTTACAGTACTGCAATGAGTTTATTGATGATACACTATAAACTACGCACATAAACCAAAACAATTATAATGATGACTGAAAAACTCCCATTCCCCAAAGTACAACACAACACTTATGAATACAAGTCATAAAAGGTCACACAATTAAGCCTGACAAACAAATAAATAAGCGTTCTTAAACAGTCGCTAATACTGGATGTCCCATTCATTTTCAATAATTCTGTAATTAATATTTACATAATCAAATAAATCTTAGTGTTCAGTCCCTTTCATATTTGTTGAAGTCTAACATGTGGGATTGCCTACATATACGTCACACCTCTTTGTATTCCACTTTCAAACACAGCCTACATTTGCGCCTGTAAAGCCTAATTGGGCTTCCTGTTTTCAGACGAGAATACTTGCTTTCTACGAGCATGCACTAGTCCTGTAAATTTATCAAATCTGGCGTTCATTTCTCACCAGTCCCAGCTTAAACAAAATGAAAATCTGGCAGATGATGCTCTTAACACACTGAAACTAGCTTTTGTTAAATATTATGTTTTTGACAGGAAAACATTTTTAATTAATGATCTCATTATAAAATACAAACTGGATTTTATGTTTTTAACAGAAACCTGGTTAGATGATGACAGTGGATCTCTTCTTATCGAATCAGCCCCTCCCAACTACAGCTTTACTGTAGAAGTGAACCCAGGCTGCATAAGAAAGGAAGAGGAGGAGCTGTTTTGTTTAATGATTCCCTCCAATGCAAGCAGATGTCTTATGATATGCTTACTTCATTTTAATGTGGCTCTTCAGCTGAATTCCTCTTCCCATGTGTTGTTTCTTAATGTTTACAGACCACCTAAACACCATGCAACCTTTTTTGATGATTTTGCAAAGCTGTTGTCTATTATCTGTATTGACTTTTGACTGTGTAGTTATTGTTGGTGATTTTAACATCCATGTTGATAACTCTCAGGAAAGGGAACAAAGAATTGTGTTGTGTCCTTGATAACTTTGGACTGACACCATGTAAGGGAAGAAAAACAACAGAGGACACAGTCTGGACTTGGTTATCTCCAAAGATCTGAACATCGCCAAGGTTATGGTGATGGACGTTGCTCTGTCTGATCATTCTTGTGTTTTCTTTGAGAGTGCTATTAATGTCAACAGAAATATCCAGACAGAGGTCATCAAAAAATGGTACATCAGTGACAATAGCAGTGAAACATTCATCCGAGCCTTCTTCCTCATCCCCCCTCTCTTCACCTTCAGTAAATGAGCTTGTAGAAAATTTCAATGAGATAATTACATTATCAGTGCCATTGCTCCCATCAAGGTTAAGGTGGTCATTATAAAAAGAAACCTCCACGGAGAAATCCCAAACTAGTAAGAGCTGGAAAAAAAAAAGAGTGTTGAAAAGCTGCATGCAGATGGCAAAAACACTAAATTACAGATACAATATGAAATCTATAATAAGAGATTGAGCATTTATAATTTGGAACTGAGAAATGCAAGGCAAGCATACTGTATGTTTCTGGCATCATTGCTAAAAACAACAATAATGAAAGCACCTTGTTCACTGCTGTTGACAGGCTAACAAATCCCTGAGTCAGTAGCTCCTGAACTTCTATCCAGCCGTGCCTGTAATGACTTTGCCTTTTTCTTTACTGACAAAATTCAGAAAATTAGACAGGCAGTGCTCCTATGCCAGGTGCAGGACATGTGCTTCCTGTGTCCATGTACAGAAGACGTAAACACCAAGGCAAATATTTTTTCCAATCACAAAATCTTGGATGACATCATACGCCACCTGAAATCTACTACATGCTGCCTTGATACTCTCCCAACAGGGTTTTTTTTTTTTTTAAAAAAAACGTTTCATATTGTATGGCTTCAGGTCTACTACAGATCATAAATATGTCTCTGCATTCAGGTGTCTTCCCTCAGTGCCTAAAAATAGCTGTTATCAAACCACTTCTAAAAAAGAGAAACCTAGACACCTCACTCATGAACAGCAATAGGCCCATATCAAGCCATTTTATTCCCCGCGGGAGTTCGCTTCATTCATCCTCGTCGCTGTGTACGGCCCTCCCGATGCGGACGCGCGCGTAGCTCAGTGCACGCTCGCGGATCACATCCAACATACGGAGCGCACTTTTCCGGACTCTCTGGTTATTGTGGTTGGCGACTTTAACCAGAGCAATCTGAGCCACGATCTCCCCCGCTACAAACAGTTTATTAAATGCCCCACCAGAGGAAAAAAACACGCTGGATCACTGTTACACCACAGTTAAGGACGCGTATCGCGCTGTTCCCCGCGCTGCGCTCGGACTATCTGATCACGTGATGGTCCACCTCATTCCCACTTACAGAGACTGAAGCTCACTAAACCTGTTGTGAGCACTAAGAAGAAATGGACCAGTGAAGCTGAGGAGAAGCTGGAAACGTGCATGGAAATAACTGACTGGGGCATGTTTAAAGGAGCCACCCATGATTTGGATGAGTACACGGACACTGTGAACTCATATATCCACTTTTGTGAGGAGAGCATTCTTCCATCGCGCACCAGGGTGAGGTACTCTAATGACAAGCCCTGGTTCACTGCTAAGCTCAGACAGATCAGGAAGGAGAAGGAAGCAGCGCTGAAAAGTGGAGACAGGGACCGCTACAGAGAGGTTAAATATCGGTTTAACAGAGAGCTGAAGAGAGCTAAATCTGTGTATTCTGAGAGACTCCAGCAGCAATTCACTGCTAACGACTCGGCTTCTGTGTGGAGAGGACTGAGGCAAATCACCAACTATCGGCCTCAGGCTCCTAAAGGTCAGGATGACAAAGCCCTTTGTCAAAGACTGTCCCAACACTATGCCCGTTTTGACACCTCGTCAGCTGTGTCCAACTCCCCCCCTCCCTCCAGCTCCACAGCCTCCACGGTCCCTACTTCATCAAAGGCGTCCCCCCCTCCTCCCCCCCTGCCCTTGTCATCAGTGAGCAGGACGTGCTCAAACAGTTCTCCAGACTGAACCCGCGCAAGGCCCCCGGTCCAGACGGCGTGTCTCCCTCCACCCTGAGACACTGTGCGAAAGAGCTGGCTCCTGTCTTCACAGACATTTTTAACACCTCCCTTAAGCTATGCCACGTGCCGACCTGCCTCAAATCCTCCACCATCATCCCTGTCCCCAAGAAGCCACGGATCACTGGACTTAACGACTACAGACCTGTAGCGCTCACCTCTGTAGTCATGAAGTCCTTTGAGCGCCTGGTCCTGCCCCACCTCAAGTCCATCACCACTCCCCTCCTGGACCCGCTGCAGTTTGCCTACCGAGCCAACAGGTCTGTAGACGATGCAGTCAACCTGGCCCTCCACTCCATCCTGCAGCACCTGGACTCCCCGGGAACCTACGCCAGGATCCTGTTTGTGGACTTCAGCTCCGCATTCAACACCGTCCGCCCCGCTCTGCTCCGGGACAAGCTGTCCCTGCTCAACGTGCCTGACTCCCTCTGCAGGTGGATCACCGACTTCCTGACGGACCGGAGGCAGCATGTGCGGCTGGGAAAGACTGTCTCAGACTCTGTTAGCATCAGCACCGGATCACCCCAGGGCTGTGTACTTTCCCCCCTACTCTTCTCCCTTTATACCAACTCCTGCACCTCCAGCCACCAGTCTGTCAAGCTGATCAAGTTTGCGGACGACACCACCCTCATCGGGCTCATCTCCAACAGCGACAAGTCCACCTACAGGAGAGAGGTGGCCCAGCTGGCGTCCTGGTGCAACAACAACCTGCAGCTGAACGCTCTGAAGACAGTGGAGATGATTGTGGACTTCAGGAAAGTCACAACTCCTCTGCCCCCCCTCACCCTCACAGGCTCTCCCATCACCACTGCTGATTCCTTCCGCTTCCTAGGCACCACCATCACCAGGGACCTCAAGTGGGAGCCGACCATCAGCTCCCTCATCAAAAAGGCCCAGCAGAGGATGTTCTTCCTGCGGCAGCTGAGGAAGCTCAAGCTACCCACCAAGATGTTAGTGCAGTTCTACATGGCCATCATCGAGTCCATCCTCACCACCTCCATAACCGTGTGGTACGCAGGAGCCACTGCCAGGGACAGACTAAGGCTGCAGCACGTCGTGCGCACTGCTGAGAAAGTGATCGGCTGCAAGCTCCCATCTCTCCAGGATCTGTACATCTCCAGGACCCGGAGGCGTGCTGGCCGGATCATAGCCGATCCTTCACACCCTGGTCACGTACTGTTTGCCCCTCTCCCCTCAGGTAGAAGACTTCGGTCCATTCAGACTAAAACCTCCCGTCACATGAACAGCTTCTTCCCCTCTGCCATCAGACTGCTGAACACTAAGTGACTTATTGACTTTCGTGCACTATGTACGGCAGCTCAACCAGACTCTTGTCAATCATCAGTGTTTTCTTCTTGCATTACCGACTGCACTATATGGTTCTCCATTATTTGCTGCTCGCTAATATATTTAAACTGCTGACTAGTATTACTCATTCTTATTCTACACTTCATTGCATGTATAGTTTATTTCTTTTATTTTGTCATGTTTAATGTTGCAGCATTGCACCGAGACAAATTCCTAGTTTGTGTACTACATGAACAATGGCAATAAATCTGATTCTGATCAAACCTCCCCTTTCTTAGTAAAATTATAGAAAAAGCTGTTTTTCAACAATTGTACAACTTCCTGACATTAAATAACTGTTTTGATATCTTCTAGGCAGGTTTTCAGCCCCACCACAGCACTGAGACAGCTTTAGTTAAGGTTCTTAATGACATCCACTCCAATACAGATAATGGCAACATTTCAGTCTTGGTTCTACAGGACCTCAACGCTGCATTCGACACAGTCGACCATAACATCTTACTAGACCGGCTGAAAAACTGTGTGGGACTTTCTGGTACAGCATTAGCTGGTTTGAGTCCTATTTAAAAGACAGGGACTATTCTGTGTCTATAGGTAACTACAAATCTGAGCGAACAAAAATAACCTTTGGAGTTCTCCAAGGTTCCATTTTGGGACCTTTGCTTTTCAACATCTATATGCTCCCACTAGCTCAAATCATAACAAACAACAAAATATTATCATAATTATGCAGATGATACACAAATCTACCATAATCGTCTCACCAGGAGACTATGGTCCAATTAAAACCTTGATTAAATGCATTGGTCAAATTAAAGTGTGGATGTGCCAAAATTTTCTTCAGTTAAACGAAGACAAAACCGAAATAACAGTTTTCTGAACCAAAGAAGAAAGACTCAAAGTTAGTACTCAGCTTCAATCAATGATGTTAAAAACCAACAGCCAAGCCAGAAATTGGGTGTGGTTCTGGACTCCGACCTGAATTTTAACAGCCACATTAAGACAGTAGTGAAATCAGCCAATTATAACTCAAAGAACATAGTGAGGATTAACGTCTGACGTCTCAGCAGGATCTAGAAAAACTTGGCCATGCATTTATCTTCAGTAAACTGGACTACTGTAATGTTGTCCTCACAGGTATCCCTAAAAAGTCCATCAGACAGCTGCAGTTAGTTCAGACCGCTGCAGCTCGAGTTCTCACTAAGACCACAAAAGCAGATTATACAACTCCAGTCCTCAGATCTTTACACTGGTTTCCTGTCTGTCAAAGAATAGATTTCAAAATACTCCTGTTGGTTTATAAAGCTCTGAATGATTTAGGGCCAAAACACATTTCAGATCTGCTGGTCCATTACGAACCACCCAGAGCCCTCAGGATGTCAGGGTCAGGCCTACTAACTGTGCCCAGAGTTAAAAACAAACATGGTGAGAACGCGTTCAGTTTTTATGCTCCTCACATATAGAACAAACTCCTAGAAAGCATCAGGGCTACTCAAACTCTCAGCTGCTTTAAATCGAGGTTAAAAACTTTCCCACTTGCTGTGCTCTTTCAGTAGAACAATTATTAATCTCCTACAATGCACTGTAATTTTTATTTCTTGCACTTTGTCTTATTCTATTTTAGCTTGTTTTTTCTCTTTAATTTACTTTTTAGTTTGCTTTTAAATTCTTATGTATTCCTTTTGCAATTTGCTGTAATGCTTTAATGTTTTATGTAAAGCACCTTGAATTGTCTTGTACATGAAATGTGCTACACAAATAAATTTGCCTTGAAACAATTAACTTTTCAATGATATTCTAATTTATTGAGATGAAACTGTACAAACTGAAGTGAGATTTTTATATTTGCACAAGTAAATGTAAAGCACTTCCTTCAGACTGTTTTAATCACCCAGTTTCTGCTTTGCTTAGTGTTTTTTACTTTTGCATCACAAATCGGTTTTCATAAATGACTGGGAGAACAACTTCATTCACTTGCTATTATTGGGCCTACCAATCAGAACAAAAGTGGTTTTCATCAAGGAGAAACAAAGATAAACTGGCTTGTTTCAGAGAAATGGAAGTGCTTAGTTGCTGCAACAAGGCCATTAGGTGAATAAGGAAGATTGTGAGCTTATTCATATCTACTGCAGCAGCTATGTCAAGTAGGATCAGAAAAGACTTACCCAAATAAATGTTTAAAGACAAGATTTAAAGGAGGTCACTGATTCTGTTGACCCGATTTCCACAGGAAGGTCTTTCCAGAGGCTCTGGGCCCTGACTGTAAACACTCCATGTCCTCTAGTTTGCAGCCAAGCCCGCACAACAGGGAAAAATAAGATCGAACAAGGATCTCAATTTATATACCATCACATGGTACTACAAGGTCAGACATCAAGGTGAGTGGGGCATGTAAAGTCTAAAAAGCAATCAGGGACCTCATAAGATGAACAATGACTGATTTGCTTCCAGTACCAGTTGCCTCTGACAATCAACCGAGTGAGTATGAATCCAATTGTAGTCAGCACTCTAAAAATCTGGAATCAGTTAAGAAGGAAATTTAGCTTCTGTACTAGGTGTGGGCAATATGGCCTAAAAATATCATAATATTTATATGAATTTTCACAATAACAATATTCTTCACAATATCATGAAACAATAGCTATGTTCCGATCGCCCAATAGTGTACCCCGAAGTGGACTGCAAAGGGGATTCTGCCATATTAAGTGAGATTCCAAACTGAAGGGAGCGAATGGTCTTCAATTCAAAGGGAACTGAGAACTGAGCAGGGAAGAAGTGAACAACGGTACATCACTTCACTGGAAGTTGACAAGAAGATTACCCACAAGCCATTGCACCTCAAATACAAGTAAAATAAACTATTGTTGCTAATGTTATTAACAAGCTAAATTGATGTTGGTTATTGTTTATATCAGCTGATAATACAAATATATTTTTATTACTAATATTCTAAGAAATATAAATTATCCACTGTAGTATCAGTACATGTTCATGGTTACCGTGGTAATGCACGGAGGAAGGGGCTGACAGTTACAGGAAGTTTCAAATGGAGAAATTTTGTGAAGGACAGTTCACTGATATTTCCTGAGAACGGAGCAGGGAATACAGTTGTGAAGTACACTGTGCATCGGAACACAGCTATAATAAACCACCGCATATTAAGTGCACTGTAGATGTCAGGGTTTTATGCTGAATCAGTTTACCTTTAGAAGTCTCTGTTGCACAGACATGTCCCAGTGCTTTTTGGCTCTCGTCACACGGAACCAATGTTTTTTTTTTTTTTTGTTTGTATTTTCCTTTGGGTGGTTGAATAAAATCAGGCTGAAACAGATGAAACGGAATGAAAGTAGAACTCCAGACTCTTTGGATGTCAACACCGTTGGACATTAATACCACTCCAGAGCAGCGGTGTTGACATGCAGAAAAAAAATGCGGGCAAATCATCCACACTGCTGCATCGTTTTGTTTTTTGTTCATTTGAGGTTTTTTTTTTTTAAACATGGCAGCAGTCTGAAACAGCCTTATTTCCACACAACTAGACACAGACACTCCAACCATGAAGCAGCAGCTTTCCCATACCTCGTTTGTTGTGCCGTTTCTCTGGTAACACGTCAGCGGTGTAGCGGTGTGCCATCATCCCGCAGAAGACCCCAAATATTGCAATAATTTTTACACTGGTATCGTGAACGGTAAAATATAGCACACCTCTATTCCATACATCAGCAGGATTTGCCCCTAGTTCTCGTAATCACCTTTTATCATCTTCTTGTTCAGACCCCATTTTTCAGATTTGGTCACACAAAGGACCGTGAGCTACTAAAGACTTTATATGTTGATGGTGTTTTTATATCACTTGTTGATCTTTCAGCTAAACTTGGTATTCTAGCAACACATTTATTTTGCTACTTTCATATTAGACATTTTGCAAGCAGTCAGAATCCTCAATTTCCAAACCAGCCTGCTGAATCTATACTAGTGCCTCTTAGTAATTAATGTAAAACAGAAAGGGCTTAGAGGAAGCATTTATAATCTAATCTCCAAAATGAATATTAATTTTTTTTAATGTTTTAAAAATCTCCTGGGAACAGGAACTCGGAATTAAAATTTTTGATGAGCAGTGGAAAAATATATTAGATCGAGTAAACGCTTCTTCAGTATGTGCCAGGCATATCCTTTTAAATTTAGGACTCTGCGTAGAGCTCATCTGACTATAGAGAGATTGGCCAAAAATACACCCAGATATAGGACCGACTCGTGCAATAGATGTAAAGGATCTTTTTATTTAACCTTTATTTATACAGGTTTACATCCCCCCCACACACACATACACACTACCCTCTTCGGAATTCCCTGTTCCCAGCACACCTAAAACTGCACAATAAATCCTTGCCTTTACCATTTTACTTGCTAGAAGATATTGTTCTTAAATGGAGACACATGTCTCCTCCCACTCATAATAGGGGGATCCATAAAATACTGTTATATCAGACTTGAGAAAATCAGATTTTCTTTGGCAGGATCTCTAAAAAAATGTTTATAAAACATGGCAACCTGTCTTAATATATATTCATTAATTGGCTATTCATGAAGAAAGATTGATTATTAATGACATCTCCCATCTCTTTTTAATTAAATTTATTTTTTAGTAAGGTGGGAATTTGAGGACTGACTGATTCAGATAGGTTGACAGACACTATATGTATTATAAAGTATGTATTTTGTTTGTCATTGGGCTTTTTGATTATTTTTGTATGTATAAAATTTGATTTAACAAAAGACTTCTGATAGGCATATCATTCGCCCCTGACAGGCAAGAACTGACACCGGAAATGATAACCCTTGAATGAAACAGAAAATGGATGTCCAACAAAAAACAAGCACTACAAAAGATAAAAAACACAAACAGAGAAAGGAACCAATATATGGGTCTCCTCAGCAACCTCTACAACTTATCTTTGACTTCAAAATCATGTTTAAAATCATGTACTGTGAGCCAATTTCAGTCTAATGTCTATTTGTAGTCTCCATTTACTGTCACCTGGCGGAGGTGTCGACAATAAGGAACAACCAGCTTCTGACCAACCATTATCAAACCTACTCAGAATTGTCGCGGTTGGGTTAGGTTCAGTTTGAATTTTAGAGCCCTGTACATTTGTGCACCTGCATAGGCAAAAACCTACTCAACCTGATACTACTACTCATTCAGCTAAAAGTGCTCATCTTCTCAAGCCTGAGATTTCTGTAACTTCCTGTTGTGCTTTATCTTACCCTTTGGAGCCTTTACTTTCCTCCTCTGAACTCTTCCTCTCTCCACTTGTCTTTTTCTCCCCTTCACTCCTGTCTGGTTTCTCCATTTTCACAGTTGCTTTTCTGGGAGCTGTTGGGAAAAAAGAAAGAAGGTGATGGTGGTGCAGAGGTTGAGGTGGAGAAATATTTTTGCCTTGTTTCACTACTGATAAAAGTGCAGCCAATTTACACTCATTTTTTATGCAAGCACAAGGCTATGCAAATTCATTCTCACCAAAGAAACTGCTGATGGGGGCTTTCTTGGCCTGCTCCTTATCTTTCTGCTCTTTTGCTTCCTTCTGCTTGTGACTTTTTGGGCTCCCCTCACTGTCTTGCATGTCCTTTTCATCCGCCTCCATTTTGGCAACAGCAGGTCTTTTCTCATCATCCACCTTTTCCTTTTTTTCATTTTTCTTTTTTGCCCCCTCAGCTTTTTTCTCTGTGGTCTTTTTTTCCTCCTGCTCCTCATCTTTCTTGGCCTCCTCTCCTTCGTCTTTGCTCTCGCTGCCCACCTCCTCGTCTGATTTGTTTTCCGTGGTCACTGCCTTTTCAACCCTTTCTTCCTTCGCACAAACCTCCTCTTCCATGGGTTCATCGGTGTTTCCTGTACATGGCAAGACAGAAAGGTAGTGAAGTCAGTCAAAGGAAAAATGCCAGCAGGTTCACCAAGGGCAACCCTCATTTTTTATGAGCCCACGTTTGAAGACAGTTTTGAACAGCCTCCTTCAATAAATGCCGGAGGTTATATTTTTGAGGTTTCCTTTTTCACCCAGGGAAAGCCCACGAAGAGAGAAATTGCTATTGACAAACCTGTAGCACTGACTCCCAGCAGACAGAGCTGGGGTCATGGCGCTGGCCAGGCGAGGAGCCAGACATAAAAGTTTAACTTTCTCATCCAAACATTAAAGTATGTGGAAGAATGGAGAATTGAATGTAAGTCACATCCTGTATTTTAACAAATACATTACAGAAAAGGGGAAAGGGTGCCATTTTAAAGTCAGCAAACACACTGAGGTCCATCCATCCATCCATCTTCTTCCGCTTAATTCTTTTCGGGTCGCGGGGGGCTGAAGCCTATCCCAGCATCTTTGGGTGAGAGGCAAGGTACACCCTGGACAGATCGCCAGTCCATCGCAGGGCCAACACAGAGAGACAGACAACCTTTCACTCTCACAGTCATATGTAAGGACAATTTAGAATCCCCAGTTTGATGCCAATTAACCTAACTTGCATGTTTTTGGCATGTGGGAGGAAACCAGAGAAATCCCGAAGTAAACCCACACAGACACGGACAGAACATGCAAACTCCACACAGATCACTGTTGGTCGGGGGCTGGGATCGAACTCAGGATCCCCCAGCCAAGGGTGAGTTGCTGTGCTGCCGCAGTGCAAACCACTCCGCCACCGTGCTGTTCAAAGTACCTGATTGCTGGGGTCTTTCTGCAACTGTGGGGGTTCCCCCTACAGTTGATAGTGCTATGAGATGACTGTTGTTGTGAAATGGCGCTATATAAATAAAGTTGAATTGAATTGAATTGAATTGAAAGTAAAACAACTCAAGTTTGGGGCAGAAAAAAAGCTGCCGTCTGTTTTCACCTTTGTTTTCCTGGGGAAAAAAAGCTTGTACCCAAACACTGACAAACAGATGAAATAAAACTCCTTAACTTTGCCTTTTTAAACTTAGGTTAAGGTCAAACAACAATTAGAATACATAGAAACCCTGCATTCCTTTTAATGGCAATTTGCCTTTGCAGCCAAAGTAGTCTTGCTGCAATTTCCAAAAAGGGAGTCAAGATGAACCTCCGTCACAAAATAGATCTGTAGCATTATAACTGATGGCTTAAGTCATCAGGTCTTTTGGTGTACAAGGGGCGCTGCTGAAGTCATTCTATGACACGGTGGTGGCATCAGCCATCACTTTTGGAGTGGTCTGCTGGGGCAGTGGCATTACTGCAGCCGATAGGAAGAGACTGAACAAACTGATTAAGAAAGCTAGCTCTGTCCTGGGGCAGCGCCTTGATCCGATGGAGGAGATAGGAGAGAGAAGGACGGTGGCTAAACTGTCATCTCTGCTGGAGTCCGAGTTCCACCCTATGCAGGACATACTGAATGCACTGAGGAGCTCATTTAGCAGCAGACTACATCATCCCAGGTGCACAACCGAGAGGTTTCGTAGGTCCTTCCTACCAACGGCTGTCAGACTGTACAACCTAAGCAGGGCTGCTCGCAGAGATAGCAAAAAGACGTAACAAACTAATAGTTTTTTGAATGCAAAAGATGCAATAGACTTACACAATGGTCCTCTCCGGCATACAACTAGGAACATACCGGTCGCTATGGAGGGTGAGAATATGTATGGGCACATAATCATACCATGTAGGATAACTAAGTAGACGGTTATGCTGTTTCATTCCATCTAGCAACACTGTGTGTGTTTATATATTTGCATATTTATTCCATCTAGCTACAATGCTCCGTACTGTGGGTGTTTATATATTTATATATCTACATATTATTCCATCTAGTTACATTGCTCCGCACTGTGTGTGTTTATATACTTGCATATTTATTCCACCTAGCTGCAATGCTCCGTACTGTGGGTGTTTATATATTTACATATTTATTCCATCTAGCTACAATGCTCTGCACTGTGTGTTCATATATTCATATATTTATTCCATCCAGCTACAATGCTCTGCACTGTGTGTCTGTGTGTGTGTGTATATATATATATTTTATAGTAATATGTACATATGTTTATTAGCTGCTCTTGCTTGCTTGTTTTTTTTCTTGCCTTCTGATTGTTGCTCTGAGTGTTGCTATCCCTGTGCTGTTGCAATCCTGGAATTTCCCCGTTGTGGGACTAATAAAGGCTTATCTTATCTTATCTTATCTTATCTTAAGCTTATGTCTGCTCCAGCATTTCAACAAGAAGATTAGATCATGATTGCCAGACTTCCTTTAATCCTTTCAAAGTCGGGTTTTGTTTGTTTTTCCTCCCTCTCTATATTTGCGTGCCTTTGGGTCAATTGTACACCATTTTATTTGTTCAATATATTGTATTTTTTTAGTCAAAATTTATCACAGTTGGATACAGGGTGTAGTGTCAACTCACCAGCTAACATTTGCATCTATAGACAATACCCATTTAGGTTTAGTAAACAGACAAATGGAAAAAGAACCTCACCATAACTGGAGCACAGCATATTTGGAAAGGCTGCTATTTAACTGTAGAGTTGTGAATTTTCAGTAGCCTCACGATTCAATTTGAGAGTCGCCTGAAATGATTCTCAGTGCAATTCAATTTTCTGTATTATTGAAAATGACTATTTCTTCCATCAAAAATGAACATTCCACCATCTACGTCGGCCCCCCCAGCACGGCATCGGGGAATGGACAGGGAAGGCCGCAATTGGGGAACTGTCACCGTGGGTCGTCGTCCCACCCAACACCAGACCAGCCATTTGCCATTTTCCTCAAGATCACACCAGGGAACATGCAGCACTGCAGGATGTCTGACTCCTGACAAGCTGGAAGCGCAACACAGAAGGCCTGGTTGCTATGAAGACCAATGGGGCTAATGTTTTGAAAGCAGCGCAAGTGGATGATTGGAGTGCTTTTAGCCACAAACTTCATCTCTCCATTGGTGAGCAAAGTGTAGCACTGAAAAAATTTATATGAAATGAGAAAAGAAAATGCCAATATATAATTTTCAGTCTACAGCAAGAATAACTTACAGGGCTAATATCCTAATATTGTCCATAAGATGAAACATCTGGAAATGTGCAGTCTTACACAGCGACCACTGCTTAAACTAAAAGTTAGTTCATAAACTATCAGACCTATTAATGTGTGAATTAACAAGTCAATAATAGTGTCAAAGGCCAAAATAACTATACTTGTCATGAATGGCCCCTCCAGGGCAGAAAGACAGACCCACGCGCTGAACTGCAGTAGTGACATTTAATAACAAAAATTCCAAAACTGTGCAGACAATACAAAAATACAAACAAGGGTAACTTACAGTAAGAGGCACTCCAGAGCCGGAACTGCTCTGGCAGAGAAGAGGAGGATACACAGAGGAATACCGTCCATTCAACTCCAAACAAGACTGCCGAAACGAAACAATGAGCTGACAGTGCTTAAATAACAGACATACTAATGAGCAGCAGGTGCGGGCGGCTGAGTAGGCAGATGACCTAATTACACAACTGCTCACAGCTGAGATGACTGGGAAAACAGACTGTGAGCAGCTAGTGGGAGTGTCTGGAGAAGAGAGGCACATGTGGCAAAAACCCAAAACATATACAGAAAATAACAAAATGATACTAGCAGACATACAATACTCAGAAATAAATTAAGAGTCTGGGCTCTGAGGAAACACTGCGCCTCGTCTCATGACAGTATTATTTAAACTAGAATCACCAATTCTGAACACCTATTGGATTATGAATGGAAAAAGATCCTGAGTGTAAAATTACAGTGACAATTACCAGGTCTGAATTCAGAGCATTACCTTGAAATTACAGACGCCTCGAGGTGAGACGTGAATCTGCATCTAAGTAATGTGAAATCTATTACTTCCTTTATAAAGTTAGGCATTGCAAAATGTGTGACTCATTTTTGGGAGAGGGACTAAAATCAACTAGAACTCCAGTTCCACTTTCTTCTTCTTCTTTAAGAAGCCCCTATTAGTCTTTTTTTTTTTCTGCATGCTGACAAAGCTACCAGAGGTGTTAATGAAATGTCTGAGACACGCTTTGTTTAAAAAAAAAAAACAAAAACAAAAACACTGTGCTCCTCAAAATAGGCAGTTTCATATCGCTTTTAATGCTAATGAGCCTCAGCTCATCCCATACTCCTTCATTTATCATTTCATCAAGATCTCCATTTTGATTTTAGCTGCTGGACTAAGTAATATAATAAAAAAAAAAAAAAATACTGTCTGAGTTTAAAAGCCCCAAAAAAGGATTATTAGACACATGCAGTTTTGATGGTCAATTGCAATCGACAGTCCCTGAGGTGTATTAAGCACAGAAACAACCCTGAATGAGTTAAGGGCTAATCGTATGAGTCCACCGAGGCGTCCGTTAACAAAAGGTCCCCACACCTCCTCCACATCAAGATCTGTCGGGAACGTGAAAGGGGCGTAACCAGGCAAGACAGAGAGTCCAATACTCTGTAGCCACAAAATGTGCGGAGTGCATCACTGTCTAGTCACAGAACTTCGGCCGGTGTTATGCCGAAAATTGCTCGCTTGCCGAGAATTGCATCACATAAGTCCAAGTCAAGAATTGCAAGTAAGCCGAGAAATGCATCCCGCTGTCGCAAGCAGGTGTTTAGTGCAAGTCAGAGTCAATACACGTTCTCTCTGGCATGGCATACAGACCCTCACCAACTGCAAACCTCCACCTCAGACCTGTGCGAGTGACATCACACTGCTGAACAACCTAAATGACTTCTTTGGCCGCTTTGAAGCACAAAACAGCACATCAGCACAGAAGACCACTCCTCCTCCAGACGAGCAAGCTGTAAGTCTGGATCCGGCTAGCGTGAAGATTACCCTCTCCAGGATCAACCCACGCAAGGCAGCTGGACCAGACAACATACCAGGTTGCGTTCTGAAAGACTGTGTGGAGGAACTCAAGAATGTCCTGGCCGACATCTTCAACACCCCCGAGTCAAGCTGTTGTCCCCACATGTTTCAAAATTGCAACCACAATACCAGTCCTAAAGAAACCCGTCCCATCCAGCTACAATGATTACCGGGCAGGAGCACTGACCTCCATCATAATGAAGTGCTTCGAGTGGCTGGTCATGCAGAACATCAAGTCCACCCTCCCTCCCTCCCTCCCACAACCCATCTCAGTTTGCATACAGGTCAAACAGATCCACAGAAGATGCAATCTCTGCTGCTCTCCATCCAGCCCTCACCCACCTGGTCTCAAAGAACTCCTATATGCAAATGCTGTTCTGAGACTTCAGCTCAGCATTCAACACATTCATCCCCCAGCACCTAACATAGAAACTCAGACACTTGGGACTCAAAACCTCTCTCTGTAACTGGGTGCTGGACTTTCTCACAGGGAGACCACAGAAGGTGAGGGTGGGCAGGAACACCTCCAAGACCATCACACTGAGCACAGGGGCCCCATAAGGGTGTGTGCTCAGCCCGCTACTCTTCACCCTGCTGACCCATGACTGCGTACAAGCCTACAGCACCAACGACATCATTAAGTTTGCAGACGACATAACGGTGGTGGGCCTCATCACAAACAATTAAGAGGCCAACTACAGAAATTACGTGAACCAACTGGTCCAGTGATGTAAAGACAATAATCTCTTCCTGAACATGGGAAAAACCAAGGAGATTGTGGTCGACTTCAGGAAAGGACACACACAGCATCCACCTCTGATCATTGATAGAGCAGCTGTGGAGAGGGTGAGCAGCACCAAGTTCCTGGGGATACACATTTCCAAGGACCTCTCCTGGTCCAACAACACTACATCACTAGCCAAGAAGGCTCAAACTCGCCTCCATTTCCTCCACACACTGAGGAGAGTGTGAGTCCCACCCTCCATCATGTGCTCATTCTACTGGGGCACCATTGAGAGCATCCTCACCAGCTGCATCACTGTGTGGTACGGAAGCTGCACTGCCTCCTGCTGGAAGACTCTAAAACGCACAGTGAAAGCAGCCAACAAGATCATCGGTACGCCCCCCCCCCCACCGCCCCCGGACATCTACCACACCCACCTCACCTGCAGAGCCATCAACATCGCAGATGACACGTCCCACCCCTCACACTCCCTCTTCAGCCCCCTGCCGTCGGGGAGAAGGTACTGGAGCCTCTGGGCCCACTCCTCAAGACTGCTAAACAGCTTTGTTCACCAGGTCATTAGGACCCTGAACCCTGAACTCTGCCCCCCCCCCCCCCACACACACACACACACACCTGAACCATAACACACTCATCCACACAATAACTACCTCAGCTGTCTGCACAGAAAGACTTGGCACACCAACAGTAATACATCTGCTGCTGTATGTCTCTGCACCTTACTGCAACTATTTGCACAAATGGCATACCTGCTGCTGTCTCTTAATGCTATTACTGATCCTGTGCAGTCCAATATATCACTGTCTGCACCTCCACTACCAAACTGAACTTGCAATTACAGGTACTATGGCTCTACTTTTTTTCTGTACATAGGATTGCTGGGTTTTATCTTTATTTGCACTACGGGTAGCATTACGGTATATAGACTACTGTTGTTGTTTTTCATCCTTATTCCTTCTTTTCTTATATACTGCGCACACCACTAAGATAGAGAAAACAGCATTTCAATTCTCCTATGCTTTCAGCGCATTCAGAAGTATTGACAAAAATCTTTAGATCTTTGAAAACAACTAAACACTTTGAAAAAGTGATTACCCTTACTCTGAAAAAGTGATTACCCTTTTTACCAACAATGCATAAATGCAAAATCTCAACTTTGAACTTTGATTGTAAAATGTGGAGTTGGATCACTAGGATTTCTAACCCTCTTTAAAACACTACAATGTCTGGCGATTCACTCTTTTATCACTCTATAAAAGTACGAAATCTGTTTGTGTGTCTGTGTCACGCTTCATAGGACATCATAGGATGGCCTATGATCTCTACCTGAACATCATAGGACGTCCTATGAACTCAGCATCATAGGACACATAGACAAATGTGTCTTTATGATGTCATATAGACTATGAACTCAAGCATCATAGGACGACTTGCGATGCCTATATGACGGCACATAGACAAATGTGTCTTTATGATGTCATATACATCAAGCCCACGGCATAGACAAATATGTCTTTATGATGTCATATACATCAAGGCTGCCTTCATGTCTTTATGATGTCATATACAGTGAGTCCATGCCGGAAAGCCTCTTTTTGCTCAGATCTATTTTCATGATCCTGTCCATGAACTGGAATTACGATGCACCTATCCCTCAACCAGTGGTCTCAATGAAGAAGAAGAAGAAGAAGACCCACCAGATGGAGAGCAATAGAATGACGACAACTGCTGCACGTCAGAAAAGATGCCATGACGATGAAACACCTGAGGTTCCAGCAGTACATCGCACCCGTCTGAGACAGGAGGACACCCTTCACCAGCATAGGGTACGACAGACTTTAAAGCACGTTTTTAGGACACCATAAGACTGCCTATGATCTCTGCCTAATCATCATAGCACGTCCTATGAACTCAGGCATCACAGGACGACTCGCCATGCCTACATGACGGCAAATATGTAACCTTGACAAATGCCAGTCTACACTACAAATGTGTAAAATGCCAAGCAAAGGGCTGATTTTCTCTCGGTGCTCCGGTTTCTTGGTTTCTACGGGCATGCACAGGCCTTCCTGAACAGGGTCGCAAGCCACTTTTTCAGGATCGTGCCCATGAACTGGAATTATGACGCACCGATCCCTGAATCAGTGGTCTGAACGAAGAAGAAGAAGACCCACCAGATGATGTCTATATGATGGCACATAGACAGAGCACATGACTCCCTACAAGACATATACAGTATATAGACACAGGTAAGAAACATAACACAGAATAGTGACAGGCAGGAGAAGAAGTAACAAGCAGGGGCAAACAACCCCAGATGGCAGGGCAATACATCCCCTCTACGGGCATGCACGGGTTTCTACAGGCATGCACGGGTATGCACTAGTAAACATAATTTACAAGAGGTAACAACAATTTTTACTTCTAAAAATGTGTAACGGGTACTTCTAAAAATGCACAAATGGTTACAAGCCCGGCTGTAGTGTTATAGTTTGTGGCAGATGGGATGCAATTCATGGCAAGCAAGCAATTCTCAGCATAACACCGGTTTTCAAGCAGTATTTTTGGCTACAAAAGTGCAGTTTGATGAGCTTTTTCTGTCTACCCCAATTTGCTCTGCTCTCCCTGACCTGCACATCATTGGTCGCCGTGACTCCTGGTGGGCGGGCTGTTCTAGTTTGTTCATGACTCGTCCAGTCATTAAGCTTTCACCTATATCTTCAAAAGTAACAAGCGAAATATTTTTCTGAAAGCGGTCAAGGCGAGAAATAAATGTGTCGTTGCCAAATATGCGTTTCCTTTTTACCAATGACTGCTATTAAGTTCAACAAAAGCTCCAGTAAGCAACTGGCTCCATGCACCTGCTCCTCATTTACATTTTATGTACCGGAGCGGGGATTCAAGAAGAGGAGGAGTGGGTACCTCCAACTGACGGCTCGAGATTCTTGAAGCCACACTACCAGAGTGTGGTAGTGGACGGTCAGACCAGCTAACATTAGCAACCCAATGTACACAGTTATAACTAGAAAAGCACTCGGAGAGCGCAGACCTCCGCCAAGCGGCACAGTTCCCCCCATACAGTGTTTGTGTGTACGTTTTCAGATTCCCTGAGCATGAAAAGATATGACTAGCAATTGGATTCACAATGATTATTTGTTTATTTGACATGGACAGTGCAATAAACAGACAATTAATGAATGACAATCAATGTGATAGTGATAGGATTAGTGGTTCAGTAGTGTAAAACGGAGCTATAAGGGACGGCGGGGTTGATAAGGGACACTTTTCTGGGAAATGTTTTAAATGTAATTCTGCTTTTTTTATTTTGAGCAGGACGCCGAGTTGTGTTGTTATTGTCAAATATCCATGAATCCTTCATCAAATGTAGGCGGAAGCAAAATTAAAAAAGCAGAATTACATTTAGAAAAGTGTCCCATATTACCCCGCCGTCCCTTATAGCCCCGTTTTACGGTAGTAAAAGCATTGCCTCCTTGGCGGAGGTAATAAACTGAAGTGTTGGTGTGTCCATCTCCTCCACTGACGGATGCAGATGGGTTGACAGGTTGCCGTGGGTTTTATATTATATTGGGGTTGCGCTCCGCGTCAAAACAGAATTTAGAATTTTCCCCGGCAGAGAGGTCGTTTTTACGCAGTGCCTATAGCTGGGCGGGGAATTTGTGGCAAATAATCGGGCGGCGGACAGGTGGCCGTGTTAGGTTTTGCAGCGTGGCGCAAAAACAGGCACGCTGGCGGGCCCAGGCCAGCAGTGTTTTCCGCGTGCTTTTGTGCCTAAAACGTTGAAGAACGCGGAGTTTGTGTTGCTCAGACACGACGCCCAGCACCGTCCATTGCGCCTGCGCACATGTTGAAAATGGCCCTATGTCACAGTGTTGAAAAATGCTTTAAAAAAATTCCTGTATCCAGACGGTGAACCGGATCACCCCCAAAATTTAATCAGTTCTTCCTTGTACCATTTCCAACAACGCCTGAAATTTTCATGCAAATCCGTCCAAGACTTTTTGAGTTATCTTGCTAACCAACAGACAAACAGACAAACAGACAAACCCTGGCAAAAACATAACCTCCTCCTGGCCTTTTCGGCCTGGCGGAGGTAATTACCATAATACAAAAAATAAGAATGGTGTGAGATATAAGTGTTATCAGAATCAGAATGAGATTTATTGCCATTGTTCATGTAGTACACAAACTAGGAATTTGTCTCGGTGCAATGCTGCAACATTAAACAGAGTAGCACTAAAGATAAAAACTATGCATGCAATAAAAGGTAGAATAAGAATAAGTAATGATAATCTATGCAATTTTTAAATATATTAACAAGAGCAGCAGATATTGTGGAGTTCCACATAGTGCAGTCGACAATGCAAAAAGAAAACAAGTGATAATTGTCATGAGTCTGGTTGAGCTGCTGTACATAGTGCACGAGAGTCCAATATGTTGAGGCCAGGAGTGGAGCTGAACACTGCTTTATTAAACCAGCTGGACTCTGTACACTCGACCACACATGCAGCCGCTTGGCAGAGGAAAGGCGGAAGAGACCACCCCGCTACCAGCAGCCCCTCTTATACCACCAGAGATGGCAGAACCAGAAACCGGGGCCATCATCCCATACCACACAAATAAGAGCTCCAACAATAACAGTATATGAACATTAAACAAATACATAATATTTCCCACCCCTGCAGAAAATCCAAAATACACACACACACACACACACACACACACACACACAAAATCAACCCACCCCAATTTGGAACCCAAATCATCCACTAAACATAAGCAAACTAAAATCACCAAAAGGGGCCTATGACATTCACACCAAAAGAACTAAAATTAGGGAGGACGGGTAGACTGCCGTCCTACCCCCCACATAGCGAGGCGAGTTATTCTGCCGCCTAAACTATTAAAGCCCATAAAAGAAAAATGCTGCCGTTTGTCCTATAAACCATACTAAAATAATCCCCAAAACTGTTAACACAGAACAATAGTTAAACATTCTGAACACATCCATGACTTGGTGAGGATGACCTGTGCACCCCCCCCCCCCCAAGACCCTTCAACATCAGTCCACCCCTGGCGGCAGTCCACTTCCCGGACCACAGCTGGTCACCTCCACCTCGGAGCATCTTCTCCTCTGCACCTCCGAGCGTTCCAACCGTCTGGGGTCGTGCCCACCCGTCTTCCTCAGGGCACGCCGTAATTCATTGGGATGGCGCCATGAGCCATCCGACAGCAAAAGATATCGATCGTGCTGTTCACACGTCACCTGCAGCCGATCCTGGTACCGTTCCATATCCCACTTCCGTCTCACCCGCCTGGACCTCGCCTCCGCCCGAGCCCAAACCCAGTCTGCGACTCCCAAGTGGGGCCTTGCACGGCCTGCAGTGTTTCCACCTGACACTCACTCTTCCAGTGCCACTCGGTCCTGCCCTGACTGCTTGTAGCTCCACTGCTGACCCCGCCCCTGTGGTCCCGTGTTCACCAGTCCTCCACGGCTGTGCTCCAGGAACATCCCAGACCATCACTTGGGCCCCGCTCGTCGCCGCAGGTCCTCCCCTATGCCGCAAGGCACCCACATCCATGGCAGCTCGGATACTGGCACCGGGGTCCACTCGTGGCGACCCTGAGCGCAACGCAGCCTGTCCACTTTTTGGAGTGCCCAGCAACGGTTCATCCCACACTGCGTCATCCTGGACCCTCGGAACCAGTCGGTCCCACAGTTTGCCACCTGACCACTCTTCCCCAGTGCCGCTCCTGATGGAGAATCCAAGGCCATAAAATAAGTTGCAGCCCATGATGTTACAGCTGTAGGCCGTCACGATGAACACCACAGCGGCCATCATCGCCGACCTGTACCGAGCCGCAAACGTGATGGTACCCACCGTGGCCACCTGTCCTCCTCCATAGCCGCAAAGCGGCGCTGAGAAACTTCCAGTCCTGTAGTGGGGAAAACACTGTCTGACTGTAGCCCAATTCAGTACAGAACTCTCCGCTCCCGTGTCGACCAACATCGGTACCGGAACTCCATCCAAAATTACCATGCAGTGCGTGCGCCCATCGGTACTTGGGGACACCGTGTGTACCACCTTTGGATGGGGAGAAGTTGAAGTCTTGCGTGGGCTCTCTTGTCCAGCTGACTGGCGCGAAATGATGGAGACGGCAGCAATTTCCACAGTGCTTCCCTCTTGCTACAGACTCTCTGGCCTTGTGGTGATGCTTCGTGGACCAACAACCCATACACCTGGGCTTCCCCGGGGCAGACCTCATCCGTGCAGCATTGGCCTCCTCCACATCATCCACGACTCTCCCATCGCTGTCCGGGTCCACTACCTGTGCAGCCATGGGGGATCTTGAACCACCCAGTGAAAGGCGCTCACTTAGCTCCCGAGTTAGCTTATCTGCTGCTTCCAGCTGTAGCGCTAACTCGACAGCCCTAGTCGGCATCAACTCCCCCATGAACATGAGCAGCTTGGAGCAGACTGCAGCACAGTTGGTGTGTTCCGCCAACTGGCGACATACCATTTCTTCTTCCAACAGCCCGAACCGGCACTCAATGGCCAACTGCCTTAAGTCCGACACAAACCACTGGATCGGTTCGCCTACCTATTGGCAGCATTGTCTGAACTTAATCTGCCTAATGATGACGTTGTCCGGCGCCCTGAAATGGTGGGCCATTAACTCAACCCCTTCTTCATATGTCTCCGCATCTCCAAGCATGCCCATAATTCTTTGTCCCTCCATTCCCAGGTTGTGTACTAAAAATGCACGAGCTCGCAGTTTCTCCATTCTTCCCAGGTCCAACGCAACCATGTACGTCTGGAAAGAATCATACCAACAAGGCCACGGGACAGACAGCTCCCCCGGGAGCTCCAGGAATGGATGACTTGGTGCTCCACATGACTCCATGAGTTTACCTCTCGTAGTCAAATGTTATGTCGTAACTAGTAGACAAGGATGAGGCCAGGAGTGGAACTGAACACTGCTTTACGAAACCAGCTGGACTCTGTACACCCGACCACACATGCAGCCGTTTAGCAGAGGAAAGGTGGAAGAGACCACCCCCCTACCAGCAGCCCCTCTTATGCCACCGGAGACAGCAGAACCGGAAACCAGGGCCATCATCCCGTACCACACAAATAAAAGCTCCAACAGTAACAGTATATGAACATTGAACAAATGCATAATAATACTCCCCCCCCCCCCCCCCACTACTCACAAAATGTTACGGATATTTGGCTTTCGGGTGAAATTTCTGGAAAATGTAAAAAGTTCATGCTACAGTGATATCATGAAAGTAGAGCATTTAAGTAAAGACATGCAATGGTAATTTCCTCATCTCAAACAATGTATTGAAACAAAAGACTGCCACAATCGAAATTGTGGCAGGCTAGTCCAGCTTACTCAGATTAAAGGGACACTTTTTAATCGGAGTAAACTGGACTAGCCTGCCACAATTTCGATATCCAGCTTATTTTTTCCCATTAAAATCTGATGTGTTTTCAAAGTGTTCCCTTTATTTTTTTGAGCAGTATATTTTTGAGGCTGATAAATGATTTGCATGTTGTGGTGAACCCTCTCTGTTTTGTTTTTTTTTTTTCAGCCACAGGATGGTCCATTTCACTTCCAGTGAGAACTCCTCTGACCATATGTTGTGGGTTCACAGCAACAGCTTCCAAATGCAAATGCCACACCTAGAATTAACTCCAGACCTGTTTTGTTGATTGATGATGGATTAATAATGAAATAGCCATTGCAGCCCATGAAACAGCTTTTGAGTCAACAGTCCATTGCTTTTGAGGCCCTGAAATTAGTTTTTGTATAAAAATGGTTGCAATTCCTAAACTGTAACTTCAGTTTGTGAATGTGAATAACCTATGATTAAAGTTTAGTGTCTGCAAAAAGTTAAATTAGATGGGCAATCCGTTACAATGCTGATGTAACTGGTACCCATGTAATACGAGGAAAAAATAAAATAGGCCAGAATGGCATGAGATATGTTAACTGTGGAATAATGAATGAGCTGTGACACCGGATGTGTAGTGGGGTGTCAAGAATGTACAAAGAGGAGTTGGGCAAGCTCACTAGTTAAGGTAGGTGCACTGTAGCTAGGTGAGCTCCAATGCTCGGAGGAAAAGTTCCTCTTCTCCTCCTCCGAGAGGGCGTGAAGACAAGCCAGGAGACAGGATTGAATCAGGTCTAATAAGTACTGATGTAATAACCTCATGGAAGAGAACAGCAAATCCAAACAAAATATTTCAGGCAGAATTGTAGTCCTAGTGACTGCGGGAGGAGAGAACTTCAGGCTACGTCTGAAATCCCGGTTCTTCGAGTAGTATGAGTGAGATGTCTCACTATGGGATATGCCCCTCCTGCGTATACCTCAGCAGTATTTATATCATTATGCCAATCCTGATTGGCAGCTGATTGCAATGCCACACCTCACATAATCACCTCTTATAAGAAGCCCAAGCTACGATGTAGCATTATTCAAGATAAGCACCTCTTCTTGCTTCACCCAGCAAGAAGGGTTGTCTGGTGAGACATCTCACTCATACTACTTAAACAACCGGGGATACAACCATATCCTTAAGTTCTTCTTCATAGTACCTGTTTCGATGTCTCACTATCGGATATGGAGATTCCCGTATTGCCAGACGAGCCTATCTCGACAATCATCAGCACTAAGCAGCAACTTGGCTGCCTAGAGGTCCTGGAGTGAGCACTGCCTGAGCCACGCTCCAAGCAGGACATCCATCCTACAAAACTGAACAAAAGTAAGAGGCCAGGACAAGCTCACCGCCTCACAAATGTCCCCTCAGGAAACCCCCTTAAATAGAGCGCACAATGCCGCCAGGGCCCAAGTGGAGTGAGCCTTCAGGCCCACTGGTGCCTGAAGGCCCCATGCAAAGTATGCCAGAGTGACTGCCTCCCTCCACAATCCAGTGGACAAACCGCTGCTTGATGACCGGCCTACCGGAATGAGGTTTGGCCCAGGACACGAAGAGCTGGTCACTTTTTCTGAGCGCCTTTGTCCTGTCCATATAAGCACGTAAGGCACAGACAGAGAATAGTAAGTGTGACTGCTGTTCTTCAGAAGAAGAGGAGGAAGAAGAAAATGCCATCAAGATGATGGGCGTGACTTCCGGTTATGGCTGCCACGTAGGACGGACGTGTCTCGCTCTGCTCTGCTCCTGGAGAAAAAAAATCGGCAAATAACTCTCTCATTTGGGACAGAACGTATCCCAGCATTTGGGCGAGGATATGTCGGCGAAGCCTAAGGCTGGAAAACCAGGAAAAAGAAAAAGCGAGCCGCCGAAACAGTCCAAATTAACGGACTTTCAGGTCTGTGACGCAGCAAACAAAACTCCATATATGGCGGAGGAGGCTGGCGGCGGTGCGATGTCTGCGGGGAATGGCGCAGATGCGCTGATGGCTGCCATGAGTTCAATGAGAGCGGACTTTTCCTCTAGATTTGATGGGATTATGACAGCGTTGGAAGGAATAAGAAAGGAATTGGGTGACTGTGTAGAACGAACGGCGCAGATGGAGCTCCGTCTCGCTAGTGCTGAAGATGACGTCACCCGTCTTCAATTAAAGGTGCGCACTTTGGAAAAAAAAAATAAATCTCTGGAAGATAATATTTTGGATTTGGAATCTCGGTCGAGACAGAATAATTTGAGGCTGGTGGGTCTTCCAGAGGAATCAGAAGGTCGGGACGTATGTTCCTTTCTGGAAAAGTGGATTCCGGAGGTGCTGGGCAGCGAGGAGTTGCAATCAGCAGTGGTTCTGGAAAAAGCACATCGTATTGGCCCACGGAGAGATAAGGGACCGCCGAGGACCTTAATTATGAAGTTTCTTAGCAACAGAGACAGGATGAAGATCTTCAACACTGCACGTGCTAAAGGAGAGATTAAACACCAGGACCAGCAGGTGCGGTTCTACCCAGATTTGGCCACAGGAATCCAGCAATTGAGGAAGCAGTTTGATCCCATAAGTAAGGAGCTGCACAACCTTGGGATTCGTCATGGTGTAATCTATCCTGCGAGACTGCTGACCACGTATGAGGGCAGAACCCACATCTTCAAGACCCCAGAGGAGGCGCAGGAGTTCATCAAGAAGATCAAAGAAGAAGAAGAGACTGGTGGGAGCTAAGCATGAACAAAATATAAGGTAGAATAATTAAGCATTTGCATAGGCATCTGACTGACTTGAAGTAAATAGTAAGTTTACAAAATATAGATTGTATTATATATTAAAAAAACAAAACAAAAACAAAACAAAAAAAAAAAAAAAAAACTATGATGTACAAAGTTGTTAAAAATTTTGGAGTTAAGTTGGAAAACTACAGAGGAGAGTTAATGTTACGTCATTAAAAGCAGTAGAGTTAGGGTGATTGGGAGGATGAAGAAGGAGTGGCTTAGGCTGTTCCCCGTGGGTGTGGAACGGTCGATGGCTATATCGGGAGACAGAATTTTTCTTTTGATTTTGGGGGGTTTGCCACAAGTGTGGGAAGGGGAAATTTGTTTATGTGTAGTTTGTAGGATGAATGTTCAACCACTCATGTTTTTGCTTCTCTGTATGAGCATGTTTACACTGCAAGGTAATCCTAAACTCTCTATTGATCATGGACCAAAGTGTTAATCTTAATTTAACTTCATGGAATTGCAGAGGTCTACAAAATTTAAAAAAACTTAAACAAGTTATGAATAAAATAAAGGACATGGGTTCAAGAATTGTGTTTTTACAAGAAACTCATCTGATAGAGGAGGATGTTAAAAGAATTAGGAGTAGATGGCAGGGAAGTGTATTCACCTCTTATGACTCTCATACATAAATCAGTTCCTTTTCAGGTGAAAAATGTAATTGGAGACAAATTTGGAAGATATGTAATCATTCAAGGTTCTTTGCTATTAGAAAATATAAATCTGGTGAACTTATATGGTCCCAATATAGATGATCAGAAGTTCTTTGCTAATTTATTTCTCATCTTATCATCACTTACAGGGCAACATATAATAGCAGGGGATTTTAATTGTACATTGAATCCAGGTGTGGATAGATCAACAGGACTGGATTGTACGCACATTGGATGTAGGATGACTATTAATCATTTTATGAAAGAATTGAGATTGTTAGATATATGGAGAGAAATGAAACCACAAGTTAAAGCCTATTCTTGTTATTCCAGTACCTACAAGACATTCTCACGTATTGATTATTTTTTGATTTCCACAGAATTAAGGTCCAAGATTCAAAACTGCTTTTATGATAACATCGTGATTT
This sequence comes from Pholidichthys leucotaenia, assembly GCA_020510985.1. Classification (NCBI taxonomy): domain Eukaryota; kingdom Metazoa; phylum Chordata; class Actinopteri; order Cichliformes; family Pholidichthyidae; genus Pholidichthys; species Pholidichthys leucotaenia. Next base: position 195,588,096 of record CM035846.1, on the reverse strand, counting down.
CTGATCATGCACCCTGTTGTCTAATATATGTAGATAAAAAATTGACAAAGGAATCAGGTAGATGGCAATTTCAGCATAAATGGCTTCAGGATGAGGAATTTGTCAAGTATATAGAAAAACAGATAGACGAGTTCTTTGACATCAATACTACACAAACATCAGCATGTGTAAAGTGGGAGGCTTTCAAAGCTTTTATTAGGGGACATATTATTAGTTATACAGGATCAAAATCTAAGAAGACTCGAGAGAAGAGAGCTAAATTGGAACATAAAATAAAAAGTCTTCAGGAAAAAGTGTATGCAGGAAGTGACCCAAGGTTGGAGAATGAATTACTGATTTTGAGAGCTGAATACGACAAAAAATCAGCGAATAGAGCTGCCTCGAGTCTTCTAAGATTGAAACAATCTTTTTATGAACAAGGTGAAAAATCAGGAAAATTATTAGCATGGCAGATTAAACAATTGGAAATTAAAACACCAATTACCAGTATTATAAGTAACGGACAGGTAGTTATAGATCCTTTAGAAATTAATAGAGCCTTTAGAGATTACTATGAAAAATTATATGATACCAAAAATGAACCTGATTTAACAAAACTAAATGGGTTTTTGAACGAACTATCTATACCGTGTATTCCAAATGAAAACAGGGAGATATTGGAGTCTAAAATTAGTCAAGAAGAAGTTGGGCTAGCCATTGATAATATGAAATCAGGAAAAAGTGCAGGACCAGATGGTCTTCCAGTTGACCTTTATAAAAAATTTAAGAATAAATTAATAAAACCTTTTTTGGAAATGGTTTTAGAAGCATTTCAAAATAATAATTTACCATCATACATAAATAATGCCTTAATTATACTGCTGCCAAAACCAGGTAAGCCCTCTAATAAATGTGAAAATATGAGACCAATAAGCCTATTAAACGCCGACCTTAAGATAATCTGTAAAATTTTAGCAAGACGAATACAAGAAATTTTACCAAATATTATTAATCGAGATCAGAATGGCTTTATAAAGGGTAGACAAGGCTTTCATAATGTAAGAAGACTATTTAATATTATTTATTTTAATAAAGAAGCACCGGATACAGCTCTCCTATCATTGGACGCCGAAAAGGCCTTTGATAGAGTTGAATGGCCCTTTCTTTTTGAAGTCCTACAAAGGTTTGGACTTGGAAATAATTTCATAAAATGGGTTCAAATAATATACAATAATGCTACAGCAGAAATCCTAACAAATAACAATATTTCAAAACCAATAAAAATCAATAGAGGATGTCGACAAGGCTGTCCACTTTCACCTTTACTGTTTACTATGGCAATTGAACCTTTAGCGATAGCGATACGTTTACATTCACAAATATATGGAATTAAAGTTGGACCAACAGAACATAAAATCTCCCTGTACGCCGATGATATAATTTTGTTTATGTCGAATCTAAAAAAATCAATTCCAACCTTGTTGAATTTAATAAAGAATTTGGGGGAAATATCAGGATATAAAATAAATAAAACTAAATCTTCAATATTAATGCTAAATGAGACCCAGAGAAATTACCCAGCCCCTGAGGTAAATCAATTCAATGTTGTAAATCAGTTTAAATATTTAGGAATCCAAATTATGCCTAAGCTAGAATCAGTCGCCAGTGTCAACTATGAAGCCTTAATGTCAGATATCAATGAGTTAACTCAGAGATGGAGGTCACTACCAATGTCGATGATCGGGAGAATCAATATACTTAAAAGTAATATTTTACCTAAAATACTTTATTTATTTCAATACATTCCCTTATCACCACCTTTAGATCTATTCTCAAGAATAAAAAAAAAGTTAGTGGAATTTATATGGAACAACAGGAGGGCTAGATTACGTTTGTCTTTATTATATTTACCATTTGATCGTGGAGGTCTGAAATGTCCAAATTTTATGTTGTATTATTGGTCGGCACAACTGAGGTCTATGACATATTATTTTTCATCAAATGATCTCCCTCACTGGACTGAAATGGAATCATACAATTTACCTTTACCTCTTCCCATATTCATACACTCAGATTCGGCAAAAAAATTACAAAAACAAGTTAAAAATCCATTTGTAAAGCATATGATCAAAATATGGTGTGAAGCTAAAAACTATTTAAAAGAACCACAGTTATTGTCACAATTTAGTCCAATATGGGGTAATCAATATTTTAAACCAGGGAGAGCGGACGCTGTATTTAAAGTATGGAATTTAAAAGGGATACAAAAGATTCAGGATTTATATTTGCCATGTGCAGACAACATAATGTCTTTTGAAGAGCTGAGGATCAAATTTAATCTCAATAGAACACATTTTTTTAAATATCTTCAACTTAGAAACTTTATTCGATCAAATCAAAATAAAGCTCTCACTCGACCTATTTATTCATCCTTGGAAAAAATGATGATGAAAGATAGTAAAAGAAAGGGTATTATTTCAGAGTTTTATAACTCATTGACACTATCTTCAAGTGAAAATTCACTGAAAAGATTAAACTACTGGAAAGAAGATCTGCAAATTGAAATTTCAGAGGAACAATGGGAATTGGCTTGTACAGAAGCTCAAACCAAATCAATAAATGCACGCCTTAAATTGATACATTTCAAATGGTTAATGCGGATGTATGTTACACCGGAGGAGTTAAATAGATATAACAAAAATATACCAGATACATGCACAAAATGCATGGAAAGTAAAGGAACCCTATTTCATTGTTTATGGGAATGTAGATTAATAAGAATGTTTTGGGAGGAGGTGAGGGTAACAATTGAAAAAATAATCTCAAAACAAATCATATTGAATCCTAAACTGTTTTTGTTGGGTCTGTACCCAGAAAAGCATAATTTCAATAAAAGTGAAAGAACATTCATAGACCTCAGTTTGCTTAATGCCAAAAAATGTATTGCACTATTATGGAAAAAGACTCATAGACCAGATGTGACTCAGTGGTTAAGACAGATGTTAACAAACCTTCCATTAGAAAGAATAACATATATACTGAAATCAAAGGAAATTGTGTTTGAGAATATATGGAGACCTTTTATTGATTATGTAAAAAATTTAAACATAACTCTTGAAGAAGAAGGTGAATGATGTGTGTGGACCTTGTAAATTCCAAACTGGTGAACATAATATGTATACTAATGTATTGGATTGTCTAGACTAAACAGAGGAGCATTGTTGAAGACTTGATTTTGTTGGTGGTTGTTGGTGTTTTTAGGGCATTTTTTTTTTTTTTTGTAGTACTTTAGTGTTAGTGTTTGACTGTTTGTATCGTGTTTGTTAAAAAAAAAAAAGGTTCAATAAAGATATTGTGGGAAAAAAAAAAGATGATGGGCGTACACGAGCCAACAACTTTAGGCACAAATGGCAGGTTGGGCAACAGAGACACCCTAACATCTCCTGGGGCAAAATGAGTGCATGATGGGTGTACTGAGAGGGCATGAATATCACTGTGTGTTTATCCAAGGCTAAGGCCAGTAAATACACCGTTTTGTATGACATGTGCTTCATGCTGACCTCCCCCAGAGGTTCAAAGAGGGGGGCCCGACAGCCCATCCAGGACCACCGCTAAATCCCAAGGGGGGGGACCATGGTCCTAGAAACGGGGAGGAGTCTACGTGCTCCTTTCATAAAACGGCACACCAGAAGATGTTGACGAGCCGTCTTATCTCCAAAACCTACATAACAAGCAGAAATAGCAGCTAAGTACACCTTAATGGTGGAGAAAGCTTTCTGCTTGTTGATGAGATCTTGTATCAATGAAAGGATCACACCTACTGAGCACTGAAAAGAGATGTAACCTCTGTCATGGCAACACTTTTCAAACACCCTCCACTTGCAATCATAAAGAGACCTAGTAGAAGACGTTCTAGCGCTCTGAATGGTGTTAATTACACTCTGAAGAAGGCCCGTCACTCTCAGGGTGTCCCACTCAAGGGCCTGGCCCACAATGCCAGGCACTCTGGATGTGGGTGAAATAGTGTTCTCGCCACCTGTGACAGCATGCCTCTGCAGACTGGAAGCTGCCATGGCATGCTTGTGGAGAAGCTGATAAATCTCCTCAAGCCAGTGCAACGCTGGCCAGTGAGGACCTATCAGAATTACTGATTACTGATAGTCACTTCCTTGTGGTAACGTATCGTCACTTCCTGTTTTGCTGTCTGCCTGTGTGGTTTGCTCTCCAGCTACTAGCTAGCCACGAGCTATGGCTACTACCTCTCTTTCCTCTCCTCCTCTGGTGTGCTCTCTCTGTCAGATGTTTAGCTACACCTCTGCCTCTTTTAGTGATAACGGTAAATGTAATAAATGTTGTCTTTTTGAGGCGCTCGAGGCGAGGTTGTCTGATTTGGAATCCCGGCTCCGCTGCATTGAAACACCGTCTGCGCCAGTTAATCTCGACGGACACCCATTAGCTGCAGCGGAGCTAGCTAGCTTAGGTCCCACTGTCAGCGGTTCCCCGGCTCTCCTCAGCAGCGAGGAGACTGGGTGGGTGACGGTGAGAAGGAAGCCTAGTCGCAAAGCCCCGGTTCACCACCAACCTGTTCACGTTTCTAATCGTTTTTCCCCGCTCAGCGACACACCCGCTGAGGAAAAAACTCTGATCATTGGCGACTCTGTAGTCAGAAACGTGAACCTAGAGACTCCAGCGGCCATAGTCCAATGTATTCCTGGGGCCAGAGCAGGCGACATCGAGTCAAATTTGAAAATGCTGGCTAAAAGTAACTGTAAATACTCCACAATTGTTATTCACGCCGGCATTAATGACATCCGTCTCCGGCAGTCGGAAGTCACGAAACTTAATATAGAATCGGTGTGTGAGTTTGCAAAAACGATGTGTGCCACTGTAGTATTCTCTGGGCCCCTCCCCAATCTGACCAGTGATGACATGTTTAGTCGCTCGTCATCCTTGAACCGCTGGCTGTCTGTGTGGTGTCCTAAAAATGACGTGGGCTACATTGACAATTGGAGCTCTTTTTGGGGAAAACCTGGTCTTATGAGACGAGACAGCATTCATCCCACTTTGGATGGTGCTTCTCATTTATCTAACAATCTGGCATCTTTTTTATCCAAATTTCCAAAACCATGACTACTCAGAGTTGGGACCAGGAAGCAGAGTCGCAGTCTTACACGCCTCTCTGCAGCTCCTCTTCATCCGCCACCCCTCAGCTTAGCCCCTGTCTTCCCCATCAGAGAATCGTTGTCTGCTCCCTCCAAAGTAAATAAAAATATAATGTATAAGCATCCCAAAGTGATAAAGCAAAATATTGGTAAAACTCAAATTAAACATAAAGCCTCTAAATTGAATGATTTGGCCTCTGTTCCTCCTCATAATTTAAAAATTAAATGTGGTTTATTAAATATTAGGTCTCTAACTCCCAAGTCTCTGTTAGTCCATGATCTGTTAATTGATCATCAGATTGATTTAATTTCCCTTACAGAGACTTGGTTAGGGCAAGAGGATTATGTTGGTTTAAATGAATCAACTCCCTCTGGTTATTTAAACTGTCAAAATCCCAGAAGTTCTGGTCGTGGAGGAGGAGTAGCAACAATATACCATTCCAAATTACTAGTTAATGTAAAGCAAAAAACATGTTATAATTCCTTTGAGGGCCTGGTCCTCAGTGTTGGGCACTTTAGCAATTTTAGGTTAAACCCAATTTTATTTGCCATAGTTTATCGTCCCCCATCAACCTATTCAGAATTTTTATCCGAATTTGCTGATTTCTTAGCTGATTTAGTGCTGAAATCTGATAGAATAATTATAGTAGGGGACTTTAATATACATGTGGATGTAGATAGTGACTGCCTTAATGTGGCTTTTAATTCAATATTAGACTCGATTGGGTTTTCTCAGAAAGTAGGAAATTCTACTCATTACCTCCACCATACATTGGACCTTGTACTGACATATGGCATAGAAATAGAAAATCTTGTAGTGTCTCCTCATAACCCTGTACTGTCAAACCATTGTCTGCTAACCTTTGATTTTACTATTTCTGACTATTTGGCTCCTAAAGAAAAATATTATCACAGTAGATGCCTCTCAGATGATGCTGTTTCCAAATTTATGCAGATTGTTTCCTCTATGCCATGTGTCAACACAACGGAAATAAGCTATAGACAGCTTGCTCCTTCTGTAATTGATAACATGGTGGATAGTGTTTCAGCTTCTCTGCATCAGGCTCTAGACTTGGTGGCCCCCTTAAAAAAGAAAAAGTCTAATCAGAGATTTTTAACTCCTTGGTTCAACACAGAAACTCGTAGCTTAAAACAGAAGACTCGTCAATTAGAAAGAATATGGCGCTCTACTAATTTAGATGAAATCTATTTAGCTTGGAGAAATCATCTTTTAATTTATAAAAAATCTCTTAGAAAAGCTAGAACGAGTTATTACTCTGCATTAATAGAAGAGAACAAGAATAATCCCAGGTTTCTTTTCAGTACTGTAGCCAGGTTGACAAAGAGTCAGGACTCTGTCAATCCTAGCATCCCCTTAGAGCTTACTAGTCAGGACTTTATGAACTTTTTCAATAATAAAATTTCATCCATCAGAGATAAAATCAATCAGATTCTTCCCACAGTTAACTTAAATACTGTAACTATTACAACTCCTTCTATTGATGTCTGTCTTGATGAGTTTACTCCAATCGACCTTTGTGAGTTAGACAAAATAGTTTCCTCATCCAAACCTTCAACTTGTCTTTTAGACCCTATTCCTACCAGGTTATTTAAAGAAGTCTTCCCACTTATTGGTAGCTTTATTCTTCATATAATCAATTCTTCATTAACTTTAGGCCATGTACCGCAGGCTTTTAAAACGGCTGTAATTAAACCCTTACTCAAAAAGCCAACGCTAGATCCAGGAGCTTTAGCTAACTATAGACCAATCTCTAATCTCCCTTTCATTTCAAAAATCTTAGAAAGAGTTGTTGCTACGCAATTATTTGACCACCTGCAGGGAAATGGTTTACTTGAAGAGTTTCAATCTGGGTTTAGAATCCATCATAGTACTGAAACAGCCTTAGCGAAGGTCACTAACGACCTCCTCATTGCATCTGATAATGGACTAGTTTCTGTACTTGTCCTTTTAGATCTTAGTGCAGCTTTTGATACTATTGATCATAATATTCTACTTGATAGATTAGAACACTATGTTGGACTTAATGGAACTTCGTTGCAGTGGTTTAGATCTTATTTATCTGATAGGTTCCAGTTTGTTCATGTAAATGATGAGTTTTCTCTCAGCTCAAAGCTTAGTCATGGAGTTCCACAGGGATCTGTGCTAGGCCCTACTCTTTTTAGTTTATATATGCTTCCGTTAGGCAACATTATTAGAAAGCACTGTATACATTTTCATTGTTATGCAGATGACACACAATTATACCTGTCAATGAAGCCAGATGATACTAATCAATTAGCCAAGTTAGAAGCCTGTCTTAAGGAAATTAAAGCTTGGATGACTTGTAATTTCTTGCTATTAAATTCAGATAAGACTGAAGTCATTCTTGTTGGTCCAAAAAACCTTAGAAATTCCTTTCCAAATCAAACTTTCAGTTTGGATGCAGTTACTCTTTCTCTTAATAGCTCTGTGAGGAACCTTGGAGTTATTTTTGATCAGGATTTGTCCTTCAATTCACATATTAAATTTGTTTCTAAGACTGCCTTCTATCATTTGCGTAACATTGCCAAGATTAGGAGCATCTTGTCTCAGAGTGATGCTGAGAAGCTGATCCACGCTTTTGTTAGCTCGAGATTAGATTATTGTAATTCTTTATTATCAGGCTGTCCTAAAACATCTTTAAAAAGTCTTCAGCTGATCCAAAATGCTGCAGCAAGAGTTTTAACAGGTACAAGAAAGAGAGATCATATAAGATAAGATAAGATAAGATAAGCCTTTATTAGTCCCACAACGGGGAAATTCCAGGATTGCAACAGCACAGGGATAGCAACACTCAGAGCAACAATCAGAAGGCAAGAAAAAAAAACAAAAAACAAGCAAGCAAGAGCAGCTAATATACATATGTACATATTACTATAAAATATATATATACACACACACACACAGACACACAGTGCAGAGCATTGTAGCTGGATGGAATAAATATATGAATATATGAACACACAGTGCAGAGCATTGTAGCTAGATGGAATAAATATGTAAATATATAAACACCCACAGTACGGAGCATTCTGGCCTCCCTTCATTGGCTTCCCATAGAGTTTAGAATTAAGTTTAAAATCCTTCTTCTTACTTACAAAGCTTTAAACAATCAGGCTCCTTTTTATTTAAAAGATCTGATACTACCGTATCATCCTAACAGAGCACTACGCTCCCAAAATGCAGGATTACTTGTAATACCTAGAATCTCCAAAAGTACAATGGGAGGCAGAGCCTTCAGTTATCAAGCTCCTCTCCTGTGGAATCAGCTGCCAATCTGGATTCGGGAGTCAGACTCGATCTCTGTTTTTAAGAATAGGGCTAAAACCTACCTTTTTGATATAGCCTACAATTAGGGAGGGATCATGTGTTTCTGAACCCTCCCTTAGTTATGCTGCTAATAGGTTTAGTCAGCCGGGGGACCTCCAGTAATGCACTGGGCCTCACTCCTTTCCTCACTCTCAATGAAATATTTTTTTTTTGCTGGTCATTAACATTTGTTTGTTTTCTCCCATAGATTGAGTCCCCATCGTGCTGTTTGCTCTTTACATGTCTGTTCTTTTCTTCTTCTCTATCCCCTCACCCCCCAGCCAGTCGCAGCAGATGACTGCCCCTCCCTGAGCCTGGTTCTGCTGGAGGTTTCTTCCTATTAAAAGGGAGTTTTTCCTCTCCACCGTCGCCAAGTGCTTGCTCACAGGGGATCGCCTGATTGCTGGGGTCTTTCTGCAACTGTGGGGGTTCCCCCTACAGTTGATAGTGCTATGAGATGACTGTTGTTGTGAAATGGCGCTATATAAATAAAGTTGAATTGAATTGAATTGAATTAGCCTGTGACGGTGCTCCCTCACCCTGGCTTGGGGAAGTCAAGGCCAGGGGGGAGGGGGGAGCATTAAGAAGAACGGGGGGCCATACATGCGAAAGAGCGTCTACCCCGAGAGGCACGCTCTGATCGCGTATGGAGAAGAAGAGTGGACACTGCGCATTTTCTTCTGACGCGAACAGGTCCACCTCGGCCTGGCCAAACCTTTTTCAAATCTGCTCCACTATCATGGGGTGGAGCCCCCACTCCCCGAATATAGGAGTGCCCCTGGAAAGGAGATCCGCGTCGCAATGCAGGACACCCAAGATGTGTGTGGCCCTGAGAGACAGGAATTGGTCGCTGCTCCACAGGATCAGTCTCCGTGCCAACGTGCAACCATCTGGACCGTAGACCCCCCGACAGTTGAAGTAAGACACCACAGTCACGTTGTCTGTCCTCACTAAGACATGGTGTCTGCGAAGGAATGGGAGGAAGTGTTTCAGCGTGAGAAACACTGCTAAAAGCTCCAGATAATTTATGTGCGATCGCTACAGGGTGTCCCTCCAGACACCCCTTGCAGCATGACCCTTGTGAATTCCACCCCAGCCTGTCAAGCTCACATCTGTGGTGATGACTTTTCAGGCTTGGACTGTGCCAAACAGCACCCCCTGTACCTGGAAGAATGGGTGCTGCCAATGGTGCAGCGCTATTATGCATTCCATATTCACCGGCACCCTGCGTGGGCCATGACACACGGGATCCAACCTGAGGGAGGTCGCCCAGCACTGGAAATCCCTCATATACAGGTGATTGAACCGAATCACCATGATTGCTGAGGCCATAAGACCCAACAGTTGGAGGCACGCAAACGGAAACGGAACGGAAACAAACGAGGCACGCTCTGAATGATTCCACTCGCTCCACTGACAGGCGGGCTGCGAAAGACACGAAGTCTATTGATAAACCCAGAAAGCTTATTCTCTGTGTCGGAGAGAGCACACTTTTCTCTGTTTATCACAAAGCCCAGATTGGTCAGGTGTTGGACGACAACAGCCGTGTGCATCACAGCCTCCTGACCTGATCGTGCCAGGATGAGCCAATCTTCTAAGTATGTTGCCAGACGGATGCCCTGTCGCCTTAATGGGGCTATTATGGCCTTGGTACAATGAACGAACACCCATGTGCTCAGAGAGAGAGCCAACGGCAGCACCCTGTGTTCGTAACAAACACCTTGAAATGTGAACCTCAGATATTTCCTGTGTGAAGGATAAATCTCAATGTAAAATGACGTGGGCTACATTGACAATTGGAGCTCTTTTTGGGGAAAACCTGGTCTTATGAGACGAGACAGCATTCATCCCACTTTGGATGGTGCTTCTCATTTATCTAACAATCTGGCATCTTTTTTATCCAAATTTCCAAAACCATGACTACTCAGAGTTGGGACCAGGAAGCAGAGTCGCAGTCTTACACGCCTCTCTGCAGCTCCTCTTCATCCGCCACCCCTCAGCTTAGCCCCTGTCTTCCCCATCAGAGAATCGTTGTCTGCTCCCTCCCAAAGTAAATAAAAATATAATGTATAAGCATCCCAAAGTGATAAAGCAAAATATTGGTAAAACTCAAATTAAACATAAAGCCTCTAAATTGAATGATTTGGCCTCTGTTCCTCCTCATAATTTAAAAATTAAATGTGGTTTATTAAATATTAGGTCTCTAACTCCCAAGTCTCTGTTAGTCCATGATCTGTTAATTGATCATCAGATTGATTTAATTTCCCTTACAGAGACTTGGTTAGGACAAGAGGATTATGTTGGTTTAAATGAATCAACTCCCTCTGGTTATTTAAACTGTCAAAATCCCAGAAGTTCTGGTCGTGGAGGAGGAGTAGCATCAATTTACCATTCCAAATTATTAGTTAATGTAAAGCAAAAAACATGTTATAATTCCTTGGAGGGCCTGGTCCTCAGTATTGGGCACTTTAGCAATTCCAGGTTAAACCCAATTTTATTTGCCATAGTTTATCGTCCCCCATCAACCTATTCAGAATTTTTATCCGAATTTCCTGATTTCTTAGCTGATTTAGTGCTGAAATCTGATAGAATAATTATAGTAGGGGACTTTAATATACATGTGGATGTAGATAGTGACTGCCTTAATGTGGCTTTTAATTCAATATTAGACTCGATTGGGTTTTCTCAGAAAGTAGGAAATTCTACTCATTACCTCCACCATACATTGGACCTTGTTCTGACATATGGCATAGAAATAGAAAATCTGGTAGTGTCTCCTCATAACCCTGTACTGTCAGACCATTGTCTGTTAACCTTTGATTTGACTATTTCTGACTATTTGGCTCCTAAAGAAAAATATTATCACAGTAGATGCCTCTCAGATGATGCTGTTTCCAAATTTATGCAGATTGTTTCCTCTATGCCATGTGTCAACACAACGGAAATAAGCTATAGACAGCTTGCTCCTTCTGTAATTGATAACATGGTGGATAGTGTTTCAGCTTCTCTGCATCAGGCTCTAGACTTGGTGGCCCCCTTAAAAAAGAAAAAGTCTAATCAGAGATTTTTAACTCCTTGGTTCAACACAGAAACTCGTAGCTTAAAACAGAAGACTCGTCAATTAGAAAGAAAATGGCGCTCTACTAATTTAGATGAAATCTATTTAGCTTGGAGAAATCATCTTTTAATTTATAAAAAATCTCTTAGAAAAGCTAGAACGAGTTATTACTCTGCATTAATAGAAGAGAACAAGAATAATCCCAGGTTTCTTTTCAGTACTGTAGCCAGGTTGACAAAGAGTCAGGACTCTGTCAATCCTAGCATCCCCTTAGAGCTTACTAGTCAGGACTTTATGAACTTTTTCAATAATAAAATTTCATCCATCAGAGATAAAATCAATCAGATTCTTCCCACAGTTAACTTAAATACTGTAACTACTACAACTCCTTCTATTGATGTCTGTCTTGATGAGTTTACTCCAATCGACCTTTGTGAGTTAGACAAAATAGTTTCCTCATCCAAACCTTCAACTTGTCTTTTAGACCCTATTCCTACCAGGTTATTTAAAGAAGTCTTCCCACTTATTGGTAGCTTTATTCTTCATATAATCAATTCTTCATTAACTTCAGGCCATGTACCGCAGGCTTTTAAAACGGCTGTAATTAAACCCTTACTCAAAAAGCCAACGCTAGATCCAGGAGCTTTAGCTAACTATAGACCAATCTCTAATCTCCCTTTCATTTCAAAAATCTTAGAAAGAGTTGTTGCTACGCAATTATTTGACCACCTGCAGGGAAATGGTTTATTTGAGGAGTTTCAATCTGGGTTTAGAATCCATCATAGCACTGAAACAGCCTTAGCGAAGGTCACTAACGACCTCCTCATTGCATCTGATAATGGACTAGTTTCTGTACTTGTCCTTTTAGATCTTAGTGCAGCTTTTGATACTATTGATCATAATATTCTACTTGATAGATTAGAACACTATGTTGGACTTAATGGAACTTCGTTGCAGTGGTTTAGATCTTATTTATCTGATAGGTTCCAGTTTGTTCATGTAAATGATGAGTTTTCTCTCAGCTCAAAGCTTAGTCATGGAGTTCCACAGGGATCTGTGCTTGGCCCTACTCTTTTTAGTTTATATATGCTTCCGTTAGGCAACATTATTAGAAAGCACTGTATACATTTTCACTGTTATGCAGATGACACACAATTATACCTGTCAATGAAGCCAGATGATACTAATCAATTAGCCAAGTTAGAAGCCTGTCTTAAGGAAATCAAAGTTTGGATGACTTGTAATTTCCTGCTATTAAATTCAGATAAGACTGAAGTCATTCTTGTTGGTCCAAAAAACCTTAGAAATTCCTTTCCAAATCAAACTTTCAGTTTGGATGCAGTTACTCTTTCTCTTAATAGCTCTGTGAGGAACCTTGGAGTTATTTTTGATCAGGATTTGTCCTTCAATTCACATATTAAATTTGTTTCTAAGACTGCCTTCTATCATTTGCGTAATATTGCCAAGATTAGGAGCATCTTGTCTCAGAGTGATGCTGAGAAGCTGATCCACGCTTTTGTTAGCTCGAGATTAGATTATTGTAATTCTTTATTATCAGGTTGTCCTAAAACATCTTTAAAAAGTCTTCAGCTGATCCAAAATGCTGCAGCAAGAGTTTTAACAGGTACTAGAAAGAGAGATCATATCTCTCCGGTTCTGGCCTCCCTTCATTGGCTTCCCATAGAGTTTAGAATTAAGTTTAAAATCCTTCTTCTTACTTACAAAGCTCTAAACAATCAGGCTCCTTTTTATTTAAAAGATCTGATACTACCGTATCATCCTAACAGAGCACTACGCTCCCAAAATGCAGGTTTACTTGTAATACCTAGAATCTCCAAAACTACAATGGGAGGCAGAGCCTTCAGTTATCAAGCTCCTCTCCTGTGGAATCAGCTGCCAATCTGGATTCGGGAGTCAGACTCGATCTCTGTTTTTAAGAATAGGGCTAAAACCTACCTTTTTGATATAGCCTACAATTAGGGAGGGATCATGTGTTTTCTGAACCCTCCCTTAGTTATGCTGCTAATAGGTTTAGTCAGCCGGGGGACCTCCAGTAATGCACTGGGCCTCACTCCTTTCCTCACTCTCTATGAAATATTTTTTTTTTGCTGGTCATTAACATTTGTTTGTTCTCTCCCATAGATTGAGTCCCCATCGTGCTGTTTGCTCTCTACATGTCTGTTCTTTTCTTCTTCTCTATCCCCTCACCCCCCAGCCAGTCGCAGCAGATGACTGCCCCTCCCTGAGCCTGGTTCTGCTGGAGGTTTCTTCCTGTTAAAAGGGAGTTTTTCCTCTCCACCGTCGCCAAGTGCTTGCTCACAGGGGATCGCCTGATTGCTGGGGTCTTTCTGCAACTGTGGGGGTCCTCCCTACAGTTGATAGTGCTATGAGATGACTGTTGTTGTGAAATGGCGCTATATAAATAAAGTTGAATTGAATTGAATTGAATTGAATGTGGAAATATGTGTCTGCCAAATCGATCAAGGTCATGAATTCCCCTCGTCGAATTAGATGCAGCAGGGATGCATGTGTAAGCATCCTGAATTTGTATTTTCTGAGGTGTTTGTTCAGAGCCCGCAGATCCAGGATAGGGTGAATTCCGCTCCCTCCCTGTTTGGGAACAAGAAGATATCTGGAATAAAAGCCGGTGCGATGCTGATCAGGAGGCACAACACATATCGCCCTTTTCTTTAACAAAAAATTGATCTCTTCTTGCAGAATCAGAGCACTTTCCCCCCTCGCCTGGGAATAAATTATTCCTGAGAAGCGAGGTGGAGGGACAGCAAACTGCAGCCTATAACCCCATGTAACGGTTTTTATTATCCAGACTGAATTTGTGAGTGCAACTCAGTTTTCTCTCATTGGTGAGAGACATGAAGTCGGCTCCTGTGAGCTCCCTGCACTGTAAACCTCCAACTGTTGTGTTGTGGTGCCAACTAGTGGTGGGGCATGGTTGTGTACCTCGATCGACACTGCGCATGCGCCAGGTGAATGTATTCTGACCGCTTTCCTGGCCACACTTGTCCTCATGGGGAAATTCCCAGAGAACACACAGCCAGTGGGCCGTTCATTGATTTCTTGTTCACCGATTTTATCTGCGCCCTCGACCTTTGGTCTGGATGAAAATGTTTTATTTTGCACAAACATTTTGGTGAACAACTAAGTGTGTTTAAGCGACTCTGTGGGGAAAATGTGGCAGACATTTTCACAATGGAGACTTCTCCCTCCTGAGCTGGGACGTGTGGACGTTGTTCTTCCATTACACGTTGCAGCGGGGGATGCACACAAAACAGGGAACGGCGAATGGTGAACATGCCACTTCTCCTGCGAGAAGACGGGAGACTGCCAGGCTGCCCTCTTCTTCTTGGCCTGCTGACCTGCGTCTGCGCAGGGGGTCCTAGCAGAGTGGCAGTCTGAGTTGGAGCCTTCCTGGGCCAGCTTCGTTTCACCTGCTGTGAAGGTGGGGTAGCTGGAACAGCTTGAGGATTGGGCCGTTTGGGAATTTTGAATTGGGGAAGGGGCTGCAGGACAGCCTGTGCGAAGGTGTGTCTTAGGGCTGGTGGAGGAGCGAACTCGGGTTTGCAAGGGAGGCAAAGCTAGAGCGCTTCATCGTCCCTCTTCTTCACCTCACAACACTGTTGCATTGAGGTGAGAGCTGCACCAAAAATGCCGTCTGGAATGATCGGCATATCCAAAATTTCCTCCTTCTCCCTCTCCGATAGGTTTGTTAGGTTAAGGCATCTTGCTCTCTCCTGCAACACCATCATTCCCATGGATTTCCCTGTGGTTAGGACCGCACAGCGCTGTACGCGGAGGCAGATGTCCGTAAGCACAGAAAAAAATCCCTTCCCACACATTTGGAGCCCACTTGGCCGCAATATCCTTCCATAACTTGGCTTGATAAGTGGCAAGCATGGATGAAACGTTAACGGCCCTAGCCGCCAAAGCTGCCTCTTTGTAGGCTTGCTCAGTCATGACGGACTGAAAACGATCAGCTTTTGATGGAAGTGTGGGACTCCTGGAGGTCGCCAACAGCCGTGGGTGGAGGTGGGCCGCTACCAACGGCTCCATCGGGGGCATAGGGAGCACACCGTGCTCTTCCATATCCTCAAAGTCCAGGGAAGAAGCCCCTGGAATGGGGTTCTTGCTGCTGAATGGGCGATTGCTCCAAGTAGCCGATACTGTAGTTCCTTTAGCAGCTCTGGGAAGACGGGGAGTAGCTGCTTTGCTTTTCTGGATGCCTGGGGCAATTTCTTCCCTTCGTAACGGGACTTGATGGTCTCCGTTACTGCTTCTGGCCAGGGGGTATTCAGCCTGGCCACGGCGCATTTGCACACATCTTGCATGTCCATGCTGAGAGAAGAGGGTGTCGGTAAACCACCCTGCTTGCCCCAGGAGGCAAAAACCGCTTCAGGTTTTGCAGCCTGAGCCGGCAGGATGAAGAAGTCATCATCTTCATCATCTTCGGATATGAGGAGCTCCAAGTCCTCCTCGTCCTCCTCCTCATAATCCAACTCCAGAATGTCTTCCATTTGCGGCGCATCCGCTGTCATGTCCAACTGAGAACCCCAGCTAGTTCCAGAGCGCATTTCAGCAACCATGTTGAGCCCCCCCTCCTCCACGCCACACGACAGTTCGCTGGTTGTGGACAAGTAAGGGTCCTTCCCTGACAGGCTGGCTTGGTGAGCGAATCATCGGTGGAGACTCTTCAGGGTGAAACGGGTGCAGTGTCTGCCTGAAGCCAGTACCTCTATTGCAAGTCGGGCATGTTCCAGCCCGAGGCAAGACGAATAGACCTGGTGTGTGTCTTTACTCGAGATCTTATTCCCGCAATTACAGAAACGAGCCTCCGAGTCACAGTCTTCTCTGGTGTGAGCAAGACTGGGATCCATCATCGTTAACTGGGGTGTTAACTTTGTAGGTTAACGGCTTAGCTGGTGTGCTAGCCTGTGAGCGCAAAGTTAACCGATGTGCTAACTTTTGAGCGTGGTGTTAGCTGGTGTGCTAAAACCGTGCGAGTGGGGAAAATGACGACTTCACCGAAGTTAGGTCGCTATTTTCCCCCTCTAGCCTATGGTGAAAACTAGAGAGTCGCTTGCTAAGTAGAAGTGGCTGCTAACGCCCAGCGACAGAGTAAAAACCAAACTCCAGTCTATGGACAGTTAAGCTAGCTAGCCCAAGGTTGAGATATGCTCCAAAGCGAGAAGAGGTTTTTGATTAACGCGACACCGTAGCATGGGCTTCTTATAAGAGGTGATTGTGCAAGGCGTGGCATCGCAGTCATCTGCCAGTCAGGACTGGCGTAATGAGATAAATGCTTCTGAGGTATATGTAGGAGGGGCGTATCCCATAGTGAGACATGGAAACAAGTACTATGAAGAAGAACTCCTGTGTAGGCAGACACTGGGCTGTTTGATTGTCCAGTCCATACAATGTCCACACAAGAGCACTCTGAGGCGACTGCAGCATCCCTCGACCTCCATTTTCTTTGACGATCCCAATACTTACTGACAGAGCAGTTTCCAACTTTTCAATATAATTACTGTGGCAGAATCAAATTATGATGAGCCCATATCCACAAATATACAACAAAGTATACAACCCATAGTTGTAGGGGAGGATTCCGAGGTGAAGCCGTGTAGCAAGTATGGTGACCCTAACTTTACTTGTACAGTAATAAGGCAAAAGAAATGCCAAACTTGACCTTTGACCTTCTGACCCCAAACCCATAGTTAGGTGAGGGTGTAAGTCATCCAAGATGTGTATTAGATACAACTCCTGCATCAATTTGAAAAGCCCACATCATTTCTTTCAGTCGTTATTGTGTTTAGATTTTAGGGAAAAATCTGACCTCTGACCTTTGACCTCAAGGTCATCCAATCAGAGTGAAATTGCAATATGCACATCATTAAAGTATCTCAAACCATGGTACCATGTTTCAAAACAATCGGAACAAAACCGTAGGATGAGTTGATTTTACAAGACAGTTACTGTCTATAGCTACATTCACATTGCAAATTTTAATGCTCAATTCCGATTTTTTGCACAAATGTGACGCATATCTGATTTTTTTAATGAAAGTCTGAACAGCACATATCTGATTTTTTCACACCAGACCCAGGCCACTTTCATATGTGGTCCTAATCCGGATACGTATCTGATATTTTCCAAAGCAACCTCAGTCTGAACGGTCATGTCGCATTTCATCCGACTTTTTCCTCATTTAAGTGAGACAGACGCTACAATTCTGCGGTGGAGGATGCAGCAAGCATAGCAGACAGCTGATTTGTGCTCTGTTTTTAATCAGTCTTCTTCCCTTTATCACTGAATTGTAATTCTGTCGGTTCCAACTGCACAATAACTTCAAAATCTGGAGGTGGGGGGGAGGTGGAGTTTGAGGCTGAAACAGTCAGACAAGCAGGTGCACAGTAATGAACGTATTTAGAAAAAAAAAAAGTAACGGCACATTTACCATGTGCCACAATGCTCTGCACTGTGTGTCTGTGTGTGTGTGTGTGTATATATATATATTTTATAGTAATATGTACATATGTATATTAGCTGCTCTTGCTTGCTTGTTTTTTTTTCTTGCCTTCTGATTGTTGCTCTGAGTGTTGCTATCCCTGTGCTGTTGCAATCCTGGAATTTCCCCGTTGTGGGACTAATAAAGGCTTATCTTATCTTATCTTACCAGACACTGCAAATTCCTTTTTCCATGTAAACGGCACACCGTGAGCCCTGGCCGCTGTAATATCTAAAATGTAAAGTCAATACCGGCATGACTGTAGAGCGGAATGGCCAGATAGGGGGATACGAAAACACAGTCCAGGAGAGGGGAGTCTCTGGCGGCTTCTCCTTCCTGTGCAGGACCGGTGTTACGCCGTTGATAGGAGCTGTGCTGTTTATTAGAGCGTGAACCACTGACAACATCAGTGGGCAACAGCCCTATTGGAATCGCTAGGATTATTTATTATTAGCCTTATTTATACAGGTAATCCCATTGAGACAAGGATGTCTCATTTTCAAGAAAGCCGTTTAATCGATAAATTCTGTTAAAGCAGAGCTGATCACAGCAGTCATCTGGCGCGTAGAGGAATGAAGCTGGTCTCATATTTATTTTGTGAATAATCATTTCTGAATGATCTTAACATTTTATTTTACTGCACTGCATCAAGGTGAAGAAGTTCTGTCCCCCTCAATCATTCGGGGCTCATTTACTTCCGTAAACACAATGCTGTGTCTGACGTTACGTTTTCTTCTGCGCACGCGGGTCACTTCATAGCTGTAGACTGTTCACACTGGAGTCTGATGGGGGGGGGGGGGGTCACATTTAAATTATAATGTGAACACCCACACAAAAAAAATCAGATCTTGGCAAAACATCTGAATTGAGCATTAACATCTGCAGTGTGACCATAGCCTTTGAAATAAGGTGAAACAGGAGGTCATAGGTCAGGGGCTGCAATTCCTGCAAAAAAATCATCCAATCAGAACCAAAGTGCGATATGCACATCCTCAGTATATATCAAACCATGCTACCAAGTTTCAAAACAATCGGACCAAAACTGTAGGAGGAGTTGATTTCACAAACGTGTGACAGACGGAAGGACTGACCCATAACATAATCCCCCCTCAGTCTTCATCCAAAGGGTTCCTCGACTGGTGGGGGATAAAAATCCCACATAACCCACTAACTTAATAAAATAAAAAGGAAACCCCAATAAGCACAATAGAGGGCCTTTAAACTTTCCTTTATTGGACAGATACAATTAAACGACATACAGAAAATGGGGTAAAGAGGAGTGAAGAGACATTCAGGAAAGATTACTATGGCCAAGAGTCAAACCACGGATCAACTGCAGTGATCGATGGTTCGACTGGGCCAAAAGATGTCCCCAGTTTAATTTTTTTTCCACCAGAGCCTTAATTTCACCACCACAAAGGTTGCCACTGTAATACCATGCCATCCATCCATCTTCTACTGGTTAATCCTTTTTGGGTTGTAGGGGGGCTGGAGCCTATGCCAGCATCTTTGGGCGAGAGGCAGGGTACACCCTGGACAGATCACCAGTCCATCACAGGACTAACACAAAGAGAGGCACAACCATTCACTCTCACATTTATAGCAAAGGACAATTTACAATCCCCAGTTGATGCCAGTTAACCTAACCTGCATGTCTTTGGCCTGTGGGAGGAAACCGGAGTACCCGAACATGCAAACTCCACACAGAAGGGTCACCAATGGTCCGGGGGGGGGGGGGGGGGAGACCCACAATGGTCAGGGGTGGAATCGATCCCATGACCTTCTTGTTGTGCTGTCACAGTGCCAACCACTGCGCCACCGAACTGCTCATAATACCATGCTTTTTTTTTTTTTTTTTTTAAATCAAGTATATAATAAAGCTGCAAAATCGCTCTTAATACATAATTATGCCTCAGTGAAACGGAGGCATACAGTAATCGGTTAGTGTGTCTGTTTGTGGCTGTGTGTATCTGTCCGTCTGTCTGTTCGCCTCTTTGTTTCAGCTTGCCCGGTCAAAATTAAGTGGAAGTAAAGGCTTGCATCCTTGTATCACCATATTTTCTTGACTTTTAATTTACCAGAATTTCGAAATAACACTGTTTCTGAAATAAACACAACTTCAACCCACCATTTCTGTCAATGCCGCAGTGAAGAAAGGTATTGTAATAACTAGCCTGGGCCAGTAGAGGTTGGAGTGCCACTTTTTTACAGCCACCCATGCTACCATGCCACAGGTACCAAGGCACAGCACCTCGGTGCTCTCATTTTGTTCATTTTTCCATTTTCTTCTTTTTCTAGTTTAGAAAATGCCAAACATTTTAACAAAATAAATTCCACTTTTTAAAAACAAATCCCAAAATAAGGGCAGTTTATAGTTTTTTGTCAAGCCAAGATCGTTTGTCTTTGTTGCTGAATGATGTTGATGTTTGGCAGTTCAGCCTGATGAGTAACAAAACTGTCGCCAAAGATTTCTCTAGCCAATTAGTGTATTCGTACATTCAACAAAATTCTAGAGATGGATGACCAGAGACTAAGTTTGCACCGATAAAGCACTCAAGTGACATGACTTTTTGTGCTTAATCATTTCTGATAAGATCTGTTACAGAGCAAACATTGTTGTTTTTCCTTATTCAAAACTGAGAAATGTTCAAAATATTACTGTAGGTTGCTGTTTCTCTGGTACTAAATGTGTTTGTGCAACACCCTCCCCCCATTACCTCCAGACCTGTACATGGAGCAAAATTCCATAATTAAACTCAAACCTATACCTTCATTGCTAGTGCCGCTCTCCACACGAGGTCGTTTGTTTTGCTGACCCTGCTCCTCCTTGGCCTCCGCCGTCTCCTCTTCCTGACTCTCACTGCCAGACCTGCTCTCGGCGAGCTTTCTCTTTGGAAACATCTTCCTTGCTGTGCACACAAGGAAAGGCATTAAAATAAGTCAGAGTCATCCCAGCTGAAATCACGTCAAGATCAAACAGAAAGAGAACTTGGAGATGAAAACAGGACGAGTTGCTTTTCTCACTGCGGATGTAGGGCAAAAGGAAAGAAAAAAAAAGATTCACACTTCCGCACACTTTGCTAATGAAAACACTAGTTCCATCCTAAAACATTATGCAGCACAGCGGCTTACAGTTCCAGTGTAATTTACACGGTAATTTTATGCAGCAGTGATGCTGGAGGGCAGCTTTGGTTCCACATCTGTTTTGGTCCTTGTTAGGGTTTCAGCACAGGTAGCAGTGCCCATGTTTTTGTTCTCCTAGATATTATAATGAAAGCATTAACCCGGGACATTAAGAATGCAATTTCTGGTCAAATTAGTGAGCTCTTTTAATGTGATGTTTTCTCCAGTGGTGATGGTAGCAGGGCTGTTATTGTGGCGACGCACCACAGTTGAAAGCAAGCGCCGCAGTCATCAAACACAAAGAGGAAGAGATGATGAAAAGAGAATGAGGCAGGTTTTTTTTTTTTTTTTTTTTTTTACTGGCGCTAAAGTAGGATCAAGGAGAAAGGAGGTGCTCCCAAATGAAAACAAACCTGCATGGCTCTAAAACTGTTAGTAGCTTAAATTCCCTTTAAGAATCTTACATATATATATATATATAAAAAAATAATAATAATAATAAAACAGCAAGAACACAAATGCACAAATTTCTTCCCCACTGTTTCATGTTAAATGCAGACATCTAAATTACAGTTTTATGTCCCCTTTTAGTTTTTTTTTTTTGGTTTTTTGTTTTTTTTTTGGGGGGGGGGGGGTGCATTATATTCAAGCTGCTGTGTACCAACTAGAACTATGAAACAATGATCATGTGTGTCTCTGCATTTTTTGTAAAGAAAGCTTCTGAAAAGCTTGCAAACCCTCCCAAAAAGGGTCCAAACAAAACACTGACAATCAGCTACAATAATAGGACGATATGGGCTGCTGGTTCCATTAGCTCACAGTCAGCAGAAGCAAGCCACCGCCAAGACAATGCGGCAGCAACAATATTATTATTTCAATGCAAATACATGCGGAAAAATAAGGATATAGGCTCGAGGAGGGGTGGCTCAGCAAATGAGATAAACAACAACACAATCACAATCTGGTGTAGTGGCTGTTGATTGGAGACAGTGCACAGTGTGTATTTTGTCGTATCTGGTGAACAAACCTCTCATGCATTCAGCTTGTGATGAATGTAGGTGTGCTTTTTTAACGCACATTGTAAAATAATGAGAATTAGGAGCCATTAGGCGCCTGCTAACAAGTAATCAAGTAAAACAGCTCGAGGCAGGAACGCTATTAAATGTATGCTGGTGTCAAAGACCAAATTGCTGCAACTTTGGTGAAAAGGTTCAGGGAGGAAAAGGGAAACAGGAATAAAATGGAAGAGTGAACAAAACCATGTGAGGTGCTTACCAGTCTTGCGCTTGATGATGCCAGAAGGGGAGATGGAGCTGGGAGTGCCGGGGGTCGCCGATGAAGCCGATGACGCCGGGGTGGCAGGAGTGGCCGGGGTCACGGGTGTGGCCGGGGCTGGTGGTGGAGACATGGAGGTGGGAACTACCTTAAACGCATCCTTCTGAAAGACAAAAGTAAGAGTTATCAATAACAAATACAGGTGGCACATAGAATACGCAACAATCATGCCCTCATACTTGTTTAAGTGTTGCCAGATTTGCCTGAAAACTACTCAGGGCATCACTCCTAAACAGTGAGGCAGAGAAACACACAATACTGACACACTCAAGGTCGAGAAGTGTTTCTGGTCGTGTTTCTGGTCACTGATCTTTAGTGACCCACATTAAATAAGTCTATCTGTCTGTACTCTAACCCGAGAACTGATGAAGCTAGAGACACCAAAGATGCACAGGTTGACCTTGAGATTAACACCTGTAGTTATGTTTTGAGGGTGAAAAGGTCATAGAACTCAAAAGCAGTTTTAATCTTTGGTCACTTTATCATCCAAGCTACGATCAGGTTGTATACAGGTTGACCTTGGAAGCAGCGTCTACAACAATTGAAACTATTTGTGCAAATACAGTTCAACTGGGCTTATGTCAAGATTAGAATTCTGATAGTTTTGATACACCAAGTAAACTGGTTGGCATTTGGCCTTTGGACCCCAAATTCATAGCCACAGGTTATGGTCTAAAGTCATAACATTTTCCACACTCTTAACTGCAGAACTAATTCAGTTAAGGTCACCAGTAGGGGTGTGCCATATTGTATCGTTCACGATAATACCAGTATAAATTTTTATGCGGCATGATGGCGTCACACCGCTACACTGCTAATGGAAGTTACACATTAGCATAGAAATAGGCAAAACAAACATGGTGCAGGAGCTTCTGTGTCAAGTTGTGCTGAAATATTTTAGTTTTAAGGCAGTTTCAGACGGCTGTCATGTTAAATTTAAAAAAAAAAAAAAACACGGTACAGCAATGCAGATAATCTACCCGCATTTTCTCCCGCACGTACATGTCAACAACACCGCTCATCTTGTTTTATTTCTGTTCCATTTCAGTTGCTTAAGCCTGATTTTATTCAGCCACTCGGACCCAAAAACACATCCTGTCAGTGCGACAAGAGCCAAAAAGTCCCAGAAGATGTCCGTGCATTGACGACTACTGATGCAGGTAAATTTACTCAGCATAAAACCCTAACAAACCAAAGTGCACTTACGACATGGTTTATATTATTTTCTTGTAATATTTGATACAGAATAAAAAAAAAAAATATATGAAACTCAACCTGAGCTGCTGTATATAAACTGGAGAAATAAAGAGTTTTTGTGCTAAATACTGTATGTTGAAGGTAAGTAATGCTGCCTGTGAAACTGTTCTTCTTAAATAAAAAAATAATAAAATTTGCGATACTGTGAACAATACCATTATCGTGAAAATTTGCAAAAAATATCACAATACTATTTTTTTTTTTTTTTTAGTAGGGGTGGGCGATATGGCCAAAAAAATGGTATCACATTATTTCTGTGAATTTTCACAAAAACGATACTCTTCACGTTATCGTAAAATACAGTATCTTCTTTTAAATTTATAAAGGACAGTTTCACAAGCCAGCGTTGATTATGTTCAACATATTCAGTAAAAACAAAAACTCTTACTTCTCCAGTTTATAAAGAGCAGTTTAGAATGTGTTTCAAACTTTTTTTTATTCTGTATCAAATATTACCAGAAAATATTATAAACTACCACATCTTAAGTACACTGAGGGGTGGACTGGGACAAAAATTCAGGCCAGGAATTTGATTTCATCCTAGGCCACCCTGTTGTTGGAAACCAGAAACCACCACAGTTTTAGTTGGCCAACATTTTAAAATAACAGGTATCAAACTAGTTATAAATGTAATTATAACCTTCAGCTAGGAGGAAAATTATAAATTTGGATTTTAATAGTCAACTGATCTGTTGATTATTAAAACAACTGACTGACTAATCTCAATTTTAATCTGGTGCTGCTTTTCATTTCTTCACCTTTTCTGAATAAAAACACAAGGTAAGAGACTTTATGTAAAGTTACAATTCTGCATGAAAAAGGTCACAAATTTGTCACCAAAAATGTTCAAAATTTAAAAAAAAAAAAAAGTACCTTTATGAAAAGATGTTTAAAAAAAATGGGAAAATAAAACATATTTAGGAGAGAACGGTAACAAGCAGATGAGAGTAAAGTTGGTACTGCAGACTGCATATAATACATAGTTTTGAAAATTATAAAGGTTTTTCTTAAAACATCTGAATAGTCCTGAAAACATTGTCTTATAAATGTAAGAGCAATTTAGCTATGGTTAATGCAACCTATTTATTACATTAAAAAACAAATCCTACACTACAGTATAAGCAGCTACAGTCATATAATATAACCATGAACACTGATTCACCACATTACTTCTGTCTTCATCTCATTTCTGTGCTCTGAGGCATGAGGGGGTTTGATCATTTTAACATATTAAATGAATTTAGTATGTTATTTCACCGGGTCAGGAAGAGGGTCTAAATAAAACAGAGAGGGAGTGGGCTTATTTAAAAGTATTATTTCATTATTTGGCTTACCTGTCCACCGTTTCGCCAAACAAGACACTTCTGCAGGTAAATGAGCTCTGCATCAGACCTCCTGTCTCTCTTTCTTTCTCAATTTACCCACATTAGAAATCTCCGTTTCACAGACAACTCCTAGGGCTGTTAAAGGATTTTTTTTCTTTCGGTTGGTTAAATAAATCAATCTGGAGCAGCCACAAGGGAATGAAAATAAACCTCTGGTCACTTCGGAGTCCGGACATCAACAACACTGCTTCAGGGTGAAGTAAAACTTTTCATTGAAGCCGTGTTTTTGATGTGTGGAAAAAAATGCGAGCAGATTATCTGCATCACTGCACTGTTTTTTGATTTTTTTTTTTTTTTTTTTTTTTTTTTTTTTTTTTTTAAAGGCAGCAGTCTGAAACAGCCTTAAAACTAAATTACTTCCTCACAACTAGACACAGACGTTCCAAGCACAGAGCGCCGCTTCTTGCGCCATGTTTTTTTTTTTTGGTCGTTTCTATGGTAACGCATAATTTCCATTGGCAGCATAACGGACCCCAAATATTGCGATATTCATTTTTACACTGGTATCAAAAATTATACTGGTATTATTGTGAACGATACGATATGGCACACGCCTAATTTTTAGGCTATACTGCCCACTCCTAGTCACCACCCTTGGTACCCTAACCTCTGTCGATGGTTTTGGAGTCGAAATACCAACATGAGAAATCACTTCCTTAATTTCGTCTTCCCACCAACCCAAGTATATCAGACCATTAGACAGACTGAAAAGCTAAGCTGAGGAGCTCATTTAGCGGAAGGCTGCATCATCCTAGCTGCGCGACCAAGAAGTTTCGCAGGTCCTTCCTACCTATGGCTGTCAGACTTTATAACCTAAGCAGGGCTGCTCGTAAAGGTTGTAAAAAAACTTTATGACTTAATAAGCATTGAATGCAAAAGACGCAACAAACTTGCACAATAATGGTCCCCTACAACTAGGACAATATCAATCGCTACAGAGGGTGACAACTAGGCTGACTCAAATACGAAATATGCTGTATGGGTACATATTCATACTAGGTGGGGTAAGTGAATAGACCATTATGCCGTTTATTCCATCTAGCTACAATGCTCTGCACTGTGTATATATATTTATATATTTATGTGTACATATGTATATTCACTGCTCTTTTTATCTTATCTGCTAAATTATAGCTCTGAGTGTTGCTATCCCTGTGCTGTTGCAATCCTGGAATTTCCCCACTGTGGGACTAATAAAGGCTTATCTTATTTTATCAAAACAAATGACATCAGAAGCCACACTCAAATTATAACTGGTGAGCTACACTCACA
Source organism: Pholidichthys leucotaenia (assembly GCA_020510985.1). Classification (NCBI taxonomy): domain Eukaryota; kingdom Metazoa; phylum Chordata; class Actinopteri; order Cichliformes; family Pholidichthyidae; genus Pholidichthys; species Pholidichthys leucotaenia. The sequence continues at coordinate 195,561,653 of CM035846.1, read as the reverse complement.
GGTGCCATTAGCATAAATTAACACCTCAAAAATACTTCATGACTTTTTCAAACCTTAAGGTGACACTCTGGCAAAAATCAAGTTTTTTTTTCCTGTTGTTAACATGTTTGTAACATGTTTCTTGTAATTTACAAGACATATCAAGAGGAAAATCATTCCAAACTCCCAAGTATGTGTTTTTCTGCTGTGAATGTCTGCTTAATCTCCACCCCCTCAAAAAAGGCAGATTTGGACAGACCGTTAGTAGCTACGTAACTATTCCTGCTTAGCCTGGTTGGTTATAACATTAACCAATCAGACTGATACTCTTGGCTGCCATGGGGGAAGAAGGAGGAGCCGAGGAACAGCAAGATTGAGGCAGAGTGGGTTGGGGTAGCAGCAGAGAGAGAAAGAGCGGAGAGAAGCAGAGAGGTGGGGCGTGGCCTTGCACAGTCCCATTCAAATCAAGCTGCTCTCGGCTCACTTTGGCAGAGGACGGAGCACTGCACTGTGAGCAGCTATAACTAGAAAGTGGTAAGAGATAACTGCTTACTGTCAGTTAGAAAGATGTAGAATATGATCCGAAGTTTGAGATAGGAGTAAATTTACGCACAATAAAAGACTGTTCTACCTCTACACACATGCACCTGTAGCTTCACACTAATGTAATCACTGATGAAGCCTTTTTCTCCTTATTCAGTTCTTGTATAGAACTGTTTACCTTCATTTTGTCTCTCTCTTAAAGCCACTGTCTTTTCTACTACTTTTTTATTAAGCTTTTCAGCTGTTTTCCTGTGAAAACTGTTATTGATGGGGTCAAGATTTTTTTTCAAGAAAATATTCAGTTTAAATGTCAGAGATTTCCAAGGCTATAACTTGAAAGTGGTAAGAGATAATGGCTTACTGTCAATTAGAAAGATGTAGAATATGATCCCAAGTTTGAGATAGGAGCAGATTTACGCATCTAATTTGCATAATGCCACAGCAGCCAAATCGAATTACATAACTTTCAGTCAAAAGTGGACTTTGGACATATTTACACAAAGGATGGTTTTGTTTTTTGTCACAGTTTTTTGTTTTGGGTTTTTTCTTATCTTATCTTCAAAGTATATGAACCAGAAAAATCAGTGCAATGTAAACAAAGAAATTCGTCAGACTTACCGCTGGCCAGGTGGCTCGTTACGTCCATTTTCATCATCCTGGTCGTTATTTTGTCTTCTGTCAGTCATTTTCACTTTCTCTCTCACATCCAAAAACTCTTATGATTATTCCACCTCAATTTCGCTTTTATTCCGCCTCAATTTATCTTATATGACGACACAGAACCGGTGTGATTGTTCTGTCCAGTCACATGGAGCTGCGGTCGATGGCAGATAAAAATTAACCAGCTTTGGCCACCTTCTGTTATAAACAAAACGTAGATATTTACCTTCATAAGCTAAATAATCTCTTGTTAGAATCACAGTTGGCAAATTTGGGAGCAAATGCCTCCTCCGTGTTGCGATGGAGCACATCAACATTTGTTTACAAACTCTTCTTCTTTGGTGCCCCAGAAGTGAGGCTTTCGGGTGGTTCTTTGGGAAGACATCAGTACTCCAAGGGAAGAGCAGTAAGTTATACATGTCTGCCACCTTGTGAGGTGGAATACTTAGTACAACTGGCCATTTTTTATGGTTTATGGTCACATCACATGACAGGGGCAGAATTGTGACATAGACAGTGAGAGCGCTGTTGTATTATGAAATTCGGACACAAGGAGGGTTAATCGGATCCAGGTCAGGACTTTGACTAGGCCACTCCAAAGTCTTCATTTTGTTTTTCTTAAGCCATTCAGAGGTGGACTTGCTTCTGTGTTTTGGATCATTGTCCTGCTGCAGAACCGAACAGATGGCCGGACATTCTCCTTCAGGATTTTTTGCTAGACCGCAGAATTCATGCTTCCATTTACCACAGCAAGTCTTCCAGGTGCTGAAGCAGCAAAACAGCCCCAGACCGTCACACTACCACCACCATATTTTACTGCTGGTATGATGTTCCTTTTCTGAAACGCTGTGTTACTTTTAGGCCGGATGTAATGGGACACACGCCTTCTAAAAAGTTCAACTTTTGTCTCATCAGTCCACGGAGTATTTACCCAAAAGTCTTGGGGGTCATCAAGATGTTTTCTGGCACAATTGAGACGAGCCTTTATATTCTTTTTGTTCAGCAGTGGTTTTCGTCTTGGAACTCTGCCATGCAGGCCATTTTTGCCCAGTCTCTTTCTTATGGTGGAGTCGTGAACAGTGACCTTAACTGAGGCAAGTGAGGCCTGCAGTTCTCTGGAGGCCTGCAGTTCTCTGGATGTTGTTGTGGGGTTCTTTTATGACTTCTTGGATGAGTCGTCGCTGCGCTCTTGGGGTAATTTTGGTCAGCTGGCCACTCCTGGGGGGGTTCACCACTGTTCCATATTTTCGCCATTTGTGGATAATGGCTCTCACTGTGGTTCGCTGGAGTCCCGAAGCTTTAGAAATGGCTTTATAACCTTTTCCAGACTGATGGATCTCAGTTACTTTGTTTCTCATTTGTTCCTGAATTTCTTTGGATCACAGCATGATGTCTAGTTTTTGAAGATCTTTTGGTCTACTTCACTTTATCAGGGAGGTTCTATTTAAGTGATTTCCTGATTGAGAACAAGTGTGACAGGAATCAAGCTTGGGTGTGGCTAGAGAACTTGAACTCAGCTTTCCAAAGATGTGATAAACCACAGTTAATTTATGTTTTATGGGGTAGGTGGGTAGGGGAAATCACTTTTTCACACAGGGCCATGTAGGTTTGGATTTTTGTTTTTACCCTTAAAGCAGACGGACAGACGAAAATTCAATATCGCTAATTCTTATCTCAAATTGTTGTCTGAGACGAGCTAAGTCGAACCGCACATGTTTTGGTGTCAATGAATGTCGCATAAGGTGACAATGCGCTCTTGAAGTACGCTGTTGTGCAGAGCTGTCTGACCCAGCCAAGCGATCAGTGGCTAAGATGGCCACTGACTGTGTGACGTCACCACCGGCAAACACACGCACACGGTCGGCGGCCAGTGCTGTGTTTTGCTTCATGCAACACTTGTTTAAGTCTTAAAATCGGCGATTACGGATATTTCTCGGAATACTTGTGGATTACAAATAGATTATTTATGAAGATTAGGATTTCAGGAATCGAATTAATATGGTTTGACGTTGTGTTGTCTACGGGTGCGATGGTCCTGCTGTGTTTTGCTTCATGAAACACTTGATGTTTACGTTTTAAAATCGGCGATTACGGATATTTCTCGGAATTACCAAATATTTTCATGATCATAAGAACGGTTAGGGGGGAAAAAAACATGCTGAAGAAAGACAGTTTAACTCACCGGTTACTTATATTGGAAGTCCATCCTCCTGTGTTTTTTAGAAGCAAAGTTCTCAATTACAGAGACATACAGTGTTCCCTATTGCTTCAGCTTCTGTATTAAAGCAGCCTCCAGTGAAATAGTACCCAGGTTTGTCAGTCTTTCTTGTCCACATATATTTTGCAGGTGTCACGGCTCGCCGCTCTCAGGCATCTGCCTCAGCTGCGCGCACACCTGCACCTCGTTAGCGCCCTACATGTGCAGTAGACATTTCCTTTACAGCGATTTCGAGAATAAGATGCAATTTGCAAAAAGATTGGTGATAAAGAAAACGGCTATTCCAACTATATATCCCTCGATTCCCAAGTCTGACTGAGACAAGCGTCAGTGACAGTGCGTGAAAAGCAAGGGTGATCTACCGATGCGATCAGCTGTCAGAAAACGAGAAGTAAACAGGGTAAGTTTTGTATTTTTAATATTCACTGCAAATGTTTACTAAACATTTTAAATGAATTCCAAGCAATGGATGATTTTCAAAATCAAACATGTAAAAGTAGAAGAAATTACCAATGACAGTTCAGCTTTCAATTTTTAGGGAAGCAACATATTTGCTAAGAAAAACAAATATAAGCCCAAGATTGTAAGAGAAATGTGCTTTTAAAAATGGAACCCCAATTTTCTACCATAAAATGGTGCCCATTATAACTGTGAAATGTTATTTATTGGAATATAATAATTGCTATATCTGCAAACTAGTTATTTTCTTAATCTGTAGTGATACTCCATTGATTTTTGTATTTCTTTGTATATTTCTGCTGTGTTTTCAAACATTCATACAAAGGTGGTATAGTATGTAATATTTCTTTTCAAATTGAGAAGAATTTAGTGTGTTCAAATTATTCAAATGTATATGACATGCGACTTTGATGAATGCTGAACTATGAGAATTATAACACTGACATGAACATTAATAAACTCAATATATGATTTTACAAAACTTTATTTACATATCATTGTTCACAAATCTAATCTTGGTAGGCAAAATCCCTTGTAGTGATCAGATGGGAATGTTTCTCTGATGAGGCTCACTGCACAGGCAGGCAACATAACCCTCACTTCTTTCCCACAAATAAGGCTGAATACCCCCTCAGCACCACCCAAAACTACTTCATCATCCGATTCTTCATTTTCAATGTCATCATTTATATTGAGGTCGTCAAACTCGAGAAAATAATCACTGTCCGAATCACTTTGCTCTCGTTCTGCCATTTTCTATTGCTGTTGTGACGTCACCAATGCCCGCACCTATCGAGAGATGGCGGTACTGCAGCCTCACTAAGTGAAGGCTGAGCTATGAGCAAATAAGGTCATTTATGGAAGCTGGTGACACATATTAAATCGCGGGAATAGACAGAATAGAACATTTTCATATAATCTGTTGATTGGTTCAATAAAAAAATGTCACCGTCCGTCTGCTTTAATAATAAACACCTTCATTTAAAAACTGCATTTTGTGTTTACTTGTGTTATCTTTGGCTAATATTTAAATTTGTTTAATGATCTGAAACATTTAAATGCGACAAACATACAAAAAAATGGGAAATCAGGAAGGGGGCAAACACTTTTTCACACCACAGGGTTTCCTCTGGTAATATTTCTCGGTGGTGGCCTGCCGCGCCAAGACGGCGATATGAATTTAAGAAAAATATATGAAGCAATGACTTTCCGCAAGCATGCATATGAACAACACGCGTGGCCGTCATCCACGCGGAATTTAGAAGCGCCCTGCCCACGCGAGCTTTCCAGTCAGTCAGCAGGCAGTGTCTCGCTAGCGGCAGCAGCATCTTCATGGAAAAGGAGTGAAAACCAGGAAGTCAAACAGCAGAAATGGGCTCTATTTGAAGAAACTTTGTGAAGAAGTCCGCCGTTTCTTCGTTGGTGAAAATCCTGGCGCATCAGCACCTTGGCGCTACCTGTTGGGCGGGAGTGAAACTACAAATGATGGTTGTGTGCATGCGTCAAGCGCTTGGCCTGGGTAGATGGAAAAAAAGTGAGCATGTACAGCGCCGCGTGCGTTCTGGGCTCGTCCAAAGCGTACACGGACCTAGGCGGACTAGAGGGGAAATGCAGAATGAATAAGGCTCGACTGTCCGACAGAAACATGAGTTTATTAAAGTACTTTAAATGCGGAAAAAAAAACAATTAGAAGATGTATGTAAACGCTGGCATGGGATCAATAATGGAAGAGTCGCTTAGCTAAGAGATGTGGTTAGAATTCAAATGCAGCCGGCTTCATATGAAGGGAAAGGTAAGGGGGACTACTGAATTGCTGAGGATATATTTCACCAGCCACTACAATATTAAGTTATGTTCCCAATTATGCACCTGGCAAGTTAAGATGATCGAAATTCACCAAGTCAATGACTTTAATCCATCAACAGCCTTCAGACAAACTGAACGTGCCAGCATTTGGACTTCAAAATAAGGGAGGTTTTTCTTGGCGGTGAGATTTCTAAAAGAAAAAAAAAAAACTATAAATACTGTATATAGAAATATTATAACAGAAAAACAGCATCCTTGGTCATTTAAGTTAATTTAAATCATTAAATACAATTTTATTTATATTTTTTCTTTGTAATGAGAGTTAAATTATTGTTCTGTTCTGACTGCAAATTTATGGTCAAAAATATAAATTGTTACAAGGAAAAAGTAAAAAAAAAAATACCACAGTCTGCTTCAAATTTATTTAAAAAAACAGTAATTTTATTTTAAAAAACAGACAAAAATAAGCCATAAAATAGTCCACAAATTTATAATAAAGTTTCAAATGTACAAGAAAAGTCAGTTTTACAAAAGGAAATTACAAATTTGAGGAAAATGTTTTCAAATTTAGATAAATTTACAGAGAAAGGTAGAAAACTACAAGAAAATTGTTATAAATTTTGGAGAAAAACCTCAAACCTTCAAGACTGAAGTCATTACTCAAGTTTTAAGTGGGTGCTCTTTGTACCCTTAACTAGAAATTTTTGGTTGTCCCCTTTAATTTACATAGCACTTGATATTTTCTAACCTGTTTGTATACCACCATAGACAGAGAGAGAACCTGAATTAGACAGAGCTCAGAGAGGGCAAGATGAGACAGAAGAGAGGAGCCAAGGAGAGGAAAGTGTTCAGGCAGAGGGTCCAGGAGAGATGAGAGCAGAGGAAGGAGAGAAGGGATGACACCAGTAAAAAGTCCAAATACAGGACGTCTGGGTGGGACCCCAAATGGCCCAGTATTCCAACATTCAAGCCTTGGTTGTACAATACTTCAAACTAAGCTCCATATGCACGGCAGTGGCTCAGGAGGTAGAGCGGGTCGTCCAATAACCGGATGGGTGGCGGTTCGAATTCCTCTCTCCCCAGATATCCTCCTGTTGTGTCCCTGGGCAAGACACTTTACCCACCTTGCTTCCAGTGTCCATAACACTGGGTATGAATGTATATAAATGTTCGGTGGTGGCCGGAGAGGCCACTGGCCCGGATTGGCAGCCACATTTCCATCAGTCTTCCCCATGGCAGCTGTGGCTACAGGAGTAGCTTGCCACTACCATTGTCTGTCTGGAGTGAATGAATAATGTATCTGTAAAAAGCGTCTTTGAGTGTCTATGATAAAGCGCGATATAAATCTGATGCATTATTATTATAAGCAAAGTTACTGTGCGAAATTTAAAAAAGAAATTAATAGTATAAAATTAACATATTCATACATATGTGTTTTCTGCCCCCCACCCCAGAAAAATATGTTGCCACCGCGCCAAGGTCTTTAAGCCAGACCATGTGTTCCATAATGTGTTCCACATTATGGAACACATTATAGAGGCTTGCCCGCTCCAAAGACTGGAAGGAGGATTACACACCTTCCATACAGCAAACCAGGAGGCAACTGCTTGGCTTGAGGACTGTGCATTTGCTAAATAAATTTAAGCCAGAGGAAACACTGCACCACATACTGAAGTAGGTGCAAGATTTAAAATCTCTTTCCAAGCAATTCTAAGGCAATCAAAGTTCTTTGTGTGTAAAAAGCCACAATATACTATTTTGGGCAATACAAATTTGTTTTTGAGGTGGTTTTAGAGGAGGCGGAGTGCACCTTTAACGAGACGTGGGTCTGATCCCTCATAGATAACAGCGCATTTCTCTGGTGTATCAAGGCTCATGTCCTCACAATGCTGATGTTAAGTGAACATGCCATGAGCCTGGAAGCTAGACGTTGCTGATTAGTTGAGAATCACCAACATTTTTACGGGTCTTAATTTTGTCACCTGTATCACACTACGCAGAGCAGGGTTGATTGGAATACACTTATTTACATTGCTCAATGCTTGCTGTTCTGTCCTCCAGTTGCAAAATGCACCTGCCATTTCAGATAATTGTCTCTTTTTTTTTTCTTTTTTTTTTTAAATACGTGCACTGAATACTTTCATATTTACAAGGAGAGATGTGGTGCATGTCTCCAGTGACACACAAAGCAGGATGTTTTTTCTGGAGGGGGCTGAACAGGACGACTGCACCATGCTGAACCTTCACCCACAGCAGCTGGAGACAGTCAGAGCTGCTGCAGAGTCTGCAGAAGTGAAAAAAATGCTCTTAAAAGAAACCTGTTACTCTCAGCCACTGTGAGATTTGTGTAATTATGGCACACAGTTTGCCGCAGCTTTGAAAATAATATAACCTTTCACTCTCTGTTGCTGTGCTGTGGCGTGGTAACTGTGACACCTACTTCATTGTGTGTTTATCCGTGTTTTCCTATTCAAATGTCCACCAAGCTGAGGTGTGGTGGGCAACGACCCACATCACTTGCAGGATTCATTTAGTCGGTGTCAAGTAATGCAGGTAAACCCTGTTCAATATGTCAAAGCATCACCTCTTTTTCTGTTGCATTGTTCACCCTTTATAACCCAGCACCCTTCGTCAGGATTTTCAAACCTTGAATGGACCTACCAGGGAATGTATTTTCAAAGGTTCGATTCAAGTAGAAATCTTACTCAGGTCAGACATGGTAAGATATCTGTGAGCAGAAACACTGACAGTTTAATGAAAAAGGGTTCATGTCTGAAAGGTGTTATAAACATCTGCTGTAACAGGCAGAATTAGAGTTGACTGGGCTTGCTGTGTGGTCATTTCTATTTAAATTACAACATCTTGACTGTTTTCATCTACAGATGACACTGAGAATAAAAAGAAGTGACAGCAACAATTGTCCAGCTGTCTGAAACAATACAATTTGGATGACTAGTTTGTGTCTATGTCCCATGTAATGATTCATTCTGTCACATAAAACCAGTGTTTGATTTTTTTAATTTCCGACAGGAGAAAAAAAAAACTAATTGTTTGTTTACTGAATGCAAAATAAATTTGTTAGCCTGTTAACACTAGCAACATGAAGACATAAAAGGAAAACCCCCTCATAGAGTCAGCAAGGCAACATTTCCCACCTCAGCCTTTTTAGTTAGTGTTGGAAAGCCATCATTCAAACCCCAACTCCCACATTGTACAATGGAAAGATGTTTTCCCCACAAAGCTTTCCCCACCAGGTATTATTCAGGTGGATATTTCAAGCAAATACAGGTGTCACAGTACCTTCAAATTATCCCCTAATTATCACTTACCAGGCACCACTAACCAACCATACTGATAACCTACGTACAACACATTTTGTGCCAATGAGATCATTTACATGAACAACATATGCTAACAAGACACCAGTATGCCGGGGGGGGGGGGGGGGGGATTAGTCTTATGAATAAGCCTGCCACGGTACATACTGCAGTACTTGCCACTCATAAACCATCTTTGAATGGGCCATCCTGGGGGGGGGGGGGGGGGGGGGGCGCATGGATGCACAGTCAAGAGTTGTCCATATTAAATTTCTTGCAACCAAAGATAATCTGAGATCCATCCATCCATCCATCTTCTACCGCTTTTCCGGAGGTCCGGGTCGCGGAGGCAGCAGTTCAAGCAGAGAAGCCCAGACTTCCCTCTCCCCAGCCACCTGCTCCAGCTCTTCAGAGGGGATACCAAGGCGTTCCCAGACCAGCTGGGAGACATAGTCTCTCCACCGAGTCCTGGGTCTGCCCCGGGGTCTCCTCCCAGTGGGACGTACCTGAAACACCTCAAGTGGGAGGCGTCCAGGAGGCATCCTAATCAGATGCCCATACCACCTCAACTGACTCCTTTCAATGTGGAGGAGCAGCGGTTCTACTCTGAACCTCTCCCGGATGACTGAGCGGTGACTGAGCGATGACAAGCGGCTGAAATGAGCTTTCTTCGTAGGATTGCTGGATAATCTGAGATTAAAGTTTGAAATCAATCAATCAATCAAATCAATCAATTGATTGATTGAAAAAAAGTTTGAAAGAGGAAGAATGAATTTAATGATCATCTCATGTGACTGCTGCTATGACACACTTCTAGAAATGCAAACAAGAAACTTTATCATAGCTTAAAAATATGACTTTTTACAGACTAATAGTTAATTTATAGGGATTATTAATTAATCACCCAGCCAAAGGGGGTGCACAAGCCAGTGTACTCCTCGTGCCGGTCCCAAGCCCGGGTAAATAGCGAGGGTTGTGCCAGGAAGGGCATCCAATGTAAAACCTTTGCCAAATCAAACATGCGGATCATGACGAATGAGACTTTCATACCGGATTGGTTGAGGCCCAGGTTAACGACCGGCACTGGTGCTGTTAACTGACAGGGTGCCGGTGGAAACTGGGCGACTGTTAGTCAAAGATCAAGGAGGAGGAGAGGGGCAAGGCGTGATAGCAGGGAGAGAAAAAAGGAAAGGTAGAAGTGTGGAGGTGAGAATAAGGACGTTAAATGTAGGGACTATGACTGGTAAAAGCAGAGAGTTGGCTGATACGATGGAGAGAAGAAATTTAGATATACTGTGTGTTCAAGAAACCAGATGGAAGGGAAGCAAGGCTAGGAGCATTGGAGGTGGATTTAAACTGTTCTACCATGGCGTAAATAGGAAGAGAAATGGAGCGGGGTAATCTTGAAGGAAGCATATGTGAAAAGTGTTCAGGAGGTAAAGAGGGAGTCAGACAGAATCATGAGTTTGAAGCTAGAAGTCAAAGGTGTGATGTTGAATGTTGTCAGTGCGTATAACCCACAAGTTGAATGTCAGGTAGAAGGGAAAGAGGAATTATGGAGTAAGTTGGATGAAGTAGTAGAGAGTGTTCCCAGTGGGCAGAGAGTAGTGACTGGAGCGGGATTCAATGGACATGTACAGTAGGTGAAGGGAACAGAGGTGATGAGGAGGTGCTGGATAGGTATGGTTTTAAGGAGAGAAATGTGACAGGACAGATGGTTGTGGACTTTGCTGAAAGATGGAAATGGCTGTGGTGAACACATACTTCAAGAAGAGAGAGGAACATGGGGTGACTTACAAGAGTGGACGAAGGTGCACACAGGTGGACTACATCTTAAGCAGAAGGGGAAATCTGAAAGAGACAGGAGACTGCAAGGTGGTGGCAGAGGAGAATGTAGCTAGACAGCATTGGATGGTAGTCTGTAAGATGACTTTGCAAAGCAAGAAGAAGAAAACAGTAAAGGCAGAGCCAAAGATTAAGCGAGGGAAGTTACAGAAGGAAGAAGGTCACACAGAGCTCAGGAAGGAGTTGATACAGGCTCTGGGTGGTAGGGAAGAATTACCAAATGAGTGGGAAAGTACAGCAAAAGTACTGAGGGAAACGGGTAGCAAGGTACAGTATGTGGTGTATCCAGTGGACAGAGGAAGGAAGACAAGGAGACTTGGTGGTGGAATGAGGAGGTACAGGAAAGTATTCAAAAGAAGAGGTTAGCAAAGAAAAAGTGGGATAGTCAGGGAGATGAAGAAAGTAGACAGGAGTATTTGGAATCAAGGCATATGGCAAAGAGAGAGATGGCAAAGGAAAAGGTATATAGTGAGTGGTATGAGAGGCTAAACTCTAAAGAAGGAGAAAAGGACTTGTATCGACTGGCTAGACAGAGAGATCGAGCTGGAAAGGATGTACAGCAGGTTAGGTTGATTAAGGACAGAAATGGAAATATAACAAATGACAAGAGTGTGTTGAGAAGGTGGAATAAGTATTTTGAAGAGCTGATGAATAAAGAAAAAGAGAGAGAGAGAAGAAGATGGATGGATGAAGGAAAGATGGTGAACAAGGAAGTCTCGAGGATTAGCAAGGCAGAAGTGAGGGCAGCTTTGAAGAGGATGAAGAATGAAAAGGCAGTTGGTCCAGATGACATACCTGTGGAGGTATGGAAATGTTTAGGAGAGATGGCAGTGGACTTTTTAACCAGATTGTTTAACACAATCTTGGAGAGTGAGAGGATGCCCGAGGAGTGGAGAAGTGTTTTGGTACCAATTTTCAAGAACAAGGGTGATGCTCAGAGCTGTAGTAACTACAGAGGCATAAAGTTAATCAGCCACACTGTGAAGATGAGAGAAAGAGTTGCTGAAGCCAGGTTAAGGAGAGGTGACAATCAGTGAGCACGAGTACGGTTTCATGTCAAGAAAGAGTACTACAGATGAAATATTTGTTTTAAGAGTGTTGATGGAGAAGTATAGAGAAGGTCAGAAGGAGCTGCCTGTGTCTCTGTGGACCTAGAGAAAGCATATGATAGGGTGCCAAGAGAGGACGTGTGGTACTGTATGAGGAAGTCAGGAGTGGCAGAGAAGTACGATGTATCAGGAAAGCATTTACAGCGCTTCACTTTTTCCACATTTTAGGTTACAGCCTTATTCCAAAAATTCCAATTTTTTTCCTCAAAATTCTATACACAATACCCCATAATGACAACGTGAAAAAAGTTTTGAGATTTTTGCTAATTCATTAAAAATAAAAAAACTAAGAAATCACATGTGCATAAGTATTCACAGCCTTTGCTCAATGCTTTGTTGATGCACCTTTGGCAGCAATTACAGCCTCAAGTCTTTTTGAATATGATGTCACAAGCTTAGCACACCTACAGTATCTTTGGGCGGTTTCGCCCATTCCTCTTTGCAGTACCTCTCAAACTCCATCAGGTTGGATGAGAAATGTCGGTGCACAGCCATTTTCAGATCTCTCCAGAGATGTTCAATTGGATTCAAGTCTGGGCTCTGGCTGGGCCACTCAAGGACATTCACAGAGTTGTCCTGAAGCCACTCCTTTGAAATCTTGGCTGTGTGCTTAGGGTCGTTGTCCTGTTGAAAGATGAACCATCGGCCCAGTCTGAGGTCAAGAATACTCTGGAGCAGGTTTTCATCCAGGATGGATCTGTACATTGCTGCATTCATCTTTCCCTCTATCCTGACTAGCCTCCCAGTTCCTGTTACTGAAAAACAGCCCCACAGCATGATGCTTCCACCACCATGCTTCACTGTAGGGATGGTATTGGCCTGGTGATGAGCGGTGCCTGGTTTCCTCCAAACATGACGTCTGGCATTCACACCAAAGAGTTCAATCTTTGTCTCATCAGACCAGAGAATTTTGTTTCTCGTGGTCTGAGAGTCTTTCAGGTGCCTTTTGGCAAACTCCAGGTGGGCTGCCATCTGCCTTTTACTAAGGAGTGGCATCCGTCTGGCCACTCTACCATACAGGCCTGATTGGTGGATTGCTGCAGAGATGATTGTCCTTCTAGAAGGTTCTCCTCTCTCCACAGAGGAATGCTGGAGCTCTGACAGAGTGGCCATCGGGTCCTTGGTCACCTCCCTGATTAAGGCCCTTATCCCTGATCGCTCAGTTCAGACGGCCGGCCAGCTCTTGGAAGAGTCCCGATGGTTCCGAACTTCTTCCATTTACAGATGATGGAGGCCACTGTGCTCATTGGGACATTCAAAGCAGCAGAAATTTTTCTGTACCCTTCCCCAGATTTGTGCCTCGAGACAATCCTGTCTCGGAGGTCTATAGACAATTCCTTTGACTTCATGCTTGGTCTCTGCTCTGACATGCACTGCCAACTGTGGGACCTTAAACAGACAGGTGTGTGCCTTTCCAAATCATGCCCAATCAACTGAATTTACCACAGGTGGACAGTTAAGCTGATAATTAAGCTGTGGAAACATCTCAAGGATGATCAGTAGTAACAGGATGCATCTGAGCTCAATTTTGAGCTTCATGTGAATGAAGCTGTGAATACTTATGTACATGTGATTTCTTACTTTTTTATTTTTTAACAAATTTGCAAAAAATCTCAAACTTTTTTCACATTGTCATTATGTTTCACATTGTGGAGGTCTCCTCCACCAGATCTCAACACCCCCGGACTCGACTGCTATCTCTCATCCCAAATGGAGACACCGTAGACAGTGTGAGTGGCGATAAAAGAGAGGTAAATGTGGAGGTATCCGAACGAAGCTAACCAGGAGCCCACAAAAACTCCCAATTCCTTCCCTCATTCAAGCCAACATACACTCATGAGACAACAAAACAGACCACACAGCTCCTGAAAACTACGCAACGTGATGCGCAGAACTGCTGTGCTTTTATCTTTATGGAAACGTGGTTAAATGACAATATACCAGACTCTTCCATTCAGTTAGCTGGGCTAACATGCTATCGCAGTGACAGAATGTTCACAGAAGGAGGGAAGATGCGCGGGGGAGGCGTCTGTGTTTACATCAGTGATGCTTGGTGTCATGATGCAACTGTTGTACAAAATACTGTTCTCCATTGGTGGAGTTTATGATCGTCAAGCGCAGACCCTTTTACATTCCGAAAATTTTCATCTGTCCTGCTAGCCGCCATGCATGCCCTGCCCACTGGCATCAGCAAAAGAAGTAAAGCACTAAAAGAATTCTATCAGGCCATCAGTGAGACACAAACTGTGCATCCAGACGGATTGCTCATCACAGCAGGAGACTTCAACCTGTTTCTATACCACCATAGACAGAGAGAGAACCTGAATTAGACAGAGCTCAGAGAGGGCAAGATGAGACAGAAGAGAGGAGCCAAGGAGAGGGAAGTGTTCAGGCAGAGGAAGGAGAGAAGGATAACACTACTAAAAAGTCTAAACACAGGATGTTGGGGTGGGACCCCAACTGGCCCAATATTCAAGCCTCGGTTGTACAATACTTCAAATGGTAAGTTCCATATGCAACGTTACTGTGTAAAATTTTAAAATGAAATAAATAGTATAAAATTAACATATTCTGGTATGTTTACTGCCCCCCCCCGGGGGGGGGGGGAATATGTTGCCACCGCGCCAAGGTCTTTAAGCCAGAGGAAACACTGGGCGACCCCTAAAAGGAGCAGCCAATTAGTCTCTGCCCTGCTTTACTGTATGGTGCATCTCCTCTGCTGCTACAATACAACTGTATTCTCTCACAAACCATATGAATGGGATACAGGTCACACTGACAAACATTGTACATCATCATGATCCCGTCCCTTAATGAACATATAATGAATAATGGCTGACATATTCCTAACAAAATGAGCTAGGTGGTTTAGAGAAGTGTTTATCAAACAACAGGTGGTTGAGCGACGGCCAGAGCCGATAATCAGGTCTTTTCATTCCATGGCATATTGACAAATGCATTCAACATTGTGATTTGTCATACAATTGTGCCTCTGTGTTGCTGCTTTTTTTCTTCCCTGACACTAAGCCAGCAATAGGCACCGATATGGCTACAAAAGCTCTGAGAGACTGAGATCCACTTACACTGTGGATTTACAAGATCCAATGGGTTTCACCAACTCCAAGGAGTGTAGTCCTACTGCTAATTCTCCCAAAACATCAGACATTCATGACACTCCTAGTGTACCTTTTTCATTTTCCCTCGCTCTCATTTAGTAACTCTACTGTGCTCTGCAAAGTATTCACCCCCACCTTGGCATTCTCTTTTTATCTCTTGCCTAACAACTATCATGAGCAGTGGTGGCCTAATGGTTAGGGATGTGGACTGGTGACTGCAGCGTTGTCAGTTCAATCCCTAGACTTGAAGGATCAGATCTGGATGGGACAGATGACAAAGCAGTGTTTGCCCAACCCTCATTAGCCCCATTTACAAGTGCGTTACCTCCAACTGTTCCGATGGAGTTGCTCAGTGGCCACAGGTCAGTCTGTGGCTGTACTGGGCAGCTTCCAGGTGTGAATGTGTAATGAGGGGTGGGCAATATGGCTGAAAAATGATAAAATATTTTTTGAAAATTTTCACAATAATGACATTGTTCACAAGATCACAAATTTTGTTTTTTTTTTTCTTTATAATTTATAAAGAACAGTTACACAGATCAGCATTATTTACCTTCAACATATTTTGTAAAAAGAAAACAAAAACTCTTATTTCTCCAGTTTATAAACAGCAGCTCAGGTTGAGTTTCCAATATTTTTTTAGTCTGTATCAAATATTACAAGAAAATAATATAAACCACATCATAAGTGTACTTAGTAGTCAGGGTTTTATGCTGAAAATGTTTACCTGCATTAGTAGTCTACATTGTACACATATCTCCTGGGATTTTTTGGCTCTCATCTCACTGAAGGGAGGTTGGTTTTTTTTTTGTTTTTTTTTTGGGGGGGGGGCAGATGATTGAATAGCATCAAGATTAAGAAACCGAAACAAAACAAATATAGAACTCCAGACACTTCAGACGTTGTATGTGCGAAAAAAAAAAATGCTAGCAGATTACATACCTGCCAACTTTTAAAACCTGAAAAGCTTAGTAGCTAGCTGGGGTCTAGGGGCCGCAGGCCCCGGTAGGTCCAGGACAAAGTCCTGGTAGGTGGATCGGGGGGCAAAGCCCCCCAACGCCAAACAAATATTAGCATTAAATCAAGTTAAAATGTGGCTAACAACCTCATATTTCTTCAATAATCATGTTTCTATTTTTCTTACGAAGAACGTAGAAAGTTTGCCGCTGATGTCACTGACATTGGCATTCGACTTGTGTTTTTTCGTTCCCACGTGGTCTTTCACATCGCTGATTCCTCCATGTCCGATCAAAAAATCTTGTCTACACAAAGTGCAGTTGGCGTAATTTTCACCCTTTCTTGAGCGAATAATAATTCCTGGAAATGCTTTGGAGTATTCCTCACGAAAAGACTGTAATTTTCGTTTGGGTTTCACACTCAGTTGTGATTTTTCTCCGGCAGATTCCATGATGAAAACGTATACAATGCTGACCTAATTCCTTCGCAATTCCAAATGGAAACAATGGCTCCAGGGATGTGATTTTGGGTTGGGGAAATTATCTGAAAATTTTAGCAGGGGGTCTGGGGGAAGCCCCCCAAAGCTCCTGGGTTTTTATGATTTTTAAGTACCAGAACTGTGCTTAAATGACATAAAACAAATAGCTGAATGCCACTTATTACTGTATAATATTGACTTATGTTCCAAGAAGATAGCATTCCTAAAATATTCCAACAAGCATTATCCATCACATGCTTTAACACCTGATCAAATCAAAATCAGTTAATTTTATCTATTCCATAATAGAAATAAAATTCCAACATACCATTACTTTTTATAATTTCAGCATTCATTTCAGATCACCAGTTTCAATCTCCATTGAGTCTTGAGCAGTTCATTTTGCACAATCACTGATGTAGCTAAGTCTTAGAAATATTCAAAAGTTATGAGTCAATGTCCACTGTGCACTGTCAATTTCAAACTGTTTGGAATCATAAAAGTAATCTAACTAAATTGTTCTGCTATTTTTTTCTCCTCAACATCAATGTCAGTATGCTGCGGGAGTTTTGGGGGATGGTTAACTTTTATAACCGTTTCCTCCCCCGCGCAGCCCAGCGCATACAGCCGTTGTACGCCGCACTCAAGAAACAGAAACCGGCGGACAGAGTCGACTGGACTCCTGACCGGGAGCAGGCGTTCTCTGAGGTTAAAACAGCTCTGGCGAACGCTGCACTGCTGACGCACCAAGACCCGGTGGCTCGGATTGTGCTCACTACCGACGCTTCGGACATGGCCATGGGGCCGTCGTGGAGCAATGTGTCGCCGGTTCTTGGCAGCCGCTCACCTTTTTTAGCAGGTCTTTGCACGACAGTGAGCGTAAATACAGCGTGTTGGACAGAGTTACTGGCTCTCCACCTGGCCATACGCCACTTCCAGTTCTGGCTGAAAGGGCGCACCTTAGGCTCAGACCTCTCGTACATGCGCAATACACCTACAGGAAGCAGTGCCGATTGCCTTTGTTCTAAATTTAGATACGATTCCTAGCGATCTCGTGTTTGGAATTGCCTTCGTGTTTTTTTTACGATTTAAAATTTTTGACTGAATTTTTAGTGAAAAACCGTAATTTTGATTAATAAAGCCGTAACCCGGAATGGGGTCTTGAAAACCGGAACCATTACAGCAAAACTGGAGTAGTTGGCAGGTATGAGATTATCTGCATTGCTGCACTTTTTTGTTTTTGTTTTTTTTTAGCATGGCAGCACTCTGAAATTGCCTTAAAATTAAAATATTTCAACACAACTCAACTCAGACACTCTGACCACAGAGCGGTACCGTCCTGCGCCATGTTTGGGTTGCTGTTTCTATGGTAACATGATCTAACAGTGTAACGTCATCATGCAGCAGACCCCAAATATCACGATATTCATTTTTACACCGATATTATCGGCCAGTATTATCACTGAGTGCAGCTCGGTGGTTAGCACTGTAGCAGCACAGCAAGAAGGTCACGTGATTGATTCGACCCCTGACCAATGATGACCCTTCTGTGTGGAGTCTGCATGTTCTCCCAGTGTCTGCGTGGGTTTCCCTGGGTACTCCGGTTTCCTCCCACAGGCCAAAGACATGCAAGTTAGGTTAACTGGCATCAATTGGGGATTCTAAATTGTCCTTGGGTATAAATGTGAGAGTGAATGGTTGTCTGGCTCTCTCTGTAGGCCCTGTGACGGACTGGTGATCTGTCCAGGGTATACCTTGCCTCTCGCCCCAAAGACCCTGGGATAGGCTCCAGCCCCACCATGACTCAAAAAGGATTATGTGGTAGAAGATGGATGGGTGGATTATCGTGAACGATAGGATATGGCACACCCAACGTGTAATCAAATGAATGCAAACATGGCGTTCTTGAAAAAGAGAGATTGCCTCTCAATGAACCTCCCCCGTATAAATAAAGGCAGTGTTTCCCCTACCATTATACTGCGGGGGCAGGGGCACCCCCCCCCCCCCCCCAGAGTGTCAAGTTAATCTATCTAAATGCAAAGAATTGCTGTCTGTGTAGAAAGATTAGTCCCCACAAGGGATGATCAGAAAATTAGTCCCCATCAAACATGAAAACCTGTGTGTGTGTTCCTGTCTTTCTATTCTTGTGTGGACCACCCCTTGGCAAACAACCTTTTCTGTGAAGACATTTGGCTTGGTCCTCATAAGGAAAAATGCTATAAAAAAAAAAAAAAAAGGAAGCTAGTATGGGGTACCCCCCCACAGCAGCCACGGACAAACACAGCGCTAGAGCGCTAGACTAGAGCAATTAACAGGACAGTGAGATGTGTGTATTGAGATCAATAGGCAGCCTTCCTGTGCTTAGTTCAGGCACCAGCATCCTGTGGATATGTATGACGCAAATGCAAACATTCATGCTTCCTGCTCACATTGTGGTACAAATGTCACATGTCTGAATGCATTTCCTTTGATGATAAAATGCCTTTGATGTATTGTCCGTTGCTGGGTATTTAAGTGGCTGAATTCATATGTTCACTCTCTTTCTGCTTCTGACTACAGCTCATGAGAGCCTGAGAGCTTCGCTCCAGCATGCTTATGCAGCAGCTGGGGTGAGCTCCGTGATGGCGATGATTTGGTCAATAAACTTCATTAAAACTCCAGTCACCGTGCCTTTATTTTAACATCGCCACACTAGGATCAATTCCCCAAAGTGCAAGATACACTATTATACATATAGGTCATAAAAGATCACACAAATAAGTGATCTGACAAACAAATGAGGGTCCCGAAACAGTTGCGAATATTGGCTGTCCCATTCGTTTTCAATAATTAGGTATTCTGGAATTTTTCCATTTTTTTCTATATAGCGCCAGAACACACCGTGATTCCTTTAAGAGTTCGTCTTCCTTTAAGAGTTTGCCACGCCCCCTGCCCCACCCCCCAGGCTGTAAACCTAGGGAAAACAGTGAAAGGTTAAATAAATAAAAAATAATTTCACATGTTTGTGAAAGCACAAATGCACATACTGTATGCCTGAAGGCTCATGTTCCTTCATGCCATCACTTCAAAATCTACTGCCATTACTACATCATTACCAGCCACACATCTAAAAATAATTTCACTGATTTTGGGCTTGATTCTCACCTTCTGCCAAATGTAGGGAAAATCTCAATCATCTTGGTGATTTTATCAATTGTCTTGTAAGATTTTTCAAGTGGTGTGAGGGGTGTTACAAACAATCCAATGTGCTCAGAAGCATGCCGTGAGCTGCTCCGATGTCAAATAGTCAATGTCCAACATGTTTAATATTTACAATTTATCATCCTGTTGTGTGGGGGATCCAAGAACAGACAAGCACGCACTGTATGAATTGTCACGAGAATACAGGGATAATCAGTCAGAAAGTGTGCAGAAGGTGTGCAACGTGATTGCAGCCCAGTTAATCAGAAGTCATGAATGCTGATTAAAAGTGTTCACAGTCCCACAACAAAAAAAAATTATTTAACATAAATAAGGAAAAAATACTTCAATTGCATGTACAGTATTAACAACTTTCAATCATGCCAATAAGTGGCTTGTTTGGTTTTTTGGGGTTTTTTTTTTTAGAAAATCATTTTACGATGTGTAATTATTTTTTTCTCTGAATGAATTAATTTGAATTAAAAGCAACTTCACTATAGGGCTGCAACGACTAGTCGACAAATAGTCAATGGAAAAATTTGTTGACAATTAATTTAGTAGTAGATGCATCGTTAGTGACATCATCGTGTGTATTTCCACAGCATGCAATGCCACACTAAACAATGTTTCACCGTAGCCAATTGAAGCAGCTCAGAGTGAGACATCACGCTTTTCCCAGCTCTTTGGTGCGCTGACAGAGCATGTGTGCTAGTGACCGGGAACAAGAGCAGGGGAAGCAGCACCATGACAGAGGCTGAAGTGGAGCTCACGTGAAACAAATGTTCCAAAGTTTGGGAACATTTTGTACGTGACTCAGCCAACAAAGCTGTTCAATGGAGGCTCTGTAAAGTGAGCCTTGAGTACATGGAGCCACTACGGTGCTGCACGAGCATTTGATGAGGAAACATGTTTTGGAAGAGCCAGACACCCATGGTAGTAGCTAGCCTGTTACTGTAGGTGCGTGTGTGAAGGGTTATATAGAACTATGACTCATATGGTAATGGTGTTACTTTGCCTTATATGTAAATTTACTATTCATGCTGTAATTCCATTACTTTGTTAATGTGTTTCAGATGCTGCTATCATTGGTTGACTAATAAAAGGATTCTGAAAAGATCAACTAAATTGTTGTACTCATCGAGGTTAAGGTTAACCCCCTAACCCACCCCACAGTTTCACTCCCTAACCCCATCCAGAACCCATTTCACACAAATATGAGACAACCCTTACAAACGTAAGTGATTTTGTCTTGCACACGTGCACGCAGACACGCAGAAAAACAGAGACACTTAACAAATGTTATAACAAAATGCACTTTAAGAAAAAATGTGACCTGTGCTGGCAAATGAGTGGGAATGTGCACTGCGTCATTACGAGCTACAGGCAGGAGAAGTCATAAATCATGACTGTTCCTTTGTTTGCTAGCGGCGAGTCCCGGGAAAACCCCTGTGAGTTCCTGGTATCACTGGAAAGCTTAGAAAATGTACTTTCTAAAAATACATATGTTTTGGCAGAAGACGTAACTCCCAACCGATCGAACACAAGTTTTAACCCTAGCCAAAATATAAACAAATCGGCTTTTTCCGGGTCTGTTTTGGCGTACTTTCTACAAATTAAATATCACTTTGAAGGTCTTTCAAAACAAAATATGGAAAAAACATTACCTCAGTTTTGATAATTTCCTCAAAGTGACTCATTTTGCCAGCACGGGTCACAAATGTTTATTTTATTGCTGATTGCAATTCTTGTTCTTGTTGTTCACCAAATGCTCTACTCTTTTAAAAGGAAAACGTTTTATTTTTCGCAATAAAAAGAAATGAGATTGTTTTTTGTGCAGTTCTCAATGACCAGTGAACCAGTCATTAGACCAGTCGGTGACTAGTCGACTACTGAAACAGTTGTTAGTTGCAGCCCTACTTCACTAAAACATGAATCCTGTTTCTGATCATTTTTACTGCTCTTTATAAGGGAGGGCTACAACTGTGGAGGGCACAACACTCCGAATACAACACTGAACTCTGCTTTGATGAGCACCACAATTGCATCTAAAAAAAAAAAAAAAAAATGTTGAGCAGTTTTCCACACTAATGTCACTGAGAAGCTGCAGCCAAACAAAGACACTGATGATGTCCTGGTTAAAACCTGTAATATATATTTTACCTTCTTTGTTTTTTCAGGAGCTTCTCTGTCTCCTTGTTGTTTGGCAGCAACTTGTTCTTTAACGACAGGCACATCATCGTCGTCATCACTGTCCAAGATTTGACGACTGCGTTTGACAACCTTCTTGACTGGTGAATCTACTTCGTGAACACCATTCTGCACCTTCAGTGGGCTTTTTACAATTCTGGAGACACATGCAGAGGCATAAAATTAAAATATATAAAGGTGGCACGTGAACACGCAGCAGCCTCTCTTCTCTCTTCGTGAATTGAACTGAATCTTGAAAATCTAATTCATTCTGGGGGAAAGTGTTTGTTTCTGATCAATGCCTTCACATGTTTGTTGTGAAACGATGCCATACCTTTTACTGGAACTTGATACAACATATTAATATTTAGAAACAACACTTTCTGGAAGCACAACTGCAAGGTGCTATAAAAGGTAACACCCCCTCCCCCCGAAAAAAGAGAAAGGGGCGAAGTCAACATCCAAAGCTATAAAACCCCGTAAAAACGAAGCAAGACTTGTAAAAAGAGGTCAAAGCAATCATGTGAAGATCATTACATAAAGGCAAGTCAATTAAAGAGTTTTTTAAGACACAGTTAAAAGATAATGCGCCGCAGAGATAATGAACATTTTATCTGCAAAAGCAGCTTACAGATGAGAAACTCAAAGTCTCATCACTTTGTCTCTTGATAATTAGTCACAAAAAGTTTCAGTGAGGTACAGGGATGCACTGATGCAAAGTTAAATTTCACACGTAGGTGAGATAAAAATAACTATACTATGAAAATGATGAATATATATCTGCATAGCCCAGCAGGTATAAGTATGAAGAAATTACATTACAAACCAAATTAACTGACCAGTCGCCATCTGTATCGTGGACTACAAAGAGCTTCACAGATGACTGACAATCCATATTGAAAATATTCATACATACAGATTGTTTTATTTAGTACCATTATAAATGTGAAGAATGAATGTGTGGCGGCATGTGGGTGTCAATGTTAAATGTGGCATATTCAGGCAAATTTTGCTGTATAAGTAAAATAAAATAAAATAAGTCACATAAACACCACAGATAATCAGGTTAAATGACTGTAAAGGTAAATTAAAGTCATGGTGAACATGAAAATAAAACATAATAAAAGAATAAAAATATGACTGAAACAAAACAGCCAAATAAATACAATACATAAAATGAACACTAACGGTGGATAAAACTAAGTAAAACTTTACTCAAACAATAAGATGCATAAATTAAAGTGGTTTGTAATATGGAAATTAAGTCTGGAAATCATGAAATGATTTCTCATCTGGCTAAAACTTTTGTAATTACAGGATGCTGGTAGGAGTTGTGCACATCTCTCCATCAATTGTGCATCTGTTGCATAAAAGAAAAAAAACTCCCCAAACCTCTGAATAAACAGAAAATCTTACTTCTTCACTGGTTCATCAGCCGTTTTCTTCTTTATGTCCTTGTCTTTGCTCTTGGGCTGAAAGAAAGATCTGACAAAAGAGATAAAGGGCACTTTCAATTTTGTCAACAAAGCAGGTCATCTGTGTTTAAAACTGAGAAATGATTAGGGGTGAGCCGATACCACTTTTTCAAGACCAATACCAAGACTTTGAGTATAAGCCAATACCGTCTCTTTTACAGTGGGGCAAATAAGTATTTAGTCAGCCACCAATTGTGCAAGTTCTCCCACTTAAAAGATGAGAGAACCACTTCCGGTTATGGCTGCCACGTAGGACGGACGTGTCTCGCTCTGCTCTGCTCCTGGAGAAAAAAAATCGGCAAATAACTCTCTCATTTGGGACAGAACGTATCCCAGCATTTGGGCGAGGATATGTCGGCGAAGCCTAAGGCTGGAAAACCAGGAAAAGGAAAAAGCGAGCCGCCGAAACAGTCCAAATTAACGGACTTTCAGGTCTGTGACGCAGCAAACAAAACTCCATATATGGCGGAGGAGGCTGGCGGCGGTGCGATGTCTGCGGGGAATGGCGCAGATGCGCTGATGGCTGCCATGAGTTCAATGAGAGCGGACTTTTCCTCTAGATTTGATGGGATTATGACAGCGTTGGAAGGAATAAGAAAGGAATTGGGTGACTGTGTAGAACGAACGGCGCAGATGGAGCTCCGTCTCGCTAGTGCTGAAGATGACGTCACCCGTCTTCAATTAAAGGTGCGCACTTTGGAAAAAAAAAATAAATCTCTGGAAGATAATATTTTGGATTTGGAATCTCGGTCGAGACAGAATAATTTGAGGCTGGTGGGTCTTCCAGAGGAATCAGAAGGTCGGGACGTATGTTCCTTTCTGGAAAAGTGGATTCCGGAGGTGCTGGGCAGCGAGGAGTTGCAATCAGCAGTGGTTCTGGAAAAAGCACATCGTATTGGCCCACGGAGAGACAAGGGACCGCCGAGGACCTTAATTATGAAGTTTCTTAGCAACAGAGACAGGATGAAGATCTTCAACGCTGCACGTGCTAAAGGAGAGATTAAACACCAGGACCAGCAGGTGCGGTTCTACCCAGATTTGGCCACAGGAATCCAGCAATTGAGGAAGCAGTTTGATCCCGTACGTAAGGAGCTGCGCAACCTTGGGATTCGTCATGGTGTAATCTATCCTGCGAGACTGCTGACCACGTATGAGGGCAGAACCCACATCTTCAAGACCCCAGAGGAGGCGCAGGAGTTCATCAAGAAGATCA
Organism: Pholidichthys leucotaenia; assembly: GCA_020510985.1. Lineage (NCBI taxonomy): Eukaryota > Metazoa > Chordata > Actinopteri > Cichliformes > Pholidichthyidae > Pholidichthys > Pholidichthys leucotaenia. The sequence continues at coordinate 195,537,111 of CM035846.1, read as the reverse complement.
AAGAAGAAGAAGAGACTGGTGGGAGCTAAGCATGAACAAAATATAAGGTAGAATACTTAAGCATTTGCACAGGCATCTGACTGACTTGAAGTAAATAGTAAGTTTACAAAATATAGATTGTATTATATATTAAAAAAACAAAACAAAAACAAAACAAACAAACAAAAAAAAACTATGATGTACAAAGTTGTTAAAAATTTTGGAGTTAAGTTGGAAAACTACAGAGGAGAGTTAATGTTACGTCATTAAAAGCAGTAGAGTTAGGGTGATTGGGAGGATGAAGAAGGAGTGGCTTAGGCTGTTCCCCGTGGGTGTGGAACGGTCGATGGCTATATCGGGAGACAGAATTTTTCTTTTGATTTTGGGGGGTTTGCCACAAGTGTGGGAAGGGGAAATTTGTTTGTGTGTAGTTTGTAGGATGAATGTTCAACCACTCATGTTTTTGCTTCTCTGTATGAGCATGTTTACACTGCAAGGTAATCCCAAACTCTCTATTGATCATGGACCAAAGTGTTAATCTTAATTTAACTTCATGGAATTGCAGAGGTCTACAAAATTTAAAAAAACTTAAACAAGTTATGAATAAAATAAAGGACATGGGTTCAAGAATTGTGTTTTTACAAGAAACTCATCTGATAGAGGAGGATGTTAAAAGAATTAGGAGTAGATGGCAGGGAAGTGTATTCACCTCTTCATTTTCATCCCGAGCCAGGGGAGTTATGACTCTCATACATAAATCAGTTCCTTTTCAGGTGAAAAATGTAATTGGAGACAAATTTGGAAGATATGTAATCATTCAAGGTTCTTTGCTATTAGAAAATATAAATCTGGTGAACTTATATGGTCCCAATATAGATGATCAGAAGTTCTTTGCTAATTTATTTCTCATCTTATCATCACTTACAGGGCAACATATAATAGCAGGGGATTTTAATTGTACATTGAATCCAGGTGTGGATAGATCAACAGGACTGGATTGTACGCACATTGGATGTAGGATGACTATTAATCATTTTATGAAAGAATTGAGATTGTTAGATATATGGAGAGAAATGAAACCACAAGTTAAAGCCTATTCTTGTTATTCCAGTACCTACAAGACATTCTCACGTATTGATTATTTTTTGATTTCCACAGAATTAAGGTCCAAGATTCAAAACTGCTTTTATGATAACATCGTGATTTCTGATCATGCACCCTGTTGTCTAATATACAGTATGTAGATAAAAAATTGACAAAGGAATCAGGTAGATGGCAATTTCAGCATAAATGGCTTCAGGATGAGGAATTTGTCAAGTATATAGAAAAACAGATAGACGAGTTCTTTGACATCAATACTACACAAACATCAGCATGTGTAAAGTGGGAGGCTTTCAAAGCTTTTATTAGGGGACATATTATTAGTTATACAGGATCAAAATCTAAGAAGACTCGAGAGGAGAGAGCTAAATTGGAACATAAAATAAAAAGTCTTCAGGAAAAAGTGTATGCAGGAAGTGACCCAAGGTTGGAGAATGAATTACTGATTTTGAGAGCTGAATACGACAAAAAATCAGCGAATAGAGCTGCCTCGAGTCTTCTAAGATTGAAACAATCTTTTTATGAACAAGGTGAAAAATCAGGAAAATTATTAGCATGGCAGATTAAACAATTGGAAATTAAAACACCAATTACCAGTATTATAAGTAACGGACAGGTAGTTATAGATCCTTTAGAAATTAATAGAGCCTTTAGAGATTACTATGAAAAATTATATGATACCAAAAATGAACCTGATTTAACAAAACTAAATGGGTTTTTGAACGAACTATCTATACCGTGTATTCCAAATGAAAACAGGGAGATATTGGAGTCTAAAATTAGTCAAGAAGAAGTTGGGCTAGCCATTGATAATATGAAATCAGGAAAAAGTGCAGGACCAGATGGTCTTCCAGTTGACCTTTATAAAAAATTCAAGAATAAATTAATAAAACCTTTTTTGGAAATGGTTTTAGAAGCATTTCAAAATAATAATTTACCATCATACATAAATAATGCCTTAATTATACTGCTGCCAAAACCAGGTAAGCCCTCTAATAAATGTGAAAATATGAGACCAATAAGCCTATTAAACGCCGACCTTAAGATAATCTGTAAAATTTTAGCAAGACGAATACAAGAAATTTTACCAAATATTATTAATCGAGATCAGAATGGCTTTATAAAGGGTAGACAAGGCTTCCATAATGTAAGAAGACTATTTAATATTATTTATTTTAATAAAGAAGCACCGGATACAGCTCTCCTATCATTGGACGCCGAAAAGGCCTTTGATAGAGTTGAATGGCCCTTTCTTTTTGAAGTCCTACAAAGGTTTGGACTTGGAAATAATTTCATAAAATGGGTTCAAATAATATACAATAATGCTACAGCAGAAATCCTAACAAATAACAATATTTCAAAACCAATAAAAATCAATAGAGGATGTCGACAAGGCTGTCCACTTTCACCTTTACTGTTTACTATGGCAATTGAACCTTTAGCGATAGCGATACGTTTACATTCACAAATATATGGAATTAAAGTTGGACCAACAGAACATAAAATCTCCCTGTACGCCGATGATATAATTTTGTTTATCCATCCATCCATCCATCCATCCATCCATCTTCTACCGCTTTTCCGGAGGTCCGGGTCGCGGAGGCAGCAGTTCAAGCAGAGAAGCCCAGACTTCCCTCTCCCCAGCCACCTGCTCCAGCTCTTCAGAGGGGATACCAAGGCGTTCCCAGACTAGCTGGGAGACATAGTCTCTCCACCGAGTCCTGGGTCTGCCCCGGGGTCTCCTCCCAGTGGGACGTGCCTGAAACACCTCAAGTGGGAGGCGTCCAGGAGGCATCCTAATCAGATGCCCATACCACCTCAACTGACTCCTTTCAATGTGGAGGAGCAGCGGTTCTACTCTGAGCCTCTCCCGGATGACTGAGCTCCTCACCCTATCTCTGAGGGTGAGTCCAGCAATCCTACGGAGAAAGCTCATTTCAGCCGCTTGTATCCGCGATCTCGTTCTTTCGGTCATTACCCAAAGCTCGTGACCATAGGTGAGAGTAGGAACGTAGATTGACTGGTAAATCGACAGCTTTGCCTTAGAACTAAGCTCCCTCTTCACCACAACAGACCGGTACAACGTCCGCATCACTGCAGATGCTGCTCCAATCCGTCTGTCGATCTCTCGCTCCATTTTCCCCTCACTCGTGAACAAGACCCCAAGATACTTAAACTCCTCCACTTGGGGCAGGAGCCTGTCCCCAACCCGGAGAGGACAATCCACCTTTTTCCGGCTGAGGACCATGGACTCGGACTTGGAGGTGCTGATTCTCATCCCAGCCGCTTCACACTCAGCGGCAAACCGTCCCAGCAAGAGCTGTAGGTCATTGCTGGATGAAGCCAACAGGACAACATCATCTGCAAACAACAGAGATGAGATCCTGTGGTCACCAAGCATGACACCCTCCATTCCCTGGCTGCGCCTAGAAATCCTGTCCATAAAAATTATGAACAGGACCGGTGACAAAGGGCAGCCCTGGCGGAGTCCAACTCTCACTGGGAATGACTCTGACCGAGTGTTGGCAATGCGAACTAAACTCTCACAACGGTCGTACAGAGACCGAATAGCTCGTAACAACAAGCCCGATACCCCATACTCCCGAAGCACCCCCCACAAAAATCCACGAGGGACGCGGTCAAATGCCTTCTCCAAGTCCACAAAACACATGTAAACTGGTTGGGCAAACTCCCACGAACCCTCAAGAATTCTCGAGAGGGTAAAGAGCTGGTCCGATGTGCCACGGCCAGGACGAAAACCACATTGCTCCTCCTGAATCCGAGGTTCGACCAACGGCCGGACTCTCCTCTCCAGTACCTTGGCATAGACCTTCCCAGGGAGGCTGAGGAGTGTGATCCCTCTAAAGTTGGAGCACACCCTCCGGTCCCCTTTTTTGAAGAGAGGAACCACCACCCCGGTTTGCCATGCCAAAGGCACTGCCCCCGACCTCCACGCAATGTTGCAGAGGCGTGTCAACCATGACAACCCAACAACATCCAGGGCCTTGAGGTACTCGGGGCGAATCTCGTCCACCCCCGGGGCCCGGCCACCAAGGAGATTTTTAACCACCTTGGCGACCTCAGCCCCTGTGATAGGCGAGTCATCCCCCTCGTCCCCAAACCCTGCTTCCTCTGTGGAAGGCGTATCAGTGGGATTGAGGAGATCCTCGAAGTATTCCTTCCACCGCCCGACGATATCCCCAGTTGAAGTCAACAGTGTCCCATCCGCACCATACACAGTGTGGACGGGGAGCTGCTTTCCCCTCCTGAGCCGCCGAACAGTTTGCCAGAATCTCTTTGAAGCCGACCGAAAGTCTTGTTCCATGGCCTCACCGAACTCCTCCCATACCCGGGTTTTTGCTTCAGCAACCACCCGAGCTGCACTCCGCTTGGCCTGCCGGTACACCTCAGCTGCTTCGGGAGTCCCACAAGCCAACCAAGCTTGATAGGACTCCTTCTTCAGCTTAATGGCCCCCCTCACCACTGGTGTCCACCACTTGGTTCGGGGGTTGCCACCACGAGATGCACCGACCACCTTGCGGCCGCAGCTCTGGGCTGCCGCTTCAACAACAGAGGTGGAGAACATGGCCCATTCAGACTCCATGTCTCCAGACTCCCTCGGAATGTGGTTGAAGTTCTTCCGGAGGTGGGAGTTGAAGACCTCCCGGACAGGGGCCTCAGCCAGACGCTCCCAGCACACCCTCACTATACGTTTGGGTCTACCAGGTCTGAATGGCTTCCTCCCCTGCCATCGGATCCAACTCACCACCAGGTGGTGATCAGTTGACAGCTCTGCACCTCTCTTTACTCGGGTGTCCAAGACATACGGTCGCAGGTCTGATGATACGATAACAAAATCGATCATCGACCTGCGGCCTAGGGTGTCCTGGTGCCAGGTGCACATATGGACACCCTTATGCTTGAACATGGTGTCCGTTATAGACAGACTGTGGTTAGCACAGAAGTCCAATAACTGAACACCACTCGGGTTCAGATCGGGCAGGCCGTTCCTCCCAATCACCCCCCTCCAGGTTTCACTGTCGTTGCCCACGTGCGCATTGAAGTCCCCCAGTAGGACAATGGAGTCTCCAGGAGGAGCACCCTCCAGCACCCCAGTCACAGACTCCAAAAAGGGTGGGTACTCTGAAACATCATTTGGTGCATAGGCACAAATGATGGTCAGGACCCGTTTCCCAACCCGAAGGCGCAGGGAAGCAACCCTTTCGTCCACCGGGGAAAACTCCAATATAGAGGCAGCAAGGTGGGGCGATACAAGAATACCTACCCCTGCTCGTCGCCTCTCGCCCGGGGCAACTCCAGAAAAGGCCAAGCTCCAGCCCCTCTCCAGGAGACTGGTTCCGGAACCGGAGCTGTGTGTTGAGGTGAGGCCGACTATATCTAGCCGGTATTGCTCAATCTCGTACACCAGCTCAGGCTCCTTCCCCACCAGAGAGGTGACATTCCATTTTGTTTATGTCGAATCTAAAAAAATCAATTCCAACCTTGTTGAATTTAATAAAGAATTTTGGGGAAATATCAGGATATAAAATAAATAAAACTAAATCTTCAATATTAATGCTAAATGAGACCCAGAGAAATTACCCAGCCCCTGAGGTAAATCAATTCAATGTTGTAAATCAGTTTAAATATTTAGGAATCCAAATTATGCCTAAGCTAGAATCAGTCGCCAGTGTCAACTATGAAGCCTTAATGTCAGATATCAATGAGTTAACTCAGAGATGGATGTCACTACCAATGTCGATGATCGGGAGAATCAATATACTTAAAAGTAATATTTTACCTAAAATACTTTATTTATTTCAATACATTCCCTTATCACCACCTTTAGATCTATTCTCAAGAATAAAAAAAAAGTTAGTGGAATTTATATGGAACAACAGGAGGGCTAGATTACGTTTGTCTTTATTATATTTACCATTTGATCGTGGAGGTCTGAAATGTCCAAATTTTATGTTGTATTATTGGTCGGCACAACTGAGGTCTATGACATATTATTTTTCATCAAATGATCTCCCTCACTGGACTGAAATGGAATCATACAATTTACCTTTACCTCTTCCCATATTCATATACTCAGATTCGGCAAAAAAATTACAAAAACAAGTTAAAAATCCATTTGTAAAGCATATGATCAAAATATGGTGTGAAGCTAAAAACTATTTAAAAGAACCACAGTTATTGTCACAATTTAGTCCAATATGGGGTAATCAATATTTTAAACCAGGGAGAGCGGACGCTGTATTTAAAGTATGGAATTTAAAAGGGGTACAAAAGATTCAGGATTTATATTTGCCATGTGCAGACAACATAATGTCTTTTGACGAGCTGAGGATCAAATTTAATCTCAATAGAACACATTTTTTTAAATATCTTCAACTTAGAAACTTTATTCGATCAAATCAAAATAAAGCTCTCACTCGACCTATTTATTCATCCTTGGAAAAAATGATGATGAAAGATAGTAAAAGAAAGGGTATTATTTCAGAGTTTTATAACTCATTGACACTATCTTCAAGTGAAAATTCACTGAAAAGATTAAACTACTGGAAAGAAGATCTGCAAATTGAAATTTCAGAGGAACAATGGGAATTGGCTTGTACAGAAGCTCAAACCAAATCAATAAATGCACGCCTTAAATTGATACATTTCAAATGGTTAATGCGGATGTATGTTACACCGGAGGAGTTAAATAGATATAACAAAAATATACCAGATACATGCACAAAATGCATGGAAAGTAAAGGAACCCTATTTCATTGTTTATGGGAATGTAGATTAATAAGAATGTTTTGGGAAGAGGTGAGGGTAACAATTGAAAAAATAATCTCAAAACAAATCATATTGAATCCTAAACTGTTTTTGTTGGGTCTGTACCCAGAAAAGCATAATTTCAATAAAAGTGAAAGAACATTCATAGACCTCAGTTTGCTTAATGCCAAAAAATGTATTGCACTATTATGGAAAAAGACTCATAGACCAGATGTGACTCAGTGGTTAAGACAGATGTTAACAAACCTTCCATTAGAAAGAATAACATATATACTGAAATCAAAGGAAATTGTGTTTGAGAATATATGGAGACCTTTTATTGATTATGTAAAAAATTTAAACATAACTCTTGAAGAAGAAGGTGAATGATGTGTGTGGACCTTGTAAATTCCAAACTGGTGAACATAATATGTACTCACCGGCCACTTTATTAGGTACACCTGTCCAACTGCTCGTTAACACTTAATTTCTAATCAGCCAATCACATGGCGGCAACTCAGTGCATTTAGGCATGTAGACATGGTCAAGACAATCTCCTGCAGTTCAAACCGAGCATCAGTATGGGGAAGAAAGGTGATTTGAGTGACTTTGAACGTGGCATGGTTGTTGGTGCCAGAAGGGCTGGTCTGAGTATTTCAGAAACTGCTGATCTACTGGGATTTTCACGCACAACCATCTCTAGGGTTTACAGAGAATGGTCCGAAAAAGAAAAAATATCCAGTGAGCGGCAGTTCTGTGGGCGGAAATGCCTTTTTGATGCCAGAGGTCAGAGGAGAATGGCCAGACTGGTTCGAGCTGATAGAAAGGCAACAGTGACTCAAATAACCACCCGTTACAACCAAGGTAGGCAGAAGAGCATCTCTGAACGCACAGTACGTCGAACTTTGAGGCAGATGGGCTACAGCAGCAGAAGACCACGCCGGGTGCCACTCCTTTCAGCTAAGAACAGGAAACTGAGGCTACAATTTGCACAAGCTCATCGAAATTGGACAATAGAAGATTGGAAAAACGTTGCCTGGTCTGATGAGTCTCGATTTCTGCTGCGACATTCGGATGGTAGGGTCAGAATTTGGCGTCAACAACATGAAAGCATGGATCCATCCTGCCTTGTATCAATGGTTCAGGCTGGTGGTGGTGGTGTAATGGTGTGGGGAATATTTTCTTGGCACTCTTTGGGCCCCTTGGTACCAATTGAGCATCGTTGCAACGCTACAGCCTACCTGAGTATTGTTGCTGACCATGTCCATCCCTTTATGACCACAATGTAGCCAACTTCTGATGGCTACTTTCAGCAGGATAATGCGCCATGTCATAAAGCTGGAATCATCTCAGACTGGTTTCTTGAACATGACAATGAGTTCACTGTACTCAAATGGCCTCCACAGTCACCAGATCTCAATCCAATAGAGCATCTTTGGGATGTGGTGGAACGGGAGATTCGCATCATGGATGTGCAGCCGACAAATCTGCGCCAACTGTGTGATGCCATCATGTCAATATGGACCAAACTCTCTGAGGAATGCTTCCAGCACCTTGTTGAATCTATGCCACGAAGAATTGAGGCAGTTCTGAAGGCAAAAGGGGGTCCAACCCGTTACTAGTATGGTGTACCTAATAAAGTGGCCAGTGAGTGTATACTAATATATTGGATTGTCGAGACTAAACAGAGGAGCATTGTTGAAGACTTGATTTTGTTGGTGGTTGTTGGTGTTTTTAGGGCATTTTTTTTTTTATTTTTTTTTTATTTTTTTTGTAGTACTTTAGTGTTAGTGTTTGATTGTTTGTATCATGTTTGTTAAAAAAAAAAAAAGGTTCAATAAAGATATTGTGGAAAAAAAAAGATGAGAGAGGTCTCAAATTTTCATCACAGGTATACCTCAACTATGAGAGACAAAATGAGAAAAAAAAAAAAAATCCAGAAAATCACATTGTCTGATTTTTAAAGAATTTATTTGCAAATTATGGTGGAAAATAAGTATTTGGTCACCTACAAACAAGCAAGATTTCTGGCTCTCACAGACCTGTAACTTCTTCTTTAAGAGACTCCTCTGTCCTCCACTCGTTACCTGTATTAATGGCACTTGTTTGAACTCGTTATCAGTATAAAAGACACCTGTCCACAACCTCAAACAGTCAGATTCCAAACTCCACTATGGCCAAGACCAAAGAGCTGTCAAAGGACACCAGAAACAAAATTGTAGACCTGCACCAGGCTGGGAAGACTGAATCTGCAATAGGTAAGCAGCTTGGTGTGAAGAAATCAACTGTGGGAGCAATTATTAGAAAATGGAAGACATACAAGACCACTGATAATCTCCCTCGATCTGAGGCTCCACGCAAGATCTCACCTCGTGGGGTCAAAATGATCACGAGAACGGTGAGCAAAAATCCCAGAACCACACGGGGGGACCTAGTGAATGACCTGCAGAGAGCTGGGACCAAAGTAACAAAGGCTATCATCAGTAACACACTACGCCGCCAGGGACTCAAATCCTGCAGTGCCAGACGTGTCCCCCTGCTTAAGCCAGTACATGTCCAGGCCCGTCTGAAGTCTGCTAGAGAGCATTTGGATGATCCAGAAGAGGATTGGGAGAATGTCATATGGTCAGATGAAACCAAAATAGAACTTTTTGGTAAAAACTCAACTTGCCGTGTTTGGAGGAGAAAGAACACCATACCTACTGTGAAGCATGGGGGTGGAAGCATCATGCTTTGGGGCTGTTTTTCTGCAAAGGGACCAGGACGACTGATCCGTGTAAAGGAAAGAATGAATGGGGCCATGTATTGTGAGATTTTGAGTGAAAACCTCCTTCCATCAGCAAGGGCATTGAATGTGAAACATGGCTGGGTCTTTCAGCATGACAATGATCCCAAACACACTGCCCGGGCAACGAAGGAGTGGCTTCGTAAGAAGCATTTCAAGGCCCTGGAGTGCCAGTCTCCAGATCTCAACCCCATAGAAAATCTTTGGAGGGAGCTGAAAGTCCGTGCTGCCCAGCGGCAGCCCCAAAACATCACTGCTCTAGAGGAGATCTGCATGGAGGAACGGGCCAAAATACCAGCAACAGTGTGTAAAAACCTTGTGAAGACTTACAGAAAACGCTTGACCTCTGTCATTGCCAACAAAGGGTATATAACAAAGTATTGAGATGAACTTTTGTTATTGACCAAATACTTATTTTCCACCATAATTTGCAAATAAATTCTTTAAAAATCAGACAATGTGATTTTCTGGATTTTTTTTTTCTCATTTTGTCTCTCATAGTTGAGGTATACCTATAATGAAAATTGGAGACCTCTCTCATCTTTTAAGTGGGAGAACTTGCACAATTGGTGGCTGACTAAATACTTTTTTACCCCACTGTATGTAAAACAACAGTACAGAACACTTTGGTAATGACTGGTTGCATTTTGCACACATATAAAAACATAAATTTAAAAGTCAAAGAATATATTACAAATTTGACTCAGTTCAGCAATACTGCTGCTTTTTTAATTTTAAACTTTGCAACAGTGGCAACATTTCACTGGTCAGCACTATGTAAACATGCATTCTGAAGTTTTAAGTGCTAGTTTATTGCAAAACTTTAAAGCTCAGTATTTAAATAAACATTCAGATGAAATTCAAAGTGCCACTGTGCATGAGGTAAAAATGCTGTACATCTGAAAATAAAGGAACTGACCCTTTAAGTTGTATTTTTGTCATCCATTATTATTATCATCATCATAAGTATTCTCCTGGTGCTCAGTTTATTTAGTAGTTTATTCTCCGTCCATAGTTTTTAGGTTCTCTCTTATTTTTGAAGTCATCCCTGTTCCATTTCATGTAGCCTTGTATAGTCCTGCTTCCAATTCACCGGTTACAATTTGCCATTTATGTTTCTGTCACCTACCTCTCATCAGCTGTAACTGTACATCTAAAGGTAAGCCCATGTTACGTCTTCATTCCTGCTCCTCTGGTTTTCACTTTCAGTTTTGTTCCTTTAGTTTCACTTTTAGCGGATTCAAGCAGTAACAGTGGCTGTTTCTGCATGACACACTTGCTTCTGCTCGATTCTTGACAGAATTTAGCATACTCATTTACCGTGATACTTTTGTGTTTTATGAAGTTGGTGGTGTAAAATTGTAAATGTTGGTATTGTGTCCATATTCAGGCAATGATGTGCAGAGCGTAGTCACTATTAACGGAGCTTTATTATAGTAACCACGATGACAATACCCACAGACAATCAGCACTCTCCAGCAAGCCAGGTGTTCAACAACGAAAGAGGACTAGCCGCTTCCGCTCTCGTCCTTTATACCCTGGGTGGCGTCACCACCGGAAACCGGTAGTTCGCCACCCCTGTCTATTCCCCGTCCGACCCGGCCGCCATCTTACTAATTTATTTATTTTTTTTAATTTTGTATACTTTATTGATCCTCAGAGGGGAAATTGAGGGCATCCACCTGGATGGATGAAGCAGCCACGATACGGCGCTATCCCTTAACCATTCACACACACATTCACACCTAGGGCCACTTTAGATCTCCAATTAACCTAACCTGCATGTTTTTGGCCTGTGGGAGGAAACCAGAGAAATCTCAGAGTAAACCCACACAGATACGGGGAGAAACATGCAAACTCCACACAGATCACTGTTGGTCAGGGGCTGGGATCAAACCAGGGATCCCATGGCCAAGGGTGAGTTGCTGTGCTGGCGCAGTGCTAACCACTGCGCCACCGCACCGCCCAATACCAACATTCCCATACATAATAGCCAGATACTGATACTCGAACCAGATACTGATCGGCTCTTCCCTAAAAATGACTGATGTGAATAAACTTAATGAGTCATAGCAGCATGGCAGCAGGTCAAACTTAAGACTTTTAGAAACCATTTAAAAGAAACTGATGACCAAAGATGTGATGCATAAAACACCAGAAGAGAAAGACAATTTTTATGGTATCAATGAATATTCACGCTACGCGTCGGGCATTAGACGTATCCCACCTGCAGTTACTATATTCATTGATACCGTACAACCGCGAGTGTAATATTGCTTTTATCCTCTTATTTCGGACTACTTCCGGCACCACACGAGTAAGCTGCCTTTTTGCAACAGCGGATCAATTTCTTCCTATTTCTATTTACTATCTGGCTTCTCTTGCTAATCTTTCTGATCCAGCGATACCTTATCCATCACGGACAGACGGACACACGGATCGCCCAAATGTCTCCTGAGCCGGCAGACGAAGCCACTGTTTTTAGCAGAATACGTTACAGCAGAGACCAGCTGTTAGCACTTAACCGGACCAAGATGCTAGCGCAAGACTTCGACATACCGGGTGAAATAAGACAGAAATGACATGGATGCCATACTGGAGCAAGACGGCGGGCGAGAAATATAAGGTACAGACCCGTCCTTCCATCCGTTATTATGGGGAATGTACGATCGCTACCCAATAAGACAGATGAGCTAGCGACTATGGCTCGTTACGAGAGTGTCTTCAGAGAGATTAGCATGATGTTGTTTACTGAGACGTGACTAAGAGAACTAGCAACAGATGCGAACATCGAACTGGAGGGTTTCCACTCAATACGGGCAGACCAGATACCAGACAGTGGGAAGGCAAGGGGCGGAGGAGTGATAATGTATGTCAATAACAGCTGGTGCAGACTGGGACATATCACGGTTAAAGAACAACACTGCAGCAAAGACATTGGGTTGCTAGCTGTTAGCATGCGGCCTACCTATCTCCTGAGGGAATACTCACACGTGATCTGCATTGTCATTTATGCAAATCTGACGGTGAACGCGGGGACAGCGCGTGACGCCATTCACTCAGTAACTGGCAGGCTGCTGACATAACACCCAGATGCTCTACTCCTCATCTCCGGTGATTTCAACCATAGTTCACTGTCCCCCATTCTGCCCACGTTCACCCAGTATGTCACATGCCACACTAGAGACAATAAAACACTGGACTTATTCTATGCAAACACTAAGGAGGCGTACACCTCATCACAACTCCCCCCACTCGGGAGATCGGATCACAACTTGGTTCATCTCCTGCCGGTGTACAAACCCCTAGTACACAGACAACCTCCGGTCATGCGCACCGTGAAGGTATGGTCTGAGGAGGCAATGGACGCTCTAAAGGACTGTTTTTAACCACTGCCTGGGAGCAGCTCTGCGATCCACATGGTGAGGACATCGATGGCCTCACTCACACCATCACGGACTACATCAACTTCTGTGTGGAAAACACCGTGCCCACCAAGACCATACAGTGTTGCTCAAACAACAGACCCTGGATCAACCCTGAGATAAAAACACTTCTGAGAGAGAAGAAGAGGATCTTCAGGTCGAGGAACAGGGAGATGCTGAGGTCCGTACAGAGGGAACTAAGGAGGAAGATCAGAGAAGGCAAGGACAGCTTCAGGAAGAAGATGGAGGACAAGCTGCAACGGAGCGACTTCGGCGGGGTCTGGAGAAACCTTAAAACCATCTCTGGGCTCCAGAATTCCTCCTCCCAGGCCACGGGGGGCAGGGAGTGGGTGAACAATCTGAACCTGTTTTTTAATAGGTTTGACCTACCGCCCTCCCCCCCACCTGCACACCAACCACTGCTGCCTCAACAGTCATCGAGACCTGCTGTCCACACCCCACTCCACCAACACCCCCCGACTCCCAACACACAGCCCCCCAACCTGACCCTGACCCAGGTGAGGACGGAGCTGAGGAAGATCAAGGCGAGCAAGGCCTCGGGACCGCACGGCATCAGCGCGAAGCTCCTCAAGTCCTGAGCAGACCAGCTGTGTGGGATTGTGGAGTACATCTTCAACCTGAGCCTGAAGCTGGGGAGGGTACCACAGTTGTGGAAAACATCTTGTGTGGTACCTGTACCAAAGACTTCCCACCCCAAAGACCTGAACAGCTACAGACCAGTGGCCCTGACGTCTCACATGATGAAGACCCTGGACAGACTGCTCCTTGCTCACCTCCGCCCCCTGGTTGGACCAGCGATGGATCCACTCCAGTTCGCCTACCAGAATGGCATTGGGGTGGAGGATGCAGTGATCTTCCTCCTTCACCGTTCCCTGTCCCACCTGGAGAAGCCCGGGAATGCGGTGAGGATCATGTTCTTTGACTTCTCCAGTGCTTTCAACACCATCCAACCAATGATCCTGAAGGACAAGCTACTGTGCGCAGGGGTGGACCAGCACCTGTCATCATGGATCCTGGACTACCTCACTAACCGGCCACAGTTTGTGAAAACCCGGGATTGTGTGTCCGACACGATCATCGGCAGCACAGGGGCCCCCTAGGGAACGGTTTTGGCTCCCTTCCTGTTCACCCTTTATACTGTGGACTTCTCACACAACACACTGCCATCTACAGAAGTTCTCTGACGACTCTGCAATCGTCTGCCTCATCTCCAACGGAGATGAAGCTGAGTACAGAGGACTTATCCAGGACTTTGTGGACTGGTACCATTGGAACTGCCTCCAGATCAACGCGAGGAAAACTAAGGAGCTGGTGGTGGACTGCCGCAGGAAAGGACAACCCCTCACAGCACCAGTAAACATCCAGGGAACAGACATTGAGATGGTGACATCCTACAAGTACCTGGGTGTTCATCTGAACAATAAACTAGACTGGTCACACAATACCGACGCACTCTACAAGAAGGGACAGTGCAGGCTGTTCTGACTGAGGAGGCTCAGGTCTTTTGGTGTACAAGGGGTGCTCTTGAAGACATTCTACGACACGGTGGTGGCATCAGCCATCACTTTTCGAGTGGTCTGCTGGGGCAACGGCATTACAGCAGCTGATAGGAAGAGACTGAACAAACTGATCAAGAAGGCTAGCTCTGTCCTGGGGCAACGCCTTGACCCTGTGGAGGAGATAAGAGAGAGAAGGATGGTGGCTAAACTGTCATCTCTGCTGGAGTCCAAGTCCCACCCTATGCAGGACATACTGAACGCACTGAGGAGCTCATTGAGCAGTAGACTACATCATCCTAGGTGTGCGACCGAGAGGTTTCGCAGGTCCTTCCTACCTTCGGCTATCAGACTGTATAACCTAAGCAGGGCTGCTCGCAGAGATAGCAAAAAATCGTGACGACCTAATAGTACTGAATGCAAAAGACGCAACAGACTTACACAAATGGTCCCCTCCAGAATACAACTAGGACAATATCAGTCGTTATGGAGGGTGACAATATGTATGGGTACATATTCATACTATGTAGGGTAACTAAATAGACAGTTATGCTGTTTATTCCATCTAGCTACAATGCTCCACTGTGTATATATATTTATATATTTATGTGTACATATGTACAGACGTGGACAAAATTGTTGTGCCTTGCCAAAAAGTTCCAGTTTTGTCTCGTCTGTCCATTGGACATTCTCCCAGAAGCTTTGTGGCTTGTCAACATGCAGTTTGGCAAATTCCAGTCTGGCTTTTTTATGATTTGTTTTCAACAGTGGTGTCCTCCTTGGTCGTCTCCCATGAAGTCCACTTTGGCTCAAGCAATGACGGATGGTGCGATCTGACACTGATGTACCTTGACCTTGGAATTCACCATGAATGTGTTTAGAGCAGGGGTCACCAACCTTTTTGAAACCAAGAGCTACTTCATGGGTATCGAGTCATGTGAAGGGCACCAGCTTGACACACTCCTCTAAAATAACAAATTGTGTATATATATATACACACACACACACACACACACACACACACATAAACAATCATCAATAACTTAGAGTGGGTAACAGACAAGATCAATATTCAACACTTTATTTTTATTAATCTCAGCAATTGTTCAGATGATCACTTCTACATTTCATTAAAAAAATGTCCAGTTTTCACCAGTCCCTTTTAACCATAAAAAACTAAACCCTTTTATTTCATGAACTATGTTGAACCATGTTTGAAGAAGTTATGCAACATTTAAGAAAAATCAACTTTCATATTAAATAAATCTTCTCACATTTTTAACTGAACAAATCTGCTGCAATTCTGCTCAAAATCTGTTACATTTAATAAACACACTTTTGTGTGATCTTCTTCACTGGAATTATATCCATACAGTTCTTGCCAAGAATCATGCTGGAGTAATAACCAGCACTGTCCTTTCATGAGAAGAAGCTAAACAGCACTGAGAGTGCTAATATGCACGGTGGCGCAGTGGTTAGCACCGCGGCAGCACAGTTTACCCTCGGCCGGGGGATCGCGGGGATCGTGGGTTCGATCCCTGCCCCCGGTCAACAGTGATCTGCGTGGAGTTTGCATGTTCTCCCCGTGTTTGCGTGGGTTTCCTCCTACATGCCAAAAACATGCAGGTTAGGGAGTTAAGGGGCACTTGCGACCGGCAGCTGGTGGCTTGTCACCGGACTGCAGAACAAATCTACCTACGTATACAAAAAAAAAGAGTGGGCAGCAGTTTCATGACGCGTTGAAGTGCCGCTTCGCCGTCACCTCGCAAATGAAACACACGCAGCTTCCTTTCACGGTAGTAAAGAAGAACTCTTCCTCCCGCTCACTTTGAAAATGATAAATTTTCTGTCTTTTTTGGGGGGCAAGGAAACAGCACTGCATTCACCATCTTCACTGCCCGCTAGCTTACGCTCCAGCGCGAAGGTTTTGTCATGTGCACAATACTGACCTTTGAACTAGGTCAGAGTTCACCTTAACTTTACGTATAATAAACATATTTTCATTTTTTTTTAAGACATTGTCATTTTAAAATCTATATAAATGCAAGTGTGATTTTAAAAAATAGCGCCAGAAAAAATTACATCTTAGACGCAGCTCACTTGCGAGTTGTGCTATTTTTAGACCAGGCCTGCGGGCGACATGGTGCCCGCGGGCACCGCGTTGGTGACCCCTGGTTTAGAGGTTGTTCTGGGCTCTTTTGTTACCATTCGTATTATCCGCCTCTTCCTGTGGCCACGTCCAGGGAGGTTGGTTACAGTCCCTTGGATCTTAAATCTGCTTGGAGATGGTCTTATAGCCTTTACCTTTAACATGCTTGTCTATAATTCATTCGTTCATTCATCTTCTTCCGCTTAATCCTTTTTCGGGTCGCGGGGGGCTGGGGCCTATCCCAGCATCTTTGGGCGAGAGGCAGGGTACACCCTGGACAGATCACCAGTCCATCACAGGGCCAACACAGAGAGACAACCATTCACTCTCACAGTCATACCTAAGGACAATTTAGAATCCCCAGTTTGATGCCAATTAACCTAACTTGCATATAATTTTCTTTCTAATCTCCTGAGACAACTCTCTCCTTTGGTTCCTCTGGTCCATGTTTAGTGTGGTACACACCATGTCAACAAACAGCACAGTGACTACTTGTCACCCTTTAAATAGATCGACTGACTGATTACAAGTTTGTAGACACCTGTGATGTTAATTAGAGGACACATCTTGGTTGAACATGTCCCTATGATCACATTATTTTCAATCTTTTCTAGGGGTACCATCATTTTTGTCCAGGCCTGTTTCTTGAGTTTGTTTTTTAAAATAATTCTGTTGAACCACAATTCAAAGGCATTGTCTGATTTTCATTGGTTAATTTTCATAGAATTTTTATTTATTACCACTTTTGTCAGATTCACGTTATTTCTGTGACCACTGTGGGTTTTTCTTTCATTAACAGAGGGGTACCAACAATTTTGTCCACGTCTGTATATTCACTGCTCTTATTTTCTTATCTTCTAAATTATTGCTCTGAGTGCTGCTATCCCTGTGCTGTTGCAATCCTGGAATTTCCCCATTGTGGGACTAATAAAGGCTTATCTAATCTTATCTTATACTTGTGGATACCATGGCCAGGCATATTTAAAATGGTTTTTTTTTTATCTCAGCTGCGTCATAGTGAATTGTGTTAAACATGCTTACAGAAGGCAGTCATGCCTTACATCATTTGAAAGCTTAGAATTTTGTCTATTTAGTTATTAAAACAGATTTTGGAAAAATGATAACACTGGATTAACATATAACTTTTAACCAGGTAACGCTAGCATGAGCTCGAACGAGTGACTTACTGAAAGTAGCATGTTGCCGTCCCAGAATCAATGATTGTTCCACAAATACAGTCCATTTGTATTGCAAAGGGTCCAAAAGTGTCCAATATATCCATTTGAGTAAAATTTATTGTCCATCTTGATGTCAACAGGGAAAACTGACCATAAACAGACCATAAAACTGCCGAAAATCGGCTGAAAACGGTCCACATTCCTATTGTGTTTTCCTGCCAGTATATAACAGCTGTATTTATTTTCAGGCATCTGTATCTAAAAAAAACACACAGGCGAACTTTTATTCCTTCAAATTTAGTATGTTTGGATCACTGTTACTCAGTGGCTGAAGCACTTAGAGGGATTCTCACCGTTTTGCTAAAAAATTTAGAGTGTTCTCTTTTGAATGAGACCAACCCTATGAAGACAGTGCTAGGGGCTGAAGAGTAGTTTTCAGTTTAGTTTGGGTATGTTTTTCAGGCACTTCGAAGGGAAATGGGCTCGAACAATAACAGTTCCACAAGCACAATTTATTAAATGACAGCAATACTGGACAAAATATTATGATTTGTTTGTTTAACCAGTTATTTTGTGCAGCTGATAAAAAAAAAAAAAAAAATAGTCCCTTCTAAATGTAGCCAGTAACTGTTGCGAAACATCTCAATCAGCATGAAGACGTCTACTGTCATTTCATACACATGTAAACAAATTAAATATTGTCAAGTGCAAAAGTCAGTGTTTATACTGACCACCGGAGTGGTGGCCTAGTTGATAGAGCATCCGGCCCACAACCGGGAGGTTGGGGGTTCAAGTCCTGGTCGGGTCATACCAAAGACCATATAAAAAAATGGTACGTCCCACCTTCTAGCTTGGTGCTCAGTGTAATAGAATGGGGGAAGGAGAAGTTGCTTGTGGCAGCGCCTTGCATGGCAGCAACCCCTCTGATTCTAGATGTGATTAACATTGTAAATAGAAGAAACGTAATTTCGTTCTACTGTATATGATGGACTGAATAACAACAGAGATGGCTTCTTCTGCTTATAAAACATACTGGTCACATGTTGAGTCGGTACCGAGATCCAAAAGTGGCAGATGTCGGTGGCTAGTTAGCATGCTAGCGATTTGGCTTCGGCACACTTTGCTCGCTTTTTCTTGGCATTTTCAGATGAAACAAAGAGTCCATCACCACAAAGGTATTGTGGTTTGTTAATCAAGATAATAAATCCAATTCCAGCACTGCCAGTTTTTTAAAAGAGACTTGAAATAGCTGAACAATGTTTATACAAGGGTAGACTTTGTAAACTCAATAAAATTTTTTCAAAAGGGTGGGACTTGTGGGTCACAGATGTATAATTCTTTTCAAACAGTGCCATCCATCCATCCATCCATCTTCTACCGCTTTTCCGGAGGTCCGGGTCGCGGAGGCAGCAGTTCAAGCAGAGAAGCCCAGACTTCCCTCTCCCCAGCCACCTGCTCCAGCTCTTCAGAGGGGATACCAAGGCGTTCCCAGACTAGCTGGGAGACATAGTCTCTCCACCGAGTCCTGGGTCTGCCCCGGGGTCTCCTCCCAGTGGGACGTGCCTGAAACACCTCAAGTGGGAGGCGTCCAGGAGGCATCCTAATCAGATGCCCATACCACCTCAACTGACTCCTTTCAATGTGGAGGAGCAGCGGTTCTACTCTGAGCCTCTCCCGGATGACTGAGCTCCTCACCCTATCTCTGAGGGTGAGTCCAGCAATCCTACGGAGAAAGCTCATTTCAGCCGCTTGTATCCGCGATCTCGTTCTTTCGGTCATTACCCAAAGCTCGTGACCATAGGTGAGAGTAGGAACGTAGATTGACTGGTAAATCGACAGCTTTGCCTTAGAACTAAGCTCCCTCTTCACCACAACAGACCGGTACAACGTCCGCATCACTGCAGATGCTGCTCCAATCCGTCTGTCGATCTCTCGCTCCATTTTCCCCTCACTCGTGAACAAGACCCCAAGATACTTAAACTCCTCCACTTGGGGCAGGAGCCTGTCCCCAACCCGGAGAGGACAATCCACCTTTTTCCGGCTGAGGACCATGGACTCGGACTTGGAGGTGCTGATTCTCATCCCAGCCGCTTCACACTCAGCGGCAAACCGTCCCAGCAAGAGCTGTAGGTCATTGCTGGATGAAGCCAACAGGACAACATCATCTGCAAACAACAGAGATGAGATCCTGTGGTCACCAAGCATGACACCCTCCATTCCCTGGCTGCGCCTAGAAATCCTGTCCATAAAAATTATGAACAGGACCGGTGACAAAGGGCAGCCCTGGCGGAGTCCAACTCTCACTGGGAATGACTCCGACCGAGTGTTGGCAATGCGAACTAAACTCTCACAACGGTCGTACAGAGACCGAATAGCTCGTAACAACAAGCCCGATACCCCATACTCCCGAAGCACCCCCCACAAAAATCCACGAGGGACGCGGTCAAATGCCTTCTCCAAGTCCACAAAACACATGTAAACTGGTTGGGCAAACTCCCACGAACCCTCACGAATTCTCGAGAGGGTAAAGAGCTGGTCCGATGTGCCACGGCCAGGACGAAAACCACATTGCTCCTCCTGAATCCGAGGTTCGACCAACGGCCGGACTCTCCTCTCCAGTACCTTGGCATAGACCTTCCCAGGGAGGCTGAGGAGTGTGATCCCTCTAAAGTTGGAGCACACCCTCCGGTCCCCTTTTTTGAAGAGAGGAACCACCACCCCGGTTTGCCATGCCAAAGGCACTGCCCCCGACCTCCACGCAATGTTGCAGAGGCGTGTCAACCATGACAACCCAACAACATCCAGGGCCTTGAGGTACTCGGGGCGAATCTCGTCCACCCCCGGGGCCCGGCCACCAAGGAGATTTTTAACCACCTTGGCGACCTCAGCCCCTGTGATAGGCGAGTCATCCCCCTCGTCCCCAAACCCTGCTTCCTCTGTGGAAGGCGTATCAGTGGGATTGAGGAGATCCTCGAAGTATTCCTTCCACCGCCCGACGATATCCCCAGTTGAAGTCAACAGTGTCCCATCCGCACCATACACAGTGTGGACGGGGAGCTGCTTTCCCCTCCTGAGCCGCCGAACAGTTTGCCAGAATCTCTTTGAAGCCGACCGAAAGTCTTGTTCCATGGCCTCACCGAACTCCTCCCATACCCGGGTTTTTGCTTCAGCAACCACCCGAGCTGCACTCCGCTTGGCCTGCCGGTACACCTCAGCTGCTTCGGGAGTCCCACAAGCCAACCAAGCTTGATAGGACTCCTTCTTCAGCTTAATGGCCCCCCTCACCACTGGTGTCCACCACTTGGTTCGGGGGTTGCCACCACGAGATGCACCGACCACCTTGCGGCCGCAGCTCTGGGCTGCCGCTTCAACAACAGAGGTGGAGAACATGGCCCATTCAGACTCCATGTCTCCAGACTCCCTCGGAATGTGGTTGAAGTTCTTCCGGAGGTGGGAGTTGAAGACCTCCCGGACAGGGGCCTCAGCCAGACGCTCCCAGCACACCCTCACTATACGTTTGGGTCTACCAGGTCTGAATGGCTTCCTCCCCTGCCATCGGATCCAACTCACCACCAGGTGGTGATCAGTTGACAGCTCTGCACCTCTCTTTACTCGGGTGTCCAAGACATACGGTCGCAGGTCTGATGATACGATAACAAAATCGATCATCGACCTGCGGCCTAGGGTGTCCTGGTGCCAGGTGCACATATGGACACCCTTATGCTGGAACATGGTGTTCGTTATAGACAGACTGTGGTTAGCACAGAAGTCCAATAACTGAACACCACTCGGGTTCAGATCGGGCAGGCCGTTCCTCCCAATCACCCCCCTCCAGGTTTCACTGTCGTTGCCCACGTGCGCATTGAAGTCCCCCAGTAGGACAATGGAGTCTCCAGGAGGAGCACCCTCCAGCACCCCAGTCACAGACTCCAAAAAGGGTGGGTACTCTGAAACATCATTTGGTGCATAGGCACAAATGATGGTCAGGACCCGTTTCCCAACCCGAAGGCGCAGGGAAGCAACCCTTTCGTCCACCGGGGAAAACTCCAATATACAGGCAGCAAGGTGGGGCGATACAAGAATACCTACCCCTGCTCGTCGCCTCTCGCCCGGGGCAACTCCAGAAAAGGCCAAGCTCCAGCCCCTCTCCAGGAGACTGGTTCCGGAACCGGAGCTGTGTGTTGAGGTGAGGCCGACTATATCTAGCCGGTATCGCTCAATCTCGTACACCAGCTCAGGCTCCTTCCCCACCAGAGAGGTGACATTCCACGTACCAAAAGCCAGTTTAGAAAGCTTGGGATCAGCTTTCAAACAAGCTTTCAAACAGTGCCTCACTGTGGAAATTGAGGTATCCAACACAGTACTGCCATTCTCAAGGGTTTACCGTCAAGTCCCCCCACAACCAACTCGCCCCATCAAGTGATGGTCTGTGGTGCTGCACAGCGTACGAGCCAACTGGGTGTCCACCAAACGTGTTTTTTTTGTCTCCTGACCACCCTGAATGGCTTTTTTTTCAGCGCTTGTGCGCTGCGCTCTGGGGAAAAAAAAAAGTTTGTGCCCTGTATCCCAGCTATAGCTTGTCACTCACAGCTCAGCACTTGCGCTTTTCCTATAGTCAGATTTTCTACTTATTTTTTAATAGCAGTCTCTAAATAACAACGGACTAGAAATGTATTCTAGCATTGGTAGCAGCTCTCGATGCAAAATATAATGACACAGAAAACAGGAGTCCGAGTACAGACTGTATCAGCATCCTATGTCCTGCCCTTCCTTATTCTGACTGGCTGCTTAGAAAGGTCTGACATTGACGAGCTAAGCTGCAGTCTGAAAAGTTGAAATATTTTCAACTCTGAGCACAGAACAAAAAGCGGCCACTGCAGAGAGCGTTTCAGCCCCGAGGGTGCTCAGCGCTGTCGACGCTGGACTATATAGAGAATGAATAGAAAATAGTTGCCCACAGCTGGAAAAACGCATTTGGTGGACACACAGCCTAACTCACAGCCTCATTTTCTATTGTTTGTTGAAATCTGAATATCTGACCGTAATTTTTTTCTGCAAGGGAGGGGAGGTTTTTTTGTTTCCCTATCGTCCAACCAGAGCTCTGCGCTCCCAAAAATCCAACTACTGGTGGTCCCCAAGGTCTCCAGAAGTAGATTGGGAGGTAGAGCTTTCAGTTATCAAGCTCCCCTCCTGTGGAACCATCTTCCCAGTTCAGTTCGGGAGGCAGACACTCTCTCTTTATTCAAGAGTAAGATGAGATCTTTTCTCTTTGATAAGGCCTATAGTTAAAAATGTTGCCGCTGCTAGGCTTTCACTCACACACGGAGCCTAACCCGGCTTGATACTGGAATGTCTGGCTGTCAATGTTAATGCTGAATTGTATTGTTTGTTTTGAATGTAGCTACTGCCAGGCCTCCTACTTTTTACCTCTTTTTTTCAACCCAGCCGGTTGAGGTGGATGGCCGTCCTCTGTGAGCTATGGTTCTGCTCGAGGTTTTTGCCCATTAAAGGGAAGTTTTTCCTCGCCTGTGTTGCCGCAGTGCTTGCTCTTAGCAGGGATGAGAATGGGGTTTGGAAAAAAAAGAGGAAATTAAGCCGGGGGTCTTAGTTAGGCCTGCGTCCCCCAAGCTGGATCCAAGGCGGAGCCTTGGTGGGGGGTCTGGGGGGCAATGCCCCCCAGAAGCTAATAAAATCTGGTGTTTTAGAATGCTCAAATGTGGTCTTTTATTTAAAGTTAGAAGTAAGTACAAATGCATTTATAGTTTACCTTTTTAATCTGCTGCTGCATCACATGTGTAAATTTATGATATCTGAATGGTATGTTGATGTAATAATACTAAATTATATTTTACTACTATTTAATATGTTTAGAATGGTAAATGGCATTCACTTATATAGCGCTATTTCTCATCTCTGGATGACCAAAGCGCTTTACAGATCCTGCTATCCACCCATTCACGCACACATTCACACACTGATGGCGGCAGAGCTGCCATACACACACAGGTGCTAGCCTGGCCACCAGGAGCAACTGGGGGTTCAGTGTCTTGCTCAAGGACACTTTGACATGCAGACTTCAGACAGAGTGGGAATCGAACCCATGACCCTCCGATCAGTAGTCAGTCACACTACACCTGCGCCACAGCTGCCCCCTAAACTGCCGCCCCTAGAACTGACACAGAATTACATTTACATTGTTCTAGAACAGACAAAATAATTTAACCAAGTAAAATAAATTATAAATATTAACAAAATTCCATCACCAAGTCCATCACCCATTTATTAAAATATACTGACATTCTGCAAGCATTTTGATTTATTAATGTGTGCATTTGTTAGTGTTACTAGGAATATAAAAAAGTTGCATATTAGTATATTTTAATATTTGAAAGATAATCTAAGAAAGTAAGTAAAACCTAAAAGATGTTTAGTGTTTCAAATTATCAATAGTGTTTCAAAACAGGCATGACGTCACAACTTACACATGCCATTTCATAACAAATTCATAACGCGAAAATTCTCAAGTCCATTACTTATAACGAGAAAAAAATCTTACCTCGGAATGTGTCTTCCGATCACTAATTGCTGTAATCGGGGCCGATTGTGATGAACTTTGACTGGCATCTGAATTTAACCGCGTCCACCAATCGTTTTGAATGCATCACGAGTGAATAATTCGATCTCCTTGTAGCCACAATTTTGAGATGTTTGTTTTTTTTCGAGCCATTCCCAACGAAACTTGTTCCTTATCCCTTTGTCTTCTTGCTTTGTTGTCTTTCGTGAGTTTTAGGTTCACCATTTTCACGAAATCGGGAAAACTCGGTTGACTGAATTGTCCGCCATTTGCATTTCGCTCCGTGTGTGGGATATGACAAAGGAATAACAAAATCGCCAATTGGTTGCTTCAATAAGTATCAGCCAATCAGTGGCCTTGTTACATTACTGATCTCGCTGGGTAGCGCGTTCTGCGCAGTGGATTTGAGCAGCCGATCGAAAATATGACTCGCCGCTCATAACAGACCACCCCCCCCCCCAAAAAAAAAAAATTCTCCTTGAATTTAGACAATTCATGAGAATGACCCTAGACATGATCAAATCCGAGGAATTCCTCGGATCCGCGGAGGATTCTCATCTCTATCTTAGGGGTTTCTGCTGGGTTCTATAAATTTGAGAGCGTGGCCTAAACCCACTCTTTTCTTTTGTAAAGTGCCTTGAGATAACTTGTTTTGCGATTTGGCGCTATATAAATAAAACTGATTTGAATTTTTTTCAGTGTTACAGTTTTAATAAAAATATATATTTTCAACCCATCTACTTTAACCAAACTTTTAATTTCTTTGAAATTAAAACATGAGACCGGCTATTGTGGGTCATATTTGCAGCGTTGGTTCACAGGAAAAACCCATACAGAGCTCTGCTCAGCTGGTGCCTGCAGCACACACACACACACACACACACACACACACACAGAGCTAAATACACATACAACAGGACCTGTCGGGGATGTGTCTGAGCACCTCCTTGGCACAAGCCAAGCAGTTATTGTCTTCCATGATGACAGTTCAGGTAAGCACGGCCTACATTTATATGCTTCCGGGGCGAGTTTGTTGTGGGACGAGCCAGCCATGGAGCGAGCTGGTTATGGGGCGGCTATGACTGGCTGGGGAAAGTTGGTTATGGGGGGGCTTGACCAGGTACTGATTACAATCATCGATGGCTGTGGCTGATGTTTTATCTAGTGTCTCTATTGAATGATGAAAGGTTACAATCAAGACTCTAAGACAATTGAATAAATTTGTGTATGAAATGAAATGAGGTGACGCACGTCTGAAATACTTTAAACTGCTCAATTTTATAATGTACATTTCTTTGTTTCCTGGCAACAAACTGGGAACATAACAAGACAAGAAATAATTAGTATAATGTATAATCTGTGTTACATTTTCATAACCATAATTATCATATGAATTTATTTCTGCTGGGCAAAGTCACATTTCGGTTTTAAATTAAAAAAGTATCCAAGTTGCTCACAGGTTACGACCGATGCACTTTACTGAAGTGCAGTTTTTCTTCATTAATGTACTCGAGTCAAAAATAACCTGCATTAACACAATTCAGTATATTACAGGTTTATGAAAAAAGTGCATGCAGTTGAGTCAATGCAGGGAGTTGTTAGCCACCTCTAGTTATGACAGTACAGTCACAGACGACCATGTTCCTAACTTGTGTTATATGGCTGCTTTTGTTCCATTAAAACTGTTTATCGAACAAAACAAACATATTTTAAAGTGTGAGAGTTTTTTTTTTTTTAACACTGGGAGGTTTAGAAGGTATTAATTTGTCATCTGAGTCTATTACAGGACCAAAATCAGCTGCTATCCCATATTCATGCAGGCTAAGTTAGCTTACCAAAAGCACAGTTAACACTCAAAGCAAGACACGCCGAGTATTTTACCCCGATTTTAACCCTTAAACCCCCCAATCACCAAGCACAATGAGTCTAACTACGTAGTGATCCAAAGTAGACACAAAACACCACCAGGCTAAAGTGAAAGTTGAAGTTTTTACTTACGCGATACTCCGCTGCATTTTGTCCTCAAACTCTTCCTTCGCCTGCCACTAAAATTAAGACTAACAGTGAGATTAAAGCCCAGCGTAAACATCCACATCCACAATAACCGCTTATCCCGCGCTGTATAGGTCGGAGGCGTAAAAAAACTCTGAATATTCGGCGCCAAAACCTCCACTCAGCCGAAGATGGTCAACAAAAGGAAGAGTCCCTTCACAGTTAAAAAAAATGAGGGGATCTTTTTGAGAGGTCTGCGTATGTGTACTACGGTCGACCAGTTGTTGCCATATTCTCGTCCAAATTGAGCTGAAAGAGAGCAAAGTAAGAGATGAACTTGCGTGTTTCGTGTTTGTTATCATTTCTCCAGAATAATTGTATATTTGCTCTTTACTAATAAAGGCTTATCTTGTCTTAATTTCTCATTTGTAAAATCGTTTTCTCAACAAATGAAACAGGCACCATCAAGGCAAACACCAAAGAAAATCTAAAATATATTTATTCAATCATAGGTTTTGTCATAGGCTTTTTAATCTATTTTGGCAAGTAGTAGACTATCTACACAAACTATCTAGAGCTTTAAAATGTTTAAACATAATATACATTAAAAGTACACACTATAATAAATGTGTTATCCACCATTTTTAAATGAAAATGGGTAAATGTTCCATAACATTTGAACGGCTTCCACCGTTACAAGAAATTTATATTTACAACTTTTAGGTACTACTGTAAAATAAATCTAAGGCCAAAGTCAAAAGAAAGACACAAGTCAAACTATATACCTAAATAAATACTTGAGCGTCAGGATTTTTATTAGCTGATGCATTTTATGATCTATGACTTTTACACAAAAACTGACACCATACACTTAAATTAAAGCAAAGCCTCAGTCGAAATGGGATGTAGAAAAGAGGCAATGACTAACGACATCAATAAGGTGTTTTCAGATTTTTTAAGGACATGTACCTGCTTTTCGTGTTATAGCAGGACAAGTAGCAGACCAAACCAAGCACAAACAAATACAGCTTCTAATATCATATGTTGCCTTATATTTATTTACTAAATTAAAGTGCGTGTGGGAGTAGCAGTACCCAAAAATGTGATCACAGTGACACCTCTTCTCTCACCCTCTTCTCTCTCATGACGCTTTGCCGGGAAAGAGGGCGGAAGGGGGTTGTATTATTGTGGAAATTTTGCTTGTTGCCATAGCGCTACTGCCCCCTTTCGGGTGGAGGTGGTAACTGCAAACTCACTGCTGGTCCTGAAGCAGCACGACCATCATCAAGGCGGCGGCGCCCTTTCATGAAGATTTCCACAGTGTCACTTCAGCTGCGTTATTTTATGTTGCTGCCGTTATTTTCAGGAAGCCTTGAGCAGTGCTGCTGAAAAGCAAGACAAACAGCTGAATAATGCAAGCTGAGCTACCCACATACAAGTGTCAATGTTGACAGCTGTTCATAAATGCAAGCCCCCTAATGTAGACAGAGGAGAGGCAGGCTTTTTTTTTTTTTATTATAAATAGTTCTATCCAAAGACAATAACAGGAATCACTCTTAATAAATATCCTATAGTATGTGTGTGTTATAATCCACAGGTGGTGAATATTAAACCACTGTACAACAAACTTTAAGTGCACATATTTTAAAGATTCATGGAAAGAAAGCAGTCCAGTTGTTCATCACTCCGCGGCTCTCGTCTCCTCTCTGTGGAGATTAGTCTGCTTCACGCCGCTGTACAGGTTGCAGCTGATGTGCTGGTTCAGATCCCAACCTGTGGGGCCCTTGTGTGGCCACGCCAGTCATTTGCACTCAGGCCCAGGTCTCTCGTGTGGACTGCCAGGCATGCAGGAGCTGGTAGGTGGTTGAAGGAGCTATGGAGAGCCCTGGGCATAGGGAGTGGTTTTGGGATGCAACATGGGAACAGGAAGGGATGAGGTACAGGATGGAGCACTGTGAGAAAGCAGAGGGAGAATCACATCAATAACGAAATACAAACAGGTCGCTGTTGTGTTAGAGTTTGGACTTTTATTTGTGTGGTACGGGTGGCGGCTCCACCTTCGAGTTCCGCCACCACCCACGGCTATAAGAGGGCAGTGGGCAGGAGGGGCGGTCTCTTTGCCACCTCTCTGCCTGACGGCTGCGCCAGTGTGCTGTGAAGTGCCTCTCAATAAACGTGTGTTTAGTTTGACTCCTGGCCTCATCCTTGGCTCCTTATTACTGACATAACATTTTGGCGACAAGGATAAAAGCAGGTGTGGATGCATGTGTTACACCTGTTCGGCCGTTTTTGGAGCTTCCCGGTGAGCCACCCGTTCCTAGGTCAAGGTGGTTCACCACGTTCCAGACGTACATGGTGGCACTAAACCTTGGGAGGCTGGAGAAATTGAGGGCATGTGCGTTGTTGGTCCACAATCTCAGAATGGAGGGACAGCAAATTTTGAGCACAATGGGCGACTGTGATAGCTTTGAAGAAGTAGTTGCGCTAATGGTGCGCCATTTTCACGCCAGGGAAAACGTCATTGTCCGCAGAATCTAGTTTCGACAGCGCCGCCAACAGGTTGGCGAGTCTGTGCAACGGTTCGTGGCAGACCTGAGACTGTTGGCCAGTGAATGCCAGTTTAGACTGTTGGAGGAGGAGATGGTTCGTGACCAGTTGGCGGAACATACCAGCTGCCCCGCTATTAGGTCGAAACTGCTTACGTTCTTGGGAGAACTGATGCTATCTACAGTCATTGAGTTAGCTCAGCAGCTGGAGGCTGCAGACAAACTATCACGGGATCTGAGTGGGAGTGTGCCACACCGACAACTAGGATCACAGCCAATGGTGCATGCAGTGGACCTGGACAGCAATGATAGCGTGGAGGGTGATGTGGACTACGCTAACGTTGTGAAATTGAGGTCTGCTCCGGGAACGCCTGTATGTATGGGTTGTGGGTCCATGAAGCACCGTTTTAAGGCCAGAGTGTCCGGCGAGAGGGAAGCACTGTGGCAAGTGCGGACACTTGCATCATTTCGCCAGGGCATGCCGCAAGTTCGAGTGAGGAAGTCCAAGACACAAAGAGGACTCTCCCGCCCCCACGGTTGTCCATGCTGTGTCACCGAGCACCAACGGACACATGTACTGTATGGTTTAGTTGGATGGAGGTGGTGGTGCCATGATTGCTTGACACGGGAGCGGTGGGCTCCGTGTTGAAATGGGTGACCGTGAGGTGTTTTTTTCCAGCATTACAGGATTGGAGGTGACCCGGCACCACTTTGCGGTTATGGTGGAGGGAGACTGGTCATGGTGGGAATGCTGAGGCTTATGGCCCGGTACAGGTCGTCCGAGGTGTGTGACCTGAGGTTCACCATGACAGCCCGTGGTGAGAACATAATGGGATGCGATCTGTTTTATGGTCTGGCCTTCACCATTAAAAGTGATGCTGGGGAGGAGTGGTTGGGCTGCTGTTTGTGGGACTGGCCGGTCCTGAGAATGGAAAATGGGTCTGTGTGGGATGAAAACATGCCTGGCACCCTGGAGAGTGAGCTAGACCAATATCGCCCAGGGCCATCACAGGAGGGTCCTTCTGCCAGAGCTCAAGTCACCCTGGATGAGGGTACTGGGCAGCACAGCAGGACACCTATGATGGCAGGTTACGTCGTGAGGCTGGCTCCACCTGTTCTCGGATCTCGGCTGGAATGGGCCGGTGAACAGGGGGTCACAACAGAGATGGCAGCGGCGAAGGTAAAAGCGGTCGGGGCTGGACCGTCTGGCACGGTAGAACGACGTGTCAAGCAGAGACACTGCAAGCCGAGTATGGCCCCTCTGGGTGTTGCGGATGTGGTCCGGGCCCGGGAGGAGGCACTGTCGCGGTGGATTTGGGCCAAGCAGCGGATGGAGGAGCAAGAGGGGTGGCTGCATGTGGTGGCCAGACGGGAGGACGCCTATCTCCAACTGTCGGATGGCTCATGGAGGCACCCGAATGAGCTGCGGAGTGCCCTGGAGAAGACTGGTGGACTTGGGCCTGGACATGGGACTCCGCCGGTGGTGTCGAAGAGGAGGCGTACCAGGGTCGAGACAGCTAGAGGCGACCCGGGGGGCGATTTTCCTCCTGGATGGGAGGACAGTATGGGATGGGGGGGGGGGTGGCATGGGTTTGTTCTTATAATTGGTATCTGGTTTAGATGTTGTACATGTGTGTATATTTTGATGCTCATGGGGTACGGCTTATTTGGTGTTTTTAGAATGTTTTACTCTGTGTATTTGATATTTGTATATGTTCATGGGGATTAATTTGATGTTATGTTTAGATTAGGACACGGCGGTATTTTGTTTTAAGTTGACTTGTTTGAAGTATAAGCGGCAGAATAATCCGCTTCACCGTGTGGGGTGAGGGGGCAGTCTACCCATCTCCCCCTAGTTTTAGTTATTTTGGAATGACTGGGTTAGGCTATTTGTATTGTATTATCTCATTACTTTTAGTGCGTGATTCAGGTTCCAAATTGGAGTGGGTCTGAATTGTATGTGTGTTTTTTGGGGTTTTTGTGAGGGGGGGATGTTGCGCTCTGAAGTGCCTCTCAATAAAGGTGTGTTTAGTCTGACACCTGGCCTCGTCCTTGGCCCCTTATTACCGACATAACAGTCGCCACTCCAGTGTTGGGAGTAACACGTTACTATAACACCACTACTTTTGTAGTAAGCGCTGTGTAATGAAATTACTTTTTAAAAATTCAGTAATGCATTACAGTTACTGAAATTTGATCAGATGTGCTACTCGCGTTACTCGTTTTATTAATATGGATAGATATTTTAGCGCAAAAAAACTGACCCTACCATAGCTGGCGCAGCCGTCAGTCTCCGCGGGTCGGTTTCCTGTCCTGCCCCAGTTCACACGCAACCCAGTGGCGATTTCTCATATCGAGCCCTGACCACTTGTTGTCCCATTGGTGAGTATCCCCTAACAGCTCCTACCTCTGTGGTTAAACATGAGTATTTTTAGAGCAAGAGCATTTAATGTCTGCATTAAATGCATTTAAAGTTTTCTTATGCACAGAGAAAAAGTGACTGATTTGTTGCAGTAAAGAACAGCTTCTTGTAAGCGGTGAACTTTAATTTATCTGTGCTTTCTGTTTTATTTTATCTCATTAATTTACATGCTGTTGTGATATGCAACTATTTCATGGAAGTAAATCCTCTAAATATGCATTTTTAATGGGCTGGTCCAGGGGTGTCAAACAAATGGCTTGTGGGCCAAAAACGGCTCACCAGGGGGTCCAAAGTTTTCTCTGTGAATTCACAGTTTTATTTCTAGTGAATTTCTGACTTTCTACTGATTACAATAGTTTATGGAAATCTGAGACATTTTTTCTCTGTAAGATGAGTTTTTTTCTCATCAGTTTTCTTTTTCTTTTTTCTGATGAGAACATGGGGCCCTTGATCTTGCTATGTGTACAAGATGATTTAAGCATGCATTTAAAAGTAACATGAAAGTTACTTTTCCAAGTAACTAGTTACTTTAATCATGCAGTAACTCAAAAGTAACTCAGTCACTTTTGAAAAGAGGTAACTAGTAACTGTAGCTAGTTGCTATTTTTTAGTAACTTGCCCAACACTGCCACTGCCATACAAGGGTTAATTTGGCACTATAATAACAAAATGGATCTCTTTACCTTGAAAGTAGCTGGTTTTATTTAAAAAAACAAACAAACAAACAAAAAAAACCAAGAATTAAAGGCCCCATTGAGGCTCATTTATATTCTACACTAAATATCCAAACAAATACAGACATCGCATTCTATCCATACTCTACCATGACTTTGTCCATTTTTCTGCATATTTTTTGAAACTTTATGGACCTCTTGCGCAATGTTGAGTAACGTAATTCTGCATTCCAGTTCTGTTTCCATTATATTTTCCCATTCCCTGGTGCTTTCTCATCAATAAATCAATTTTGTCACTTTCACTTGTCATTGTACATACTGGAAATAGTGTGCGGACAGATTGTTTTTTCTTTATAAAGTTTGTGTTTCACATTTTGATCATTTTTGTAACCATACTGAGCCGTTTAATAGTTC
Source organism: Pholidichthys leucotaenia (assembly GCA_020510985.1). Classification (NCBI taxonomy): domain Eukaryota; kingdom Metazoa; phylum Chordata; class Actinopteri; order Cichliformes; family Pholidichthyidae; genus Pholidichthys; species Pholidichthys leucotaenia. The sequence goes on along the minus strand of CM035846.1, from coordinate 195,504,586 downwards.
CTCAGTTAGCTTAGCAGCTTGCAGCTATTGTGTTTGTTTCTGTCTGTGCCATTCCAAATGCCACTGCATGGGCTGTAATAGACCTGTGAAATTCACCGAAACATATGTCTAACTCCCAGTTGTTACCCCTTGGTTATTGATGTTACCATTACTGTTATTACCTCCGCCAGGCCGGAGGCCAGGAGGAGGTTATGTTTTTGCCAGCGTTTGTCTGTTTGTCTGTCTGTTTGTCTGTTGGTTAGCAAGATAACTCAGAACGTTTTGGACGGATTTCAATGAAACTTTCAGGCCTTGTTGGAAATGGTACAAGGAAGAACTGATTAAATTTTGGGGATGATCCGGATCACCGTCTGGATACAGGAATTTTTTAAAGGATTCTTTAACATTGTGACATACGGCCATTTTCAACATGTGTGCAGGCCCAGTGGAGGGCGCTGCTCGTCGTGTCTGACGAACACAAACTCCGCCTTCTTCAAAGTTTTAGGAACAAAAGCACGCGGAAACCAGTGGTGGGCAGGGCCCGGCAGCGCGCCTGTGTTTGCGCTACGCTGCAAAAGCTGAGACGGGCAGCTGTCCGGCGCCGGATTATTTGGCAGAAATTCCCCGGGCAGCCATAGTGGCTGCGCACAAAGAAGCTCTCTGCTGGGGAAGCTTCTAAATCCTCTTTTGCCGCGGAGCACAAACCCAATATAAAACCCACGGCAACCTGTCTACCCAATTTGCATCCGTCAGTGAACCTCAGTGCTGCTTTCAGTGATCTATGAAAACGCTTGCATAACCCATTGGCCTGTGGGTTGTACGTGGTTGTGCCATGATTTGTTTTGTTTTTTCTTTTGGATTCTTGGATGGAATATGGGTGGGCAATATGGGCAATATAAGCTGCGGCTTCAGCCATCACCCATTTCGGATAACTTATGTTGAACTGTATAATCAGAGGAGTTATTGTCTAATTTGACCTTGTTGGATTTTATTTCCCCCTTTGTTATATTATTCACTTTCTTTTAACCTGTACTCTTAATCTATCCGAAATAAAGATTCATTCATTCATTCATTCATTCATTCATTCAATTGCAACACCCGCAGCCTGGGAGTTTGGAGATGGAGGAGATGGACACAACACCAACACTTCAGTTTATTACCTCCGCCAAGGAGGTAATGCTTTTACTACTGAACCACAAATCCTATCATTGTCAATCCAATTGCTAGTCATATGTTTTCATGGTCAAGGAATCTGAAAACGTACACACAAACACTGTATGGGGGGGAACTGTGGCACTTGGCGGAGGTCTGCGCTCTCCGAGTGCTTTTCTAGTTGATATTGATATTAGCTTAGATAGCTTCCAGTTGCTAGTGTTTTGTTTATTCTCATAATAAACTTTGATTCACTCCTAACGCTGCATGGACTCAAATGAATGTGAATGAGTTCTGTGGCATGTTGAAAATATTACCACACACTCCATGGACGTGGGGATGCACACACGAGGTGATGTCATCACACCGTGCTTATATTAAGGGGCTAACGGCGGTAGTCACTCTCTTTGGCACTCTGTCTTCCATGACCTAACCTGCCTGTACCACACCCCTGCTAGCTGTTGCTAATAGCTCGTTCAATAAAGCTACCCTCAACATGTGGATGAGTCTGCTGGTCTCATTCCCTGCACAGATGCAACATTGGCGACGAGGTAACAAATTGGTCTTCTGGAGGAGAATTAGTTATTTTCCTGAAGAATGGAAGTGTGCTTGGCACCCTTACCACTGTTCCTCACCACACCAGGTGAGCCACCTATTGCGCGGCTCACCTGGCTCACCTTGAGTCATTAGAGGCCTATGTGTCAGCTATGGATCTAGCTAAAGCTAGCAAGCTTCGACTGTGTGCTATGCTGGTGCACAGCCTCAGCAGCGAGGGACAACATGTATTTAGAGCATTGGGGCCTGCGGACCCCTACAATGAATGCATTGCCTCTGGATGGACATTTTGCGACACCCGAGAGTGTGTTGGTACAGAGAATTAGGTTTTGCCAATGCTGACAGAGAGTGGGAGAGATGATACAGCAATACATCGCAATACGTCGCCAACCTCCGGTGTCTGGTGAGTACATGCCGGTTTGCCCAGTTGGAAGATGAGATAGTACGGGACCAGTTAGCAGAGCACACCACCAACACGAAGCTGCGGGAGAAGCTGTTGATATTTCCAGACGACATGCCGCTGGCGAGGGCGGTGGAATTGGCATTTCAGTTGGAGGCCGCCGCCCAGCTAACATCGCAGCTGGGAGCTTCACAATAACAACCTTCATAAGCACATACAGTTACCCTGGCAGAAGAGCCTGTCAACACCGCAACCTTTTCAGAGGACGCCAAGGTGACCACCGTGGGATGGCAAGACATCATAGTATGCTGTGTGGTAACTCTGGTTTCCTCGCACTCCGGACACGCACGTGCTCCTGCCCAGCAAAAGGACAGAGATGGCAGCGCTGCGGTAAGCTTAACCATTGTAGTGTTAACTCCTTTTGGTTCCAATTTATAAAATCACTCTTTGCTGAAGAAAAATTGTTTCAGCTCAAAAGTGTGGTCATGAACTGCTTCTATCACCCAAGGACCAGAGCTGTAACACTATCCATCAGCCATAAAGTGGAAGTTAATCCCTTCTCCAGGAAGGAATGCCCCAAATTAACAGATTTGTGGTTGATATAATCCAGACTTGGGAGTCAAGATTCTCCAGTAAATAACCAGACAGTTTCACAGTGCCATCTGGTGGACGAATCAGGAATATTGAATTTTTTTCTCTTTGCCGTGGAATTTATGCATTATGGACAAATAAATTAATTCATACTCTTTCTCTCAAGACAGTATCCGCTACTGAAGACATGGTTGAACTCTTGGGATGGACAATTGTGGTGAAATGTTTTTATTAATATGATTAAATATGCATCGCTTTATTTTCAGGAAGAAATTAATTGTTGCATTCTCACTATCACCAATTAATTACAGTTACAATGTAGATACATTGTATGTTCCCTTGTTATTGAGTAGAATATGTTAGTCACAAAAGTTTAAGGGATTTATGTTTTATTCAGCAACATATGTCTTAAGGGGGGTCTCACTTCTCAAATCAAATGTCTCTCCCCCTCCTCTTTCTGCTGGGAGATCCACAAAGCCCTGAACTTTGAAATGACCAATGGGCCTCAAAGCTCCCTTACATTTCCTTTTTTTAGGTTGAGTTTATGACTTCTGCTGAAAAAGAAGCTCAAATGTAATTGGTGCTGCTCAGTTTCCAAGAAATTCAGTGAAATCTTGTCATACTCAAAGAAAAAAAAAAATCTTCCTTTGTTCAGTTTTGGGGCAGTGGTCAAGCTGTAAGGAGCAGACGTCCCTGTGCTTCTTTTTTTTTTTTTATCTTCAAGTAGGCCCAGAGCCTCACATGCTCTGCGAAAATAATTTTTCTTTTCTTTAAAGTTCACTTTTTCCTTATTTTAATCCTTTTCTTTAAATCAGCGTGCAAGAAGATTTTGTTTGATTTTGTTTGATTAAAGCTTAAACCAACTCATTCCAGCCACAATACATTGGAAGAAACAGATCTGTGGTGTGTTTTTGTCCCAATTTGACTTTCTGATCGGACCTTGTACAATAAACAAATTCCTTCTTCAGTGCATAAGAAGACTGCAGCCAGCCTGCTGAAGAACCAGCCCCTTTGTGATCTCGGGAGTAGGCCATAACCGTAGTAAAGAGCCTGTCTGCCAGTCTTCCAACAGAACCCACATCCAGTTGAAACAGAATCCAATGGACCACCTGCTACCCACTGGGACACAATGATTCTGCTTGGCTGACGGTCTGTTGTTTAATTTAAACTTAATTCTTCAGAATATTCCTAGCATAAGTTCTTTAAACTTAATTTCATGCAAACCCCCATCAGAATTTCAAAATGCATTTTGTCCTTTCATTAACCCCTTGCACTCTGGTCAATTTCCCTAAAAACGCCTAAAAATAACGTACCCAAAGTAAATCAAAAGCTGTTCTTCAACCCTTTGCAGCATCTTCATGGGGTTGGTCTCATTTAAAAGAAAACACTTTTAATTTTTTGGCAAAACAGTCATAATCTCTCTAAGTGCTCCGGCCACTGAGTAACAGTCATCTAAACATACTGAACTTGAAGAAAATAAATTTTGCCTGGGTGGTTTTTTTGGATACAAATGCTTGCAAATAACACACAGCTTCAGATCCAGGCTGGAAAATGCAACAGAAATGTAGAACCAAGTGTTATCCAGCTGAGGTCAAAATTTTGTAACAATACCACAAAAAATGAATATATTACACAGCTTTGTTCTCAGGTTGTTCCCAGGCGTTTTTGAACTGTGCCAAATTGTGCCAAATGGCACAGTTTGGAAAAACGTCTGTAACTTTTGAATGATTCAATATAGAAGCTTCATCTTGGGCTCTAATGAAAGGTGACACTCAGGGCTGTGTGTGTGTGTGTGTGTGTGGGAGGGGTTTGTCCCCCCCCCCCCGCTACAGAGGATGGACATCGCCTGTTGCGCCGCGGTCCGTCATGTGGCGATGACACACAGCTGTAATTTACCGATCGGTCAAAAGTCATTTTTGATTACAATTTTCAGGGATAAAGAATAATTTAGCTTATAACACTTACCTGTTCACAACAGCAGCGTAGCTGGTGAACTTTTCTTCCTCATTGTCAGACGAACGCGATGCTGGTCCACTTGTTACGGACTCGTGGTTCTGGTCTCGCGACCCGATCAAAACATAATTCCATGTTTGCGGTTTTGGTGAACGATTTTTCAAAACAAATAACAGTAGTAATTAAAAAAGACTGGCGAACGCGTGTGTGTCACCCAGCCTTTGTCGTCGGCCTTCGTTGGTCTATGATGACCATGGAAGAGAATCCTAAACGTCTATTCTGCTGGAATAAAAAAAAAAGCACCGCCTGTGGCTGAACAGGCCGATGCGCGAATGCCAGTCCCTGTCACACAGGTCGCACTTGTGGGTGGTCTCCATGCTGCTGGGTCTGTGGCGGTTCTTCCTGCAGGTCCTTTTTTCATCTGCTGCAGCAGTCAGTCTCTCTTCACCCAGCCTTACACAAAACAGCTTTCCAACTTCTGTGCTTCAATTGGCTCGCTGCATTCACAGCATTGGTAGGCGGGTCCTTCTTGCTAGGTTTTCAGTCATTGGTTCTTCAAGGTTTCAGAAACCCAATTCAAGGCTCTTATTAGTCGAATGAGAGGTCAATCATACCTAATCTGTTCGCGGCTGTGTCTGTAGTGGAAGAACGGAAATGCAGCTTTTTTTTTCAGTGCGCTCTAGGACGCAGCGCTCTCGTGCGCCCTAGGACGCAGAGACGTGCCCGCCCGCGGTACACAGAAGTGCAACAGGTTAATCTACATTCTTTTTCAGAGTAACACCAATTTTCCATTTTTCTAGCTAGTTTACTCATCATTTTCTTCATGAAATTGCATCCACTTTTCTTGACCAGTGCTATTTTATGGTTTTCCAATTTCCAGTGTACTGACAAGTTAAACTATGCTTTATTTGGTTCCACAAATGATTGATTCACAAGTAACTCAGTTATAGTCTATGGTGCCCATGATACATGTTGAATTCTCTGTTTTAAAGTTATCCAAATATGTTAACCTATTCTGACATTTCTTATTAAACCACTGAAAGACATATGGGAACTATTGTTTGATGTCATGTCCATCTTCTTGATTATCAGCAGACAAGAACTCGCAAAGTTTTTTTTTTTTTTCAGACTGATTCATAATTGGTACAAATAAAGAATTGTTAATAAAATTGTCCATTATCTGGACTGGTGCCCTACTAGGATATGAGTGTAATGAAAATAAATCTTCATTCCTACTCACATTCATATTTACATTAATACTTAACCAACAATAAAATACCTATAAAACCCATAAATTCACTACACCATTTTGCAAAAGTGTGCCGTTCAACATTGTCAACAACAAGCTCATCACCCAGCTCAGCTGGACTGCCTATGTCAACCACCATTCATTCAGTGGACTGTAGTAGTAGTAATAATAATAAAAATAATAATAATAATACAGTTTATTTCTACGGCACTTATCTGTCAGGGTGGCCCTCACGGACCATCACAAGACGCCACAGTCACCAGTGAGTTTTGCAGTGATGTTTATTAATGGTGAGGGATGGACAAGCACAGGATACATACAAAGACAGGGTGACGTCTGAGCCGGGGAGCACCCGATGCACCAGACGAATAATAGTGAAGGTTAAGTTACACAGAACGTACCTTACAAACGAGACCGTTAACAGGCGGGTAAAGGAGATTCCCAAATCTGTCAACAGTGAATCACAGAGGGAAACAGAGACTGCCGCATTGGGGAACATTCAGCACCTGCTTTTATCTCTGGCAGCTAATGACCCCAATGCGGCGCAGCTGCTCGGAATGACAGCAGTGCAGCAGCTGACTTTGACAGCAGGGAGCTCCCCTGGGCGCCTTCACAATAAGAGCCCGAGGAGCTAGAAGGAATCCTCTGCTGCCAAAGCCAGGGAAATATGATACAAGACCCGAGTGTGGACAGAACCGACACTCGGGCTATGACAGTACCTCCCCCTCGAGGCCGAGCTCTGAGCGGCCCGAGTAACACCCAAGCCCCCCACCCCCACCCCCCCTAGGGTGGGTGGATGGGGCGCTGGCAGGAGGGAGAGAGACAAAAAAAAGGACAAGCAAATAACAGGACTAACAAGGCAGCAGAGACAGAAAAAGAAAAAAAAACCATACTCCCTTGAATGTGGGTGACAAGAACAGAACCAACAAGGCAGTACATATATTGGCAAAAAACAAATTGACATTAGGTGGAGGGAAAAGAACCAAACACAGAAACAACAAAGAAGTGAGCCACAAAAATCACAAATCAACCCCCCCCCCCCCCCCGCACACCCCAACAGTCTCACAGACGTAATCAGAACCCCGGGGAGGGTGCAGTCCTGACCCTGAGGGATGGGGGCAAAAGGTTCGGGGGGTCGTCCGGCATCACGTGGCCACAGAACAGGGAGGGGAAAAAAAGACAGTTCGGGCGGCCTACCCCGGTCCCATGCTCGGAAGCAGAGAGTCTCAGGCGGCCAGACCAGGTCACCACACAGGGAGTCCAAAACGTCGGGAGGCCGACCCAGAGAGCCAAATTGGCGAGACAGTCTTTCAGGCGGCCGACCCGCATCGCTAGCCCACCAGAACCGTTGGGTAGAAGCAGCCAGCGGTCCCGCTGAAAAGGGGAGAGACAAGGGAGAACCGGGCGAAGCGATCGGAACCCCAACGGCCCCAGGTGTAGATGGGTAGCGCTCCTCAGGGAGACGAGGAGGATGACGATGGTGATGAGGGTGAAGAGGGGAATGAGCCTGTCCAGCATCTGGTGGCCGGGGATCTGCAGCTCCCTCACCGAATCCAGGACCTGCTGGTGCTGCACCCACGTCGGACCCCGATTGGGCCTCCGGAACCGAACCCACGGTGGACCCCGATTGGGCCTCCGGAACTGAACCCACAGTGGACCCCGATTGGGCCTCCGGAACCAAACCCACGACGGACCCCGACTGGGTCGGCGTCGTACCAGACTCGACCTCCAACCCCGAAACCGGAACCTCTGGCGCAGCAGGCGAGAGCAGTCCCTCGCCGGCGACCCTGGGAGAAGGCTCAAGAGAGAGAGAAAACCCGGGCTCAGGATCACCGGCAGCGCCAGAACCCAGCGAGATAAGCTCGAACGCAGCGGGCGGCTGCACCCGGCTCATCTCCCCTTGAGACAGGCAAAAATGCTCTAAGAGGTGAAAAAGAAAGACAAAACAGAGCACTTGCCTGAACTCGGGTTCTGACGCCGTCCAGGACTGCGAAGATCCAGGCTCAGATGTCAGGAGGTCGTCCTCAGGCTCCCACTCAGCCGCGTCGGGCTCCGCAGCTGGCTTGATGGTGTGCGCAGCTTGAGAGTCCACCGGCACTGATGTCCACGCCGATGGCCCGCACGGCGTGGTGGCAGGAGAACCTCGACCCGCTGGACCGGACCGCTCCTCTGTGGAACCCCGGGGACGCTTCCTCATCGGCAAAGGCTCCACGCTGCAGTCCGCTCTCCTCCTCCGCCCACGGCGTGGCTGCAGAACCGGAACCAGGCTCTCCAGAACCGCAGGCCCCCTCCTCATCCAGTGACGTTGGCCTGGCGTCAAGGACCGCTCAGCGGAGGGAGACACAGAGGTAGCAGGGTTAATTCCTTCATCCACAGCAGGTGGGGGGAGCTCGGGGGGCTGCATACCCCGAACTCCACCCCCAGGAGTCAGACAAGGCAAAACAATATCGAGATGAGAGACATTATCATGCACTTGCCTTTCTCCTGAGGTTGAGATGGTTCCTGCTGTGGGGGACATCGTTCCTCCCTTTCCCCACTGGATGGCGACAGAGGGCCCTCTGGGAAGACGAGGTGAGGCCACTCGAGATGGTTCCGGGATGGGACTCACCGAAACGGAGCCCTTGCGGCGACCCGGAACTGGATCCAGACGGGGTTCTAGCTGAGGATTTTGCTGAGGAGAGCCCACGTCGTTACGCCGACGTTGTCGTCGACCCCCAGACGGCGCATACTCCTGGACCTTCTCCGGGACGGGGACTGAACAACGATGCAGGGAGCAAGGATGCTTTCTCCCCTGCTTCCTGCTGCTCTCCTCCAGCCCACGAAGCGACTCGCGTTGGGCGGCGAGTTCCTCCCACCTCGCTATCACCTCCGGGTGATCGTCAAACTCGAGGGGGAGATTAAGCAGAAATTCCTCAGCGTAGTCCAAATGTCTTAACATGTCGCTGGGAGCGTCCCACAGTGTAGCGGAAAAGATGGTGTTGTCAACATTTTCCAGAGCTTCCGCTAGCTGCCTGCCCTGGCGCCGGCCGCGGCTCCTGGATGATGTCATACTCCCAGCTGCAGACACTCAGACAGGTTGGAACAGACAGTCCAATACAGCCAAACTCACGGTGAATAGCGTCTCCGTGCGACGCCTCTTCTCCAGGCGTTCTGGCGGCAGTTTACTGTCAGGGTGGCCCTCACGGACCATCACAAGACGCCACAGTCACCTGTGAGTTTTGCAGTGATGTTTATTAATGGTGAGGGATGGACAAGCACAGGATACATACAAAGACAGGGTGACGTCTGAGCCGGGGAGCACCCGATGCACCAGACGAATAATAGTGAAGGTTAAGTTACACAGAAAGTACCTTACAAACGAGACCGTTAACAGGCGGGTAAAGGAGATTCCCAAATCTGTCAACAGTGAATCACGGAGGGAAACAGAGACTGCCGCATTGGGGAACATTCAGCACCTGCTTTTATCTCTGGCAGCTAATGACCCCAATGCGGCGCAGCTGCTCGGAATGACAGCAGTGCAGCAGCTGACTTTGACAGCAGGGAGCTCCCCCGGGCGCCTTCACAATAAGAGCCCGAGGAGCTAGAAGGAATCCTCTGCTGCCAAAGCCAGGGAAATATGATACAAGACCCGAGTGTGGACAGAACCGACACTCGGGCTATGACATTATCTAAACCAGAGTTCCAAAAGTGCTTCACAGCAACAACAAACAAAAACATCAGATAAACAGGAACATACTCATAGATACAAATACTGTATGTATAAATACATATATGGGCATACAAGTGCATACACACACAAATAGTTAATGTATACATATGCATATACACACAGTGTCATGAATCTGGGTTTGGCAGTTCCAAACCCAGTTCTGGCTCATTGTTATTTTTTGTCCTATTTTCCATCAGGCCCGTCAGGTAGCTGTTTGGGTCCTCCGCTCCCTGACAGCTTGGGCACGCCTCCTCCACTTGTCAGTGCCATCAGCTGTTTCACATTACGTGTTCACACACACATACACACACTCACTCCATTCCCATTCACACGCTCATACACTCACTCATGCACACCAGGGATCAATTATGTTCAGCCCACACATTCACACACCGGCGGTGTCTTCCCTTGTTAGTTTCATAATTATAAAAATGCTGCGTTGGCAGGAAGAGACCGTCGGAGCATTCACCTCCATACGTGGCAGCGAGTTTCTCCATGCATGTGCATTCATCTCCTTTGTGTTGTTCAGCCAGTCATGTCAAGTTGGTTAATCCCTTGATGTTAGCGGCAGACTCTGTTTACTCCTTCATCCTCCAGACTGCACAAACAGCCCCGGATCGCTCCAGTCCTGTAAGTTTCATATTTGCCTTTCTCCCTGTGCTGACAGCAGCCCTGCGGCACTAGGCAATTTCTCTGCCGGGCTGTAGAGCATCCGGGTGGTGCTCCTGCATGTCTGGTGGCCTAATCCCACCATTGCAATCCTCTGTATTTGTGTGGTTACTGGACTTGTTAATTTGTTGCAGTTTATGTTAATAAATGGCACGTTCTACTCCAGCACTTGAGTTTTTCATTCCCTCCCTCGTGCGCCATGTTATGCCGCATGAGGAATCATGACAGAATGCTTCAACCAGACAGAAAAAACAGCGGAATAGATGTGCGTTTTTTCTTTTTCTTTCACCCCTTTATTCCCTTTCTTCTCGAGTAACGGCGGGATGATCTGGATGGACGAGGAGCAGAGAGCCCAGGATCTGTTGGAAGAGGCGATCTTTGCCTTTCAGTGGCCACAGTTTCCTGAGGATGTGCAGTGGGCACGGCTTGTCGCAGAGGACATCGAGCGGCACCATCCCAACCTCCGGATCGTTCCTAGGGTGGACGCCATCCTCTTTGCCATCCTTCCCTCGCCAGACGTGGAGCCAGAGGGTACCTCTCCGACACTGGAGCCAACCACCCATCAGAAGAAACGCTCCCGCCGGAGGAAGACCTCCACTCCTTGTGGTTCTCTTTCTTCTCCTGGGCCGGTGCCCACCCAATCCTCAGACGTGATGATGGAGGAGGAGAGACTGGGGTTGCTGGCCACGATAAACCATTGGCTCGAGGAGGAGCGCCGCGAGAGAGAGGCCCAAGGATGCGCGTCCCTGGCTGTGAGAGTTTCATCCCCTGTACCTACTCAATCCACGGGCTCGTCAACGGAGGAGGAGTGGCCTGCCCTATTCACCTAGCTCGACTGCCGGGTTAAGGAGGAGCACCTGTGCGAAGGAAGAGCAGAGACTGGCCCGGCTCAACTGCCGGATGGAGAGGCAGCGCTGTGAGCAGGAGTCAGAAAAGGATTCCCCAGCGCTCGAGCTCCTCGCGGCCACTCCGCTTCTCTCTCCGGAGAAGACAGAGTTTCTCAGCACGGCTGACTCACTGTCCAGCGTGGCGATTCGCATCCCGGACTATCTGGTTCCTGAGCTGTCCGGGAGGAAGAAGAGGAGGAACTCCCGCTGGAAGAGGCTTCTGGTCCTGCTGGCGCAGCATGAGGAGGAATGCCCAGAGAGGAGAGGGGACCTCTCGGAGGCCGCAGAGGATGTCCCGTGCCAGGAGGACAGGCAAGTTATTTCTCACTTAACTTTCATGTTTGATGAACAATTTTGCTTGCCTCCTGGCGAGGAGGCTCAGGGTGTGCAGTACCCTGAGTGCTCCGCCCCAGCAGCATATTGTGCTCCCGTACCTTACCTCACCAACTCCATTCTGTGTGCCCCTATGAGCTCACCGGCACTGGATCCAGGTTGCTCGAGGGGAGAGGAGTCGGAGGCCCAGGAAGGTCCAGCCCAGGGGCCAGCGGAGAGGTTGCCCTCGGCCGCCACGCCAGAGTGAGCCGGCAGGGAAGATGGCGCACGGGAGTATCACAACTGAAACCACCATCACACCTGCTGCGGGGGTCGTTGCAGCAGAGTCATTCCCTAGACCAGACCTCCAGCCGATGGGACCTGAAATGTCATTGTCGGCATCGTCGGAGTCCTGGACAGCAGTAGAGCTTGAGCACAGGCAAGTAATCTCTCCTGTAGTTCAGCTGTCAATGATTGAGAGATCTTGTCTGGCTCTTGGGGAGGAGAGTTGGTGCGGCTCCTGGCCACACCTGGACTCCCCTCGCAGGGCTCTGGCTCTGCCGGCGACCCTAACCATTCCTCCCTTCCTATCCCCTTCAAGCTCCTTCCTAGGGTCACCAGAGAGGAGCTGCCACTACCGGGGTTGCCTATGGACGACGATGCGGGGCTAGCAGTCCCAGAGGAGGTCGACGGGGGTACAGCACTGGGCGAACCAACGGGATCCATGAACCCCAAGTCATTGGAGTCCTGGATGGTGGTGGAGCCCGATTTCAGGCAAGTGTGCTCCATTATGTAAGTAATGTCAATGTCGATGTCACACTGCCCGACTCATGGCGAGGAGGGCCTGGGGCAGCTCGTAGTATCCCTTGGGGCCGCCTCACAGGGCTCCGCTGCTGCCGGCGACCCTGACCCGGTCTCTCTTTCTCTCCCTCTGGGTTTGGAGCCCCCTGCCAGGGTTGCTGGAGAGCAGCTGATCTCGCCAGAAGCTGCTGAGGATCAGGGCCCAGCGCCAGGAGTTGTGAGGAGCATTACCTCCCTCACAGGGGAGGCCACCGTGGGAGCAATGAGGCCCCTGATGGGGACCACCATAGGTGCAACGGTGCTCCAGCCGGAGCCCACCATGGGTGCAGCAGAGCTCCAGCCGGAGTCCACCGCCGATGCAGCAGAGCTCCAGCCGGAGTCCACCGCCAGTGCAGCAGATCTCCAGCTGGAGTTCACCGCCGGTGCAGCCACATCCCAGACTGGGACCATCGCAGGTGCAGCCACATCTCAGACCGGGACCATCACAGGTGCTATGGTCCCTCCGCTCCAAGCTTCGGAGAGCAGGGGGGGGGCTCCCGTCCCTCGGTTTTGCCACCGAGGTTTCCGAGTGTGTAGGCTGCTTCTCCGCCTTCCCCTCCAGTTCTGGTGGCTCCACCACGCTGGTCGGCCACCTAAAGGATTTGACCTTTGGGTCGGGTGGCCCATCGGGCTGGGCAGGCCACCAAATGCTATTCTGTGGGCCGCCTGCTGGACATGGGACTTGGGCAGGCCACCCGATCATTCATGCCTCGCCATGCTGGGGGCCTGGGACTTTGGCCGACCCCCTGAACCTTGGACTTTGGGGGAGGGGGGTTAGTGTCCTAGGTGGGGGGTCGTTAGGAGGGTCACTGCTCGTTATGTGCTTATTACTTGTTGTGTTTTTCACCGATTGCTTCCCTCCTAACCGGTTTTCCCCCACCTCCCACCCTGGGTATTGTTTGTTGTTGGGGGGGGGGGTCCCTTGAGGTGTGTTTTTTCTTTTCTTTTTGTTTTCGGCTAATGGTACTGGGGTCTCTGGAATCCACCCCTTGGGGGGAGAGGGGGTGTCATGAATCTGGGTTTGGCAGTTCCAAACCCAGTTCTGGCTCATTGTTATTTTTTGCCCTATTTTCCATCAGGCACGTCAGGTAGCTGTTTGGGTCCTCTGCTCCCTGACAACTTGGACACGCCTCCTCCTCTTGTCAGTGCCATCAGCTGTTTCACATTACGTGTTCACACACACATACACACACTCACTCCATTCATTCCCATTCACATGCTCATACACTCACTTATGCACACCAGGGATCAATTATGTTCAGCCCACGCATTCACACACCGGCAGTCTCTTCCCTTGTTAGTTTCATTATTATAAAAATGCTGCGTTGGCAGGAAGAGACCGTCGGAACATTCACCTCCATACGTGGCAGCGAGTTTCTCCATGTATGTGCATTTATCTCCTTCATGTTGTTCAGCCAGTCATGTCAAGTTGGTTAATCCCTTGATGTCAGCGGCAGACTCTGTTTACTCCTTCATCCTCCAGACTGCACGGACAGCCCTGGATTGCTCCAGTCCCGTAAGTTTCATATTTGCCTTTCTCCCTGTGCTGACAACAGCCCTGCGGCACTAGGCAATTTCTCTGCCGGGCTGTAAAGCATCCGGGTGGCGTTCCTGCATGTCTGGTGGCCTGATCCCATCATTTCAACCCTCTGTATTTGTGTGGTTACTGGACTTGTTATTTTGTTGCAGTTTATTGTTAATAAATGGCACGTTCTACTCCAGCACTTGAGTTTTTCATTCCTTCCCTGCACACGAGGAATCATGACACACAGGTATATACGAGTAGAGTAGTTCAATTAAAACATTATAAAAATGCCAGTCTGTGCAGATGGGTTTTAACAACTTCTTAAACTGTGGCACTGAGCTAGCTGATTTGATTCTGAGGGGGAGTCTGTTCCAGAGAGTTGGAGCTAAAGTAGAAAAAGCATGAACACCCTTTGTGCAGAGGCAGGATTGTAGGACATTTAATAGTAACTGATTCTGTGATTGGAGGGTCTGGGAGCCAAATATGTGGTTAGAAGTTCAGAAATATAAGATGGGGTGAGATCATGAAGGGATTTGAATGCCAGTAGCAAAATCTTAAAATGAATTCTATAATGGACGGCGAGCCAGTGAAGTTCAGCCAGGACTGGTGTGATATGTTCTCTGCGTTGTGTATTTGTAAGGAGTCTAGCAGCTGAGTTTTGAATCAGGTGTAAACGTTGGAGTGTTTTGTCATTAAGGTATGAGAATAAGGAATTACAATAATCAAGATGGGAAAATGTATGGATGAGTTGTTCAGCTACAGAGTTAGGGAGAATTGGTTTAAATTTAGCACAGTGGCAGCACAGTAAGAAGGTCACAGGATCGATTCCACCCCTGACCATTGTGGGTTCGATTCCACCCCCTGGCCATCAGTGACCCTTCTGTGTGGAGTTTGCATGTTCTCCTCATATCTGTGTGGGTTTACTCCGGGTACTCCGGTTTCCTCCCACATGCCAAAAATATGCAAGTTAGGTTAATTGGAGACTCTAAAGTGGCCCTAGGTGTGAATGTGTGTGTGAATGGTGAAAGGATGGCGCCGTACTGTGGCTGCTTCGTCCATCCATGTGGATGCCCTGAATTTCCCCTCTGGGGATCAATAAAGTACACAAAATAAAAAATAAAAAACTTTAGCAATATTTTGAATATGTAAATAGCAGGACTGTGTAATACTTGTGACATGTTGATTGAAATTAAGTTTATCATCAAAAACAACTCCTAGATTTCTGGCTGAAGATTTTATATTGTTTGTAAGAGATGCCAAGTAAGGGGTGATGCAGTTTGATAACTGATGGGGACCAATGACTAGAACTTCAGTTTTATTTGTATTCAGCTGTAGGAAATTGTACGCCATCCAGTCCTTCATGGTAGTAATGCAGCAGTGCAGAGAGTCCAGATGACTGTGGCTTTTAGGACTGAATGAAATGTAAATCTGGGAGTTGTCAGCACAGAAGTGATAAGAAACAGCAGTAAACTGGCTAATTACATGATCAAGAGGCAGGAGATATAGACTGAATAAAATGGGGCCAAGGACTGAGCCCCGTGGGACTCCACATGGCATGTGGATAGTTGAGAATGTAAAACTGTCAACACAAACCTTAAAAACTCTGTTTGATAAATAGAATAAAAAATAGTTAAGAACAGTTCCACCAAGGCCAACCCAGTCTCTGAGTCTGTTAAGAAGAATTTTGTGAATGTATCAAATGCTGCAGTCAGGTCTAACATTAAAATTGAAGAGTTACCAGAGTCGGCACTCATCAAGATATCATTTGTGACTCTGAGTAAAGCAATTTCTGTACTATGATTTTTTTCTAAAACCTAACTGAAATTTGTCAAATATACTGTTGTCATCTATTACATCCAGCAGTTGTTTGGCAACTACCTATTCTAGAATTTTTGAGATTAAAGGCAGTTTTGATATAGGATGGTAATTATGTGGAAGTGTTGGATCCAGGCCAGGTTTTTTAAGAAGAGGCTGAATGCTGGGATGCTTAAAATAGTCTGGGACCAGACCAGTGTGTAGGGACTCATTCACAATATTGAGGATCCGAGAGGCAATTACATCATAAACTTCACTAAATAATTTTCTTGGGAGGATATCTAGTTCACAGTTAATGAGATTTGTTTTTGACACAGTCATCTAAGTTTGTGAGTGTGATGAAGGAAAATTCTTCTAACAATATGGCAGAGGGTGAGGGGCCAGGTGGCGGTAGAAAAGAAGAGAGAGGAGGTACAATTGATGGTTTGATTGTTTCTATCTTCTCTGTAAAATACTTTAAAAACCTTTCACAGTCATCAGCAGAGGAAACACAGACACTGGGTGGGGCAGGATTTACAAGATGGTTAATGGTACTGATAATGGCTTTAGAAATTTTTTTTTTTTTTTTGAGAAAATTAAATTTGAAAAATAAGCCAGTCTCTGATCTCTGAGTAGGGAGTTAAGTGATAATAACAATTCTTTCATATGGAGATGATGGACTTGCAGTTTTGTCTTATTCCATTTGCGCTCAGCTCTTCTACATTCTCTCCTGAGTTCTTTAATATTATCTTTTATCCAGGGTTTAGGATGTGAGGTTTGACAGGATTTAGCTTTTATGGGAGCAATTCGATCCAGAGTCTTCAGGCATACATCATTAAAGTGATTAACCATTTCATTGACATCATTGTATTGAGTTGTACAAGCGCTGAAGGAGGTAGAAAAATCTGCAGCTGAATTTTTGTTTAAAATGTGTCTATAAATTGTTTTCTTAGAACTAGGAAGAACAGATGGAAAATTTAAATAAAATAAGATTGACTTATTATCTGAAATAAAATCCCTCATGAAGAGAGAATTTAAGTCAAGGCCCATGGTAAAAACTAAGTCTAAAATGTGGCCTCGCTTATGAGCGGAAGATGAAATGTGTTGTCTTAGGTTAAAAGATTCACAGATGGCTAAAAATTCAGCAGTAAAACAATTATTGGTACAATCAATATGAATATTAAAATCACCAACTAACAAAATGTGAACAAAACTAAGAACAATAGAGGAAATACAATCAGAAAAATCCTTTAAAAAATATATTTTTTGGGGGGGGGGGGCATAGATGACAATGCAACACACTGGGGTATTAAGGTTAAACCAATACTTCAAAACCGGGTGGTTTTTCCACTGAAATAATAGAACATTTGAAAATATTTTTGTAAATAGCTGCAAGACCACCTCCCCTTCCATTCAGTCTGGGTTAGAATGAATGCATACCTAGGAGTACATAATTCAGCAAAACCACTTAAATCACCATTTTTAAGCCAAGTCTGAGTTAAAAATGCAAAGTAATTTACTAGTTATAATAAACTCATTCAAAACAAAAGTTTTGTTGGGCATGGATCGTACATTTAAGAGAGCACAACTGATAGCAGGAGTGAAATTATGTTTCCAAGATCCACCCTTAATTGTCAGTGGATGAAGATTTGCAGAATTTACTCCACCACTCACAGCTGGTGCTTTGGCAGTGAGGGAGTGAAGTGTCCTGTGAAGTGAACAGGGTCTGTTCATAATACATACTGGAATGGAGGAAGGTCAATCTACAGTCACATTATTCAACTGGGAGGAGCTGATGTGAGGAACAGGTGCAACAGTCAGTGTAACGGGAGCAGATGAGGATGAGGGTTCAGGTGGGCAGCCATGTGATGTTAATTGTCAGTTTTGAGTACAAGTCTGAACAACATACTGCAGATTAGCTGAGAGCATGCGATTGCCAAGGATATTTGGGTGAAAACCATCATTTTTGTATGCATGAGAGCGCTCCCAGAAGAGGTCAAAGTTGTGGATGTAAACAATTTTGTACGCAGCACAGCCAGATTGAAGCCAGGTGTGTAGACTGAGGATTCTGCTAAAACAGCCCACACCACGACCCAGCGTGGGAATTGGGCCAGAGATAAAAACAGTTTTTCCACAATTGTTAAGGAAGTTAAAAAGACGGATAAAGTTACCTTTTGTCAGTTCAGATTGCTGACGGAGCATGTCATTGAAACTGACATGAACAATTACTTTTTTAATTGTGGGAATTGAATTCAAAAGGCCTGGGAGTTCCTGCAGGATATCAAGGGTAACTGATCCAGGGAAACACCGTGTGACGGCATTCACAAAGCAGATGTTTCGAATAATTTTTTTTAAATTTGATTTTGTATACTTTATTGATCCCCAGAGGGGAAATTGAGGACATCCACCTGGATGGATGAAGCAGCCACGGTACGGCACTATCCCTTAACCATTCACACACACATTCACACCTAGGGCCACTTTAGAGTCTCCAATTAACCTAACCTGCATGTTTTTGGCCTGTGGGAGGAAACTGGAGAAATCCCGAAGTAAACCCACGCAGATACGGGGAGAACATAATAGAATCCAATAATCAGCATTGTTGGGGGAAAAAGAGGAGCAGGTGGCATTGCTGTGGACAGATTTTTGACATCCTGAAAGTGTAACAGTGTGGCTGGCAGAGCCAACCCTGCCGGGTGTGTGCCAGAATTGATCAACAGATTCCGATGGTGCAACTCCTTGTGCGGTGACAACGGTGGGATGAGGCCGGCCCCTCACATGGTTTTTCAGGTGACCAACCCAGGCAGCGAACCCCCAGGAGGAGCTGGGCTCAGCTCAACATTAGCAATAACGGTGACCACAGGTAACGGATCAGTCATCAGGGTGGCTCTGGGTACCAGTCCAGCTGATGTATTCCTGAGAGGAACAAGGCTCGGATCACCATCAGAGTGGGTATCATCGGTCAAGGGCCCATCAGTAGAGTGACTTGTGGCAACAGATGGAAGCACAGAAAAATGATTGGAGAGGTTTATGGGCTGAGGTGAGACAGCTCTAGGATGTTTTTTCTGCCTCTAATGACCACCACCAACCAGGTTGGCCGTGAACTTGGAGTGGAACAGGAGGCTGGCGGGCGCAATGAACTGTCCTAAAGAATGGTGTCGGCCAGTGTCGAGTTCATGGAGGTCGAGATCACCTTAGATTGTTTGACGGCGGTATGGTTTTGGTTTTGGTACTGTATATTGAACCTTAGGATTAATGGTTTGGGTCTTAGAAGCAATTAACCATATTGTGCTTTTTTACATCAGGCAAATATGTGTACCCAAACCTTGGCTAAATATCATGTAGTATTATGCTTTACCACCATCCATATGTTAGCCACAGCACTAGTAACTGTATACTGTCGTTTTCCATGTGTACTCTGCTTTGCTACAGCCCTGACACGAGTCGGTTGTCCAGTTTAGTCCATCTACATGTATATGCTACACAGTTATACCACCTGCCAACAGCCAGGCCATTTGTGTATGTTAGCTAGCTTTTGTGACTCTCACTGAGCTGTACCTGGTTGTAGTCTATGCTACTTAACACTATACTGTATGGCTCTGCCTGTATTTGTGCTGTGCTAGCTGTAGGCCACTGCAATGCCACACCCAGCTAAGGTTAACCATCATCAGCGAAGTTCTGGTTTTTCCTGGGGTGGGGGGGATTAATGTGGCATATTGAAAATACTACCACATATGCCGCAGATATGGGGACGCACCCACGAGGTGACATCATCACTCCGTGCTTATATTAAGGGGCTAACGGCGGGAGTCACTGTCTTTGGCGCTCTGTTTTCCACCACCTAACCTGCCTGTACTACACCTCTGCTAGCTGTTGCTAATAGTTATCTTGTTCAATAAAGCTACCCTCAACACGTAGATGAGTCCACTGGGCTCATTCCCTGCACAGACACAACAAGCTTGTGTAATGACTTTGCACAATACATGTCCATTACATAAGTCTATTACAGCCCATGCATTGGTATTTGGAATGACACAGACATAAACAAACACAATAGCTACTAGCCGCTAAGCTAACTGGGGAACTATTAAATGGCTCAGTATGGTTATGAAAATGATCAAAATGTGAAACGCAAACTTTATAAAGAAAAATGATCTGCCCACGCACTATTTCCAACATGTACAATGATAAGTGAAAGTGATCAAATTGATTTATTGACGAGAAAGCACCATGGAATGGGAAATGGAAGCGGAACCAGAACTGCAGGTAGATTGGAATGTGGACGTATGTTACTCTACATCACAGGTGTCAAACTCATTCCATGGAGAGCCAAGACCCTGCAGGTTTTACCTCCACCCAGTGTCTTCAACAGGTGATTTCACCGAATTTCTTCCCACTGATTGCTGATCAGTGAAAACACCTGCTGAAGACACTGGGTGGAGGTAAAACCTGCAGGGTCTTGGCCCTCCATGGAATGAGTTTGACACCCCTGCTCTACATTGTGTGAGAGGTCCATGCTGTTTTCTGCTATTACAGAAAGGTTCCCACCCCTGCCAGCCTCGGAATTTGAACCTGGAAGTGTCTATCTGTGAGGCAACAGTGTTAACTACTGTTCCACTATACTGCCCAGAGACTGTAGTCAGAGTTGCCAACTTTTCAGAAAAGCTTGGAGTGAGATTTAGAGGGAATTGTGCATAGAAGGAGACTGGGATGTAAGGGTGGAGTGAGCATACATAGGCACAATACCCATGAACAGTTATTTTTTCAACACATACACTTCTTTACCTAAGAAAAAGTTTTAGAACACGTTCAGTCTGCTTCATGCTGCCTTGAGACCTCTTAGTGTGTAAAAATCTGAAGAAAGTCAACACGATATTGGCAGCAATTTCCTGATTTTGGAGTGAGAAATAAGACTTGTGGTGTGACAGAGGGGGCAAAAGAGTGAGACTCACTCCAAAGGAGTGAGAGCTGGCAATACTGCTGTAATTAAGCTAACAAATGGGATAAGTCACAAACTCAATATACACTTCTACAGCAAGTGAGTGATACTTGGTTTTAAAGGATGTCACTTAATATGCCAGAGACAGTTTAAAAAATCCCAGTAAGAGCCATGTTTTAACTCTTTAAAAGCTAAAAAAAAAAAAGCCCAGTACCAACTACAATGGCAACCCTCTTTATACCCATTGAAAAATCTGTCTTTGACTTAATTATTAAAGCATGTTAAACCACATGTCCCAGGAGCTCAAATTGTGTTTAAACAGCATTGTTTCAGATTATTTTCCCATATTATTGCACATTCCTATTTACAATCACAGAAAGCAGGAAGGTGTTCCAGTGGTATTGTTTTGCCACATATTCTGAATAACACCAAACAGCAGTTCCTAGTCACCTTAATAGGAAAATAAGGATGAATTTCTTTTCTGCCATAGCAGTAGCTTAGAAAGCCAAGATCCTTTTTATGGTTTTCAGATAAATTTAACTGACTTGAATCATCCTTTGGCTGATCTAACCCAGCATAAAATAGAATTTTAACCCTTCCACTTTTATGTAAATAACTTACACTAACAAATTAGTTACTTTTTCATTTTTTTAAGGTGCAGGAATCAGCCTTGCTTCCCAGTTAGCCATTAGTAGCAAAAGGCAATGAAAATGAAAACAACACAGCACCCTGTATTTTTTGCAGCAACATATTCAAAGGTAGATTTTTGGTAATACTGTGTGTATGACTGACTAGAAGAGACACAGAAAGCTCAGTACTTTTAAATATTACATTTTACACTGCTGCTGAATTTCAGGAGTGTAAATCTGGGGGTGGTGGTGCAGGGGTCATGTCCCCCACTTCCATAAAGTTGTCCCCCCAAACATCACATTGTAAACACAAACATTTTTTATTTGAACAGCATAGTAATGTTCATTGAAGGCACAATACAGGTGGTGCGACTTAAAAACACATTGTTTGACATTTATAACTATTGAAAGATTAGACCCCCCCCCCCCATCCTCACAGTGGTTTAGTCCAATCTGTTTCTCCACTGTGGGCGGGGCTGCTGCGGCTCCTTACACACACGCCGGCAGAGAGCGGTTAGGAGTAAATAAACTGAATTGAAAACTTAATGAGTGAATGGTTAATAAGTTATTTATCAGTCCATGTTTTCAACAATCACATACAGAACATGAAAAGTGATATTTCATCTCATTTGTCCAAAGTCTGCCGGCATGTTTTACATAAACTCAGCATATAGCATGTTAAGCTAATTAGTACGGATGTAATGTAAGGATGCATCATGACACAGCTACACTGTGTTATGAAGTTTAGACCGGACCATAAATCTGAATCTGAAGTCATGTGTTTTATACTGGACATGTACTGTAGTTCACAGTGTTTTGGACTTGGAGCCTACACATTCAAGCCAAAACTTTTTTCTTTTACTGAAGGAAAAATAAATCTAGGCTAATTATGCACATTATCTGTAGTTAGGTGTTGCATCTCTCCTAAATCTGAAAATAACCTGTGTGCTTGTCCTTGTGCTTGTCCAGTTGTGGCAGAGAAAAGAAAAGTAACAGACATCTGGTCATTTTTCAGTGCACCGAAACGACAAGTAAGTAGAAAGATCCCAATAATATTAAGGCAGTTTGTTGAAAAATGTCCATATAAAGGAATGAGGAGTTTATGGAAATATTTAATATTTGTTTCATGAGAGGCAGCAAAGTCAGGGCAGAGAGCTGGGCACAGAGACACAGTCAGTCAACCAGAGATATAGAGTCTCAGGTAAGTCTGTTGAGCTTTTGTTTAGTGTGATGAAATAAGGAGAATTCTCTTATTTTAGACTACTGAAAAAATTACGGTGCCTTGCAAAAGTATTGTCCCCTTTTTCTTTTTACCTATTTTGTTACATTACAACCTGTAATTTATATGTATTTAATCTGGATTTTATATAAAAAATATGCAAAAAAATAGCCTACCTTTGTGAAATGAAATGAGAGAAATATGAAAATACAAAAAAAGTTAAAAATTAAAAACATACATTGGCATGTGCATTTGTACAGTATTCACCCCTTTGCTATGAAGCCCCAAAACATTCTGGTGCAACCAGTTACCTTCAGAAGTCACAAGAAAAGTAAAATAAAGTCCACCTGTGTCCAATCTAAGTGTCACATGATAATTTTGAATGAATTAGCAAGGCACTGTATATGTGTATTGAGTAGTTGTAAGTTTGAAAGATATATTCTTTCTATCCTGGGAGGCAGACAGTTCACAGTCAGGGACAGTGGCGGAAGGGCCAACCAGAGAGCTGGAGACCTCATTTGACAGCCCAGGGGACAGGGATACAGCCGGCCATGATCAGAAATGTTTTACCAGCAGCAGCACCAGCACAAGGGCAGGGGACAGAGGCACAGCAGAGAAATCAGACCTCAATGACTGTACCAAAGCGTATCAACCACATCCACAATTTATTGAACCACAAACTCTTACTCATAGAACAATTACATTTCAAGACAAATGGTTTCGGGATTTTCCATGGTTACATTACCTTCCATCACTTAAAGGGGTCTTGTGTTTTTACTGCAGTAAAGGCTACTCTCACCAGTCCTCTTCTGGACAAAGAGCTAATGCTGCATTCATCAGTGCAGGCTTCAGAAACTGGAAAAAGGCCACTGAAAAATTCACAGCACAGCAAAACTCTCAAGCCGGTGGCTTGTCACCAGACTGCAAACCAAATCTACCTACGGGTACAAATAAGTAACAAAAAAAAACAAACAAAAAAAAGCCCACCACCACTATGTAAGTGTGAGTGCACATCAGCCAGATCCCATCAGTGCCCAGTTATCCAGCACATGGGGTAAACAGCAGGAGGTAGCAAGACATTGCTTAGTGAAAATTGTTAGTTCTGTGTGGCATGTAGCAAGACAGGGACAAGCCTAAAGAAGCCACACTACTGAAAGTGGTAATCTATATCAGCTCTTGAAACTTAGGGCAGAAGAGGATGACCCAGTGTTGCAAAAGTGGTGAACAGAGCGCAGCACAATGTACACAAGCCCCAAATCTCAAAATGAAATTCTGAATATCATGGCCAATACCATAATTCAAGGCATTGCACCTGAAATTAGGTCTCTTCCTGTTGTTCACTTTTCAGTGATTGTTGATGGTACTTGGGATGTTTCTGGTGCTGAGCAGGAGATTGTCTGTCTGCGCTATGTGGACCATGACCTTGTCCCACACAAGGAGTTTGTTGGGCTGTATGAGGTGTCTGAGACAACAGGCCAAGGCATAGAAAAGGTGGTAGTTGATGTGTTGTTGAGGCTTAATCTACCTATGTCTTGTTTACGTGGGCAGACTTATGATGGCGCCTCAAACATGGCAGGATGATTCACAGGCACACAGGCAATACTGAGGAGGCAGCAGCCATTAGCCCTCTATGTGCATTGTGGTGCTCACTGTGTAAATCTAATTACACAGGCTGGCTGTCCTCCCCACTGATTTGGGACTGCTTTTCTTGGGTCCACCAGTAAGGTGTCCTCTTTGGCCAGTCAGGCAAGTTCAAGAGCATGTTTGAAAACATTGCTACGTGTGAAGATACACCTCTGATCACACTGAAACCACTGTGCCCAACAAGGTGGACTGTGCAGAATTCTGCAATAATGTCTGTGCTAGGGTAGTATAAGCGGGTATTAACAAACCTAGAGGAGATGGCAGAAAGCACATCCAGGACAGGTTCAATTGCCAGTGGCTTACTGTATTTGAGCACTTCAGTAAAGGCAAGACTGTGTTGGGCCTCACACTTGCCACTGCTGTTGCTAGAGAGCTGGAATGCCTTAACATTTCTCTACAAAAGAAAAACCAGACTGTCTCAGGTATGCAGGCTGCAGTTAATTGTGTGAGGTCTTCTCTTAAGGGAAACAGAAATGACAAGAGCTACCTTGCATTATATGAGAAAGCTACAACATTGGTTGACTCCACTGAAGCCATTGAATCTGTTGAGTTAAAACACCCAAGACGCTTTGCTGGGAAACCAATAGATTACTACAGAGCAGAGTTCTTTAAAGTGTTGGACAGTGTGGAGGTTCAGTTTGGTGAGCGCTTTGACTAGGAGAGTCTAAAGCTTCTGCAAAAGGTAGAGAGTGCACTCCTCACTGGGGGATTAGATGACTCTCTAGATCAGTACCCTGAGCTGAACAGACCTTCTGTCTCCGTGCAGTTGCCCTCTTTCACAATAAATACCCCTGTAGCAGCAGCAGTGTAGAGGCAGCAGAGATTCTTAGGGAACTGCCAGTGGAGGTGAGGGGGTTGTTTGATCAAGTGGAGGTACTCATCAGAATCTTGCTGTTAGTGCCAAGTGTCTTCATATGAAGCTGAGAGGAGTTTTAGTGCACTTGTGGCGGTTTGGGATAACCCCCACAACAGACTGGGACAGGCACGGCAATGTGTGTATTAATGTCTACAGACAGCCCGCTCCTTCTGGCTTTTTCCGGCTCACTACTGTGATGTTAATGTGCCATTCATGCATTGTGTTCATGCTTCCTGTCCTTACTGTGTCTATACACTGATGACAATATGTAGATGTGCCTTGTAACCTCTTTTGTCCTGCAGTTCTGGAGCAGAGGCGATCCTGGCCTGTAATCTCCTTATTGTTATGTGTGTCTCTCAAATGCAAATGCCCATACCTACTGCTGTGAATGCCTTTCATGTATTGTCTGTAGTCGGGTATATATGCTGCACTATTCTGTAAATCCCTCTCTCATTCTCTGCTACTGCTCATCTGCACACTTTGCTGGAGAGCCCCGTGACGGCGGTATGATAATAAAACCTACTTAAAACCTCACTTCGCTGCCTTTATTTTATCTGCCGCCGCACTGGTGACCCCGAGAATGCACACGCTTTGTGCATCACAACCTTCTGGTTTGGACAGCCACGCTGGTGTCCTGATGGCAACGAACGCAGCACCCGGCAGTGATTCTCCAACGACAAGCGAACATGGCAGCCTGACTGATCTGCCCTCCCTTCTGCTTCAGGGAGACTTCGACGCAGAGTTTCCAGGCGAAACTCTCCGGAGACCACCCACGACCAGGAAAGCTGAGGAACATTTCATGGTGAGATCTGCACGCCTAGATCGGCACATCCACGCTTGGACCGGCCGCTCTCACAGCTTCTGACACACGATTCTGTGTCTCCTTACGAGAGCGCACACACCTCGTCCTTTCTCCACAACGGCGACCTCCACGGCCGACGGAGCACACGTGGACCTGAACGCACCATGACCCATCTACTACAACTTCAGCAGGGATGATTAAGCTCCCTGACCCTGGCTCTTCCTCTCCAGCAGGCCCACCCACGCACGGAGCCCCGGCACACGCACCGGGGAGTTACGAGGATGGCGCACCACGCACAGGACACATACGGCTCCACTGACCGCCTTCCTTCTTCGCCGCTGCACACTGGCCCTTCAGGCTTGCTCATACACCTGAAGCAAGCACGCAGCTTGCTCACTGGATTTTATGGTCTTAGCCATGGCGCACAACGGGAATTCAGCAGTCTGCGGTCCCCGAAGGCTTTAAGGTTGTGCCCGCACCTAAAGTCAACACGCCAAGTCCCCTTGCTCTTGGTTTTTTTTTTTTTTTTCTTACAGCCGCCACGCAACCTCGTCGCTCCTGTTTTTTTCTTCACGGCCGCTATTAATCCTTGCAAGACTTAATCGCGAGAGGAGTCAGTGACTAATTTTTCTTCTTGTGGATTTCTGCACGTTCAACGGGACAGCCCCTCGACATCGCGGACCAACAAGCAATTTTTGCACGGCTCAGACGATTTCACCGTCCAGGGCCGGCACTTACTACCCCCCACCCCCCTTCACCTCCACCTGCACAGAGCTTTCCCTGCTTGCTGCCAAAACCGGACTATCGAGGCCTCGGCCGCCTGCCGAGCCCTCTGGGGGGGAGCGTGTGGTGGTTTGGGATAACCCCCACAACAGACTGGGACAGGCACGGCAATGTGTGTATTAATGTCTACAGACAGCCCGCTCCTTCTGGCTTTTTCCGGCTCACTACTGTGATGTTAATGTGCCATTCATGCATTGTGTTCATGCTTCCTGTCCTTACTGTGTCTATACACTGATGACAATATGTAGATGTGCCTTGTAACCTCTTTTGTCCTGCAGTTCTGGAGCAGAGGCGATCCTGGCCTGTAATCTCCTTATTGTTATGTGTGTCTCTCAAATGCAAATGCCCATACCTACTGCTGTGAATGTCTTTTATGTATTGTCTGTAGTCAGGTATATATGCTGCACTATTCTGTATATCCCTCTCTCATTCTCTGCTACTGCTCATCTGCACACTTTGCTGGAGAGCCCCGTGACGGCGGTATGATAATAAAACCTACTTAAAACCTCACTTCGCTGCCTTTATTTTATCTGCCGCCGCACACTGCACAAATTAAGAGCTGGCTTTGGGCTACTATGGTCCAAGATGGACTGAACAATGTGGTTGTCTGTAATGTTCATAAGGAGAGACTAGACAAACTGGACATAAAAATGATCTGCCAGGAGTTTGTTGGATCCAGTGACACCAGAAGAAAAACATTTGGTTCTTTTATTTTGAGAGATGGAGACCAGTTTGTTGTGACATGGTGTTCCAAAGAGTGTGCAAGACAGTTCCCCCCTCCTTTAGGATCCAAAGAGTGCATTTACTTCAAGATACATATGAAAAACAGCCAAATAAATAAGTAAAATGTTGCAAATGTAATATACATACAGTATCTCACAAAAGTGAGTACACCCCTCACATTTTTGTAAATATTTTATTATAACTTTTCATGGGACAACACTGAAGATATGACACTTTGATACAATGTAAAGTAGTCAGTGTACAGCTTATATAACAGTGTAAATTTGCTGTCCCCTCAAAATAACTCAACACACAGCCATTAATGTCTAAACCGCTGGCAACAAAAGTGGGTACACCCCGAGTGAAAACGTCCAAATTGTGCCTAAAGTGTCAATATTTTGTGTGGCCACCATTATTTTCCAGCACTGCCTTAACTCTCTTGGGCATGGAGTTCACTAGAGCTTCACAGGTTGCCACTGGAATCTTCTTCCACTCCTCCATGATGACATCACACAGCTGGTGGATGTTAGAAACCTTGTGCTCCTCCAACTTCTGTTTGAGGATGCCCCACAGATGCTCAATAGGGTTTAGGTCTGGAGACATGCTTGGCCAGTCCATCACCTTTACCCTCAGTTTCTTTAGCAAGGCAGTGGTCATCTTGGAGGTGTGTTTGGGGTGGATATCTTGTTGGAATACTGCCCTGTGGCCCAGTTTCCGAAAGGAGGGGATCGTGCTCTGCTTCAGTATGTCATGGTACAAGTTGGCATTCATGGTTCCCTCAATGAACTGTCACTCCCCAGTGCCAGCAGCACTCATGCAGCCCCAAACCATGGCACTCCCATCACCATACTTGACTGTAGGCAAAACACACTTGTCTTTGTACTCCTCCCCTGGTTGCTGCCACACACGTTTGATACCACCTGAACCAAATAAGTTTATCTTGGTCTCATCAGACCACAGGACATAGTTCCAATAATCCATGTCCTAAGTCTGCTTGTCATCAGCAAACTGTTTGCAGGCTTTCTTGTGCATCATCTTTAAAAGGGGCTTCCTTCTGGGATGACAAACATGCAGACCAATTTGATGCAGTGTGCGGCGTATGGTCTGAGCACTGACAGGCTGACCCCCCACCCCTTTAACCTCTGCAGCAATGCTTTCAGCACTCATACGTCTATTTTCAAAAGACAACCTCTAGATATGATGCTGAGCACGCGCACTCAACTTACTTGGTTGACCATGGCGAGGCCTGTTGTGAGTGGAACTTATCCTGTTAAACTGCTGTATGGTCTTGGCCACCGTGCTGCAGCTCAGTTTCAGGGTGTTGGCAATCTTCTTGCAGCCTAGGCCATCTTTATGTAGAGCAACAATTCTCTTTTTCAGATCCTCAGAGAGTTCTTTGCAATGAGGTGCCATGTTGAACTTCCAGTGACCAGTATGAGAGAGTGTGAGAGCGATAACACCAAATTTAACACACCTGCTCCCCATTCACACCTGAGACCTTGTAACACTAACAAGTCACATGACACCGGGGAGGGAAAATGGCTAATTGGGCACAATTTGGACATTTTCACTGAGGGGTGTACTCACTTTTGTTGCTAGCGGTTTAGACATTAATGGCTGTGTGTTGAGTTATTTTGAGGGGACAGCAAATTTACACTGTTATAAAAGCTGTACACTGACTACTTTACATTGTATCAAAGTGTCATATCTTCAGTGTTGTCCCATGAAAAGATATAATAAAGTATTTACAAAAAAAGGAGGGGCATACTCACTTTTGTGAGATACTGTAGATGACCTTTTAGATAGTTAGGAGGATGTGTTTAAGTGCACATTCCCTCATTGCAGATGTAAACTGTTTTCTTATCTGGCATCAATGATGATGAAATATCATCAGGATAAAAAAAGGAGTGGGACATTTCTGTTTATATTGTAAATAATACATTTTGTATGATAGAGTAATATTTTCAGCATTTTTTGCTGCAGAAAAGTGGTTGAAATACACTGTTGCCCATAAAGTTTATATATTTTTGTTCATTTTTTTTCTAGATTTTGCTGCCAATTGTGTTTGGTTTTTTTTGCTTATTTTGTTTATTTAGGATGCATTTTTGTCTGTATTTGTTCATTTCTTCAGTCATGAGTCTTTGCCTCCACAAAAAGAAACATAAGTAATAATGGATGGGTATTAATCATGATTACTATAAATTAATCCACAGTATCACTATGATTAATCAGATTAAAAGATGTTATTTTTTGACAGCCCTAGTTTTAAGACGTAGAGATTTTGTTTTTTTGTTGCTTGTTAATAAATACATATTTTTAAAGAATAGTTTGATGTAGCTTAGCTACTCGTTAAGGTATTTCTTCTAGTTTTAGAACTTATTGTGAGCTTTAAATTCTTGTAAAGCTGCTGTGGTTGGGACCAGACCAGTGTTCATGGTGAACAAAGACATTTTTTTAGATCGTATACGGTGTAATTGACACCGACCACCCAATACAACTTTTGGTATTGCTGACTGATCATGTAAAAACCTGTAGACAGCTAGGATATGGACTAATGAGGAACAATGACATAATTATCTAATATCATTATACTATATAAGACATTTCAGAAAGTATTAGACAACACAGCAAAAAAATGGCATTTTTTTTATGTCCCCCTCAAAAGTTAAGGTCTCAAATTTTCATGTTTATTGCCCCCTCCCCCCCCCAAAAAAAAAAACCAAAAACAAAAACAAAAAAAATGAATTGGGATTTTGGCCCCTGCTGCTGATGAACCAGGCATGAGAGTATCCATCTTGTCAAGGGTATCCGATTTCATGCCTGGAAGAATTTGTTTGGCATGTCCCAAATCCAACTTGCTCTCAGAAAAAGAACTCACCACAAGATTATGCTTGGAATCATCAACAGCCAGATTAAAGTACTGTATGTGGAGTATTCCAATCTTAGTTGGGTTATCTATACATGCAAATGCCTTTCTGGCATTAATTATTCCTGTTGGAGAATGTTTTTTAGCTGTTACGGCAAATAGCAACACATGTCCTGCCTTATGCCTGTTCAACTAGCATGTGTTAAGAAATGGCTCCTGCTGAAGGAGAGGTGTGATTTTGGAGGAAGAGAGAAAAACAGTGATAATAGAATAGCTTTAAATTAGAATCCCACCTCTTGCTTTTTGATTCATAAAAGCTGAAATATTCTCCAGCCTGAATTTGATCAATAGTTGAAATGGAAGGATGCAAGGTCATCTCTAGCTTTCAGTAAAAAGCTAGAATTTGTAGTATATATACACACACACACACACACACACATATATATATATATACACACACAGCGGAGGAAATAAGTATTGAACACAACATTTTTCTCATTAAACATATTTCTGATGAAGCCATTGACCTGAGATTTTCACTAGATATCAGTAACAATCCAAGTAATCCATACATACAAAGAAATCAAGGCAACTGTGTTCACAAAACAAGTTATATTTAATAAAGTGGAATGACACGGGGAATAAGTATTGAACACACTTGGTGAAATTAATTTAATATAGAAAAGCCTTTGTTGGTAATAACAGCTTCCAGATGCCTCCTGTATAGAGAAACTACATGCAGGCATTGCTCAGGAGTGATTTTAGCCCATTCTTCCACACAAACTGTCTTCAAATCTTGAAGGTTCCATGGGTGTCTTCTATGAACTCTGATCTTCAGTTCATTCCATAGATTTTCAATTGGATTTAGGTCAGGTGACTGACTGGGCCATTCTAGCATCTTTATTTTCCTTCTTTGGAGCCAGTTGAGAATTTCCTTGGCTGTGTGTTAGGGATCATTGTCTTGCTGAAATGTCCACCCTCGTTTCATCTTCAGCATCTTGGCAGATGGCAACAGATTCTTATCAATGATGTCTTTGTACATCTGTCCATTCATCTTTCCTTCATTTACAGTGGGGTAAAAAAGTTTTTAGTCAGCCACCAATTGTGCAAGTTCTCCCACTTAAAAGATGAGAGAGGTCTCCAATTTTCATCATAGGTATACCTCAACTATGAGAGACAAAATAAGAAAAAAAAAATCCAGAAAATCACATTGAAGGATTTTTAATGAATTAATTGGTAAATTCCTCGGTAAAATAAGTATTTGGTCAATAACAAAAGTTCATCTCAATACTTTGTTATATACCCTTTGTTGGCAATGACAGAGGTCAAACGTTTTCTGTAAGTTTTCACAAGGTTTTCACACACTGTTGCTGGTATTTTGGCCTATTCCTCCATGCAGATCTCCTCTAGAGCAGTGATGTTTTGGGGCTGTCGCTGCGCAACAAAGACTTTCAACTCCCTCCAAAGATTTTCTATGGGGTTGAGATCTGGAGACTGGCTAGGCCACTCCAGGACCTTGAAATGCTTCTTACGAAGCCACTCCTTTGTTGCCCGGGCGGTGTGTTTGGGATCATTGTCATGCTGAAAGACCCAGCCACGTTTCATCTTCAATGCCCTTGCTGGTGGAAGGAGGTTTTCACTCAAAATCTCACGATACATGGCCCCATTCATTCTTTCCTTTACACGGATCAGTCGTCCTAGTCCCTTTGCAGAAAAACAGCCCCAAAGTATGATGTTTCCACTCCCATGCTTCACAGTAGGTATGGTGTTCTTTCTCCTCCAAACACGACAAGTTGAGTTTTTACCAAAAAGTTGTATTTTGGTTTCATCTGACCATATGACATTCTCCCAATCCTCTTCTGGATCATCCAAATGCTCTCTAGCAAACTTCAGACGGGCCTGGACATGTACTGGCTTAAGCAGCGGGATACGTCTGGCGCTGCAGGATTTGAGTCCCTGGCGGCGTAGTGTGTTTCTGATGTAGCCTTTGTTACTTTAGTCCCAGCTCTCTGCAGGTCATTCACTAGGTCCCCCCATGTGGTTCTAGGATTTTTGCTCACCGTTCTCATGATCATTTTGACCCCACGGGGTGAGATCTTGCGTGGAGCCCCAGATCGAGGGAGATTATCAGTGGTCTTGTATGTCTTCCATTTTCTAATAATTGCTCCCACAGTTGATTTCTTCACACCAAACTGCTTACCTATTGCAGATTCAATCTTCCCAGCCTGGTGCAGGTCTACAGTTTTGTTTCTGGTGTCCTTTGAAAGCTCTTTGGTCTTGGCCATAGTGGAGTTTGGAGTCTGACTGTTTGAGGTTGTGGACAGGTGTCTTTTATACTGATAACGAGTTCAAACAGGTGCCATTAATACAGGTAGCGAGTGGAGGACAGAGGAGCCTCTTAAAGAAGAAGTTGCAGGTCTGTGAGAGCCAGAAATCTTGCTTGTTTGTAGGTGACCAAATACTTATTTTACTGAGGAATTTACCAATTAATTCATTAAAAATCCTTCAATGTGGACTTCCGGTTATGGCTGCCACGTAGGACGGACGTGTCTCGCTCTGCTCTGCTCCTGGAAAAAAAAAATCGGCAAATAACTCTCTCATTTGGGACAGAACGTATCCCAGCATTTGGGCGAGGATATGTCGGCGAAGCCTAAGGCTGGAAAACCAGGAAAAGGAAAAAGCGAGCCGCCGAAACAGTCCAAATTAACGGACTTTCAGGTCTGTGACACAGCAAACAAAACTCCATATATGGCGGAGGAGGCTGGCAACGCTGCGATTTCTGCGGAGAATGGCGCAGATGCGCTGATGGCAGCCATGAGTTCAATGAGAGCGGACTTTTCCTCTAGATTTGATGGGATTATGACAGCGTTGGAAGGAATAAGAAAGGAATTGGGTGACTGTGTAGAACGAACGGCGCAGATGGAGCTCCGTCTCGCTAGTGCTGAAGATGACGTCACCCGTCTTCAATTAAAGGTGCGCACTTTGGAAAAAAAAAATAAATCTCTGGAAGATAATATTTTGGATTTGGAATCTCGGTCGAGACAGAATAATTTGAGGCTGGTGGGTCTTCCAGAGGAATCAGAAGGTCGGGACGTATGTTCCTTTCTGGAAAAGTGGATTCCGGAGGTGCTGGGCAGCGAGGAGTTGCAATCAGCAGTGGTTCTGGAAAAAGCACATCGTATTGGCCCACGGAGAGATAAGGGACCGCCGAGGACCTTAATTATGAAGTTTCTTAGCAACAGAGACAGGATGAAGATCTTCAACGCTGCACGTGCTAAAGGAGAGATTAAACACCAGGACCAGCAGGTGCGGTTCTACCCAGATTTGGCCACAGGAATCCAACAATTGAGGAAGCAGTTTGATCCCGTACGTAAGGAGCTGCGCAACCTTGGGATTCGTCATGGTGTAATCTATCCTGCGAGACTGCTGACCACGTATGAGGGCAGAACCCACATCTTCAAGACCCCAGAGGAGGCGCAGGAGTTCATCAAGAAGATCAAAGAAGAAGAAGAGACTGGTGGGAGCTAAGCATGAACAAAATATAAGGTAGAATAATTAAGCATTTGCACAGGCATCTGACTGACTTGAAGTAAATAGTAAGTTTACAAAATATAGATTGTATTATATATTAAAAAAACAAAACAAAAACAAAACAAACAAACAAAAAAAAAACTATGATGTACAAAGTTGTTAAAAATTTTGGAGTTAAGTTGGAAAACTACAGAGGAGAGTTAATGTTATGTCATTAAAAGCAGTAGAGTTAGGGTGATTGGGAGGATGAAGAAGGAGTGGCTTAGGCTGTTCCCCGTGGGTGTGGAACGGTCGATGGCTATATCGGGAGACAGAATTTTTCTTTTGATTTTGGGGGGTTTGCCACAAGTGTGGGAAGGGGAAATTTGTTTGTGTGTAGTTTGTAGGATGAATGTTCAACCACTCATGTTTTTGCTTCTCTGTATGAGCATGTTTACACTGCAAGGTAATCCCAAACTCTCTATTGATCATGGACCAAAGTGTTAATCTTAATTTAACTTCATGGAATTGCAGAGGTCTACAAAATTTAAAAAAACTTAAACAAGTTATGAATAAAATAAAGGACATGGGTTCAAGAATTGTGTTTTTACAAGAAACTCATCTGATAGAGGAGGATGTTAAAAGAATTAGGAGTAGATGGCAGGGAAGTGTATTCACCTCTTCATTTTCATCCCGAGCCAGGGGAGTTATGACTCTCATACATAAATCAGTTCCTTTTCAAGTGAAAAATGTAATTGGAGACAAATTTGGAAGATATGTAATCATTCAAGGTTCTTTGCTATTAGAAAATATAAATCTTGTGAACTTATATGGTCCCAATATAGATGATCAGAAGTTCTTTGCTAATTTATTTCTCATCTTATCATCACTTACAGGGCAACATATAATAGCAGGGGATTTTAATTGTACATTGAATCCAGGTGTGGATAGATCAACAGGACTGGATTGTACGCACATTGGATGTAGGATGACTATTAATCATTTTATGAAAGAATTGAGATTGTTAGATATATGGAGAGAAATGAAACCACAAGTTAAAGCCTATTCTTGTTATTCCAGTACCTACAAGACATTCTCACGTATTGATTATTTTTTGATTTCCACAGAATTAAGGTCCAAGATTCAAAACTGCTTTTATGATAACATCGTGATCTCTGATCATGCACCCTGTTGTCTAATATATGTAGATAAAAAATTGACAAAGGAATCAGGTAGATGGCAATTTCAGCATAAATGGCTTCAGGATGAGGAATTTGTCAAGTATATAGAAAAACAGATAGACGAGTTCTTTGACATCAATACTACACAAACATCAGCATGTGTAAAGTGGGAGGCTTTCAAAGCTTTTATTAGGGGACATATTATTAGTTATACAGGATCAAAATCTAAGAAGACTCGAGAGGAGAGAGCTAAATTGGAACATAAAATAAAAAATCTTCAGGAAAAAGTGTATGCAGGAAGTGACCCAAGGTTGGAGAATGAATTACTGATTTTGAGAGCTGAATACGACAAAAAATCAGCGAATAGAGCTGCCTCGAGTCTTCTAAGATTGAAACAATCTTTTTATGAACAAGGTGAAAAATCAGGAAAATTATTAGCATGGCAGATTAAACAATTGGAAATTAAAACACCAATTACCAGTATTATAAGTAAGGGACAGGTAGTTATAGATCCTTTAGAAATTAATAGAGCCTTTAGAGATTACTATGAAAAATTATATGATACCAAAAATGAACCTGATTTAACAAAACTAAATGGGTTTTTGAACGAACTATCTATACCGTGTATTCCAAATGAAAACAGGGAGATATTGGAGTCTAAAATTAGTCAAGAAGAAGTTGGGCTAGCCATTGATAATATGAAATCAGGAAAAAGTGCAGGACCAGATGGTCTTCCAGTTGACCTTTATAAAAAATTTAAGAATAAATTAATAAAACCTTTTTTGGAAATGGTTTTAGAAGCATTTCAAAATAATAATTTACCATCATACATAAATAATGCCTTAATTATACTGCTGCCAAAACCAGGTAAGCCCTCTAATAAATGTGAAAATATGAGACCAATAAGCCTATTAAACGCCGACCTTAAGATAATCTGTAAAATTTTAGCAAGACGAATACAAGAAATTTTACCAAATATTATTAATCGAGATCAGAATGGCTTTATAAAGGGTAGACAAGGCTTCCATAATGTAAGAAGACTATTTAATATTATTTATTTTAATAAAGAAGCACCGGATACAGCTCTCCTATCATTGGACGCCGAAAAGGCCTTTGATAGAGTTGAATGGCCCTTTCTTTTTGAAGTCCTACAAAGGTTTGGACTTGGAAATAATTTCATAAAATGGGTTCAAATAATATACAATAATGCTACAGCAGAAATCCTAACAAATAACAATATTTCAAAACCAATAAAAATCAATAGAGGATGTCGACAAGGCTGTCCACTTTCACCTTTACTGTTTACTATGGCAATTGAACCTTTAGCGATAGCGATACGTTTACATTCACAAATATATGGAATTAAAGTTGGACCAACAGAACATAAAATCTCCCTGTACGCCGATGATATAATTTTGTTTATGTCGAATCTAAAAAAATCAATTCCAACCTTGTTGAATTTAATAAAGAATTTTGGGGAAATATCAGGATATAAAATAAATAAAACTAAATCTTCAATATTAATGCTAAATGAGACCCAGAGAAATTACCCAGCCCCTGAGGTAAATCAATTCAATGTTGTAAATCAGTTTAAATATTTAGGAATCCAAATTATGCCTAAGCTAGAATCAGTCGCCAGTGTCAACTATGAAGCCTTAATGTCAGATACCAGTGAGTTAACTCAGAGATGGATGTCACTACCAATGTCGATGATCGGGAGAATCAATATACTTAAAAGTAATATTTTACCTAAAATACTTTATTTATTTCAATACATTCCCTTATCACCACCTTTAGATCTATTCTCAAGAATAAAAAAAAAGTTAGTGGAATTTATATGGAACAACAGGAGGGCTAGATTACGTTTGTCTTTATTATATTTACCATTTGATCGTGGAGGTCTGAAATGTCCAAATTTTATGTTGTATTATTGGTCGGCACAACTGAGGTCTATGACATATTATTTTTCATCAAATGATCTCCCTCACTGGACTGAAATGGAATCATACAATTTACCTTTACCTCTTCCCATATTCATATACTCAGATTCGGCAAAAAAATTACAAAAACAAGTTAAAAATCCATTTGTAAAGCATATGATCAAAATATGGTGTGAAGCTAAAAACTATTTAAAAGAACCACAGTTATTGTCACAATTTAGTCCAATATGGGGTAATCAATATTTTAAACCAGGGAGAGCGGACGCTGTATTTAAAGTATGGAATTTAAAAGGGATACAAAAGATTCAGGATTTATATTTGCCATGTGCAGACAACATAATGTCTTTTGAAGAGCTGAGGATCAAATTTAATCTCAATAGAACACATTTTTTTAAATATCTTCAACTTAGAAACTTTATTCGATCAAATCAAAATAAAGCTCTCACTCGACCTATTTATTCATCCTTGGAAAAAATGATGATGAAAGATAGTAAAAGAAAGGGTATTATTTCAGAGTTTTATAACTCATTGACACTATCTTCAAGTGAAAATTCACTGAAAAGATTAAACTACTGGAAAGAAGATCTGCAAATTGAAATTTCAGAGGAACAATGGGAATTGGCTTGTACAGAAGCTCAAACCAAATCAATAAATGCACGCCTTAAATTGATACATTTCAAATGGTTAATGCGGATGTATGTTACACCGGAGGAGTTAAATAGATATAACAAAAATATACCAGATACATGCACAAAATGCATGGAAAGTAAAGGAACCCTATTTCATTGTTTATGGGAATGTAGATTAATAAGAATGTTTTGGGAAGAGGTGAGGGTAACAATTGAAAAAATAATCTCAAAACAAATCATATTGAATCCTAAACTGTTTTTGTTGGGTCTGTACCCAGAAAAGCATAATTTTAATAAAAGTGAAAGAACATTCATAGACCTCAGTTTGCTTAATGCCAAAAAATGTATTGCACTATTATGGAAAAAGACTCATAGACCAGATGTGACTCAGTGGTTAAGACAGATGTTAACAAACCTTCCATTAGAAAGAATAACATATATACTAAAATCAAAGGAAATTGTGTTTGAGAATATATGGAGACCTTTTATTGATTATGTAAAAAATTTAAACATAACTCTTGAAGAAGAAGGTGAATGATGTGTGTGGACCTTGTAAATTCCAAACTGGTGAACATAATATGTATACTTATGTATTGGATTGTCTAGACTAAACAGAGGAGCATTGTTGAAGATTTGATTTTGTTGGTGGTTGTTGGTGTTTTTAGTGCATTTTTTTTTTTTTTGTAGTACTTTAGTGTTAGTGTTTGATTGTTTGTATCATGTTTGTTAAAAAAAAAAAAAAGGTTCAATAAAGATATTGTGGAGAAAAAAAATCCTTCAATGTGATTTTCTGGATTTTTTTTTTCTCATTTTGTCTCTCATAGTTGAGGTATACCTATGATGAAAATTGGAGACCTCTCTCATCTTTTAAGTGGGAGAACTTGCACAATTGGTGGTTGACTAAATACTTTTTTGCCCCACTGTATATGAAGTCTGCCTGTGCCATGTGCTGAAAAACAGACCACACCCTGATGCTCCCACATCCAAACTTCACTGCTGGTATGGTGTTTCTGGGCTGATGTGCAGTGCCATTTCTCCTCGTAACATGCTGTGTGTTGTGACATCCAGTATTTTACTGGCTTGCCCAAATGTTGTGTAGCAAATTTTAAACAAGCTTTATCATGCTTTTTCTTCAGCAATGGTGTCTTGCGAGGTGAGCGGGCATAGACCCCATATCGGTTGAATGCATTACTTACTATTTCCTTTGAAACAGCAGTACCTGCTAACTCCAGGTTTTTCTGCAACGCTCCATGAGTGGTCTTTGGCTCTTGGATAACTCTTCTGATAATTCTTTTGACTCCTCTGTCAGAAATCTTGCGGGGAGCTCCTGGTCGTGGCCAGTTTATGGTAAAATGATGTTCTTTCCACTTCCGAATGATGGCTCCAACAGTGCTCACTGGAACATTCAGCAGTTTAGAAACGTGCCTGTAATCAATGCCATCATTATGTTTTGCAACAATAAAGTTGCAAAGGTCTGGAGAGAGCTCTTTGCTTCTACCTATCATAAGTTCTTTGTGGTGTGACAATCTGACATTTACAGACTGAAATAATTTGCACTGATGGGGGATGGTTTCGTGACAAAGTAGATTTCTCCTGGGTGGGTTGTTAGCCCTCCGCAGGATAGTCAGATGATGGGGCTGCCATCTAACGGCGTGCTGACACGCCATGAGTCACCATTTGTCTGGAACCTCCCCGAGAGACCAGCTTGCCAAGGGTGACCCTACCAGGAGCAAGCTCCAGATGGTAGCGCTCTTCGGATCAGTGTGGCTGCCCTGACCAAGATAACCAACAGGAAAGCCCCTGGAATTTGTGTTATAGCTGCTGAAATGCTGAAGATGGGCAGAAATTGCACAATCCAGTGGATCACCCACATCATTAATCATGCTTGGGTGACAGAGCAGCTCCCCAGTGACTGGACCAGGGGCATCATTCTCCCTTTCTGGAAGGGAAAGGGCAACAAACTTGTCTGCAGCAATTACAGAGGCATCACCCTTTTGTCCATTCCTGGTAAGCTCTTCACCAGGATCCTCCTCAATCATGCCCTTCCAGCCATCAGAGGCGGCCGTCGCCCTCAGCAGGCAGGCTTCATGCCCAACCGCTCGACCCCAGACCACATCTCTGCTGTTCGCCTATTAAGAGAGAAGACCAATAAATTCCACAAGAACCGCCATCTCTATATAGCCTTTATAGATCTTAAGGCTGCCTTTGACACTGTGGACCACGCTTCTCTTTGGCGTATCTTGCAGACCCTCGGAGCCCCACCCAAGATCGTAGCCCTGTTTAAGCAGCTCTATAGTAGCTTGGAGAGCTGCGTCCGTGTGAACAGAAAGGAGTCTGGCTGGTTTCCCATCTACAGCGAAGTCTGACAAGGTTGTGTGGCCGCTCCTGGTCTTTTCAACTGTGTCATAGACTATCTGATGACAAAGGTCTGCAAGTGGGTCCCTGGCATGCAGTTTGGCAACTACCATCTGGCTGACCTCGAATATGCTGACAATACCATCCTGGTCAGCCCATCCTACAGTCAGCTGAGAGATGCTCTAGTTGTCTACCATGAAGAGGCAGCCTTCAGGTGAGCTGGACAAAGACAAAGCTAATGCATGTCGGTGACGGACCAGACCCACTCCCGTTACAGCTCAGGAATGATGTTGTTGAGTTTGTCAATTCCTTTGTATATCTGGGGTCCACAGTGACCAACAACGGGGACATGAAACCAGAGATTAACCGCAGATGTCGCCTCGCTGCATCAGCCCTGTAGGCACTATTGGAACCTCTCTGGTACCATCATTCAATCTCCCGAAAGACGAAGCTCCGCATATACGGTGGGGCAAAAAAGTATTTAGTCAGCCACCAATTGTGCAAGTTCTCCCACTTAAAAGATGAGAGAGGTCTCCAGTTTTCATCATAGGTATACCTCAACTATGAGAGACAAAATGAGAAAAAAAAAATATCCAGAAAATCACATTGAAGGATTTTTAATGAATTAATTGGTAAATTTCTCGGTAAAATAAGTATTTAGTCAATAACAAAAGTTCATCTCAATACTTTGTTATATACCCTTTGATGGCAATGACAGAGGTCAAACGTTTTCTGTAAGGTTTTCACACTACAAGATTTTCACACACTGTTGCTGGTATTTTGGCCCATTCCTCCATGCAGATCTCCTCTAAAGCAATGATGTTTTGGGGCTGTCACTGGGCAACACGGACTTTCAACTCCCTCCAAAGATTTTCTATGGGGTTGAGATCTGGAGACTGGCTAGGCCACTCCAGGACCTTGAGATGCTTCTTATGAAGCCACTCCGTTGCCCGGGTGGTGTGTTTGGGATCATTGTCATGCTGAAAGACCCAGCCATGTTTCATCTTCAATGCCCTTGCTGATGGAAGGAGGTTTTCACTCAAAATCTCACGATACATGGCCCCATTCATTCTTTCCTTTACACGGATCAGTCATCCTGGTCCCTTTGCAGAAAAACAGCCCCAAAGTATGATGTTTCCACCCCCATGCTTCACAGTAGGTATGGTGTTCTTTCTCCTCCAAACAGGACAAGTTGAGTTTTTACAATAAAGCTCCATTTTGGTTTCATCTGACCATATGACATTCTCCCAATCCTCTTCTGGATCATCCAAATGCTCTCTAGCAAACTTCAGACAGGCCTGGACATGTACTGGCTTAAGCAGGGGGACACGTCTGGCACTGCAGGATTTGAGTCCCTGGCGGCGTAGTGTGTTACTGATGGTAGCCTTTGTTACTTTGGTCCCTGCTCTCTGCAGGTCATTCACTCGGTCCCCCCATGTGGTTCTGGGATTTTTGCTCACCGTTCTCATGATCATTTTGACCCCACGGGGTGAGATCTTGCGTGGAGCCCCAGATCAAGGGAGATTATCAGTGGTCTTATATGTCTTCCATTTTCTAATAATTGCTCCCACAGTTGATTTCTTCACACAAAGCTGCTTACCTATAGCAGATTCAGTCTTTCCAGCCTGGTGCAGGTCTAAAATTTTGTTTCTGGTGTCCTTTGACAGCTCTTTGGTCTTGGCCATAGCGGAGTTTGGAGTCTGACTGTTTGAGGTTGTGGACAGGTGTCTTTTATACTGATAACAAGTTCAAACAGGTGCCATTAATACAGGTAACGAGTGGAGGACAGAGGAGCCTCTTAAAGAAGAAGTTACAGGTCTGTGAGAGCCAGAAATCTTGCTTGTTTGTAGGTGACCAAATACTTATTTTACCAAGGAATTTACCAATTAATTCATTAGAAATCCTTCAATGTGATTTTCTGGATTTTTTTTCCTCATTTTGTCTCTCATAGTTGAGGTATACAGTACCTATGAGGAAAATTGGAGACCTCTCTCATCTTTTAAGTGGGAGAACTTGCACAATTGGTGGCTGACTAAATATTTTTTTCCCCACTGTACAATGCGTCAGTCCTCTCCATCCTACTCTATGGGTCAGAGACATGGCCACTGAATAAGACTCTGGCCTTGAGAGTGGATGGGTTTGATAGTCGGGGCCTCAGAACTATCGAGAACATCAGATGACCCCAGCACACATCTAATGACACGCTCCGAGCCCGCACACATCAGCCTGCAGCATGCCACCTTATTACACAGCGGCATATCCACTGGTTTGGCCATGTCTTCCGCCTCCCACCAGAACACCTGACAAAAGCCATCCTCATGTTTGACCCCAGGGCCTCAGGGTGGAAAAGACCTCGGGGCAAGCCACGCACCAGATGGTTCGATGGCCACCCAGCCCTCACCCCGCAGAGTAGTAAGAGACAGATGGGGGATGGGATGACTTCCTAAATTCTGATAAATTTCAGCTGGTTTCTTGGCTTTCTATGCCTTTTTGCACCTCTTTTTCTTCATGTGTTCAATACTTATCCCTGTGGCATTCCGCTTTATTAAATATAACTTGTTTTGTGAACACAGTTGCCTTATTTCTTTGTAGGTATGGATTACTTGGGTTGTTACTGATATCTGGTGAAAATCTCAGCTCAGTGGCTCCATCAGAAATATGTTTAATGAGAAAAATGTTGACGTGTTCAACATTTATTTTCCCCACTATGTGTATGTATATATACGTATATACAGTGGGGCAAAAAAGTATTTAGTCAGCCACCAATTGTGCAAGTTCTCCCACTAAAAAGATGAGAGAGGTCTCCAATTTTCATCATAGGTATACCTCAACCATGAGAGACAAAATGAGAAAAAAAAAATCCAGAAAATCTCATTGAAGGATTTTTAATGAATTAATTGGTAAATTCCTTGGTAAAATAAGTATTTGGTCACCTACAAACAAGCAAGATTTCTGGCTCTCATAGACCTGTAACTTCTTCTTTAAGAGGCTCCTCTGTCCTCCACTCGTTACCTGTATTAATGGCACCTGTTTGAACTTGTTATCAGTATAAAAGACACCTGTTCACAACCTCAAACAGTCAGACTCCAAACTCCACTATGGCCAAGACCAAAGAGCTGTCAAAGGACACCAGAAACAAAATTGTAGACCTGCACCAGGCTGGGAAGACTGAATCTGCAATAGGTAAGCAGCTTGGTGTGAAGAAATCAACTGTGGGAGCAATTATTAGAAAATGGAAGACATACAAGACCACTGATAATCTCCCTCGATCTGGGGCTCCACGCAAGATCTCACCCCGTGAGGTCAAAATGATCACGAGAACGGTGAGCAAAAATCCCAGAACCACATGGGGGGACCAAGTGAATGACCTGCAGAGAGCTGGGACTAAAGTAACAAAGGCTACCATCAGTAACACACTACACCACCAGGGACTCAAATCCTGCAGTGCCAGACGTGTCCCGCTGCTTAAGCCAGTACATGTCCAGGCCTGTCTGAAGTTTGCTAGAGAGCATTTGGATGATCCAGAAGAGGATTGGGAGAATGTCATATGGTCAGATGAAACCAAAATACAACTTTTTGGTAAAAACTCAACTTGTCGTGTTTGGAGGAGAAAGAACACCATACCTACTGTGAAGCATGGGGGTGAAAACATCATACTTTGGGGCTGTTTTTCTGCAAAGGGACCAGGACGACTGATCCGTGTAAAGGAAAGAATGAATGGGGCCATGTATCGTGAGATTTTGAGTGAAAACCTCCTTCCATCAGCAAGGGCATTGAAGATGAAACGTGGCTGGGTCTTTCAGCATGACGATGATCCCAAACCCAAAACTTTACCGGAGTGGTGGCTCAGTTGGTAGAGCATCCGCCCCACACCCGGGAGGCAGGGGTTCAAATCCCGGCCGGGTCATGCCGAAGACCATATAAAAGTGGAACTTCCTGCCGTCCAGCTTGGTGCTCAGCAATAAATGGAATGGAGGAGGGAACTCTGTGGCGCGCCTTGTATGGCAGCGGCCCTCTGATTCTGCACTTGGGGTGTGTGTGATTTACACTGTAGATAGGTAAAGCACAATCTCGTTCTGCTGTACATGATTGGTTGTACGGTTGAATGACAATAAGGGTGATTTAATTAATTTAATTTAAAACACATCGCCCGGGCAACGAAGGAGTGGCTTCTTAAGAAGCATTTCAAGGTCCTGGAGTGGCCTAGCCAGTCTCCAGATCTCAACCCCACAGAAAATCTTTGGAGGGAGTTGAAAGTCTGTGCTGCCCAGCAACAGCCCCAAAACATCACTGCTCTAGAGGAGATCTGCATGGAGGAATGGGCCAAAATACCAGCAACAGTGTGTGAAAACCTTGTGAAAACTTACAGAAAACGTTTGACCTCTGTCATTGCCAACAAAGGGTATATAACAAAGTACTGAGCTGAACTTTTGTTATTGACCAAATACTTATTTTACTGAGGAATTTACCAATTAATTCATTAAAAATCCTTCAATGTGATTTTCTGGATTTTTTTTTCTCATTTTGTCTCTCATAGTTGAGGTATACCTATGATGAAAATTGGAGACCTCTCTCATCTTTTAAGTGGGAGAACTTGCACAATTGGTGGCTGACTAAATATTTTTTCCCCCACTGTATATATACAGTATATATATATATATATATACCCACAACACTGAAAATATGAACTTTAGCCATTGTTCAGATGAACAGAAAAAATAAACCATTACACAGAATAAACATTTAGCCAGCATCCATATGAACATTGCAAATTTA
This sequence comes from Pholidichthys leucotaenia, assembly GCA_020510985.1. Taxonomy (NCBI): domain Eukaryota; kingdom Metazoa; phylum Chordata; class Actinopteri; order Cichliformes; family Pholidichthyidae; genus Pholidichthys; species Pholidichthys leucotaenia. Next base: position 195,460,119 of record CM035846.1, on the reverse strand, counting down.
CAAGAAAAAAGTCACAAATTTATAATAGTCACAGATTTATGAGAAAAAAATGCTAATTTATAAGGAGAAAATACCAAGTTCATGGGGGAAAAGGTTGCAAATTTATTAGAAAAAAGTTGCAGATTTACAAGAAAAAAAATTGCAAATTAGTTAGACAAAATCAGCAAATTGATGAGGGAAAAAATTCATCGTGGAAAAAATTTCAAATTTGGGGAAAAATATGCATATTTATAGGGAAAAATTGCAGACTTATAGGGAAAAAATTGTAAACTTATGAGAGAAAAAGTTGCAAATTTAAAAGAAGAACTGGCAAACTAACAATAAAAAAGCTATTTTGTGAGAGAAAATTGCAATTTTGTAATGAAAAAAGTTGCAAATTTACAAAAAAAAGTCAGAAATTTATATGATAAAAGTAACAAATTTATGAGGAAAAAATTTGCTAATTTATTGGGGGGAATTTGCAAAATTTCAAGAAAAAAAGCTGCCAATTAACAAGAAAAAAACAGCATAATTTATGGGAAAAAAGTGACAAGTTTAAGAGAAATTTAATTTTCCTCCCCAAAAATGTTGAGCGTGAACTTGCAGCTTGGGCTCCACCTAGTGGCTGAGGGGGGCAGTAGCATTTGCATACTTGACAAATGGCTCTGGATGGATGGTTTTGTTGACAACATGAGACCTACACTAACACCAAATAACATGACTTTGGAGACAATGAAAATCTCAATTTTGTGTTTTTAATTCTGATTCTTTCATATTCTGAATCTTTGGCCAGGTGTAACAGACACACACATACCTCTGTCCATCACTGACCCTGCTCCTCCACACAGAGGAAGGCCACTCTCAGCGGAGATTAGAGGGAAGGGAAGACGATCACCCTGGACCAGCTGGAGGGTTGATGAGCGGGAGGGTGAGATGAAGGGATGTTTGAAATAGAAACGTGGATCTTGTGATACAGTACAGCTTGACACTGTGTGCACAAAATGTCAAAAACACCAGCTGAGGGTCTTATCCGAGTTATTTTAATAATACAGTGGATCAAAGCTGTTGTAGCTGAGAGCAGACGCAAAAGTAAAAGCACCTCAGATGATGAAAAAATTAATCAACTTAATAGCAGGGAGGTGTTGCTGATATTTGGCACACATATCAAAGCTTTAGAATTAATGAGAATGTGTGACATTAAGAGTTTAATTCCAGTGTGGGAATTTTTAAATTAACTGCGCACATGCAGCATTTTTCCACCATAACAAAGCAGCTCTCTGCTAATCCCTCCTCCAATAGAATTTATCATATAATTAAACAAGCCTGGTGCTTTTTAAGGATAGTAGGTAACCTGAACCCTTGCATTGCCTGTGAATGTGATGTCATTTAACACACTGACATTTCTTTACTTTTGAGGATCAGTCAATTGGCTGGTTTTACATTAAATGATAAAATTTCAATAATGATTTGGATTTAAGTTGGCCAAATTCATATTAAATGATAAAGTTGGGGTAATTGTTTCTATTAGAGCCTGTTCATTTCTTTATTAAACCAGTAATAGAAATAAGCCAATTATTTTCTCCCCAAGTGTTGTGGAATTAAACTCTTCTTAAAGGACTATGTTTATACTTTTAAAACTTACTCAAATTAAAGGGACAGTTCACCACAGGATCAGTGTTACATATTTTAGTTACCTTAGGTTTTTTAGATTTAGTATACTTTATTGATCCCCAGAGGGGAAATTGAGGGTCATCCACCACCTGGATGGATGAAGCAGCCACGATACGGCGCTATCCCTTAACCATTCACACACACATTCACACCTAGGGCCACTTTAGAGTCTCCAATTAACCTAACCTGCATGTTTTTGGCATGTGGGAGGAAACCGGAGAAATCCCGGGGTAAACCCACGCATACACGGGGAGAACATGCAAACTCCACACAGATCACTGTTGGTCGGGGGCTGGGATCGAACCCACGATCCCCACAATCCCCCGGCCAACGGTAAACTGTGCTGCCGCAGTGCTAACCACTGCACCACCGTGCAGCCCAGGTTTGCAATGCTATTTATCCATTTGGATTAATTTATTAGAAGTATCCCAAAGATGTCCCAAAGATATCCACTGGTTTGGCCATGTCCTCCACCTCCCACCACAACACCCAACAAAAGCCATCCTCATGTTCAACCCCAGGGCCCCAGGATGGAAAAAACCTTGGGGCAAGCCACGCACCAAATGGCTTGATGTGGAGGAGAGAGACCGCCGACAGCTTGGAGTCGCTGTTGACGACGCAGAGAAGCTGGCCCAAAACCGGCAATGTTGGCACACACTGGTTAACCTGATTGGCTCTATGCATGGTGATGGCCACCCAGCCCTCACCCCGCAGGAGTAGTAATTATAAAATAATAATAATCCCAAAGATGTGAGGTTTGTCTTGAAAAGAACTGAACTAGATGACACATCCTGTGGATCTCAGTGTTTTAAAGAAACTCAACAACATGCAAGAAGACAGAAGTCAAAAAATAGTTACTTGAAAGTCAATACACTATACTTGAAAGTATATACAATATGCTCTTTATCTGCCTATTCATCAGGAGCTGGAAATACATGGACCAGGTTTTCTTGGCTGAATGGGAGAAGTTGCTCAAATGATCAACACATATAATCTTCTTCTTGTGGTTGCTCCCTTTAGGAGTTGCCACAGTGGATCATCTGCCTCCATCTCACCTTATTTCTTGCATCTTCCTCTGTCACACCAACCCTCTCCATGTCCTCCCTCATTACATCCATGAATGTTCTCTGTGGTCTTCCACGTTTCCTCCTGCCTGGCAGCTCCGTGTTGAACATTATTTATCCACTATATAAACTATCCCTCTTCTAAACGTCCAAACCATCTCAGCCTTGCCTCTCTTACTTTGTCTCCAAACCGCTCAACCTGAGCTGTCCCTCTGATATAGTCATTTCTAATTCTGTTCCTCCTTGTGAATGAGAATCTTAGCAATCCAAAAGGGTTCATACTGTCTTCTAAATTAATTATAGAAGTGATTTATTTTCTATCAGACAGGGAATAAGGTTGTTTTTACCTTAACATGTTTTGACCCCTTCTTGCAGCCTTCCTCAGAAGGGTCACGTGATGTTGTTGTGACAATCAGCTGTTTTTATAAGCTGTTTGTCCAAGTTTACCAGACAGCAGAGGACGACTACACCCCCTGTTGTCTGGTATCATGTGGAGGACAGCATCCCAGGTGTGGGACGGGCAGGGTATAGGATCCCTCATCCTGTTGATGGCTGTATATATTGCACACCGAAGATCCACAAACCAGGCACCCCATTATGACCAAATGTGGACAGCATAGGATCAGTAACCTACAATCTATCAAAGGCGCTAGTTGAAATAATTAAACCTCTTCTTGGACTCACAGATCAACACTGCAAGAACGCCAAACAATTGGTGCAAGACTTAAAGGACAAAAAGATACAAGCAGATGAAATATTAGTATCACATGACGTCATATCCCTGTTTAATTCAATTCAATTCAGTTTTATTTATATAGCGCCATTTCACAACAACAGCCATCTCATAGCACTTTCAATTGTAGGAGAAACCTCCACAATTGCAGAAAGACCCCAGCAATCAGGCAATCCCCTGTGAGCAAGCTCTTGGCGACGGTGGAAAGGAAAAACTCCCTTTTAACAGGAAGAAACCTCCACCAGAACCAGGCTTAGGGAGGGGCAGTCATCTGCTGCGACTGGCTGGGGGGTGAGGGGATAGAGAAGAAGAAAAGAACAGACATGTAGAGAGCAAACAGCACGATGGGGACTCAATCTATGGGAGAGAACAAACAGATGTTAATGACCAGCAAAAAAAAAAAAAAAAATCATTGAGAGTGAAGAAAGGAGTGAAGCCCAGTGCATTATTGGAGGTCCCCCCCGGCTGTCTAAACCTATTAGCAGCATAACTAAGGGAGGGTTCAGAGACGCATGATCCCTCCCTAATTGTAGGCTATATCAAAGAGGAAGGTTTTAACCCTATTCTTAAAAAACAGAGATAGAGTCTGACTCCCGAATCCAGATTGGCAGCTGGTTCCACAGGAGAGGAGCTTGATAACTGAAGGCTCTGCCTCCCATTGTACTTTTGGAGATTCTAGGTATTACAAGTAATCCAGCATTTTGGGATCGTAGTGCTCTGTTACGATAATAGGGTAGTATCAGATCTTTTAAATAAAAAGGGGCCTTATTGTTTAGAGCTTTGAAAGTGAGAAGAAGGATTTTAAACTTAATTCTAAACTCTATGGGAGGCCAATGAAGGGAGGCCAGAACTGGAGAGATATGATCTCTCTTTCTAGTACCTGTTAAAACTCTTGCAGCAGCATTTTGGATCAACTGAAGACTTTTTAAAGATGTTTTAGGACAACCTGATAATAAAGAGTTACAATAATCTAATCTAGAGCTAACAAAAGCATGGATTTTTGTCTCAGCATCGCTCTGAGACAAGATGCTCCTAATCTTGGCAATATTACGCAAATGACAGAAGGCAGTCTTAGAAACAAATTTAATATGTGAATTGAAAAACAGGTCTTGATCAAAAATAACTCCAAGGTTCCTCACAGAGCTATTAAGAGAAAGAGTAACCGCATCCAAACTAAAAGTTTGATTTGGAAAGGTATTTTTAAGGTTTTTTTTGGACCAACAAGAATGACTTCAGTCTTATGAATGAATGAATGAATGAATGAATGAATTTATTTATTTTGGATAGTACAGTACAGGTTAAAAGAAACTGTATAATATAACAACAAGGTCAAATTAGACAAAGACTCCTTCTTCTATACAATTCCACGTGAGTTATCCGAAATGGGTGATGGCTGAAGCTGCAGCTTATATTGCCCACCCATATTCCATCCAAGAATTCAAAAGAGAAAAAAGAGAAAACAAGACAAGAGCGATTACAATTTAAAACAAAGCTAAGACAAAATGTGACTGAGAGAAAAAAAAGAAAACTAAGCTAAGCTAAGTTAAGTGGTTACTATTCAAAACAAATCTAAGACAAAATAAAAAAAAAAAAAAAAAAAAGAACTAAGCTACAACACAACACAGGTTGGATATGTCAATCCTTTTGTGAGTTTACATGTCGTCTTGTAAATATGTTTGGAGTATTTCTTCCTTTAGTTTTTGTTTAAATTGTCCAAGCGTTGCACATGATTTTAATTCAGGTCCAAAATCGTTCCATAATCTGACTCCTTGCACTGAAATACAGTGTTGCTTGGTGGTTGTTCTCACTGTAGGCTTTTGAAATATACATGTTCCTCTGAAGTGATATCGTTTCTCCCTTGTTTGGAACAACTTTTGGATATTTGCGGGCAGTGATAAATTCTTCACTTTGAACATTATTATTGCGGTTTTAAAGTCAACCAGATCTTTCAACTTGAGAGTTTTTTGTTTGAGAAAAAGTGGGTTTGTTGGTTCCCTATAAGCTGCTTTGTTTATTATTCTAATATCTCTCTTTTGAAGCATAAAGAGTGGATATATGTTTGTTTTATATGTGTTTCCCCATACTTCATTACAATATGTCATGTATGGGAGTATTAATGAATGGTACAAGGTGTATAGTGTGGGTTGATTCAGCAAATATTTCACTCTGTGTAATATTGCAATTGATTTGGATACTTTACCTTTAATATAATTAATATGTGACTTCCAACACAGTTTGTTATCAATTATTACTCCAAGGAATTTAGTTTCAGATACCCTTTCAATCTCTACACCATTTACATTGAGTTTGGGTACTGGGTTGTTGTGATGGTTGTTAAAGACTATAAATTTTGTCTTACTTAAATTGAGCGTTAATTTGTTTGAATCAAACCACAGTTTAAGCTTTCCTAATTCCTTTCCGAGTGTATCCAGAAGTTGTTCCAAATTGTTTCCACTGCATAGCAGATTAGTGTCATCGGCAAACAATATTAAGTCCATTTTTTCTGAAACTTTACATATATCGTTTATATACATATTGAATAATAATGGTCCCAAAACTGAACCCTGTGGGACTCCACAGGTGACCTTCAGCAACTCTGAGTTTTTGTTGCTAACACATACATACTGATATCTATTCTTTAAGTAACTACTTAACCAGGACAGTGCTACCCCTCTAATACCACAATTTTGTAGTTTCTTTAATAATAAATTATGATCTACTGTATCAAATGCTTTTTTAAGATCTAGGAATACTCCAACTGAATACTCTTTGTTTTCAATGGCTGTTGATATATTTCTGTAAATTCCATTAGGGCATATGCAGTTGTCCTCTTGTGTCTGAACCCATATTGCTGCTCACATAATAAATCATTCTTCAGTATGAAGTTGTCAATTCTCTCATAGAATATTTTTTCAAGTATCTTGGAAAATTGCGGTAATAGTGAAATTGGTCTATAGTTTGAGAGTTCACCTCTGTCGCCCGTCTTGTATATCGGAATTACTTTAGCTATTTTCATTGCATTGGGAAATATACCTGATTGGAGAGACAGGTTACAGATATACGTCAGTGGTTTTACTATGCATTCGATAACAGTTTTGACTAGTAGCATGTCAATACCATCACAGTCAGTAGATGTTTTACTTTTGAACGATTTAACAATTTCATTGACCTCTCTTTCGTCTGTGTTCTTTATGAAGATGGAGTCTTTTACAGCAGTGTTATTGCATATTGTATTACCTGTAGGCACCGTAGTGGGTATTTCTTGGGCCAGTTTAGGTCCAATGTTAACAAAAAAATTATTAAATTCATCTGCAGGTGAAGCTATATTCAGACTCTGAGTCGTTTTATTATTTTTTGGAATATTAGTTGGGTAGCTTGTATTTCTGCTTTTATTTCCAAGGATACTGTTGAGTATTGTCCATGTATTTTTAATATTGTCTTTGTTTTTCGCCAGTTCTTTACTGTAATAGTCTCTTTTACTACATCTTATTATATATGTTAACTTATTTTTGTATGTTTTATACCGCTGCTCTGCTTCTTTTGTTCTTTTCTTTAGGAAAGCTTTATATAATAAATTTTTCTTTTTACACGCCTTTTGTAGTCCTTTGGTTAACCATGGCTTATCAGCAAATTTGTGTTTAAGCTTTTTTTTTACTAATGGGCAGTTTTTTTCATTAAGAGTGGTTACAATGTTTATAAATGTGTCATAGGCTTCATTTACATCTGATACATAGACTTCTGTCCAGTCTTGCTTCAGCAAGTCCTCTTTAAGAGAACTGATTGCATTTGGTGATTTGTGTCTGAACGATTTTGAAATTTTTTCTGCGTTGGGCCCCGTGTGGCCATGGATAAGTGCAAAGGTTGGCAAGTGGTCACTTATATCATTTATCAATAATCCACTTTCTATTTTCTTATCGAAAACATTGACAAACAGGTTGTCAATAAGTGTAGCAGAGTGAACTGTGATTCTACTGGGATGTGTTATTGTGGGATATAGACTCATGCTGTACATAGAGTTCATGAACTCTGTAACTACATTTTGTTGATGTGGATTCAGTAAATCAATATTGAAATCTCCACAAATTGCTACCATTTTCTTACTAGTAATATTATTGTACAGCTCGACTAATTTATCTCTGAATGTCTCAATGCAAGTTCCCGGAGTTCTATATATGCAGCTTATGATTAGATTTTTTGTTTTGTCTAGGTCAATCTCAACAGTAACACATTCCAAAATCCCTGGTAGTGCTGAGGACATTTCATTTACAAGCTTACACCTGTACAGGTCATCAATATATAGTGCAACACCACCACCCTTTTTTTGAGATCTGTTAATATAAAACATCTGATATCCCTCTATTGCCATCAGGGGAGCCAGTTCTTCATTAAGCCAGGTTTCAGAGACTGCAATAGCTGTGAATTTTCTGTCTAGCTGTTTTAAATAGTCCTGAATCTGTGGAAAGTTTTTGTTAAGACTTCTGCTATTGAAGTGTATTATTGACAGTTTACCATCTAATTGATTATTGACAGTTTACCATCTAATTGCACTTGACTTTTGAATTGTTTTTCAGTGTAATATTCACAGTGGTTATGAATATTATTGAAAAAGTGGTTATCGGGATCAATATCATTCTCCATCTCTTGTGGTTTATGTTCAGCATAGTGGTATATTTTCAGAGTTTGAGCTTCCTCACTCTGTGTCAAATGACTTCCTCCAACTGGGGATAATTGATGTCTACTCAAGTCGGTCATAAGTTTTTGTTTATTTTGCTTATTTTTTTTAAAGTACTTTGGCATGGTGTATCAAAAGAACTATTCTTATCGTGTGTATGAATATGGATTATCATTGGCTCATAATTTTCTTAATCAGTGTTCATCTGTATTTATCTAAGTCAGTAGCATCTCTGATCATTATACTCTTTGCTTGCTCAGGTGATCCATTTAGTTTAATCCAAATTCTACAATTTCTTGTCCAGGTTGCTTGTATCTTATTTTGTTTTTTTAGCATCCGTGCCTGTCGTGCTAATTCAGCGGGTTTTTTTTGTCAGGTGTTCATTTAGGTAAACTTGAGTTTCCTTTAGCTTTTTGGCCTGCCTCAGTATGTTATTCTTTACCCTTCTGTTCACATAGCGCATCACAATTGATTTCTTTGTTTTGTTATCTTTCTTCGGTAGAGCATAACAGGCTGAGATTGCATTGGCTTCTACCTTAATGTCTTTATTATTAAGGAACTGAAGCACTTGATTTTCTAAGGACAATGATTCACTCATGGGTGCATCTTCACCATTAAGTCCTGCTGCGGCATGGGCGTATGACTGATATCTGATGTCTAGTCCACTTATAACTTATAACTTATCTGAATTTAATAGCAGGAAAAAACAAGTCATCCAAGCTTTGATTTCCATAAGACAGGCTTCTAACTTGGCTAATTGATTACTATCATCTGGCTTCATTGACAGGTATAATTGTGTGTCATCTGCGTAACAGTGAAAATGTATACAGTGCTTTCAAATAATGTTGCCTAATGGAAGCATATATAAACTAAAAAGAGTAGGGCCTAGCACAGATCCCTGTGGAACTCCATGACTGAGCTTTGAGTTGAAAGAAAACTCATTATTGACATGAACAAACTGGAACCTGACATAATGCACGGCCCAGGAGACACACACGCAGGCTCAGGATAGATTTAACAGCTTTATTAGCAACAAGGAAGTGTATGGCTGCGTGTCTGTGGAGTAAGAATGTATTGGTGGTGGCGTCTGCGTCAGGCACGGGGGCAGGAAGCCGTACAGCCTGACAACCCTGTGGGAGAGAGCAGAGGGAGAAGGGTAACAGGCACCACACCAATACAGGGAATAATGATGATAGCTGGCTTATTTGGTTATAACAGGTGGCTGGCGTCGACAAGGGCGAGGCCCGGGAGACAGCGACCTGCGGTACCTGTGGCAGCAGCGTAGAGCCAACGGCGAGATGAGGAAGTCCGCCGCCGGGAATGTCCACCTGTGCACAGGGGAAGGCTAGAGGAGAGAGGTAAGGGGAGCTTACCCAAGAAATCTTCACTAGTCGGTTGAGATCCGTAGTAGCAAAGGGGCCAAAGTTGAGAGACGGCTTCAGGCCGAAGCCCAGGGCAGAGTGGATTAAATACCTCACCGCTGACGAGGAGCAGGTGTGCGCGCGGCTGGGGCTGCTGATGAGCAGCGAGTCATAACAGTACTCCCCCCTCTAGCAGCGCCTCCTGGCGATGGTTTTTCTGGGTGCGCTCGATGAAACTCAGAAATGAGTGACTGGTCCAACACCAGCGAGAAAGGCACCCACTGTCTCCACTCGGGTCCATAGCCCTCCCAATCCACCAGGTACTGCAATCCGCGACCCGGGGCGTCGGGCGTCCAAGATGTCAGCGACGGTCCAGGCCGGATGGCCACCAATCATCCGGGGAGCGGGGTGCGCCACAGATGGAGGGCAGAGGGGGTCAGAGACCACTGGTTTAATTTTGGAGACGTGGAAGGTGGGATGGATGCGGAGGGAGGAGGGAATAGCCACACGCACAGCCACCGGGTTGATGATTCTGGTTATGGGATAAGGGCCGATGAACCGTTGGGCCAGCTTTCTCCTCTCACCCTTTAGGTTAACGTCCTGTGTGGATACCCAAACTTGCTGTCCCACCTGGTAGGCAGGTGCAGGTCTCCTATGTCGGTCCGCCATAGACTTATTGCGCTCCGCCGTGCGTAAGAGCGCATTACGCGCCGTGGACCAAAGGGAGCGGCACCGCCTCAGATGTGCCTGGACAGAGGGGACAGCCAACTCGCCCTCCTGCGCGGGGAATAGGGGTGGATCATAGCCCAAGGATGCTTTAAAGGGCGACATCCCGATGGCCATAGAGCGAGAGGTGTTGTGGGCGTACTCCACCCAGGCGAGGTGAGAACTCCAGGACGTGGGTTTGGATGAAGTGACGCAGCGGAGCGGAGCCTCCAGCTCCTGGTTAGTCCGCTCACACTGCCCGTTAGACTGGGGGTGATGGCCGGAGGAGAGGCTTACCTTGGCTCCCAGGGCGTTGCAAAATGACCTCCAGACATCCGAAGAAAACTGGGGGCCGCGGTCGGAGACCACGTCGACCGGGATTCCATGCAGTCTGACCACGTGCTGGATGAGGAGGTCCGCCGTCTCCAAGGCTGAGGGAAGTCCACGTAGGGGCACAAAGTGGGCGGCCTTGGAAAAACGGTCGACAATGGTCAGAACTGTGTCAAAGTTGTTGGAGACAGGGAGCCCGGTGATGAAGTCCAGGGCGATGTGCGACCAGGGCCTGCCAGGGACGGGCAGGGGCTGGAGCAGACCCGCAGGGGGAGCGTTACCTGACTTATTGGTAGCACAGACGGGGCAGGCCCGGGCGTAACGGGCGGCATCCTTCCGCAGGCCTGGCCACCAAAAGGATCGCTGGAGAAGGTCAATCATCCGCGAAGCTCCAGGATGGCAGGTGAGCTTGGAGGTGTGGAGCCAGTGTATAACGTCCCCCCGGACGGCAGATGGTACGAAGAGCCTCCCCTCCGGTCCGCCGCCAGGGTCCGGTTCCGACTCCTGCGCCCTCCGGATCTTGTCTTCTATGTCCCATGTAACAGCCCCCACGACGCACGACCTGGGCAAGATGGTGTGAGCAACGTCTTCTGCGGCCTCCGGGGCAAATTGCCTGGAGAGGGCATCGGGCAGGCCGTTCTTGGAGCCAGGCCTATATGAGATGCTGAACTTAAACCTTGCAAAGAACAGGGACCAACGCGCCTGGCGGGCGTTCAGACGCTTGGCAGATCTTAGGTACTCCAGGTTCTTGTGGTCAGTGAGGACCACAAAAGGCAAGGCTGCCCCCTCCAGCCAGTGATGCCATTCTTGAAGGGCAAGCTTGATGGCAAGAAGCTCTCTGTCCCCCACGTCGTAGTTTCGTTCCGCCGGGGACAGGCGCCGAGAGAAGAAGGCGCAGGGTCGCTTGACTCCATTGGCTGGGGACCGCTGGGACAACACCGCCCCCACCCCCGTGTCCGAAGCGTCCACCTCCACAATGCACTGCAGCGCGGGATCGACCTGGCTGAGGACCTGGGAGGAGGAGAGCTCCGTCTTCAGCGCCTGGAAGGCCGAAGCGGCTTCTTCAGTCCACCGGAACGGGGTCTTAGGAGAGGTGAGGCGGGTCAGGGGCCCAACGATGGCTCCAAAGTTCGGGACAAAGCGGCGGTAGAAATTGGCGAACCCGATGAATTGCTGAACCTGTTTCCGAGAAGTTGGTGTGGGCCAATCCACCACTGCTTTGATCTTCGCTGGGTCCGGAAGCACCTGGTCATAGGAGATGACGAACCCCAGGAAGGAAGTTGTTTTGGCGTAGAATTCACATTTTTCCGCCTTGACGTACAGACGGTTCTCCAGCAGTCTCTGCAGGACCCGCCTCACGTGGACCCGGTGTTCATCCCTGGACCTGGAGAAGATGAGAATGTCATCCAGGTAGACGAATACAAACAGGCCGATGAAGTCCCGGAGGACGTCATTGATGAGGCGCTGAAAGACGGCTGGAGTGTTGGTCAACCCAAACGGCATCACGAGATATTCAAAATGACCGTTTGGGGTACGGAAGGCGGTTTTCCACTCATCTCCCTCCCGGATCCGGACGAGGTGGTAAGCGCTGTGGAGATCCAGCTTAGTAAACCAGGTCGCCCCCTGGAGGGAGTGGAAGGCAGTGTCCATAAGGGGCAGGGTGTACCGGTCCTTCTCCGTGATATCGTTGAGAGCTCGATAGTCGATACAAGGACGAAGAGATCCGTCCTTCTTTCCCACGAAGAAGAACCCTGCACCTACTGGAGAGGAGGACGGTCGGATGATCCCAGCACTGAGCGACTCCTTCAGATAGCTGTTCATTGCCTCCTTCTCCGGCGCTGACAGACTATAGAGGCGTCCTGAGGGTAAGGGCGCCCCCTGGCGGATGTTAATGGCGCAGTCGTAGGGCCGGTGAGGAGGCAGAGACATCGCCTTGGACTGACTGAAAACGGCACCCAGGTCGTGGAACTCTGAGGGCACTAGGGTGAGATCCGGGGGCGCGGTGTCCGGAGCTGTGGGAGGCGAGGACGGGGCGCAGGCCGCGGATTGGAGGCAGGTACCCATGCAGAAAGTGCTCCACGCTGACACCTTCCCAGTCTTCCAGTCCAAGGTGGGGTTGTGGAGGCGGAGCCAGGGATAACCGAGGATGACAGGAGTTACTGAGGTGGGCAGGACGTAAAAGGAGATATCCTCCCGATGGTTTCCAGAGATGATCACCGGGACGGGGGATGTTTGGTGAGTTACTTTTCCCAGGAAAACTCGGGAGAGATTAACCAGGGCGAGAGGAGTGTCGAGGGGGTGACAATGGATGCCCAGTCGGGTTGCCAGGCTTTGTGAAATAAAGCTACCCTCCACGCCTGAATCCACCAGTGCATGTGTGAGGTGCCCAGTGAGGTTGTGACAGAAGTGGATGGGCAGCGTCAAATGTGTGAGGGGATTTAACCGATTAGCGTCCGCGAGGCCCCCTACAGTGACTCGTGGACCACCTCGTTTGGCTTCTCCGGACAATGCTCCACCGTGTGCTGGCTACCTCCGCAATACATGCAGAGGCCCAGGTCACGACGGCGCTGTTTCTCCGCCAGGGGGAGCTTTGTCCGGCCCGTCACCATTGGCTCCGACTCCTCGGAGACCTCCGGCGGCGGCAACGCCAGGTGGCGAGCTTGGGGCAGACGTGCAGAGGCGCCCCGCGAGCGAGAAGGCTGCTTCCGCTCGGAGGCACGCTCGCGCAGCCTGTTATCCAAACTGATGGTGAGAGAAATCAGCTCCGCCAGCGTCTCCGGGGTATCCCGTCCAGCCAGCTCATCCCTCAGACCAGAATTTAGGCTACGGAGGAAGATGCCGCAGAGCGCGCGCTCTTCCCAGCCAACTTCCTCCGCGGTAACCCGGAAGTCGATCGCGTAGTCGGCCGCCGATCGGCTCCCCTGTTGGAGTCCGAGAAGGCGGTCGACCTGGACACTGTCCAAACGCGAATGATCGAACACTTACAGAAATTGTCGCACGAACTGGTCATAGGTGAGGGTGGCGTAGCTGGGCTTCACCATAATGGCGTAAGCCCAGGTAAGCGCACGACCCTCAAGGAGATTACCTATATAGCCAATTCTGCTATGTTCTGAGGGAAAATCTCCGGGAACGTGAAGAAACACGGACTCACACTGCATAATAAAACCCCGAGCTCCACCCAGCTTACCGCTGAAGCGAGCAGGAGTGGGGATTGGTGTGAGCCGTGTTGGCGCACCCGGAGCGGGCTGGACGGCCACCGGAGCCGCAGGAGCCACGCCACCCGGACGAGCCGAGGGGAATGGCTGCTGGGGGTCCAGGCGGTCTAATCGGTTAGTAATGATAATTAATTGATATAATATCACCTGTTGCTGATGAGCTATTAAATCCACCCGAGCCTCGAGGGTGGAAAGACGGCGTGCGAGCCCGCTGTCTGCCGAGCCGCTCTGCTGAAGCCGTACTGACATAATGCACGGCCCAGGAGACACACACGCAGGCTCAGGATAGATTTAACAGCTTTATTAGCAACAAGGAAGTGTATGGCTGCGTGTCTGTGGAGTAAGAATGTATTGGTGGTGGCGTCTGCGTCAGGCACGGGGGCAGGAAGCCGTACAGCCTGACAACCCTGTGGGAGAGAGCAGAGGGAGAAGGGTAACGGGCACCACACCAATACAGGGAATAATGATGATAGCCGGCTTACTTGGCTATAACAGGTGGCTGGCGTCGACAAGGGCGAGGCCCGGGAGACAGCGACCTGCGGTACCTGTGGCAGCAGCGTAGAGCCAACGGCGAGGTGAGAAAGTCCGCCGCCGGGAATGTCCACCTGTGCACAGGGGAAGGCTAGAGGAGAGAGGTAAGGGGAGCTTACCCAAGAAATCTTCACTAGTCGGTTGAGATCCGTAGTAGCAAAGGGGCCGAAGTTGAGAGACGGCTTCAGGCCGAAGCCCAGGGCAGAGTGGATTAAATACCTCACCGCTGACGAGGAGCAGGTGTGCGCGCGGCTGGCGCCGCTGATGAGCGGCGAGTCATAACAGAACCTATCAGATAAATAAGATCTAAACTCCTACAACGAAGTTCCATTAAGTCCAACATAGTGTTCTAATCTATCAAGTAGAATATTATGATCGATAGTATCAAAAGCTGCACTAAGGTCTAAAAGGACAAGTACAGAAACAAGTCCATTATCAGATGCAATGAGGAGGCCATTAGTGACCTTCACTAAGGCTGTTTCAGTACTATGATGGATTCTAAACCCAGATTGAAACTCTTCAAATAAACCATTTCCTTGCAAGTGGTCAAATAATTGCGTAGCAACAACTCTTTCTAAGATTTTTTAAATGAAAGGGAGATTAGAGATTGGTCTATAGTTAGCTAAAGCTCCTGGATCCAGCGTTGGCTTTTTGAGTAAGGATTTGTAACTTAGATTTTTATTCATTTTTCATCATATATAATGCATTCAGATCACATTCTACATTTAAAAAACAAAGGGGTTAGGGTAGGGAAAAAGAAAAAAAAAAGAAAAAGAAAAAAAAAGGGGGGGGACAAATGTTGGAGCATCAAGTTTTTAGTTTCCATCTCTTAATTCTTCTGGTTTTTTCAGTGTCTTTGGTTATTCTTTCAATTTCTGCCTCGTTGTTGCACTTTGTAGTGTGTCCATTTCCGCCATTTTTTTCCCCATAGTCCTTCTTGCATTCTTTGTCGATATGTTAGTTTTTCCATCATACGTATGTCCTCAACAATGTCAGTCCATTGTTCTTGGTCAGGAAGAACTTCTGATCGCCATTTTTTTGTGATAGTTTTTTTTACATGCAATCAACAAGATTTTAACTAGATATCTGTCCTCAGCCTGTATAACATTGTCTCTTTTAAGATCACATAAGTACATCAGGTAACAGTTCATTGGTATATTATATCCTAATATCCTCTGTATTGTCACATGTATAGATTTCCAGAATGGTGATATTTTGCAGCATTTCCAAAACATATGTGAGTGGTCTGCATTTTGAGCCCCACATCCCCTCCAGCATAAAGATTGGGTATTTGTATATTTTCCTTGAATCTGTGGTGTAATGAAAAAGCGAATCAGGTTTTTCCATCCAAATTCCCTCCATGTCCTTGAATTTGTTGATGTGTGTTGTGTTTTCCATATTTCCTGCCAGCTTTCTTCTGTTATGTTTAAATTGAGCTCTTTCTCCCATTTCTCCTTTATATAGTTACTTGTATGATTGTTTGTCATAAGTTTCTGATATAGCTTTGAAATAATTCTTATTTTATTTCTTGTATATGAGCTTAAAATGAGTTGTATAATCTCGCTCACATCTGTTTGGAGGTTATGCCTAATCTTCTTCATATAATAATCTCTCATCTGCAGATATCTGAAAAATTCCGATCTTTCTAGTTTAAATTTTCTCCTGATGTTTACAAAGCTCCCGAGATCTTTTTTTCCGATATTGCCCCATGCTGTGATTCCCTTGTTCACCAGATTTTTGTATCCCCTATCTTGTTTTGCCGGTTCAAACTGACTGTCAAATGCTACCCATTTCAATAGTTTTATGTCTTCCTTTATATTATATTTTTGTACTATTTTATACCACAGTTCTAAAGTAAATTTAATGATTGGGTCTATTTGTTTGATTTGCTTATATGCATCTTTATCTCCTATTATGCTTTGTACTGGGAGTCCCTCAATTTCCTTTTCCATTTCTTTCCATTTTGCCTCATATCCCTCGTCGCACCAACATATGATATATCTTATTTGTGCTGAGTAGTAATATTCCTTTAGACTCGGTAGGCCCATGCCTCCTTTCTCTTTTGGTAATTGGAGAGTTTTATATTTCACTCTTGGTTTTTTACCTCCCCAAACAAATCTCGATATCATCCTGTCCCACTTTGAGAATTGGGCATCTGGAATCTCTGTTGGTATATCCTGGAAGAGGTAAAGTAATCTAGGTTGTATGCTGATTTTGACTGTCTCAATTTTTGAATTCAGATCCATATTTAAGATTGACCATCTATCAATATCTTTTTTTATTTCTTGTTCCAACCTATCATAGTTTGCTTTATAGATTTTGCTTAGGTCTTTAGGTATGTTCACTCCAAGGTATTTTATTTCTTTTTGTTTCCAGTTTAGTTTGATCTTATCAGTTATCTGGTTTAGAGGGTTATAGTGGAATGTCAGTATTTGTGTTTTTGTTATGTTTATCTTGTATCCTGATAATTTTCCAAAATTTTCTATCAAGTTCATCATTTCCATTATTGATTCATCTGGTTGTTCAAGGTAAACTATAATATCGTCCGCAAATAGCCCAATCTTGTGTTCCGCCCCCTTTATTGTTACACCTTTTAATTTCTTATTTTGTCGTATCGCTTGAGCCAATGGTTCTATGAACAGAGCAAACAAGGTGGGGGATAAGCAGCATCCCTGCCTAGTTGATCTTTGTATATTTACTTTGTCTGTTAAGCTACCGTTTATCTTGATTCTTGCCACAGGTTCTTGATATAGCGTCCTTATGCATTGTACTGATTTTTCGTTAAATCCAAAGCGCTCCAGTACACTATATAGGAATTTCCAGTTAACCCTGTCAAATGCTTTTTCTGCGTCTAAACTCATTATTACTGCGTTTTTCTTTTCTTTATGTATTTGGTTAATTATATGTATTGTTCTCCTGATATTGTCATGTGTTTGGCGTCCCTCTATGAAACCAGTTTGATCATCTTCTATCAATTCCGTCAAGAATGTCTTTATTCGTTTACATATAATTGTTGTATATATTTTATAATCCACATTTAATAAAGAGATTGGTCTATAGTTTCCGCATTGTTCTTTATCTTTCCCTGGCTTTAAAATAACTGAAATGATAGCTTCGTTCCATGATGGAGGTATTTTGTTGTTGTTCAACGTCCAATTAAATGACTTTAGGAGCTGTGGCATGAGTTCTTCTATAAACAGTTTATAAAACTCAGATGGGTATCCATCACTACCTGGTGATTTACCGTTTTTAAGTGACTTAATCACATCTCTAATCTCTTGTGTTGTTATTTCTGCTGTTAGCTTTTCATTTTGTTGATTTCCTATTGATGGCAAGTCCAATGTGCATAGAAATTTTTTAATATCTTTAGTATTTGTTTCTTCAGGTTGCGAGTATAGTTCTTGGTAGAAATTATGGAATATTTCTTCGATGTTTTCTGGGTTAACTGTGATTTTATTTGTGGTGGGGTCTTTAATCTTGTATACATTATTCATTGTTTGTTGTTTTCTTAACCGTTTTGCCAGCAGTTTTGTGGCTTTTGGTCCTGTTTCATAATATTTTTGCTTTAGATATCTATTTTTCCTTTCAATTTCATCCATTTGTGTTTCTTTTATCTTTGTTTTTTCTTCTTTAATTTCTTGATATATTTTTGGATCACTTGTGCTTTGATGTTTACGTTCTAATTCCCTCAGTCTCTCACATCTTTGTTCATATGCTTCCAGTTTAGTCTTATTTGCTTTTCCTGTTTCAACAATTAATTTTCCTCTTAACACGGCTTTTAGTGCGTCCCATAGTATTGTTGGGTCCACTTCTTCATTGTCATTCTCTTGGATATATTCGTTTATGTTTATTTTTATTCTTTCTTTCATTTTCTCATCATTTAACAGTCCTACGTTAAGTTTCCATGTTGTTTGTCGTTTTCTATTGTTTAAATATATTTCCATGTATATAGGATTATGATCTGATATTTCTGCCCCTCCAATCCAACAATTTCTCACCCTGTATCTGTCACCTTCATTCATAAGGAAGTAATCTATTCTAGAGTGTACTTTATGGACTGCTGAATAATGTGTATAGTCTTTTTCGAGTGGGTGTAGGTCCCTCCATATGTCTACCATATCCATTTCTGCCAGTGAGGTTCTTATGAACTTTGTTACATGTTTTTTTGTCTTCTTAACACTTGTATCAACTTCATGATCCATGACAGCATTTAAGTCTCCTCCACAAATTAGGACTCCTTCACTGTGTGTTGCTATGAGATCAAACAGATGTTGAAAAAAACCCTTGTCACTTTCTGGTGGGGCATAGATGTTCACTAATGTAATCTGCATACCATCTATTCTTCCCTTTATTATTACATACCTGCCTTCTTTATCCTGGATTTCCTGTTCACTTTCAAATTGTATTTTGTTTGAAATTAGTATCATAACCCCCCTTTTAGCTCCTCCCTTAAATGAACTGTAGTAGGAGTTCTTATAGCCAAATCTCTTTAGTTTCACATGTTCTGTCTTGCTCAAATGTGTCTCTTGCATAAATATAATTTCAGCTTTTTCCTTTTTGAATTTTCTTATTATTCTTTCCCTTTTAACAGGTGAGTTCAGACCATTCACGTTTAGTGTCATTATCTTAAGATTTTTACCCATATTCATGTTTTTCCATTTTTTTAACTTGTGCTCCTAGTCCCTTTAACAACAAAAATAACACATATTTATATAAAAACACATTAAAAAATCTCGACCTCCGTACTTTGGGCCTTTCTTCTGCCCACTGGTCCCTGTTGGTGGGTGGAGGGAATGTCCTCACAGAGTGAGGGGCCCTCCCTAGACCTGTATTTACTATGCAAGTAATAGTCATTAGTCTAGAAATGTCCAACAAATATCACTTAAACCTCTCCTAGCCGTCTGTTTCTCTTTTACCTTGTCTTCTTGGCCTTCATTTCTTCTGTGCCTTTCTTAATCTTTGTTATGATCTAGGCTTTCAGTTGAAAGCCTTGTAGCTTGTCCTGGGCCCGCTGCGCCACGTCTCTCCCCCTTCTTCCGCCGTTCACTCGTCTCCACTCCGGCTGTCGTGATGCGTTCAGGGCCGCCGCTGCTCCAGCCGTTTCCTCCGGCACGCTCACCTCAAGGCCCCGCTCCATCATATCCCGCGCTGCCTCTCTGGCCGTGTTGTGGGTTCTTACGCCGTCCTCCCAATGAATCCTCATTTTCGTTAGCGGCGTTTGGAATCTAATTTTTTTTCTCTTTCAGCGTTTTTTTAATGTTGGCATATTTCTTCCGCTGCTGCACAATTTCTGTCGGGTAGTCATGGTCGAAGAACACCTGTTTGTCGCCGATTCGTATCTTTTTTTTCCATGCTTGCGTCAGGATTCTTTCCTTTATGTCATATTTCACAAAGTTTACCACAACTGACCTGGGTGTAGCGTTTGGTTTCGGGTTCTGTGCCGGGGTTCTGTGCGCTCATTGAATCTGCAGATCCGTTTCTTCGGGCAGTTCCAGCTCTTTTTTTAAGAACTGATCCATGAATTTCGTCATCGAGTTGCCTTCAATGCCCTCCGGAATTCCAAAGATGCGCATATTGCTTCGTCTGGATCTGCTCTCCAAGTCGTTTATTTTCTCCTGCATCCTCTGCGTTTGCGTCGTCAGGGTCTGTAGTTGTTTGTTTGCCTCGCTTTTCCAATCTTCCAGCTCCGATATTCGGGCCTGCGCTTCTGTTATACACGCCCGCTGGGAGCGCAGCTCCTCCATGTTTTCTGTTAGCTTGCGCTCCATTTCTCTTCGGAGGCCCATAATTTCCTCCTTAATCTCTTTTTTCAGCTCCTCCTTAAGAGCCGCTAAATCCTGCTGTAGCTGCCGCTTGAATTCTCTTTATTCTTTACCCAAACTGGCGATGCCTGTGTTCATGTTTTCGAGTCTGGCGTCCTCCATTTTCTCTGCTGTAGACACCTCGTTTTTTTGGGCTTCGCGTTCAGCGGTTTTTCCTGCGTTGTTGGAGAGGAATTCTTCAATTTTACCCTGTTTTTGTCCTTGTGCCCGGCTCCTTCGTGTTTTCATCCCTTAGTTTATTGATCCGCTTATGTCGAGTTGGCCATTTACCGATGATTTTTAATCCGGCTAGGGAGAGCTCTCTGTTTAAGCGTTATGTCTCTCCACCATCTTCTAATATCTGGCTTTTTGAGTAAGGATTTAATTACAGCCGTTTTAAAAGCCTGCGGTACATGGCCTAAAGTTAATGAAGAATTGATTATTTGAAGAATAAAGCCACCAATAAATGGGAAGACTTCTTTAAATAACCTGGTAGGAATAGAATCTAAAAGACAAGTTGAAGGCTTGGATGAGGAAATTATTTTGTCTAACTCTAAAAGGACAATTGGAGTAAACTCATCCAAACAGATATCAGTTGAAGGAGTTGTAGTAGTTACTGTATTTAAGTTAACGGTGGGAAGAATCTGACTGATTTTATCTCTGATAGATGAAATTTTATTATTGAAAAAGTTCATAAAGTCCTGACTAGTAAGCTCTAAGGCACAGGTGTCAAACTCATTCCATGGAGGGCCAAGACCCTGCAGGTTTTACCTCCACCCAGTGTCTTCAACAGGTAATTTCTCTGAATTTCTTCCCACTGATTGCTGATCAGTAAAAACACCTGCTGAAGAGACTGGGTGGAAGTAAAACCTGCAGGGTCTTGGCCCTCCATGGAATGAGTTTGACACCACTGCTCTAAGGGAATGCTAGGATTGACAGAGTCCTGACTCTTTGTCAGCCTGGCTACAGTGCTGAAAAGAAACCTGGGATTATTCTTGTTCTTTTCTATCAATGCAGAATAATAACTTGTTCTAGCTTTTCTGAGATTTTTTTTTTAAAAAAAAGATGATTTCTCCAAGCTAAATAGATTTCATCTAAATTAGTGGAGCGCCATTTTCTTTCTAACTGACGAGTCTTCTGTTTTAAGCTACGAGTTTCTGTGTTGAACCAAGGAGTTAGAAATCTCTGATTAGACTTTTTCTTTTTTAAAGAGGCCACCATGTCTAGAGTCTGATGCAGAGAAGCTGTAACACTACCATGCTATCAATTACAGAGGGAGCAAGCTGTCTATAGCTTATTTCCGTTGTGTTGATACATGGCATAGAGGAAACAATCTGCATAAATTTGGTTACAACATCATCTGAGAGGCATCTACTGTAGTAATATTTTTCTTTAGGAGCCAAATAGTCAGAAATAGTAAAATCAAAGGTTAACAGACAATGGTCTGACAGTACAGGGTTATGAGGAGACACTAACAGATTTTCTATTTCTATGCCATATGTCAGAACAAGGTTCAATGTATGGTGGAGATAATGGGTAGAATTTCCTTCTTTCTGAGAAAACCCCATCAAGTCTAATATTGAATTAAATGCCATATTAAGGCAATCAGTATCTACATCTACATGCACATTAAAGTCCCCTACTATAATTATTCTATCTGATTTCAGCACTAAATCTGCTAAGAATTCGGCAAATTTGGATAAAACTCTGAGTAGGTTGATGGAGGACAATAAACTATGGCAAATAAAACTGGGTTTAGCCTAAAATTGCTAAAATGCCCAATACTGAGGACCAGGCCCTTAAAGGAATTATGTTTTTTGCTTTACATTAACTAGTAATTTGGAATGGTAAATTATTGCTCCTCCTCCTCCATGACCAGAACTTCTGGGATTTTGACAGTCTAAATAACCAGAGGGAGTTGATTCATTTAAACCAACATAATCCTCTTGCCCTAACCAAGTCTCTGTAAGGGATATTAAATCAATCTGATGATGAATTAACAGATCATGGACTAGCAGAAACTTGGGAATTAGAGACCTAATATTTAACAAACCACATTTAATTTTTAAATTATAAGGAGGAACAGAGGCCAAATCACTTAATTTAGAGGCTTCATGTTTAATTTGAGTTTTACCAACTTTTTGTTTAATCACTTTGGGATACTTATGCATTATATTTTTATTTACTTTGGAGGGAGCAGACAATGATTCTCTGGTGGGGAAGACAGGAGCTAAGATGAGGGGTGGCGGATGAAGAGGAGCTGCAGAGAGGCGTGTTAAGACTGCGACTCTGCTCCCTGGTCCCAACTCTGAGTTGTCAATGTTTTGGAAATTTGGATTAAAATGATGCCAGATTGTTAGATAAATGAGACACACCATCCAAAGTGGGATGGATGCCGTCTTGTCTAATAAGACCAGGTTTTCCCCAAAATGAGTTCCAATTGTCTATGTAGCCCACATCGTTTGCAGGACACCACACAGACAGACAGCGGCTGAAGGATGACAAGCGGCTAAACATGTCATCACTGGTCAGATTGGGGAGGGGCCCAGAGAACACTACAGAGGCAGACATTGTTTTTGCAAAGTCACACAGCACAGCAACCCACCCTTGGCCGGGGGATCCTGGGTTCAATCCCAGCCCCTGACCAACAGTGATCTGTGTGGAGTTTGCATGTTCTCCCCGTGTCTGCGTGGGTTTACTCAGGGATTTCTCCGGTTTCCTCCCACATGCCAAAAACATGCAAGTTAGGTTAACTGGCATCAAACTGGGGATTCTAAATTGTCCTTAGGTATGACTGCGAGAGTGAATGGTTGTCTGTCTCTCTGTGTTGGCCCTGCGATGGACTGGCGATCTGTCCAGGGTGTACCCTGCCTCTCGCCCAAAAAGATGCTGGGATAGGCTCCAGCCCCCGTGACCCGAAAAGGATTAAGCGGAAGAAGATGGATGGAAGATGGATGGACACACCGATTCCACATTAAGTTTTGTGACTTCCGACTGCCGGAGTCGGATGTCATTAATGCTGGAGTGGATAACAATTGTGGAGTATTTACAGTTACTTTTAGCCAGCATTTTCAAATTTGACTCGATGTCGCCTGCTCTGGCCCCAGGAATGCGTTTGACTATGGCAGCTGGAGTTTCTAGGTTCATGTTTCTGACTACAGAGTCACCAATGATCAGCGTTTTTTCCTCAGCGGGTGTGTCGCTGAGCGGGGAAAAGTGATTACAAACATGAATAGGTTGGTGGTGAACCAGGGCCTTGCGACTAGGCTTCCTTCTCACCATCACCCACCCATTCTCCTCGTTGCTAAGGAGGACCGCTAGCAGGCCGCCCTATGCTAGGGAGCTCTGCTGCAGCTAAGGGGCGTCCATCATTATTAACTGGCGCAGACGGTGTTGCAATGCAGCGGAGCCAGGATTCCAAATCAGACAACCTTGCCTCGAGCGCCTCAAAAAGACAACATTTATTACATTTACCATTATCACTAAAAAGAGGCAGAGGTGTAGCTAAACATCTGACAGAGAGAGTACACCATAGGAGAAGGGGAAGGATAGCTAGTAGCCATAGCTAGTGGCTAACCCGAAGCTAACAAAAACGCAGATGAAAGTGAACAGAAGGCTAAAGAGGGTGATTAGATGACACTGAGTGTGCACACAGGTGCAAGAGGCTTGATAAACAGAAGTGAGCGCTAACGGTGGATGGAAAAAAGTGATTAAAATACAATTAAAGGCAAAAATCCTCAGGAGAATGAGGAGAGCTATGTGATGACCCGAGCGCCGATCTCGTCCGCGCTTGGGCCATTCATCATCTCTGCCGGCTTTGACAGCAGCGGATTACATTCTGGCTCCCCGGGCTCTTATTGTGACAGGGCTCGGTGGGGCTTCCGGCTGTCAAAGCCGATCAGCTGTTCTGCATCACTGCTTGTTAGCGGCCGGCTTTATTAGCGGGTGCTGACAGCGGGTTGATGCAGCAGTATCGTCAAAACATCCTGAGAGATTTCTTGTGAGACATCAGCATTTGCATCAAGGTTCATGTTCATAGTCTTGTCCTTGTTCTCGTAGATCGTAGGTGGCTGGGTGTAGCCCTACGATCCCATGCCCTTTGGAGTGTGTGTTTTTGCCACAGCGGCTCATAGTTTCGTGTCCATGTCTTGTGTTCGTGTATATTAAACATCAATGCAAAACTCACTGGCGACTTTTGGCGTCTTATGGTGGCCCGCGAGGGTCACCGCGTGACAGTATACTGCTGCCAAGGCATCTAAACAGAGACGCCACACCAAGACGCCGTCCCGGTGAGTTTTTGCGTAAATTAGACTGTTGTTCCTCCCTGTCTGGGTGTTCACTCTGGGAGATGCCGTCATCCAGGGGCCGCGGTCGGCGCCTGGGCAAGGAGTTAGTGAGCGCGCTGGAGTATGTCGACGGGACGCTCCTCGCCGCTACTTTTGACGACGACTCCAACTACAAGCACTGGCACCTGGACTACGCTGAGGTTCTTCTGGACAACCTTCCTCTCTACTATGACGACCACCCGGAGGTGATGACGAGAAGGGCTGAACTCACCGCACAGCGCGAGATACTCCGTGGGCTGGAGGAGGAAGACAGCAGGAAGCAGAGGAGGAGGCATCCTCGCTCCCCGCGTTGGAATCCCGCTCCTGTCCCGGATCTAGTCCAGAAGTTCGCGCCATCTGGGGGCCGTCGAAGTAGTCGGCGCCATGGCCAAGGTGAACCTCAGCAGAATCCCAGGCTAGACCCGCTGCCGGCGAAGCCCGTCAGCGGACCTCCGAGAGCGGCTCCTCCTCATCCTTCCAGGGGGCCCCCTGTCGCCATCCAGCAGGGAGAGGGAGGAACTACGTCCCCTACAGCAGGCACCATCCTCCCCTCCGGGAGAAAGGCAAGTGCAAGTTCATTCTTTACATGATAATTGTGATCTGCCTTGTCTGACTCCTAGGGGCGGAGTTTGGGGTTCGCAGTCCCCCGAGCTCCTACCACCTGCTGTAGTTGTGATAACTAAACCTGCTGCCTCTGTGTCTCCCTCCACTGAGCGGTCCACGACGCCAGGCTTACGTCGCTAGACGAGGGGGGGGGGCTGCGGTTCTGGAGAGCCTGGATCCAGCCCTGCAGCCACGCCGTGGACAGAGGAGAAGAGCAGACTGCGGCCTGGAGCCTGTGCTGACGGTGAAGCGTCCCCGGGTTTCCTTGCCGAAGTGGTCCGAGCCAGTGGGTCGAGGGTCCCCTGCCCCCACGCCATATGGGTCATCGGCATGGACGTCAGCGTCAGAGGAACCTCAGGTTGCGGAAACCATCATGCCAGCTGCGGAGCCCAATGTAGCTGAGTGGGAGCCTGCGGACGAACGTCTTCACTCTGAACCTGGATCAACGAAGCCCTGGACGGCGACAGAACCTGAGTGCAGGCAAGTGCTCTTTCTTGTGTCTCTTTCTCCTGTCTTGGAGCACTTTTGCCTGCCTCTTGGGGAGGTGAGTTAGGGGCAGCTGCCTGCTGCGCCCGAGCTCGTCTTGCTGGGCTCTGTCGCTGCCGGTGATGCTGATCCCGGTTCTTCTCTGTCCTCTGAGCTTTGTTGCAGTGTCACCGGCACAGAGCCAGTCGTGGTCGCTGTGTTTGAGGTTCCAGGTTCGGGGGCAGAGGTCGTCAGCGGTGCTGCGCCGACCCAGTCGGGGTCCTCTGTGGAGGCTGCTGTGGCCCAATCGGGGTCCGACGTGGGTGCGCCCGAGACCCAATTGGGGTCCATCGCGGGAGCTGCTTTGGCCCAATCGGGGTCCGACGTGGGTGCGCCCGAGGCCCAATTGGGGTCCACCGCAGGTGCTGTTCTGGCCCAATCGGGGTCCGATGTGGGTGCAGCCGGGACCCAGTCAGGGTCCAGCAGAGGTGCAGCGCCAGTGTGGTCCACGGATGGTGGAGGAGCTGCAGACCCTTCACTGCCTGACTTAGTACGGGCTCATTTTCACCTTCTTTCCCCTCTTCGGAGTCATCGCCCCTGCTCATCATCAGGGGCCGTGGGGGTCCCTCTTCGCTCGCCCTGGCTCTCCTATGCTTTGTCCTCGCCAGGGAGGCCGCCGCGGGCTGTTTTCCCCCGGTTCTGGTGGCTGAGGGATGCGGGTCGGCCGCCCGAGGGACTGCTTCGCTGGTTCGGCGCCTTGGGTCGGCCACCCGACTTGCTGTGTGTATTACTGGGCGATCTGGTTTGGCCACCAGAGGAGTGGACTTTCCGGGCCTGGGACTGTGGTAAGCCGCCCGGTCATGTTCCGCCCCCCATGACCACCCGTTGGCCGTTGGACGCGGGGAGACCGCCTGAACTGTTCCCGTGGCGTTTGGTCTCCGCCGGTCGGCATGAACTGTCGGGGGTAGAGGTCATTCGTGGTGGTAGTCTAGCCTTGTAATTCTGTTTTTTTTCCCTGTCCTGTGTTGTATTTGCTTTGTGACTTCAGAGCGTGGTATTTTTGTTATTGTGCCTTGTTTTGTGGGTTTTGGGTTTTTTTTGCCTTGTCTTGATCATGATTTGTGCCTTAAGGAGTGTTGTTTTTTTCGTTTTCGTGCCTGTGTAATTGTGTTTCATGTATTTTGGAGTGGTAGTCTGGTCCTGTAATTGTTCTGCTCTTTTTGCTGTCCTGTGTTTTGTTTCTTGTAGTTGCCATTTGTGTATTTTGTGAGTTTGTGATTTGTGTTCTGCAGTTGCCTCATTTGTTCTGTCATCATCATGTTTTGTGCTGTAGGGAGTTTTTTTTTTCCCTGTTATTTCATGCCTGTGTAACTGTTTCATGTATTTTGGAGTCTTTTTTTTCCTGATTGTCTGTGCCCTGGTTCACAGTCTGTGATTTGATCCTCTCCCGCCGGGCCTGCCCCATCCGCCCACCCTGGAGGGGGTGGGGGGTGGGGGAGGCTTGGATGTCTATGGGCGTTCTGAGCCCGCCCTTGGAGGGAAGGTACTGTGATGACCCGAGCACCGATCTCGTCCACGTTCGGGCCATGCATCATCTCTGCCGGCTTTGACAGCAGCGGATTACATTCTGGCTCCCCGGGCTCTTATTGTGACAGCGCTCGGTGGGGCTTCTGGCTGTCAAAGCCGATCAGCTGTTCTGCATCACTGCTTGTTAGTGGCCAGCTTTATTAGCAGGCGCTGACAGCGGGTTGATGCAGCAGTATCGTCAAAACATCCTGAGAGATTTCTTGTGAGACATCAGCATTTGCATCAAGGTTCGTGTTCATAGTCTTGTCTTTGTTCTCGTAGATCGTAGGTGGCTGGGTGTAGCCCTACGATCCCATGCCCTTTGGAGTGTGTGTTTTTGCCACAGCGGCTCATAGTTTCGTGTCCATGTCTTGTGTTTGTGTATATTAAACATCAATGCAAAACTTACTAGTGACTTTTGGTGTCTTATGGTGACCCGCGAGGGTCACCGCGTGACAAGCTAACCACAGAGCAAACCACACAGACAGCCAGCAACACAGGAAGTGACGATACATTACCATAGGAAGCCGCCAAATATGTTTACAAAAACACCGGTCATAGTTATGCTACACATTGCTGAAAACTGTCTAGACATGACAAAACCCTACACAAATGCACAGAACTGACAGTAGAAGACATCATGAAACTGCTACATTTTGTTGCCACCTCCACCTACTTTCAATTCAGAGGAACCATTTACAAACAAGAAGAGGGCTTTGCCATGGGAGATCCACTCTCAACAATCATGAGCAGTTTTCTTCATGGAGGACCTTGAGACCACAGCCATACAAACAGTACCAGCATCATGTAAAATAACCTTATGGAAATGGTATGTGGACAGCTGGAAATAATCAACAAAGGACAAACAGCCACACTCCCTGAATATACTGTAACCTTGCCTTATTTTTTAGGAAGACAATTAAACATCTTTCCAGGGACTGCGGATGAAATATGGCTATTTTGGCTGACGCTGGTGCATTTTACAGCAATGTGAATTAATGTACAATGTCCCTGTCAAATAAACCAGTAAATAAATAAAATAAATTTAAACCAGATGGACAGCAGGGGAAATATTAAATTCACCCAGGAAGAAGAAACCAACAAATCCATATCTTTTCTGGACATGAAAATCACCCACACAGATGACAGCAGCATCAACAACATCAAAATATACAGGAAACCAACATACACTGATCAGTATTTGTGATGGACTTCAGAATATCCAACAGCCCACAAACTCTCTGTTATTAGAAAGTTATATGATTGGACCAACGTCATTACTAATCCTCAGGATAAAGAGGAGAAAGAGGTACATATAATGAAGGCTCTGAAAAACTGCCACTATACTCCAAATGGGGCATAGAGAGGGGAAGGAAGCAAGTGGAGATGAAAGCCATAAAACGAAGAGCAGGAAGGACCACACAAAAAGTAAACAACACAGGAACAGTCACACTACCATACCTGTGAGGCATCACTGAAGGATACAGAGGACAGTGAAAAAAATACCACATTAACACCCCAGTAAAACCACACGCCACTTTGAGGCAACTCTTGGTTCATCCCAAAGACATAATACCCACAGAAAACAAAAGTAATGTCCTTTATGAAATACCATGCCGATCATGCAACAAAACCTACACAGGAGAAACCGAAAGAACCTTTGGAACAAGAAAAAGGAACACAGAAAAGAATGTGAAAAAGAGGCAATAGTAAGGTACACACGAGCACTAAAAGCAACAGCTGAACAACAGAACCTGAAATCTGCCGTATCCGACCATTGCAAAAGAGAAAATCATATCATGGTCTGGGAAGAGGCAAACATCAACCACACAGAAATCAACAAATACCACCGTGTGATCAGGGAAGCCATCGAGATTAGAAAATGGACCGCAAGAACCATCAACAGGGCTGAGGGATCCTATGCCTTGTCCCACACCTGGGAGGCTGTCCTCCACAGGATACCAGACAGCAGGGGGCGTAGTCGTCCTCTGCTACCTGCTAAACCTGGACAAACAGCTGATAAAAACAGCTGATTGTCACAACATCACGTGACCCTTCTGAGCAAGGCTGCAAGAAGTGGCCGAAACATTCATTCATCTTCTTCCGCTTAATCCTTTTCGGGTCGCGGGGGGCTGGAGCCTATCCCAGCATCTTTGGACGAGAGGCAGGGTACACCCTGGACAGATCGCCAGTCCATCACAGGGCCAACACAGAGAGACAGACAACCATTCACTCACACAGTCATACCTAAGGACAATTTAGAATCCCCAGTTTTGTTGCCAGTTAACCTAACTTGCACGTTTTTGGCATGTGGGAGGAAGCCGGAGAAATCCGGGAGTAAACCCACGCAGACACGGGGAGAACATGCAAACTCCATACATATCTATCTATAAATGCACGGAATCTCTGTCTGTGGTCTGTTCCACGCATACCTCTTGAAATGTTCATCAGACTGACCTAAGATTTTATGTATATGTGTTTTGCTAAGGTTACGAGGGTGTGCATCCACGAGTATGGAGTTGTTCAGTCAACATATGTCATTTTTATCAATACAAGTTTGGTCATTGCTCTCTTCTCATGCTCTGGGTTCTAGAGGTGTGGGCGGGGTTTTGCATTGACTCCGTATTGACTGGATAATAAGCGACATCACGGCATTAGTAACCACAGTGCACCGTGAGTAAAACAAGGAAGTGAAAAGTGACAAATTTGACTAGAAAAAGATAATACTGAAGATTTAATGCTTAAAAAATTATACCATAAAGTTGCCGTGATTGTGTAGGCCTAAAGGATAATTTGGCATATGTGGAGAACATGAGGCACGTGAGCAGACTGGGCGGAGCATCAATGGGGACCCGGGTCAGACAGAGAACACCAGTGTATCCAACACAGAACATGCCAGGAAAAGCAGTGGCACAACAGGGCAGACCACGGTCCTTCACGGGGAGGCATGCCCAGCCTGCCCAGTCAGTAGTAGATGGGAGTCCCTGCTTCTGCTTCACCCGTAAGGTACCACTGTACTTTGCAGAACCGCAAGTCCCCCCTCCTGTGTGAGTATCTAAAAATTAAAAACTTAATAATAATACTGCCATGATTGTGGGGTGGAATGGTCGGAATGACTTAACAACCAAACTCAGGACACAAAAAAGCCCAAATAAAGAAATAAATCATTTTTAGTTAAATATTTACTGACAAATTCAATTCAATTCAATTCAACTTTATTTATATAGCGCCATTTCACAACAACAGTCATCTCATAGCACTATCAACTGTAGGGGGGACCCCCACAGTTGCAGAAAGACCCCAGCAATAAGGCGATCCCCTGTGAGCAAGCACTTGGCGACGGTGGAGAGGAAAAACTCCCTTTTAACAGGAAGAAACCTCCAGCAGAACCAGGCTCAGGGAGGGGCAGTCATCTGCTGCGACTGGCTGGGGGGTGAGGGGATAGAGAAGAAGAAAAGAACAGACATGTAGAGAGCAAACAGCACGATGGGGACTCAATCTATGGGAGAGAATAGACAGATGTTAATGACCAGCAAAAAAAAAAAAAATTCATAGAGAGTGAGGAAAGGAGTGAGGCCCAGTGCATTACTGGAGGTCCCCCGGCTGACTAAACCTATTAGCAGCATAACTAAGGGAGGGTTCAGAAACACATGATCCCTCCCTAATTGTAGGCTATATCAAAAAGGTAGGTTTTAGCCCTATTCTTAAAAACAGAGATCGAGTCTGACTCCCGAATCCAGATTGGCAGCTGATTCCACAGGAGAGGAGCTTGATAACTGAAGGCTCTGCCTCCCATTGTACTTTTGGAGATTCTAGGTATTACAAGTAATCCTGCATTTTGGGAGCGTAGTGCTCTGTTAGGATGATACGGTAGTATCAGATCTTTTAAATAAAAAGGAGCCTGATTGTTTAGAGCTTTGTAAGTAAGAAGAAGGATTTTAAACTTAATTCTAAACTCTATGGGAAGCCAATGAAGGGAGGCCAGAACCGGAGAGATATGATCTCTCTTTCTAGTACCTGTTAAAACTCTTGCTGCAGTATTTTGGATCAGCTGAAGACTTTTTAAAGATGTTTTAGGACAGCCTGACAATAAAGAATTACAATAATCTAATCTCGAGCTAACAAAAGCGTGGATCAGCTTCTCAGCATCACTCTGAGACAAGATGCTCCTAATCTTGGCAATATTACGCAAATGATAGAAGGCAGTCTTAGAAACAAATTTAATATGTGAATTGGAGGAAAAATCCTGATCAAAAATAACTCCAAGGTTCCTCACAGAGCTATTAAGAGAAAGAGTAACTGCATCCAAACTGAAAGTTTGATTTGGAAAGGAATTTCTAAGGTTTTTTGGACCAACAAGAATGACTTCAGTCTTATCTGAATTTAATAGCAGGAAATTACAAGTCATCCAAGCTTTGATTTCCTTAAGACAGGCTTCTAACTTGGCTAATTGATTAGTATCATCTGGCTTCATTGACAGGTATAATTGTGTGTCATCTGCATAACAATGAAAATGTATACAGTGCTTTCTAATAATGTTGCCTAACGGAAGCATATATAAACTAAAAAGAGTAGGGCCTAGCACAGATCCCTGTGGAACTCCATGACTAAGCTTTGAGCTGAAAGAAAACTCATCATTTACATGAACAAACTGGAACCTATCAGATAAATAAGATCTAAACCACTGCAACAAAGTTCCATTAAGTCCAACATAGTGTTCTAATCTATCAAGTAGAATATTATGATCAATAGTATCAAAAGCTGCACTAAGATCTAAAAGGACAAGTACAGAAACTAGTCCATTATCAGATGCAATGAGGAGGTCATTAGTGACCTTCGCTAAGGCTGTTTCAGTACTATGATGGATTCTAAACCCAGATTGAAACTCTTCAAGTAAACCATTTCCCTGCAGGTGGTCAAATAATTGCGTAGCAACAACTCTTTCTAAGATTTTTGAAATGAAAGGGAGATTAGAGATTGGTCTATAGTTAGCTAAAGCTCCTGGATCTAGCGTTGGCTTTTTGAGTAAGGGTTTAATTACAGCCGTTTTAAAAGCCTGCGGTACATGGCCTAAAGTTAATGAAGAATTGATTATATGAAGAATAAAGCTACCAATAAGTGGGAAGACTTCTTTAAATAACCTGGTAGGAATAGGGTCTAAAAGACAAGTTGAAGGTTTGGATGAGGAAACTATTTTGTCTAACTCACAAAGGTCGATTGGAGTAAACTCATCAAGACAGACATCAATAGAAGGAGTTGTAGTAGTTACATTATTTAAGTTAACTGTGGGAAGAATCTGATTGATTTTATCTCTGATGGATGAAATTTTATTATTGAAAAAGTTCATAAAGTCCTGACTAGTAAGCTCTAAGGGGATGCTAGGATTGACAGAGTCCTGACTCTTTGTCAACCTGGCTACAGTACTGAAAAGAAACCTGGGATTATTCTTGTTCTCTTCTATTAATGCAGAGTAATAACTCGTTCTAGCTTTTCTAAGAGATTTTTTATAAATTAAAAGATGATTTCTCCAAGCTAAATAGATTTCATCTAAATTAGTAGAGCGCCATTTTCTTTCTAATTGACGAGTCTTCTGTTTTAAGCTACGAGTTTCTGTGTTGAACCAAGGAGTTAAAAATCTCTGATTAGAATTTTTCTTTTTTAAGGGGGCCACCAAGTCTAGAGCCTGATGCAGAGAAGCTGAAACACTATCCACCATGTTATCAATTACAGAAGGAGCAAGCTGTCTATAGCTTATTTCCGTTGTGTTGACACAACTGGGCAACAATGACGCAACGGTTGCAGTCAAATGGGTCCTTCTGCTGTGTATAATAATGTTGGGTGTTTTGTAGTTAATTTGGTTGATTACAGTTTAAAAAAAACTTTTTAATAACAAAATATTACTAAAATATAAAATGATGCACTACAATGGGTCTCAAATATTTGTAAACATGTCCTGTTATAGTACTATATGAGTTTATTGACGATACACAGAAGAAATTCAATGTTACTGTCATGAACCGAGCCGGTTTGCTCTTCAGGCTCGGTTCTGACCTTTCTCTATGGCTCAGGTTACCTGTGTATTTATGTATTGTGTTATCTTTTGAGTTTCTTGTAGTTTCTATTTTTCCTTGTTTATTCCCGTACCTGTAGCCATTGCGTTCTGGCCAGCAGCTGTGAGGCAGCCTCCTTTGGCCTACACTCATGTGGGCCCTGTCTGACACATGCCGGTCCAACCACGCCCCCTCTCTCATGACAACCAGCTCGTTCCACTCCGGTAGTACATCCAATCTACTGTTGCCAGCATTGCTTGTACTTAAGCAGTTCTTTGCCAGTCAAGCATTGCTGGACTATTGTATTGTGATTGGTGTCTGTCGTGCCACTGTTCACTGTGGTCTGTGCGCTTCACGTCCCGCTGTGGAAGCCAGTAAGTGAACCCTGTCGTCCTTTGTATTGTTTTTCAGCATTTTTGTGCCACTGTACACTGTGGTCTGCCCACTTCACGTACTTCGGTGTAGTCAGAAGTGTACCCTGTTTATCGTTTTTGTATATCTCCACTTTTAGGAACTGTTGCTTTCTTTAATAAATGTGCTGTGGTGTAACCCTGCGTTTAAATCCATCCTTTCTCCTCACTCCCCCATGCACTGTACAAAAGTGCACAAAGAGGGTCATGACAGAATAGTCCAGCCAGAAAAGGATTTAGCGGGTTACACCCACACATAACCTTTTTCATTTTTGAGCTGTTTTTTTTCCCTCACCTGCTTGTGGGAGTTTTCTCATGGATTTGGCAGGCAATCTTGTCGGAGCGAAGAGGTGGAGTCAGGAGGAGCTGCAGCGCGTTTCCGTTATTGAGGATCTGGCGAGAAGGGCTCAGAAATGCAGATTCTGCGAGGACGAGAGGCTGTGCTGGGGTGGAGTGGTGAACCAGCTGGAGGTCAGTCTCAGTCTGCGCTACCATCCCCGGGTGATCACGTTCGATCTTCCCCTGCTACCATCTCTGCCATCGGCTTCCTTCTCGGTGCCTCCGGTGTGCCGCGTTCATGTTTGCAGGAGGAGTTTGACATCCAGGCTTTGACTGTGGAGGAGGAGTGGGCGGCGGCCTTTATCCAGGACTTTATGGACGAGGCCCATGAAGCTCATGGACCGAAGGTGAAACGGAGCAGCCTGGATGCTGCAGTAGGAATTCTGGAAGCGCATCCTGGACTCTGGGATAACCCACAGTACGCAGACCTGCTTTCTTCGGTCTGCACGTTCCAGCAGGCGTTTTCTGGTTCGAGGAGAGCGGTGCTCCTCACGGAGCCTAAGCGGGGACGCGCTCCACAGCCTGCAGCCGTTCCCTCTCCTGTTTTGCCAGCATCAAGCCGTGCGTCTCCAGCTCCCCAGAAATGGCGTCATCCTGCGTCCAAACACCAGAGGAAGTCCTCCTCTTCGACAGCCACTTCTTCCTCATCAGCTCAGACTACTCCCGCTGCAAGACCATCTTCATGCTCCGTGCCTTCCTCTCCTGCAGCGCTCCTGGTCACAGTGACAAGTGCTCCCATTGTTGAGAGATCTCCCAGGCCTTCTTCGGCTACGCCCACCTCCATCGCAGTAGAAATGGCTCCTCAACTCTTTACCATGGGGCCTGAATCAACCATAGGCAGGGAGAGTGATGACTGCCAACTGCCTGCAGCTGTCAACATTGGACACCGAGATGACAGGCAAGTGTTTTTTCATTCTATTCAATTAAATCACGATAAACCTTGTCTGTCTCCCGAGGGAGAGGCCCAGTCTCAGCAGTCTGCTGGGTCCTCTCCTCCAGCTGCTAAGGTTGACTTTATTCCTGTTCTGTCCATTTCTCATCCATTCTGTCCTGAGCGTCCGTTGGACCCGGAACAGAGCCGTCCGACGGTGGAGGAGCCGGTGGCCTCGGAGGATTCCGCTCCGGAGCCAGCACGGAGATGTCCCCCTGCAGCCATGCCAGAGGAATCTGCGTGGGAGCCATTGCGGGAGGACTGTAGGACTGCAACCACCAGCTTGCCAGCTGCGGAGGCTACCACAGCGGATTGGGAGCCAGAGCTGGACCTCCTAGAGGCCAGGCCCGAGACTTCATCACCAGGATCGATGGAGTCCTGGACAGCGGTGGAGCTCGAGCTCAGGCAAGTTATCTCTCTTGTTTTTCTTATGTCTGTGTTGGAGAGATATTGCCTGACTCTAGGGAAGAAGAGACAGGTGCAGCCCTCAGCTGCAACTCCCCTCGCTAGGCTCCGCCACTACCGGCGACCCAAACCACATTTCTCCCTCTGTTGTCCCTGAGCTTCCTTTTAGGGCCACCGGAGAGGATCCATCATCCCCAGGGGTCTCTGTGGGTTCGGTCTCTCCGCCAGATGATGTCGCGGATCCAGCTCCCCTGCAGCCTGAGGCCGTCGTGTGGGTCCCTTCGCAGGTTGAGTCTCCGTGGGTGTGGCGTTCTGGTCTGGGACCCTTGTGGGGGCTGCGCCCCAGTGTTAGCCCGGCGTGGGTGCTGTGCTCCTGCATGGACCCGTCATGGGCGCCACGCTCCAGCCCAGGGTCCACCGAGGGTGCAGCGTTGGCCCGGTCGGGGTCCACCAAGGGTGCAGTGTTGGCCTGGTCGGGGTCCACCGTGGGTGCTGCAGAGCTCCAGCTGGAGTCCATCGCAGGTGCTGCAGAGCTCCAGCCGGAGCCCACCGTGGGTGCTGCAGAGCTCCATCCGGAGTTCACCACAGGTGCAGCTGTGTCCCAAGCCAGGACCACCGAGGGTGCTGCTGGTGAGCCTGAGGACGCCGGGGCCTTCACTCCTCAGCCTGATGCTGTCGTGGCCTCCTCCTCCTCCTTGTCTGATGCTGTGGGGGTTCCCTTCCTACGATCCGGTCACCCACCAGTGAACCTCCTGGTGGGAAGGCCGCCTCTTGCTTCATCCATCTAGTCCTGGTGGCTCAACTGCGCTGGCAGACCGCCGGAAGGACTGAGTCACTGGGTCAGGTGGCCCGTGTTTTCCAGCAGGCCACCGGACTCTGTTCGCCGGACTGTCTGCTGGGCCTGGGACTCTGGGCAGCCTCCTGAGCCTCCACACCTTTGGACTTGGGGGGGTGGTTAACTGTGTTTTCTGTTGTGGGCCCTGGGCGGGGTTGTTTCGTTCTCTCCTGACCTGTTTCCCCCACCTCCCACCCTGGGTTAATTATTGTTGTTCCGGCCGGGGGGGGAGGCAGGGGTTTCTTTTTTTTCCCTTCCTTGTGATGTTGTCATGGGTGTCTGGATTCCACCCCTTGGGGGGGGGGGGGGCTCTGTCATGAACCGAGCCGGTTTGCTGTTCAGGCTCAGTTCTGTCCTTTCTCTGTGGCTCAGGTTACCTGTGTATTTGTGTATTTATGTATTGTGTTATCTTTTGAGTTTCTTGTAGTTTCTATTTTTCCTTGTTTATTTCCGTACCTGTAGTCACTGCATTCTGGCCAGCAGCTGTGAGGCAGCCTCCTTTTGCCTACACTCGTGTGGGCGCTGTCTGACACATGCCGGTCCAACCATGCCCCCTCTCTGGTTCCACTCTGGTAATTGCCCTTCCCGCGCTTCACCCAGGTGCACCAAATCTACCGTTGCCAGCAACGCTTGTACTTAAGCAGCTCTTTGCCAGTCAAGCATTGCTGGACTATTGTATTGTCATTGGTGTCTGTCGTGTCACTGTTCACTGTGGTCTGCCTGCTTCATGTCCCGCTGTGGAAGCCAGTAAGTGAACCCTGTCGTCCTTTGTATTGTTTTTCTGCTTTTTTGTGCCACTGTACACTGTGGTCTGCTCGCTTCACGTACTTCCGTGTAGCCAGAAGTGTACCCTGTTTATCGTTTTGTATGTCTCCACTTTTGGGAACTGCTGCTTTCTTTAATAAATGTGTTGTGGTGTAACCCTGCGTTTAAATCCATCCTTTCTCCTCACTCCTCCGTGCGCTGTGCAAAAGCGCATGAGGAGGGTCATGACAATTACACTGAACTCCATCACTGAACAGTGATATAAACTAAAATAATTATAATGGTACTTCCGGTTATGGCGGCTATGTAGGAGGACACGTCTCACTCTGCTCTGCTCCTAGAGATAAAAAATCGGCAAATAACTCTCTTATTTGGAACAGAACCTATCCCAGCGTTTGGGCGAGGATATGCAGATGAAGCCTAAGGCTGGGAAATCAGGTGGAGGAAAAATTGAACCGCCGAAACAGTCCAAATTAACGGACTTTCACGTCTGTGGCGCAGCAGAAAAAGCTCCAGATATGGCGGAGAAAGCTAGCGGTAGTGCGGTGACTGCTGGCGATGGCACAAGTGCGGTGCTCGCTGCCATTAGCTCAATGAGAGCAGACTTTTCCGCTAAATTTGATGGGATTATAGCAGCGATAGAGGGAATGAGAAAGGAATTGGGTGATTGTGTGGAACGAGTGGCGCAGGTGGAGCTTCAAATCTCCAGTGCTGAGGATGACGTCACCAGCCTTCAATTAAAGGTGCGCACTTTGGAAAAAAAAATAAATGTCTGGAAGATAATGTCCTGGACTTGGACTCCCGGTCGAGACGGAACAACCTGAGGCTGGTGGGTCTACCGGAGGGAACCGAGGGTCGGGACCCATGTTCCTTTTTGGAAAAGTGGATTCCAGAAGCGCTGAACAACGCGGAGCTGCAATCATCAGTCGTTCTAGAAAGCGCACACCGAATTGGCCCACTGAGAGGTAATAAGGGACCACCGAGGACGTTAATTATGAAGTTCCTCAGCTACAGAGACAGGATGACGATTTCCAACGCTGCGCGAGCCAAAGGAGAAATTAAATACCAGGATCAGCAGGTGCGGTTCTACCCAGATTTGGCCACAGGAATCCAACAATTAAGGAAACAGTTTGACCCCGTCCGTAAAGAGCTGCGCAACCTTGGGATTCGTCATGGAGTGATTCACCCTGCAAGACTGTTGGCCACGTATAAGGGCAGAACACACATCTTCAAGACCCCTGAGGAGGCGCAGGAGTTCATCAAGAAGATCCAAGAAGAGACTGGTGGGAGCTAAGCATGAACAAAATATAAAGTAGAATATTTAAGCATTTGCACAGGCATCTAACTGATCTGAAGCATATAGCAAGTCTACAAAATATAGATTGTATTACATATAAAAAAAAAAACCTATGATGTACAAAGTTGCTATAAAATTTTGGAGTTAAGTTGGAAAACTACAGAAGAGAGTTAATGTTACGTCATTAAAAGCAGTAGAGTTAGGGTGATTGGGAGGATGAAGAAGGAGTGGCTTTGGCTGTTCCTCGTGGGTGTGGAGCGGTCGATGGCTATATTGGGAGACGGAATTTTTCTTTTGATTTTGGGGGGATTACCACGAATATGGGAAGGGGGAATTTGTTTGTGTGTAGTTTGTAGGATGAATGTTCAACCACTCATGTTTTTGCTTCTCTGTATGAGCATGTTTACACTGCGAGGTAATCCCAGACTCCCTATTGATCTAGACCAAAGCGTTAATCTTAATTTAACTTCATGGAATTGTAGAGGTCTACAAAATTTAAAAAAACTTAAACAAGTTATGAATAAAATAAAAGACATAGGTTCAAAAATTGTGTTTTTACAAGAAACTCATCTAATAGAGGAGGATGTAAAAAGAATTAGGAGTAGATGGCAAGGAAGTGTATTCACCTCATCATTTTCTTCCCGAGCCAGGGGAGTTATGACTCTCATACATAAATCAGTCCCATTTCAAGTGAAAAATGTAATTGGAGACAAATTTGGAAGATATCTAATCATTCAAGGATCTTTGCTATTAGAAAATATAAATCTGGTGAACTTAATACGGTCCCAATATAGATGATCAAAAGTTCTTTGCTAATTTATTTCTTATCTTATCATCACTTAAAGGACAACATATAATAGCAGGGGATTTTAATTGTACATTGAATCCCGGTATAGATAGATCAACAGGACTGGACTGTACACACAATGGATGCAGGATGATCATTAATCATTTTATGAAAGAATTGAGATTGCTAGATATATGGAGAGAAATGAAACCACAAGTTAAAGCCTACTCTTGTTATTCTAATACAGTGATCCCTCGCTACTTCGCGCTTCACCTTTCGCGCCCTCAGTGCATCGCGGATTTTTCAAAAATATTCATCAAAAATTCAAAATTGAGAAATAATGGGCGGGCGCTAGCAGAAGGCAGGGAGACTACATTAGACCATCAGGTGTCAACACGGAGAGCCGCACAACTCTCTGTTCGCTGTTGTCGTGTTGGCTCGGCTCGGAAATCTCGCAAGCTGATTGGCCGAGACGTTTCACCCCGCAAGCTGATTGGCCGAGACGTTTCACCCACCTCCTCTCCCTGCCGAGCACCCATGAAGGGAAGGAAGAACGCATCCATTGCTTTTTATCGCTCGTGTTACTTAGTCTCGCCGCGTGGAACTTTTTGCTGTTCTCTTGTGCCATTTTGTGCGAAATAGTCTTCCCGTCGAGGCACTACGCCGCCTCCTGCAGCTTCAGCTCTATCGGAAGCTGCCCTCGATGATCCTGCGCCTCCAGCACCTCACGATGAGGCGTCACCTGAGGAGCAGTAAAGCTCTCATTAACCTGTGCGGTAAATCATTTTCATCTTGAGTTACGTATCTTGTTATAAGAATAAAAGAGTTCTAAAAACATATTTATGTACACTTTGTTTACATCTACGTATGTATGTACACGTACACACACACACACGTATCATATGAGAGAGAGAGAGAGTGAGAGAATGAACGTACGTATTATTTATGGATGACGTCATTAGGGGTGACGCTACTTCGCGGTTTTTCACTTTTCGCGGTCGGTTCTGGAACCCATTAACCGCGATAAGTGAGGGATCACTGTACCTACAAGACATTCTCACGTATTGACTATTTTTTGATCTCCACAGAATTAAGGTCCAAGATTCAAAACTGCTTTTATGATAATATTGTGATCTCTGATCATGCACCCTGCTGTCTAATATATGTAGATAAGAAACTGACAAAGGAACCAGGTAGGTGGCAATTTCAGCATAAATGGCTTCAGGATGAGGAATTTGTTAAGTACATAGAAAAACAGATGAGTTCTTTGATATCAATACTACACAAACATCAGCATGTATAAAGTGGGAGGCTTTCAAAGCTTTTATTAGGGGACATATTATTAGTTACACAGGTTCAAAATCTAAGAAGACTCGAGAGGAGAGAGTCCAGTTGGAACATAAACTAAAAATTCTTCATGAAAAAGTGTATGCAGGAAGTGACCCAAAGTTAGAGAACGAATTACTTATTCTGAGAGCTGAATATGACAAAAAATCAGCGAATAGAGCTGCCTCGAGTCTTTTAAGATTGAAGCAATCTTTTTATGAACAAGGTGAAAAATCAAGAAAATTATTGGCATGGCAGATTAAACAATTAGAATTTAAAACACCAATTACCAGTATTATAAGTAACGGACAGGTAGTTGTAGATCCTTTAGAAATTAATAGAGCCTTTAGAGATTACTATGAAAAATTATATGATACAAAAAATGAAACTGACTTAACAAAACTAAAAGGGTTTTTGGATGGACTATCTATACCGTGTATTCCAAATGAAAACAGGGAGATACTGGAGTCTAAAATTAGTCAAGAAGAAGTTGGGCTAGCCATTGATAATATGAAATCAGGAAAAAGTGCAGGACCAGATGGTCTTCCAGTTGACCTTTATAAAAAATTTAAGAATAAATTAATAAAACCTTTTTTGGAAATGGTTTTAGAAGCATTTCAAAATAGTAATTTACCACCATACATGAATAATGCCTTAATTATACTGTTGCCAAAACCAGGTAAACCCTCTAATAAATGTGAAAATATGAGACCAATAAGCCTATTAAATGCTGACCTTAAGATAATCTGTAAAATTTTAGCAAGACGAATACAAGAAATTTTACCAAATATTATTAACCAAGATCAGAATGGCTTTATAAAGGGAAGACAAGGCTTCCATAATGTAAGAAGACTATTTACTATTATTTATTCTAATAAAGAAGCACCGGATACAGCTCTCCTATCATTGGACGCCGAAAAGGCCTTTGATAGGGTCGAATGGCCCTTTCTTTTTGAAGTCTTACAAAGGTTTGGACTTGGAAATAATTTCATAAAATGGGTTCAGATAATATATAATAATGCTACAGCAGAAATCCTAACAAATAGCAATATCTCAAAATCAATAAAAATCAATAGAGGATGTCAACAAGGCTGTCCACTTTCACCTTTACTGTTTACTGTGGCAATTGAACCTTTAGCGATGGCGATACGTTTACATTCACAAATATATGGAATTAAAGTTGGACCAACAGAACATAAAATCTCCCTGTATGCCGATGACATAATTTTGTTTATGTCGAATCTTAAAAAATCAATTCCGACCTTGTTGAATTTAATAAAGAATTTTGGGGAAATATCAGGATATAAAATAAATAAAACTAAATCTTCAATATTAATGCTAAATGAGACCCAGAGAAATCACCCAGCTCCTGAGGCAAATCAATTCAATGTTGTAAATCAGTTTAAATATTTAGGAATTCAAATTGTGCCTAAGCTAGAATTAGTCGCCAGTGCCAACTATGAAGCCTTAATGTCAGACATTAATGAGTTAATTCAGAGATGGATGTCACTACCAATGTCGATGATAGGGAGAATCAATATACTTAAAAGTAATATCTTACCTAAAATACTTTATTTATTTCAATACATTCCTTTACCACCACCTTCAGATCTATTCTCAAGAATTAAAAAAAAGTTAGTGGAATTTATATGGAACAATAGGAAGGCTAGATTACGTTTGTCCTTACTATATTTACCATTTGATCGTGGAGGTCTGAAATGTCCAAACTTTATGTTGATTACTGGTCGGCACAACTGAGGTCTATGACATATTATTTTTCATCAAATGATCTCCCTCACTGGACTGAAATGGAATCATACAATTTACCTTTACCTCTTCCCATATTCATATACTCAGATTTGGCAAAAAAATTACAGAAACAAGTTAAAATCCATTTGTAAAGCATATGATCAAAATATGGTGTGAAACTAAAAAATATTTAAAAGAACCACACTTATTGTCACATTTAGCCCAATATGGGGTAATCAATATTTTAAACCAGGGAGAGCGGATGCTGTATTTAAAGTATGGAATTTAAAAGGGATTCAAAAGATTCAAGATTTATATCTGTCATGTTCAGATAACATAATGTCTTTTGAAGAGCTGAGGATCAAATTTAATCTTAATAGAACACATTTTTTAAATATCTTCAGCTTCGGAATTTTATTCGATCAAATCAAAACAATGCTCTCACTCGACCTATTTATTCATCCTTGGAAAAAATTTTCATGAAAGATAGTAAGAGAAAGGGTATTATTTCAGAGTTTTATAACTCATTGACACTATCCTCAAGTGCAAACTCACAGAAATAGATTGAATTACTGGAAAGGAGACCTGCAAACTGAAATTTCAGAGGAACAATGGGAATTGGCTTGCACAGAAGCTCAAACCAAATCAATAAATGTACGTCTTAAATTGATACATTTTAAATGGTTAATGCGGATGTATGTTACACCGGTGGAATTAAATAGATATAACAAAAAACATACCAGATACGTGCACAAAATGCATGGAAAGTAAAGGAACCCTATTTCATTGTGTATGGAATGTAGAAAAATTAGAATATTTTTGGGAAGAGGTGAGGGTAACAATTGAAAAAATAATTTCAAAACAAATCATATTGAATCCTAAATTGTTTTTGTTTGGTCTGTACCCAGAAAAGCATAACTTTAATAAAAGTGAAAGAGCATTCATAGACCTCAGTTTGCTTTAATGCCAAAAAAAATATATTGCACTACTGTGGAAAAAGACTCATAGACCAGATGTGACTCAGTGGTTAAGACAGATGTTAACAAAACATTCCACTAGAAGAATAAGCATACATATTGAAATCAAAGGAAATTGTGGTTTGAGAATATATGGAGACCTTTCATTGATATGTAAAGAATTAAACATAACTTTTGAAGAAGAAGGTGAATGATGTGTGTGGACCTTGTAAATTCCAAATTGGGTGTATGTATAATATGTATACTTATGTAATGGATTGCCTAGACTAAACAGAGGAGCATTGTTGAAGACCTGCCTTAGTTAGTGGTTGGTTGGTGTTTTTAGTATATATATATTTTTTTATTACTTTAGTGTTAGTGTTTGATTGTTTGTGTTATGTTAGTAGAAAAAAAAAGGTTCAATAAAAATATTGTGGAACAAAAAAATAATTATAATGATGGTTGAAACAACTCCCATTCCCCAAAGTGCAAGATACACTATTTACTTGAATATATGTGATATAAGATAAGAAAAGCTTTAATTAGTCCCACAATGGAGAAATTCCAGGTCACCATAATAGATCACATAAATAAGTGATCTGACAAAAAAATAAACAGGGATCTGAAACAGGTCACTAATATTGGATGTCCCATTCATTTTCAATAATTAGGTATTCTGTAATTAATATTCACACAATCAAATAAATCTTTGTGCATTTACTCCCTTTTATATTGTCAAAGTCTAATCGTGTGATTGCCTAGATATAGGCTACACTTCTTTGTATTCCCACTTCAAACACACCTTACATTTGGGCCTGTAAAGCCTGATTGTGATACCTATTTCAGACAGGAAAACGTGCATTCTACGGGCAATGCACTAGTGAAGGTAAAAGAACCTT
Organism: Pholidichthys leucotaenia; assembly: GCA_020510985.1. NCBI lineage: Eukaryota > Metazoa > Chordata > Actinopteri > Cichliformes > Pholidichthyidae > Pholidichthys > Pholidichthys leucotaenia. Next base: position 195,416,349 of record CM035846.1, on the reverse strand, counting down.
ATTCACTGTCTGATAGAAAAGAAATTATTTCTATAGAGAATCTTAGCATCTTCATCTCTGCCCACTCCAAGCGCCTCTCTTTTTGTCAACTAGTGCATTACACGTGCATGCCCGTAGAAACCAAATATAAGATAAGATAAGCTTTATTAGTCCCACAATGGGGAAATTCCAGGATTGCAACAGCATAGGGATAGCAACACTCAGAGACACAATCAGAAGGCAAGAAAAAACAACATCTAGTAAACATATTCCATATTACTATAAATGTATATATATATATAGACACACAGTGCAGAGCATTATGGCTGGTGAATGTGCAGCAGAAAGTCTAAGCTCTCTCTCCGCGGATGCAGCGGGCCAGCTGGATGTCTTTGGGCATGATGGTGACCCCCTTAGCGAAGAAGAGACCACCAGGTGGGCCTCGCTGGTCTCCTGCAGAGCCATGACGGCGAAGCTCAGGAAACGCAGGACGGTCTTGAAGTTCCTGAGCGATCTCCCTCACCAGGCGCTGGACGGGCAGCTTACGGATGAGCAGCTCCGTGGATTTCTGGCAGCGACAGATCTCTCTCAGAGCCACGGGCCTGTGACGACGAAGCCTCTTCACTCTGCCGGTGGCCGGAGCGCCTCTCCGAGCAGCCCTGGTGGCTAGCTGTCTCCTGGGGGGGGGGGGGGGCTTCTTCCTCCAGTAGATTTTACGGGCGGTCTGCTTGGTTCTTGCCATCGCTCTTTATTATTCTGTCTTATATTTCTTTCACGCCGCCTAAACTCCAGCCCGGTACCCGCATCATTTTCGCTACAGCTCCCGGTATGTCGAGTTTCCCATTAGCACCGGGCGGCGGCCAAGTGCTAGCTATATAAGCAAGTATTTCTGCATGCCCGTAGAAAGCAGGTGTAAGCAAGCATTTCTACATGCCTGTAGAAAGTTACTGTTACCATGGCAACAGTAACCATGGTGATGCCTGCCTTTGACCTTTGACATGGTTAAGCAAGTATTTCTGCATGCCCGTAGAAAGCAAGTTTAAGTAAGTTCTGCATACCTGTAGAAAGTGTTCAGAACTCCTTATATGGTCATGTAAAATCATAGGAACACAGTGTGTGCATGTGACACAGACACACAGAGATTTCTTGAATTTTATATACGTACTGTGGAGGAATAAAGTCAGGCAAGGTACCACGAGCTGGAAGGTTGCAGAGTTTTATTTCCTCCATCAAAATGAGACGCACTTGTAGCGCTGTGCGCTACTGTGCTGCTGTGCTGTGTGTCTGTGCGTGCTGTCGAGGCATGTATAGCAAGTTCTTTTATACATGTTATACAAACAGAGAGAATGCATGGCACATTAAGCATATTGATATACATATCAGTCAATACATATGATTAGCCTGACCAACTGGCGCCGGACGTCTTCTCCTTAATCCGGGGATGTATAAACAATAGTCCATTGTTCTGGTTGTCCCCCCAGGGGCTCTCTGTCCGTATGCAAATTGTCCTCTGCTTCCTGTAGACCTGGTGAGTGTGAGGAATGTTCCTGTAGATTGTGGTGGGTCACCACAATACTAGTACATACCCGTGCATACCCGTCCATGCCCATAGAAATGAAGTCTAAGCAAGTGTATTTATGCATGCCCGTTGCTGAAGGGTCTCCTCCTGTCTCAGATGGCTGTGTTGTTCACAGTCATGCCTGTGGTGTACTGCTCAAACCTGAGGTGTTTCATCTTCACGGCATCATTTCTGATGTGCAGCAGTTCTCCTTACTCTATCGCTCTCCATTCGGTGGGTCTTCTTCTTCTCCTTCTTCATTCAGACTACTGGTTGAGGGAAAGGTGCGTCTTAATTCCAGTTCACGGATAGGATCATGAAAATAGATCTGAGCGAAAAGTGCCTTTCAACCCTGTTCAGGAAGACCCGTGCATGCCCATAGAAACTAAGAAACTGGAGCACTCTGAGAAAATCAGCGGTTTGCTTGGCATTTTACACATTTGTAGTGTAGACTGCCATTCTTCAAGGTTACACATTTTTACTGTGTCAGCACCTCTTTAAAAATAACATTGCTCAGAAAGCAACGATTTTGCTTAGTTTCTTCATCTTGAGCAAGAATACGAAGACTGCTTGATCTGCCAACTCTGCTCGCGGCAATGTAGAATTAGCCATGGCTGAAGAAATCTCTTGTGCAGAAAACACCAACGCACTGTAAAGACTGGCCCTGTGACTTATTCACAGTCATGGCAAAGCAGGGTCTTACTGGAAACTGTATACGTCGCAAGGCGAATGGAAACATGTTGTCAGATGGTGTGAGTGTGATTCGTGGAATCAGGAGAATGCGTCCAGCATTGACACCAATCACAGATGTTGCAACCAACAGGTGAGGCTGTATTTGTTCAATGATGTATCTCGAGCCATTGCAATGTCCGTTTTGTTGGTCAAATGTACTACTTCGAATGGGTGTGGTTTGAAGTGCTGTGACCTATTCGTAATCGGGTGATGACTATCTCTTCTTTGGTGAGTGATGGTCTATATGACATCATAGTCCCAGGCAAGATCCTCGCTTTAAGTTGGGATTTTCTGTATTTCACATTATTCTTATTATCCTGGGTTGCTGTTATTATTATTATTATTATTATTCTGTCTTGCATATTTATTTCTTCATTGGTCTTCCTCTTACTTTATCAGCATTGTTATTATTATTATGGTCATTATCATTATCATTATTGCCTTGGTGTGTCCCCTCTGGTCCCCTGTGTGTGATTATCTGTGCAGCCCGGCCCATCCTGTTTTCTGTAACGATGTCCTGCTGTCTGTTTGCCCCTGCTTGTTACTTCTTCTCCCGCCTGTTACTGTTCTGTGTTATATTGATTACCTGTGTATGTATGTATGTACAGTGGGGCAAAAAAGTATTTAGTCAGCCACCAATTGTGCAAGTTCTCCCACTTAAAAGATGAGAGAGGTCTCCAATTTTCATCATAGGTATACTTCAACTATGAGAGATAAAATGAGAAAAAAAAAATCCAGAAAATCACATTGTCTGATTTTTAAAGAATTTATTTGCGAATTATGGTGGAAAATAAGTATTTGGTCACCTACAAACAAGCAAGATTTCTGGCTCTCACAGACCCAAAACTTCTTCTTTAAGAGGCTCCTCTGTCCTCCACTCGTTACCTGTATTAATGGCACCTGTTTGAACTTGTTATCAGTATAAAAGACACCTGTCCACAACCTCAAACAGTCAGACTCCAAACTCCACTATGGCCGAGACCAAAGAGCTGTCAAAGGACACCAGAAACAAAATTGTAGACCTGCACCAGGCTGGGAAGACTGAATCTGCAATAGGTAAGCAGCTTGGTGTGAAGAAATCAACTGTGGGAGCAATTATTAGAAAATGGAAGACATACAAGACCATTGATAATCTCCCTCGATCTGGGGCTCCAAGCAAGATCTCACCCCATGGGGTCAAAATGATCACGAGAACAGTGAGCAAAAATCCCAGAACCACACGGGGGGACCTAGTGAATGACCTGCAGAGAGCTGGGACCAAAGTAACAAAGGCTACCATCAGTAACACACTACGCCACCAGGGACTCAAATCCTGCAGTGCCAGACGTGTCCCCCTGCTTAAGCCAGTACATGTCCAGGCCCATCTGAAGTTTGCTAGAGAGCATTTGGATGATCCAGAAGAGGATTGGGAGAATGTCATATGGTCAGATGAAACCAAAATAGAACTTTTTGGTAAAAATTCAACTTGTCATGTTTGAAGGAGAAAGAATGCTGAGTTGCATCCAAAGAACACCATACCTACTGTGAAGCATGGGGGTGGAAACTTCATGCTTTGGGGCTGGTTTTCTGCAAAGGGACCAGGACGACTGATCCGTGTAAAGGAAAGAATGAATGGGGCCATGTATCGTGAGATTTTGAGGGAAAACCTCCTTCCATCAGCAAGGGCATTGAAGATGAAATGTGGCTGGATCTTTCAGCATGACAATGATCCCAAACACACCGCCCGGGCAACGAAGGCGTGGCTTCGTAAGAAGCATTTCAAGGTCCTGGAGTGGCCTAGCCAGTCTCCAGATCTCAACCCCATATAAAATCTTTGGAGGGAGTTGAAAGTCCGTGTTGCCCAGCGACAGCCCCAAAACATCACTGTTCTAGAGGAGATCTGCATGGAGGAATGGGACAAAATATCAGCAACAGTGTGTGAAAACCTTGTGAAGACTTACAGAAAACGTTTGACCTCTGTCATTGCCAACAAAGGGTATATAACAAAGTATTGAGATGAACTTTTGTTATTGACTAAACACTTATTTTCCACTAGAATTTGCAAATAAATTCTTTAAAAATCAGACAATGTGATTTTCTGGATTTTTTTTTTCTCATTTTGTCTCTCATAGTTGAGGTATACCTATGATGAAAATTGGAGACTTCTCTCATCTTTTAAGTGGAAGAACATGCACAATTGGTGGCTGACTAAATACTTTTTTACCCCACTATATACTGTATATACTGTATATATATACAGTATGTGTGTGTGTGTGTGTCTTTTAGCGAGTGCTGCGGTCTGTATGACATCATATACACAGCCTTCAGAGATCATAGGAATGCCAGCCTTATGGTTTACCTGACATCATATAGGCTACGGTTTATGTGACGTCATATAGACATCATGTAGGCGGTCCTGTGATCACCAGCATCATAGGAACAAAACAGGACATCATGCAGACATCATAGGAACATCTTAGGCGGCCTATGATCGTGACAGACACACACACTGACAGAGCTTCCTTGCTTGTTTTTTTTTTTTTTTTTTTTTTTTTTTCTTGCCTTCTGATTGTTGCTCTGAGTGTTGCTATTCCTGTGCTGTTGCAATCCTGGAATTTCCCCGTTGTGGGACTAATAAAGGCTTATCTTATCTTATCTTATCTTATAGAGTGATTTCTGCATGCCCGTTGCTGAAGGGTCTCCTCCTGTTTCAGACGGCTGTGTTGTTCACAGTCATGCCTGCGACGTACTGCTCGAACCTCAGGTGTTTCATCTTCACGGCATCTTTTCTGACGTGCAGCGGTTCTCCTGACTCTATTGCTCTCCATCTCGTGGGTCTTCTTCTTCTTCTTCGTTCAGACCACTGGTTGAGGGATAGGTGCATCATAATTCCAGTTCATGGACAGGATCATGAAAATAGATCTGAGCAAAAAGTGGCTTTCGACCATGTTCAGGAAGAGGAGCATCCATGTCATGATAAACTTTACCTTGTATACATATGCCTTTTGAAGCCAGGCAGAGGGATCTCCTAAATGCCAATATTTGCCATTGCCAATGCACTGTTGTACTGTTTTGCTTGTTTAACAATGTAATGATCAACTTTACCTTGTATACATATGCCTGGGTTGAAGCAGGGATCTCCTTAATGCCAATACTTGCCATTGCCAATGCATTGTTGTATTGTTTTGCTTGTTTCACCAAGTTTTGATGCATCACTGAGCCTATAATGTGCCTATGATGTCTATATGACCTCATATAGACACCATAGGCATAGACACTGTGACACACACACAGATTTTCTGGAATCAGTCTATACGGTGTCTATATGACGTCATATAGACATCATGTAGACATCATAGGAACATCATAGGCCACTATACTATGGTGTCTGTATGTCAACATCTAGACATCATGTAGACCAGGGGTGTCAAACTCATTCCATGGAGGGCCAAGACCCTGCAGGTTTTACTTCCACCCAGTCTCTTCAGCAGGCGTTTTCACTGATCAGCAATCAGTAGGACGAAATTCAGAGAAATCACCTGTTGAAGACACTGGGTGGAGGTAAAACCTGCAGGGTCTTGGCCCTCCATGGAATGAGTTTGACACCTGTGATGTAGACGTTATAGCTAGGAACATCATAGGCAATACTACGATCTTTTAGCCAGTCCTATTGTCTATGGTTCCAAGGTTGTCATAGCCAGGAGCGGCACTGGGGTTAAGCTCCCAGTGCTTATAAAATGCTCCTTATGGTGTGCGTCTCGAAAAGCCTCTGACAACTAAGTCCAACTCCTAGCCTGCCCGTGCGGCTTAGTCTCTAAGCCCGGCGGAACTGCTTTTACTAATAGGAGAAGGGGCGAGGGCGGATCTCTGGCGCCTGAAAACCAGATGCTTCGGGTAGATGGTGGCTCGTCAACCTGGGAAGGTAGCCCATCTAGGGGAAGGTAAACCCTGATTTCAAACCTCCGCTGCCTTGCGGCACACCCAGTCACGGGAAAGGCTTTGGGAGTCAACCCTGAGGAAAAATCCGGAGTCGGAGTCCCTAAGGCAGTTCTCTGTTGTGCTCAACGTCGTTCTGGCAGCTCCTGCGATGGCGCTGGTGCCAAACTGTAGCAGCCCTGCTGTTCCTTTGGATTCATCAGTGACGTGGAGAGGGAGGACATGCTGCATGGGCAACATCTTGTCCTCCATATCTTCCTGCCCAGGCTTGAATCCTACCAACGCCCAACGCTGGAAGGTAGAACACCGGATCACTGGAGAGGACACTCCAGCTTTGCCTTTGGCATAGACAAAACACGGGGAATGACAGTTACCGGTTATAAGCCACCGCTCAATTGGCGTAGAGCGCGGCACCAGGGGTTGTTCCCGACGGTGGGAGGGATAATTGGATCTCACTGGACAGCTACCGCCCGCCTCAAGCTGGGCAGCCCCCAGCCAATAAGGTGTTGTCCCGCCACAGCCTGCTTTCCTCATTGGGTGCATGGGGATGAGGAGAAGTCCGAATGGCAGGCTGAGAACCTTCGCACCAGGCAAGACAAAAAAACAAAAGAGACCAACTCTAAAACTGGGAACTTGGAACGTCCGCACTATGATGACAGGACTCGCTGCTAACCTCAAGGACATCAGCGACACCAGGAAGACTGCTGTCATCAATAATGAGCTGAAGAGACTGGAAGTGGATATCGCCACTCTCCAGGAAATACGGTTGGCTGACGCAGGCACACTGAGAGAGAAGGACTACACGTTCTACTGGCAGGGAAAGGGCAGTGACAAACACAGGGAACACGGAGTGGGCTTCGCAGCGAAGAACACCTTGCTGAAGATGGTGGATCTGGGCAGCAATGGCTCTGCACGACTCCTCACCCTCCGCCTCAACACCACTCAAGGCCCAGTCACCCTCGTCAGTGTGTATGCCCCAACACTGACAGCCACACCAGAGGCAAAAGACGAGTTTTACGAGAATCTCGCAACAACTGTCAGGATCATCCTCAACTCTGAACAACTCATTCTCCTTGGAGACTTCAATGCCAGAGTGGGTGCTGACCACAACTCCTGGCCCTCCTGTCTTGGACCATTTGGCGTGGGCAGAATGAACGACAACGGACAGCGGCTGCTCGAGTTCTGCACATATCACGATCTGTGCATCACAAACTCGTTCTTCAAGACCAAGTCCCAACACAAGGTTTCCTGGCGACATCCGCGCTCAAAGCACTGGCACCAGCTGGACTTGATCCTGACCAGGCACACCTCACTGAAGAACTTGCTAATCACCCGTTCGTTCCAGAGTGCAGATTGCGACACAGACCATTCATTGGTGTGTTGCAAGGTCAAGCTGCAGCTGAAGAAATTCCATCATGCTAGACAGACTGGAAAGGCACGGATTGACACCAGCAAGATGGCCCAACCAGAACTTGTTGAGCAGTTTGCCTCCACCTTTGAGAAGGAACTTGGTGTACCACAAGAAGGAGAATCTGCAAAGCAGAAGTGGGAAGAGCTGCGAAACACCATCCACCGCACAGCCTTGGCTACCTTTGGGAGGAAGACCTCGAAGTCACAGGACTGGTTTGATGCCAAGTTGACCGAGATGACCCCCGTCATTGAAGCCAAGCGCTCAGCACTTGCTGAGTACAAGAAGTACCCAAACGAGAAGAATCTCCAGATTCTCAGGGGTGCGAGAAGCAAAGTTCAGCAGACTGCTCGGCGCTGTACCAACGAGTACTGGACTCAGCTCAGCCAAGATATTCAAACCGCTGCCATAACAGGGAACATCCGTGGTATGTACGATGGCATCAAGAAAGCACTTGGTCCGGCTCAGAGCAAGACAGCCCCCCTCAAATCCTCCACTGGGGAGATGATCACAGAAAAGAACAAGCAGATGGAGAGATGGGTGGAACACTACTCTGACCTCTACTCCAGACAGAACACCGTGACACCTTCAGCCCTTGATGCCATCGACTGCCTGCCATCCATGGACGAACTTGACGCCGAGCCAACCATCGACAAACTCAGCAAGGCCATTGATAGCTTGGCCGCTGGCAAGGCACCTGGCAACGACAGCATACCCCCCGACCTGATCAAGCACTGCAAGACCGCCCTACTGCTGCCATTGCATGACATCCTCTGCCAGTGCTGGAAGGAAGGTGCCGTACCACAGGACATGAGGGACACCAAGATCATCACCCTCTACAAAAACAAAGGGGAGAGAAGCGACTGCAACAACTACAGGGGCATCTCCCTTCTCAGCGTTGTTGGCAAAGTCTACGCACAAGTTGTTCTCGTTCATCTACAGAAGCTTGCCGAATGTGTCTACCCCGAGTCTCAGTGTGGCTTCCGCGCTGAGGGATCAACGGTAGACATGATATTCTCCATCCGCCAACTCCAGGAGAAACGCAGAGAACAGAACATGCCCCTGTACGTCGCCTTCATCGACCTCACCAAAGCGTTCGATCTGGTCAGCAGAGAGGGCCTTTTCAAGATCCTGCCAAAGATAGGATGCCCACCAAAGTTGCAAAGCCTCATTGAATCATTTCACACCAACATGCAGGGATAGTGCAGCACGACGGCAACGTCTCAGAGCCATTCAACATACGCAGTGGAGTGAAACAGGGCTGTGTACTTGCGCCAACCCTCTTTGGGATTTTCTTTGCTATGCTCCTGAGGCATGCCTTCAGCACAGCAACAGAGGGAATCTACCTGCACACAAGATCTGACGGCAGGCTTTTCAACCTCGCCCGCCTGAAAGCCAGAACCAAAGTACGCGAGGCTCTAATCAGAGACATGCTGTTCGCAGACGACGCTGCAGTCGCGACCCACACACAGCAGGAGCTTCAGTCCCTGATGGACCGCTTCTCCCAGGCATGCAAGGACTTCGGGCTTACCATCAGCCTGAAGAAGACTAACGTCTTGGTGCAAGGCACGGAAGCACCACCAACTATCACCATCAACGACTACAAGCTGGAGGTCGTGAATCAGTTCACGTACCTGGGGTCCACGATCAACAGCAACCTCTCCCTTGACACAGAGATCGACAAGAGGATTGGAAAATCAGCCTTCACACTCGCTCGCCTCACCACACGAGTGTGGGAGAATCCCAAACTCTCTGTCAAGACGAAGATGGCAGTGTACAACGCCTGCGTCATCAGCACACTGCTCTATGGGAGTGAGACGTGGCCAACATGGACCTGCACTTATATAATGCTTTTCTAGTCTCAAAGACCACTCAAAGCGCTTCACTAGTACTAACCCTCTATTCTAAGGGCCTATAGGAGACCGATATCTAGGGACAATTTAGAACAACCAGTTAACCTGACATGCAAATCTTTGGATTGTGGGAGGAAACCGGAGCGCCTGGAGTAAACCCACGCAGCACAGGGAGAACATGCAAACTCCACACAGAAAGGTTCCTACCCCTGCGGGTGAAGAGAGACTGACTGCTGCAGCAGATGAAAAAAGGACCCGCAGGAAGAACTGCCACAGCTCCAGCAGCACGGAGACCACCCACAAGTGCGACCTGTGTGACAGGGTCTGCCATTCGCGCATCGGCTTGTTCAGCCACAGGCGGTGCTGTTCCAGCAGAGTAGACGTTTAGGATTCTCTTCCATGGTCATCATAGACCGACGGAGGCCGACGATTGTCTATATGACAGCATCGCGAGTCCATTTCTGCATGGGCGTAGAAAGTTAATGTTACCATAGCAACGGCAACCATGGTGAAACCTGCCTTGGATTTTTGACGTCACCACTCGTTCGTTGATGCCTGCCTTTGATCTGTGATGCCTGCCTTTGTTCTTGGATAATGTCATAGCGAGTGCTATGATCATGAGTAATGGCTGCCTTTGATTTTTGATGATGTCATAGCGAGTCCTCTGATCATGAGTGCAGCCTGCCTTTGATCTCATCGGCAGACCTATGATCTTTTAACGAGTCCTATGATTGTGATATCATGACATTGTGACAGAGATTTCTTGAATTATACAGTATATAGAGTGATATTCCTTGTCTCCAGGGCATGGGTCCCAGGCCACATCCTCGCTTTAAGTTGGGATTTTCTGTATTTCACCTTATTATTATCCTGGGTTGCTATTATTGTTATTATTATTATTCTGTCTTGCATATTTATTTCTTCACTGGTCTTCGTCTTAGTTTAAGTTTATCAGCATTATTATTATTATTATTCTCATCATTATCATTATCATTCTTCTTCTTTTAGATTTGATTGGCAGTTGGCAACCAGCTCACAAGTGCATTACTGCCACGCACTTCACTCTATCATCACTCTTATCTGGCCAGAAGCTGTAGTCCTTCTATCATCATTGCTTTGTCCAATCGAACCTCAACTCTATCTTCAGACATCACTCTTCCTCATCTCCTCGTACTTTACTCTATATCATCACTTCACTCTATATCATCACTCTACACATCTTGGCCGTGGCAGTCGGCCACCCAGGCTGGTATCTCTGTGTGTCTCCATTATCGTCTTCTTCTTCTTCTCTTGGTTACTGGCGGATAGCAAACAACTGAAAGATGCATACCACGACCTACTGTACAATTGTAACATTATGTCATCTGAGCCCGACCCCGTCTCCATTATCATTATTGCCTTGGTCTATCTGTGCAGCCCTGCCCATCCCGTTTTCTGTAACCATGCCCTGCAGTCTCTGTTTGCCCCTGCTTATTACTTCTTCTCCTGCTTGCTACTGTTGTGTGTTATGTTGATTACCTGTGTTTATATATACTGTATGTCTTTTAGCGAGCCCTGCGGTCGGTATGACGTCATGTAGACATCCTTCAGAGATCATAGGAACATCAGCCTTACGGTTTATTTGACGTCATATGGACTACAGTTTATCTGATGTCATATAGACACTGATAATACCTCTATCTGCCAAAATAGTCAGTCAGAGAGCAACTCATACCGGCTTGGACGTCACCCGGGTTAACAAGGACAGGAGTTCCCGGCAGCAGATGGTGAATTACAGAGCTGCGTGGAGGAATCTGATCAGACCTAAATGAAACAGTCATTGACGCCCCTGACAGACTGCTATGATGATGATAGACATCATGTAGACGGTCCTCTGATCGCCGACATCATAGGAACATCATAGGACATCATGCAGACGTCATAGGAACATCATAGGCGATCCTATGATCGTGACACACACACACACACTGACAGAGATTTCTTGAATTTATAGAGTGATGTCGCTTAAGATATAGAGCGATGATAATCAAGTCAGTGGCAGTAATGCACCTGTAAACTGGTTGCCAACCGCCAATCAAATCTAAAAGAAGAAGAAGAAGTGATGTCGCTTGTTGTGTTGTAAATGGCACATTATTGTGAAGTGCAGTGTTGTGACGTGCACTTACTGTCACATCACTCCACCACCCTATATAAGGCAGAGGGCATCCATATTGCGGCTTCTTTGACCGGTGCCCTCTGCCAGGTGCCTGCTGTGTATCCGCTGTTCTCTACCATTTGATAAAGCTGTGTTCGTCCAGTCATCTTGCCTCATCCTTCACCCAGGTATTTTACCATACATAACATTTGACGATTGAGGATTAACTCATGGAGGTGTGTATTACACCACTTCGCCCTTTTCTCGAGCTCCCGGGTGAACTGCCGGTGCCGTGGCCTATGTGGTTTGAGGCTTTCCAGACATACATCACCGTGCTGGACCTTGGTAAGCTTGACAAGCTAAGAGCATGTGCGCTACTTGTTCACAACCTGGGTATTGAGGGCCACTGAGTCCTGTGCACACTCGGAGCTTCGGACTCTTTTGAAGATGTTGTGGAGCTGCTAGCCAACCATTTCCACACCCCGGATAGCGTGACTGTCGGAAGGATTCGTTTTCGGCAGCACATCAGTGAGTAGGTGAGACTATTCATCAGTTTGTCGACGACTTGAGGCAGCTAGCTAGAGAGTGCCGCTTTGGGCCATTGGAAGATGAAATGGTATGTGACCAGCTCGCAGAGCACACATGCAGCACCGCATTGTGGGCTAGGCTACTCACGGCGGCCAGTGACTTAACATTAGCCAGAGCCATCGAACTAGCTCTCCAGCTGGAGGCTGCAGACAAGCTAGCTTCGGAGCTAACCTGGTGCCAGTCACAGCGGCCGTCGGAGCCTCCTATTGCGGCAAATGTTGCAGACTTGAATAACGAGGATAGCGAGGATAACTTGGATGATGATACTACAGAAGCCAATGCTGCCAGCTGAAGGTCTGCCCTGGGGAAACCCCTGTGCAAGGGTTGTGGGTCTGCAACACACCACAATAAGGCTAAGGACTGCCCGGCCAGGGGAAAACATAGTAGCAGATGTGGACACTTGAACCATTATGCTAGACTATGCTGTGTATCTGAACCGGAGAGCCCATGGAAGAAAACACTCCACCCTCCCCCGACGACCATCCATGCGATATCCCCCAGTATAAATGGGTACACATTCTGCACAGTGGAATTGGATGATGTGGAGGTGCCACTGCTGCTTGACACGGGAGCGGAGGGGGTCTTTGCTGATTTGAGCCACAGTGGGGAAGTTTTTCCCCCACTACAGGATTAGGGGTAACCCAGCGCCGTTGTATGGTCATGGAGGTGGCAGGCTGTGCACAGTTGGAACTTTGGAGCTAACGGTCTGGTACAAGTCTGTGAAGATGGTTGACTTCACGTTCCATGTGAAGTCCATTGCCCAAGGCAATAACATCAGGGGCTGTGATTATTTTACGGACTGAGTTTTGCCATGAAAGACGATGCTAGGAGCAAATGGTCGGGTTGTGGCCAATGGAACCCTCCGGTTCCAGTGGTTGATGAGGACGTTGTGTGGGACGAAGAGCTAACGGACACCACAGCGATCAAGCAGGACCAGCCTCACTCAGATTCGGCGCAGGAGGGTCTCAGTGTCGGCGCTTGGGATATGGTAGAGGGAGGTACCGAGCACAGCAGCGAGGCACCTGTGAATGACACCAATGTGATAGCCCCAGATGCCTCTGGAGCTTGGTAGCAGGGGGATGGAGGGTCTGCAGCTATGATGGTGAACCCTATGATGGTTTTAGAAGAGGTCGGGGCCAGACCGACGAGCATGGAGGAACTGCATGCTCAGCAGCACCACTTCAGGCCGAGCCGGGCCCCGCTGAAGGTTTTGGACTTGGTTTGGGTTAGGGGTGAAGAACATCCTCAGCAAAGATGGGCCAGACAGCAGCCAGCTAAACATCGTGGGTGTCTGCGCATAGTGTCTAAGCTGGGCGCAGCATACTTCAGGTTGTCTGATAGCTCGGCAAGGCACGCCAATCAGCTTTGGCATGTCCGGGAAGATGCTCTGGGTGATGAGGCTGAATGACAGCCAGAGTCGGTGGTTAAGAAGTGGGGCTCCATCGTCTGAAAGATTGGCCTACGCCCCGGGGGTCTGCTGCTTCCAGGGGCACGCTTGCTGAGGGGCTGCCCTGGGCCCCCCCATGCCGGTTCTACTCCTCCTACCCAAGGAACAGTGCTGTAAATAATTAAGTGTTTGTAGCCACTCGTGTGACTTACTTAATGCTTTGCATAATGCCTCACATATTAGATAAGAACAAAGTACAGAGTTTCCTTGGAGATAACAGGAAACTGTGAAAGTGTAACCTTTGGTATGCAGAGACTGCTTGGGGGGGATCCTTTGTGTGCCGAGAGACGGCTTGGAGGCCAAAGACTGTGAGGGGGATGCTATGGAATTTAAGAGGAAAGGAAATAATGCAATGTGACTTGTGAGCTGTGAGAGTCCTGGGTATATAAGGGACAAGTTTTTTCTGTGATGTTCTCTTTTTCTACTCTGCTCATGTTGCAGCATGTAAAAAACTGCCTTTGAGATAAAACCTGCCTCATCAATTACACACTCCACATGTTTATAGTTGTTGTGTTCTGATATATATGTGTTGTAATATAGGATTATTTTGTGTATTTTGTTTAGTGTAGGAACACAGTGTGTAATTTTAGTTTATGTATGGACTTAACCTCCACAGGCCAGGAGGAGGTTATGTTTTTGCCAGCGTTTGTTTGTCTGTCTGTCTGTTTGTTTGTCTGTCTGTTGGTTAGCAAGATAACTCAAAAAGTTTTGGACGGATTTTGATGACACTTTCAGGCATTGTGGGAAATGGTACAAGGAAGAACTGATTAAATTTTGGGGATGATCCGGATCACCGTCTGGATACAGGAATTTTTTAAAGGATTCTTTAACATTGTGAGATACGGCCATTTTCAACATGTGCGCAGGCGCAATGGAGGGCGCTGGTCGTTGTGTCTGACGAACACAAACTCCGCGTTCTTCAAAGTTTTAGGCACAAAAGCACGCGGAAAACAGTGGTGGGCCGGGCCCGGCAGCGTGCCTGTGTTTGCGCTATGCTGCAAAAGCTGAGACGGGCAGCTGTCCGGTGCTGGATTATTTGCCAGAAATTCCCCGGGCAGCCATAGGGGCTGCGCAGAAACAAGCTGTCTGCCGGGGAAGCTTCTAAATCCTCTTTTGCCACGGAGCGCAACCCCAATATAAAACCCACGGCAACCTGTCTACCCAATTTGCATCCGTCAGTGAAGCCCTGAGTGCTGCTTTCAGTGGAGGAGATGGACACAACAGCAACACTTCAGTTTATTACCTCCGCCAAGGAGGTAATGCTTTTACTACTGAACCACTAATCCTATCATTGTGAATCCAATTGCTAGTCATATGTTTTCATGGTCAAGGAATCTGAAAACGTACACACAAACACTGTATGGGGGGGAACTGTGGCGCTTGGCAGAGGTCTACGCTCTCCGAGTGCTTTTCTAGTTTAGACATGGGTGGCAGAATAATCCACCCCGCCGTGCGGGCAGCATGGTAGTCCACCCATCAGCCCTATTTTAGGCTATTTTGTGTGAATGTGTTCGGCCATTTTAGTACATTGTTTTTCATTATTTTAGTGCATGGTTCGGGTCCCAAATTTTGGGGGGTTTCAACTGTGTGTATGGTTTTGGACTTTTCTAAAGGGAAGCGGGGGAGAGAATGTTGTGTTGTAAATGGCACATTATTGTGAAGTGTGGTGTAGTGACGTGCACTTCTCGTCATGTCACTACACCGGCCTATATAAGGCAGAGGGCATCCATATTGCGGCCTGTTTGACTGGTGCCCTCTGCCAGGTGTCTGCTGTGTAACCACTGTTCTCTACCATTCAATAAAGCTGTGTTCGTCCAGTCATCTTGCCTCATCCTTCACCCAGGTATTTTACCATACACAACACCGCTGTCTCCAAACCATACATCATAGCAGGCCCCACTGCAGTCTTGTAAATCTTCCCTTTCACTCTGGCTGCTGTCCTTCTGTCACAAATCACCCCTGACACTTGTTGCCACCCACTCCACACTGCCTGCACTATCTTCTTCACCTCTCTCGTGCACTGTCCATTGCTTTGGATGGTTGACCCCAGGTATTTAAACTCATTTACTTTAATTACATCAACTCCTTGCATCTTTGCTGTTACACCTGCCTCCCTCTCATTCACACACATACGGTGCATCTGGAAAGTATTCACAGCGCTTCACTTTTTCCACATTTTATGTTACAGCCTTATTCCAAAATGGACTAAATTCATTTTTTCCTCAAAATTCTACACACAATACCCCATAATGACAACGTGAAAAAAGTTTTTTTTTTTTTTTTTAGATTTTTGCAAATTTATTAAAAATAAAAAACTAAGAAATCACATGTACATAAGTATTCAAAGCCTGTGCTCAATACTTTGTTGATGCACTTTTGGCAGCAATTACAGCCTCAAGTCTTTTTGAATATGATGCCACAAGCTTGGCACACTTGTCTTTGGGCAGTTTGGCCCATTCCTCTTTACAGTCCCTCTCAAGCTCCATCAGGTTGGATGGGAAGCGTATGTGCACAGCCATTTTCAGATCTCTCCAGAGATGTTCAATTGGATTCAAGTCTGGGCTCTGACTGGGCCACTCAGGGACATTCACAGAGTTGTCCTGAAGCCACTTTTTTGATATATTGGCTGTGTGCTTAAAGTCGTTGTCCTGCTGACAGATGAACCATTTCCCTAGTCTGAGGTCAAGAGTGCTCCGGAGCAGATTTTCACCCAGGATGTCTCTGTTGTAGCATCATCTCGCTTTGGCTCATCAGTAAAATTATTCTTCATCTTAAAGACATTGTTTCACCCAGGAAAAGGCCAGTCAAGAACTGCTCTTTCATCCCAGGACCACAGCTGAACTAACATTCCTTTGTTAAACCAGTCTCCAGAATTCCTCCTAATGCGTTTCCTCATGAACATTTTATTGGCCAATAAAACTTGGGCAAAGAACAGACCTTTGTGGAATGCCCCATATGGCCTACAAAATATCCACAGCTCAACATTGCCCTCTACTGGCAACTCTGGGACATGCTGGATTTAACCAGTGAACTTTTTGACTACATTCTTGTTACAAAACTCAATTCTCAACATCCTCTTTTTCAGGACACCATGGAAAAGCAAACAGACTCTGATGTTTGGTGTGGACAATCAATAATGGGTTTGAAATATATTAATCCTTGATTTTAAATATGTGCATGTTAAAATGTTTAAATGAATGTTTATTCTTGCATGTTAATTTAAAAGCACTAGTTATAAAGTTGCATGAATCACTAAGGCTAGTAGGTTAAGGAATCCCCAGTATATTAAAATTGTGTGTCAGTTTGCGAGGACCGGTATCAGCCAATCATCAACCAACATATGCTGGGCTCCAGCTCTTTCATTCCATTGGTTCCTTACAGACAAAAGCCTGTTCATTGGATTAAAGCTCATAAGACCCACCCACGAAGGAAGACTATTGGCTGGGGCTCCTGCCAATACCCGGAAGTCCGCAAAAGATTTCCGCAAATAAAGAGAAGAGACACCCTCTTTTCAGCTCTCTTTTTCCTTCTTCCTCTCCTTCTATGGATATCTTCTCAGCAGATGACTACGGGGGGAAAAAAAAACGAACACTTCACTTATGCAGAAGAGCTCTCTTCACTGCCACAGAACAAAGGGACTTCTCCCACATGCTTTCTTTTTCTACAATCACCTCAGAGCAGAGAACATGAAATATTGCGTTTGTGTAAACTTCTGTGTATTTTAATGTTTTTCTTTAAACGTCTAGGAATTAATTCTTTTCTTTCCTGAGCTCAAATCCTAATTCGGAGTCAAACTCCTGTTCCTAGATGCCTATTTTTTTCTTTTTTATAACTTTCTCCTTTTAAATTTTCTTTAAACTCACCATTTTTAATTTTAGTTTTAGCTTTATTTTTATATATTTTTCTTTAAAAGGACTGAGTGACCATTCCCACTAGAAGCTATTTTCACTCCACTAAGTCAGCAAGTTGTCGTTTAATTTCGTATTGGGATCAGATTTTGTAATTATTCTCGAATTCCCTTGGGAGAAGCCACTGACCCATAACAGCCTTGATGCAGCTCACCATTACGCGCCACTGAAGAAACCAACCTCGCCATTACGCTTGACCTAAGCTCCCAACTACTATCACAGTCAAAATTTCATCTTGTGACTGGGGAAGCTGCCGTACCTTGTCCGAATATCTGCTGGGAAGATATTCTGGTTTTGGTGCCATCTACAACTAAAGCTTCTAGAAGACGCCAAAAGAAGGATCTCCACCAACATGGGTCACGTGAGCTGCATTCTTTATTCATCTGCTGAATAAAACGTCTGAGATTTGAGAATAATTCTGCATCTGATCAGATACAAAATTAAAGAGCAATTAATACAACTCCTCTTTTCATTAAAATCCTGTTTTCATTTTCTTAAGAGTAATCCAGAATTTTCCATATAATTTGTTTAATTTTCCCCATAAATTTGCGTTCAGTTTTCCAGAAACTGTCAACTTCAAACTGATCTAAATTCAGCTTACATTTTCACCCTGGTTCTCTAAATGTTCACATTGTTACGCTATCATTTACAAGTTTAATTTAATGGTTAATGCAAATCATTTCAATGTCCTTTAATCATCATTTCATTTAATAAATATGTGAAATTGAGAGAAGTTGTTGGGGATTTATTTCATTCTGAATCTGGTTTCAAAGCTCCAGTATTGAATCCACTAAAATTTTGAGACTGATTATTAATTAATTCACTGAGTGATTAAACAGGTATAAAGTGAAATTAATGACTAGAATGCTCACTAAAGAGGTGAGCCGGTGCCCCTTACGAGTGATTACTATAAACTTTTTCTGTGTGTGGACCCAGAGTAAATCTCAGGTCCCAATACATTAATACAAATTAAATAATCTTATACCTGATCATAATTATAAATCACATATCGCTACACTGTACATTGCTGCATTCATCTTTCCCTCTGTCCTGACTAGTCTCCCAGTTCCTGTCACTGAAAAACATCCCCCACAGCATGATGCTGCCACCACCATGCTTCACTGTAGGGATGGTATTGGCATGGTGATGAGCGGTGCCTGGTTTCCTCCAAACATGATGCCTGGCATTCACGCCAAAGAGTTCAATCTTTGTCTCATCAGACCAGAGAATTTTGTTTCTCATGGTCTGAGAGTCCTTCAGGTGCCTTTTGGCAAATTCTAGGTGGACTGCCATGTGCCTTTTACTAAGGAGTGGCTTCCTCTGCCACTCTACCATACAGGCCTGATTGGTGGATTGCTGCAGAGATAGCTATCCTTCTAGAAGGTTCTCCTCTCTCCACAGAGGAGCACTGGAGATCTGACAGAGTGACCATTGGGTTCTTGGTCACCTCCCTGACTAAGGCCCTTCTCCCCTGATCGCTCAGTTTAGATGGCCGGCCAGCTCTAGGAAGAGTCCTGGTGGTTCCGAACTTCTTCCATTTACGGATGATGGAGGCCACTGTGGTCACTGGTACTTTCAAAGCAGCAGAAATTTTTCTGTACCCTTCCCCAGATTTGTGCCTCAAGACAGTCCTGTATCGGCGGTGTACAGACAATTCCTTTGACTTCATGCTTGGTTTGTGCTCTGACATGCACTGCCAACTGTGGGACCTTACATAGACAGGTGTGTGCCTTTCCAAATCATGTCCAATCAACTGAATTTATCACAGGTGGACTCCAGTTAAGCTGTAGAAACATCTCAAGGATGATCAGTGGAAACAGGATGTCCCTAAGCTCAGTGGCAAAGGCTGTGAATACTTATGTACATGTGATTTCTTAGTTTTTTTTATTTTTAATAAATTTGCAAAAATCTAAAAAAAAAAAATCACATTGTCATTATGGGGTAGTGTGTGTAGAATTTTGAGGGAAAAATTAATTTAATCTCTTTTGGAATAAGGCTGTAACTTAACAAGATGTGGAAAAAGTGAAGCGCTGTGAATACTTTCCAGATGCACTATAAAATATCTGATAACTGGCAGTGAGTCTCCAGTGAGAGAGTTGGACTCAAGTCACTAAAAACATGATTTCAGACTTCAACATTTTTGACTCTGACTTGACTCTGACTGTTTTGGAATAGAATAAGCTTTATTGTCATTGAACAGTTGTAAAGTACAACGAAGCTGTGGAATTGTGATTATAATATTACTTGTGAACATTGAGTCTTTGATGCACCACAGACAGTTTCACCGGGTCTCTGCTCTGCTTGATGCAGTCTAGAGCACATTTGGGTATACACATACATGCGCGCACACACACACACACACACACACACACACACACACACACACACACACACACACACACACATGCACACACATTGCAGAGTTGGGCCAAGAGCACCTGGTGAGCTGCATCCATGCTTCTCATCGACTGGGCTAAACTTTATCCATGACAAATGCACTGTTCTCTTTTATTACAAACTCTTTCCCAGTTAAATATTATTTATATCTGTTGTATGGGGATTTGACTTATGGGGCTTGCTGCAGCCTGGCCGGGGGGTTGAGGGTGATGACGTCAGGCGGGCTACGGCGAGAGAATATATTGAGCTGTTCTGTATAATAAAGTCAGTTCGGTGCTCAATTAAATGTGGCTTCAGTCTCACGTTATTCCCACGTAACATTTGGCGACTGTCACGGTCCGAGCGCCGATCTCATCCGCGCTTGGGCCATGCATCATCTCTGCCAGGTTTTGACAGCAGTGTTTACCTTCTGGCCCCCCAAGCTCTTATTGTGACAGTGCTCGGAGGGGCTTCCTGCTGTCAAAGCCTGCCAGCTGTGCTGCATTTGCGGCTCATCAGTGGCCCGGCATTTAAGCGGGCGCTGAGTGCAGCCCAATGCAGCAGTCTCGTCGATGATCCCTCATCAGACGTTGAGCGAGCGTTCCTCGTCTCAGACATCAATATTCCTTAATGATTCCACATCTACGATCATCCCTCGTCCTTATCCTGAATCGTAAGTGAGCCTGATCAGCCTTACGGTCTCTGTATCTAGTGTAGTGTGTTTTAGCCCATCGTGGCTCATTACTTTCTGTTACTTTGTGTTACCTTCTGTTCATAATAAACATCATGCAAACCTCACTGGCGACTTTTGGCGTCTTATGGTGGCCCGCGAGGGCCACCGCGTGACAGTAGACTGCTGCCAGGGTGCCTAAATGGAGGCGCCAAACTGAGACGCCGTTCCCGGTGAGTTTGCATTAAGTGGACATTTGATCTTCCCTGTCTGAGTACTGCATGCTGAGAGAATGCCGTCGTGGAGGGGCTGCGCTCGGAGTCTGAGATACAAGCTGGCGGACGCCCTGGAATACGTAGATGAGACGCTCATCTCCGCCTCCCTCCTCGACTATCACAGCAACATACGCTGGTACCTGGGGCAGCACGGTGGTGAAGTGGTTAGCACTGTTGCCTTACAGCAAGAAGGTTCCTGGTTCGAATCCCCAGGCTGGCAGGGGTTGGAACCTTTCTGTGTGGAGTTTGCATGTTCCCCCTGTGCTGCGTGGGTTTACTCCGGGGGTTCCGGTTTCCTCCCACAATCCAAAGACTTGGATGTTAGGTTAATTGGCTGTTCTAAATTGTCTCTAGATATCTGTTTCCTATAGGCCCTTAGAATAGAGGGTTAGTACTAGCGAAAGCGCGTTGAGTGGTCTTTGTGACTAGAAAAGCAATATATACTGTAAGTGCAGGTTAGTTAGTTAGTTAGTTACCTGGACTGCGCTGAGGACGTCTTAAATCATCTTCCCCGCTATGCCGACCACCCTGAAGTCAGCGCAAGGAGGGATGACATCGCCGCACAGTGCGAGAATCTCCGTATGGTGGAGGAGGACTACGGCAGGAAGCAGAGGAGGAGGCATCCCCGCTCCCAGCTTTGGGATCCCGTTCCTGTCCTCGATCCAGTCCAGGAGTTCGCACCATCCGGGGGCCGTCGAAGACGTCGGCGCCACGGCCAAGGTCAACCTCAGCAAGAACCCCGTCCAGATCCTGTTCCGGGCTGCCAGAAAGATTCTCCCGCACAGTCAGCTGCCTCTTCGGCGTCTCGCCAGGAGGGAACTCCCGCAGCTGCTCCCCCCGGGCCATCCTCTCCTGTTGTTCCGTCAGCGCTCCGTGCCCGGTTCGTCTCGGCTGTTGCCCCCTCCTCCTCGACGCCCTCCCCGGCTGCTGTGTGTGCCAAGAGTCCTGCCTCGGGGAGCCCCGTCCCTGATCCATTGCGAGCGGCTCCCCCTCGTCCTTCCAGGGGGCCCTCCGTCACCATCTGACGGGGAAAGGGAGGAGCAACGTCCCCTACAGCAGGCACCATCCTCCCTCCGGGAGACAGGCAAGTGCAAGTTCCTTCTTCTCATCAAAGTTGTGATTTGTCTTGTCTGACTCCTGGGGGAGGAGTTCAGGGTTCGCAGTCCCCCGAGCTCCCACCACCTGCTGTAGCCCTGATTACTGAACCTGCTGCCTCTGTGTCTCCCTCCACCGAGTGGTCCACGATGCCAGGCCTACGTCGCCGGATGAGGAGGGGGCCTGCGGTTCTGGAGAGCCTGGTTCCAGCCCCGCAGCCACGTCGTGGGCAGAGGAGAAGAGCGGACTGCAGCCTGGAGCCTGCGCCGATGATGAAGCATCCCCGGGTCTCCACGCCGGAGCGGTTCGAGCCAGCGGGTCGAGGGTCCCCTGCCACCACGCCGTGCGGGTTATCAGCGTGGACATCAGCGTCAGAGGGTCCTCAGGCTGCGGAGAACATCATGCCAGCTACGGAGCCCGACACAGCTGAGTGGGAGCCAGATGACAATCTTCTTCCGTCTGAGCCCGGATCGTCGAAGTCCTGGACGGCGACAGAACTCGAGTACAGGCAAGTGCTCTACTTTGTTTTTCTTCTTTCTATTTTAGAGCATTTTTGCCTGTCTCTTGGGGAGACGAGCCAGGGGCAGCCATCCGCTGCACCTGAGCTCGTCTCGCTGGGCTCTGTCGCTACCGGTGATCCTGATCCCGGTTCTTTTTCTTCTCCCGAGCCTTCTCCCAGGGTCACTGATGCGTGGTCAATCCCAGTCACTGTGCTGGAGGTCCCGGGTTCGGGGTTGGAGGTCGTTATCGGTGCTGCGCCGACTCAGTCGGGGTCCGACGTGGGTGCGCCCGAGACCCAACCAGGGTCCATCGTGGGTGCTGCTTTGGCCCAATCGGGGTCTGACATGGGTGCGCCCGAGACCCAATCGGGGTCCATCGCGGGTGCTGCTCTGGCCCAATTGGGGTCCGACGTGGGTGCATCCGGGACCCAATTGGGGTCCAGCAGGGGTGCAGCGCTGGTGTGGATCAAGGTCGGTGAGGGAGCTGCAGCTCCCTCACCGACAGCAGCTCCCCTGCTACCTGACACTGGACTGGCTTGTTATCATCTTCTTTTCCCTCTTCCGAGTCACCGCCCCGCTCATCATCGCCGGGGGCCGTTGGGGGCCTTCTACGCTCGGCCCGGCTCTCCCACATTTTTCCTCCGCCAGGGAGGCCGCCATGGGCTGTCTTCCCATGGTGCTGGTGGCTGAGGGACACAGTTCGACCATCCGAGGAACTGTTTCGCCGGTTCGGCGCCTTGGGTCGGCCACCCGACACTCTGTGCTTGCTGCGGGGCGACCTGGTTTGGCCGCCGGATAATTGGACTTTTTGGGCCTGGGACTGGGGTAGGCCACCCGATCATTTACTATTCCCCGTATTCCCCTGTTGGCCTTGCGACGCAGGGAGACCACCGGAACTGTCCCCGTGGGTTTTGGTCTCTGCCTGTCACCATTTTCCTGGATCGTCTGGGTTAAGGTCATGCGGGGTGATGGTTTTGCTCTGTGTTTTGCCTGTGTTAATGTGGGTTTTCTTTTTCTGTCTTGGCCGTTCTGTGTGTTTTTGTGCTTTTGGGAATATTGTATTTTCTGTTATCGTGCCCTGTAATTGTTTCATTCGTAGTCTGCCTTAATCATGGTTTTTGCATTCGGGAATATTGTATTTTCTGTTATCGTGCCCTGTAATTGTTTCATTTGTAGTCTGCCTTAATCATGGTTTTTGCATTTGGGAATGTTGTATTTTCTGTTATCGTACCCTGTGTTCAGTGTATTTCATGTATTTGGGAGTTTTCTTTTTCTTTCTGGTTGTCTCTGTGCTCATCATGGCTGTTGGTCTTTGGCTGATCCTCTCCCTCCAGGCCTGTTCCCCCATCCGCCCACCCTGGGGGGGTGGGGGGTGGGGGTGGGGGGGCTTGGGTGTCATTGGGCGTTCGGAGCCCGCCCTCGGTGGGGAGGTACTGTCACGGTCCGAGTGCCGATCTCGTCTGTGCTCGGGCCATGCATCATCTCCGCCAGGTTTTGACAGCAGTGTTTACCTTCTGGCCCCCCAAGCTCTTATTGTGACAGCGCTCGGAGGGGCTTCTTGCTGTCAAAGCCTGCCAGCTGTGCTGCATTTGCGGCTCATCAGTGGCCCGGCATTTAAGCGGGCGCTGAGTGCAGCCCAATGCAGCAGTCTTGTCGATGATCCCTCATCAGACGTTGAGCGAGCGTTCCTCATCTCAGACGTCAGTATTCCTTAATGATTCCACATCTACGATCATCCCTCGTCCTTATCCCGAATCGTAAGTGAGGTTGATCAGCCTTACGGTTTCTGTATCTAGTGTAGTGTGTTTTAGCCCATCGTGGCTCATTACTTTCTGTTACTTTGTGTTACCTTCTGTTCATAATAAACATCATGCAAACCTCACTGGCGACTTTTGGTGTCTTATGGTGGCCCGCGAGGGCCACCGCGTGACAGCGACGAGGATAAACCATGGGAGTGTGCATTAGACAACCACCTCCATTTTTTCAGTCTCCTGGCATGCCAGCTATACCATGGGGCTGCTGGTGGGAGACATTCGAAGTGTATGCGGCCGCGGCTGGTCTGAGCGGCGCCGATGAAGAGAGATGGAGGAGCCTACTTGTTCACTGCCTCGGTGAGGAGGGCCAACAGATATTATTTGGGCTGTGTGACAGTGTCTCACTGAAGGAAGGTCTGGACTTAATGGACTGTTGCTTCAGAGACCATTCCAACATCACGGCGTGAAAATGTAAGTTTTTTGACTGCCGACAGCGAGCTGGTGAGTCCACCCAGTCCTTCATTATGGAGCTCCGTAGCCTAGCAAGAGAGTGCGCCTTCGGGCCTATTGAGGAGGAGCTAGTCCGAGACAAGCTAGCTCACAGTGCGAACAATGAGTGGCTGCAGGACAAACTGATGCTGGCTGCGAATGTCCTCATGCTAGAACAGGTGGTTGAACTGATTAGGCAGATTGAGTCCACCGTCCAGCTGCGCCTGCCGGTACGGGGTGAAGAGAACGTAGCTACTCAAGGTTTCCCTCCAAGCCTGGCTATTAGCAACGTAGCTAACTCTTTGGGGCGGACCCCCAAAAGGTGGTAGACTGTGGCGCGGGACAGGGCCTGCACTATCATTATTAAACAATCGGCAACGGAGCCCGAGGGCGTGACGCAGGTGTATGTAGCGGGTGCAAAGAAGGGACCATTAAAGTGGTACATCCTGCAGCTGGACGGAGTTGATGTGTTGCTCATGGCAGACTCAGGAGCTGGTAGGTCTATATTAAGTATGGTTACTTTGAAAAGACTTTCCCGGGCAAAACCATCAATGCTGGGGCAGTGAAAATGTTTGGGTACGGTCACGCCGAAATTGAAATGGTGGGCATGGTCAGCTTCTCGGTGAAATGTGGGTTAAAGATTGTTCCCGCGTTCACCTTCCAGGTTTCGCGCCAGGGGGCTGACTTGCTGGGGATCGATCTGCTGGGTGAACTGGGATTCTCCATCACCAACCCAGGGGGCTCAACACTACTGACAGTGTTCCCCAAATGGCATGTCCGCTGGCCGGCGTTGTTCAGGGGCTTTGGATCCATTACAGCATTCTACCACCACCCACTCATTGATCCAAGCGTGACATGAAAATTCAAGCATTATGGTGGCTCCCCCTCACTCTGCGGGACGATGTCACGGCGGAACTGAATAGACTGCTTGAAGCCGGCATCATCGAGAGGGTGGACGCTTCACCCTGGACATCAAACATTGTGGTGGTCAGAAAAAAGACAGGTGGCATCCGGCCGTGTATCAACCTTAGGATGGTAAATAAGGCGATTGTCCCGGACAAGTACCCGCTTCCCATGGTGGAGGAACTCACCGCAACATTCAGCAGCTCAAAGGTGTTCACGAAGCTGGATCTTTGCCAGGGTTACCTGCAGGTGCCCCTCCACCCAGCCAGCAGGAACCTGACAGCGTTCGTGACCCACATGGGCGTTTTCAGGTACACCCTCATGCCTTTTGGTTTGAGCTCAGCACCCAGCTGTTTTCAAAAGATCATGTCCATGATTCTGGCTGGCCTCAAGGGTGTGGTGGTGTATCTGGATGACATCGTGGTGCACGGCGCATCGTGGGAGGAGCACGATGGTCATTTGGGCTGGGTAATGACGGTGCTATAGGAGCACAGAGTCACATTGAACGGGGAAAAGTGCATCACGGTGGACTCCATCGAGTTTGTGGGATTCCGTCTGACAACAGAGGGTCCGAGGCCCTTGCATTCAAACGTGGAGGCGGTCCTGCGCCTTCCAGATCCCACGACACCCGCACAGATTTCCTCGTTCTTGGGCATGGTGAACTTTTACAGACGTTTTATTCCCCGTTACTCTGAGACAATCAAACCACTCCAGGCTCTTCTGAAACAGGATGCACCGTGGCAGTGGACTCTGACCTGTTCAGCGTTGGTCGCTAAGCTGACGTCTCAACTCACCGCTCCCCGGTGTTGGCCCACTTTGATCCAAAATGGCCGACTTTTGTAACCTGTGACACGTCTGGTTTGGTGGGGAGGGCGGTTATGTCTCAGGTACAAGATGGTACCGAGCGCCCAGTGGCGTTCGTGTCGAGGTCTCTTTCAGCGGCTGAACAGAAATATGCTGTGGGTGAGAGGGAGGCGCTTGCCTGTGTTTGGGCGTGTGAATGGTAGCACATCTATCTCTACGGGCGCCACTTCACCCTGCGGACCAACCACCAGGCACTGACAACACTACTGGAGACGACGGGCTCGGGACATAGATCCCTACGGATCCAAAGGTGGACGGAGCGGCTGAGGGCCTACAACTTTACTACTCAGTTTGCCCCTGGAAAAGAGAAAGCAGTGGCAGACCACCTGTCCCATGCCACAACCAACACTGCGCAACCAGACGACGGCTTCGATGATTCCACAGAGACTGATCTTGTCAACACGCTGCACGAACCCAGGTGTCTCTCCTAGAGCTCCACACAGAATCGGAACGGGACCCCACGTTGTCACAGCTGTGCTCGGTCATAAGGGAGGATTGGCCCGCAAAAGTACAGGGTGAGCTGGCACCTTTCCACCGGTTTAGGGATAAACTGAGCTGTTGGAATGGTGTGTGTGTGGCGAGAGGACACTGTATGTTAATCCCGGTGTCTCTGAGATCACGAGTTCTGGCGATGCTCCACGAAGGTCACCTGGGCATGGTCAGGGTGAAGAAGCGGTGCAGGGACTCATTTTGGTGGCCTGGTATTGATAAGGACATTGAAACTATGGTAAAGAACGGTGTCCCGTGCTTGGAGAGCGGAAAGACCGGCGGACCCCCCCACCACCACCCCCGTGACCATTACTGTGCCCGGAGGGCCCTTGGAAACACATCCAGTTAGACATGTGTGGTGAGCTACATACAGTACCCCTGAACAGCCAGTTTCTGCTTGTGGTTTATGATCTGTTTTCTAAATGGCCGGAGGTGTTGCCCACTAATTCAGTCAGGATGGATGTGGTTACGGGCTTCCTCTGGTCATTGTTCGCCAGATGAGGGGTCCCGAACACTATCACTACAGACAATGGCCCACAGTTCACCTCTGGGGAGTTTGAGGGGTTTTTGGACGCTAGGGGCGTGGAACACTTCAAAACCGTGTTCTATCACCCCCAAGCCAATGGGGGCATAGAGCGTTTTAACAAGACTCTAAAAAACGGACTGAGAGCTCACTTGGCGGACGGATTTGTGTTTCCGGACGCTCTCCAGAGCACACTCCTCCACTACAGGGCAACGGGCCATGCTACAACGGGGTGCTCCCCGGCGAAACTCATGCTGGGGCGTGAACTCCACCTGCCTTTGGACTGACTGAGACCATTCACGACCCCTTCTCCAGGGAGCACAGTTTCTCCACGGGACTGGGTCGTTGCTCAACAACGAAAGAGGAAGCGAACGTTCGACAGGAAGTACAGGGCGAGAGCTCATGGACTGGGGGTTTCAGACCAACTTTGGATCAAACATCCAAATTGCATGCATAAACTGCAACCTTTCTGGATGGGGCCCTTACGGATCGTGAGGTGGCAGGGCCGGGACATGTTCGAGCTTTCGGATGGGTCACAGTGGCACTCCAGTCGACTCAGGAGATCCCCGCCTGAACAGAGTTCAGGAGCTACGGCGGAATAGACTGGCGTGGGTTACGACTCATTGGATGCAGGTGTTAAGGACTTGCAGGTGCGGCCGACGGTGCCTGGAGTAGGATCCCCTTCTAGGGAACACTCGGCTAGAACACGTCAGAGGCCCAGGTACCTGGAGGACTATGTGTTAAAGACAGTGTTAGCTAATGCATGTTGGGAATGGGCGGCAGAATAATCCACCCCAACACGGGCGTGGTGTTCTGGTAGTCGACCGACACGCCCATTTGGTTGACTGAGTTTGACTGTTCAGAAAAAACCCACATTTGTTATTTATGTTATGGGGGTTCTCCATTATTATGGGGGGGGGGGGGTGTTGTGTGGAGATTTGACTTATGGGGCTTGCCGTAACTTGGCCGGTGGGTTGAGGGTGATGACTTCAGGCGGGCTACAGCTAGAGAATATATTGAGTTGTTCTGTACAATAAAGTCAGTTCGGTGCTCAGTTGAATGTGGCTTCAGTCTCACGTGATTCCGACATAACAATATCCACCTGGGGGTGCTGCTGTAAGAACGATTATGAGCGGAACTTCCGGTTTCGGCTGAAGTTGTGTTAAATCAGTCGGCAAGAGTGGAGTATCAGGGGCATATAAAATAATGTTTTTAAAAGTTTTTCAAATTCATTTTAATGTATAATCCACGTATGTGTTTTGCACTCAAGTGGCAGCTAATTTCAACACTTGTAGTTTTTGTATTTTTTGAATGTTCTGGTACTTGTTGCTGGTGTTTGTGGTTGTGCCATAGACTGTATAAATGGAGGCTTCTCACCGGCAATGCGAAGATCATGCACTGAAAAAAGAAAAAGGACTGTTGGTGTGATCGGTGGTACAGACACAGGACAGACACAAGAGCACAGCAGGCGGCAGTGGCTCAGGAGGTAGAGCAGGCTGTTCATTAACCAGATGATTCGCGGTTGGAATCCTGCTCTCCCCAGATGTCCTGCTGTTGTGTCCCTGGGCAAGACACTTTACCCACCTTGCTTCCAGTGTTCATCACGCTGGGTATGAATGTGTATAAATGTTCGGTGGTGGCCGGAGAGGCCATTGGCGTGGATTGGCAGCCACGTTTCTGTCAGCCTGCCCCAGGGCGGCTGTGGCTACAGTAGTAGCTTGCCACTACCCATTATCTGTCTGGAGTGAATGAATAATGCATCTATTTGTAAAACTAAAAGCATCTTTGAGTGTCTATTATAAAGCACTATATAAATCTGATGCATTATTATTATGTTTTCACTTGTATGAATGTCACAGATCTGACGTTTGCATGCGCACGCAGCACACGATGGACGCATGCGCACGCAGCAACTGGCAGCTGGTGAAAAAAGTCCGTCGTCTGTGTCTCTGTTTTTATGCACTTTAATGTGTTTAAACAAAATTCTCTGTGTCGTTTTTGTCCTTGAATGTTTGTGGACTGTATAACGAAGAGCTCCCTGGTTCCATCAATATGGATTTCCTCCTTACTTTTGCACTGCTGCTTCTTTCCCACCGGCTCTTTGTCTCTGAGGTAAGCGCAATCACGATCATGCTGGGGAGAATACAGTATTCCAGAGACATGTTACTGCATTTAAACACGGATAATGCAGCATCTGTGATTGAGTCTATGCCGCAACTGCCGGACTTTATTTTAAGAGACTTTCATGGACACAGCGATGAAAAGAGAGACAGGAGGAGGAAATGCGGAAAGCGTGGAGGCGTGAAATTAAGCCTGAGGAGATGTCAGTTTAACAGCATTCCTCTTCCTTCCATGATTTTGGGGAACGTACAATCCCTGAGAAATAAAGTGGATGAAATTCAAGCGAATGTACGCTATCAGAAGGACTTCAACAACTGCTGTGTCATGGCTTACACGGAGACGTGGCTTACGGCGCAAGACCCGGATGCAGACCTGTGGATTGACGGCTTTGGAGCCCCACTTCACTCGGATCGGCAGGAAGAGGTAACAGGAAAACGTCAGGGGGGCGGCATATGTTTATATATTAATAAACAGTACTGCACATCTGTCACGGTCAGAGAGCGCATCTGTACACCTGATGTGGAGCTTCTGTCCGTATCGCTACGCCCCTTTTATCTGCCCCGCAAATTCCCCCAACTTTTCATCACGACTGTGTACATTCACCCGAGGGCAGACGCTGACTCCACCTCCAGCACCGTCTTTGATGTGGTACAGCGGCTGCAGTCAATTTCCCCAGAGGCTCCAAACTTTATTCTTGGGGATTTTAACCATGTTTCTTTAAAGAAGACAGTTAAAAACTTTTATCAGTATGTCTCCTGCCCAACCAGGCGAAAAAAGACATTGGACTTGGTGCTATGGATCCATAGAGAGGGCCTATAAATCACTTTCCCTTCCTCCTTTAGGATCCTCAGATCACAACTGTGTACATTTGCTGCCCACATATAAAACTGCTCTCAGAAGAGGCAAGGTGAAGACCAGAGACATACAGTAGATGTGTGGACAGAGGATTCAGTGCACTGCCTCCAGGAATGCTTTAACTGTACGGACTGGGAGGTGTTCACACTGTCCTGCGGGGATGATTTGGACTCTTTGGTAGACGTCACATGCTCATACATGGCTTTCTGTAAAAATATGATCGTTCCACGTAAACATGTCAAAATATATCCCAACAACAAGCCATGGGTTACAAAATCAGTTAAATCCTGCTTGCAGAAGAAAGCACTTGCCTTTAAACAGGGGGTTGTTTCTGAGCTACAGGTTGCCACAAAAGAGCTGAAGTCCGAAATTTTAAGAGCAAAACAGAATTATAAATCAGAATTGGAAAGCAAGATGGCAACAAAGAAACTTGGTTCAGCCTGGGCCAGTATGAAAACTATTGCAGGCCTTCAGAGCACAGAGCGCAGTAATCGTGTGTTTTTAGGTGGTTTTAACTCAGACACAGAGCTGGCTAATGCTCTTAATTGTTTTTATGGTCATCTTGATTCCTCTGATTTTAAGATAAGCCTTTATTAGTCCCACAACGGGGAAATTCCAGGATTGTAACAGCACAGGGATAGCAACACTCAGAGCAACAATCAGAAGGCAAGAAAAAAAAAAAAAAAAAAAGCAAGCAAGCAAGAGCAGCTAATATACATATGTACATATTACTATAAATATATATATATACACACAGACACACAGTGTAGAGCATTGTAGCTGGATGGGATAAATATATGAGTATATAAACACACAGTACGGAGCATTGCAGCTAGATGGAATAAATATGTAAATATATAAACAGTGCGGAGCAATGTAGCTAGATGGAATAATATGTAGATATATAAACACACAGTACGGAGCATTGCAGCTAGGTGGAAAAAATATGTAAATATATAAACACACAGTGCAGAGCAATGTAGCTAGATGGAATAATATGTAGATATATAAACACACAGTGTGGAGCATTGTAGCTAGATGGAATGAATATATAGATATATAAATATAAACATAAACATAAACACACTCAGTGCGGAGCATTGTAGCTAGATGGAATAAATATGTAAATGTATAAACACACAGTGCAGAGCATTGTTGCTAGATGGGATGAAACAGCACAACCGTCTACTTAGTTATCCTACATGGTATGATTATGTGCCTATACATATTCTCACCCTCCGTAGCTACCGGCATTTTCCTAGTTGTATGCCGGAGGGGACCATTGTGTAAGTCTATTGCATCTTTTGCATTCAAAAAACTATTAGGTTTATTTTAGCACAGAAACCCAAGATTTGAAACAGAAACTCAAAGACAATCAGCACTTTAATATTGAGGTGCAGGATATTAAAAGGGAGTTCTGTGCTGTAAAAGTGAACAAAAGTCAGGGCCCTGATAAGATATGTGGCCGATTGGTAAAGTCCTGTGCACGGGAATTGAGTCTGTATTTCATTACATTTTCAATAAGTCCTTACAGACACAACATGTGCCTAAGATCTGGAAAGATGCCGTGGTTGTCCCCGTTCCAAAATCCAGCTGTCCTAAAACAGTAAACGACTTTAGACCAGTTGCTTTGACTTCAATTTTAATGAAAATTTTTGAAAAACTGGTCAGATTTGAGGCCCTAAAGCAGACTGAACATGCATTGGATCCTTTGCAGTTTGCATATAGGCCTCACAAAGGAGTGGAGGACGCCACTGTCACTCTGTTTAACATGCTTTTTAAACATCCGGATTTTAATGGGACACACACCAGGCTTTTATTTGTGGACTTTTCCTCCCTTGCACTCTGGTCAATTTCCCTAAAAATGCCAAAAAATAACATACCCAAAGTAAATCAAAAGCTGTTCTTCAACCCCTTGCAACATCTTCATGGGGTTGGTCTCATTTAAAAGAAAACACTTTGAATTTTTTGGCAAAACAGTCATAATCTCTCTAAGTGCTCCTGCCACTGAGTAACAGTCATCTAAACATACTGAATCTGAAGAAAATAAAGTTCGCCTGAGTGTTTTTTTTTTAGATACAAATGCTTGCAAATAACACACAGCTGTCAGATACTGGCTGGAAAATGCAACAGAAATGTAGAACCAAGTGTTATCAAGCTGAGGTCAAAATTTTGTAACAATACCACAAAAAATGAATATATTACACAGCTTTTTTCTCAGGTTGTTCCCAGGCGTTTTTGAACTGTGCCAAATGGCACAGTTTGGAAAAACGTCTATAACTTGCGCGCAGGGGTGGACCAGCACCTGTCATCATGGATCCTGGACTACCTCACGAACCGGCCTCAGTTTGTGAGAACCCGGGACTGTGTGTCCGACACGATCATCAGTAGCACGGGGGCCCCCCAGGGAACGGTGCTGGCTCCCTTCCTGTTCACTCTTTATACTGCGGACTTCTCACACAACACAACACACTGCCATCTACAGAAGTTCTCTGATGACTCTGCGATCGTTGGCCTCATCTCCAATGGAGATGAAGCTGAGTACAGAGGGCTTATCCAGGACTTTGTGGACTGGTGCCATCGGAACTGCCTCCAGATCAACGCGAGGAAAACTAAGGAGCTGGTGGTGGACTGCCGCAGGCATGGGCAGCCCCTCACAGTACCAGTAAATATACAGGGAACAGACATCGAGATGGTGACATCCTATAAGTACCTGGGTATTCATCTGAACAATAAACTAGACTGGTCACACAATACTGATGCACTCTACAAGAAGGGATAGCGCAGGCTGTTCCTGCTGAGGAGACTCAGGTCTTTTGGTGTACAAGGGGCGCTGCTGAAGTCATTCTATGACACGGTGGTGGCATCAGCCATCACTTTTGGAGTGGTCTGTTGGGGCAGTGGCATTACTGCAGCCGATAGGAAGAGACTGAACAAACTGATTAAGAAAGCTAGCTCTGTCCTGGGGCAGCGCCCTGATCCGATGGAGGAGATAGGAGAGAGAAGGACGGTGGCTAAACTGTCATCTCTGCTGGAGTCCGAGTTCCACCCTATGCAGGACATACTGAATGCACTGAGGAGCTCATTTAGCAGCAGACTACATCATCCCAGGTGCACAACCGAGAGGTTTCGTAGGTCCTTCCTACCAACGGCTGTCAGACTGTACAACCTAAGCAGGGCTGCTCGCAGAGATAGCAAAAAGACGTAACAAACTAATAGTTTTTTGAATGCAAAAGATGCAATAGACTTACACAATGGTCCTCTCCGGCATACAACTAGGAACTTACCGGTCGCTATGGAGGGTGAGAATATGTATGGCACATAATCATACCATGTAGGATAACTAAGTAGACGGTTATGCTGTTTCATTCCATCTAGCAACAATGCTCTGCACTGTGTGTGTTTATATATTTACATATTTATTCCATCTAGCTACAATGCTCAGCACTGGGTGTGTTTATATATTTATATATCTACATATTATTCCATCTAGCTACATTGCTCCGCACTGTGTGTGTTTATATACTTGCATATTTATTCCACCTAGCTGCAATGCTCCGTACTGTGGGTGTTTATATATTTACATATTTATTCCATCTAGCTACAATGCTCTGCACTGTGTTCATATATTCATATATTTATTCCATCCAGCTACAATGCTCTGCACTGTGTGTCTGTGTGTGTGTGTATATATATATATATTTTATAGTAATACGTACATATGTATATTAGCTGCTCTTGCTTGCTTGTTTTTTTTTTTTTTTTTTTTTTTTCTTGCCTTCTGATTGTTGCTCTGAGTGTTGCTATCCCTGTGCTGTTGCAATCCTGGAATTTCCCCGTTGTGGGACTAATAAAGGCTTATCTTATCTTATCTTATCTTAACTTTTGAATGCTTCAACATAGAAGCTTCATCTTGGGCTCTAATGAAAGGTGACACTCAGGGCTGTGTGTGTGTGTGGGGGGGCTGTTTGTTCATTCATGAATGAATGAATGAACAAACAAGCCCCCCACACACAAAGAAGCATGCCATGTAAAAAATGTGTGGCCTTTTTTTTACAAGAAAAAATAACTTACAGTGCAATAAAAATTATACTAAAATATCTGCAATGTAGAGGATAACAACTCAAACCCCCCCCCCCCCCCCCAGCTACAGAGGAGCTCGGCGCACAAAAAACGGCACCGTTGTAATTACCGATCAGTCAAAAGTCATTTTTATTACTATTTTCATTGATAAAGAATAATTTAGCTTATAACACTTACCTGTCCACAACAGCAGTGTCGTTGGCGAACATCTGTTCCTCATTGTCAGATGAACATGAAGCTGTTCCGCTTATTACGGACTCGTGGTTCTGGTCACGCGACCCGGTCAAACCATCTCCGCTTCCATGATTGCGGTTTTGGCGAAACATTTTTCAAAACAAATAAGAACAGTAGTAATAAAAAAAGACTGGCTAACGCTACCGTTACACACAGGTCTCAATGTGTGTCACCGTTAGGTTTTCAGTCATTGGCTCTTCAAGGTTTCAGAAACCCAATTCAAGGCTCTTATTAGTCAAATGAGAGGTCAATCAAATCTAAACCAATCAAAACACTCCTTTGGCTTTCTGTTCGCGGCTGTGTCTGTACTGGAAGAACGGAAATGCAGCTTTTTTTTTCAGTGCGCACTGAGACACACAGTGCGCACTGAGACGCACTAGGACGCAGAGACGTGACCGCCTGCGGTATCCCGGAGTGCAACAGGTTAATACAATCCAACCTCATATTTTAGTTGAAAGGCTCCTGCAACAATTTGATTTGAGCAATAATCTGGTGGGTTGGATTCTGGATTTCTTAACCAACAGGACACAGAGAGTAAGGGTCAATGGTACATTGTCTGACCCAAAGTGCTCTTCTACTGGCTCTCCTCAGGGGTGTGTGTTGTCACCACTACTCTTCATCCTGTACATGTGTCGGAGCAGACATGACAACAGACACATTATAAAGTATGCTGATGATTCATTTATTGTCAGTCTCCTCCAGGATGGTGAGAGTGGCTACGGCCCAGTAGTTGATTTTGTTCACTGGTGTGAGGATTCCTACCTGCAGCTGAATACGACAAAAACTAAAGATATGATTATTGACTTTAGGAGGAAAACTCCCAGGCACAAAGTCACCGTACTAAAAGGCCAGACCACTGAATGTGTACAATCCTACAAATATCTTGGGACGATTATTGACAGTAATTTAAACTTTGAAGAGAACTGTGAAAGGGTGTGCAAAAAGGGTCAGCAACATTTGCATTGTTTAAGGAAACTTGCACGCTTCCAGATTGACCGAACCATAATGACAATGTTTTATCGGGCTTTTATTGAATCTGTTTTATCCTTTTCTTTAGTGTCATGGTTTGGTCAGATAAAACTGAAACAGAGGAAATCCTTGGATCGGGTAGTTAGATGGTCCAGTCGTTTGCTTGGTGAGTCACAGCTGAGCCTGACATCCCTGTACACCAGACAAGTACAGAGGATTGCTACCTCCATTTTAAATGATGACTCCCACCCTTTGCACGGCCACTTTCAGCTTCTTCCCTCAAGACAGAGGTTTGCTGTCCCAAAAAGTAAAACCCAGCGCTACAAAAACAGCTTTGTTCCTGCTGCTGTCAAAGAGTTCAACAAGTTGTAACAACATATTGCACATAATTTAGTTACATATTTATTAATTCCATTTTATATTTACTTGTTTTTGTAGGATTTTTATTTGGGTTCTAAATCTTTTATTGGGTTTTAGACCTTTGAGTTTTTAACCTCTCTGACTAGTCTTTAACTTTTTAATATGACCCTTCTCTCTTATCTCTGTTTTTTCTCTCATCTCTTTGTCTTATATCCTGATTGATGGAGCCTTGAGTATTTTTATCTTGTTTATAGTCAGCTTCATGTGCGCCTGTGTTAGTGTTTATGTTGAATGTAATTGTGGTTTGTAAATATGGATGTCACCAGACTGCAAAACAAATCTACCTACGGGTACAAATAAAGTAACCTGAACCTGAACCTGTTTATGTGTTATATATGTCACCAGAATGAAGGCTGCATGAAGCAAAATAATAAATAAAAAATAATAACAGTTTGCTTCCTAAGACTTCATGATTTTAGAAAGATATCATATAGTTTTTTGGATTTTTTTGCATTCATTGCACTGCCTTGGAACGATATATCGACTAGTAGCTTCAGCATGCATTAATTTATAAATTATCACAAAATATAGATCAATAACATTTCGAACAATTGTGAGAAAAGGTCTGTACGTGTTAAGTTAAATAACAAGCATTCAGGGCATCACAGCAGCATGAGCATTCTAATTTTGGGGTAAAACGAAGAGCTGTAGCTGTCTGTTTTACCCCGACATTAGAACATCCAAGCACGGTGTTGTGGTTCTGTGTGGCTCTGATTAGATTCTACATCTGCTCTGAGGTAAATCTGATTATGTCCAACATCTTGTAACAAAATGCATCCAACTTTATTGCAGTGGAGACATTAATATATCTCAGAGCTTTTGTTTGTTTACAGCTTTAGCATCTTAGCAGCGGAACTGCTAACATGCTAACAAACGGAGTTACTGTCTGCGAGACCACTTTTTAAGGTCACCTTCCAATCCCTAGATAGTCGTGGGAAGTGGTATGATTATATTAGTGTTTTTGAAGTGTAAAAGGCCGTGCTCCCGCATTTCTGATGCCGAAGTCATTGTTTTTTAACAAGGAAAAGTGTCCCATTTCAGTGACAACCATACGTTCTAAACTAGTACCAGAAGTTGCTACCATAATTCATGCAAGGCATCATGGGGCCAAGGAATAAGGTGGATTGGAACATAAATACAGTAAGGCTGCGTGTCCACCAAACACGTTTTTTGTCACCGGACCACCCTGAGTATTTTTTTTCAGCGTTTGTGGGCGGCACTCTGGGAAAAAAAAGTCTGTGCCCTGTATCCCAGCAACAGCTATTCACTCGCAGCTCAACACTTCCGCTTTTCCTATTGTCAGACTTTCTACTGATTTTTTAATAATGGTGGTCCCTCGTCTCGAGGATAACATGCATGTGCAGCTATCTGTGAACTTGTAGATGGCTCTGCAGACCAAGTCTGGACTTGCAAAGCCTGGAACAGATAGGGCACAGGAATTCCGCTGTTGTTGCAGGGATGGACGTTGCTCTGTGGCAACGTTCTCCGGCAGCCTGTGCCTGGTTGCGGCAGTCCTCCTCTAGTAACGTTTGCGGGGGCGACCTCATTTTCTGTGCCCCTGCAGAAGCTCACCAAACAGCAGCTGCTTTGGGATGCGGTGGTCTTCCATCCTGATGACATGGCCTGTCCAGCGGAGCCGTGTCTTCAGAAGCATTGACTCAGTGGGGACAGACCTGGCTCTGTCAGAAACTTCTGTGTTGGTGACCCTGTTCTGCCATTGTATGCCAAGGATGGAGCATAAAGCACATTAATGGAACTTCTCCAGCTGTTTCAGATGTCGCCGATAAGCCGTCCATGTCTCACAGCCCTATAGAAATGAGGTAAGGACGACAGCATTGTGCACTTTGAGTTTTGTGGCCAGGGTAATATTGTGATGGTTCAGTACCCTGTTGCAAAGTCGTCCGAGAGCTTGGCTTGCTTCGCTGATTCTGGCTGAGATCTCTTTGTCCAGAGAGCCATCACTGGATATTACGCTTCCGAGGTATGTGAAGCTGTCAACAGATTTCAGCTCTGTGTTGTCAATCACGATAGTGGGCTGTGGAGCATTCGAGTTTGGTGCAGGCTGGAATAGCACCTCAGTTTTTCTCAGGCTAATGGTGAGACCAAACTGCTTTGAAGCCTCAGAGAACTTATTCAGCATAGTCTGCAGATCCTCTGGCTTGTGAGTCATCAGTGCACAGTCATCTGCAAAGAGAGCTTCCTGGATGAGACTGGTGAGCATCTTTGTTTTAGCAGTCAGTCTGCGCAGGTCGAACATGGACCCGTCATAACGGTAGCAAATGTACATGCCCTCTTCTAGGTCCTGCACTGCTTGCCTGATGACACAGGCGAAGAACAGCTTGAACAGGACTGGAGCCAGAACGCAGCCTTGTTTCACTCTAGTGGAAATGTCAAAGGGTTCTGAATGTTCACCACTGGAGAGCACCTGCTCAGTCATACTGTCGTGGAAGAGCCTGATGATCTGGATGAACTTGCGTGGACAACCAAAGCGAGCGAGCACTGACCAAAGGGCCTCCCTACCGACAGAATCAAATGCCTTGGTCAGATCGATGAAGACAGAGTAGAGGTTTAGATTTTGCTCTCAGCATTTCTCTTGTACCTGCCTCTCTGTGAATATCATGTTGACTGTGCTGTGACCCGGGTGGAATCCACACTGAGCCTCTGGTAGGTTGGTCTCTGACAGCATGATGAGTCTGTTCAGGATGAGCCGAACAAAGATCTTGCCTGCAGCTGACAGGAGTGAGATGCCCCTGTAGTTTCCACATTCGGCTTTGCTGCCCTTGTTCTTGCACAGTGATACAATCAAAGCATTGCGGAAGTCTTCTGGCATCTTCTCTTGCTCCCAGATAAGCTGTATTATGTCATGGAAGACTTTAATAGCTCCTGCTTTAATAGCTCCTGGACCAGCAACTTTATACTGTAGATCTCTGCTGGAATGCCATCCTTTCCAGGTGCCTGGTCAGAGTTTGTCTCATTGATGGCCTTGGTAAGCTCCTCAATTGTGGGAAGTTGGTCAAGTTCTTCCCTGACTGGCTGTTGAGGGATTTGGTCCAGAGCTGTAGGACTGACTGTTGATGGCCTGTTTAGCAGAGCTTTGAAGTGCTCAGCCCATCAATTCCTCAGGCCCTCCTGGTCCTTGATCAGCATGGACGCGTCTGCTGACAGCAAGGGAGTAAGTCCCAACTTGGAATGTGCATAGATGGTTTTCAGGGCACTAAAGAACTGTTTGGAATTGTGGGCATCAGCATAGTTCTGAAGCTTCTAGTTGGAGCATGGAATGTCTGCACCTTGTTAGACAGGGACAACACTGCAAGACCAGAGAGAAGAACAGCCTTGGTTGCAAAGGAGCTAGGGCGTTACCAGATTGACATCGCTGCATTGAGCGAAGCATGTCTTGCTGATAAGGGAATGCTGAAAGAAACTGGGGGTGGTTACACTTTCTTTTGGTGAGGAAAGCTCGAGACTGAAGCCAGAATACATGGAGTGAGGCTTGCTGTCAGAACCAGTCTGACAAAGTCCATTCCCTCTCTACCTGTCGGGATCAACGAGCGCCTTATGAAGCTTTGCTTCCCACTGGACAAATCGCGCCATATAACCATCGTCAGTGCCTACGCCCCTACACTTACCGGCACTGATGAAGCCAAGGAGCAATTCTATGAAGACCTTGACCAGCTCATAAAATCCACCCCTGCCAGTGACAAGCTGTTGATTTTGGGTGACTTCAATGTGAGAGTCGGAAAGGACAGAGACAACTGGAGAGGTGTACAAGACCCCATGGCGTGGGAAACAATAATAGCAATGGCCTGCTCCTCCTTAGCAAATGCGCAGAACATGCACTGTGCATCACCAACACCCTCTTTTGTCAAGCCGACAAGTTTAAGACCACTTGGATGCATCCAAGATCTAAGCAGTGGCACCTGATAGACTACATCATAGTCAGGCAGAGAGACATACAAGATGTACAGATCACACGCGCCATGAGAGGCGCTGAATGCTGGACCGACCACACACTTGTATGAACAATCCTGCAGCTACATATCACACCCACGCAGCGACGGTGTCCCAAGACCGTTAGGGCTGTGTTTAACACTGCAAGACTGAGACATGACCTACATTGTCAGCAGTTCCAGGCAGCACTAGATGAGAACCTCAAGGCAGGAGCACCACCTGCTGAGGACAGCATGGAGAAGTGGCAAGCGTTCAAGAACATTGTCACCGAGACTGCCAAGACCATCCTCGGTCCAAAACAGCGCATGCACCAGGATTGGTTTAATGAGAATGATGAACAGATCACCCAGCTCCTGCAAGAGAAAAACACTGCCTGTGTGGCCTGGCAGAATGACCCCAGTTCCATCTCCAAGGCCGATAGGTACAAACACCTGAAAGGGTGGGCCCAGAAACAGCTGCGTAAAATACAGGACAGGTGGTGGGATAAGAAAGCAGAAGAGGTTCAGAACTATGCTGATTTTTTAATAGCAGTCTCAAAATAACAATGGACAGGAAACGTTTTCTAGCAGCTCTGGATGTAAAATATGATGATACGGAAAGCAGGACTCTTGAGTACAGACTAGTAGCGGCGTCCTATCTCCCGCCCACGCCCGCCCAATCTGACCAGTGATGACATTTAGCCGCATGTCATCCTTCAACCGCTGGCTGTCTGTGTGGTGTCCTGCAAACGATGTGGGCTACATAGACAATTGAAACTCATAAAGGGGAAAACCTGGTCTTATTAGACGAGACAGCGTCCATCCCACTTTGGATGGTGCGTCTCTTTTATCTAACAATCTGGCATCATTTTTATCCAAATTTCCAAAACTTTGACAACTCAGAGTTGGGACCAGGAAGCAGAGTTGCAGTCTTACACGCCTCTCTGCAGCTCCTCTTCATCTGCCACCCCTCAACTTAGCCACTGTCTTCTCCATCAGAGAATCATTGTCTGCTCCCTCCAAAGTAAATAAAAATATAATGTATCAGCATCCCAAAGTGATTAAACAAAAAGTTGGTAAAACTCAAATTAAACATGAAGCCTCTAAATTTAATGACTTGGCCTCTGTTCCTCCTTGTGACGACGGGGTGTCGCCACTATATGGTCTGTGTATTGAATGTTATATTATATGTGTAAAGGATTTATATTTGTAAATGTCAACTTGTATTTGATGGGAAAAATGCACATATAATTGTATAATGTGTTCTGACTAATTGAATCCCTTTTGTGAGATAATTGTGGATTAATTATGTTAATTAGGTGAGGCAATTAATTAATCTTAAAACCACATACCTTTGCCAGCATGCTTCCTGGAGGTATCCGGGAAAAAGACTCCTCAGGGGTTTGAGGGCCTTTTAAAGGATGCCAGCAGGAAGAAATTATATGATGGTTGAGTAGAGGGGAATTTAATATGTAAATAGGGGATTGAAGTATTTAATGTATTATTTATGGTGTATTTATGGTTCTATTTATTCTGTAAATATTCTGGGGAAAATTATTTATATACTTATGACTTTTTAGATATTATTGGGTATGTGGAAAAATATGAAAATGCTTATTGTCTTACCCAGGGTTTTGGTATGCGCCAATT
Source organism: Pholidichthys leucotaenia (assembly GCA_020510985.1). Lineage (NCBI taxonomy): Eukaryota > Metazoa > Chordata > Actinopteri > Cichliformes > Pholidichthyidae > Pholidichthys > Pholidichthys leucotaenia. The sequence continues at coordinate 195,374,631 of CM035846.1, read as the reverse complement.
AGGTGAATTATTTCACTGTGTTTATTAACAGGTGTTTTCATTTGGTTACTGTGGGGTGTCAGATGTGCAATGGAGTGATTGCCTGTGAAGATTATTGGAATAAATGGAAAAATTGCTGATTGCAAACTGTTTGGAAGCCTCCGCTCTTTCTCTGGTGCCTCATCCGCTCAGTCATGTGACACTCCTCATAATTTTAAAATTAAATGTGGTTTGTTAAATATTAGGTCTCTAACTCCCAAGTCTCTGCTAGTCCATGATCTGTTAATTGATCATCAGATTGATTTAATATCCCTTACAGAGACTTGGTTAGGGCAAGAGGATTATGTTGGTTTAAATGAATCAACTCCCTCTGGTTATTTAAACTGTCAAAATCCCAGAAGTTCTGGTCATGGAGGTGGAGTAGCAATAATTTACCATTCCAAATTACTAGTTAATGTAAAGCAAAAAACATGTTATAATTCCTTTGAGGGCCTGGTCCTCAGTATTGGGCATTTTAGCAATTTTAGGTTAAACCCAATTTTATTTGCCATAGTTTATCGTCCTCCCTCAGCCTACTCAGAGTTTTTATCCAAATTTTTCCGAATTCTTAGCAGATTTAGTGCTGAAATCAGATAGAATAATTATAGTAGGGGACTTTAATATACTAACTAACTAACTAACTAACCTGCACTTATATAGCGCTTTTCTAGTCACAAAGACCACTCAAAGCGCTTTCACTAGTACTAACCCTCTACTCTAAGGGCCTATAGGAAACAGATGTCTAGGGACAATTTAGAACAACCAATTAACCTAACATGCATGTCTTTGGATTGTGGGAGGAAACCGGAGCCCCCGGAGTAAACCCACGCAGCACAGGGAGAACATGCAAACTCCATACAGAAAGGTTCCACCCCCTGCCAGCCTGGGGATTTGAACCAGGAACCTTCTAGCTGTAAGGCAACAGTGCTAACCACTGCACCACCGTGCTGCCCAACTTTAATATACATGTAGATGTAGATACTGATTGCCTTAATATGGCATTTAATTCAATATTACACTTGATGGGGGTTTTCTCAGAAAGTAGGAAATTCTACCCATTATCTTCACCACACGTTGGACCTTGTGCTGACATATGGCATAGAAATAGCAAATCTGGTAGAGTCTCCTCATAACCCAGTACTGTCAGACCATTGCCTGTTAACCTTTGATTTTATTATTTCTGACTATTTGGCTCCTAAAGAAAAATATTACTACGGTAGATGCCTCTCAGATGATGTTGTTACCAAATTTATGTAGATTGTTTCCTCTATGCCATGTTGTGATGATGGGATGTCACCACTGTATGACTTGTTGTATTGTGTGATTATGCTATATTTGTAATGTTGTAAATGTCAGTATGATTATTTGTTAAAATGCACACAGTATTTTGGGATTTGTCTTTGTTAATTTGAATGCCCTTGGGAGATAACTATTATGGTTAAGTATTTGGTAAAATAATTGATAAAGGATTTATTTCACATACCTCTGCCAACATGCTTCCTGTGGGTGGCCAGGCAAAAGACTCTGTGAGGGGTTGAGGGCCATTATTTATTTATTTAGCGAATGCAAAGTCCTTAAGCCAAGCAGTTGCCTCCTGGTTTGCTGTATGGAGGGTGTGTAATCCTCCTTCCAGTCTTTGGAGCGGGCAAACCTCTATGATGTGTTCCATTGTTTGCTCCTCTCCACATGCGCACAGTGGGCTAGGGCTACTGCCCCATCTGTGAAGGCTGGCCAAGCAGGGGCCATGTCCAGTCCTGAAGCGATTGAGTGTAGACCACCGTCTCCTTGGGAGGTTAGTGCCCGGGACCTGTTGGTTGGGGTTTATCACCAGCTGTTTGTTTGGGACCTCCTTGGTCTCCCATTCCTCTTGCCAAGCTGTCTGGATGGTAAAGTCAGCTGGGGGAGGGTTTTTCCAAATCGGCCGTCTGGATGAAAGTCGGGCAGTGGGTGGGGTGTAGATATCTGCATGGATTGGCAAGTGAGGAAAATCTTTAACTTTTTGGAGCATCCTTTGAGTTAATGCTGCTCGCCGGATGTGTGGAGGGGCTATGTTTGACAGTACAGAGAGCCAGGGGAGTGGTGTTGAGCGGATTGTTCCAGTTATAGTTCTCATGGTTGAGTTGAGCTGGGTGTCTACATGGTGTGTGTAAGATGACCTGGACCAAACAGGGGCACAATATTCTGCTACAGAGTATGAAAGGGCCAGTGCTGAGGTGCGCAGGGTGGAGACTGCCGCCCCCCATTTTGCACCAGCGAGCTTGCAGAGCAGGTTGTTTCGTACCTTCACCTTAGCAGCCGTCCCCTTTAGATGTTCCTTGAAGGATAAGGTCCTATCAAGGGTCACTCCAAGATAAGTTGGATTTGGGGCATGCTTAAGCTTGAGTCCGCTTAGGTGGATGTTTAGTTCTCTGGCAGCTTTTGCATTGTGGAGATGGAATACACTGGAGACGGTTTTTGCTGGGCTTGGTTTTAGGCGCCAGATTTTGCAGAACTGGTCCAGTTTGGCAAGATCTTCCGTGAGCACCCGTTCCAGTGGTTCAAAGTCTGGTGCTTGGAATGCCAAACAGATGTCATCTGCATAGATGAATTTGCGGGATTTTGTAGTAGGCAGGTCGTTTATGTAGAGGTTGAACAGAGTTGGAGCTAGAACTGAGCCTTGTGGGAGTCCGTTTTTCTGCATTCTCCATGCACTTGTGTTCTGACTGAGGTGGACTCTGAACCTTCGGTTGGTCAGCAGGGTTTTTATAATTGCTGTTGCCCAAGCAGGGATCGCCTTTATAAGTTTCAGGAGGAGGCCTTTGTGCCAGACCGTATCATAGGCGGCTGTAAGATCGAGAAACACAGCCCCTGTCTTCAGTCTGCTCTCGAAGCCATTTTCGATGAAGGTGGTTAGGGCCAGTACTTGTTCTCCTGTACTGCGGTCCTTGCGGAAACCTGCTTGATCCACACTTAGAATATCCTCTATTTCTGGGGAAATGCGTTGCAGTATTAGGCACTCCATGATTTTGTAAGGAACGCCGAGTAGGGAGATTGGGCGGTAGCTTGCTGGTAGTTTGTGGTCTTTGCCAGGTTTTGGGATGGCAATGACCTTTGCTGTCCGCCATTTCTTTGGGATCGAGTTTGTTTGTGTGATCCTTGTGAAGAATTGTGTCAACCAGGTTAGGGCTCGGGGGCCAAGATTTTTCATGAATTCTGGGAAGATGTTATCGTATCCTGCTGCCTTTCCACATTTCAGGCCCTGTAGGACTTTCTCCAGTTCAGCAGCCTTGAAGGGTTCAGGGTTCGTTTCCTCTACAGGCATTTTTTGGTGTTTTTTTAGCTCAGTTGTAACTGCTCTTCTGGTGTCTTTGTCTTGGGGTGCTTTGGCAATAGTCAGTAGGTGGGATGCAACTTGGTTGGGTGTGACGGATGCTCGGCTTTGGCTAGGGGGCTTCTGTGCAGCTCCTAGGCGACGGATGAGGCTCCAACATTTCCTGCTAGAGTGGGTAAAGCTCCGGTCAGCAACTGTCTCCTCCCATTTCTTTCGCCGGGCTGTATTTAGCGATTCAATGAGATGGTCTGCTATCTCTGGGTCCCCTGATGTTTGATAGGATTGTAGGAGGGCAGCACTTTCTCCATCCAAACATGGGACATAGAGGGGTCGGTAGCCTCGTGGGATTGCAGTATGGGCAGCCTTGAAGATTGCGCTGCAGAAGTGGTTGTATGCTTCATCTACAGTGATGGTGTGGAGTGGGATGGTAACAACGCTCCGGTCCAGAGTTTCACTGAATTTCTTCCAGTTGGCTTTGCGGAAGTTCCAGCGCATCTTTCTTGGGCTGTTTATGACTGGAAGTTGTAGGCCAATGTGTACAAGCAGGGGCCGGTGTTGGCTGTGTGGAAAATCATCAAGAATGAGGATCTGTGTAGGATATGGCTCCCCATTCAAAGAGCTGACCCAACACAGGTCAGGAGAATAGTCCTTCTTCCACCTAGCAGAGTGGAAGGTTCCTCTTTGTTTGGGGTCGTATATCAAAGCGAGGTCATTTCTGGATGCCCAGTCTGAAAGTGCCTCCCCATCACTGTCCACTGCTGGGTACCCCCAGTCAGGGTGATGGCTGTTAAAGTCCCCCACATAGATGGCAGGGTGGGGTAGGGTGGGTAAGACCTGCAGATCCCAGTTGGCATTAGGGGGCTTGTACACATTGACAATATGGAAGCCACCAATGATTATGGTGTCTGAGAAATGTGTTGTTTTCAGGTGATTTGCTTCAACTATGTCAGAATGCACATAGGTGGCACGTCCATGTTTAGCATGTAGAACATAGCACAGGAGGTCAAAGCCTTTGATGGTGAAGCGGCCAGCTTCCTCTGTGCCAATATGAGTCTCTTGGAGGCAGATTACATCAATTGAATGTTGGAAGGCGAGGACTTCAATAAGGCTTCGCTTGGCTGCAGATAGGCCTTCAACGTTTAGTTGTAATATGCGAAGGGCAGATCCTACCACAAAGTGCTTTTGGGGCTGTTTGCTTTCGGCTTTAGGACTGTGACTAGGATTCTTCTTTGACTTGGCACAGCGGCGTCGTCTCTTCGAATTTAGTCTGCTGGTAGGATCATTAGCTTCCCCAGGGGAGCCCGGGTACTGGCGGAGGGCGCGACGAGAACGCTGATCCATTGCCCCCCAATGGAGCAATTGCCCCCAATAGATCAGGGCCATTTATAGGACACCAACAGGAAGGAAACATGTATGGTAAGTTAGAGGGGTGGTTTAACATTTGTAAATAGGGGTTGAAATTATTTATTGAATTATTTATATTGCTATTTATTGTATGTTATTTATATTTATATTGTATATATTTGGGGAAATTATTTATGTATTTTTAGATGTTAGTGGGTATGTGTTAAGAATAGGAATGTTGATTGTTTTACCTGGGATTATGGTAGGGGCTAATCAGCCCTAATTATCTCGTATATTATATAACAGGTGTGAGATATCGAGTAAGTGATTGCAGATGGCTGATTGCAGATTGTTTATTGCTTATTGTTCTTGGTATGCTTCTTGGTTGGCAAAGTGCATTTTGTTTGAAGGATTGTGTCAGATGTTTTCCTGGAAACTTGTAAGTTAATGAAATAAAATAATTGAAAATTGGAACTGAAGATCTTGCCTCAGACCGCGCCACTTTGTCACATTTGGTGGCAGCGGTGGTCCGTTGCCGGGACGTCGTGGCGTTTGGGGGACGGAAGGACTCATGTCAAGGAGGAAAGCGAGGCAGGAGGAGCAGCCTGACCTAGACGCAGGTATGGCGGCTGAGGACCCGGGAGTCAGCGGACTGGGCGAGCTCGAGGAGCTAACGAGCCTGGTGAAATCTGTGGTGCGTTCGCTGACTCTCAGAGATCGCCAGCTGGAGGAAGAAGCCTCTCTCTGTGACCAAAGGTGGCAGGCTGTGAATGAGCAAATTCGTCGGGTGCAGTTGCAGGTTACGGAGCTGAGAGAGGAGTACAGGAGCCGGGCAGAGCATAGTGGTGATGACGGCACTTCGGGGGAGGACCCCAGGGTGACGGCCAGTCGGGTCGGCCCGCAGGAGGAAGATTTGCCGTTGCAGGTGCAGCCGAGGAGGACACCAGTGCACCACGAGCCCAGGCTGAATCCTCTCTCAACCGGGGACGATATCAAGCATTACCTGACAACGTTTGAGAGGATCGCTACAGTCTGCCGCTGGAGGGAAGAAGAGTGGGCTATCCATCTTGCTCCTCTACTTACAGGTAAAGCGCGGAGCGCATATGTACTGATGGATGTTGCTGACACGGATGATTATGGGAAAGTCAAAGAAGCTATTTTGAATAAATATGAAATCACATCTGACACATATAGGAGGAGGTTTCAGTCCCTGGACATTCATCAGGACGAAATCCCTCGTGAACTTTATATACGCCTAAAAGACCTGTTATATAAATGGATTAAACCAGAGACCCTATCTTTAAAAGACATTGTGGAACAACTAATTTTGGAACAGTTTTTGCGCATGGTGAACCCGGAACTGGGAGTCTGGATACAAGAGCGGGACCCGAAGACTGCAGAAGACGCTGCTCGTCTGGCGGAGGTTTTTCTGTCAGCCAGGTCTGGGAGCAGGAGACCTACTCTCGGCCGTGACAGATTTTTCACCACTCGGAGTGAGTTTAATGAGGGTGAAAGGGGTGGTCCAGCTCGAAATAGGTTGTATTCCAGGCCCAGTCAGATCACAAACAGCAGACATGATAATAGCAAAAAGTCACGAGTTGTTGCAAATAAGGATATACGCTGTTATCAGTGTAATAAAATCAGTCACACCCAGTATTCATGTCCTGCCACAAAACATCAGAAACTGTCACTATTATGTTCAGTTCCTAGACCCACTTGTTCAGCCTCAGTGCATAGTGGAGTGTATAAAACAAAGGTGTTGCTTAATGGTCAGTGTGAAGAGGCCCTGTTAGATTCAGGCTGTTTTCAAACAGTTGTGGTACCTAGTTTGGTCCCTAGAGATGTGTGGAATGAGTCAGAAATAAATATCAGTTGTTTCCATGGGGATAAGAAACTGTACCCGACCGCTGAGGTTTATTTAACAGTAGGGGGTCAAACTTATCTCCTTCCTGTAGCTCTTTTGCCTGATTTGCCTTATCCTGTTATTCTTGGCAATGATGTTCCAACTTTGCTGGACATCATAAAACAGGCTAGAGAGGAACAAATGGAGGAGAGACAGGCAGGTGGCGCTGTTGAGGAGTTGAGGAGATTGTAAATTGAGGGGAGAGTAAATACACCTGTGGTGAAAAATTGTAATATGGTGACAACTAGGGCACAGAGGGCACAGAGGGCTGCCAATGCTCTTCAGGAATTACCATTTTATGATTCTGAGATAGAGGCAGGCCCTATTAAGCAACCCAAATCCAAGGCTCAGAAGAGAAGAGATAAGGTATTAGCGTCAGCAAAGAACTTGGGTGAAGAAACATCACAGCTAAATCAGTCAGTAGAGTTTAGATAGATAGATAGATAGATAGATAGATAGTTTATTTCGAACACAAAATATAACAAATACAAGCAAATGGCAAATGCAATAAAGTAACATTATACACTGTTCGAAAGGGAGAAGGAAGAAGTGAACACTTATTAATTCCATCTCCTCTTTTCCATAGATACACCCATGTGAATTTTATACAAATTACCACCTTTAAGACCCCAAGTAAACAATTTACTGTATTTTTTACAAATCAACATTAACACCCATCCATTCTAACATACAATGATGTCCATACAACAAAACCAGCCTCAAACAACACAGATATACACAGTGCTGTCCTACCCACCATTCCATAGTGTCCCATAATATCCCAGAGTGAACATAATGAATCGTACATATAACTACTACCCTTCTAACATATACCCTTTCGACTTCCGGTTATGGCGGCCGCCTAGAAGGACACGTATCACTCTGCTCTGCCCCTGGAAATAAAAATTCGGCAAATAACTCTCTCATTTGGAACAGAACTTTTCCCAGCGTTTGGGTGAGGATATGCCGGTGAAGACTAAGGCTGGGAAATCAGGAGGGGGAAAAATTGAATCGCCGAAGCAGTCCAAATTAACGGACTTTAAAGTTTGTGGCGCAGTAGAAAAAGCTGCGGATATGGCGGATGAAACTAGCGGTGGTGCAGTAACTGCTGCTGCTGACGATGGCGGCACAGGTGCAGTGCTGGCTGCCATTAGCTCAATGAGAGCAGACTTTTCCGCTAAACTTGATGGGATTATGGCAGCGTTGGATGCAATGAGAAAGGAGTTGGGTGACTGCGTGGAGCGAGTGACGCAGGCGGAGCTTCGTGTTTCAAGTGCGGAGGATGAAATTAGCGGACTTCAAATAAAGGTGCGCACTTTGGAAAAAAAAAATAAAGATCTGGAAAATAGCGTTCTGAACTTGGAATCTCGGTCCAGAAGGAACAACCTGAGGCTGGTGGGTTTACCGGAGGGAGCCGAAGGTCGTGATTCATGCTCCTTTTTGGAGGGGTGGATCCCGGAGGCGCTGAACAACGCGGAGCTAAAATCATCAGTCGTCTTGGAAAGCTCCCACCGAATTGGCCCACCGAGAGGTAACAAGGCAGCACCGAGGACGCTAATTATGAAGTTTCTCAGCTACAGAGACAGGATGACGATCTCCAACGCGGTGCGGGCCAAAGGAGAAATTAAATACCAAGATCAGCAGGTGCGGTTCTACCCAGATCTGGCCTCAGGAATCCAACAATTAAGGAAGCAGTTTGACCCCATCCGCAAAGAACTGCGCAACCTTGAGATTCGTCATGGAGTGATTCACCCTGCAAGACTTCTGGTCACATATGAGGGCAGAACACGCATCTTCAAGACCCCCGAGGAGGCGCAGGAGCTCATCAAGAAGATCCAGGAAGAGACTGGTGGGAGCTAAGCATGAACAGAATATAGGGTAGAATATTTGAGCATTTAACTGATTAGAAGCATATAACAAGATTACAAAATATAGAATGTATTACATATTAAAAAAAAAAAAAGTACAAAATTGCTAAAAAAAATTTGGAGTTAAATTGGAAAATTACAGAAGAGAGTTAATGTTACGTTATTAAAAGCAGTAGAGTTAGGGTGATTGGGAGGATGAAGAAGGAGTGGCTTTGGCTGTTCCTCGTGGGTGTGGAACGGTCGATGGCTATATCGGGAGACGGAATTTTTCTTTTGCTTTTGGGGGGATTGCCACAAATGTGGGAAGGGGGAATTTGTTTGTGTGTAGTTTGTAGGGTGAATGTTCAACCACTCATTTTTTTGCTTTTCTGTTTGAGCATGTTTACACTGCAAGGTAATCCCAAACTCCCTATTGATTATAAATCAAAGCGTTAATCTTAATTTAACTTCATGGAATTGCAGAGGTCTACAAAATTTAAAAAAACTTAAACAAGTTATGAATAAAATAAAAGACATGGGTTCAAAAATTGTGTTTTTACAAGAAACTCATCTAATAGAGCAAGATGTAAAAAGAATTAGGAGTAGATGGCAAGGAAATGTTTTCACCTCATCATTTTCATCCCGAGCCAGGGGAGTTATGACTCTCATACATAAATCAGTCCCATTTCAAGTGAAAAATGTAATTGGAGACAAATTTGGAAGATATGTAATCATTCAAGGATCTTTGCTATTAGAAAACATAAATTTGGTGAACTTATATGGTCCCAATATAGATGATCAGAAGTTCTTTGCCAATTTATTTCTTATCTTATCATCACTTACAGGGCAACATATAATAGCAGGGGATTTTAATTGTACATTGAATCCCAGTATAGATAGATCAACAGGACTGGACTGTACGCACAATGGATGTAGGATGACCATTAATCATTTTATGAAAGAATTGAAATTGATAGATATATGGAGAGAAATGAAACCACAAGTTAAAGCATACTCTTGTTATTCCAATACCTACAAGACATTCTCACGTATAGATTATTTTTTGATCTCCACAGAATTAAGGTCCAAGATTCAAAACTGTTTTTATGATAACATCGTGATCTCTGATCATGCACCCTGCTGTCTAATGTATGTAGATAAGAAATTGACAAAGGAACCAGGTAGATGGCAATTTCAGCATAAATGGCTTCAGGATGAGGAATTTGTTAAGTATATAGAAAAACAGATAGATGAGTTCTTTGATATCAATACTACACAAACATCAGCATGTGTAAAGTGGGAGGCTTTCAAAGCTTTTATTAGGGGACATATTATTAGTTATACAGGTTCAAAATCTAAGAAGACTCGAGAGGAGAGAGTCCAATTGGAACATAAAATAAAAATTCTTCAAGAAAGAGTATATGCAGGAAGAGATCCAAGGTTGGAGAACGAATTACTGATTTTGAGAGCTGAATATGACAAAAAATCAGCGAATAGAGCTGCCTCGAGTCTTCTAAGATTGAAACAATCTTTTTATGAACAAGGTGAAAAATCAGGAAAGTTATTGGCATGGCAGATTAAACAATTAGAATCTAAAACACCAATTACCAGTATTATAAGTAACGGACAGGTAGTTATAGATCCTTCAGAAATTAATAGAGCCTTTAGAGATTACTATGAAAAATTATATGATACCAAAAATGAATCTGACTTAACAAAACTACATGGGTTTTTGAATGAACTATTTATACCGTGTATTCCAAATGAAAATAGGGAGATACTGGAGTCTAAAATTAGTCAAGAAGAAGTTGGACTAGCCATTGATAAGATGAAATCAGGAAAAAGTGCAGGACCAGATGGTCTTCCAGTTGACCTTTATAAAAAATTTAAGAATAAATTAACAAAACCTTTTTTGGAAATGGTTTTAGAAGCATTTCAAAATAGTAATTTACCATCATATATGAATAATGCCTTAATTATACTGTTGCCAAAACCAGGTAAGCCCTCTAATAAATGTGAAAATATGAGACCAATAAGCCTATTAAATGCCGACCTTAAGATAATCTGTAAAATTTTAGCAAGACGAATACAAGAAATTTTACCAAATATTATTAATCGAGATCAGAATGGCTTTATAAAGGGAAGACAAGGCTTCCATAATGTAAGAAGACTATTTAATATTATTTATTCTAATAAAGAAACATCGGATACAGCTCTCTTATCACTGGATGCCGAAAAAGCCTTTGATAGAGTTGAATGGCCCTTTCTTTTTGAAGTCTTACAAAGGTTTGGACTTGGAAATAATTTCATAAAATGGGTTCAGATAATATATAATAATGCTACTGCAGAAATTCTAACAAATAACAATACTTCAAAATCAATAAAAATCAATAGAGGATGTCAACAAGGCTGTCCACTTTCACCTTTACTGTTTACTATGGCAATTGAACCTTTAGCGATGGCGATACGTCTACAGTCACAAATATATGGAATTAAAGTTGGACCAACAGAACATAAAATCTCCCTGTATGCCGATGACATAATTTTGTTTATGTCGAATCTTAAAAAATCAATTCCGACCTTGTTGAATTTAATAAAGAATTTCGGGGAAATATCAGGATATGAAATAAATAAAACTAAATCTTCAATATTAATGCTAAATGAGACCCAGAGAAATTACCCAGCCCCTGAGGTAAATCAATTCAATGTTGTAAATCAGTTCAGATATTTAGGAATCCAAATTGTGCCTAAGCTAGAATCAGTCGCCAGTGTCAATTATGAAGCCTTAATGACAGATATTGATGAGTTACTTCAGAGATGGATGTCACTACCAATGTCGATGATCGGGAGAATTAATATACTTAAAAGTAATATCTTACCTAAAATACTTTATTTATTTCAATACATTCCCTTACCACCACCTTTAGATTTATTCTCAAGAATTAAAAAAAAGTTAGTGGAATTTATATGGAACAACAGGAGGGCTAGATTACGTCTGTCTTTATTATATTTACCATTTGATCGTGGAGGTCTGAAATGTCCAAATTTTATGTTGTATTATTGGTCGGCACAACTGAGGTCTATGACATATTATTTTTCATCAAATGATCTCCCTCACTGGACTGAAATGGAATCATACAATTTACCTTTACCTCTTCCCATATTCATATACTCAGATTCAGCAAAAAAATTACAAAAACAAGTTAAAAATCCATTTGTAAAGCATATGATCAAAATATGGTGTGAAGCTAAAAACTATTTAAAAGAACCACAGTTATTGTCACAATTTAGTCCAATATGGGGTAATCAATATTTTAAACCAGGGAGAGCGGACGCTGTATTTAAAGTATGGAATTTAAAAGGGATACAAAAGATTCAGGATTTATATTTGCCATGTGCAGAAAACATAATGTCTTTTGAAGAGTTGAGGATCAAATTTAATCTCAATAGAACACATTTTTTTAAATATCTTCAACTTAGAAACTTTATTCGATCAAATCAAAATAAAGCTCTCACTCGACCTATCTATTCATCCTTGGAAAAAATGTTGATGAAAGATAGTAAAAGAATCAGAATCAGAAAAGGATTTATTGCCAAGTACATTAACAGAACACTGATAACATACGAGAGAATTTGACTTGACACAGTAATGACCTGCATTTCCGTGCCGCGGCGCATCTGAAACGCGCCTATCAGCAGGAGGGTACAGGTAGCATAAAGATAATACAATGGGAAGGAGCAAAAAAATCATTGATTCAAAATACTGGTTACATACTTAATCAATATTAAGAGTTCAAGGGAAAAAAAAGCTCTCATGCACATACATTCGCTACACTCAGAATTTCACAAGACACAAGAGAGCAGTGTACAGTATATCTTTATTCAGTTCATGAATCAATGTGTGTGCGGTGTTGAGCAGTGTTGATGATAATAAGAGAGACCCAAGGACCCTTGGCAGAAGATGTTTTGTCTGTCTGGCGCCCAGTCTTATCTGGCGCTGCAGCTGGCTGTCCAAGGCCTTGTGCTCATGATTTTGAAAAAACACAGTCTGCAGACAGCCAGGAGGAATTTTCATGGGGAATAATAATGCCAAATAGGACTGATCACAGAGAAGACTTGTATTTCTTCTGTAGATTCAGTACATTAATCCTTCATTGCGCAGCTTTGAATTCGTCGTGGTAAGACCTGAGCGAACCCATGATGTAATCCACCTTACGAGACAGTTCTCCAGTAGTCGCTATCAGGGTCTTCTCCAGTTTTTCAATTTGTTGGATGCACCTCGCCTGGCCAGCATTTTGATAGGTTGAATCCATCTTCAGCAATTTGCGGTAAACCAAGACAATCCCGTCCCAATCAGAATTATCCCAATCACCAAGATTACGAAGATAAACAAATCTTCAATATCTTCGATAGAGAGATTAGAGAGACACAGCATTTTCCAATTACCTGTGTCACATAAATAGCCCACTGGAGCCGTTCCAGCGGGGCAGACAGCTTCCCCCGGAGCACTTTTCCTTGTTGAAAAAATAGTGTCAATTGTGTTCAAAGCCCAGCTTATTAACTCTATAATTTCTTTTCGGCGGTCGCAGTTAGACGCAGACAGACAACAGCAAGCTGGGATCCAGTAGTAGGAGGGGAGGAAAAAGTCAGCAGGAGAGAAGAAAAAAGCGTCTACTCTCTTGGGAGGGCGGAAGTGAAGAAAGGGTATTATTTCAGAGTTTTATTTCAGGTATTATTTCAGGTATTATTTCAGAGTTTTATAACTCATTGACACTATTTTCAAGTGAAAATTCACTGAAAAGATTAAACTACTGGAAAGAAGATCTGCAAACTGAAATTTCAGAGGAACAATGGGAATTGGCTTGTACAGAAGCTCAAACCAAATCAATAAATGTACGCCTTAAATTGATACATTTCAAATGGTTAATGCGGATGTATGTTACACCGGAGGAGTTAAATAGATATAACAAAAATATACCAGATACGTGCACAAAATGTATGGAAAGTAAAGGAACTCTATTTCATTGTGTATAAGAATGTTTTGGGAAGAGGTGAGGGTAACAATTGAAAAAATAATCTCAAAACAAATCATATTGAATCCTAAACTGTTTTTGTTGGGTCTGTACCCAGAAAAGCATAATTTTAATAAAAGTGAAAGAACATTCATAGACCTCAGTTTGCTTAATGCCAAAAAATGTATTGCACTATTATGGAAAAAGACTCATAGACCAGATGTGACTCAGTGGTTAAGACAGATGTTAACAAACCTTCCATTAGAAAGAATAACATATATACTGAAATCAAAAGAAATTGTGTTTGAGAATATATGGAGACCTTTTATTGATTATGTAAAAAATTTAAACATAACTCTTGAAGAAGAAGGTGAATGATATGTGTGGACCTTGTAAATTCCAAACTGGTGAACATAATATGTATACTTATGTGTTGGATTGTCTAGACTAAACAGAGGAGCATTGTTGAAGATTTGATTTTGTTGGTGGTTGTTGGTGTTTTTTAGTGCATTTTTTTTTTTTTGTAGTACTTTAGTGTTAGTGCTTGATTGTTTGTATCATGTTTGTTTAAAAAAAAAAAAAGGTTCAATAAAGATATTGTGGAAAAAAACATATACCCTTTCAGCAAATGATGCTTATACCTCTTTTTGAATTGATTTCTGTTTGTACATAGTTTCAGTTCCGGCTCTAGACTGTTCCACAAATCCACCCCACAGACAGATATGCACATACTTTTCTTGGTAGTACGTATCTTGGGTTTTGTAAAGTTTAAGTCTCCCCTCAAATTATGATCATTGTCTCTTTTTTTAAATATTTTTTGTATATTAGTTGGTAGTTGATTATTAATTGCCCTGTACATTACTTGTGCTGTCTTAAATTTAACTAAATCGATGAACTTTATGACATGTGACTTTAAGAACAACGAATTGGTATGGTCTCTATATCCTGCATTGTTTATTATCCTTATAGCTCTTTTTTGTAATGTGCATATTGACTGTAGGTTGGTTTTGTAGGTGTTTCCCCAGACTTCTACACAGTAGTTAAGATAAGGTAAAAACAGTGAATTGTACAATAAGACCAATGATTTATAGTCCATGAAGTGTCTTGTCTTCCCCAGTATGCCTATACATTTTGCTAATTTGGCCCGGATGTGACTGATGTGAGGTTTCCAGCAGATTTTATTGTCAAGCGTCACCCCCAGGAACTTATTTTCCTGTACTGTTTCTATTCTGGTATCATCTATCGTTACCATTATTTCATGATTTATTTTATAATTTCCAAACAACATAATCTTTGTTTTTTTAGATTTAGAGATAATTTATTTTTGTTGAACCACTGCGCTAATTTTTTCATTTCAGTTGTGACCACCTCTAAAACCTGCTGCAAATTCTCACCAGTGCAGAGGATATTTGTGTCATCCGCAAACAAAATAAATTTCAGAATTTTTGATACTTGGCATATGTCATTTATATATAAAATAAAGAGTTTGGGTCCCAAAACTGACCCCTGGGGCACACCACAAGTGATGTCCATGAAGGGTGATTTGTGCTCTCCAATTTGTACAAATTGTTGTCTGTTACTTAAATAACTTTCCACCCAACTCAGTCCAACCCCTCTTATCCCATACCTTTCCAGTTTCCTTAGTAGTATTCTGTGGTCAATGGTGTCAAAAGCTTTCTTTAAATCTATAAATACTCCTACAGCAACATTTTTTTTATCTATACAACTAGTAATTTCTTCTATAAGTTCGATCAGTGCCAAAGATGTAGATTTATCTGCTCTAAAACCATACTGGCTATCTGTCAGGAGGTTGTGTTTTTCAGTGAAATCATCCAGTCTCTTAGTGAAGATTTTTTCAAGTATTTTGGAGAATTGTGAGAGTAAAGAGACTGGCCTGTAATTTGTGAAGCAATGACTGTCTCCTGTTTTGTATAGAGGTATTACTTTTGCTATTTTCATCTTGTCTGGAAATGTACCAGTTTGAAATGACAGGTTACAGATGTGGGTGAGTGGCTTAACAATTCCCTCAATTACTTTTTTCACTATTGTCATGTCAATTTCATTCCAGTCCGTTGATTTTTTGTTCTTAAATTTATTCACAGTCTCGATAATTTCCTTTTCAGTAACTGCACCCAAAAAGATTGTGTTTGGATTTCTATCTTCTATTTCATTCACAGAACCACTGTAGTTTGTTTCTGGTGTCACTATTGATTTTGCTAATTCAGGACCAACGTTTACAAAAAATTTATTGAAACCACTGACCACATCTTCCATATTATTTATCAAATTGCCATTTTCGATAAAATATTCTGGATAATTTGCATTCTTAGGACGATTACTAATAATCCCATTGAGTACTTGCCATATTCCTTTTATGTTATTTTTGTTATCCTCTAGTATTCTGTTGTAATATTCTTTCTTACAGGTCCTCATTATAGTAGTAAGCTTATTTTTGTATCTTTTATATTTGATCTCAGCTTCCACTGTTCTGCATTTAATGAATTGTTTATATAATGTATTCTTCTTTTTACATGCATTTATTAACCCCTTGGTGACCCAAGGAATATTTTTTTTTTGTTGTCTGTCACTGTATTGTTTTATAGGACAGTATTTATTGTACAATGATTGAAATATTTGTAAAAAATTTATCATATGCTCTATTTATGTCATTTTCATCATAAACTATCTTCCAAGTTTGACATCCCTCCTGACATAGCTACATTGCAGAAAGCTGACCCAACACTTAAAACATGGTTTGATAAAGTCTCGGAGATTGAGGGTGTGAAACAGGGTAAAACTGATTGTTTGGCTGAGGCCTTGTATGTCATTAAAAAGGGCATTTTATATCAACAGCACGGTGAAGTTATGGCCATAGCTTTGCCACAGGACCTCACACCAAAGATTATGGAACTGGGACATGTTATCCCTTGGGCAGGTCATCTGGCATTTCAAAAAACTTTGCAGAGAATTGCTAGAAGGTTTGTGTGGCCGGGAATGTATACCCAGATAAAGGAGTTCTGCACAATGTGCTCAATATGTCAGATTACAGCATCTAGGGGAGTAGCACGTGCCCAACTGCAACCATTGCCAATCATCGGAACGCCTTTTGATAGAATAGGGATGGATGTAGTTGGCCCCCTAGAGAGAAGCTCCTCGGGTAATAAATACATTCTAGTAATTTGTGACTATGCTACTCGGTACCCAGAAGCCTTTCCCCTGAAATCTATCAAGGCTAGGCAGGTTGCCAACTGCCTTATCCAGTTGTTTTCAAGGGTAGGCATACCCAGAGAAGTTCTAACAGACTGCGGAACAAATTTCTTGTCAAAACTGTTGCAGCAAGTATATAAACTGTTGGGTATTAAGGGTATTAAGATCACCCCATATCACCCTCAGACTGATGGACTAGTGGAGCGATTCAATCAGACTCTTAAAAATATGCTGCGGAAATTTGTTTCTGAAACGGGCTCAGATTGGGATCAATGGGTACCTTATTTACTGTTTGCTTACCGGGAGGTGCCCCAGGCTTCAACAGGGTTCTCACCTTTTGAACTGCTGTATGGTCCTCAGGTGAGGGGCCCATTGGACTTATTAAAGGAGCACTGGGAGAGTCCACCGAGTGATCAGGACAATGTGGTCTCTTATGTTATTAAGATGAGAGAAAAACTGGATCGAATGACTGCTTTGGCTCAGGAACACATGAGGACGGCGCAGGCCAAACAAAAAACTTGGTATGACAAGAAGGCCAGAAAAAGGGTTTTTCACCCAGGACAACAGGTTTTGTTATTGCTGCCCTCGTGTGACAGTAAGCTGTTGGCTCGATGGCAGGGGCCATATGAAATTTCTAAAAAACTAAGTTCAGTGACATATGAACTATATACAGTATGCCTGACAGGAAGGTAAAATATCAGACCTTCCATATTAACTTATTGAAAGAGTTTCAACAGCCTGGTCATCAGCAGCAGCAACCTGTTCTTCAGGAGACACATCAGCTCTTGATTTGTGCGACGGAAGTGGATGAGGAGAAAGAACAGTCTTTTCCCACAAATATGTCAGAGCCTTACTTATTTGAAGTGTCTCATTTGCAGGTGGATCAGCGGAGAGAGTTAGAGGCACTATTGGATCCAGAATTGTTTCAGGAGAGACCTGGTTTCACCACATTGGTACGTCATAAGGTTTATTTGAAAGAGGAAGCTGTTTCACGTAGAAAATCATTTAGGATCCCAGAACGATTGATACCAAAAATGAAGCATGAAATTGATTAGATGTTGCAGCTGGGAGTGATCGAGGAGTCAGTCAGTGAGTGGTGTAGCCCGATTGTGCTGGTCCCCAAAAAGGACGGCTCATTAAGATTTTGTATTAACTTTAGATACCTTAATACAGTATCTAAATTTGAGTCATACCCCATGCCCCGGATTGACGAATTCTTAGAGAAAGTGGGCAGGGCTAGGTTTATCTCTACTCTGGACCTATGCAAGGGGTATTGGCAGGTGGCATTGGCACCAGAAACAAAGGAACTTACAGCCTTTAAAACACCTTATGGCAGTTTTCAGTTCAGGATCATGCCATTTGGCCTTCAGGGGGCACCTGCAACGTTTCAGCGGCTGATGGACCAAGTGTTAAGGAGAGTATCAAACTTTGCAGCTGCCTATCTGGATGACGTGGTCATTTATAGTCAGACCTGGGAAGAACATTTGATACACCTTAGGCAGGTCCTTCAGTTAATTAAGAGGGCAGGACTGACAATCAATCCACGCAAATGTGCGTTCGGACAGCAGCAGGTGGAGTACCTGGGACATGTGGTTGGTCAGGGGGTCATTAGACCACGAGTAGGTAAAGTGGATGCCATCCGGACCTACCCTGTACCCACCACTAAAAAGAAAGTACGATCATTCATGGGAATGGTAGGATGGTACAGTAAGTTCATCCCCCACTTTGCTGAAAGAGCAGCAGTGTTGACTGACCTCACTAAGGCTTCAGCACCAAATAAGGTAAAATGGACAGAGGAGTGTGACAGAGCGTTTGAGGATCTGAAGAGGGCTATTTCTGGGGAGAAGGTTCTCTACAGTCCAGACTTTGCTCGCCAGTTCATTTTACAGACAGATGCTTCAGGGGTTGGCATTGGAGCAGTACTTCTCCAGGAGGAGAGGGGAGAGAGAGACACCCAGTACTGTTCTTGAGCCGTAAGTTGTTGGACCGGGAGACAAGATATTCTACTGTAGAAAAAGAATGTCTTGCCATGAAATGGGCAATAGGGTCTCTCAACTATTATTTATTAGGGCGTCATTTTTTGTTGGAGACAGATCATCGGGCCCTACAATGGTTGGACAGAATGAAAGATGTAAATAGTCGTCTTACAGGGTGGTATGTGTCCCTCCAACCTTATAATTTTACTGTTCAGTATGTGACAGGGAAAACCAACCTTGTAGCAGATAGCCTTTCTAAAGTACATTACTCATAGAGTACTGTACTCTCGGGAAAGGGGGGAGGAAATGTGACGATGGGATGTCACCACTGTATGACTTGTTGTATTGTGTGATTATGTTATATTTGTAATGTTGTAAATGTCAGTATGATTATTTGTTAAAATGCACACAGTATTTTGGGATTTGTCTTTGTTAATTTGAATGCCCTTGGGAGATAACTATTATGGTTAAGTATTTGGTAAAATAATTGATAAAGGATTTATTTCACATACCTTTACCAACATGCTTCCTGTGGGTGGCTAGGCAAAAGACTCTGTGAGGGGTTGAGGGCCGTTTATAGGACACCAGCAGGAAGGAAACATGTATGGTAAGTTAGAGGGGTGGTTTAACATTTGTAAATAGGGGTTGAAATTATTTCTTGAATTATTTATATTGCTATTTATTGTATGTTATTTATATTTATATTGTATATATATGTTAGTGGGTATGTGTTAAGAATAGGAATGTTGATTGTTTTACCTGGGATTATGGTAGGGGCTAATCAGCCCTAATTATCTCGTATATTATATAACAGGTGTGAGATATCGAGTAAGTGATTGCAGATGGCTGACTGCAGATTGCTTATTGCTTATTGTTCTTGGTATGCTTCTTGGTTGGCGAAGTGCATTTTGTTTGAAGGATCGTGTCAGATGTTTTCCTGGAAACTTTGCTTGTAAGATTATTGAAATAAATGGACTAATGGAAAATTGAAATCTGCCTCACCTTGACGCTACATTTTCACACGTGTTAACACAATGGAGATAAGCTGTGGAGAGCTTGCGCCTTCTGTAATTGATAGCATGGTAGATAGTGTTACAGCTTCTCTGCATCAGACTCTAGACATGGTGGCCCCTTTAAAAAAAGTCTAATCAGAGATTTCTAACTCCTTGGTTCAACACAGAAACTCAACTTAAAACAGAAGACTTGTCAATTAGAAAGAAAATGGCGCTCCACTAAATTAGATGAAATCTATTTAGCTTGGAGAAATCATCTTCTAATTTATAAAAAATCTCTTAGGAAAGCTAGAACAAGTTATTATTCCACATTAATAGAAGAGAACAAGAATAATCCCAGGTTTCTTTTCAGCACTGTAGCCAGGCTGACAAAGAGTCAGGACTCTGTCAATCCTAGCAGTCCCTTAGAGCTTACTAGTCAGGACTTTATGAACTTTTTGAATAATAAAATTTCATCTATCAGAGATAAAATCAGTCAGATTCTTCCCACCATTAACTGAAATACATTCACTAATACAACTCCTTCAATTGATATCTGTTTGGATGAGTTTACTCCAACTGACCTTTTACAGTTAGATAAAATAATTTCCTCATCCAAGCCTTCAACTTGTCTTTTAGACCCCATTCCTACCAGGTTATTGAAAGAAGTCCTCCCATTTATTGGAAGCTCTACAGGTACATCTCAAAAAATTAGAATATCATGAAAAAGTTCAATATTTTTGGTCACTCATTTCAGACAGTGAAACCCATATATTATATAGAGTCATTACATAGAGAGTGATATATTTCAAGTATTTTAATTTTGATGATTATGGCTTACAGCACAAGAAAACCCCAAATTCAGTTTCTCAAAAAATTAGAATATTACACAAAATTAATTAAAAAAAAATGTTTTTAAATAGAAATGTTGGCCGACTGAAAAGTATGTCCATGTATACACTCAATACATGGTCGGGACTCCTATTGGATTAATTACTGTATCAATGTGGCGTGGCATGGAGGTGATCAGCCTGTGGCACTGCTGAGGTGTTATGAAGGTCCAAGTTGCTTTGATAGTGACCTTCAGCTCGTCTGCATTGTTGGGTCTGGTGTCTCTCATCTTCCTCTTTACAATACTCCATAGATTCTCTACGGGGTTTTGGGTCAGGAGAGTTTGCTGGCAAATCAAACACAGTGATGCCATGGTTATTAAACCAGGTTTTGATACTTTTGACAGTGTGGGCAGGTGCCAAATCTTGCTGGAAAATGAAATCAGGTTCTCCACAAAGCTTTTCAGCAGAGGGAAGCAGGAAGTGCTCTAAAATTTCCTGGTAGATGACTGCGCTGACTTGGGTCTTGATTAAACACAGTGGACCAACACTAGCAGATGACCTCTGTTCAAATAAAAGTAAATTTTGCGTTTCATTTTGAAATCAAAGTCCCAGAGTCTGGAGAAAGAATGGAGAGGCACAGAATCTAAGTTGCTTGAGATTTATTGTGAAGTTTCCACAGTCAGTGACTGCATAATAATGCGCCGACAGGCTGGGTGACAAAGGGGATTGTAATTGTATGTATTGTAATGTGAACCCTCCAGGTCGCTAGGCGAGGATGTAAGGTATAAATGAGAGATGCCAGCGACCTGGGTTATGCTTCTTGTTGACTGATGGATAGAGAGAGAATAAAGTCTACTCTGATCCAGCTCACTGCCTCGCCTGCTCATTTCTCTCTCTACACTGGTGACCTTTGACGTATAATGGAACTCAAGGCAAACACCCCGGAGACGACCCGGACTGGAGGCGCCAGCACCATGTACGCCGTTTCGGTCAAGCTCCCAGACTTTTGGCTACATGACCCGAAGTCTTGGTTCCTCCACACCAAGGCCCAGTTCGCGCTCCGTGGAGTGATGGCAGATGACACCAAATACTACTACGTGGTTGCAGCGCTGGATGCACACACAACACAGCAGGGTGGCGAGCCTGCTCCAACGGCCCCCAGCCCATGACAAATATGATGCTCTCAAGACCGTGCTGACCCAGCGCTACACGCTCTCGGACTGCGAAAGAGCGGAAAGACTCCTGACACGCTCCGAGTTGGGAGATGGGTCGGTGGTTGAATTAATGGAGAAGATGTTGGCGTTGATGGGCACAGATGACGGGCAGTTCCTCTTTGCCCACCTTTTCCTCTGGAACCTCCCGACAGTGGCCAGAGCGGTCCTCGCCAATTCGCCGCTGCTGGCCATGCGGAACTACCGGGCACTGGCACAAGAGGCAGATTGGATTATCGTGGCGACCAGAACCTTCGCTGTGAATCCAGCGGCATCAGAACCCAGTGAGATGGCCAACAAGGGCGAGGAGCCAGCAACGGTGGCTGCGGCGGAGGCCAAGAAGCACCGGAGGGACACACTCTGCTTCTACCACCGCCGCTTTGGAGATGACGCATGCCGATGCATGCCAGCATGCCAGTTCAAGCTTTCAGGAAACGCCAGGACCAGCAGTCAGTAGCAGCTGCGACCGCCAGTGACACAACCAAGCTGCTCATTGTGACGGACTCACGTTCGGGGAGACGGTTCCTCGTGGACTCCGGTTCCCAAAAGAGCCTCATCCTGCTGTCCTATGCAGACCGGCTGGAGGGAAGTAGCGGCTCTGAGCTGGCGGCCACAAACGGCTCAGATATTAAGACTTTTGGTGAGAGGACACTGACTATATCCTTGCACGGCCGTACATACCAATGGACCTTCGTCATAGCGGCATTTAACTCCCTCATTTTGGGTGCAGATTTTTGGTGTGCGCACAGACTATTAGTCGATATGGCTAACAGACACCTGATTAACGCTATGTCTTTTGATTCTCTGCCCTGTACAGCTAGAGAAGCCGGGTTCACAACACTAGCCAACGTCACAGCTCCAGGGGGTAAGTTCCACACACTACTCACCCAGTTCCCAGCACTCACGGTGCTGACGTTTTCGGCGGCCGTCACTAAACACGGGGTGGAGCACTTCATTACCACCATGGGGCGGCCTGTTTTTGCATGACCTCGGCGCCTGGATGCAGCTAAACTGGCCAGTGCGCATGAGGAGTTCACCAACTTGGAAAGGTTGGATATCATCAGGCGCTCAAACCGCCCATGGGCATCCCCACTACATATGGTGCCTAAAGCCGAGGGATTGTGGTGACCATGCAGAGATTTCCGCAGATTAAACAACACCACAGCACACAATCGCTACCCAATCCCCCATATTCAGGATTTTTCCGTCCACCTCACCGGGGCACACATTTTTTCCAAGGTGGACCTGGTCCCCGGTTACCACCAGGTCCCGGTGCATGCGGAAGACATACCCAAAATGGCAATAATAACCCCGTATGGTCTTTTTGAGTTTTTTTCACATGCCTTTTGGGTTAAAAGGCACGGCGCAGACATTCCAACGCATGATGGATGCGGTGCTGTGCGATCTGCCGTTTGTGTTTGTCTACCTGGACTACATCCTGGTGGTCAGCGCGTCCGAGGACGAACACATAGCCCACCTCAGGACAGTTTTCCAGAAGTTGGAAGAGCACGGGTTAATAATCAACCCGGCGAAGTGCCAGTTCGGGGTTACGGTAATTGATTTTTTGGGCCACCGCATCTCACCGGAGGGCGCGATACCCTTACTGGACAAAGTGCCACAGTGGCAGATTTTCCCTGGCCTCAGACGGTCAGGGTGCTGCAGGAGTTTTTGGGGATGGTTAATTTTTACAACCGTTTCCTCCCCCATGCAGCCCAGTTCATGCAGCCGTTGTACGCCGCGCTTAAGAAACGGAAACCGGCGGACAGAGTCAACTGGACTCCTGAGCGAGAGCAGACATTTTCCGAGGCCAAAACAGCCCTAGCGAACGCTACACTACTGGTGCACCCGGAACCAGCGGCTCGGATAGCGCTCACTACCGACGCATCGGACGTGGCCATAGGGGCCGTCGTGGAGCAGTGCGTCGCCGGTTCTTGGCAGCCGCTCACCTTTTTAAGCAGGTCTTTGCACGACAATGAGCGTAAATACAGCGCGTTCAACAGGGAGTTACTGGCTCTCCACCTGGCCATACACCACTTCCAGTTCTGGCTGGAAGGGCGCAGCTTCACTGCGTTTGTGGACCACAAACCGCTAACATACGCTGTGGCCAAGGTTTCGGAACCATGGTCGGCCCGGCAGCAGAGACAGCTGGCCACGATCTCGGAGTTTACGACCGACATTCAGCATGTGGCCGGTAAACTCAACGTGGTGGCAGACTGCCTCTCGCGCGCATTAGTGGTCCCAGTCTATGTAGGGATAGATTACACGGCCATGACCGCCGAGCAGATCGGCGATGCGGACGTTTGCGCGCTCCAGTCTGGACCAACAGGGTTAAGGCTGGAGAGCAGAGTACTGCAAGACGGGGGGCCCCCCAATCTGTGATGTCTCCACAGGCCGCCCGTGCTCGGTGGTCCCACGCGTTTGGCGCAGCTGCGTTTTGGAATCGGTTCACTCCCTGGTGCCTCCCAGGAGTGCACGCGTCAGTCAAAATGGTGGGAGCAAAGTTCATCTGGCCGAGCCTGCACAAACAGGTGAAAGAGTGGGCTGCAGTCTGTGTAGCGTGCCAACGAGCCAAGGTGCACAGGCACACAAAGGCCCCCCTTGAGCCGTTCCATGTCCTGGCTAAGAGGCTCGACCACGTTCACGTGGACCTCGTGGGCCCCCTCCCGCCATCGCAGGGGTTTGCGCACCTCCTGACAGTGGTGGACCGCACCACATGCTGGCCCGAAGCGGTGCCGCTAGCTTCCATCGCGTCTGTAGAAGTTGCACGCGGTTTTTTGGCGACATGGGTGGCACGCTTCGGCGCTCCTTCGGCTATCACGTCCAATCGGGACCCGCAGTTTGTTTCTGACCTCTGGTCCACGATGGCCCGGAGCCTGGGCATCACCATTCATCGCACGACCGTGTACACCCCCCAGGCCAATGGGTTATGCGAGCCTTTCCATAGGTCGCTTAAAGCAGCGCTCAGGGCATCGCTTACGTATGCAAATTGGGTGGACTGGTTGCCGTTGGATCTATTAGCCACAAGACGGCTTTTGTTGTGATGTGGCGCATTATAAATAAAGCTGAATTGAATTGAATTGAATTGAATTAGGGTTGCGTTCAGCACCGAAGGAGGATTTGGCTGCCTCCCCAGCAGAGCTTGTTTTTTCCCAGCTGCTGCAGCTCCCTGGAGAATTTTTGCCTAACAACCCCATGCCGAACACCGATCCATTGGTACCTGGCACGGCCCACCACTGTTTTCCCCGTGCTTTCGTGCCAAGGACCTTGAAGGATGCGTTGTTCGTGTTTGTCAGGTACGATGCCCACTGGACCCTGTTGCGTCCGCCCTACGATGGCCCGTTCAGAGTGTTAGAACCTGGGGATAAACATTTTGTGTTAGACTTGGGGGTACACAGAGAAACAATCTGCATAGACAGGCTTAAGCCTGCCTTCGTATTAGCAGACAAGCAGGTGGTGTTGGCCTGAGCTCCTCGGTGCGGACGACCCCCACTGAGAACTCCCAGATAAATGACTCGTCAGCTCAGTCACAATGGCATGGTGAAGATGTGTTTCCCCCCAACCCCCCATTGTTCCCCCACAGACGGACGCACCTCCAGGAGTGCCTCACTGTCACAACAGCGCCTTGGAACCGGCGACCCCCCGTTACAGCCGCTACAGATGTCGGCTGAAGCCCACAGGACATGAGGGTTAAGGCCCAGTCTTTGTTTTCGGGAGGGAAGGGGGGGCAGTGTGGGGGACCTCGACATTACAGTCTCCACTCAGACTGAATGGCACAGGAGGAGACGCTAAAAGGCTGTTAGACGGATATGCAGGGCAGACTGTAGTTTTCTCAATAGGACCGCATGAGAATGCGCCTTCTCCTCCGGACTGAATGATAATACGTATTCTCCACCGGACTGCATAATAATGCGCCGACAGGCTGGGTGACAAAGGGGATTGTAATTGTATGTATTGTAATGTGAACCCCCCAGGTCGCTAGGCGAGGATGTAAGGTATAAAAGAGAGATGCCAGCGATCTGGGTTATGCTTCTTGTTGACTGATGAATAGAGAGAGAATAAAGTCTACTCTGATCCAGCTCACTGTCTTGCCTGCTCATTTCTCTCTCTGCAAAGTGTTTGTATGTTCTGTCAAAGTTTTTATCTTCTTTGACACAGTGGTGGAGGAGTAAACATAAAAAATAACAGTGTGACACTGAGGTGTTGATAACGGTGGAGGTCAGAAAAAGATGTTTTTGTTCTAACTGTCCAGAATCAACAATAAACCTAAGTTTAACGAGTGGACCATGTTACAATGGCAGTTCATTCATATTTTTTTTTTTTTTGTTGGATCATAACAAGACAAAAAAGAAAAGGAAAGAGGAAAAGACAGCATATTTCAGACGAAAAGTGTGTAGGCTGAAGCAACAACTTGTCCCTACATCTCAGTTAATGCAGCTGGCTCAGACTGAAATAAAATAAAGTGGCATTAAAATTAAAGTCTACAGACGGATCACTATATTTTTTTAAAAATTTTGTATACTTTATTAATCCCAGAGGGAAATTCAGGGCATCCATGTGGATGGGTGAGACAGTCACGGTGCGGCACCAATCCCTTCACCATTCACACACACATTCACACCTAGGGCCACTTTAGAGTCTCCAATTAACCTAACGTGTATGTTTTTGGCCTGTGGGAGGAAACCAGAGTACCGGGGGTAAACCCATACAGACTCGGGGAGAACATGCAAACTCCACACAGAAAGGTCACTGATGGTCAGGGGGTGGGATCGAACCCACGACCTTCTTACTGTGCTACCACAGTGCTAACCACTGCTCCACCGAGTTGCTCAATATGACAGTGTGATGGGGGGGGGGGGGGCTGAGTGGGTGGAGGGGTTGACACATGGAAAAAAATGCTGTGAAAGAAAGCCCTCAGTAATCCACATAGACAGACTTGATGTTACTGAGTAAAATAAGTAAATACATGTAAAACTAGAAAAGCACTCGGAGAGCGCAGACCTCCGCCAAGCGCCACAGTTCCCCCCCATACAGTGTTTGTGTGTACGTTTTCAGATTCCTTGACCATGAAAACATATGACTAGCAATTGGATTCACAATGATAGGATTAGTGGTTCAGTAGTAAAAGCATTACCTCCTTGGCGGAGGTAATAAACTGAAGTGTTGCTGTTGTGTCCATCTCCTCCATCTCCAAACTCTCAGCCTGCGGGCGTTGCAATTCATCGCACAACCACGTACAACCCACAGGTCAATGGGTTATGCGAGCGTTTTCATAGATCACTGAAAGCAGCACTCAGGGCTTCACTGACGGATGCAAATTGGGTAGACAGGTTGCCGTGGGTTTTATATTGGGGTTGTGCTCCGCGGCAAAAGAGGATTTGGAAGCTTCCCCGGCAGAGAGCTTGTTTTTGCGCAGCCCCTATGGCTGCCCGGGGAATTTCTGCCAAATAATCCCGCGCCGGACAGCTGCCCGTCTCAGCTTTTGCAGCGTAGCGCAAACACAGGCACGCTGCCGGGCCCTGCCCACCACTGTTTTCCGCGTGCTTTTGTGCCTAAAACTTTGAAGAACGCGGAGTTCGTGTTCGTCAGACACGACGACCAGCGCCCTCCATTCCGCCTGCACACATGTTAAAAATGGCCGTATCTCACAATGTTAAAGAATCCTTTAAAAAATTCCTGTATCCAGACGGTGATCCGGATCATCCCCAAAATTTAATCAGTTCTTTCTTGTACCATTTCCCACAACGCCTGAAAGTTTCATGGAAATCCGTAAAAAACTTTTTGAGTTATCTTGCTAACCAACAGACAGACAGACAAACAGACAAATGCTGGCAAAAACATAACCTCCTGCAGCCTGGCGGAGGTAATAAAGTAAATAAACACCACTGATTACCACTCCAATCTTACATCTGAATTTACAGTTATAAACCAAATCTGTGTCAGAATCCAAATTACGTATGACAGCCAGGAAGAAGCCTTTTATTTCCAGATTGTAATCTCCAAACAGAGATACAGTATTTTAGACTATGGAAACATCTCTTCACTCCAATACAGCTGCAAATGTCACCGCTGCAGCTACCGAGGTTCACCTGCAGGGATCCGCAAAGCAGTTGCCTCCAAGTAGTCTGCAGTCAGGGGCTTCTCATTGCCTCGGCACGTATTGAGCTGGAGCTGGGGCTCGATTAGAGTGCATTTTACGGAACAGAATTCCTTCCAGGAGAGATGGATCTGTACGTGTTGCTCGTGAATTAACTGTATAATCTCCGGTAATTTTTTTTTTTTTAATCTCTATGTCACATTTACAGAGATGGGATCCACTTTCCAGTGGTGCTGGTTTTGGATCATGAATGAGGAAGGTTATATCTGAGGGAAATTAATTATTCATTGGGGTTTCATTGCGCTCAATAAGCCGAGTTGTGGAGATAAATCTTGTAATAATAATAATCATGTTTTTCAACCACTAATTTGTAGACAAATTGTTTCAAATGAAGTAGAAAGGTTATTTTAACACATCCTGTGAGTTTCAGCTGTTTTGTAGTTTAACAGACCCACGTGATAGAGCCAAACAGAATTTTGCGGACAGCCGCAACTTCTCACAGCAGGTGGAAACTTTGCAGCTCGGCCTGCAGATTCTCACGTCACGTTTGTTTTTATACATTCCACTGTGTGCATCACATGTACGCCATGTTTTTGTGCATGTGCACTGTTTATACATGAGGCCCCAGGTGGGGATTAGAACATTGAAGATAATAGGAACTATATGCTGTGGAGTCCGGATCGCAGCCATAATGGATCAGATCCGGAGTCAGTGTAAATCCAGGGCTAGTTTGGATGGGGTTACTCTACCTTCTAACAGTTCTGTGAGGAACCTTGGTGTTATTTTTGTCCTTTAATTCACATATTAAGCTTGTTTCTAAGACTGCTTTTTATCATTTACATAATATTGCCAAGATTAGGAACATCTTGTGTCAGAAGGATGCTGAGAAACTAATCCACGCTTTTGTTAGCTCTAGACTAGATTATTGTAATGTTTTATTATCAGGCTGTCTTTAAATATCTCTAAAAAGTCTTCAGTTGATCCAAAATGCTGCAGCTAGAGTTTTAACAGGTTTTAACAGAAAGAGAGATCATGTCTCTCTGGTTCTGGTGTCCTTTCAATGGCTTCCCATAGAATTTTAAATTCAGTTTAAAATCCTTCTCCTCACTTACAAAACTCTAAATAATCAGGCCCCTTGTTATTTAAAAGCTCTGATTGTACCTTATCATCCTAACAGAGCACTACTCTCCCAAAATGCAAGATTACTTCTAATATCTAGAATCTCCAAAAGTACAATGGGAGGCAGAGCTTTCAGTTATCAGGCTCCTCTCCTTTGGAACCAGCTATCAATCTGGATTTAGGAGTTAGACTCGATCTCTGTTTTTAAGAATAGGGTTAAAACCTTTCTTTTTGACAAAGCCTATAGTTAGGGTGGGTTCAGGTGACTCTGAACAGTCTCTTAGCCTCGCTGCTAATAGGTTTAGACTGTCTCCAATGACACACTGGGCTTCACTCCTTTCTTCACTCTCAATGAAATATTTTTGCTGGCCATTAACATCTCTTTGTTCTCTCCCGTAGATTAAGTCCCCGTCGTGCTGTTTGCTCTCTACATGTCTGTTCTTTTCTTCTTCTTCTCTATCCCCTCACCCCCCAGCCAGTTGTAGCAGATGACTGCCCCTCCCTGAGCCTGGTTCTGCCGGAGGTTTCTTTCTGTTAAAAGGGAGTTTTTCTTCTCCACTGTTGCCAAGTGCTTGCTTACAGGGGATTGCCTGATTGCTGGGGTCTTACTGCAATTGAGGGGTTTTCCCCTACAGTTTGACAGTGCTATGAGATGACTGTTGTTGTGAAATGGTGCTATATTCAATTCAATTCAGTTCAATTCAACTTTATTTATATAGCGCCATTATATAAATACACTATATAAATAAAGTTGAATTGAATTACTTATGTCTTCAAAACTTCAAAAAGATAGCTTAGCTTCATAAACAGTGCTAAAAGGTAAAGGGTAAACGTGATTTTGAGGTGAACCATCCCTTTAGGTTTTCTACAGAGAATACCATTATTCAGAAGGCAGTTTTTTCTCCTGTCAAAGTCCTTTAAGTTGCAGTGACAAGATGATAATGACCTGATGGCTGGATGGTGGTGGTGATGGTGGGTACCCTGGATAGTTGACGAGGATGAGCTTGCTGAAGTTGAACTTGTAGGTAAATCTTTTCCCTTTGATCTTGTGCAGGATGTGTTTATTGTAGTAGTATCTGGAAGTGAAATGTTTTCTAAGTTAGGAGCAAGTGTTTCTGAAAAGCACTTTTGATTTTTGCTGCTTCCCTGATGTTTGATGCATCTGTGGGCTGAAAATTCAATCAGACAATTTATGTAAGGGGAGTAGTACACTGTATTTACAGCAATTGGCCTGAGGGGGAACAGTACAGACATGGTGGATTACTCATATTCACAAGTTGATATATGCTGTATATACTACTTGATATTGTATGCGTGTAACTATGTCTAGGCAGAATGCCAGATGAAATAAGTCATACTCCTTTTATTACCTGAGTGCTCGGCTCAGTTTGTCGTAGTTCATGTGAGGTTTTCCCTTCCTGTCTCCCCACAGCCTGGCCAGCTTCTCGGGGTCCCTGATGACGAACTCGCCCCACTCCCCTCCCCAACTGATGGCGCCACTCTCACCCCGGCCCAACAACTCGAGCAGGAAGTGCCAAAGCTGGACCTGCCTGGACCCAGGTGACCAAACAGGTTTGTATGCCCAGTCAGGAAACAACACCGCTGAGGAAGAAAATGGAAAAAGAACTACTGAAATTCATTTATCTCAAGAAAATACTAAAAAATAAGGGTTGGTTTAATATTTGGAGGAATATGTTCACTGCTGTTTAAATACATTCCTTCTCAATCCTGGGGCATGAACCATTTACTGAAGTTGCAAAAATATCCTTTATATTTTACCTATTAACTGGATATATCTGTTATCAAAGTATTACAAATACTGGCTGATTTGCTTTAAACTGAGACTTCCAGTTGACCAGAAAAATCTTTAGTTGGGGAAGCACTAGTCATAAGTGATTTAGAGAAAGTCTTCATCCTCAGCAAAACAGTAACCAAAAGCTGGTGAATAATCTTGGTTCTGTGACTGCTACAGGAAACTTGCAAAATGGAAAAGACACATCTGTTGCAAAATTTTTTAAAAAAGAAAAAAGGTAAAACTGACAGGATGAAAAAGAAACCTCGAAAAGAAGTTTGCTCAGGAAAGAAGATATTTCAACCAGACTGACAAAACTGTGAAAAGGAACTACTCATAAGTACTTATAATGGCGCACATCAGCTCCAATGCCAGTTCTCATTAAGGTGCATGTGAAAAGTGAACTAGATTAGAATTTACATAAATTTTATGTTCATGTAAAAATGACTAAGAATTAAATACTACAATTAAATCTTGACTTAATTTAACTATTGTCAGATAAATTATGTATTACCTAAATACATTTCTGGTTCTGACTGATATTTGAATGCATTTGGTTTTGGTTGATTTGTTCTGGTTCATTACCCAAGCCAACAAAGGTGGGTAGGACATTTATGCACATCTTTCTGTCTTTTAATCTGTATGTTTGTCCATGCAATAAAATAGAAATGGCTGAAGATTACTATATTTAGTACAGGGGTAGACATGACACACTCTGGAAACCCATTGCTTTTGAGGTCAAAAGGTGAAAGGACAAGGTCAAAAGATGTCACACTGCTAATCTGTTTCTCAAAAAGTGACTGGGCATTCAGAGCATTGGTCTGCATCTCTGAGTGCCCTCTACTTTGGTGATGTTTTTCTTTTCTGTGTATCTGAAGTCTCTTCCTCTTAAAAAGTTTTTCATCTCCACTACTATCAGTAGCATTCTAAGGGATCTTATGAATATATAATATAGTCACATGGCAATTAAAAGTGCTTTGAACGAGCTGATGCAGTGACATCATACACATCACAGCCCAGCTGTTGTTGAGAATCTGACCCAGAGTCCTTCACACAAAGGACTGGAGCTAATGTTCTGCAGCTTGGCCTCAGATTAATGGAAGAGGTTCTTTAAGATACCTTAAATATTGTTTTAAATATTGATGCCATTGTTACGAGCTGAGTTCTGGACCTTCTGCCAAACTCAGCCTCATGGCTCTTTCTTTGTATTTATATACACTACCGTTCAAAAGTTTGGGGTCACTTAGAAATTTCCTTATTTTTGAAAGAAAAGCACTTTTTTTCAATGAAGATAACTTTAAACTAATCAGAAATACACTCTATACATTGCTAATGTGGTAAATGACTATTCAAGCTGCAAATGTCTGGTTTTTGGTGCAATATCTACATAGGTGAATAGAGGCCCATTTCCAGCAACTATCACTCCAGTGTTCTAATGGTACAATGTGTTTGCTCATTGTGTCAGAAGGCTAATGGATGATTAGAAAACCCTTGTGCAATCATGTTAGGTCTGCAATGCTATAATTGCTGCAAATGGAGGATTCTTTGACGAAAGCAAAGTTTGAAGGAAAAAATTATTATTTCAAATACAAATCATTATTTCTAACCTTGTCAATGTCTTGACTATATTTTCTATTCATTTTACAACTCATGATGGTAAATAAGTGTGACTTTTCATGGAAAACACAAAATAATTGTCTGGGTGACCCCAAACTTTTGAACGGTAGTGTATATTTACCGCATTTTGTGCCTTTGAGTTTCAGTACTGCCTTTTGTTGTTCTGTTTAGGCTCCAGTTTTGTTTCATATCTATTTACAATGAATTATCAGTTTGCAGTGATTATGTTTATTCTTTATATGTATTCTATGGTGTTCTTCTCTGGCTTGACAGCTGTCAGGTGATATTTCTGGGTTTGTGCTCTGCTGGGGGCATTGCCTGTCAAGTTGTCAATCCAGCCACTCCTCCCTCACCTCTCCCAGCTGTTCTCATCGCCACTCATTATTTCCTTTTGCTCGCTCAGGTGAACCCACACATGTCCCTTGTTATTTAATGGGTTTCAATCCCTATTTAAGGGAAGTTGTTGTTAATTCTCATTGTTGCTGCCTTGACTCATCAGGCTGAATTCAAGCCTCTCTTTATCCCCATTAGAGCCCTGTTTCTGCTCTGGCGTTCAACTCCTGTAAGTTTCTCCTTCATTGTTATTTTGTCATTTTGAGTATCTTGTTGGACTTTATGTCTGTTGTTTTTGTTAATAAATCTCATAAGCTCGCAGTTCATCGCCTGGGTTTGTTCTCTCTGCCCCAAAGGGGCAAACATGACAGCCATGGCAATATATAGACCAATATTTATACCAGTATCTCACACTTTATCTTTGTTTACATTCATATATTTTCTCCAACTGTGTGTGCTATCTAACAAGAGTAAAAACCTCATTGTTCCAACATAACAATTTAGATACAAAGCCCAACTCCATCACACTAAACCTAAGTTTGTTATAAAGCTTGCTGTGAGGAAGAAAGGCTTTCTGCCACAACATTAGCTACTGCACCTTATTAAAAACTAGAAAAGCACTCAGAAAGTGCATCCCTCTGCCAGGGCCCCTTCCGTCTCTCATGGATCACCTCCAAAATGTAATGGGCTTGTGCGTAGGCCTAGAGCCACTTGTGGTAAAAATTGCATCAAAGTCTGTCCATTAGTTTTGAAGTATTGTTGCTAACACACTGTGAGAAGATAAGAGCCTTGCCAGAGGTATGCATTCTCGGCTCATCACCAAAATGTAATGGGTTTGTCTGTAGCCCAAGAACCACTGCTGGTGAAAATTTCATCCAAATCCATCCAGTAGTTTTTGTGTAATCCTGCTGCACAAATACAAAGTCCTTGGTGGAGGTATCCACTCTCAGATCATCACCAAAATCTGATCATCTGTCCCCCATGCCATTACACACTTTTCCTGAAAATTTCATCAATATCTGTTCATAACTTTTTGAGTTATGTTAGTAACAGACAAACAAACTGACCAACGCCACTGAAAACATTACCTCCTTCCTTGGCGGAGGTAAAACTCTCCAGATATAATAATTGTGTTTCTTATCACCTTGGATCCTTCCTCCTTACTGTACACTAATTATCTGTATGCAAATTTAAAGAAGAGGTTTTGCAAAAATATTTGTTTCAACTAAACTTATTATCATGAAAACTCCACAAAGATCACGAGGGTCATATACTGTAAGTAATGTAATGTACTTTATTTATATAGCCCTTTAAAACAACCCGTAGGTGACTAAAGTGCTTTACAGAAAATTAAACAGCATTAAAAACAAATAACATAAACAAAGAAATAAGAATAAATACCTAAAAATGAGAATAAAATAAAAACAAATGCCAAGACAAATATCACCACTACTGGGTATTAAAAGCCATCCTAAACAAATATGTTTTAAGTTCTGATTTAAAAAGGGCCAAGTCAGAGATAGCACGTAGGTCAGTATTAATAAGTATTTCTTGTGCCCTTTCTTGTGTACACAAACTGATACAGTAACCTAGCCATTATAAGAAAACTATTTAAAAAATTTTAAAACTCATTATAATATAAACCTAATCAGCATGTCATTCTGTGATCACTGTACAGTGGATGTAAAAAGTCTACACACCCCTGTTCAAATGCCAGGTTTTTGTGATGTAAAAAATTGAGACCAAGATAAATAATTTCAAAACTTTTTCCACATAAATGTGACCTATAACCTGTACAACTCAATTGAAAAACAAACTGAAATCTTTTAAGGGGAAAAATAAAAAAACTTACAATAAAGTGGTTGCATAAATATGCACACCCTTAAACTAATACTTTACTACAGCACCTTTGGCTTTTATTACTGCATTCAGTCTTTTTGGGTAGAAGTCTATCAGCGTGGCACATCTTAATGTGGCAATACTTTTCCACTCTTCTTTGCAAAAATGCTCCAAATCTGTCAGATTGCGAGGGCATCTCCTGTGCACAGCCCTCTTCAGATCACCCCACTGATGTTTGATCGGATTCAGGTCTGGATTCTGGCCGGGCCATTCCAAAACCT
Organism: Pholidichthys leucotaenia; assembly: GCA_020510985.1. Lineage (NCBI taxonomy): Eukaryota > Metazoa > Chordata > Actinopteri > Cichliformes > Pholidichthyidae > Pholidichthys > Pholidichthys leucotaenia. The sequence continues at coordinate 195,339,903 of CM035846.1, read as the reverse complement.
TAATCTTCTTCTGGTGAAGCCATTCTTTTGTTGATTTGGATGTGTGCTTTGGGTCATTGTCATGCTGAATGATGAAGTTCCTCTTCATCTTCAGCTTTCTAGCAGAAGCCTGAAGGTTTTGTGCCAACACTGACTGGTATTTGGAACTGTTCATAATTGCCTCCACCTTGACTAAGGCCCCAGTTCCAGCTGAAGAAAAACAGCCCCAAGCATGATGCTGCCACTACCATGCTTCATTGTAGGTATGGTGTTCTTTTGGTGATGATCAGTGTTGTGTTTGCGCCAAATATACCTTTTGGAATTATGGCCAAAAAGTTCAACCTTGGTTTCATCGGCCCATAACACATTTTCCCACATGCATTTGGGAGATTTCAAATGTGTTTTTGCAAAATGTAGCTCGGCTTGGATGCTTTTCTTTGTAAGATAAGGCTTCCACCTTACCACCCTAGACAGAAGATTGTTGTCACATGTACTAAACAGCCAGTACTTGCCAGAAATTCCTGCAGCTCCTTCAATGTTGCTGTTGACCTCTTGGCAGCTCCCTGACCTGTTTTTTTCTTGCCTTTTCATCAATTTTGAAGGGACATCCAGCTCTTGGTAATGCCACTGTTGTGCCATATTTTCTCCACTTGATGATGACTGTCTTCACTCTCTTCCATGGTATATTTAATGCCTTGGAAATTCTTTTGTACCCTTCTCCTGACTGATACCTTTGAACAATGAGATCCCTCTGATGCTTTGGAAGCTCTCTGCAGACTTGTGCTGTAAAATGTGACTATAAAAATGTCAGGAAAAGCCTACTAGAACAGCTGAACACTATTTGGGGTTTAATCAGAGGCACTTTAAATGGTGGCAGATGTGTGCTGACTCCTATTTCACATGACTTTGAATGTGATTGGTTAATTCTGAACACAGCCACATCCCCAGTTATAAGAGGGTGTGCATATTTATGCAACAAAGGTTATTATAAGTTTTTTATTTTTTATTTTTCCCCTTAAAAGATTTCAGTTTGTTTTTCAGTTGGGTTGTATAGGTTATAGGTCACATTAATCAGGTGAAAAGTTTTGAAATTATTTATCCTGGTCTCATTTTTTACATCACAAAAACCTGGTATTCGAACAAGGGTGTGTGGACTTTTTATATACACTGTGAGTGTGTGTGTGTGTGTGTGTGTGTGTGTGTGTGTGTGTGTGTGTGTGTGTGTGTGTGTGTGTCTGTCCAAGGATTCCCATCATCGACTGATACAAGCTGCCAAAGGACAGCATTTAGATGATCAACGAAGTTCTCATAAAGGGACTGGAGGGAAGGATGGTGGGGTGATACAGGGCATCGGTATGCCATGCAGAAAGTGTGAGATCATGATGTTTGCGAGGCGGGGTGTGTGTGTTATGTATAGGATTTGACTCCGGGGGCTTGCTGTAGCCTGGCTGATGGGGTTGGAGGTATGACGTCAGGCGGGCTATGGCTGGAGTGTATATTGTGTTGTTCATATGAATAAAGGGAGTTCAGTGTTCAGTAGAGAGAGGCTCTCGTCTCACATTACTCAGACATAACACTTGGCGACGAAGATGCCACAGCATCTGTCGGATTCAGGTCAGGACTTTGACTAGGACACTCCAAAGTTTTCATTTTGTTTTTCTTAAGCCATTCAGAGGTGGACTTGCTGGTGTGTTTTGGATCATTGTCCTGCTGCAGAATCCAAGTGTGCTTCAGTTTGAGGTCACAAACAGATGGCCGGATATTCTCCTTCAGGATTTTTTTGGTAGACAGCAGAATTCATGGTTCCATTTACCACAGCAAGTCTTCCAGGTCCCAAAGCAGCCAAACAGCCCCAGATCATCACACTACCACCACCATATTTTACTGTTGGTATGATGTTCCTTTTCTGAAATGGTTACTTTTACACCTGATGTAATGGGACACACACCTTCCAAAAAGTTCAGCTTTTGTCTCATCAGTCCACAGAGTATTTTCCCAAATGTCTTGGGGATCATCAAGATGTTTTCTGGCAAAACTGAGACAAGCCTTTATGTTCTTTTTGCTCAGCAGTGGTTTTTGTCTTGGAGCTCTGCCATGCAGGCCATTTTTGCCCAGTGTGTTTCTTATGATGGAGTTGTGAACACTGACCTTAACTGAGGGAAGTGACACCTGCAGTTCTTTGGATATTGTTGTGGGGTCTTTTGTGACTTCTTGAATAAGTCACCACTGTGCTCTTGGGGTAATTTTGGTTGGCCGGTCACTCCTGGGAAGGTTCACCACTGTTCCATGTTTTCGCCATTTGTGGATAATGGCTGTCACTGTGGTTCGCTGGAGTCCCAAAGCTTTAGAAATGGCTTTATAACCTTTTCCAGACTGATAGATCTCAATTACTTTGTTTCTCATTTGTTCCTGAATTTCTTTGGATTGCAGCATGATGTCTAGATTTTGAGGATCTTTTGGTTTACTTCACTTTTTCAGGCAGGTCCTATTTAAGTGATTTCTTGATTGAGAACAGATGTGGCAGTAATTAGGCCTCGGTGTGGCTAGAGAAATTGAACTCAGCTTTCAAAAAGATGTGATAAACTAGTTAATTTATGTTTTAATGGGGGCCCCCTAAACCAGTTATTAAGTTTAGGAGGCAATCACTTTTTCACACAGGGCCATGCAGGTTTGAATTTTTTATTTTTTTTTTTTACCCTTAATAATAAACACCTTCATTTAAAAACTCCCTCTGCCTGAAGGCTGAGTTGCAAGCTCTTATCAGAGCCTGGTCCTCACTGGTCATCCAGGGTTTCCAGTTTGGAAAGACCCTTATGTGTTTTGTGACCGTCACATTTTCTACCACAGCATTTAATGTAGAAGATGATAGACTCGGTGTTGGAGTCCAGGTCCTGCTGTTCAAAGATGTTCCAGTCTGTGCAGCTAAAGCAGTCCGGTAGCTGGAGGAGGGCATTTCCAGGCCAGATTTTAATTGTTTGTTTGTTTGTGGGGGGAACTCTTCCTAAGGGGGGTCTAAGCAGGTATTAGAAGAAGGGGGAGATGGTCTGATTGTCCAAGGTGAGGGAGGGGTGTGGCTCTGTTGGCGTGCTTAGTGTTGCTGTAAACATAATCCAGTGTTCTATCTCCTCTTGTGGGACACTTAACATGTTGGTGGAATTTGGGGAGTACAGTCTTTAAGCATGCTTTGTTAAAATCCCCTGCAGTAATGTGGACTGCATCAGGGTGATCTTTCTGTTGCCTGCTAAAGATGTGCTGGAGGTGGCTGAGTGCTAAGCTAATGCTAGCATCTGGAGGGATGTAAACAGCTGTTACAATTATTGCCGTTAGCTCGCAGGGTAGATAGAAGGGCCTACACAGAAAGGACATGGCCTCTAAGTCCAGTGAAAAGTGGCTTTGAATTATTCTGCTGTTATTACATCAAGTCTGAAGCACATAAACACAGAGCCCACCACCTCTGCCCTTACCAGAATTGGTGTTGCTGTCAAAATGGAGTGTAGTTTGGCTGGGTAATTCCACAGTGGCATCTGGGGTGAGTGGGTGGAGCCAAGACTCAGTCACAATCAGAATACAACAGTCCCACATGTAGCGATTGTAGGCGATCTCCAATCGCAGCTCATCCATTTTGTTGGCGAAGGATCTGGTGTTGGTGAGAAAAATTGAAAGTAACAGTGGTTTGTTGCGTTGTTTGTGCAGCTGGGCATGGAGGCCAGCCCTGCAGACTCGTTTCTTCTTTCTCTTGGTGCTATCTGCGCCTCTTGCTGGGCCCAATAATAATCCACGGAGCGCCCAGAGGTCTGGCAGTCTCCTCAGGGATGTGGTATTGATTACTGGAATAAGCGCTGGAGATGTCGGAGTTAAGTTGGTGGCCAATGCCTAGAAGTTCCTGGCAGCTGTACATAATTAGTCCGTCGCAGAAGGAGGACAAAAAAAAAGGCAGGGAAAAACACAGAAACAAGTGCCGTAGTCAAGGAGCATCTAGCCTCAGCGTGTGGACGCACAGCCATCTTGCTAGCCAAAAATTATACAATTAAAAAATTATACAATCATGAATTTGCATTTTTACCTTATTAACTTGTGGAATTATTCTTGTAAATTTATGATTTTTTTTTTCATGGAACCCCCCCCCCCCCCCCCAATAAGTTGGGTTTTTTTCTAATGAATTTTTCATAAATTTCTTGAATTTTTTCATGAAATTTACAACTTTTTTGCTGTAAATTCCCCTCAGATTGCCTTCTTACAATGATGCCAGTGGCTCTGACCAAATTGTAAAATGCTGTATTATGAGACTGTTATCCAATAGAAAAAAAACAACAACAAAACAGTTGTTTTTACCAGCAGGCATACCAACTTGCATAAAAGCAACCTCTAATGGATGTGAAAATCATTACATGAAGTGAGATGGCAGAAGAAGAGAGATTTGATGTGTTGAAAGTAGACTTTCATCCTACTCTGACATTACCAAAACCTTAACCAACAAAAAATGTGCATTTAATACGTAAAGTAGGTGAACTGCAACAGGAAGTGAAGGTGAATACAGGTGGATGTAAACAAGTCACCAACAGGATTTGAGCTTCCATCTGTTTAATGCTTTTTAGGTCCTCCTGCCATCCACTTCTATATGAAGATGTGATACTGTATAACATGGTGAAGCACAGTGAAATGAAGTGGTGTCACTGTAATCAAAATGGTCCACCAAGTCTTATTGGGAGGACTGGGAAAAACCATGGTTAATGCTTCAGTTGTAGGACTTGTAGAATATCATATGCCCAAGCTGGTATTTACCTCTGCTGAAGCAAAGAAAAGGAACAACAGTAGCAAGAGTGCTCAACATTTCTGGTTGTATCATATTTTGTGACAATGTCAAAGGCATATATGGGATGGAGACTTTTTTTTTTTTTACCTAAAATTATTTCTAGAGCCACATACCATGAAAAGAACTTAAAATTGCCATCACTGCCACATTGCCTGAACAAAGCACCTGAAGACCAACTCAGGGTTCTGACAGAGAGGCAGTAATTGACACCATAGAAACAAGAACGGTTTAGATGTAGTTTATTCACTTCAAGACAAATTATTGCTATTGATCTAAAAAGGGTGCTGTCATCAACGATCAAAATGGGGCAACCTACAAGATCAGTTGCTCATTTGTCAAAAACACATCAAAACAGCATCGTTTGCCAAGAGATGACGAGATGACATGACGCTTTGTTTCTTACAGTTTCATCTATTTTTATCTGGCTGCATGCTTCACACGGAATGAATGCATAACAACTCTTACATAAATTTGAAAGCTATGACAATCCACACATATGTAAATAACTCTCACACTAACACACACATGCACACAGTCTTACTTCTGTTCCAATAAGGTGATGAAAGGTGTCTGGCTGAAGAACTGCAGCTGCACTGCATCTGTCACAAAATACAAAAAGATAAAACTGCTTGGTGCCTTCAGCGCTGTGATCATCAGTGAAAAGGGGGAAAAAAATGCTTAAAATAAATATTTATCTAATGATGTGTGATGTGACATTTGCCAAAACCGAAAAAAGCACAGATGAAACCAATTACAGCAACTTTCTCTCAGTATTACTTCTGAAATTAAACATTTTTCAGAGACATCAGTTCTAAACCCATTCTCTCTGTTATATTACATCAATATTTGTAAATTAATCTAAGGTTCAGACAATATATCCCTGTCAGTCTGCAGCATGCTTGAAGTTATAAATAAGTCAATAGCTGGTTTGTGATTACTTCAAGTTTGGCTTGAACGGGCAAAAGCTTCATTCTCCCTGCAGACACTATTTAGTTGTCTATATTTTTCTATAATTTGATCCTTTAAACACACACACATACAAGCAATGACCTTCCCAGGTGACTTGCAGTAGACACCCACCCTCTTCCCTGGAAGGCTTAAAACTCATCTCTTCAAGAAGTACTTCACATAACCCTTTCCCCCCCCAACTGAACGATGCCTCCTCTCCTACAAGCCCTCCTTCCACAAGCTGTAATATCCTCTTATCTTGAAGCAACAAGAAAACGATGTCAGCCCTCAGCTCTGATTTTATTTCCCGCCCCTTGCCTATGATTACTGCAGGGTCACACAGACAACAGACTTTAGGCCTTCACTGACACAAAAACAAAGTCCAAGATCAGTCACATCTCCAAAAATACACTTAAAAAGTTGAGAAAATTAGTGCCCAGAGAAGTCCGGAAACTCATGCACTTTTTAGTCTTTAGGTACACTCTGACCGTCTCTCTCGCACACGTTTTTTTTTTTTTTTTTGGGAGAAGTTATGTATGAGTCATATCTGATTTTACTGGATAAAAGCTTCAGTCATAGTCAAACATGCAAATCTAATTCCAGCATCAATCTGTGCCTCAATCAGAATTAATGAGATGAAATTGTCAGCAGAAAAAGGATGTTAAATTAGGAGAATTTATATTTAAATGACATCCACATTAAATGTAACTAGTAACATACAACCATCTTGTTCCTGAATAACTGGATAATTAAATACTCCTGTGCAAGTGTGATTGTAATCCAAATGGTCCTGTTACCTTGACTGGAGCTGGAGTGGAGAAACTCTTCCTCAGAGGAGTGATGGTGATCAGTTGAAGTCTGGGAGGACTGAAGGATGGATGGACCAAATCTTAAACCCTCTATCTCATCTCACCTCCCCCTCCTCTGCTGCCACATTACACCCTCCTTCTCAACCCCACAAACAGATTTAGGAAGAGAAGGTCAAAATGGAACATGCTGATAACAAGAATTTGCCCATAAAAGAGAAACAAGGAAAGACATGCGAAAAAAAGAAATGAAAAAATCCACAATCACTCAAACATAAAGTTAAATTTGACTCTATCTCTACTGTAAAATGAATAAAATTTAAGAAAACTTAGCTGTTTCATGCTTAAAGCAGCATTAATATTCCAAAACAAATAGTTTTGTCCATCCATCCATCCATCTTCTACCGCTTTTCCGGAGGTCCGGGTCGCGGAGGCAGCAGTTCAAGCAGAGAAGCCCAAACTTCCCTCTCCCCAGCCACCTGCTCCAGCTCTTCAGAGAGGATACCAAGGCGTTCCCAGACCAGCTGGGAGACATAGTCTCTCCACCGAGTCCTGGGTCTGCCTCGGGGTCTCCTCCCAGTGGGACGTGCCTGAAACACCTCAAGTGGGAGGCGTCCAGGAGGCATCCTAATCAGATGCGCAAACCACCTCAACTGACTCCTTTCAATGTGGAGGAGCACCGGTTCTACTCTGAGCCTCTCCCGGATGACTGAGCTCCTCACCCTATCTCTAAGGGTGAGTCCAGCAATCCTACGGAGAAAGCTCATTTTTGTCATAGTAGTTTAATAATAATAATAATAGCTCATAATAGTTTTGTCAGTGAAATAAAATTTATGCACACCAGAGTGGTGTGGACATGTTATGCGTTCAAGCCCCAGCCTGGTCATACAAACCCCAATTCCAGTGAAGTTGGGACATTGTGTAAAATGTAAATAAAAACACAATACTGTGGTGTTACAGGTGGGGGATTCTCCACCCAGAGAAGGCAGCTGGGGAAAGGGGGAACAATAGATTGAAGGATGAAGTGTCACCAGGGGGTGTCAGTCAGGACAGTAAGGACTATACGCCCTCCAGGGAGAGGAGAGAACGCCGGAGCCACTGGAAGAAGAAGCAGTGCCGGTGTGGTTATGTTAATGTGCCACACAGGTCTTTGTTCCAAACAATGCATGATGGTCAGAAGTTCCAGGTCTCAATGCATGGAGTTAAAGGTATAAAAGGAGAATGCACAGAGACCCGGGAGTTCTTTTACTGTACTGTATGTTGGAGAAGGAATAAAGTTTGTGTGTTGTTCAGCTTGCTGCCTCGCCTGTTTCCTTTCTCCACATTGGTGACCTCAAGACATGCCATGGAGAGCGACCCAAGCACTGCACCAGAGACTACTTGGAGGGAGAGCACCAGTGCCGCATGCGCTGTCTCAGTCAAGCCCCTGGACTTCTGGCTTCACAACCCGACTGCATGGTTTCTGCATATAGAAGCCCAGTTCGCACTCCGCGGGATAACAACAGATGACACAAAGTATTGCTACGTGGTCACTGCACTGGATGCGCACGCCACGCAACAGGTGACGAGCCTGCTCCAGGAGCCGCCAGCCCAAGGGAAATATGAAGCGCTCAAGAGGATGCTTCTCCAGCGCTATACCCTTTCTGACAGTGAGAGGGCAGAGAGACTCCTAACATGTTCAGAGTTAGGTGACAGATCAGCCATGGAGCTCGTGGAGAGCATGTTGGCGCTGATGGGGAAGAATAACGAGTCTTTCCTGTTCGCCCACTTGTTCCTCAGGAACCTACCGGCTGCAGCGAGGGTGATCCTGGCCAACTCACCACTGCTGGTGACCAAGGACTACTGTGCACTGGCGCAGGAAGCGGATGGCATCATTTTAGTGACCAGAAATGTTAGCGTGAATGCAGCGGCACTGGTGTCCATGAGGGACTCCAGCGAGGTCAGAATCAGAATCAGAATCAGAATCAGGTTTATTGCCATTGTTCATGTAGTACACAAACTAGGAATTTGTCTCGGTACAATGCTGCAACATTAAACATGATAAGATAAGAGAAATAAACTATACATGTAATAAAGTGTAGGATAAGATTAAGTGATACTGGTCAACAGTTAAAATATATATTAGCCAGCAGCAGATACTGTGGAGAACTATATAGTTCTCCACAGTAGGTAGAGGTCGAGGAGCCGTTGGTGGTAGTCAGAGCAGACGTCAGGAGACGCAGGAACGGGGCGATCTGTTTCTGTCATCGCTGCTTTGGTTCGAATGCCCAACGCTGTCTGCCGCCATGCCAGCTCAAGAAGCTGGGAAGATGGCACGTTTGGCACTCAGTTGCAGCTGCAACCGCTGCCAACAGGAACAAGCTGCTTTATGTCACGGACACACGTTCGGGGAGACGGTTTTTGGTGGACTCTGGCTCCCAGAAGAGCCTCATTCTGCCAGTCAACGCAGACAGGGTGGCAGGAGGCAGCGGTCCCAAGATCACATCCGCAAACGGATCCACCATCAGGACTTTTGGCGAATGCACACTGACAATATGCATGCACAGACGCAATTTTCAGTGGGACTTTGTGGTAGCTGCATGTTCTGCCCCCATATTAGGAGCAGATTTTTTTATGTGCTGATGGGTTGTTAGTCGATGTTGCTAATAGGCAATTAGTGGATGCTGTCGCTTTTACCTCACTGCACTGCACAGCTCGGGGAGCTGGGTCAACAACACTGGCTAACGTTATAGTTCCAGGGGGTAAGTACCAACATTTACTCATACAGTTCCCAGCACTCACGGTCGCGACTTTTTCGGCAACAATAATGAAACACGGGGTCGAACATTTTATAACTACAAAAGGCCCACCAGTGTTCGCATGACCTCGGCACCTGGACGGAGCTAAACTGGCCAGCGTGCGTGAGGAGTTTGCCAATTTAGAGCAGCTGGGCATCGTCAGGTGCTCCAATAGCCCGTGGGCATCCCCGCTTCACATGGTGCCTAATGCCGACGGGTTGTGGCGATCGAGCGGTGATTTCTGGCACTTGAACAACGCCACAGAACACGATCGGTGTCCTATCCTGCATATCCAGGATTTTTCCGTGCACCTGGCCGGGGCGCATGTTTTTTCCAAGGTGGGTCTGGTCCACAGTTACCACCGGGTCCCGGTGTGTGCAGAAGATGTTCCGAAAACAGCGGTAATAACTCCTTTCGGCCTTTTCGAGTTTTTACGCATGCTGTTCGGATTAAAAGGCACGGCGCAGACTTTCCAGAGAATGATTTACGCAGTGCTTCGTGACTTGTCCTTTGTTTTTGTCTACTTAGACGACATTCTGGTAGCTAGTGTGTCCGAGGAGGAGCACATTGCCCATCTCAAGACAGTTTTCCAGAGGTTGGGAGCGCACGGGCTGATAGTTAACCAGGTGAAGTGCCAGTTCAGTGTGCCAGTGATTGACTTTTTTGGGCCACCGCATTTTGCCAGAGGGCGCGATTCTGTTACCGGATAATATGCGCGCAGTGTCGGACTTTCTGCATCCGCAGACCGTGAGGGCCCTACAGGGATTTTTGGGAACGGCTAATTTTTATAACCATTTCCTTCCCCGGACAGCCCAGCTGATGCAGCCTTTATATGCCACGTTTAAAAAAAAGAAGCCCGTGGAAAACATCGACTGGACTCCCAAGCGAGTCCAGGCTTTCACAAAAGCCAAAACAGCGCTGGCAGATGCCGCATTGCTAGCCCACTCGGATCCATCTGTACAAATAGAGCTGACTATGGACATGTCTGATGTTGCCATAGGGGCAGTGGAGCAGTACGTCTCAGGTTCGTGGCAGCCGCTCGCATTTTTCAGTTGAACTTTGCGCAACAACAAATGCAAATACAGCACGTTCGACAGAGAATTGCTGGCTCTCCACCTGGCAACGCACCATTTCCAGTTTTGGCTAGAGGGGCGCGAATTCACTGCGTTTGTGGACCATAAGCCGCTGACGTACGCGATGTTCAAGGTCTCTGAACCATGGTCGGCCCGGCAGCAACGGCATTTGGCCGTGATTTCGGAGTTTACTACTGACATTCAACACGTTGCTGGTAAGCTCAACATCGTGGCCTGTTGTGCGCGTTAGTCTCCCCAGTCTACGTGGGAATAGATTTCCCTGCCATGGTCGCGGAGCAAGCCGGGGACGCGGACATTTGCGTGCTCCAGTCGGCGCCTACTGGGCTACAGCTAGAGAGCAGGTTGGTGCAAAAAGGGTGCCCCGCCCTTGCTCTGCAACGTCTCCACCGGCCACCCACACCTGGTGGTTCCGAGCTCTTGGCGCTGCCGCATTTTTGAGTCAGTCCACTTCCTTTCGCAACCAGGCATGCGTGCTTTGGTGAAGCTAGTGGGGGCAAAATTCGTCTGGCCGCGCTTGCGCAAGGACATGAAAGAGTGGGCTGCAGCTTGCGTCGTGTGCCAGCGGGCCAAAGTGCACAAGCACACCAGAGGCCCCCTCGAGCCATTCCAAATCCCGGCTAGGAGGTTCGACCACATTCATGTGGCTTTGGTGGGACCCCTCCCGCCGTCACAAGGTTTCATGCACCTTTTGACAGCCGTGGACTGCACCACACACTGGCCTGAAGTGGTCCTGCTGGCTTCTACCACATCTGTGGAAGTGGCTCGCGCTTTTTTTTGTCAGCTTGGGTTGCACGTTTTGGATCCCCATCGGACATCACTTCCGACAGGGGTCCACAATTCATTTCGGAACTCTGGTCCGTGATGGCCCAGAGCCTGGGGGTCAAAATTCACCATACTACCACGTACAACCCCCAGGCTAACGGGTTATGCGAGCATTTTCATAGGTCGCTTAAGTCAGCACGCAGAGCTTTGCTCACAGATACAAATTGGGTTGACCACCTGCCCTGGGTTCTTTTAGGGTTGCTCTCTGCACCTAAGGAGGATCTGGCAGCCTCCCCGGCAGAACTCGTTTTTTCTCAGCCGCTGCAGATCGTCGGAGAGGCCGATCCGCCTGCGCAATTTTTGCACAGTACGGAGGCTTTTAATGTACCGGGCCTGGCCCACCATTGTTTTACCTCCACTTTCGTCCCCAAGAGTTTACAGAACGCCAGCATTGTTTTTGTCAGGCATGATGCGCACCGGACCCCGCTGCGCCCACCGTACAATGGACCGTTCAGGGTGTTGGAACCTGGGGTGAAGCATTTTGTGTTAGACTTGGGGGGGCGCGTAGGGAGACCGTCTGCATCGACCAGCTGAAGCCTGCTTTTGTGTTGGCAGACGAGCAGGTGGTGTTGGCCCAGGCTCCCCAGCGCGGATGCCCAACATTGGCAGCCCCGCAAGTTGGCGCTCCCTCGGTAGGGACCCTTTACAGCCGCTTTGGGCGCCGGCTCAAGCCCAAAGGATGGGGGGGTTAGTGCCCCTTCTGGGTGTTTGGGAGGGGCTGTATGGTGGTGCGGGTGGGGGATTCTCCACCCAGAGAAAGCAGCTGCGGAAAGGGGGAACAGTGGACTGAAGGAGGAAGTGTCACCGGGGGGTCTCAGTCGGGACAGTGAGGACTATTCGGCCCCCGGGGAGAGGAGAGAATGCTGAAGCCACTGGAAGAAGGGTGTGAAAAGCGGTGCTGGCGTGATGTTATGCTAATGTGCCACACAGGTCTTTGTTCCAAACAATGTATTATGGTCGGAAGTTCCGGGTCTCAATGCATGGAATTAAAGGTATAAAAGGAGAATACTCAGAGACCTGGGAGTTATTTTACTGTACTGTATGTTGGAGAAGGAATAAAGTTTGTGTTGTCTAGCTTGTGGCCTCATCTGTTTCCTTTCTCCACAATACAATGATTTGCAAATCCTTATCAACCTAGTGTCTTTGAATACACTACAAAAACAAAATATTTAACTTTCAAACTAGTTTTTTTTAATATTCACTCATTTTGAATTTGATGCCTGCAACACATTCCCAAAAAAACTGGGACAGGGGCATGTTTAGCATTGTGCTACCTCACCTTTCCTTTTAACAATACTCATTAAGTGTTTAGGAACTGAGGACACTGATTGTTGAAGCTTTATAGGTGGATTTCTTTCCCATTCTTGCATGATGTACAGCTTCAGTTGCTCAACAGTCCGGGGTCTCTGTTATCGTAATTTGTACTTCATAATGCACCACACATTTTCCATGGGAGACAGATCTGGACTGCAGGCAGGCCAGTCTAGTACCCATATTCTTTTACTATGAAGCCACGCTGTTGTAACATGCAAAATGCGGCTTGGCATTGTCTTGCTGAATTAAGCAGGGACGTCTCTGAAGATGACGTTGCTTGGATGGCAGCATATGTTGGTCGAAAACTTGTATGTACCGTTCAGCATTAATGGTGCTTTCACAGATGTGCAAGTTATCCATGTCATGGGCACTAACACACCTCCATACCATCACAGATCTTGGCTTTTGAACTTAGCACTAATAATCTGCTGTGGCAATCCCAAATATGGGAGCAGCCAAAAGAAGAAGTGAGGTAACATTTATAACAAAACATATCCAGTTTTTATCCTGCAGAAACTGAGGGACACTTATTGTAGTGTTTCTTGTTGTTAGACTTCAAATATCATCAAATTACAACAGTTGACATTAATAAACAGCATCTCCCAAGCTTGCATTATCTCAAAACAAAGGTCCCACAACAGAAACTTAAAAAAAAAACCCTGTAAAGAATGAATATAAAGTATAAAAACTATATACACAACATAATGGTAAAATTGATTTGAAATGAAAAATTATATCCATTACACAATGTCTTGATCTGGGGCATGGTCTTAGGATCATGCTTACATTTTGCGTTCATTTTTTGCCTTTCTGTGTTCATTATTGTGATTATTATGATTATTTGCCTTCTGTCTTCTGTTACTGTCTTTGGTGTTTCCCAGTCTGTCGTCATCCCATGTCCTTGCCCTTTGTTTCTCTGTGCTGGAATTATTATTATTTTGCTCTGTCTGTGCAGCCCCATCCATCCTGTGCTGTCTCCGTTACCCTTAATTACTTCCACCTGTAGTCTCTTCCCTGCTGCCCCTGATTGTTCACCCAGCTGTCTCACGTTTGTATTAATCAGTTGCCCTATTTATGTCAGTTTGTACTTGTGCTCTGTCTGGTCTCATTGTCTGTATTCCCTGCTGGTACCCTTGTGTCTCGAGTTTTTCAGGTAAAGTGTAACCAGTAGGGATGGCAGAAATAGAACACTGAAGCGATCGAATCATTTGGAACAATTGATTCAGAAAAAGAATCGATCTTTTGGAACGTTCGAAACATCTACCCACAGCGACATCTGGTGGCCAATCTGAAAATATGACATTCAAACAGTAGAGCAGTGTTGCCAACTCCCCAGCAAGGACAGTGGCCGTTGGCTGTCTGTCATCGCCTCATTTACACAAATGACAATCAGCATATAATTGATGTCTATATTGTATTCAAGCACACCCTTCAAATATTGATTGAGAAAAAAATATCCTTTCAAACAAATGATACTATAACCCCAAACACATCACAAAAAGTTAAGACAAAAAGACTAGTAATTACAATTGACATAACAGTCTTTTGATTAAATGTGATATTCTAACCCATAACAGTAGAGGACAAAATTGATTTATGTAATGTGGGTCTAAACAAAGCATTTAAGTTATCAAGTAGAAATGATGACCTATTTCAAAGGCAAAATTACAAACAAACCAAGAATCAACAGAAGACAGTTCATTTGTATTTCTATACATATTTAGGTTTTTTTAATTCACTTTTTGTCTCTCCTACGTCGTTATTTCTCTCTCCTACACCATCCATTACAATTATATGCTGATTGTCAATTGTATAAATGAGGCAATGACAGACAGTCAACAGCCACTGTCCTTGCTGGGGAGTTGGCAACACTGCTCTACTGTTTGAATGTCATATTTTCAGATTGGCCACCAGATGTCGCTGTGGGGAGATGTTTCGAACGTTCCAAAAGATCGATTCTTTTTCTGAATTAGTTGTTGCAACTTCATGTATTGTATTGTAAATCTACACAACTGTATGTAAATATAGAACAATATGACCTCTTTTAGTGATTAAGAGCATAATTGTATTGTAAATACTGATAGATGTGAATAAATAATATTTATATTGCAAATTTCTTTTTGCACCATTTGTATTTTTTTATTAAATAAGTTTTTCTTTTCCCCACTCCTTTTTGAGCATGAAATAATTGATTTGAATTATTGAACTTACATGTATTCTGTTGAATATCTTTGCATTGTCAGATACTGCTGTATACAGGTCATTTTGTGTTGTTTACTCACTTGCTTAAAATAAATGTCATTTCATTTTAATTTATTTCAAGCAAGTAATCAAATAACATAAATAACCTGCATACAACATTATCTGATAATGCAGACATTCATCAGAATACATGAAAGTAAAATATATCAAAATCATTAATTTATGCTTGAAAAGGAGTGGGAAGAAGAAAAACTGATTTAATCCTACCCCCATTTCTCATCAGTAGCTTGACATAAAGACATTTCAGTACTTCCCCCTGTCTATTTTGAAATGAAAATGAATTAATACATTCTATTGCTGTCCATTTTGTATTTCAACTTCTTTTGCACACAATTTTTAATTTGCACTATTCTTTTGAGTGTTTGAGATTTCTTGGTGTGTTTTTCTGTTTCTGGCACTTTATCTGCACGCTGGAGCTGTCATGAGTCATAGCAGTAAATTTCCCCACTATGGGATCAATAAAGCATCTCTACTCAACTCTCTACTAATAAATGTATATGTGTATTAAAATGACATGAATACATACCATAAACACCATGCTGGCCTTGGGTGGATTCAGCATTTAGCTGTGTAGTGCTAGTAATGCAGACATCAGGATGTTTTGTCCGCAGATGTCTCCACATAGTAGTTGTATTATTGCAAAATGCAAGCTATTGCATGCAATGCAAACATTTAACTTTCTTTGGTTTGAAAAGGTCAAAGTGCTCCCAGACAGTTGACCTGGGACGCTTTCTAATACCATCCATCGCAAATTAATCTCAAGCCAAACGCTCTCAATCAAAATACACTCAAAGAGGCAAGACTTCACAAAATAAATGCACATATCAGAGGCTTTTAAATGTTTTAGGCGTGTGGGTTGATGAATCAACAGCCAATCAGGTGAAGACACGAGAAATTATTATTTTACATATAAAGTATATTTAAGGTGGATATAGTTTTCCTAGAATAGGCATTTTAATTTTGTGTAATGGAGGTCAGACATCATAGATAAAACTAGAGACACTTTAAATGACTGATTAAATTCATCACCTACACTAACACTTCCGGTGTCGCAAAATAATAAACCAAAATGATAACTTAATATTTTTGTTTTGACTATAAAACAATAACAGCAAAATTAAACACAGGTATATCCAAAAATTGGATATTTTTTTTTATCTAAGTTTAGAAAAGGACAAAACAAAAATGAGACCAAAAATTTGTTTTTTCTGATTTTATTTTGAATTGGAATTACAAATGAACGAACCATACACGGATTTGTATTCACTTGCTGAAACAAAAACGACTGTGACGTTTCAAAACAATTGGGGGCGGAATGGAACGCGATATGGAACAGTCACGTGACACGTGACACCATCACGTGACGGGGGACGAACAGTCACATGACATGACGAACAGTCACGTGACACCGTCGTTCTGATACAGACCTCAGAACAGCGTTTCGAATCACAAGTTCCGCCTAGGTTCCGGTATGTTCCAAAACACTTTTAATTTTGCCATCACTAGTAACCAGTTTTAGTGTCTCCTGTTTTATTGTCAGCCCTTGCGCTGCACATTGAGTATTAAGTGCTTTTGTTAATAATAGAGGTGTTAAAACCGAGGCCTCATGAAACAACAAGCAACTTTGAGACAATAGCTTCATAAGCGACACAGTGTTATGAAAAATCTAATAAAGACTGCCATCTGGTGACTGACTGTCAGAACTGCATCAGAGTTGAAAAACCTGAAAAAAATCTCAATACCTTTTTTTGAGCATTTGGCCATTTGAGATCTGTTCAAAATTGGATGGCAGGAACAAACAATACAAAGCAAACAAAAAAAAACTAGTTCCCTTTCAAACTTCCCACGAGCCCTCATGTCACGTGATGTGACCAACATAACGAGGCCTCGCATGCTACAGTCACATGACTGTAGGCATGCTGGCACAGTGCTCAACACTGCTCACGACACTTCCACGTTATATTGCTTGTGGGCAGTGTTGAGCATAACATCACTAGTTAATAAATCACTGTCTTTGCACCATACTTCTGCCTGCGCTCATGGGTCCTACCTCTAAAACCTCATCTGCCCAGAGAGCAGATTATGACACATGACTGCTATGCACCACTCTGTGGATTGTCACCGTATTGTGGTGCAGGGAGTTGTGTGTCTTAGTGATCCCAGGAGCTACGTTGTCAGGGGCAACTTGCCTCTGGTAGGGTCTCCCAAGGCAAATAGGTCTTGGGTGAAGGGCAAGACTAAGAGTGATCCAGTGGATCCCCATGAAAAAGTTACAGCAAGGATCCAGTGTACCCCACCAATTTTGAACTAAAGGCAAGCACCTGGTGCCTGGGTTTCTGTCCATACTACATGCAACAGAGTCGATAAAAGCAGTTCTGCTTGGCTTACCAAGGGGGTTGACCATCTTGGTAGCATGAATAGCGTGCCAAACTCTGGTGCGGGCGGTTGTGAGTTCAAATCCCCGTTTGGAAATCACCAGTTGGGCTTCATTGCACATCCCTTTTAGTTACACATAGGACCTGGCTGGGCTTGGCCCAGTAAAGCCACATGGGTCTACACTCCAGTGGGCTCACCATCTGCAGGAGGGATCATGGGTGCTGTGTGGGCTGGGCAGTAGTCCAGGCTTCTCTGCTTGGGCTGCTTCCCCTGTGACTTGGGCCCCCAGACAGGTGGTAGAAGATGGATGGATTGTTATGCATTCGTTAAATGTTCTTTGAAGGGTCCCCATATTTTCTGATATGTATCTAATTTCTTGGTGAGTTTAAAATAGCAGAATTTATGCTAAAATTTTCATGTGTGCACACATAACCATGCATTATTCATGTAAAAATTTGGTCTGTTTTTGTTGCAAGGATGTATAACCTCTATGCTTTCACTGCAACAGTAAAAGCACAACAAGTGAGCAGGCACGCCACATGCGTGCAAGTCAAGGATGCTTGAATGGGGATGTTTGGACCACTTTATGTTTGTTTCAATTATAGATGGATGCAAGTGTAAACTTTAAGTTTTTAGGACAGAATTTGTCACCTTCTTCATATTTTTCCAGTGACAGCCCTGTCTGGGTCTCAGACTCTCAGCAGCCGTTGTTGTAAGCAAAGATGAGTAGCAATAAAATGTGCTTTGACGACAATCACTACAGGTTAGAGTGTAAGAGGTCAGTGTTGAAAAGAAGCACAAAGAAAGAAGAAAGTCTGCTGGATAGAAATAGGTAAAAGCACTTTTCTTTCACATCAGAGTTCCAGCATATTATAGTGAGCGGAAGGGGAAGATATGATTAAACAGAGTGAAGGTGACAGAAGATTCCTCCCCCTCCCTAAATCAAATAGATGATGAACTCAATAGTCGCACTTTACTCCACTAGAGCTGCTTTTCACTTGACGGGAATGACTTTCGCCAAGGTCAACAGGCTGTTCAATACTCTGCCGCACGGGCACAGGAAGCTGAGGAGGTGGAGGCAGCAGTGACACCTTTTACTCAAGCTAATGTCCTGCAAGTGGTCCCTCTAGTACTCCAGCCTCAAGCACTAATCTCACTTCAGTGAGTGAGGCCGGATTCTCACAACCTGCAGCAAAGGAACAAATGAGAAAAGTTTTAATTTCAAATAGCTACAGCTAGATGATTGCAATCAGAATTTGTCAGTCACTGGTAGATTATGTTAACATCAAAATATTTTATTCAGTTCAGGGCAATATTTCCTTATTTTTATTCTGTGAGCACATGGGCATATTAAGGCGTACACTAAAGAAAATTTTAAAAATAGTGCATGCCAAATACAATTAATTCTCACTTCCCTTTAATTGTAATTACAGACATAGAAGAATTTTAAAAAGTTGAAAAAATAAACGTGAAGCAATGAGAAACACTGATTCCTAATTTACACTTCATTATTTAGGCTCTGTTTATTATCTTAAATGAATTACCAATAGATTAAAACTATCCTTTGGGTCATAATTAAAATGTAATTTAGATATTTTAAACCAAGACATGTAAGGGGGAAAACTGCAGGACAGAACAGTGTTTACTAAGTTGGTCTGTTTATGGATTTTGTCTTATTCTTATTATTAGTAGACTATTCACCATCATTGCCATAGTAGCCTGCTAAGTTAGCATGTCTTTGAGCAACTTGAATGACATGCAAGAAAAACCAAAAACCCATGTCTCCAAATATCCTCAAATATCCTCAGTATTGCTTGCTGCTATATTTCTCAAATCCATCCCAGACTTGTGAAAAATAAAGTGACGATGAAATGTGGAGTCAGATGAATAGCTAACGAGGTAGACTATAGGCTAATTGGCTCGTCATGTTCATGTACCTCATGGCAGACAAACAGATATATTTTTCAGAAAGTGCAAAGCACTCCTTTTATTATGGAAACTGCTTTTATCACAAAAAAGAAGGCAACTATGCTTTAAGTAGTGCTATCAGTGAGAAGTGGGTTAGCTAACAAAAACAAACTACAGAGCTGCTTTATTTGCCAACAGATTAGCTATGGTAAGTTCTCCTTATGCAGTAGGAAAGAGAAGCTCACAGCACCAATCCACTTAGGCTTGTGTGATGATGCAACCTACATTCATCCCTGTACATTCCCCGCAAGCCACACTCACACACTTACCGTCCCTCAGAAGTGATAGCTGACACCGGAGGCTTTTAATTCCATTGTAAATACAAATACTCTCACAGACAGCTATCAATTATGCATGCGGCTAATTGAGTTGAATGTTGTGCTTTTAGAATCCCAGGGACACTGGGTCACATGCAAAAAGCCTGATTCCCCCCCCCCCCCACACACACACACACAGATACCTACGTATATGGTATATGTAAGGTTAAAGCCAAGCTCATAATTGTTTAAAAAAAAAAAAAAAAACCTCAACCACAGTGATCCCTGGTTTGATTAAAAGCCAAGATGACCTTTCGTGTGTCTCTTCTGCTTTCCACCCCATTTTAAATGATAACTTGACAAGGAAAACTTACAGATTGCTAAGAAAACCTAAAGATATTATATAGAACAATTGGAAAGTGGTTTCAGTGACATTGCTACTGAGCAAACTCATTCACTATTAATTTCTTATGTCAGGGGTTGTGGAGGAAAAATAAGTTCAGGCAAGATGCGGCGAGCTGGAAGGTTGCAGAGTTTTATTTTCCTCCAACATCATGAGACGCACTTGTAGCACTGTGCGCTACAGTGCTGTGCTGTGTGGGCTGTGTTGTGAGGCATGTATAGCAAGCTCTTTTATACATGTTACACCAACAGAGAGAATGCATGGCACATTTGCATATTGATATACATATCAGTCAATATATATCATTCGCGTGACCAACTGGCGCTCGGACGTCCTCTCCTTAATCCGGGGATGTATAACAATAGTCCATTGCTCTGATTGTCTCCTAGGGGCTCTCTGTCCATATGCAAATTGTCCTCTGCTTAGTGCAGGCTAGCTGAGTGTGAGGATTGAATGCCCATGTAGATTGTGGTGGGTCACCACAGGGTGTCCAACCATGTGCCATGGAGGGCCAAGACCCTGCAGGCTTTATCTCCAACCAGTGTCTTCAACAGCAGATTCCACTGAATTTCTTCCCACTGGTTGCTGATAAATGAAAACACCTGCTGAAGAGACTGGGTAGAAGAGAAAACCCACAAGGTCTTGGCTCTCCATGGCACATGATTGGACACCCCTGTCTTAGGTGAACTAGAATGCTAAAAATGCAGGAAATAAATCAGTTTTTCCAATTTTCACCAATTTTCCAGAGAGCAAAATCAACAAAGAAAATCAAAGGGAAGTGAGAAGTATTTAAAGGCACGTGAATACTGTGAAAACTGGGTGCAAAACAAACTAGAAAAGCACTCGGAGAGCGCAGACCTCCGCCAAGCGCCACAGTTCCCCCCCATACAGTGTTTGTGTGTACATTTTCAGATTCCTTGACCATGAAAACATACGACTAGCAATTGGATTCACAATGACAGGATTAGTGGTTCAGTAGTAAAAGCATTACCTCCTTGGCGGAGGTAATAAACTGAAGTGTTGCTGTTGTGTCCATCTCCTCCATCTCCAAACTCCCAGGCTGCGGGCATTGCAATTCATCGCACAACCGCGTACAACCCACAGGCCAATGGGTTATGCGAGCATTTTCATAGATCACTGAAAGCAGCACTCAGGGCTTCACTGACGGATGCAAATTGGGTAGACAGGTTGCCGTGGGTTTTATATTGGTGTTGCGCTCCGTGGCAAAAGACGATTTGGAAGCTTCCCCGGCAGAGAGCTTGTTTTTGCGCAGCCCCTATGGCTGCCCGGGGAATTTCTGCCAAATAATCCCGTGCCGGACAGCTGCCCGTCTCAGCTTTTGCAGCGAAACGCAAACACAGGCACGCTGCCGGGCCCTGCCCACCACTGTTTTCCGCGTGCTTTTGTACCTAAAACTTTGAAGAACGCGGAGTTCGTGTTCGTCAGACACGACGACCAGCGCCCTCCATTGCGCCTGCACACATGTTGAAAATGGCCGTATCTCACAATGTTAAAGAATCCTTTAAACAATTCCTGTATCCAGACGGTGATCCGGATCATCCCCAAAATTTAATCAGTTCTTCCTTGTACCATTTCCAACAACGCCTGAAAGTTTCATGGAAATCCGTCCAAAACTTTTTATCTTGCTAACCAACAGACAGACAAACAGACAAACAGACGCTGGCACAAACATAACCTCCTGCAGCCTGTGGCCTGGCGGAGGTAACTAGAAATCCAAAAAGTGTAGCTATTTATACAGCTTAAGCCTTTCTAGAATACAAATGTTTAGTCTGACATTAAAAAGTTATGTCCTTAAATTCAAATGCTGGCTATTTGATGATCATACCAAGTGTAAACATACCCCTAAAATCGTAACAGGCACAAAATTTGTATTTTATGAAGCAATAATATAAAACTGTACAGCTTACTTAAATCAGAACAAGAGCACTCTGAGGCAAGTGCAATATCCCCTGCCTCCGTTTTACTGTGGCAGATCCAAATTATGATAAACTCATCATTCACGAATATACAACAAAGTATACAACCCACAGTTGTAGGTCAGGATCCCAAGGTGAACCCGTGTAGCAAGTTTGGTGACCCTCAAGGGCTTTACACGTTCTATAGTAAGCGATCATAGAGAGTGTCAACCTTGATCTTTGACCCCAAACCTGTAGTCAGTGGTCATGGTCTCAGAGTGAACCTGTGTATCAGGTTTGATGACCCTAGCTTTCTTTGTTGTTGAGATATACTTTATAAGGCATTTTGATGTCAACTTTTGACCTTGCAATCCCAAAACCATAGTCACGCTTCAGGATCCCAAGGTGAACCTGTGTACCAGGTTTGATGGCCCTAGCTTTACTTGTTGTACAGTAATAAGGCATAAGAAATGCTAACCTTGGCCTTTGACCTTTTGACCCAAAACCCATAGTCAAAGGTCAGGATCCCAGTGTGAACCTGTGTAGCAAGTTTGGTGACCATAGCTTTCTTTGTTGTTGAGATATACTTTATAAGCCATTTTGATGCTGACCTTTGACCTTGCGATCCCAAAACCATAATCACACTTCACGGTCACATGGTGAACCTGTGTACCAAGTTTAGTGACCCTAACTTTACTTGTTGTACAGTAATAAGGCATAAGGAATGTGAACCTTGACCTTTGACCCCCAAACCCATAGTCAGAGGTCAGGATCCCAAGTTGAACCTGTCGACCAGGTTTGGTGGCCCTAGCTTTACTTATTTTATAATAAAACAAATGGAATGCTAACCTTGAACTTTTGACTCCAAAGCCATAGTCAGAGGTCAAGATCCCAAGGCGAGCCTGTATACCAGGTTTGGTGGACCAAGCTTTATGCGCTGTACAGTAATAAGGCATCAGGAATGCTAACCGTGACCTCTGACCTTTTGACCCCAAACCCATAGTCAGAGGTCAAGATCCCAAGGTGAACCTGTGTACCAGGTTTGGTGGCCATAACTTTACTCATTTTATAGTAATAGTAAATATAGCATTTACCATAGTGCAACTGCAATGTTAACTTTGAACTTTCACCCCAAACCCATAGTTAGGTGAGGGTGTAAGTCATCCAAGATGTGTATTAGATACAACTACTGTAGTGATTTGAAAAGCCTGCATCATTTCTTTCAGTAGTTACTGTTTAGAAAATTTAGGGAAAATCTGACCTCTGACTTTTGACCTCAAGGTCATCCGATGAGAGTGAAATTGCAATATGCACATCATCAGAATATATTAAACCGTGGTACCAAGTTTCAAAACAATCGGAACAAAACTCTAGGAGGAGTTGATTTCACAAGACAGTTACTGTGTATGAAGTGAGGTGAAACAGGAGGTCATAGGTCAGGGGCTACAAGTCCTGCAAAAATCATTCAATCAGAACCAAATTGCAATATGCGCATCCTCAGTGTATATCAAACCATGGTACCAAGTTTCAAGCCAATCAGACCATAACTGAAGGAGGAGTTGGTTTCACAAGACAGTTACTGTCTATGAAGTGAGGTGAAACAGGAGATCATAGGTCAGGGGCTACAATTCCGGCAAAAATCATCTGATCAGAACCAAATTGCATACATCATCAGTGCATATCAAACCATGACACCAACTACCAAATTTTAAAACAATAAGACCAAAACTGTAGGAGGAGTTGATTTCACCAAAGTGGGACAGACGGATGGACAGGCTGACCCATAACATAATCCCCCTTCATTCTTTGACCACTTTGGGCTTCAACTGGTGGGGATAAAAACAATGGTAGGGTGCTTTAGTCATCAAATCATTTAAATATGGAAGAGAAATAAGCTGAACATTTGTTTAGGAGCTACAATTTGAGCTGTCTGGATCAGTATAAAATTTGCTTTAACAGAAATTTGAATAGTTTAGTTAAAAAAAAAAAGACATAAGGCACATCTTTTTCCAGGGATACTGAACCGAGGTGGAAAATGTTTCAAAATGAGTGGCTTATTGATGGTTTTGTGGAGCTGTGCAATAGATATGAAGCTAATTTGATTTGTCCTGAGTTCAAAAATGTTCCTGCCAACATGTCTTAGGGTCACTAATTAACATGAAAAGTAATTTAACAATTACAGATATGAATACTAGGATTGTTTCTAAGCAACAAAGTCTGGTGCACTTGTCAGTAAGGTTGCTGGGCAACCCCAAATTGTGAGGAGACTAAACTGAAGAAACCACTGATTGCATTTTGTCATTTTAACATTTCTACAAAATGTAACCCATCAATAAGTAGGCTTTAAGTGTGTCAATTTACTGCAGGCATGTTTTTAAACGAGGACTGTTATGCTGTGTTTGAAATGTTCACTCGTTCACCATAGTGTACTATATATTTAATCAGTCATTTTGTAGTGCTGCTCGAAATCTTAACTGAAAATTTCATTCACTATATGGTACACTCAAAATATCCCACAATGCATTTTGAAAAGTAGTGTACAACGGATGGTCACTACATTAGCCAATGTATCCCATAATGCAATGTGCAGCCAATGGAGCAGTGAGACCACAACATAAACTACCAAAAGATATTTATATTTATTAAATAGGCAAAAAACGATTTAATACATATTTACTATAAAATAGATGCAGGTACTCATTTTTTTTTTTACCATCATTAATCTGTTAAGTTTTACTGTCTCACCATGATAACGTCATTAACTGTGCCGCAAAAAACAAGTCGAATAGTGTCTGAAAGCTGAATTGCTATACTGCGTTTACTACATAGTCCACTATATCGGAATTCCCTATATAGCGAGTAGGGAGGGAGTGGACATTCCGAACATAGCCTTAGAAGGGGTGGAGAGCCTAATAGGATGAACACTGTAGTTAAAGGTTTTTTTGTTGTTGTTTTGTTTGTTTTGCATATTTGTGATTAATAAATAAAAAAAAAGAAATTAGATGGGCTACACCAGGGCTATTTACAATCACATGATATTTCACTTATTGACAATTCAGATTTAGCAACGTAAGTTGACACTTTCAGTTTTGGTAATCTTACTTAAAGTTTATTTTTTTATTCATTTTAGTTGTGGTTTTTAATGATGGCAAACTAAACTAAAAACTACACATTAAACCAACTAATAAAATTTGCTTAGAATAATAAAGTAGCAGTTTGCACAAGCAGTTTATTGGTACACTAAATATACACTTTGCTACTAAAAGTTATAAACTTTACCTTACAAAATAAAGCTGGCTTTAAAAAAATGCCTGCATTATATAAATCTAAATCATACTCTTCACTGTTGATACAAGGGCTGTTCATTAAAGATTTCCCCTGACCCATTTCCAGGTATTGCAGGAGGCTGAAATTGCATATGTATGATAACATGTATCTCTATAGGTCACATAGTAATTTGCAGCTTTGAACTCCTAAGAGTTTTTCTTTTTTGCTATGGTGGCATAAAGTGTGATAATGGAGCCAGTTGAACGGAAAGCGGTTATCAAGTTCCTGTACTTGGGAGGCTGCACACCACAGGAGACATTCCATGAAATGAAAGACTTATGGGGAAGATGTCGCATTGTGTGACGTAGTCAAACACTGGCATTGACAGTTCAAGTATGGTCAGATGTTGCCGGAAGTTGTCTGCACGATGGATTCCCCAGTTACTCACACCTTTCCAGAAGCAGGAACAAGCCACATGCTCCCTGTCTCTTTTGGCCATGTGCCAAAAAAACCAGGAGGACTTCATCGACAGACTATTCACACATGACAAACATGGGTCCATCACTATGATCCAGACACTAAAGCCCAGTCAAAGCAATGGAAGCATTAAGACTCACTACCTAAGAAGACACGTGCCAACCCTTGGTCAGCAAGGTTATGTTCAGCATCTTTTGAGGCCAGCACGGAGTACTGATGATGGATTTTCTGACAAAGGGTACCACAGTTACTGGGATTTACTATGCTTCACTGCTGCAGAAATTGTAGAAAGCCATCAAAACTGAGAGACGTGACGTGCTGACCCAAGATGTCCACTTCCTGCAAGACAGTGGTCATTTACACCTTGCATGTTGCCCAGACTGAAGCACGGTCCTGCAGCTATGAAATCTTTCCTCACCCCTCTTACTCTCCCAACCTCAGACTATCTGACATCTGATTCTTTCCAATCATTAAATAATTTTTGAAGGGCAAGCACTTCCATGATGATGAAACACTGATTTCCCAGTTCAAGCTGTGGCTTCTGACGCAACCTGCAGACTTCTACAGGCGAGGTCTCCACAGCTGCATAAAGCAATGGGAGAAGTGTGTGACACTTGGTGGTACCTAAGTAGAGAAAGACTGCCAAATCTGATTCCTCTCAGTCCATGGAAAATGAGTGACATGGTTTGAACAGCACCAAATGGCAGTTACCATAACAGCAACTCTCAGACACAAATATGCAAGGTTTTTGTATTTTTATTGAAGTGATGATGATGGGGTGTGGACAGGAACTGACCTGAGAGTGGAGAGAAGAACGTCAAGTATGATAATACTGCAGACGAGAAATATTCAAAGGATAGGAGTTCTTACTGTTTAGGGGAGGAGAACCCAACCACAGGGGCTGCACAAGCCAGTGCACTCCTAGTGCTGGTCCCAAGCCTGTGTAAATGGGGAGGGTTGTGTCAAGAAGGGTATCCAATGTAAAACTTTTGCCAGATCAAACATGTGAATCATGACAAATGAGACTTTTATAGTGGATTGGTTGAGGCCCAAGTTAACAATGACTGCCACTGTTAACTGACAGGGTGCTGGTGGAAATTGGGCAACATTTGGTTGAAGATTGAGGAGGAGAAGAGGGGGAAGGCGTGTTAGGAGGTAGAGAGCGAAAAGGAAAGGTAGAAGTGTGGAGGTCAGAGTAGGGACTTTAAATGTAGGGACTATGACTGGTAAAAGCAAAGAGTTGGCTGGTATGATGGAGAGAAGAAAGGTAGATAAGTAAGTAAGTAAGTAAAATTTATTTATATAGCACTTCTCACAGAAAGAATCACAAAGTGCTTCACAATAAAATAAAACACACAATCACAAATACAACAATAAAGGTATTGAAAAACAAGTATAAAGACATTAAAAACATAAAAACCATAATCAAACTAAAATGCCTGTTTAAACAGGAGAGTCTTCAGCTGCTTTTTAAAAGTGTCAGAGTTTACTGAGTGCAAAGACAATGGTAGAGCATTCCACAATTTTGGTGCCACTGTCTGAAAGGCTCTATCACCTCGAGCTTTAAAATGGGTTTGAGGGACAGCCAGTAAAAGTTGATCCGAGGATCTCACAGACTATGAGGGTTTATACACTTTAAAGCAGCTTGGTGATGTATTTAGGAACCTGATCATGAATAGCTCTATAAACAAGAACTAAAATTTTAAACTGAATTCTAAAACCAACTGGGAAACAGTGAAGTGCTGCTAAAACCGGTGTAATGTGAGCCCTTTTCTTAGTGTGAGTTAAAAGTCTAGCAGCCCAATTTTGAACAACCTGGAGGCGTTGAAGATGCTTTCGGCTCAGAAAGGTAAAAAGACTATTACAATAGTCTAAGCGAGAAGAAATAAAAGCATGTATAACCATCTCAAGTTCTGCCTTCGACACCAGGGTTCTCAACTTAGAAATATTTTTTTCAGATGGAAGAAACAATTTCTAATTAATTGATTAATGTGGTGCTCAAGAGATATAGCCGAATCAAAACTAACACCAAGATTCCGAAGACTCGCCTGGACAGAGGAACCAAGGGTACTCATGTGGTGCTTAATAAGTGACATTAATGTCTCTGTCTAGTCTGAGTTAAGCTGTAAAAAGTTTGCACTTAACCACTGTTTGATGTTAGACAAGCAATTAGTTAAAGATAACAGCATGCGAAAGTCAAACTCTTTAAAAGTCTGACGACATGTTTTTGACTTCATCAATACAATATGACGAAATAGGTTGGTCTGTGCAGTTATAAGTCAAACAGGCTTTTTTTCACGCGAATATCCGACGTTTTCATGAGTGCCACGTCACCAATTGTGTCAGTGGCTGAAAAATCCCCCGGCCATGTTGTAACGTCATTGACAGAACACAGCGCTTGGCTGCCCATTATACATACAGGATGGAAGCAGTAGAAAACATCGACGATGGTTCCAGCACATGTAGTCTGGAATTGGTTTGTGTTGTCCAATCTTCAGACGATTATAGTTCCGATGAATGGGATGACAATGAAGAATCTGGGGGCATCAGACCGTATAGGTTTGAGCCGTGCCAAGCGGGCATTGTGCCAAGCGAGTCAGACTCAGAGAGTGACAGTGGAGAGGCACACATGGCTGGCGCAGCAACAGTGACAAACACACGGCAGGGGAACACCGAGTGTTATGCTTTTGTTACCGATATTGCATCAAATTATTTGTTCATAAATATAATTTATTTAAACCCGATTTTTCAATAAAAACATAGCAGTGCATTCTCTGTGGCTCAGGCATCGGGTTTATTATGTATTATCTTTGTTTTTATGTATTATGTATTATCTGGTGAATCCTGCGCGTAAATCCATTCATCATGACCCTCCGTGCGCTCTTACACGGGGCACGGAGAGGGAGGATGAAATAACGAGGATTTACGTGCAGGGTTCACCACAACACATTTAATACAGAAAGATAGACAATTCCCAAAAAGGTGAAGATGTACAAAAAAACACAGACACGCTTACTGATGGCGTTCGGGGGCCCGCATCACCCAGAGAATGAATGAGAGGAGACGTGTTAGCCACAGGTGCACCCCAGACCTGACATCGCTTCAAGGACACACGAGAACCACGGCGAACATGGAGTGACTAACATGTCGTGAGAGTGCTGAAAATAATGGCAGACTAACAGCACAGATGACAATACTATGGACCAGCAGTGTGTGACTGGCAAATGGCCGCTAAGTACACGCACTGCTGGTGATGGTGTGATGAGAAGCACCTGGGCGAGGACCAGGAAAGATGATCAGCGGGATTTTTAACCAGCTGGTGATGATGATAGAGGGGACGTGGCTGGACCGGCGAGTGTCAGCATGTGATCACAGAAAGTAGGTCAAAATTGTGCGTAAATCCATTAATCCTTCCCCTCCTCATATGCTCCTCCTGTGTAAAAGTGCACGAGGAGTGCACGAGGAGGCTTATGACAGTTGGAGCTGAAGCGTGTGATGTGGTCTTTCACGGCCTGCTGTTTATCTAAGCCTGCGACACAATGCAAAGGCATAGCCCTAAAATTAAAACAAGAAACCAGAGAAACTGTGAGCTACAAAGCTGCTGTCATTCCAGTCAACAACACCGGCATCCATTCTGTCGCTTACATCATGGTGGTGCCATCCTTCATTCGGTGGGCGGCACCACATTCCAGTCAGCGGCTATGGTTTTTTGATGATAACTGGTTTATGCAGGCACAGTTGTAAATATTATATTGATCATCGACAATGACTTTTGGGTTTACACAACATGCTAAAAAATGTCAAAATCGTGTCATCAGACCTTTAAAAGAGCAATATAACTGAATATCATCAGCATAAAGATGATAAGAAATATCTTTGAACTGTCTAATTATCTGTCCCAATGGCAAAATGTAAATTAGAAATAAAATGGGTCCTAGAACTGAGCCTTGTGGTACCCCACATGAATACTGTGCTATTTCAGAAAAGATCTGAATCACGGACACATTAAAGGTTCTTCCGGTGAGGTACGATGACAACCATTTTAAAACAGAACCAGACAGCCCTAGCTCTTTGAGTCTGTTGATTATTACAGAGTGATCAACAGTATCAAAGGCAGAAGAAAGATCCAATAAAACCAAAACTGTGTATTAACCAGTGTCAGCCGCCATCATAGTGTCACTGGAGACTCTGACTAAAGCTGTTTCGGTAGGATGATTTTTCTGAAAGCGCAACTGAAATTTATCCATGATATTACAATTTGCCAAAAATGACATAAGCTGCTCAGCCACTACCTTTTTCCAGAATTTTTGATATGAAACCAAATCATCACAGTCCATAGATACAATCACAATACCAATACCATATAGATACCGTAGATACCATGTCAATACCATCACAGTCCGTAGATGTAAAACATCTACGGACTGTGATGGTATTGACATGCTCTTAGTCAAAACTACTACTGAATGCTTAGTGAAACCACTGATGTATATCTGTAACCTGTCTCTCCAAACAGGTACATTTCCCAATGCAATGAAAATAGCTAAAGTAATTCCGATATACAAGATGGGTGACAGAGGGGAATTCTCAAGCTATAGACCAATTTCACTATTGCCGCAATTTTCCAAGATACTTGAAAAAATATTCTGTGAGAGAAATGACAGCTTCATACTGAAGAATAATTTATTGTGTGAGCAGCAATATGGGTTCAGACACAAGAGGACAACTGCATTTGCTCTAATGGAATTTATACAAAAAATATCAACTGCTGTTGAAAATAAAGAGTATTCAGTTGGGGTATTCCTGGATCTTAAAAAAGCATTTGATACAGTGGATCATAATTTATTATTAAAGAAACTATAAAATTGTGGTATTAGGGGGGTAGCACTGTCCTGGTTATGTAGTTACTTAAAGAATAGATATCAGTATGTATGTGTTGGTAACAAAAACTCACAGTTACTGAAGGTTACTTGTGGAGTCCCACAGGGTTCAGTTTTGGGGCCATTGTTATTCAATATGTATATAAATGATATATGTAAAGTTTTGGAAAAAATGGATTTAATATTGTTTGCCGATGACACTAATTTTTTATGCAGTGGAAGCAATTTGGAACAACTTTTGGATACACTCGGAAAGGAATTAGGAAAGCTTAAACTGTGGTTTGATTCAAACAAATTAACGCTCAATTTAAGTAAGACAAAATTTATAGTTTTTAACAACCATCACAACAACTTATTATCTAAACTCAGTGTAAATGGTGTAGAGATTGAAAGGGTATCCAAAACTAAATTTCTTGGAGTAATAATTGATAATAAACTGTGTTGGAAGTCACATATTAATTATATTAAAGGTAAAATATCTAAATCAATTGCAATACTACACAGAGTGAAATATTTGCTGAATCAACCCACACTATATACGTACTTTGTATCATTCATTAATACTCCCATACATGACATATTGTACTGAAGTATGGGGAAATACATATAAAACAAACATATATCCAGTCTTTATGCTTCAGAAGAGAGAGCTATTAGAATAATAAACAAAGCTGCTTACAGGGAACCAACAAACCCACTTTTTCTTAAATTAAAAGCTCTCAAGTTGAAAGATCTGGTTGACTTTAAAACTGCAGTAATAATGTTTAAAGTGAAGAATCTATCACTGCCTGCAAATATCCAAAAGTTGTTCCAAATAAGGGAGAAACAATATCATTTCAGAAGAACATGTATATTTGAAAAACCTTCAGTGAGAACTACCACCAAGCAACACTGTGTTTCAGTGCAAGGAGTCAGATTATGGAATGATTTTGGACCTGAATTAAAATCATGTACAACGCTTGGACAATTTAAACAAAAACTAAAGGAAGAAATACTCCAAACATACTGTATATACAAGATGACATGTAAAATCACATAAGGATTGTCATATCCAGTCTGTGTTGTGTTGTTGCTTAGTTTTTTTGTCACATTTTGTCTTAGCTATGTTCTGAATTGTAATCGCTCTTGTTTTGTTTTTCTTTTGAATTCTTGGATGGAATATGGGTGGGCAATATAAGCTGCGGCTTCAGCCATCACCCATTTCGGATAACTTATGTTGAACTGTATAATCAGAGGAGTTATTGTCTAATTTGACCTTGTTGGATTTTCTTTCCCCCTTTGTTATATTATTCTGTTTCTTTTTTTAATCTTTAC
The DNA here is from genome assembly GCA_020510985.1 of Pholidichthys leucotaenia. Classification (NCBI taxonomy): domain Eukaryota; kingdom Metazoa; phylum Chordata; class Actinopteri; order Cichliformes; family Pholidichthyidae; genus Pholidichthys; species Pholidichthys leucotaenia. The sequence continues at coordinate 195,308,230 of CM035846.1, read as the reverse complement.
TTTTAATCTATCTGAAATAAAGATTTATTCATTCAAAGGGAGTTTAGAGATTGGCCTATAATTATTTGGCTGTGATGGATCCAAACTCGGCTTCTTAAGAGTTGGTTCAACCACTGCATGTTTGAAAGTGCTGGGAACCACACCAGCTGAAAGTGAAATGTTTATCAGTTCAACAACTGAAGGACCAATTGACTCAAAAACGGCTAAAAACAGCTCAGTAGGGAGAACATCAGCAGGGGAAGAGGAGGATTTCATCTTCTGCAGCAGAGACATGATGTCCTGAAAGGTCACAGGATTAAAAGTGGACCAAGTACAAGGTGAGGGCATAACACTGGCACAGTTAGGAGAAGAAGATGGCAAAATGTTTTCCCTGATATCTCTGATCTTATCAACAAAGAAATTAAGAAATCTGTTACTGTCTGCTTTACGGAACTCAGGAATTAGAGAGGCAGTAGGTGAGACAAGAGTGTTAATTGTGTCAAATAAGACTAGGATTTTTCTTATTTGTGAAAATTATTTTTGAAAAATACTGATTCCTGGTGTCCCTCAGCATGTCATTTAAAGAGGCTCTAAGCTCCCTTAGATGAGTCTGTGAACCTCCAACTGGGTGGATTTCCATAAGCGTTCTACCTTACGACAATTTCTTCTAAAGGATTGAATGGAGTCATTTATCCAGGGATGAGACTTTTTAGGAGAAGCAAGGACAGATTTCACTGGTGCCACTTTGTCTAAAATAGCCATACAGTGGCTGTCTAATGTCTGAGTGAAGACATCAGGATCTTTAATTCCTATCATTAAGTGTGGCTCAAACAAAGCAGAGAAGTCATTGGCTGCCTCTTGGTTAATAATCCACCTTTTTGCTGCCATTTTCAGAGGGGGAGGGTTCACAGGGAAGTTAACATTAAAAAGCACACAGCTGTGATCACTGATCTGGAAGTCATCCACACACACATTTTCAATATTCAAACCCAAAGAGAAAACAAGGTCCAAGGTATGACCCTTAGCGTGCGTAGGGCCTGAAACATGCTGGATGAGGTTATAAAAATGAGTGATGGATAAAAAGTCAACAGCTGTGTTACATATGGATAAAAAGTCAACAGCCGTGTTACATGTAACATCATCAATATGAATGTTAAAATCACCAGTGATTAAAAAGATATACTGTGTGTTCAAGAAACCAGATAGAAGGGAAGCAAGGCTAGGAGCATTGGAGCAAGGCTAAGATCATTGGAGGTGGATTTAAACTGTTCTACCATGGTGTAGATAGGAAGTGAAATGGAGTAGGGGTAATCTTGAAAGAAGAGTATGTGAAGAGTGTTTAGGAGGTAAAGAGGGAGTCAGACAGAATCATGGGTTTGAAGCTAGAAGTCAAAGGTGTGATGTTGAATGTTGCCAATGCGTATGCCCCACAAGTTGGATGTCAGAAAGAAGAGAGAGGAATTCTGGATTAAGTTGGGTGAAGTGGTAGAGAGTGTTTCCAGAGGAAAAAGAGTGGTGATTGGAGCCAACTTTAATGGACATGTAGGTGAAGGGAACAGAGGTGATGAGGAGGTTCTGGGTAGGTATGGTTTTAAGGAGATAAATGTGGAAAGACAGATAGTTGTGGATTTTGCTAAAAGGATGGAAATGGCTGTGGTGAACACATACTTCAAGAAGAGAGAGGAACATAGGGTGACTTTCAAGAGTGGAGGAAGGTGCACACATGTGGACTACATCATGCACAAGGAGAAATCTGAAAGATGGTAGTCTGTAGGGTGACTTTGGAAGAAAGAAGAAGAGAGTGAAGGCAGAACCAATGATTAAGTGGGGGAAGTTACAGAAGGAAGAGTCACACAGAGTTTAGGAAGGAGTTGATACAGGCTCTGGGTGGTAGGGAAGAATTACCAGATGACTGGGAAAGTACAGCAAAAATATTGAGGAAAATAGGTAGAAAGGTATGTGGTGTATCCTCTGGACAGAGGAAGGAAGACAAGGCAACTTTTTGGTGGAATGAGGAGGTACAGGAAAGAATTCAAAGGAAGAGGTTAGCAAAGAAAAAATGGGATATTTAGGGAGATGAAGAAAGTAGACAGGAGTATCTGGAAGCTAGGTGCATGGCATAAAGAGAGGTGGCAAAGGCAAAGAAAAAGACATATAGTGAGTTGTATGAGAGGCTGGACACTAAGGAAGGAGAAAAAGACTTGTATTGATTGGCTACACAGAGACATCAAGCTGGAAAGGATGTGCAGCAGGTTAGGTTGATTAAGAACAGAAATGGTAATGTACTAACAAGTGACAAGAGTGTGTTGAGAAGGTGGAAGGAGTACTTTGAGGAGCTGATGAATGAAGGAAATGAGAGAGAGAGGAGGATGGATGAAGAAAAGATGGTGAACAAGGGAGTCCCAAGGATTAGCAAGGCAGAAGTGAGGGCAACTTTGAATAGGATGAAAAATGGAAAGGCAGTTGGTCCAGAAGACATACCTGTGGAGATAAGGAGATGTTGTTTTCTTTTTTCCAGCCTTATTCCTTTTCTTTTTTATATTATGCACACCACTGAAGAGAGAGAGAAACACCATTTCAATTCTCCCGTATGTCCTGTACGTACTGTATAGTAGTATTGACAAATAAAATCTTTAAATCTTGAATTGAATGTTGAGGTGAGATGGCAGTGGACTTTTTAACCAGATTGTTTAACACAATCTTGGAGGGTGAGAAGATGCCTCAGGAGAGGAGAAGAAGTGTTTTGGTACCAATTTTCAAAAACAAGGGTGATGCTCAGAGCTGTAGTAACTACAGAGGCATGAAGTTAATCAGTCACACTATGAAGATATGGGAAAGATGAGTTGAAGCCAGGTTGAGAGGAGAGGTCACAATCAGCAGTACAGTTTCATGCCAAGAAAGAGTACTTCAGATCCAATGTTTGCTCTAAGAGTGTTGATGGAGACATATAGTGAAAGTCAGAAGGAGTTGCACTGTATAGATCGAAAGATGTACTTTATTGATCCCAAACTGGGAAATTACAGTGTAACAGTAGCATGACAGTAGACAACCAACCAACACACACACACACAGCATAATAGACAAAGACAACACACACACATCATAATAGACAAAGGGATTACCCATGGAAAGTAAGAACTGCTAAAAACTTATACTGTATATATCATAGATGAATAGATGGTGACCTGTATAGGCACATGAATCATACCTGCTGTACAATGCAGGACCATCAGGTGCAGAGTGAAATGTGAGGCACCAATTAGACCAGAGATTCCCAAAGTGGGGGTCCCGGGATGCTAACGGGGGGTCGCAAGATGATTTTCAGAATCCTCCTGAGGTGATTACACAGGTGACATGTCACTTTAACTGCACCACATTAAACATCACAGGTCACACACAGGTCTGTGTGCACCAGTAGATTTCATCTGAACAACTCAAATCAACACACTATGCTTTAAGCCCAGGATATTATTTTTAAAAATGAAACAGTTAATACCAACCAAAGACAAGACGGCAGCAAAGGAGAGCGGAGAAATGCCGTCAGAAAGCCCATCAACTTCTGGCATGGGGGGAGGAGGAGGAGGAGGAGGAGAGCACCATAAAGGGCTCTGTAAGCAGTCAGACCAGCCTTCCTCCAAGTGTCACAAGTACCGAGAGAAATATATTCAGTATGGATTCATGCATCGTTATCAGTGAAGTACAACATCCCCAATGTGTAGTGTGCACCGAGGTGCTTGCACATGAGAGTTTAAAGCCCGTAAAAATGCTCAGACACTTTATAACTAAGCACCCATCTCTTGCCGCTAAACCAGAGAATTTTTTCCATTAAAAGGACAGACAATTGCAAGGCCAAAAGAAAGTCATAGTTAATCAAAGAACAACAATACCAAAGCTCAAAAGGCATCATATGAGGTGGCATATTTAATTGCACAGGCAAAAATGACACACACCATCAGAGAAACCCTAATAAAACCTGCTGCTATCGCAATGAGTCGGACAATGCATGGGGATAAACAGGTGTGGGAGCTGGAAGCAATGCCGCTGTCTGACGGGACCATATCCCGGCGCAGCCCAGGACATAAAGGTCAGTTGACTGACAGAGTGAAGAAAGGGAAATATGCTTTGCAGTTAGATAAATCCACAGATATATCAAACTGTGTGCAAGTTTTTTTTTTATGTATCAGTCATCTCCGGGGATAGTGGGGGGTCACCAGTCTCTGTTACTGTTATTTTGGGGGTCATGGGCTGAAAAGTTTGGGAACCCCTGAATGAGACTGTAAGGTGCAGTATGGTAGCATATTTATGACCAGAGTACACATCAGAGTGAGTCACTGTCCAGTGAAATGGCATGTGGCAGGAAAGATTTCCTGTACCTAACTGTTCGGCAGCCAAGCTGTAGCAGTCTGCTGGAGAAAGTGCTCCACTGTCTGTCCAGTGTGTGGTGGAGGGGGTGATCAGGATTGTCCATGATGGATCATAGTTTATTTAGTGTCCTCCTCTCCACCACAGTCTCAAAAGTCTCTGGCCTGATACCAATTACAGAGCCAGCCCTCTTGATAATCTTGCCAAGTCCGTTGGTGTCACTGGCTCTGATACTGCTACCCCAACAGACAGCAGCAAAGAAGACGGCACTCTCGATAACAGCCTAGTAGAAAAGCTCCAGCATCCTGTTGCACACGTTGAATGATCTCAGCTTCCTCAGGAAGTGGAGTCTGCTCATCCCCTTCTTGTATGCAGCATCAGTGTTGGATTTATAATCCAGTCCATTGCTGATCATGACACACAGGTATTTGTAGTCTTCAACTACCTCCACATCCTCCCCCCTAATCTGCAATGGCTGTGAAGGCGTCTTCTTCCTGAAGTCAATCACCATCTCTTTGGTCTTGCTGACTTTCAGCCTCAGGTGATTCTGCTCTGTCCACTCCACAAATCTGTCTACCAGTGCCCTGTACTCCCCCTCCTCTCCCCCTCTTATACAGCCAACAACAGCTGAGTCGTCAGAGAATTTCTGCAGGTGGCATGACTCGGTGTTGTACTGAAAGTCAGTGGTGTATAAGGTGAAGAGAAAAGGAGAGAGAACAGTGCCCTGTGGAGCTCCCGTGTCACTAACCACCACGTCAGACAAGACACTGCCCAGCCGGACAAACTGTGGCCTTCCTGTCAGGTAGTCAGTAATCCAGGAGATCACAGAGCTGTCGACCTCCATCACCCGTAGCTCCTCACCCAGCAGCAGTGACTGAATGGTGTTAAAGGCACTGGAGAAATCAAAGAATGTGATTCTCACAGTGTCTCCTCTGCCATCCAGGTGCAGATGGGCTTGTTGCAGCAGGTAGATGAAGGCGTCTTCAACTCCTAAATGGGGCTGATATGCAAACTGCAGAGGGTCCAGCCACGTCTTCACCTGTGGCCTCAGCTGGGCTAAGACCAGTCTCTCCAGGACCTTCATCACATGGGATGTGAGGACAACTGGTCAATAGTCATTTAGGTCAGATGGAGACAACTTCTCGGGGACAGGAACCAGGCAGGACGTCTTCCACAGTACTGGTACTCTCTCCAGACTCGGGCTCAGATTGTACAGGTGTTTCAGTACCGGAGCTCGCTGGTTGGCACAGGTCCTCAGGATCTTGGCGGAGATGCCATTAGGGCCCGCCGCCTTCCGCTGATAGAGTCTCTCCAGCTGTCTGTTTCTTAACCTGGTTGTAGTCACAGTGGTGTGTGTGTGTGTGTGTGTGAAGGGGGGCAGGTGTCCCCAGAGAAGGGGGTGAGGAGGGAAATGGAGAGAGATGCTGCACAGGAGGGTGGGGGGAGGGGTGTGGGGGGGTCTGACTCTGTTGTGGGGGTGACAGGGCGGTGGAGGGGTGTGTGGGGGCCTGGCTGTGTTTTGGGGGTGACAGACGTGAGATGAACCTATTAAAAAACAAATTCAGCTCATCAGCTCTCTCAAGGCTCCCCAATGTCTGTCTGTCTCTCCCCTTACACCCGGTGATTTGTTTCATTCCCATCCAGACAGTTTTAGTATTGTTTTGCTTGAGTTTATCCTCCACCTTTCTCCTGTGATTGTCCTTACACCTCCTCAGCGTCTTTCTCAGCGTGGGTTTACTCCGGGATTTCTCCGGTTTCCTCCCACATGCCAAAAACATGCATGTTAGGTTAATTGGCTGTTCTAAATTGTCCCTAGATATCTGTTTCCTATAGGCCCTTAGAATAGAGGGTTAGTATTAATGAAAGCGCTTTGAGTGGTCTTTGTGACTAGAAAAGCGCTATATAAGTGCAGGTTAGTTAGTTAGTTAGTTAGTTCACGCTGCGCTCTCCTCAGTTCCTCCCTTTGTGTCTTTGTGGATCTAGAGCAGGGATGGGCAATCATATGCCATGGAGGGCTATCCCACTGCAGTTTTTCTGTTCCACTCAGTCTCTTCAGCAGGTGTTTTCAATGATAAGCAATCCAAACTGAGCAGAGCAAAGACCTTCTGAAGAGACTGCCCACTGCTGATCTCGAGAAAGCATATGATAGAGTGCCAAGAGACCAAGAGAGGAAATATGGTACTGTATGAGAAAGTCAGGGGTGGCAGAGGAGTACGGGGGAGGGGGGGGAGGCTGAAAATTTCAGCGGCTGAAAAGTTTAGAATGGTCAAATTTGACAAAATGTAGTTTATTTTTCAATATGGTCTCCCCTTCAGTCCACACACTTCTTCCAATAGTGTTGCAGTGCTTGGATCCCTGTGGTTGAAAAATAAACCACATTTGGTCAATTTCACCACAATGAACTTTTCAGCCTATGAACTTTTCAGACCCCCCTTGTATGTGAGGGTGGTGCAGGACAGCGAGATGGGCGGTGAGGTATGCTGTAGGAGTGACGGATGGATGATTACATGAGAGATCGGCTCTTCTTGTTTGCCATGGTGATGGACAGGCTGACATATGAGGTCAGGCAGGAGTCTCCATGGACCATGTTTGCAGATGACATTGTGATCTGTAGTGAGAGTAGGGACCAGGTAGAACAGAACCTAGAGAGGTGGAGGTATGCTCTGGAGAGAAAAGGAATGAAAGTCAGTAGAAGCAAGACAATACATGAGTGTGAATGAGAGGGAGGTAGATGTAATGGCGAAGATGGAAGAAGTAGAGGTAGTGAAAATAGGTGAGTTTAAATACCTGGGGTCAACCATAAAACCAATGAAAAATGCATAAGAGAGGTGAAGAAGAGAGTGCAGGCAGGGCGGAGTGAGTGGAGATGAGTGTCAGGGGTAATATGCGACAAAAAGATAGCAGCTAGAATGAAAGGGAACATTTACAAGACGGTAGTGAGCCCTGCTATGATGTAAGGATGCTGAGGATGGAGCTACCAGGCAGTAGGAAAAGAAGGAAAACCACAGAGAAGATTCATGGATGTAGTGAAGGAGACATGGAGAGGGTTGGTGTTACAGAGGAAGATGCAAGGGATAGGGTGAGATGGTGGCAGATGATCTGCTGTAGCAACCCCTAAATGGAGCAGCTGAAAGAAGAACTGTTTAAGTGAAGAGATGATGGAAGGAGAAGAGGACTTCATCTGGGTGAATATAATGCGGATTAAGATAACTTCCTCAGGTCTTGGCAGAGGTGAAGAGCGAGGGACCCCGGGCCCAGTGAATTTCCTTTGATTATAGATTAGCGGTATTTTGCTGTATAGTGAACAATGACTCACTTGTTCTTTTTCTTTCTAGGGTGGATTCAAGGATAGGTAAACCAGGATAACAGGAGGCTGGGAGCGCAGAGAAGAGAGGAGTGATATCCAAGATAGGTATGGGTTGTCAAAATAGTTTGCCGGCTTACCTGAGGTCCAGGGAGGGGTATGGCCTTTCAAAGGTGAGACTGAGGCAGGCACAAAAAGTGCGGTGGGGGGGGGGGCATGAGAACCAGCATTTCACAGCAAGTGTTAAGCTGAGGTAAACCCACGAATGACTGGGGGAAACTAAGGTCTATTTATACTCAGGACAGTAATTAACACAGGTGTGTAATTGACAGCAGCTGCAAGTAATGAACTGATTAGTGGGATGTTGAGTGTGTGACCATGATCTCACTTTCAAATGGTAAATGGCGTTCACTTATATAGCACTTTTTCTTATCTCTAGATGATCAAAGCGCTTTACAGATCCTGCTATCCACCCATTCACACACACATTCACACACTGATGGCAGCAATGAATCAGGGGAATCTTTTAATGAACAGCCCATGTAGTAAAGGGTTTCACTGTGACATTTTAAATTATTTAAGGTGGATTTGGACCAACGTTTACTGACATTTTGAAAATCAGAGAAATTGTCATGATCCACTCTGCGTGCCTGCTGCCCTAATTATCTCCACAGCTGCACGCACACCTGTTCTTCCTATCCAGTGGCCTATTTAAGCAGCGCTGCCCTCTGATCTGCACGGAGACGTCAACGCTCCCATGATCTGGCAAGACCTCTTCACCTACACAACCCATCCTGCTTTGGAGCTCCGCCTCCTCTACTTCGTCTTCCTCTGCTAGTGAAACTGGTACTCCAGGTCAGAGTTGTTAGCCACTGCTGGCAGGTCCCCGGTCCCCGGCTGCTGCTCCTGTTTCACGGCCATCTCCAGAAAGCTGGCGCCACTGCCCTGGGAGTCTGAACTCCCCACCTGCAAGCAAGCCTTCATCTATTCCTGCTCTCTCCGTTCTTCTCCATCTCCCCTGTGCACAGGTGGAAGCCTCCTGGTAGCGGACCTGAGCACTACCTGCACCTCACCTTCACTGTATAAACTTGCACCTCTTCACCTCGTTGGCAGTGGTGGCTTTGACACGGAGCAACGGGACTGGAGCCTCAGGAGTTCTTCAGCGCCTCAGCTCTCCTGCCTACTCGTAAGACAGCACATTCTCTGGTACGATCCTCCAAACCTCAAACACTCATCCATCTGTCTGTGTTTCCTCCTAGGGTTGCCAGTCGGAACAGTGCTCTGCTCGCCCTGCTGCTACATTCCTACACGCACGCACACACTCACACTTCTTATAATAAAAGATAATTGTGTTTATTCTGAGTCCTCGTCTGTTCCTGGGTCACCCAAACATGTCAGAAATTAGTCCAAACGTCTGTGAAATTATGTTCACAAGCACAATTTTTTTTAAATCCTGCACACACCAACTTTTATGAATGTTTGCAAGCATTTGCCAGGGTTGCATTCATTTTCTATTAGCGGAAGCAAACTTTTGCCAACTTAGGCTAGCGTATATGCAGCGGTTGTCAACTTAGGCCAACTTAAAAGCAAATGAATGCTTAGCGTAGGTCAGCTGATGTCAGCGTCAGGCGACACTCACGTAAAGGTCAGTGTTTGTGGAGGCTTTCTGGCATTCTGGACCTGCTTTTTGACTGTACACATCTCGCTGTCTCCCTTCTTGAGCATACATTTTGTCAGTTTTATTGGACAATTACCTCCGCCAAGGAGGTAATGTAATCGGGGTGGTTTTATTTCATTTCAGTGAACCTGTAACCACGTAGTAACCACATGACAACCTGATCCTCAAGACAGGAGCATTATACTAAATTAATCACACCTGTGGATGCACACCTTATATATACCCCCTGCACCCACCCATTCTTCCTCTTTTTATCCTCCTGGTTGGTAAGAGCTTATACCAGTCTGTTTAACATTGTGTTTTTTCTGTGCTGTTTGGGCTGCCTTTACCTGGGTACCCCATCGCTATGTTATAAGATCGCTGTGTTTTCTGCTCAGTGTGGCAAGGTTTGCAGTGGCTGTGCAGTGTGACATGCACTGTCCGTGCTTGTTTAAAGGTATGTAATATATGTTTACCTTATTCAGCCGGCACTGCTGACGGTTTAGCAGCATGAGATATGTGCTACCCTTACCTGCTTAAGGTTTGTGATGTATTTTTTTTGTGTGCCTTCTCTTCAGGCAGAAAACTGCTTTACAGCTTAACAGCACATGCTATACTTTGTCTGCTTGGGGTATGTGATACATTTTGCCTGCTTCAAGCAGGAATTGCTGACAGTTTAACAACAAGCGGTACAATATGCTGTTAATTCTGTATTGTTTTCTTTTTTCGACTGACAGTCGTCTTAAAAAAAAGGAGACATCTTCTTTGTCTGGGTACTGGGCGCTTCTGTGCATAGCACACTCTTGCCACCTTTTGTGGGGGAGTGGTACTGCATACAGCTGGAATTGAAATCTGATATTTACCTCCGCCAGGCCGAAAGGCCAGGAGGAGGTTATGTTTTTGCCGGGGTTTGTCTGTTTGTCTGTCTGTCTGTCTGTCTGTTGGTTAGCAAGATAACTCAAAAAATCTTGGACGGATTTCCATGAAACTTTCAGGCGTTGTTGGAAATGGTACAAGGAAGAACTGATTAAATTTTGGGGGTGATCCGGTTCACCGTCTGGATACAGGAATTTTTTAAAGCATTTCTCATTCAACACTGTGACATACAGCCATTTTCAACATGTGCGCAGGCGCAATGGAGGGCGCTGGTCGTCGTGTCTGCAACACAAACTCTGCGTTCTTCAACGTTTTAGGCACAAAAGGACGCGGAAAACACTGCTGGCCTGGGTCCGCCAGCGTGCAACTGCAAAACCTCACATGGGCAGCTGTCCGCCGACGGATTCTTTGGCAGAAATTCCCCGGCCAGCCATAGGAGCTGCGCATTTGGCAGAAATTCACCGGCCAGCCATAGGCGCTGCGCAAAAACAAGCTCTCTGCCGGCGAAGCTTCTAAATTGTCGTTTGCCGCGGAGCGCAACCCCCAAAACAATAATATTGTAGCGAACTCAATATGAGCACCCTATTTGGCTTGCCAAGTGGGTTGAGCTTTTGCTCCAAGATGGCGCCCACAGCGGTCGACATGGTGCTTCGCTGCGCTCTTTGTTTGTTTTTGTTTGTCAATTGTGTGTCTGCTTGCACTTATACCCGTGAAGAACTTTTAAATATCAGGACTTTGACCCCCACGGACCTCCTCCCAGTTTTTCTAGCCCCTGCCGCCGATCTGGTTTATTGTTTGGCTCGGAAAGTGAGACGGCGGAAGAGAGGAAGACGAGCGGGCGCTCTCGTACGACTTCGCAGGAGAGGCTCGCGAACGGCGCTGCCTGGCATATTTCTGTCCAATACCAACTCTCTCTCTAACAAGGTGGATGAACTGAGACTGCTGATGCGTTTTAAGGACCTCGCCTCCTCAGCTGTCCTCTGCTTTACTGAGACCTGGCTCCGGGAAAATATACCGGACAGCGCGCTGCGCCTCGACGGCTTCCAGCTCTTCCGTGCTGATCGTGACACAGAGCTTTCCGGCAAGACCACAGGAGGCGGAGTCTGCTTCTACATCAACTGCAACTGGTGCTCTGATGTAACGGAAATTTCCAAACACTGTTCTCCTGCCTTGGAATTTCTTGTTATCAACTGCAAGCCTTTTTATTCCCCACGGGAGTTTGCTTCTTTTATACTGATCGCTGTGTACGCCCCTCCCGACGCGGACACGCGCGAAGCTCAGCGCGTGCTCGCGGATCACATTCAACACACAGAGCGGAGTTTTCCAGACTCGCTGATTATTGTGGCTGGCGACTTTAATCAGTGCAATCTGAGCCACGATCTCCCCCGCTACAAACAGTTTATTAAATGCCCCACCAGAGGATTAAACACACTGGATCACTGTTACACCACAGTGAAAGACGCATATCGCGCTGTCCCTCGAGCTGCGCTGGGATTATCTGATCACGTGATGGTTCACCTCATTCCCACATACAGACAGAGATTGAAGCTCACTAAACCTGTTGTGAGCACTACGAAGATACGGACCAGTGATGCTGAGGAGAAGCTGGAAACGTGCATGGAAATATCTGACTGGGGCATGCTTAAAGGAGCCACGCATGATCTGGATGAGTACACGGACACTGTGAACTCATATATCCACTTTTGTGAAGAGAACATTCTTCCATCACGCACCAGGGTGAGTTACTCTAATGACAAACCCTGGTTCACAGCTAAGCTCAGACAGATCAGGAAGGAGAAGGAAGCAGCGCTGAAAAGTGGAGACAGGGACTGCTACAGGGAGGTTAAATACCGGTTTAACAGAGAGCTGAAGAGGGCTAAATCTGTGTACTCAGAGAGACTCCAGCAGCAGTTCACTGCTAATGATTCGGCTTCCGTGTGGAGAGGACTGAGGCAGATCACCAACTATCGGCCTCAGGCTCCTAAAGGTCAGGATGACAAAGCCCTTTGTCAGAGACTGTTCCAACACTATGCCCGTTTTGACACCTCGTCATCTGTGTCCAACTCCCCCCCTCCCTCCAGCTCCACAGCCTCCACATTCCCTACTTCATTTAAGGCACCCCCCCCCCACCTCCCCCCCTCCCCTTATCATCAGTGAGCAGGATGTGCTCAAACAGTTCTCCAGACTGAACCCGCGCAAGGCCCCCGGCCCAGACGGCGTGTCTCCCTCCACCCTGAGACTCTGTGCGAAACAGCTGGCTCCTGTATTCACAGACATTTTTAACACCTCCCTTAAGTTATGCCACGTGCCGTCCTGCCTCAAATCCTCCACCATCATCCCTGTCCCCAAGAAGCCACGGATCACTGGACTTAATGACTACAGACCTGTAGCGCTCACCTCTGTAGTCATGAAGTCCTTTGAGCGCCTGGTCCTGTCCCACCTCAAGTCCATCACCACCCCTCTCCTGGACCCGCTGCAGTTTGCCTACCGAGCCAACAGGTCTGTAGACGATGCAGTCAACCTGGCCCTCCACTCCATCCTGCAGCACCTGGACTCCCCGGGAACCTACGCCAGGATCCTGTTTGTGGACTTCAGCTCCGCATTCAACACCATCCGCCCCGCTCTGCTCCGGGACAAGCTGTCCCTGCTCAACGTGCCTGACTCCCTCTGCAGGTGGATCATCGACTTCCTGACGGACCGGAGGCAGCATGTGCGGCTGGGAAAGACTGTCTCAGACTATACTAGCATCAGCACCGGATCACCCCAGGGCTGTGTACTTTCCCCCCTACTCTTCTCCCTTTACACCAACTCCTGCACCTCCAGCCACCAGTCTGTCAAGTTGATCAAGTTTGCGGACGACACCACCCTCATCGGGCTCATCTCCAACGGCGACGAGTCCGCCTACAGGAGAGAGGTGGCCCAGCTGGCGTCCTGGTGCAGCAATAACAACCTGCAGCTGAACGCTCTGAAGACAGTGGAGATGATTGTAGACTTCAGGAAAGTCACTACTCCTCTGCCCCCCCTCACCCTCTCAGGCTCTCCCATCACCACTGCTGATTCCTTCCGCTTCCTAGGCACTACCATCACCAGGGACCTCAAATGGGAGCTGACCATCAGCTCACTCATCAAAAAAGCCCAGCAGAGGATGTTCTTCCTGCGGCAGCTGAGGAAGCTCAAGCTACCCACCAAGATGTTAGTGCAGTTCTACACAGCCATCATCGAGTCCATCCTCACCACCTCCATAACCGTGTGGTACGCAGGAGCCACTGCCAGGGACAGACTAAGGCTGCAGCGCGTCGTGCGCACTGCTGAGAAGGTGATCGGCTGCAAGCTCCCATCTCTCCAGGATCTGTACATCTCCAGGACCCGGAGGCGTGCTGGCCGGATCATAGCCGATCCCTCACACCCTGGTCATGTACTGTTTGCCCCCCTCCCCTCTGGTAGAAGACTTCGGTCCATCCAGACTAAAACCTCCCGTCACATGAACAGCTTCTTCCCCTCTGCCATTAGACTGCTGAACACTAAGTGACTCTCGTGCACCATGTACAGCAGCTCAACCAGACTCATGTCAATCATCACTGTTTTCTTCCTGCATTACCGACTGCACTATATAGTTCTCCACAGTATCTGCTGCTGGCTAATATATATTTTAACTGTTGACCAGTATCACTTAATCTTATCCTACACTTTATTACATGTATAGTTTATTTCTCTTATCTTATCATGTTTAATGTTGCAGCATTGTACCGAGACAAATTCCTAGTTTGTGTACTACATGAACAATGGCAATAAACCTGATTCTGATTCTGATTCTGATTCTGATTCTGACCCTACTGGCGACACAGGTAGAGTGCGGGACTCCGGAGCGGGAGGCGTGAGTTCGAACCTCCCGGTGGGACGTTGCCATGTCGAGCAGCACGTTACAATATAATATAAAACCCACGGCAACCTGTCTACCCAATTTGCATCCGTCAGTGGAGGAGATGGACACAACAGCAACACTTCAGTTTATTACCTCCGCCAAGGAGGCAATGCTTTTACTACTGAACCACTAATCCTATCACTATCAGATTGATTGTCATTGATTAATTGTGTGTTTATTGCACTGTCCCTGCCAAATAAACAAATAACCATTGTGAATCCAATTGCTAGTCATATGTTTACATGCTCAAGGAATGTGAAAACGTACACACAAACACTGTATGGGGGGAATTGTGGCGCTTGGCGGAGGTCTGCGCTCTCCGAGTGCTTTTCTAGTTGTATGTTGCCTTCTGGCTAATGCACTTGTACCTCTTGAAACAGCCCCTTGGCTTGCTTATGATAATAATAATGACTGGTTTTTTTTTTCTCTCCTATTGTTCTTGGAGGAATAATGGCTTCATTGAGGAGTGGAGAAGGGGGAAGTAGCCCGGGAACTGGTATGCCACCAGCCCAATGCTCCATTCCTCCAGCTTTAGCAGCTCCCGCTGGAACCAGGAAGGCCAGCAGGAAGCGGAAGGGGATTGAAGAAAGCCAGCTACATGACCCACGGGTGGGCTTAATGCAGAGGCAATTGGAGGAGATGCGTAAGATCATTGAACATACGGCAGCAAATCAACATCGCCTTTTGGGTATGCCACTCCAGGCTCCCGTATGTGCCCCGGGACCGCATCCTGATGCAGTGTCCTTCACAGCCTCTGATAACTTGGGTAAGACCATCAGCTCCGGCTGTGGCTCCAGTGGGCGAATGGATGTCTGTGAGGATGATGATGAGGACGACAGTGACCCTCCGGTCGAGAAGGACCCTCCTGAGTCCTATGATGTGTCTCTCAGGGCACTGCTCTTTAGAGCAGCATCAGATGCTGGGCTCCCGCCTCTATCTTCTCCACCTAGGGCTTCAGCTTTGGACAGGGGTCCTGCATCCCCAAGGCAGGTTTCCTTGCCAGTTTATCCTGACTTTGTGGGTCGTCTGCAGAAGTCGTGGGCTCATCCAAGGGAGGTTGCTGCTCCTCGCTCTAGGCTCAGAGTTCTGAGTGGTGCTGTGGAGCAAAGCTTGGATGGTGTGTTGAAGGTGGGCCCTACCTTTGCATTGCTGGCTGGAGCTCTCCCCACAGGCAACAAGTCTATACGCCACCCTAACAGGAAGTGTCGCACCACTGATGCGTTAGTGGTTAGCGCCTACCAGTTGGTGGCTATGGCCTCTAGGCTGGCAAATACTAATACACTTCTTTTAGTGTATTTAGAAGGCCTGATAAGAGACCTGAACTCAAAAAGCGGAACTGACCTTCTTCCAGAGGTGGTAAACATGATGGACACTGTGATTCAAGGAGCTAGCTCACAGGCTACAGCACTTGGGAACTCCTTGGCCTGGCTGACCATGCCCCGGCGGCATGTGTGGCTGAGCCAGTCTAGATTGGCGGATAAGGACAAGGCTGCTGTTTTGGAGGCTGCAATAGCACCTGGTGAGGTATTTGGGCCTGCAGCAGAAGCGGTGTTGGACAAGGTGGAGAAGGTGAGACTGTACACGCAGTCTTTTCATCGCCCAGGACCATCCAGAATGAGTGTCCGGAGACCTCTTGAGGGGTGTGAAAACCCACAATGGCTTTGTTTCGCAGAGCCGGATTCCTTTCAGAGCTCAGGACACCCAAGATGGAGGGCCTCTTGGCAGCAGGCGCAAATTCAGCAGCACTCACGTCTGCACTCTCGGGAGTGTGTAGGCCATGGTCCGCCAAGCCCTGCTAAGCCCTGCCAGCGTCCCTGACGGTACACTTCCCCTGACGTCAACTGTCTCCGCAGCGCACCTCAGGAGTTGGCGTCAGTGCACCTCATGTCCATGGGTGATCGATACACTGGAATATGGATACCACCTACAATTCGAATCTCATCCCCTCCGATTTCAAGGGGTTTTGGAGACAAAAGCAAGGGGGACACTCTTTCTGCAGTTCTGGGCGGTGAGGTCTCTGCCCTACTGGGAAAAAAAAAACAAAACAATACGGTCTCTGTTTCCAGGGGAAGAAAGGCAAGGCTTTTAGTCGACCTATTTTCTTGCTCCCAAGTGAATTGGGGGTTTCTGCGCGATTCTAGATCTAAGGTGGCTGAACGGGTATCTCAGGGTGCTCCCCTTCTGGATGCTCAGGCTGAGGACATTGTTTCAGGCTATAAGGCCAGGCGATTGGTTCACAACAGTGGACCTTCACGATGCCTATTTCCATATTCCCATAAATCCGGCCCACAGGAAGTTCCTCAGGTTTTCCTTTCAGGACGAAGCTTTCGAATACAACGTCCTGCCTTTCGGTCTGTTCCTGTTGCCTCAGACATTCACCAAGTGCATGGATGCTGCACTTGCCTCACTGCAGTAGAAGGGCATTCGAGTCTTCAGTTATCTGGATGATTGGCTGGTTTGTGTGCCATTGGAAGCCATAGCGAGGAACCATATGGAGACCATACTGGCTCACCTGGCGGCACTTGGGTTGCATTTGAATGCGGAGAAAAGCTGCCTGCTTCCAACCAGGGTTGTCGAGTACTTGGGGCTCACCCTGGATTCAATTGTCATGAGGGCATCCCTGACTCCAAAGAGAAGGCATACTATCAGGAAATGCATCAAGAGCTGCATCTCACAGAGGACTGTCTCAGTGCAGCAGTGCCAGAGGATCTTCAGTCTCTTTGCTGCAGCTGCCCAGGTGGTGCCACTGGGTCTATTACATACCTGTCTCCTTCAGTGGTGGTTCGCGCTTCAGAACGTGGTTTTGCCCAGAGACGAAGGGAGGAGGCTAGTTCTTTCCAAAAAGGGCCTCATGGTTCTCAGGTGGTGAAGACACTCCTCAGCAGTCCGAGATGGTATTCCCCTGGGCCACGAGGGCTGCAAGGTGACGATTAAAAATGACGCCTCCCTAACAGGCTGGGGCACAGTCTGGAAGGGCAGGTTTGTTCAGGAACACTGAACTCTGGTTCAGCAGTCTTGGCATATAAATCATCTCGAGATGGAGGCGGTACATTTGGCTCTGAGGCATTTTCTTCCGGTCATTCAGGTCAAAAAAGTTCTGGTGCAAACAAACAGCACAGCTGTGGTGTCATATATCAACCGGCAGGGCGGTCTGAGGTCCCCCTCTCTCCGTGCGAGGATGCACCGTCTGCTCTTGCGTGTTCAGGCCAAAGGTATGTTCCTGAGGGCTTTTCACCTGCCAGGGCCCCAGAACATAGTGGAGGTCTGCTGTCACAAGGGCATCCCCATCCTGGCAAGTGGCAACTGCATCCAGATAGTCGAGCACATCTGGCTTTGGTTTGGTCAGGCGGAAGCAGACCTATTAGCGATTGCAGAGAACACCCACTGCACTCTCTGGGTTCACCAGGTCCGCTAGGTACAGATGCTTTGAGTGTTGCATGGCCTCCAGTGAAACTGTTTGCCTTTCTGCCACTGCCTGTTCTGCCAGCTTTCCTCACGAAGGTGAGGCAACTGTTTGTTCAAGTAATTTTGATAAACCCAAATTGGCCACAAAGACCATGGATGGTGGAGATCCAGAAGATGTTGGAAGGTTGTCCTTGGTCTCTGCCGGTCAGGCGGCACATGCTCTTACAGGCACAGGGCAGGATTTGGCATCCAAAACCCCAGCTCCTGAGGCTTCATATATGGTCCTTAAATGGGAGCAGTTGTATAAACTTGGCTTGGAGAAGGAGGTTGTAGACACTGAGGGCTTCACAGGCCCCGTCTACCTAGCTGCAATACAGTGGGAAGTGGAGAGTGTTTTCGAACTGGTGTCAGACCAAGGGGGAGAATCCCTTAACATGTCACATCTCTGTCATCTTGTCTTTCCTCCAGTACCTTTTCGCCCTAGGTCAGGCAGAGTCACCTATCAGGGGCTCCCTGGCGGCGGTGTCAACTGTCCATGAGAAATGTATGGCTTGTCTCATGGGGTGCATCCCTTGGCTAAGCAGTTTTTAAGAGGTGTGAAACGAGCTGTCCATCTCCGCTGCCCACTTGGGATCTCCAGACAGTTCTTTGGGCTCTATGCTTACCCCCTTTGGAGCCACTCCCCAGTGCTGACATTTGTCTGCTCTCTTGGAAGACTGCTTTTCTCTTGGCAATTGTCTCAGCCAAGAGGGTCAGTGAACTGAATGTGCTGTCTGTGGATGTAGCATGCCTTAGGTTTGATGGTGATCAGGTGGTTCACCTGCGGCCCAACTCAGCTTTTCAGCCCAAGGTGCTGGCTAGTGGGTTTGTTTCCCTCCCTCTTGTGCTTGAGGCCTTCTACCCTTCCCCACACACCTCTTCAGAGGCTGACAGGCTCCATAGTTTGTGCCCAGTAAGGGCTCTTGAGTTTATGTTGACCATACGAGGTCTGCCTGTTTTTCAGACAAGCTTTTTGTGTCCTATAGGGAATCCATGATGGAAAGGCCTATCTCTAAGCAGCGCCTGTCCCATTGGATAGTTGACTTGATTGCTTTTGCATATGTACAGGTTGGAGCAGAACCACCAGATAGGCTGGTGGCTTACTCGACTTGGGGAATGGCCACTATGTGGGCGTTGTTTAGGGGTGCACCCCTGGAGGATGTATGCACAGCTACTGGCTGGGCTTCTTCCTCAACGTTCACCCATTTCTATAGCCTCAACCTGGCCTCATCAGTTGTTCCCTCATCTGTTCTGGGGGTCGCAGCAGATTCTTAAGTTGTATCTTATTTTTTCCCTCGTTTGAGCCGGCAGGTGTGCCTTGAGCTCGGAATGTTTATTTGTTCAGCTCCAGTTACCTGGAGCAACCGGGTTAACTTGTATGTATCCAGTTAAGTACAATAAAGAGTCAAACTCATCTGACTGTGCTTCTGCTTAATGGCGTGATTAGGGCATTGTGCTCCTTTGACCTGTGGGTGACCCACCTCCATTCTCCTCAGGACTCATTTGGTATACAGTTGCCACATGGTTACAGGTTCACTCAAATGAAATAAAACGTATGTTTACGGAGAATGAAAGTGAACCTGTAGCCATTCATTGTCCTTTTTCAGTGGAGGCAGGCTCCTCCCAGTCGTTAGAGGAAGAATGGATGGATGCAGGGGGTATATATAAGGTGTGCATCCACAGGTGTGATTAATTTGGTATAATGCTCCTGTCCCGAGAATCTGGCTGTCACGTGGTTACCACATGGTTACAGGTTCACTTTCATTCATAAAAAAGTTTACATCCGTAAACATACGTTTGTCTGTTTGCCTGTTAGCAGGATTACGCAAAAAGTACTGTATGTTACAACCCGAGTGCCGGTTCCGTCCGCACTCGGATCCTATATCATCATTTCCAGGCTTTGACAGCAGTGGGTTCCTTCTAGCTCCTCGGGCTCTTATTGTGACAGCACCTGGTGGAGCTCCCTGCTGTCAAAGTCCACAGCTGTGCTGCATTCGGGGTCATTAGCGACCGGTGTTAAAAGCGGACGTTGAATGCACCCCAATGCAGCAGTCTCTGTTATGCTTCCCTGTTATGCTTCCTGTTATGATACCTCCTGTTATACTTCGGTCGGTTATACTTTCCGGTAAGCTATCGATAGTTATACCTCCTGTTGTACTTTCTGTTAATCTCCGTGGAAGTTCTGTGAAGACTCCTCGCTGTCTGAGGCTTCAGGCATTCCCCGGCTCAGACGCCGTCTTCTCATCATCTCCAGTTGTGAGTTATCCTGTCATTATCCCGATCCTTGTCATTAGTGTGTATTTTCCCCTGTTCCTAATCCCTTCAATAAACATCTCTGCAACGCACTAGTGACTGCTGGCGTCTTATGGTGGCTCGTGAGGGCCACCGTGACAGTAGACTGCTGCCAGTACGTCCGGAGAGGGGCGTCGTGCCGAGACGCCATTCACCGTGAGTTTGCAGTATTGGACTTTGTTCTTCGCAGTCTGGGTGTCACTTTGGGATCATGCCGTCTCCCATGAGCCGCGCTCGGTGCCTGGTTAACAAGCTAGCCAGCGCCCTGGAGTACGTCGACGGGACGCTCTTCACGGTGAGCCTCTATGACGACCCAAACCAGATTCGCTGGCACCTAGACTACGCTGAGGTTCTCCTGGACGATCTTCCTCGCTACACCAACCACCCCGAAGTCAGCGCGAGGAGAAAAGACATCGCCGTACAGCGTGAGATACTCCGTGGGTTGGAAGGAAATCCTGGCAGCAAGCCAAAGAGGAGGAGATGTCACCCCTCGCTTCGGGATCCCGCTCCTGCCTCCGTTCTGGCCCGGGAGTTCGCACCATCCAGA
This sequence comes from Pholidichthys leucotaenia, assembly GCA_020510985.1. Taxonomy (NCBI): domain Eukaryota; kingdom Metazoa; phylum Chordata; class Actinopteri; order Cichliformes; family Pholidichthyidae; genus Pholidichthys; species Pholidichthys leucotaenia. The sequence goes on along the minus strand of CM035846.1, from coordinate 195,287,847 downwards.
GGTCTTTCCCCATCGGGCGTGATGTCACTCGGGTTTCACCCTGAGGAGCTGCAGCTGACTGCTGTTAAGATCCGAGGCCGAGTGACAGCTGCTCGCTCCACTGTTCGTCCACCCGGTCAACCTCAGCGAGAACCCCGTCCAGATCCTGTTCCGGGCCGCCGCAAGGGCTCAACCCCCCACACAGCTGCCATCCCTGCGCTTCGTCAGAGGGGAATTCCCGCAGTCTCTCCCCCCGGGCCATCTTCTTCCACTCTCCTGTCAGTGTCCCGTGCCTGGCTCATCACGGCTGTTGCCCCCTCCTCGTCGTTGCCAATCCCGGCTGCTGTGTGTCTCAGGAGTCCCGTTTCGGCGAGTCCCGTCCCGGAACCTTCTCGAGCGGCTCCCCGTCGTTCTCCCAGGGGGTCCTCTGTCTCCATCCGGTGGGGAAAGGGAGGAGCAACGTCCGCCACAGCAGGCACCACTCAGCCTTCAGGAGACAGGCAAGTCCAAGTTCATTCACACTCTCGTTATTGTGATTTGCTCTGTCAGACTCCTGGAGGTGGAGTTCGGGGTTCGCAGCTCCCCGAGCTCCCACCACCTGCTGTGGCTGTAATTATTAACCACGCATCCTCTGTGTCTCCCTCCGCTGAGCGGTCCTCGACGCCAGGCCAACGTTGCTGGATGAGGAGGGGGCCTGCGGTTCTGGAGAGCCTGGTTCCGGTTCTGCAGCCACGTCGTGGGCGGAGGAGGGGGGCGGACTGCAGCGTGGAACCTGCGCTGACGAGGAAGCGTTCCCGGGTCTCCACGGACAAGCGGTCCTGTCCAGCGGGTCAAGGGTCCCCTGCCACCACGCTGTGCGGGCCGTTGTTGTGGGCTTTGGTGCCGGAGGATCCAGGAGCTGCGCGCACCATCATGCCAGCTGCGGAGCCCGCCGTAGCTGAGTGGGAGCCTGAAGACGACCTCCTGCCGTCTGAGTCCGGATTGTCGAAGTCCTGGACGGCGTCAGAACTCGAGATCAGGCAAGTGTTCTGTTTTGTCCTTCTTTACTCAATCTTAGAGCATTTTTGCCTGTCTCTTGGGGAGGCGAGCCGGGTGCGGCTATCCGCTACATCCGAGCTTGTCTCGACGGGTTCTGGCGCTGCCGGTGATCCTGATCCCGGTTCTTCTCTCTCTTCCGAGCCTTCTCCCAGGGTCGTCAACGCAGATCTGAATTCGCCCGCTGTGCCAGAGGTTCCGGGTTTGGGGTTGGAGGTCGGTCCTGGTGCGGCGCCTACCCAATCGGGGTCCGACGCGGACGCAACTGAGACCCAATCGGGGTCCTTCACGGGAGCAACCGCGACCCAATCGGGGTCCAACGAGGGTGCGGCACCAGCAGTTTCCAGGTTCGGTGAGGGAGCTGCAGATCCCCTGCCGTCGAATACTGGATGGGCTCATCTCCATCTTGACTATCATCACCATCGTCACCCTCCTCGTTCTCCTGAGGAGCGCAACCCATCTCCACCTGGGGCCGTTGGGGTTCCGAACGCTCCGCCTGGTTCTCCCTCGTCTTCCCCTTCTCCAGCGAGACCACCGGCTACTTCTCCCCTACAGTTCTGGTGGGCAAGCGATGCGGATCGGCCGCCTGAAGGACTGCTGCGCCCATTTGGCTCTCTGGGCCGTCCACCCGACCCATTGGACTTCCTGTTTGGCGACCGGGTCCGGCTGCCCGAAATTTACTGTTTCCGGGCATGGGACTGGGGTAGGCCGCCCGAACTGTCCTTTTCCCCCCTGCCTGCTTTGTGGCCGTTTGACGCTGGGCGGCCCCCCAAACTTTCAGCCTCCATGCCTCAGAGCCAGGACTGCGGTCATCCCGGGTTTTTCTTTAGTAGTCATGTCTGTAAACTTTTGGGATGTGCAGGGGGCCTGATTTCTGTGACATTGTATCTCACCTTTTTCCCCTTAGCCTGTAATTTGTGTTTTTCTTCCCCTTGGTCCAATACCCATGTTCTGTTTTGAAACTGTGGATGTGTGTATTGCCTTTTGGGTCCTGTTTTTGCGTAATCCACTCGTTATGGAGTATTATGTGTTTTGTTTTGTTTTTTTCCTTTCTGACTCTCTCCCTCCTGCCGGCGCCCCATTCACCCACCCTAGGGGGGGTGGGGGGTGGGGGGTTTGGGTGTTATTTGGCCGTTCAGGAGCTCGGCCTTGAGGGGAAGGTACGGTTACAACCCGAGTGCCGGTTCCGTCCGCACTCGGATCCTATGTCATCATTTCCAGGCTTTGACAGCAGTGGGTTCCTTCTAGCTCCTCGGGCTCTTATTGTGACAGCGCCCAGTGGAGCTCCCTGCTGTCAAAGTCCACAGCTGTGCTGCATTTGGGGTCATTAGCGACCGGTGTTAAAAGCGGGCATTGAATGCACCCCGATGCAGCAGTCTCTGTTATGCTTCCCTGTTATGCTTCCTGTTATGATACCTCCTGTTATACTTCGGTCGGTTATACTTTCCGGTAAGCTACTGATTGTTATACCTCCTGTTGTACTTTCTGTTAATATCCGTGGAAGTTCTGTGAAGACTCCTCGCTGTCTGAGGCTTTGGGCATTCCCCGGCTCAGACGCCGTCTTCTCATCATCTCCAGTTGTGAGTTATCCTGTCGTTATCCCGATCCTTGTCATTAGTGTGTATTTTCCCCTGTTCCTAATCCCTTCAATAAACATCTCTGCAACTCACTGGTGACTGCTGGCGTCTTATGGTGGCTCGTGAGGGCCACCGCAACACTGTATGGATTTTGATGAAATTTTCACCAGATGTTGCCCTTGGGCCACATCTGGTGATGATCTGGTGATGATCTGAGATCTCCACCAAGGACCTTGTTTATATCTGTGCAGCAGGATTACACAAAAACTACTGGATGGATTTGGATGAAATTTTCACCAGAGGTGGTCCTTGGACTAGAGACCAACCCAATACATTCTGGCGATGATCCGAGAATGCATACCTCCACCAAGGCTCTTATCTTCTCACAGTGTGTTAGCAAGAATCCTCCAAAACTACTGGATAGACTTTGATGCAATTTTCACCAGAACTGGCTCGTGGCCTACACACAAACTCATTACATTTTGGAGGTGATCTATGAAGGACGGAAAGAGCCTTGGCAGAAGTATGTACTCTGAGTGCTTTTCTAGTTTTAAGTTTATTTTTCTTGCTTAGACTGAAGTTGAGACTGCTCAGACTTTTTTGAAAGAGAGAGAGAGAGACTGAACGGTCTATATGGGGTAAGACCTACTGTACATTTTCAGTGAGGCAAGAACAAGTTTAAAGAGTTGTCTAAAAATATCTGCTTCTGCCAGCATTTCAGTTGGCGTTTGCCAATGGAGCCCAACTTAGGCTAGTTCTGTACAACTTAGCGCAGCGCTTAAGAACTTTTACAAACTGAGCACAACTTTCACAAATGTTTATTTCCATGTGTCAGTAAACTTTCAGTATGTTGAAAATTTTCAACAAACCTGATGTTCGCCAGCATTCGCCAACAAACACAAACTATCATTAACTTTTATCAACTTTTGCCAGTGAAGCCAGACATTTGCCAAAACGTCAGTCCAAACATTGTAGTGTGAATCTGACTTTTAGCTTTATGACAACATGTTGCTCCTCTTTTTAAAAAGTTTCCCAAACCTATTGTAATGAGCTGGAGATTCTTGAGTGTGAAACTTAGATTATTAATTTGAGATTTTACTGCATTTTCTGCACCCATTCACCACTCAAACTCAGAGGACTACATCACCACTGTGTTTGCAATGGAGGACTTAATACAGATTGGCGGACATATGTCTGCCAATCAAATAGTTGTAAAGCACAACACACAGTTAAAACACTTCAAACAAATGTGTCATGCAAGGAGAGCCATCTATAAAGTGATTTCTTAAACTGCAGGGTACACCCTGGACAGATCGCCAGTCCATCGCAGGGCCAACACAGAGAGACAGACAACCATTCACTCTCAGTGTTTAGTAAATTTCACATTCCTTGCTTGTCATATAGTACTTAAATAAATTGTCTGACCTCTGGAGGTGAAAACATAGCATCATTGACCTCAAGAGGTGAAAACATGGCTACAGTGTCCTCAGGAGCAATGGCTGAAGGTCTCCTGGCCTCAGGAACGTCGGCTGGAGGTCTCCTGACCTCAGAAGCATTGCCGGGTGAAGGTCTCCTGACCTTCTGGACATCGGTGGGTGGAGGTCCCATGACCTCTGTTGTGGCAGGTGGAGGTCCCATGACCTCTGGCATGGCAGGTGAAGGTCCCATGACCTCTGGCGTGGCAGGTGAAGGTCCCATGACCTCCGGCGTGGCAGGTGAAGCATGGTCCTCCTGTGACGCCTTCCCTTACACGGCCACCTCAGACAGGGGAGAAGAGCAGGGAGTGAAGGAAGCGTCACCACAATTACCAGGAGCTAGGCAAGTCTTTACTAATATAAATGTTAAAAAAGTAAAGAATAATACTTGCCTGAGCTCCTAGTCCACTGCTACTGGGGTGACTTGCCTCAGGATCAATAGCAGAAACACTGATGTTCAGAGCTGGAACAGAAGCGTGCTCCTCGAGCTGAGCTGGAACAGGAGCATGCGCCTCAGGGACAGCTGGAGCTGTGGTGCACATCTCAGAGACAGTGGGAGCCATCGTGCGCACCTCGGGATGGGCGGAGCTGTTGCGTGCACCTCAGAGTCAGCTGGAGCTGGGAGGTGCCATGGGACTGGTTTTGGCATTGTGAAGTGACATGGAGTCGGCGTCAGCGGTGCAGAGTGGTATGGAGTCGACATAGACAGGGCACAGCTTCGTGGAGCCGGTGTAGGCAGTGATTGCTCCAAGATGAATGAATCCTGCAGCGCTGGAGTGGACGCTGAGTAACACTGGTGAAATGTACTCTCCTCCAGCCTGTGGTGTGGCTGCTGAACTGGAGAGAAACAAACCGGAGTTGGGGCGGGGTGCCAAGAGCAGTGATGTCTCCCGGAGCTCTCCTTCCACCCAGGACCGCCAAACACCAAGCGAGACCCCTGGTACTGTTCCCTCTCGAAGGTGGACATCTCCCAAGGAGCTCGGAGGGTGGCAGGCTGCTTCTTGGGGGATGGGGATGAGACTGGCAAAGCTAGAGCTGGAGCATGGTGTGGTGGAGAAGACGTCGGAACCTGGGAACACTTCTTCGAAGCGGTGTTGCCGGTAAGTCTCCTGCCATTGCTTGATACATCTGCCGGAGGGTTATGATGTACTGTAGCAGCTCAGTCAGGTCGGGATAGCGCCACAGACTAGGGAATGCCCCCATAATCTCAGTCACAACATTCAAGCAGCCCAGAGCCTCCTCCAGCGTGAGGGAGAAGTAGGCATCAGAGGCAAACCCCTTGATCATCTCGACTTGATCATCTCGACTGCCCATAATTCTTCCACATTGGCCCCTCCAGTCACCAGCCTCCTCCTGCCTGCTGAGTCCAACTTTGGAGAGGTCATGTTGTCATAGTCTGCCCGCTGGGCAGACGTGGGTTTGGAGTGAGGACTCATGTGCAGGCAGGATCAGGTGCAAACAGTGATTTATTAAGAAAACTAAACTTAAAAGCAACATGAAGCAGTGCACGGGCTGAGAGCTAAACTAACATAAACTGTGCTTGGCATAAACTAAACTAAAACTTGGCAAAACACAAAGCATAGCATGACATAGAACTTACATGGAACATAGAGTTGTAGCAGGGAATGTGACTCAATGACCTCTCAAAGCACACTAAACTGAAATTCACATAAATAGGGAAAACCATAATGACCTTAACCTAAGACAGCTGGGACAATCAGGGCAGCAGGAGAAGCACACAGGATGGGGAGGGCTGCACACACACTCATAGAGAGACAGACAAACAGTGAACATTCAGGGCAAAGACACAGACACCAGGCAACGGGAAGACATGACAACATTAACCAGGGACCACAGGGCATAAAGTAATAATCATAAATAATAATCAAGATCAGAATAATAACAATAGTAACACTATGGAACAAACTAAATTAACACAAGTGTGGGCATGGTCCTAACCATGCCCTTAACCATGACAGAGTGAGTTGGAGTAGAGCACATGTTTGCCGATAGCTCCCCTGGCCATTGTTGCAGACTTTTCTTTGGTGGTTGGTACGGGCTGGAGTGGAGCTGGGTTGGGAAGGAGGAGCAGGGTATGGATGGGGAGGATGACATGGATCTCAGTAGTTGGACGACAGTTGAAGAAGGCTGAGGCAGGACCAGTGGGAGGTGCGGAAAAGAAATATCCAGCTCACACAGTGTGAGCCAAAACAATAAAGGAGAGTAAGAGGGGTCTAGCTAAGAAGATGAAATGCAGGTGACTCGTAGGAAGGTAGAAAGTGAAGAAATTAAGATAATTCTAAGATTTTGGAAAGAAGATGACGAGATAGTTCTTAGCCCAATAGCAGTTTCCAGTGAGTTGGAAAGCAAGGTTGGGGAGGTAGAAATGGCAAGAGTTCTCCAAGATGGGAACTTGTTAATTAAATGCAGAAACGAGGAGCAAAAAAATAAGGCATTAAGTGTTGAGAATATCTGCAAACTAGAAAAGCACCCAGAGAGTGCATACCTCCACCAAGGCTCCTTCAGTCCCTCATGGATCACCTACAAAATGTAATGGGTTTGTGTGTAGGCTAGAGCTACCTCTGGTGAAAATATCAAAGTCTGTTCATTAGTTTTGGAGCATTGTTGCTGAAACTTAGTGAGAAGATAAGAGCCTTGGCAGAGGTATGCCTTCTCGGATCATCACAAAAATATAATGACTTCCTCTCTAGCCTAAGGAGCACTTCTGGTGAAACTTTCATCCAAATCCATCCAGTAGTTTTTGTGTAATCCTGCTGCACAAATACAAACAAAGCCCTTGGTGGAGGTATGCACTCTCAGGTCATCACCAAAATCTAATCATCGTTCTTGGTGCCATTACACACCTTTTCTGAAAATTTCATCAAAATCCGTTCATAACTTTGAGTAATGTTGCTAACAGACAGACAGACAAACTAACAAACCAACCAACGCCAGCAAAAACATTACCTCCTCCTCTTGGTGGAGGTAAAAAAGTGGTGTGTGGAAGAAGTGTAGTGGAAGAGAAAAAAGTCACTCAAGGGGTAATAAGTGGTATGCAGGTTGAAGAAAATCTGGAAAGTCTCCAAGGGAATATTCATGGTGGTGAGGCAAAATAAATGAAGAGGCTGTTTAAGACAGTAAATGGGAAGAAAGAGCCCAGTATGTCAGTGCTGAGAGAGTTTCAAGATCTCATACTTCCAGATAAAATAAGGATAAGCTACACGAGTTTCCCAGTTAGGCCTTTGCTGTTACAAATGTCAACGGTATGGTCACATTGCAGTAGCGTGCAATTCAAAACAGAGGTGTGCTGAATGTGGAGGTGATCATAGATATGAAGAATGTGGGGAAAAATGTACAGCCTAGATGCTGTAACTGTGGTGGTCAGCACAGTGTGACATATGGAGGGTGTGAGGTCAGGAAAAGAGCAGTTGCAATCCAACAAGTAAAATAGTTAACAACATAAGCTATGCAGAAGAAGTGAAGAAAGTGCAAGCACAAAATGCAAAGGAAGGAATGAGAGACATCAAGCAATATCCCAGGCCAGCAGGAGACCAAAGGAGTCAGGTTGGTAATGAGATAAGTGTGGATAAAGTAATTTTGTTCACTGCTTATGCCATGAATTGTTTGGATCAAGTGAGACAAAAACCAGAAGAAAATCACAATAATTGTGAAAGGGGCTGAGTAATTCTTGGATATGAAATATATAACTTGGGAACAAATCAATAAAAGACTTGAGGCAGATGGGAAACTGGACACCACAGAGGGAGGGACCTAGTGCTCCTCCTACACCGGAAGGCAAGGAGTTGTGTGGAAATGGATAAGAGCTTAAGTGGTTTTAATGTTATAATAAATAAATAGTGAAGATTAATTAATTAGATATTACACAAAGTGCTTGCATACACATATCTTTTAGAGCCACACACACACCCACACACCCACACAAACATATAAGCCAAACCCACACATACACCACATACACATCAATTGCTTACACACATACATGCACACACACATATAAGCTCCACAGGAAAGTCTCTGTTCCTGTTTCCATATATGGGCATGGGGAAAGAAGAGACATCTGGAGAACCAACAGGATGGAAGTCATAAAAGAGCTGAGATGACACCTGAAGCCATTTGGACACTAAAAGGACCTAGATTGGAAAATGGCAAGCATAGTGTTGGAAAGTTACTGGGAAACGCCCACTAACTGGAAGCCTTTTTAAAGCTGTGCTGTGCTTTGTTCTGGGTCCTTTCCAGGAGAGGGAGCTGGGAGGACCCGTAGCCGTGTACACTGACTCTCTGTGTGGTTCAATAAAAGTTAGGCTGAGAAATAGTATTTCTTACGTGATTATTGATTGGTTAACTGAAAAGATTCTGCTAACGGTCCAAAATTAATTTTTACCAGAATGGTGGAGAATGCAGGCAGTTCGCCAACTATTTTGACGATGGACATCGGGAGACAAAGCCTTTGTCTGCATGTCGTGGACTATCCAGGGCCTCTACTGATCAGAAGGTGGGAACCTCTTCTAAAAATCTTTGTAGGATTGTCTGCAACATTCAGTCAAAATAAGTCTTTGGTCCTGTTTTTAAATTCTATTGGAAATCAATATAAAGATAATGTTATATTTGGTGGCTATTTTCTACGATTGTAAGAACACGCAGGGAGTCAAAATCATGCATGCATTCACATGTTAGGGACAGATTAAAGAGCCACTTTTTATAGAGAAATAAGAAGAAAGTACTATATATTACAAGAATATCAATTTTATCAATAATTGAGTAATATATATATATATATATATAACTATATATTACAAGACTATTAATTTTAATCAATGATTGAGTAATATATGAATAATTAATGTAGCACGAGTTCTTATTTTACATCAATAAGTGAGCATATAAATAGGGAACTCTAATATAGGAATCATCACAAGACTCTCAAATTTCATCAATGAGTGAGTGATATAAGAATACAAGAATAATGAAAATGAAGAGGTTTATGTAAGGATCCTCTATATATAGTTAAACTGGTTAAGGTTAAAAAGTGATTTAGAGCAGCAGGGAAAGACACACACAATTACACAACAAACTCTGTAGATATTGTGCATGCTGATATTATGCTGATTCTGTGAGTCTTGAGGGGATAAATGTGTGGGTTGGGAAATAACAACAAAAGCCCCGGGGCTGTAAATATGTACTAACTCTTTTTCCTATAGTACTGTATATATATTTAGGCGATTTAACTAAAACGGCACACTTCTTTCCGTACAGGAGATGAAGGCGAGTCTGTGTTTTGTTTTGTTTTTTCCATGAAGGGGGGGTAATTCACCCGCTCACCTGAGTTGAACTGAGAAATTGTGTTTAAAGCATGGTAAAAATTACTGAGAAGAGATTATTTGAAGTAACAGCGCTGAATTGTACACAAAGTTAAAGTTGTAAGATTATTCTTGCATGAATAATACTGGATTTAAGGAGACGGCTCTCCAGTTTCTTTGAAAAAAAAAAAAACAAGGCGTGGTTTGTGGTCAACAGACTTCGCAGCCACAATGCACATTCACATTTGCGCGTGACTGAAACACATACCCATTGCATGAGAACTGCGCATGTGCAGATTAAGCAGTGTAAACGCCATCTTTGCTGCACGGTGGCGCAGGGGTTAGCACTGCGGCAGCACAGTTTACCCTTGGCCGGGGGATCGTGGGATCGTGGGTTCGATCCCAGCCCCTGACCAACAGTGATCTGTGTGGAGTTTGCATGTTCTCCCCGTGTATGCGTGGGTTTACCCCGGGATTTCTCCGGTTTCCTCCCACATGCCAAAAACATGCAGGTTAGGTTAATTGGAGACTCTAAAGTGGCCCTAGGTGTGAATGTGCGTGTGAATGGTTAAGGGATAGCGCCGTATCATGGCCGCTTCATCCATCCAAGTGGTGGATGACCCTCAATTTCCCCTCTGGGGATCAATAAAGTATACTAAATCTAAATCTAAAAAAAAAAATCTTGAAATGCCTCCAAACGATGTCACTGTGTGGCCTTCTCCTTGAGTGCAGAAGGAACTGCTTCCATCTTGTGGTCAACTATAAGAATTGAATTCTTTCATAAATTTACCCCCACATTAGACAAATTGCCAATCTATTAAGCTGATTTATAACCAAATCGAGTTTCCAAATTAACCTTAAAGCAATCCATATTATTCAGAATAACATAAATTTAAAACTAATTTAAAGTTTCTATGCCAAAAGCAGCGAAAGTAGGTGAAATGCAGGATAAGGGATATTCGCCAGGGTCACATAAACTAATGCCCCAACTGTGTTTGAGTGTCAGCACACTCCACTTTGGACTCTGGTCCAGAATGAATGGTGCTCCATTCCTTGCTAAAGTTTTTCATCAATAAATCTGCTTAAAACTTTTACTCAGCCTGATTTTTGAATCCTCAAGAGGAAATTTTCCAATGGAACCCAATATCTCTCTGGCTGAAAGGGAGCCGCCACTCTGCAAGACCATGTGCACGGCTGAATGAAGTCCTCCTACACCGGCTCAATAGTGGGTTTGATGCAGTGAGGCAACCGAGAGGCTACCCCCAATCAGCTGGAGAGTGAAGATGTTCAACTTTAATCTGGGCAGAGGAGAGAATAAGTAGATTTATTCCTAATTATAAAAGGGAATGTGTTGTTGTGAAAATCCTAGGTGGAGAATATATAAAAAATAGGGGCAATTCAAACACTACTGAAGAAAAAGGGAAAAATAAGAAGAAAAATAAATGTTGGGAGATTGTTATTGTTGTGTGTGTATGGTAAAGAGAAGTTTGTATGCTGAGTGGACAGAAATGGAGAAGGAAGTTTGGTTTTAGAGGAAAATTGAAGGCTGATGAATATGAAAGTTTTGTGCAGGATATAAGGGAAAAGTATGGAGAAGCGCAGGAGTGTTTTGGAAAAAAGGGAAGAAAACATAAGAATGAGAGACTGACGCTGCAACGGTGAGATGAAAAAATAACAAGCATGACAAAAAATGAAAAAAGAAACAAAACAATGCTATATAATGGTTTGCCTGTTTCTCCATTAATTCGACACGATGGTGGTGGCTGTGGTTCCGGGCTGGATCTGCCTCCCTACCCCAGCGACCATGTGAGTTCCTCTTCAGACCCACTTGAACTGGCTGCGGCCACCCCCTCCGTGCCATCGCCTAATGACCCCCTCCTCCCTCCGTGACTACAGTAAAAGAATTTTTTAAAAAAGGAAGGGACATCGAGAAAAGGGGACAAAGATGATCAAACCGACCACACGTAAGTAAGATGCATTATATTGTTTTTTTCTATTTCCAAATGTGAAGACTTAAATTTGATCAAATGGCACTGAACAGGTCTTAAAGTATTAAATTTACTTTTCTGATAGCGGCTCAAATATTGGGTCTCATTCAAGAACATTTTAGTGTTAGTATATGTAAGTCCCGTGAATTTTGCCAGTAAATCATGTTAGTATTAACAAGCCACTCCAGATTCAACAAACTGCTTGTATGTTCTCCAAGCGTGCATGAACAACATTTGTGAATCATCTGTAGTCAGCACATGTTCACGAGAACTGAAGATGGCAAAACTGACATCTACAACTACCGCTAGTCATGTTTCACAGTAACTGACCAGCAGTATCATTCACTAAAAATCTGAGAGAGAGAAAGAAAGGAGGAAAAAACCCAGCGAACCTGGAGTTCTGTGTGTGAGAGGAAAAAATCGGATTAGTTGTGGCAGGAGGGTTTTCTTCTACAGCGACTGACATGAAGACACAGCATAAGCCTAAATGTAATGCTGTGTTGTAAAAACCATTTTTACTGTCTTGGAACGGCATTATTTTAAACAACTATGGCAAAAAATACACCTTAAATTGGATTTCATGTGGGCGCCATGATCTGCTTTCAAAACTGTACATATCCATATTGCACTGAACTGAGACTCTCCCACTTTGCAGAGCATTATGACACATTTCGACAATTTGAGTTTAGAATGTACAGTATGTGTAAAAAGCAATAAAAATTACTCTAGCTAAAATTCACAGTATAGTGTGGAAATAAAGATTACTTTTCCCTGTATTTTTCCAACTCTGCACCCTAACCTAGAAGCAAGGTGCACACTTTATGTCAAAGCAATAGAAATCAGAATTATATCCATCTGATCCTATGTGAGTTGATCAACTAGCAATCATCCAAACATTACTGTTATGCTGGACAAGACATTTCTCACTGCACTGTCCTACAGAATAATGGAGCAGTGTGCTTTTACGTTACTGGGGAAACAAATTTAGAATCTTTTTGCATCTGATATGATTTGGACGTAGATGAAATGATAATGTTTTAATCATCCTTAATTATTTTTAATTATAACCTGAATCAAAGTATAAAATCTAGTTTATAGGGATTAAACTCTTAGACTTGATTCAGACAAATAAAATATAGTTATTTAGTAAAAACTAAGTTTAGAATAACAGCAAACTTGTGGTGATCCACGCTGTGTGTTCTCTGCTCCTAATTATCTCCACAGCTGCGCGCACACCTGTTCCTCCCAATCAAGCAGGCTTTATAAGGAGTGCTGCCCTGCAATCTGCACAAAGATGTCAATGCTCCTCCAGGGTGAAGAGCTCTGTGCTAGAGCCTTCCCTCTCCGTCTACAGGAAGTTTTGCCTTCCTCTCTCCTCACGCTTCAGCGTTTCTACGTATGGGAGTTTTGCCTCCCCAGCTCAACTGTAAGCAACTGTCTGGATTTAATCATCCTCTGCACCTGCTTCTCCCTCTCCCTTTTACCTATGCACAGGTGGACTAACCTCCTGGCAGTCCTCCTCCTGCTCCTGGCGGTGGACCGGATGATCCATGAGCTGTGGGCTCCATTCACCTCTACAGCAGAAGTGCTCAATTGCTAGACTGAACTCTCTCCTCTACATGAACACACTGCACTGTAAATTACCTGCACAAGCACAACTACACATCAGCGGGGCCCTGGAAACTGGTGACGTACAGGCTACTCTTCAGTGCATTACTTACTTTTCATTCACTGTAAGACTTGGCTTTCACTAGTTATTCTGCCATTAGACGCTGAGACCTAATATCCCTGTCCTCTCCTCTGTTCACAGGGTTGCCAGACTCGTCCTGCTCTGCACACTTTGGCCCACACATCCACTCACTCACACACTCACTCTCATTGCTTTAATAAAGATTATTGTGGTAAATTGAGTCTGTGTCTGCACTTGGGTTTTTTCTAAAAACATGTCAGTGCGCCCCCGTCAAGAAAACCCAGCAGACAGTGCCTTGGCATAAAAATTTAACATCATGGAGGCTCGATTAGACCAATTAAGTAATCAACAACAAATGATCTTTACACAGCTAACCTAGATTAACTCACGGCTCGATCAGCTCACCGTGACGCAGCCTGCACAATCTGCTTCCGGGGGCCCGGCCTGGCTGTCCAATCCCACCCTTCCTCCGACACAACGCTCTCTGCTTACTCCGGTTTCCACACCCATCCGTTTTAACGGTAAGCTAGGGGAGGCTCAGGGTTTTTTGCTACAGTGCAGCATTGTGTTTCAGCAGATGCTGGAGGATTTTCCCACAAACCATAGTCAGATCAGTTATGTGGTAAATTTGTTGGAGGGGCGGGCCTTACCCTGGGCTTATGCTATCATGGCCCGTCCTGACTATTCTAATTACACTTATGACTGTTTTGTTTCTGAGTTCACTGAGGTTTTTGAGCACTCTGACCGCGATAATGTCCTCACCACCCGTTTACTTAATCTAAGGCAGGGGGCTGTCAGTCACTGATTATTCTGTTGATTTCCGGGTAGTTGCGGCAGAGGTTGGGTGGGAGGATGCCTCTCTTTGTAGTATTTTTGCACGCAGTCTCAGCCCTAGTTTGCGGGAAGAATTGGCCCGTGTTGAGAAACCCTCCAAATTAAATGAGCTAATTTCCTTGGCCATCAGTACTGATAACCGGTTAAGGGAATGGGCTAGTGAGTGGCGCCTTTCCAGCCGCTCAGGTGCTCAGTCTTGCTGTTCTCCTCAGAGCCCCTTGCTGGCCCTCCCTCCATCTGATGCCCACAAGGCTGAAGAGCCCATGCTGGTGGGTCGGTCTAAGTTGCCTTTGGCAGAACGACAACGCTGCTCCGACCTTGGGTTATGTATGTATTGTGCCAGTGCTGAGCACGAGGTTGCTTCCTGTCCTAATCAGTTAAAAGGGGGAGTCTGTTTGTCACAGTAGGGGAACTAACAGATGTAGAGAAGCCCAAATCCCTTAAATGACTGATGCTGCCTATCCACTTTCAACATGGTCACACAGAAATCTCCACTCACGCTCTCATTGACTCAGGGGCCAAGCAGAGCTTTATTTCGGAGAGTCTGGCAACCCAGCTGGGGCTGTCCTGTTACAACCTGAAGACTCCTTTGAAGCTGATTGCTCTCTCCAAAGTGCCCCTTGCCATTGTCGCCAAGAAAACTGCCCCTGTTTTGGTGTTGGGTGTCTGGTAACCACCGGGAGCACATTAGCTTTTTTGTGCTATCTGTTACTGCCTTTCCTGTCATTCTGGGCTACCCTTGGCTTAAATTGCATAACCCCATGATTGATTGGCAGGCAGGGAGAATTATTTCATGGAGCACTTTCTGTCTGAGTGCATGTTTACAGTCTGCTGCATGTGCCTATTTGCCCTCCTGCCACTCACCTGCCTGATCTCTCCTCAGTTCCTTCCGAGTACCACGACCTGGGCCTGGTTTTCAGTAAGGGCAAGGCTCGCTCCCTACCTACCCACCACCCCTATGATTGCGCTATTAACCTCCTGCCGGGGGAGCCATTATCATCCAGCCGGCTTTACAGCCCCCCCCCCCCCCCCCAGAGCAGGAGGCTGTGGACAAACACATCAAGGAGTCATTGAGTTCTGGTATTATCAGGCCCTCTTCTTCAGCAGTGGGGGCTGGGTTTATTTTCGTGAGTAAAAAAGATGGTTCTCTCAGGCCCTGTATTGATTTTAGGGAGTTCAGCAACATCACTGTTAAGGATAAATACACTCTGCCTCTCATCAACTCTGCTTTTACTCTCTCTAGGGGGCCACAGTCTTCACTAAGTTGGACTAACGCAATGCTTACTATCTGGTCCAGATTAAGGAGGGGGATGAATGGAAGACAGGGTTTTGCACTCCTAGTGGCCACTTTGAATACCTGGTCATGCCATTTGGGTTGACCAACGTGCCAGCTTTGTTCCAGCGGCTCATCAATGACGTGCTGAGGGACTTTTTGGACTCATTTGTGTTTGTGTACCTTGATGATATCCCCATTTTTCCCCATTCTCTAGATGAACATCAGGTGCACGTCAGACGGGTCCTTCAGCACCTTTAGGAGAACCAACTGTACGTTGAGGCCGAAAAGTGAGTTCCACACCGCTTCCACCACCTTCTTGGGGTTTGTCATTGCCCACAAAAGGATCATTGTGGACCCGGAGAAGGTAAAAGCTGTTGTGGAGTGGCCCACCCCTTCCTTCCGGAGACAGCTGCAGCAGTTTTTGGGTTTTGTCAATTTCTATCGGCGGTTTATCCAAAATTAGTGTTATTGCTCTGCCACTCACCCGTCTCACCTCCACCAAGGTTCCCTTCCGTTGGTCCAAGGAGGCTGAGGTGGCATTCTTCAAACTTGAGTCTGAAATTTTCTCTCCCCCATCCTCGCTCAGGTGGACCTGTCCCTGCTGCTTTTGGTGGAGGTGGATGCTTCAGACTTTGGTGTTGGGGCTGTCTTGTTGCAGCGTTCTACCTCCGACAACAAGGTCCGTCCCTGCGCTTTCTTCTCCCGTCGCCTGTCGCCGGCGGAGAGGAATTCTGACGTTGGGGATTGGGAGTTGTTGGTGGTCCAGCTGGCCTTGGAGGAGTGGCGCCACTGGCTGGAGGGTGCTTCGCAGCCATTCGTCATTTGGACCAACCACAAGAACCTGGAATACCTCAGAACAGCCGAGTGATTGAACACCAGGCAGGCCCGCTGGTGCCTGTTCTTCGGCAGGTTCAACTTTACGATCACCTACTGCCCGGGGTCCAAGAACACCAAGCCTGACATGCTCTCCAGGCAGTTTTCCCTCGACACGGCTGTGCCAGAACTGCATCCCATCGTTTCCCCTTCATGCATTATCGGCATGCTCTCCTGGGAGATTGAGGAGAAGGTCAGGAGAGCGCAAGAAGTGGAGCCCGACCCAGGCAGGGGTCCAGTGAGTCGGATGTACATCCCCTCTTCAGTCTGTGGTGAGGTGATTGATTGGTTGCACTCTTCCAAGGTCATGTGTCATCCCGGGATGGCTTGCACCGTGCCCCAGCTGCAGAGGACCTTCTGGTGGCCATCGTTGCAGAAGAATGTCAACGAGTTTAATTGAGCCTGCCCTCAGTGTGCTACCGGCAAGTCATCCTCTTCTCCCCCCTCAGGCCTGCTTCATCCTCTCTTCATCCACAGCAGACCCTGGTCCCACGTCGCCTTGGACTTTGTGACCGGTCGCCCCCCCCCTCCTCCGCCGAACACACTGTCATTCTCACTATTGTGGACAGGTTTTCAAAGGCAGTCCACTTCATTCCCCTTCACAAGCTTCCATTGGCCAAGGAGACAGCTGACCTGTTTGTCCTGCACGTGGTTCGCCTTCATGGAGTCCCTGTGGACATCGTTTCAGACCGGGGTCCTCGGTTCATTTCCCAGGTTTGGCGATCTTTCTGCAAGGCCATTGGAGCTTCTGTTAGCTTTTCCTCAGGCTACCATCCACAGATTGATGGACAGTGTGAGCGCACCAACCAGGAACTGGAAACAGCCCTGAGGTGTGTGATAGCCTCTAATCCAGCATCTTGGAGCTCATACCTATCTTGGATTGAGTGTGCGCACAATTCTGCCATCTCTACGGCCACGGGTCTCTCCCCTTTTGAAGTGTTACAACCCCCCCCCCCCCCCCCATTCCCGGAGGAGGAGGTGGAGATCGCCGTCCCGTTGGTCCAGGCTTACGTCAAGTGAGCACTGTAAATTACCTGCACTGTAAATTACCTGCATGAGCACGACTACACATCAGCGGGACCCTGGAAACTGGTGAAGTACAGGCTGCTTTTCAGTGCATTACTTAGTCTTCATTCACCGTAAGACTTGGCTCTCACTAGTTATTCTGCCATTAGACGCTGAGACCTAATATCCCTGCCCTCTCCTCTCTTCACAGGGTTCCTAGACTCGTCTTGCTATGCACGCTTTGGCCCACACATTCACACACTCACACTCACTCTCATTGCTTTAATAAAGATCATTGTGGTACATTGAGTCTGTGTCTGCGCTTGGGTTTTTCTGAAAACATGTGAAAACTACACAAAATTTCTGGATCACTTGTAAATTTTGCTCAACATCGTACTAACTTTCAAAATATTAACAGATTGGTGTACTATGTCTGAAGATTGGGAATCCAGGTATGAAAGGAAAATAAAAATTTAAAGAAAAACCTGCACTTATTTATGTGATCGCTGACCCACGGGGGCCTGGAGCTTCCCGTGAATCTGTCTTCTATCAAGGGAGAAGGAGAAGGGGGAGGAGGACAGCAGTGGAGGAGGACGGGCTGTGGCCGAGGGGGGAATGCACCCCCACAGTGGAAATGAGTGCATCAGTGTGGACAATGGGGTCACTGGCAAAGAGTGTTCCCAAAGGCAAGACCAGCTGCTGGGAGGGGGAGGAGCCCATAAGCCATATTCACTACAACAAAACTGGACTGCATGATTAAGACTAAAACAAGTGGACTCACTTCTACACATATACCAAAAATTAACATAGCAGATATCTTCTATTTACCTGACTTTGATCTAATGTTAACAATATAATGTTTACCAGAAGTAATGTTGGAAGTTCAAGGTACTCCGATTAAATTTGTGTGATACAGGTGCATATAGATGAAGGAGAAGCCTTCATCTGTGCAACAGATGAGACACACCTGAATTCACGACTGTGACCTAATTACTCTGCTGCAGCAGTTCTGACAATCTTTTACACGGTGTACAACGGGGACCTTCCTGTGGTAACGTATCATCACTTCTTGTGTTGCTGTCTGTCTGTGGTTTGCTCTCCTCATTCTCCCGAGGATTTTGCCTTTAATTGTATTTTAATCACTTTTTTCCCATTTACCATTAGCTCTCACTTCTGTTTATCAAGCCTCTTGCACCTGTGTGCGCACTCAGTGTCATCTAATCACCCTCTTTAGCCTTCTGTTCACCTTTCATCGGTGTTTTTGTTAGCTTCGGGTTAGCCACTAGCTATGGCTACTAGCTCTCCTTCCTCTCCTCCTCTGGTGTGCACATCTATGTCAGATGTTTAGCTACACCCCTGCCTCTTTTAGTGATAACGGTAAATAAATGTTGTCTTTTTGAGGTGCTCAAGGCGAGGTTGTCTGATTTGGAATCCCGGCTCTGCAGCATTTTACATCCACAGTTCCTACTGATTGGCAATCTACAAATCAATATCATTGTACCATGTACTATAGGCAATTGAACAGATCTGATTCAAACTATGAACAAACATTTTTTGCAAATCCATCCTCCAGATTGGTCATAAAAATCTGTACTGGTCACCAAGGGGATGTGTGAAAGCATCCGTTGTCTTATCTGTTGAGGATAAGAGACATTTTAAACAATGGGAAGTTCCACACATCTCACTGGTTAGACCCAAACACATGGACTGGAAAAATGTTGGCCATTTTGTCACCTCTGCTGAGGAATATAGCCATCCATGGGAAGCCAACAACTGACCTTAAGAGAGAATATTCTCCTAAATTAGAAACATACAGTATGTGTTATGAAGGCAGGACTGTGATTAAAGATATTACAGGTTTGGTTGCAGTTCTCAGACTGACCACTGGGGGCGCTGCCGTTTTGTGAGGAAGGAACTCATTACACTGTTCGTTAGTTTGCCCTGAGTATCGCTGATGGTGGCATATGTCCCTTTAGTTGTCCTTTTTATTAGAGTGTGCGTCCATGAGACAGGTGAGTGATTTGTAGAAGATTATTAAGACGTTTAGTATGGTTATTGTTCACCTGGATAATTTTAAGGACATGATATTCCGCTGTTTACCATTGTTAGCTATAGACTAAGGGGCTAAGCTACACTATGTTCTTGTTACTGTATTATTATTTTAGTTGTTGGTTCTTAGGTCTATATACTGTATATATTGTTTAAAGTAGTCACCTGTATTTGAGCTTGTGTAATTATGGGTATATTGTAAATGAGAGAAGTGTGCCTTTGTTTACTTTAATAATTAGTGTAGTAGTTAAGGCTTTGAGGCCTACCTATAAGGGCAGCACGTGACTGCTATTTAATATTGGATTTGACCAACATTATTTTAGTTCATTATAAGCTGTTATATTTCCACCAATGCTTTAGTTATTTTCCTTGTTATTTATGTTATTGAAGTATTAGGTAGAATTTATATCTGATATGCTCTTCCCTTTTATTTGTTACAGAACCACACACACATACACCTACACACCCACACATGTTGGAACAAGTGTTGAAGCAAGTCTGAATAAAGACCATAAAGCATTCATCCAGCCCAGTTCTTGGCATTCTAACCGATGCCCACTCCGCGATCACAACTATACAGAACCAGACAGATAATTCTTCATAACAATATGCATTGTCACTTAACTGGGTAACCACAGCACAAAAGGCTGTGCACACTGACACCCAGAAATCTCCTACATGACCAATCTTAACATCAACAGAAGAAAGGATGAGCAAATTTGAAGTTCATATTCCAAATTCAATTATAGTAAAAAAGATAAAACAGATGTTGGTCTAATAAAAGGAAGCAAAATGTGTCACTATAACATCAAAGTCACACTTAGACCATATAAAAGACAATATCCTCTCCGTCCAGAAAAAGGTTCAAAAAGTTTTTAAACAGGTTGTAAAAGAGCTAAAAAAAAAAAAGCAGCAGATGTCATAGTGTCATGCTCAGCCTCACAAAGACTATTAGAAGAAGACCTGGTCAGAAGCCCCCTGGCAGGGGCCATATAAGGTGATATTGTCAATTCCAACAGCTGTAAAAGCACAAGGCAGATACACTTGGGTACACCTTACACACTGTAAATTATTATCAAAACAAACCATAGAAGCTATAGGGGGAAAGCCACATAGAGTGTTGCTGTTGTGGAGAAAGTCTGGGGATCCAAAGGGAATCAGGAATTTTAGCTGATCTGACTGTCTCAAACCTTGGTGAAAAAATTAAGAGTCTACAGCAGGTAGAATACACTCAAAATGACTGATAATGAAAGACCCCTCAGAGATTACTGACGTAGATTCCAGTTTTTTGAATGGCTCACATGTGTGCTCCTCGTGCTTGTCACTGTCGTAGTCCTCCTGATATGGTTGTTGTACAGCTCAGTAGCTATTTTAAAAGCTAACTGGCAGATCAATAAACATTAACATTAAGGACAAAGCGACACCACCCACCATAATGTGCAAACACAGAAGCATGGAAGGAACAACTCCAAACATCATTAAAAGGAAGATGTTTACATGTCAGTATAATGTAGCTCACTGGTCTGCAGTGTGTCTATAATTGCATAATAAGACATTTTTTATTTACAAACAGGGAGCAATAAACAAACATTAGTTTACTGAGCTTCGTATTGAACATGACTCCAAATTCCCGGGCCACAGAAATGCATCTGCTCAAGGTTTCAAGTAAGTATTCAGCTGGTAGTGGATGACTATAACTAAGGATTTAAGATTTAACACAAAACAGATAAATAATAAATATACTATAGTACAGACATTATTTATCAACTATTTTGTGTAATTTTCATAAAAAAGTATAAATATTTTTTTCACAATTACCTGTCTTTCACTCTTTAAGGCTAGAGCCCGCAAGATGTTTAGATCAGGAAATTGATTCCTTCAGTTCCTTGGCCTTGAAGATAAAATCATTCTTAAAATAAAAAGTCGAATCCCACAATACTAAGCAGCATGTTTGTCATACACCACTGTCAAGGTAGGGTGACATGTCATAAAGTGTCCCATTCCTTTTATACCATTTCAAGCCCTCGCAGACTCGCACACTCACACACTACTAATAGCTGCCACCTAAGTCTACAAGGGCTCAGGGCTTGAGGGCTTAGGGAGGAGATTGAGATTCAGCCTTAGTATCCCAGCCCAGGTTTCACACCAGTTGGTGGTGGTAATGCACCCAAATACTATGTGCCAACTGCCAAAAAACACCAAAAGAAGGAGAAAAATGTCACACAAGAAACATCTCATGATGTACAGAAGCAGAGATCTCTCAAGTCCTTTGCAACCTTGTTTTTGCAAAACATAATGATGGTAGTAATTGCAGAAAGATATCTAAACTTCTAAGTGTTCCAGTGAACACTGTTGGGGCCATAATCCACAAGTAGAAAGAACATCATTTCGCCATAAACTGACCACGGCCAGGTGCTCCTCACAAGATTTCTGACAGTGGAGTGAAAAGAATTATCAAAAGAGTTATCCAACAGTCAAGGACTACTTGTGGATAGCATCAGAAAGACCTGGTACAATTGTTTCAAAGAAAACTAGAAAAGCACTCAGAGCATATACCTCCACCAAGGGTCCTTCCGTCCCTCATGGATCACTTCCAAAATGTAATGGGTTTGTGTGCAGGCCACAAGCCACTTCTGGTGAAAACTGCATCAAAACCTGTCCATTAGTTTTATAGTATTGTTGCTAACACACTGTGAGAAGACAAGAGCCTTGGCTGAGGTATGCATTCTCAGATCATCAAAAAAAAATGTAATGGGTTCCTCTGTAGCCCAAGAACCACCTCGGGTGAAAATTTCATTCAAATCCACCCAGTAGTTTTTGTGTAATCCTGCTGCACAAATACAAACAAAGCCCTTGGTGGAGGTATGCACTCTCAGATAAGACCAAATCTAATCTTCCATTCCCCATGCCATTACACACCTTTCCTGAAAATTTCACCAAAATCCATTCATAACTTTTTGTGTTATATTCGTAACAGACAAACCAACCAACCAACAAACCAACCCACCAACGCTACCGAAAGCATTACGTCCTCCCTTGGCAGAAGTAACAATAAATAATGCACTCAACTGCCATGTCCTGCATGCATGCTCACCATGCAAAACTCCATTACTGAAGAAAAAGCATGTTGAAGCTTATTTAAAGCTTGCTGCGTAACATTTGGACAAGTCTGTTAAATACTGGGAGAATATAGTCTGGTGAGATGAGACCAAAACTGCACTCACTGGATGCCATAATGTACACCATGTTTGGGGGAGAAAATGGCACAGCACATCACCCCAAAAAAAAAAAACTTTCCAGGGGAGGGAATGGGTGAGCCGTTTTCCAGCATACAATACTGGCAAACTTCATATAATTGAAGGAAGGATGAATGGAAAAATGTACAGAGAAATTGTTGATAAAAATCTGCTGCCATCTACTAGGATGATGAAAATGAAACAAGGGTGGACATTTCAGCAAAACAATGACTCCAAACACACAGCCAAGGAAACTCACAGTTGGTTTCAGAGAAAGAAAAACAAAGCTGCTAGAATGGACTAGGCAATCACCTGAATTGCAGTAAATCCACTTGAAAAAAGATGTAAAGCTCAGAGACTGTGTGGAAGAATCGGCCAAAACTACACCTGAGCAATGCATGTGATTAGTTTCTCCATACAGGTGGTGTCATTACCAACAAAGGCTTTTGTATGAAGCATTAAGTAACTGTCAGTAAGTGTGTGTAATACTTTTTCCCTGAGTCATCTCACATTATTATATATTTATGGACATTTATTTTTTGAATTCTTTGTATGTATGGATTAATTGGGTTGTTACCAACATCTGGTGAAAATTTCATGTCAGTAGCACCTTTAGAAGTATATTTACTGAGAAAAATGGTGATGTGTTCATTACTTATTTTACCTGGTGGAAATATACAGCGGGGAAAATAAGTATTGAATACGTCAACATTTTTCTCATTAAACATATTTATGATGGAGCCACTGACCTGAGATTTTCACCAGATATCAGTAGCAACGCTGTCACAGTGGCCCCTCTAGGTCAGAAGGCAGGACTCATACACTGTGCGAGCTTTTGGCATGATTGTTTATTCACAAAACACAAAAAACTAACTCACAGCTTGAGGGCTGAAACAAGAAACAAAAGACGAGGCTACGAACAACAAGGCTAAGGGCAAAAATTGGCTAGGAATACTCAGGACAGAAAATTCATTGGCAATGCAGAAGCATGTGTTAAAACGCCAACATGACTCAAGGTCACCACACCAGGTGATGGGCGGCGATCATTAAATAAGGCTAGTCTAATTACTAAAATAGAAACAGGTGTGGACAATAAAGAGATCAACACGGATCAGGCTAAGGAGGAACAAAAAACACTGCTAAAGTAAAAGCTACAAACCAAAGCTACAGAAAATGACAGCAATAAACTACCAAATGTGACAAGGATAATAATAATAATAATAATAATAATAAAGAAAATCAAGGACTAAGGACAAAGCAGGGATCAAAATAATACAGAACATAAAACCCATGATATTAATAATGCTAAGGATCAAAACTAAACACAGAAAATCATACAATAGAGAACTTAAGGTGAAGATGCGGGCTGGGGCCCATGCCCTAGCAACAAGGAACATAAACTATAAATCAGGGTGAGGACATCGGGCCCAGTCCACGGCCTGACAAACCCAAATAATCCATACATACAAAGAAATCAAGGCAACTGTGTTCACAAACAAGTTGTATTTAATAAAGTGGAATGACACAGGAAATAAGTATTGAACATGCTTGGTGAAATTCATTTAATATTTAGTAGAAAAGCCTTTGTTGGGAATAACAGCTTCCAGACGCCTCCCGTATGGAGAAACAAGGCACAGGCATTGCTCAGGAGTGATTTTAGCCCATTCTTCCACACAAACTGTCATCAAATCTTGAAGTCTCCTTCAAGATGAAGGTTGTCTTCTATGAACTCTGATCTTCAGTTTGTTCCATAGATTTTCAATTGTATTCATGTCAGGTGATTGACTGGGCCATTCTAGCAGCTTTATTTTCCTTCTCTGGAGCCAGTTAAAAGTTTCCTTGGCTGTGTGTTTGGGATCATTGTCCTGCTGAAATGTCCACCGTTCTGCGCTTCCGGCTTTCAGAGAAAGCAGACGCTTTTTCTCTCCTCTCCTCTTCTATCCTCCTCCCTGAGACTGATTCCCTGCTTGCGATGTACTGTCTGTGTCTCGCTCTTCTTCTGCTGCATCGACCCAAATGGAAATTATGGAATTGGAGTTGTGGCTTAATGCTATTGACACTACTTTAATAGGAGATCGGGCCAGGGGGGAGCCCGAGAATTGGAACTCGCGTGATTCAACTGAAGATTGGCATGATCACAGGATTTTTTGTTTGGCCCTGGAGTTTTCCTGGTTTATCGAAATTATAGTTGGATGAGCTAATCAAAATGCGTTCCCGGCGTAGCTCCCCCATCAAATTCGTCCAGCTGGTGGGGAGCACTGATAGCGGCAAATGGGATTAACATGGGATTTACCATCTGGCATGCATGAAGAGAGATGGACTCTCTTGGGAGAGAGATGGACTCTCTTGGACATGTTACCTATGTTTTGGTAGGTGGATAAAATCTGGAGTCGCTGAGTGCTCTGACTGGGAATGATTCTAAAGCCTGTAAATTGTGATGCACAGAATCGCATGAGAGGTGAAATTTGTTTTTTTTTTTCTCTCTAAGTGAACTGTGCCTATTGACATTGACCTTGATTCGGTGCCCTGAAGACATCCATTCCTCCTGGGAAGATAAGGCTGGAAGGAGTTTTGGCTTCTCTTTAACCCAAACAATCAACATCAATTGCTGTTGTTCAGCAGACCGGACTCTTCAAGGACAGCGCTATCATGTGTCTAATACAGAACTTTATCTGTGTTTTGAAAACATGATCATAACAACTATCCATTGCCAGGGGGCGTCTCTCTCTGTTGTACATCAACAAATGATACATTCAACACTGCACTCACACTGATTATATATGCTGACTACACACACACTGGTCTCTCATCGCTCTGTTTGTTAATGTGTGATCTATTGTCTGCTAATTGTGCATAGAGGGTTTTTTTCTGTGTAATCATAATTTGGCTCAGTTGAGATGAGATGAGATGAGATTCAACTTTATTGTCATTACACATGTATGAATACAAGGTAACGAAACGTGACTTGGCATTTGGGCACACTCTGCAGAGCGCATCCAAGGCCGGGGCAGCCGCTAGGCGCCAGTCATAATCATTCCAGTCATTTGAGCTTATATGAGCTTATACGAGCGTTATTTTGATAACAATGTTTTTTCTCTCTGCCTATTGTGTTTTCCCTGACCCTTGCCCTCTTTACCCTCGTCATGCCTCGTCATGGCTGCCGAGTCATTGGGATGCGCCTATCGTGCGCGCCCAATGTCAAGTCAAATTCCTCGTATGTTTACTTGTAAATGTGCTTGGCAATAAAGTTAATTCTGATTCTGATTCTGATTCATCTTCAGCATCTTGGCTGATGGCAACAGGTTCTTATCAAGGATGTCTCTGACCATTTGTCAATTCATCTTTCCTTCAGTCACAGTATCTCACAAAAGTGAGTACACCCCCTTACATTTTTGTAAATATTTTATTATATCTTTTCATGAGACAACACTGAAGATATGACACTTTGATACACCGTAAAGTAGTCAGTGTACAGCTTGCATAACAGTATAAATTTGTTGTCCCCTCAAAATAACTCAACACACAGCCATTAATGTCTAAACCGCTGGCAACAAAAATGAGTACACCCCTAAGTGAAAATGTCCAAATTGTGCCCAAAGTGTCAATATTTTGTGTGGCCGTCATTATTTTCCAGCACTGTCTTAACTCTCTTGGGCATGGAGTTCACAGGTTGCCACTGGAATCCCCTTCCACTCCTTCCTGACGACATCACGGTGCTGGTGGATGTCAGAGACCTTGTACTCCTCCACCTTCTGTTTGAGGATGCCCCACAGATGCTCAATAGGGTTTAGGTCTGGAGACATGCTTGGCCAGTCCATCACCTTCACCCTCAGTTTCTTTAGCAAGGCAATGGTCGTATTGGAAGTGTGTTTGGGCTGGTTATCATGTTGGAATACTGCCCTGCAGCCCAGTTTCTGAAGGAAGGGGATCATGCTCTGCTTCAGTATGTTGGCATTCATTCAGTACATGTTAACATTCATGGTTCCCTCAATGAACTGTAGCTCCCCAGTGCCAGCAGCACTCATTCAGCCCCAAACCATGACACTCCCACCACCATGCTTGACTGTAGGCAAGACACACTTGTCTTTGTACTCCTCACCTGGTTGCTGCCACACACGCTTGACACCATCTGAACCAAATAAGTTTATCTTGATCAGACCACAGGACATGGTTCCAGTAATCCATGTCCTTAGTCTGCTTGTCTTCAGCAAAGTGTTTGCGGGCTTTCTTTTGTATCATCTTTAAAAGGGGCTTGCTTCTGGGATGACAGTCATGCAGATCAATTTGATGCAGTGTGGGGCGTATGGTCTGAGTGCTGACAGGCTGACCCCTCCAACCTCTGCAGCAATGCTGCAAGCACTCAGATGTCTGTTTTCAAATGACAACCTCTGGATATGACGCTGAGCACATGCAGTCAACTTCTTTGGTCGACCATGGCGAGACTATTCTGAGTGGAAACTGTCCTGTTAAACCGCTGTATGGTCTTGGCCACCGTGCTGCAGCTCAGTTTCAGGGTGTTGGCAGTCTTCTTACAGCCTAGGTCATCTTTATGTAGAGTAACAATTCTTTTTTTCAGATCCACAGAGTTCTTTGCCATGAGGTGTCATGTTGAACTTCCAGTGACCAGTATGAGAGAGTGTGACAGCAATATCACCAAATTTACCCCCCCCCCCCCCAATCACACCTGAGACATTGTAACATTAACAAGTCACATGACACCAGGGAGGGAAAATTGCTAATTTGGCACAATTTGGACATTTTCACTTAGGGGTGTACTCACTTTTGTTGCCAGCGGATTAGACTTTAATGGCTGTCTGATGAGTTATTTTGAGGGGACAGCAAATTTACACTGTTATACAAGCTGCACACTGACTACTTTACCTTGTATCAAAGTGTCATATCTTCAGTGTTGTCCCATGAAAAGATATAATAAAATATTGACAAAAATGTGAGGGGTGTACTGTGGTGGACACACATACTTTGTGACTCATATTTTAGATCAGAACAAAGGCAGAGCTTCCTTGGTGATTACAGGAAGCTGCAAGAGTGTTAGCTTTGGTATGCAAGGCTTGAGACTGTGGGGGTATAATTAAAGGATTAAAGAGGGGATGCATTGTAGACAGTGGGGGTGATATCATGGAGAGAGGATGCATTGTTACTGTCATTATAATGCAACGTGGTCTGTGATACATGTGATCTGTGAACTGTAAGAGTCCTGGTTTTTAAGGACGAGAGTTCCCTGTGTGGCTCTCGTTTCTGCTTCAAGATGGTGGAGATGTGAATAAAGCTGACTTGAGAGAGAACTCTGCCTCGTCATTCTCACATTTCCACACTGGTGACCCAAGACGTATCATGCAAGAGGAGAATTCTCCCGGGCCAGCCTCGTCAGGAGCCCCCAGCCAAGCCAATGCCGCTACAGTCCAGCTACCAGATTTCTGGCAGAACAATCCGCGCTCCTGGGTCAACGTGGTTGAGGCGCAGTTCAACCTCCGGGGGATATCGGTAGACGCCACAAAATTCTACCATGTAGTCGCAAAGCTGGACAACAACACGGCCCAGCATGTGGAGAGCCTGATCGACCAGCCGCCGGACAGCGACAAATACGGCACGTTGAAGGCTGCACTCATCCAGCAATTCACCCCCTCGGCGGAGGAGCGAGCAGAGAGGCTCCTTGCGCTGACGGAGTTGGAAAATGACATGCCCGCGAACCTGATGGAGAAGTTGTTGAGGTTGAAAGACTCTGACGACGATCACTTCATTTTCACCCATCTCTTCCTCAGGACTCTACCGTCAGCAGTGAGAGCGACCCTGGGCAGTTCGCCACTGTTGGCCCAACGGGACTACTGCGTGCTGGGCCGAGAGGCGCAGCGGATTGTCAACGCCACCAAGCGGCGCGCAGCCACGGCCGCTGCAGTGGAACTCGGCGCGACGACCGGAGACGACAGGAGGCCAGAGGCAGCGGTACCAGACTCACCGACGACGGCGGCGGCAGGGGCCAGGGAACGCAGATCGGACGTCCTTTGTTTCTACCATCGCCGCTTCGCAGAGAGGGCATGCAAATATGTACCACCGTGCCAGTTCGGGCGTTCGGGAAACGCCAAGACCGGGGGTCGGTAGCAGCCGCGGCCCTTGGGGAGGAGAACAAGCTGCTCTACTTGTCGGACGCATGCTCAGGGAGGCAGTTCCTCGTCGACACAGGCTCCCAGTTGAGTTTCATCACACCTTCCTACGCGGACAGACTAGCTGGTTCCGGAGGTCCCCGGGTGACAGCAGCGAACAGCTCGGAGATTAAGACCTTTGTTGAGAAGACTGCTTCTGTCTCTACACGGCCGTACATTTGAGTGGACTTTTGTCGTAGCAGCAGTAAATTTCAATATGTTGGGGGCTGATTTTTTGTGCTCACATGGTTTGTTGGTTGATCTCGCTAACAGGTGCCTGGTTAATGCACTTTCTTTTGATTCTATCCCCTGTACAGCGCGAGTGGCCCCGCCAACAGCACAAGCCAACGTCACAGCTGCAAGCGGTAAGTTCCACACACTGCTCACTCAGTTCCCAGCACTCACGGTCCCCACATTTTCGGCAACAGTCGCTAAACACGGGGTGGAGCATTTTATTACCACTACCGGACCGCCCGTTTTTGCAAAAGCTTGGCGCTTGGACGCAGTTAAACTGGCCATAGCGCAGGAGGAGTTCACCAACCTGGAGAGGTTGGGCATTATCAGGTGTTCAAACAGTCCGTGGGCTTCCCCACTACACATGGTCCTGAAAGTGGACGGATCATGGCGACCTTGTGGGGATTTCCGCAGGTTAAACAATGCTACAGCGCACGACCGCTACCCAATCCCGCATATCCAAGATTTTTCCGTTCATTTGGCAGGGGCGCGCGTTTTTTCTAAAATAGACTTGGTCAGCGGTTACCATCAAGTCCCAGTACGCGCTGAGGACATACCCAAAACAGCGGTAATAACTCCGTTTGGCCTATTCGAGTTTTTACGCATGCCATTCGGACTTAAAGGGGCTGCTCAGACGTTCCAACGCATGATGGACGCGGTGCTTTGCGATCTCCCTTTTGTGTTCGTCTACTTGGACGATATTTTAGTAGCCAGCGCGTCCGAAGACGAACACGAAAAACACCTGGCCACAGTTTTCCGAAGGTTGGGAGATCACGGATTAATAATCAACTCAGCGAAGTGTCAGTTCGGGGTGGCGCAGATCGATTTTTTAGGACACCGCATCTCCCCCAAAGGAGCAGTTCCGCTTCCTGACAAAGTGCGCGCGGTGGCAGATTTTCCCCGGCCGCAGACGGTCAGAGCATAGCAGGAGTTTTGGGGAATGGTGAATTTTTATAACCGTTTTCTCCCCTGCGCGGCGCAACTCATGCAGCCGCTGTATGCCGCGCTCAAAAAAAAGAAACCCGCGGATAAGGTCGAGTGGTCCCCGGAGCGGGACCAAGCGTTCTCGGAGGTGAAAGCAGCCTTGGCAAAGGCTGCGTTGTTGGCACACCCAGACCCAACGGTCCGCATAGCGCTCACCACTGACGCATCAGAGGTGGCCATAGGGGCGGTCGTGGAGCAACATGTAGACGGGGTTTGGCAGCCACTAGCCTTTTTCAGCAGGACCTTGCGCGATAGCGAACGTAAATACAGCGCGTTCGACAGGGAGCTGCTGGCTCTCCATTTGGCCATCCGCCACTTTCAGTTCTGGCTAGAAGGACGCTCTTTCACCGCGTTCGTTGACCACAAACCGCTAACATTCACGATGGCCAAGGTTTCCGAACCGTGGTCAGGCCGGCAGCAGAGACAGCTGGCCGCGATATCAGAGTTTACCACTGATATCCAGCATGTGGCGGGCAAACTCAATGTAGTGGCAGATTGCCTCTCGCGCGCCGTGGCGGCCACAGTCAGCGTAGGGGTAGATTACGCAGCCATGGCCGTGGAGCAGGTTGGTGACGCGGAGGTGCGCGCGCTTCAGTCTGGACCAACAGGGTTAAGGCTGGAGAGCAGGGTGCTGCAAGACGGTATGCCCCCCCAATCTGCGATGTCTCCACGGGACGGCTGCGCCTAGTAGTACCGGCCGCGTGGCGCCGCTGCATTTTTGACTCGATTCATTCTTTGGCGCACCCGGGAGTGCGCGCGTCGGTCAAAATGGTAGGAGAGAAATTTGTGTGGCCGAGCCGCCACAAACAAGTTAAAGAGTGGGCAGCAGCCTGCACGGCGTGTCAACGAGCCAAAGTACACAGGCACACGAGGGCTCCTTTGGAGCCGTTTCACATTCCGGCCAAGAGGTTCGATCACGTTCATGTGGACCTCGTGGGCCCCCTCCCGCTGTCACAAGGGTGCACACATCTTCTCACAATGGTGGACCGCACCACGCGCTGGCCTGAAATGGTGCTGCTGGCATCAACCATGGCCGAAGAGGTGGCGCGCGCGTTTTTAACAGCTTGGGTGGCGCGCTTCGGCGTTCCATCGGACATTACGTCCGACAGAGGCCCTCAATTTCTGTCCAAGCTTTGGTCGACAATTGCCCGCAGCCTAGGTGTCACAATTCACCGCACAACCGCGTACAATCCGCAGGCTAATGGGTTATGCGAACGTTTTCATAGGTCATTGAAAGCAGCTCTCAGAGCGTCACTGACGGATGCAAATTGGGTAGACAAGTTAACGTGGGTGTTATTGGGGTTGCGTTCTGCGCCTAAAGAGGACTTAGAAGCCTCCCCAGCGGAGCTCATGTTTGCGCAGCCACTCCGGCTACCTGGGGAGTTTCTCCCAGATAACCCTGCGCCAGACGCCTCCCCGTCTCAGCTGTTGTGGAGTAACATAGAATCAAGCACGCTGCCCGGCCCCGCGCACCACAGTTTTCCGCGCATTTTTGTGCCTAAAACTTTGAAGAACGCAGAGTTTGTTTTTGTCAGAAACGATGCGCATCGAACCCCGCTGTGACCACCTTATGACGGACCCTTCAGAGTGTTAGAAACAGGGGACAAGCAGTTTTTGCTAGATTTGGGGGATAGGAAAGAGAAAGTTGGCATAAACAGACTCAAACCCGCTTTTGTGGTGGCAGATGAGCAAGTGCTGTTGGCGAGGGCCCCGCGGCGAGGTAGACCCCCGCGGGGGGCTTCACAGAGTAATGTTTCCCCAGAACACCCACAGGCGCTGACAAAAGGTTTCCACCCCCAGACGGCAAGCCCCCAGTGTGACAGCGCCGCAGAGACGTTGAATCCCAGCTACAGCAGATACGGCAGGAGACTAAAGCCTAGACAGCATGTGGACTGATGTGTATTGATACTATCACAGCATGCATGTTGTTATTCTCTTGTTTGTTCTAAAATGTTGGGGGGGGCTTTGTGTGGTGGACACACATACTTTGTGACTCACATTTTAGATCAGAACAAAGGCAGAGCTTCCTTGGTGATTACAGGAAGCTGCAAGAGTGTTAGCTTTGGTATGCAAGGCTTGAGACTGTGGGGGTATAATTAAAGGATTAAAGAGGGGATGCATTGTAGACAGTGGGGGTGATATCATGGAGAGAGGATGCATTGTTACTGTCATAATGCAACGTGGTCTGTGATACATGTGACTTGTGAACTGTAAGAGTCCTGGTTTTTAAGGACGAGAGTTCCCTGTGTGGCTCTCTTTTCTGCTTCGAGATGTTGGAGATGTGAATAAAGCTGACTTGAGAGAGAACTCTGCCTCGTCATTCTCACATTTCCACAGTACTCACTTTTGTAAGATACTGTATATGAAGTTTGTCTGTACCATGTGCTGAAAAACACCCCCACACCATGATGGGATGTGCAATGTCATTTCTCCTCCAAACATGCTATGTGTTGTTGCATCCAAAAGTTCAATTTTAATTTCATCTGACCAGACTACACCATGTTCCAAATCATTAGTCAAACAGGATTTTAGTGTCAGAAACATTCAGTTTTTTGTTTTTCAATTACCGTATTTTTTGGACTATAAGGCATACTTAAATTCGTTTAATTTTCTCAAAAATCGACAGTGTGCTTTATAATCCGGTGCGCCTTATGTATGAAATTAGACCATCAAATAGACCGTTCATTGATAGTGCGCCTTATAATCCGGTGCGCCTTATAGTCCCAAAAATACTGTAAACTCATGGATGGCATTGTGTTCCAGGGCTCTTTGGATCACTATCAATCTCAGACACCTGCCATAATTAGTTTGCCAGGTGAGCCCAATGAAAGGAAAACTACTTAAGAAGGAAGTTCCACAGGTTTCAAGCAATACTGGAAAGAAAAAGGATCTCTGCTGCTGAAAAGCATCAGATAGTGCAATGCCTTGGACAAGGTATAAAAACATTAGATATTTCATGAAAACTTAAGCATGATCATCGTACTGTGAAGAAATTTGTGGCTGATTCAGAGCACAGATGGGTTTGTGCAGATAAAGGCATAATGAGGAAGGTTTCTGCCAGACACATTCATTGGATTAAGAGAACAGCTGTTAAAATGCTATTACAAAGCAGCAAACAGGTATTTGAAGCTGCTGGTGCTTCTGGAGTCCCACGAACCTCAAGGTGTAGGATCCTCCAGAGGCTTGCAGTTGTGCATAAACCTAGTTATTCGGCCACCCCTAACCAATGCTCACAAGCACAAGTGGTTGCAATCTGCCCAGAAATACATGAAGACTAATTTTCAAACAGTCTTGTTTACTGATTAATTCAATTCAATTCAATTCAGCTTTATTTATATAGCGTCATATCACAACAGAAGTCATTTCATAGCACTATCAAAAGAAGGGAAAACCCCACAATTGCAGAAAGACCCAGCAATCAGACGATCCCCTGTGAGCAAGCACTTAGCGACGGTGGAGAGGAAAAACTCCCATTTAACAGGAAGAAACCTCTAGCAGAACCAGGCTCAGGGAGGGGCAGTCATCTGCTGCGACTGGCTGGGGGTGAGGGGATAGAGAAGAAGAAAAGAGCAGACATAAAGAGAGCAAACATTAACGGTGAGAAGCCAAGTACATTATTGGAGGTCACCCGGCAGTCTGAAGAATCTATTAACAGCAGAGCAAAGGGGGGGGGGGGGGGTTAAGAGACACAAGATCCCTCCCTAATTGTAGGCTATATTGAAAAGGAAGGTTTTTACCCTATTCTTAAAAACAGAGATCGAGTCTGACTCCCAGACCCAGAGTGGTAACTGGTTCCACAGGAAAGGAGCTTGATAGCAGAAGGCTCTACCTCCCATTGTACTTTTGGAGATTCTGGGTATTACAAGTAATCCAGCATTTTGGGAGCATAGTGCTCTGTTAGGATGATAGGGTAATATCAGATCTTTTATATATAAGGGGGGCCTGATTATTAAGAGCTCTGAAAGTGAGAAGAAGGATTTTAAACTTAATTCTAAACTCTATGGGAAGCCAATGAAGGGAGGCCAGAACCGGAGAGATATGATCTCTCTTTCTGGAACCCGTTAAAACTCTTGCAGCAGCATTTTGGATCAACTGAAGACTTTTTAAAGATATTTTAGGACAACCTGATAATAACAAATTACAATAATCTAGAAGTAACAAAAGCGTGGATCAGTTTCTCAGCATCATTCAGAGACAAGATACTCCTAATCCTGGCAATATTGCGCAGATGATAGAAGGCAGTCTTAGAAACAAATTTAATATGTGAATTAAAGAACAGATCTTGATCAAAAATAACTCCAAGGTTCCTCACAGAACTATTCAGAGTGACAGTAGCGGCATCCAAATTAAGAGTTTGATTTGGAAAGGTATTTCTCAGGTTTTCTGGACCAACAAGAATGACTTCAGTCTTATCTGGGTTTAATAGCAGAAAATTACAAGTCATCCAAGCTTTGATTTCCTTAAGACAGGCATCTAACTCGGCTAATTGATTACAATCATCGGGCTTCATTGACAGGTATAATTGTGTGTCATCTGCGTAACAATGAAAATGTATACAGTGCTTTCTAATGATATTGCCTAGCGGAAGCATATATCAACTAAAAAGAGTAGGGCCTAACACAGATCCCTGTGGAACTCCGTGACTCTGTGACTAGCCAAAACTCCTGGATCGAGCGTTGGCTTTTTGAGTAAGGGTTTAATTACAGCAATTTTAAAAGCCTGTGGTACATTACACAAAGTTAAAGAAGAATTAATTATATGAAGAATACGGCTACCAATAACTGGGAAGACTATTTTAAATAACCTGGTAGGGATAGGGTCTAAAAAACAGGATTAAGGCTTGGATGAGGAGATAATTTTATCTAACTCTAAAAGGTCAATTGGAGTAAACTTATCTAAACAGATACAGTATCAGTTGAAGGAGTTGTGGTAGTGGCTGTACTTAAGTTTAGGGTGGGGAGAATCTGACTGATTTTATCTCTAATAGATAAAATTTTATGATTGAAAAAGTTCAAAAAGTCCTGACTAGAAAGCTCTGGGGGGATGCGAGGATTGACCGAGTCCTGACTCTTTGTCAGCCTGGCTATAGTGTTGAAAAGAAACCTTGGATTATTCTTATTCTCTTCTATTAATGCAGAGTAATAATTTGTTCTAGCTTTTCTAAGAGATTTTTTGTAAATTAAGAGATGATTTCTCCACGCTAAATAGAATTCGTCTAAATTAGTAGAACACCATTTTCTTTCTAATTGATGAGTCTTCTGTTTTAAGCTACGAGTTTCTGTGTTAAACCAAGGGGTTAGAAATCTCTGG
The DNA here is from genome assembly GCA_020510985.1 of Pholidichthys leucotaenia. Lineage (NCBI taxonomy): Eukaryota > Metazoa > Chordata > Actinopteri > Cichliformes > Pholidichthyidae > Pholidichthys > Pholidichthys leucotaenia. The sequence continues at coordinate 195,252,826 of CM035846.1, read as the reverse complement.
TTAGACTTTTTCTTTTTTAAAGGGGCCATCAAATCTAGAGTCTGATGCAGAGAGGCAGTAAAACTATCTACCATGCTATCAATTAAGGAAGGAGCAGGCTTTCCATCTTTTATTTCCATTGTGTTGACCCATGGTATGGAGGAGGCAATCTGCAAAAATTTGGTAACAACGTCATCTGAAAGACATCTGCTGTAGTAATATTTTTCTTTAGGAGTCAAATAATCAGAAATAGTAAAATCAAAGGTTAACAGACAATGGTCTGACAGTACAGGATTATGAGGAGACACTACCAGATTTTCTATTTCTATACCATAAGTCAGAACAAGGTCCAATGTGTGGTGGAGATAATGAGTAGAATTTTCTACTTTCTGGGAAAACCCCATTGAGTCTAAAATTGAATTGAATGCCTTATTGAGACAGTCACTATCTACATCAACATGTATATTAAAATCCCCTATTATAATTATTCTATCTGATTTCAGCACTAAATCAGCTAAAAATTCAGAAAATTCAGATAAAAAGAGTAGGCCGAGGGAGGATGGTAAACTTTGGCAAAGAAAATTGGGTTCAAGCCAAGATAGCCAACATGCCCCACACTGAGGACCAGGCTCTCAAAGGAATTAAAACATGATTTTTGCTTTACATTAACTAGTAATTTAGAATGGAAAATTGCCGCTACTCCACCTCCACGACCAGAACTTCAGGGATTATGATAGTTTAGATAACCAGAGGGAGTTGATTCATTCAAACCAACAAAATCATCTTGCTCTAGCCAAGTCTCTGTAAGGGATACAGTATTAAATCGATCTGATGATCAATTAATAGATCATGAACTAGTAGAGACTTGGGAGTTAGAGACCTAATATTTAACAAACCACATTTAATTTTTAAATTATGAGGAGGAACAGAGGCCAAACTATTAAATTTAGAGACTTGAGGTTTGATTTGGGTTTTACCAACATTTTGTTTAATCACTTTGGGATGTTTATGCATTGTATTTTTATTAACTTTAGGGGGAGTAGACAAAGGTTCTCTAAGGGAGAAGACAGGGGCAAAGTTGAGGGGTGGTAGATGAGGAGGAGCTGCAGAAAGACGTATATTTATCAAGTTGTGTTGTATTTGTCTTGAGTTATAATATTTTGGGTAATGGGAGACAGACACAATCTCTGTGGGTTACAAATTGAAGACTGATCTAAACAGTGTGGATTATATGGATTAATAGGATTAATATGAGAAGTGGGAACAAAAAAAGGGCTGGTTGGCAGACCCAGGAACTTCGGAGTGAATTAACGCACCAAATTTCAGTCACTGTATTAAAAAACACTGAATGGAATAGAACAGATTGTCCCTTAAAACACGTGCACCAAGTCTATTTGGATGGATGCCATCTGGCCTCATAAGTGATGGGCGGTTCCAAAACAGGTTGAAATTGTCAACAAAACCAATGTTAAAAAAGTAGGACATGTAGAACACAACCAAGTATTAAGACTGACAGTTCTGCTAAAATAACTACAACCTCGTCTGAAAGGGTCCAAAGGCCCAGAGATAAACACACGTCTGCCACAGTTCATAAGAGTGGACAGAAGGCTCTTGAAGTCACTCTTTAAGATCTCCGATGCTTCATCAGGGATGTTGTTGCATCCGACATGAACTATGACAGTTTTAGCGTGGGGGAATTCATTCAATAGGTCAGGGGTAAGAGCCTCAATATCAGACACTTTAGCTCTAGGAAAAAAATTAGTGATACAGTACCTGCTTCTGATGTTCCTCATAATCGAGTCACCAACTACCAGCGTCATCTGGGGGGGCTTTATCAGTGGTTTCTGAAGTGGTGGATAATTTTGTCGATGTTGTTGTGATGGCGGAGTGATGCACTCTCTTCTTTTTGGAGTTGGTGTGTAATTTGGCACACCTAAAGTAGTCTTAATCCAGGGTTTGCGGGTTTGAGCCGCCGTTGAAGGAGGAGGAGAAGGAGGAGGAGGGGTGGTCATGGGCGGATGGTCTGTGTCCAGGTGGGGAAAATCTTCCAGAGAAAGGATGTCGAATCTGTTTTCCAAAAGCAAGGGAAGAGAAAAGGCGTGGCCCTGTCTGGTTGATCGTCGATGATTACTAGTTGGCCCAACCACGGTCCAGGGCGCGCATTGAGGATGAGAAAAACCACCTGGGGCTTTGGGTTTAGCTCCAAGTTGAAGTCAGTGATTATTGCTGTGGTCGTGGACACCTGAAGAGACCGGAGCAGGGGTGGAAGTGGATGGTGATGCGCTGAATTCACCCAGGTAAGTAGCCGTCTCTGCCAGCTGCGAGTCGGTTGCTGGGGCCGTTATTTGCCCGAGAATTGTGGTGTCAAGGTGGTCTTCAGCCTCCCGAATCTTATAGAGGTTGGAGAGTCTCACTTCCAACTCAGAAACCTTCCTAAAGAGGGACACACAGCTGACACAGTCGGGGATGGAGCCATAACCTTCCAGGCGAGAGGTGGATAGCCAGCCAGCTAAAAACAGCTAAAAACAGGTTAGCTAAAAACAGTTAAAAACAAGTTAGCCTAGCCCGGTAAACAGCGCAGCCGGGGGTCCGATCCACCCATGTGTATGATCGGGCTTTCTGCTAGGCCAACACTAAGCTAACACCAAGCAAAAACTAATATCAGCAAAAAGAGATAAAAAATTAAAAATTAAATCAATAAAAACAAACAAAAGCGGACGAGATAACGCTTTGACGCGATGAGACGTTTACAGACATCATGCAGGTGTGAGCAATTCTGGAGATGATTAGTGCCGTGCAACCTTGGATGGTCCAGATGGATGGAGTAGTGGATGGTTGGTGGATGGCCACCATGTCCCAACAATGTCAGCAAGGAGGTGGCGGAGATGTTTTGGGCTGGAATCATGGGGAGAGAGCTGGTAGGCCCCTTTAGGATCCCTGAAGGTGTGAAAATGACCTCCGCAAAGTATATAGAGTTTCTGACTGACCACTTTCTTTCATGGTACAAAAAGAACTGTATTCCGTAGCAAAATTATCTTCATGCATGACAATGCACCATCTCATGCTACAAAGAATACCTCTATGTCATTGGTTGCTATAGGCATAAAAGGAGGAATCTCATGGTGTGGCCCCCATCCTTCCCTGACCTCAACCCTACTGAGTACCTTTGGAGCATCCTTAAGCAAAAGATCTATCAGGGTGGGAGGCAGTTCACATCAAAACAGCAGCTGTGGGAGGCTATTCTGACATCTTGCAAATAAATTCAAGCAGAAACTCCAAAAACTCACAAGTTCAATGGATGCAAAACTTGTGAAGGTTATATCAAAAGGGTCCTATGTTAACATGTAACTTGGCCTGTCAAGACGTTTTTTGATTGAAACAGCTTTTGATAAATATGACCTCCTAATGCTGCAAATTCAACAAATGACCATTTTCAGTTCTTTACAATCAATAAAATGCTTTGAAACTCTGTTGTGCATAATAATTTGGAACAGTGCATTTTGATTTTTTTTTTACATTTTTGCAAAAAAGTAGTTATGATTGGGAGGTTTGTTCCATAAAATTGGAATTATGCTGTTATGGTTGATGACTTTAAAATTATACTGACTGTCATTTGCAACAACTATTTAGGAAAATGAGAGACAAATATCATTTGCGTAATAATTTTGAACGCGGTATATATTGTCCCAGCATTTTAGTGGCTTGCCCAAATGTTGTGCAGCAAACTTTAAACAAGCTTCACCGTGCTTTTTCTTCAGCAACAGAGTCTTGCGAGGTGAGTGGGCATAGAGTCGGTTGAGTGCATTACTTATCGTTTTCTTTAAAACAGTAGCACCTGCTAACTCCAGATCTTTCTGGAGTTCTCCACGAGTGGTCTTTGGCTCTTTGATAACTCTTCCAAAAATTCTTTTGACTCACCTGTGAGAAATCTTGCGAGGAGCTCCTGGTCGTGACCGATTTATGGTAAAGTGATGTTCTTTCCACTTCTGAATGATGGCTCCAACAATGCTCACTGCAACATTCAGCAGTTTAGAAATTCACCTGTAACCATTGCCATCATTATGTTTTGCAACAATAAGGTTGCAAAGGTCTAGAGAGAGCTCTTTGCTTCTACCCATCATGAGTTCTTTGTGGTGTGACAATCTGATATTCACAGACCTTTTTAAAGGCTATCAGTCAGGACTTAACCAGCTGAAATTAATTTGCACTGAAGGCGGATGGGCGGATGGGATGGCTCTTGATTTCAACTGGTTTCTTGGCTTTCTATGCCTTTTTACACCTCTTTTTCTTTGTGTTCAATACTTATTCCCTGTGTCACAGCCCTTTATTAAATATAACCTGTTGTGTCAACACAGTTGCCTTGATTTCTTTGTATGTATGGATTACTTGGGTTGTTTCTGATATCTGGTGAAAATCTCAGGTCAGTGGCTCCATCAGAAATATGTTTAATGAGAAAAATGTTGACATTATGGTGGCACGGGTGGGGGATTCTCCACCCAGAGACTGCAGCTGGGGAAAAAGGGAACAATGGGCTGAAGGAGGAAGTGTTACCGTGGGGTCTCAGATGGGACAGTAAGGACTATTTGCCCCCCGGGGAGAGGAGGAAGCGCCAGAGCTGCTGGAGGAGGAAAGGGTGTGAGAAGCGGTACTGGCGTTATGTTAATGTACAGTGGGGCAAAAAAATATTTAGTCAGCCATCAATTGTGCAAGTTCTCCCACTTAAAAGATGAGAGAGGTCTCCAATTTTCATCATAGGTATACCTCAACTATGAGAGACAAAATGAGAAAAAAAAAATCCAGAAAATCACATTGAAGGATTTTTAATGAATTAATTGGTAAATTCCTCAGTAAAATAAGTATTTGGTCACCTACAAACAAGCAAGATTTCTGGCTCTCACAGACCTGTAACTACTTCTTTAAGAGGCTCCTCTGTCCTCCACTCGTTACCTGTATTAATGGCACCTGTTTGAACTCGTTATCAGTATAAAAGACACCTGTCCACAACCTCAAACAGTCAGACTCCAAACTCCACTATGACCAAGACCAAAGAGCTGTCAAAGGACACCAGAAACAAAATTGTAGATCTGCACCAGGCTGGGAAGACTGAATCTGCAATAGGTAAGCAGCTTGGTGTGAAGAAATCAACTGTGGGAGCAATTATTAGAAAATGGAAGACATACAAGACCACTGATAATCTCCCTCGATCTGGGGCTCCACGCAAGATCTCACCCCATGGGGTCAAAATTATCACAAGAACGGTGAGCAAAAATCCCAGAACCACATGGGGGGACCTAGTGAATGACCTGCAGAGTGCTGGGACCAAAGTAATAAAGGCTACATCAGAAACACACTACGCCGCCAGGGACTCAAATCCTGCAGTGCCAGACGTGTCCCCCTGCTTAAGCCAGCACATGTCTAGGCCCGTCTGAAGTTTGCTAGAGAGCATTTGGATGATCCAGAAGAGTATTGGGAGAATGTCATATGGTCAGACGAAACCAAAATAGAACTTTATTGTAAAAACTCAACTTGTCGTGTTTGGAGGAGAAAGAACACCATACCTACTGTGAAGCATGGGGGTGGAAACATCATACTTTGGGGCTGTTTTTCTGCAAAGGGACCAGGACGACTGATCTGTGTAAAGGAAAGAATGAATGGGGCCATGTATCGTGAGATTTTGAGAGAAAACCTCCTTCCACCAGCAAGGGCATTGAAGATGAAACGTGGCTGGGTCTTTCAGCACGACAATGATCCCAAACACACCGCCCGGGCAACGAAGGAGTGTTACACCTGGCTCTCACCGATCATTATCACCAGCTGCGTGCACACCTGCGCCTCATCGGCGGTGAGCTATATCTTCCCCTCTGCCCTCTGCTTCGGCCTGGAGTCGTCTTCGCATCTACTCCTCTACACGGCGACAGATCCGGTCTCTACCGTCATCGCTCTCTACACGTAAGCAACTCATCATTCCCTTACCTTCTCTTCAGTCCTTCCCCTGTGCACAGGTGGATTCCCAGGCGGCGGCTTTTCCTCCTCCTCGCCTCTTCTCCGCCTGCATGGCTCCGACGCGTCAAGGGCGCACAGCCGCGCTGTCTTCCAGGACACAGCTGTCAAGCCAACGCCAGCCACGCATTCCCCTGCACGTGAGCAAACGTAACAGATTATTCCCACGGTGTGGTCGGCTACATCTAACCTCCTGCTCTGCTCTCCCCTCAGGGTTACCTGGTCGAACGGCGAGCTGTTCCGCGCACCTGACATGGTGTCCGCCCACACCACATCTCCATTCCCACTCACGCACTCATACACCCTTGTCTGTTAATAAAAGCATTAAATCTTCCCGAGCCCGTGTGCGTGTGTTCCCTGAGTCCAAGGTTATGACAAGGAGTGGCTTCGTAAGAAGCATTTCAAGGTCCTGGAGTGGCCTAGCCAGTCTCCAGATCTCAACCCCATAGAAAATCTTTGGAGGGAGTTGAAAGTCTGTGTTGCCCAGCGACAGCCCCAAAACATCACTGCTCTAGAGGAGATCTGCATGGAGGAATGAGCCAAAATACCAGCAACAGTGTGTGAAAACCTTGTGAAAACTTGCAGAAAACATTTGACCTCTGTCATTGCCAACAAAGGGTATATAACAAAGTATTGAGATGAACTTTTGTTATTGACCAAATACTTATTTTACCGAGGAATTTACCAGTTAATTCATTAAAAATCCTTCAATGTGATTTTCTGGATTTTTTTTTCTTATTTTGTCTCTCATAGTTGAGGTATACCTATGATGAAAATTGGAGACCTCTCTCATCTTTTAAGTGGGAGAACTTGCACAATTGGTGGCTGACTAAATACTTTTTTACCCCACTGTACCATGCATGTCTTTGCTCCACACAATGTATTATGGTCGGGATTCCTGAGTCTCAGTGCATGGAATTAAAGGTTATAAAAAGATGATGCACAGAGACCCAGGGAGATTTTACTGTACTTGACGTTGGAGAAGGAATAAAGTTTGTGTGTCGTTCAGCTCATTGCCTCACCTGCTTCCTTTCTCCACATTGGTGACCCCAAGACATGCCATGGAGAGCGAGACAAGCACCTCCCCGGAGACCACTTGGAGGGAGAGCACCAGCGCCACGTGCGCTGTCTCAGTCAAGCTCCCAGACTTCTGGCTTCACAACCCGACTGTGTGGTTCCTGCATATAGAAGCCCAGTTTGCACTGCGCGGGATAACAATGGACAACACAAAATATTATTATGTGTTCACTGCACTGGATGCGCACGCCACGCAGCAGGTGGAAAGTCTGCTCCAGGAGCCGCCGGCCCAAGGGAAATATGAGGTGCTCAAGCGGATGCTACTCCAGTGCTATACCCTGTCTGACAGTGAGAGGGCAGAGAGACTCCTAACGTGTTCAGAGTTAGGTGACAGATCAGCCATAGAGCTCATGGAGAGCATGTTTGCGCTGAGGGGGAAGGACAATGAATCTTTCCTGTTTACCCACTTGTTCCTCAGGAACCTACCAGCTACAGCAAGGGCGATCCTGGCCAACTCGCTGCGGCTGGTTGCCAAGGAAAACTGCGCCCCGGCGCAGGAAGCGGACCGCATCATTTTGGCGACCAGAACTCTCAGTGTGCAGGCAGTAGCACTGGCATCCATGAGGAACTCCAGCGAGGTCGAGGAGCCATTGGTGGTAGCCGGGACGGACACCAGGAGATGAAGGAATGGGGCAATCTGTTTCTATCATTCCCATTTCGGCTCGAATGCCCAACGCTGCCTGTCGCCATGCTAACTCAAGAAGCCGGGAAGACGGCACGTTTGGCATTTAGTAGCAGCTGCAACCGCTGGCGACAGGAACAAGCTACTTTATGTCACGGACACATGTTCGGGGAGACGGTTTTTGGTGGACTCCAGCTCCCAGAAGAGCCTCACCCTGCCGGTTGGCGCAGACAGGTTGGCAGGAGGCAGCGGTCCCGAGCTCACAGCCGCCAACGGATCCACCATCAGGACATTTGGCAAACAGACACTGACGATATGCTTGCATGGACACAACTGTCAGTGGGACTTTGTGGTAGCTGCGTGTTCTGCCCCCATTTTAGGCGCAGATTTTTTCTGGGCTTATGGGCTGTTAGTCGATGTTGTTAATAGGCGATCAGTGGATGCTGTCTCTTTTACCTCACTGCCCTGCGCAGTGAGGGTTGGTGGGTCAACAACACTGGGTAATGTTATAGCTCCGGGGGTAAGTACCAACATTTACTTGCACAGTTCCCAGCACTCACGGTCCCAACTTTTTCGGCTATGGTAACAAAACACGGGGTCTAACATTTCATAACTACAAAAGGCCCGCCGGTGTTTGTGCGACCTTGGCACCTGGACGCGGCTAAACTGGCCAGCGTGCACTAGGAGTTTGCCAACTTAGAGCTGTTGGGCATTGTCAGATTCTCCAACAGCCCGTGGGCATCCCCACTACACATGGTGCCTGAGGCCGACGGGTCGTGGCGACCGTGCGGCGATTTCCGGTGCTTGAACAATGTCATGGAACACGATCGGTATCCCATCCCGCATATCCAGGATTTTTCCGTGCACCTGGCTGAGGCGCGTGTTTTTTTGAAAGTGGATCTGGTCCGCAGCTACCACCAGGTCCCAGTGTGCACGAAAGATGTTCCGAAAACAGCAGTAATAACTCCTTTTGGCTTTTTTGAGTTTTTAACACATGCCGTTCAGATTAAAAGGTGCAGTGCAGACTTTACAGAGGATGATGGACGCAGTGCTTCATGACTTGTCCTTCGTTTTTGTCTACTTAGACGACATTCTGGTCGCAAGCGCGTCCGAGGAGGAGCACATCGCCCATCTCAGGATGGTTTTCCAGAGGTTGGAAGCACACGGGCTTATAGTGAACCCGGCAAAGTGCCAAGTCAGTGTGCCAGTGATTGATTTTTTGGGCCAGTGCATTTCGCCAGAGGGCGCGATTCTGCTACCGGATAAGGTGCGTGCTGTGTCGGACTTTCCGGATTTTCAGACCGTGAGGGCCCTACAGGAGTTTTTCGGAACAGTCAATTTTTATAACTGTTTCCTTCCCCAGGCAGCCCAGCTGATGCCGTTGTGTTTTTTTCTCAAGAAAAAGAAGTTCGCTGAAAACATCGACTGGACTCCCGAGCAAGTCCAGGCTTTCACAGACGTCAGAACAGCGCTTGCGGATGCTGCATTGCTTGCCCACCTGGATCTGTCGGCACGGATAGCGCTCACTACAGAGACGTCTGATGTTACCACAGGGGCAGTAGTGGAGCCGTACGTCTCCGTTTCATGGCAGCCGCTCGCATTTTTTAGTCGAACTTTGCGCAACAACGAACGCAAATACAGCACGTTCAACAGAGAATTCTTGGCTCTCCACCTGGCGACACGCCGTTTCCAGTTCAGGCTAGAGGGGCGTGAGTTCACGGCGTTTGTTGACCATAAGCCATTGACGTACATGATGTCTAAGGTCTTGGAACCGTGGTCGGCCCGGCAGCAATGGCATTTGGCCGCGATCTCAGAGTTTATGACTGACATTCAACACGTTGCCGGTAAGCTCAACGTCGTGGTCGATTGCCTGTCGCGTGCGTTCGTCTCCCCGGTCTACATGGGGATAGATTTCCCTGCCATGGCTCCGGAGCAAGCCAGGGATGTGGATATTTGCATGCTCCAGTCAGTGCCTACTGGGTTACAGCTGGAGAGCAGGGTGGTGCAAGAAGGGTGCCCTCCCTGCTCTGCGACGTCTCCACTGGCCGCCCGTGCCCGGTGGTTCCGAGCTCTTGGCGCTGCCGCATTTCTGAGTCAGTCCACTCCCTTTCGCACCCAGGCATGCACGCTTCAGTGAAACTAGTGGGGGCAAAATTTGTCTGGCCGCGCTTGCGCAAGGACATGAAAGAGTGGGCTGTAGCTTGCGTCGTGTGCCAGTGGGCCAAAGTGCACAAGCACACCACAGCCTCCCTCGAGCCGTTCCAAATCCCGGCCAGGAGGTTCGACCACGTCCACGTGGATTTGGTGAGACCCCTCCCACCGTCGAAAGGTTTCATGCACCTTTTGACGATCGTGGAACGCACCATGCGCTGGCCTGAAGTGGTCCCGCTGGCTTCTACTACGTCCGCGTAAGTGGTTCATGCTTTTTTGTCAGCTTGGGTTGCACAGTTTGGATCCCCGTTGGACATCACTTCCGACAGGGGTCCGCAGTTCATTTTGGAACTCTGGTCTGTGATGGCCCAGAGCCTGGGGGTCAAAATTCACCGCACTACCGCATACAACCCCCAGGCTAATGGGTTATGTGAGCGCTTTCATAGGTCACTTAAGGCAGCGCTCAGAGCTTTGCTCATGGATATAAATTGAGTCAACTGCCTGCCCTGGGTTCTTTTAGGGTTGCGCTCTGTGCCTAAAGAGGATTTGGCAGCCTCCCCAGCAGAACTTGTATTTCTCAGCTGCTGCGGATCCCCGGAGAGTTTTTATCAGAAAACCCCATGCTTGGGGCCGATCCGCCCGTGCAATTTTTGCACAGTACGGAGGCTTTTCTTTCTTTCAAAGGTCTTTTTATTATTATTAAGTGAAGTATCAATACAATACAAAGTATTGAAAATTTTCATTTTTGTTTTAACCAAACAGCACAAAAATAGAATTTAAAACTAACAAATATGGATCCTTCAAAAAACAAAAACCTTTAAGTAAACAATAATAATAATAAAAATACAAAAAAAAGAAAAATTGTGTGTGTGAGGTGGGGGTGGAGTAAAGGGGATATGAGTTACTCAGAAACTATAATCGTGGGTCTTTCAAAGAAGTCAAGAAACGGGCGCCACAATTTATAGAATTTGTTTTCAGAGCCACGAACTGTATATCTGATTTTTTCTAAATCCAAACAGGACATTATATCTTTTATCCACTGTACATGTGAAGGGGGCGAAGAGTCTTTCCACTTCAGTAATACAGCACATCTGGCCAATAATAATGAAAATTTGAATACTTTTAATTTGGAATTTGGCAAGACAAGTTCTGGAGCCACACCAAAAATGGCGCATAATGGATCAGGTTTGATTAGATATTGCAGGACTTCAGACATAGTGATAAAAACAGAATGCCAAAAATTCATCAATGAAGGGCAGGACCAGTACATGTGAAGCAAAGTGCCAGGAGCGTTACCACACTTTTCGCAAGTTGGGTCTATATCCGAGTAAATATGTGCTAACTTAACCTTGGACAGGTGCACCCGGTGCACGATCTTAAATTGAATAACAGCGTGACGAGCACACATTGATACAGTGTGAACCTGACCAAGAATAGAGTCCCACAGTTCATCAGTAAAAGTAAAATTAAGATCTTGTTCCCAATTCAATTTAATAGCGGCCAGAGAAGAAGATTGTAAATTTGAAATTAAATTATATAAAACTGATATTACCCCCTTGGGTTGGTTTAACTAATAAAAAATCATCTAGAGGATTATCAGAAGGTTTTTGAGGGAATTGTTTTGTCATGGTTTGCACATAATGTCTGACCTGGAGGAAACGGAAAAAATGTGTAGAAGTGATGTCGAATTTAGTGGAAAGTTGAGAAAAACTTGCAAATTGTCCATCAAAATATAAATCCGCAAAAGATTTTAAACCTTTTCTGTGCCATATGTGAAATGCACTATCAGTAGTTGATGGGGTAAATAAATGATTTGCAGCAATTGGACTTCTAATGGAGAAAAACTGAAGACCGAAATTTTTCCTGAATTGAGACCAAATTCTAAGAGACTGATGAACTACTTTGTTATTACCCGGTGTAGACAAGGCATGGGGAAGTGGTGAACCTAAAATTGCCGGTAGGGAGGTTTGATTGTCCACATGTGACTCCATAAGGATCCAAATGGGTGATTTGGGTTCCAGATAGAAATGTTTCCAATATAACATGCACCTGACATTTGCTGCCCAGTAGTAATATTGAAAGTTAGGCAGAGCCATGCCACCCACTGATTTGGGTCTTTGAAGAAAAGCTTTCCTCAATCTCGGATGTTTACCATTCCAAATAAATGAGATAATCAGAGAGTCCAAAGACTTAAAAAAGGATTTAGGAATAAAAATGGGGAGACATGGAAACAAATATAAAAACTTTGGAAGTAGCATCATTTTTACAGAATTGATTCTGCCAATTAAGGACAAGGATAATGGGGACCATTTGGAAAGTATTTGCTTGCACTGGTCAAATAAGGGGAGAAAATTATTTTTAAACAAGTGATTAAATTATTTAGTAACACATATCCCAAGATAACTAAAATGATCAATAACAACCTTGAAAGGAAAATTTTCAAGATCCTGAACTCGAATCTCTTCATTAATCGGAAACAATTCACTCTTACTGAAATTAATTTTATTACCAGAAAACCTACTAAAACTATCTAAAATGTTGAGTATAGCAGGTAATGAAGTAAGTTGGTTGGAGAGAAATAATAAAAGATCATCGGCATAGAGTGAAACCCTATGCTCGATGCCGCCCCTGCAAATGCCTAGAAAGTCCCAGCTCCCACGGATTGCAATAGCTAACGGCTCAATTGCCAAGGCAAAGAGCAACGGGCTCAAAGGACAGCCTTGCCTCGTACCACGGTAAAGCCTAAAATAGTCAGAATAGCGACAATTAGTTAACACTGAAGCTAAAGGACTACCATAGAGAAGTTTAATCCAGGAACAGAAGGAAGGACCAAAACCGAACCTCTCCAAAGTAAAAAACAAATACTCCCACTCAATCCTATTGAATGCCTTTTCAGCATCCAAACTAATAAGACATTCAGGTATGTTGTGGTGAGGAGTATAAGTAATATTAAACAACTGCCACAAGTCAAAAAAAGAATGGCGATTTTTAATGAAACCGGTTTGGTCCTGTGAAATTATAAAAGGAAGAATCTTTTCCAACCTTGAAGCGAACAACTTTGACAAATTTTTAACATCGGTATTTAACAAGGAAATAGGCCTGCAAGAAGCACAATCAACAGGGTCCTTGTCTTTTTTTAGCAACACAGTGATACAGGCCTGGTAACATGAAGGAGGAAGTGTACCAGAGTCAAACGACTCTGTAAAAACTTGACAAAGGAAAGGGGCAAGGTCGTCAGAGAATTTTTTTAAAAAATCAGCGGAAAACCCATCAGGTCCTGGAGATTTTCCTGATTGCATGGATGATATTGCCAGCTGAATTTCTTCTTTTGTGATGGGAACTTCTAGAATTTGCCGAGATTCTGAGGAAATCGAAGGGATATCAATAGAATCAAAAAAATCTTGCAGATCCTTTAAGTTTGTTGTATATTCTGAGGTATATAATTTGGAATAAAATGACCTGAAGATATCATTAATCACTTGTTGTTCAGATGTCACATCTCCTTTATCTGTCCTAACTCCAGTAATAATTTGCTTAGCTCTAATACCGCGCAGTTGATTAGCTTAAAGTTTACCGTTTTTTTCACCATGTTCATAAAATTCACTCTTGTCCCTTATTAAACAACCTTCAATTTGTCGAGTGGAGAGTAACTTAAGTTTAGTTTGTAATGTCAAACGTTCCTTGTACAGAGCGGGTGATGGAGATTGAGCATATTGCCTGTCAATGTCCAAGATTTGATCTAAAATAGCCTTCTGTTCCTGTATTGCGGATCGTCTTTTAAATGCTGCCAATGAGATAAATTCTCCCCAAAGAAATGCCTTCATGGCCTCCCATATCATTTTGTTCGGCATACCAGGAGTTTTATTTTCTTTCAAAAAAAACCTTAATTTTAGAAGAAATATTCGCAACCAATTTTTCATCTGTAAGTAATAATGGATCCAGTCTCCAATGCTTTCTCATGGAATCGCATCCATGGAGGATCATTTTAAGTACAAGAGGGGCATGATCAGAAACCGAGATGCTATCATAACTGCAAGAGCTAAGGTTATTAATTAATAAATTGTCAACAAAAAAATAATCTATTCTGGTATAAATATGGTGTATGTGAGAGAAAAAAGAATAGTCCCTGCCATTAGGATGTAAAAAACGCCAAGGGTCTGTAAGGCTATATTCCTCAAGAAAAGACTTAACATAAGTTGCAGATTTATTAAGACTAGCAGGTTTTGAGGATGAGCGATCTAAGATTGGATCCATATACAAATTAAAGTCACCCCCAAGAATTAGAGAATGAGTATTTAAATCTAGAAGCTGCGAAAAAAGGTTGCGAAAAAAGTGTACATCATCAAAATTTGGCGCATACAGATTGGCCAAGGTGACATATTTATTGCCAAGTTTACCTGATACTATTACAAATCGTCCATTTTTATCTAATACAACATTAGAGGGAATAAATGGGATATTTCGATCAATAAGAATAGCGGCGCCCCTGGCCTTAGCTTTAAAATTTGAATGAAAAAATTGTCCTAACCAACATTTTGACAAGCGCAAGTGGTCGGAATCCTGCAAATGGGTTTCCTGCAAAAACAGTACCCCAGGCTTAAATTGCTTTAGACGTGACATGACTCTCTTTCGTTTAATTGGATGGTTCAGCCCCTTCACATTCCAGCTTACCAAAGTAAGATTACTATTCATTCAAAGAGTAAAATTTATATCAGAATCAGAATCAGAATCAGGTTTATTGCCATTGTTCATGTAGTACACAAACTAGGAATTTGTCTCGGTGCAATGCTGCAACATTAAACATGATAAAATAAAAGAAATAAACTATGCATGCAATAAAGTGTAGAATAAGAGTAAGTGATACTGGTCAGCAGTTAAAATATATTAGCGAGCAGCAGATACTGTGGAGAACTATATAGTGCAGTCGGTAATGCAGGAAGAAAACAGTGATGATTGACATGAGTCTGGTTGAGCTGCTGTACATAGTGCACGAGAGTCAATAAGTCACTTAGTGTTCAGCAGTCTGATGGCAGAGGGGAAGAAGCTGTTCATGTGACGGGAGGTTTTAGTCTGGATGGACCGAAGTCTTCTACCTGAGGGGAGGGGGGCAAACAGTACGTGACCAGGGTGTGATCACACTATATAACACTATATATTGTGTTGTGTAGCCCAAAAAGGAATAGGGTGAGGTACGGGTAAGAAAAAAAAGGGGGGGTGGAGGGGGGTGTTAATAAATCGATAACATAAAAAAAAAATAAATCAACAACCAAACCTATAACAACACTCCAGCCGGTTACATAGAACAGCAACCGCTCCATCTCCTGCTCTATTCTCATCCTAACAAAATACTCCCATACAACTGGCTTCAATCCTGCATAGTATGAACATTTTACCCTAAAAAAAAATTAAGTAAACAACAACGTATAGGGAGCCAATTTTACCTTGTTTTTGAACATCTAAAAATGCATCAATGTCCAGTCAGTGCAGCTTTAATGAAGTAATAATCAAGTAGTCCAGTGTGGTAGTTGGTCAACCCAGGAATGACCAGTTCAGGGCGAAAATCGCTGCTTTCTCTCCATGATTTGCATGAAGTGAGTGGCCTCCGAGATGGACGCCAGCCACTGGTTTTTGCCGTCTGGAAGAGTTATCCGGAGCCTGGCGGGGAAGAGAAGAGAAGGACGAAAACCTCTGTTGTACAACTCGGACATAACCTCCTTATATTCGGCTCGTTGCTTCTGAATGTCGGCGTTATAATCCTTGTAGAACTGAAGTTTATGTCCACGATATTCCAAAGTCCCACGGCGTCTCCGCGCTTCTCTCATCACCAAGTCTTTGGACCGAAACCGGTGGAAACAAATAATGACAGCGCGCGGCTTCCCATTCGAACCCGGCTTGGGCATGAGGCTGCGGTGGGCTCTATCCAGCTCTGGGGGAGATGGCAAAGTTTGTGTGCCAAAGACGTCCACCAACAGCCGAGAAAAAAATTCAGATGGCCGTGGACCCACATCAAAGGACTCCGGCAGACCCACCAGACGAATATTCAGCCTCCTACTTCTTGCCTCAACGTCAGAAAGTTTGTTTTTCAAAAGCTTGTTCTCCTCCTGTATTGACTCATATGTAGCTTCAAGCGCCGCTAGGCACAGGCTGACGTCCTAGTATGGAGGCTTTTAATGTGCTGGGCCCGGCCCAACATTGTTTTCCCCGCACTTTCGTCCCCAAGAGTTTACAGAACGCCAGTTTTGTTTTTGTCAGGCACGATGTGTACCGGACCCCGCTGTGCCCACCGTACGACAGACCGTTCAGGGTGTTGGAACCTGGGGTGAAGCATTTTGTGCTAGACTTGGGGGGGCATAGGGAGACCATCTGCATTGACAGACTGAAGCCCGCTTTCGTGGTGGCCAACGAGCAGGCGGTGTTGGCCCAAGTGGATCATGTCTGCATATTTGATTTGCCAACGACTTTTACGCTGGATGCCTTTTCCTGATGCATCGCTCCCCATTTACCTGGGCAGGGGACTGGCACAAGGAGTACACCATTTTGTGCTTCCTCCTGTGGCTGGGTACAGACTGTTTTTAAAGAAACACCCTGTAAAATGTAAAGCATTACTTTTCAGAGTAGCAATACCCAACACTGACGACAGCAATTGAACAAACTTTATCTGCTGATGAAACTCATGTCATAAAGTTGAAAGTTCCAGAATGTCTGGGGACTATGATGACTTTTGGCATGTTTTTCAACCTCTAAGCAGCCCTTTGATGCACCAGCAAAAATGTTTCTACATTCTGCCACAAAAGCTCAAATTGAGAGAGGAACAACAGGGTATGGGCGATAAAAAACACTGCTCTTACTGCTGGAGTTAAGCAGATATATATTTGTATCCACACTGAAGCACACAAACACACTCACAGACAAAGGAAGTGGCCTCCTATGAAGTAAGCATAAAAGCTGACAGTTTGGAAATTGAACCCTCGGACTGATGGAGCTGCCCTGGCAGCATCCAGAGCCAGGCGACTGAAAGAGTATTGAGGCATGTAGTGTTGTCTGGGGAATATTAGTGTAAAGATGCAATATAAACACACAGAGCTCTATGATGGAAAAAACCTCCTCTGCCTTACTTACTCTCCAGTGTTTCTGTGCCAGATATTAGCCCAGTCTATCACCAGCTGAAGCTGAGCAGAGGAGGAAAAAACAAATACAATGAAGGACTTCTGCCTGGGTATAATAAGACTTCACATTCCCCAAGGGGCAATTTAAGTAGCAGTGCACAAAAATGGGCTCTGAGAAAGAAATTTGCTCTCCACCAAGATTGTCAACCTCCTTTCTTCTTCTTCCTCTTCTTTTTCTCTTCACTTCTTTGGCATTATCTGGTCTGTGCTGAACTCTGTGTGTGTTTGTGTGCAGACAGAGGATGAGGAGGATGAGGGATGGTGGGGTTAAGTCTGGATTTGATCCGTGCTAAAAGGACTGTTTGTTTTACAGCTGACGACCCCGGAGTTTAATCTGGCGCTTAGCTGCCTGCTCAATCTCTCCTCTCCTTCATCTCAGTGCATCCTCTCATCCGCTCGCTCTCTCACTTGTTCAATCGTATCATCCTCTTGCAGCAGAGTTAACCACACACACACACACACACACACACACACACACACACACACACACACAGAGTGAAACCCCTCCATCATCCCCCTCCATCCCTTGTCATCTCCTTATTTTCTTTTCTCTCTCTTTGAGGTGCCAGAAGCAGTTGTTCAAGGCTCACATTTAACTGGTTCCATCAGGTTGTGTGTTATGCGTAAAAATTAAGCTGGTGTTACATCACGTAGTACAGTTGATGCCCCTCTGTGTGTGTGTGTGTGTGTGTGTGCGCGCGCGCGTGCACATGCAAGTGTGGGAGGAATGATTGGAGCTCCACTGATATTTCATGGCCCTGAAATGTGCCCATGCATGTGCGAGGCTGGTGCGTGTTGCTTATGTGGAATTCAAATTAATGTGCGTGTGTGTGTGTGTGTGTGTGTTTGAGGGTGAGAGAGGGAGAGAGAGAGACAAGAGGACAATAGCAAGAGTGTATGTTAAACAGGATGATGGTATTGCAGCTGAGGAGGGTCATGCTCTGAGTCTTAAGGGTCATATCCTGTTAGAAGTAAGATGGATCAAGGCTTTAACAAGACACTGCCTATTTCTTTTCTTTTTTAACTGATGCAGTATTCACCCATGGTGTGCAAGAGAAGCTCCGTTGGGAGTGTGTGTGAGAGACCCGGAGTTTATGTGTGTGTGTTTGGCTTTTGAAAAGCTTAAAACGGCTTAGTTTGATTTGGTAGGGCTCAGTAATGGGTAATGAATAAAACAAACGAGAAGCAGTGGAAGAAAATAGTGAAGTAGAAAAAGTGGCACAAACAAAAAATCATCAGATAAAGACCATGCTCCACCCTTCACCCATCTCTGTTCTGTGTCAGCATGTTCAGTAAGTGACTTGGTGCATTTTATTTCATTTTTTTGTGCGTGTGTGTGTGTTGGGGGAAAAAAATCAATGTTAAAAGAAATTCTTACATTTACACTGTACACTCTTTGAATTTGTTCATTTTCTAGCACTTGTCCAGAGGTATACTGCCTCAGTTGACTCCTTCCTTACTGAGCTCCATCTCTGTAAGGGTGAGCCTGGACCAAAGGTTGCATTAACTGAAATTTGTCTGTCACTGACAGATGTTTTTTTTTTTCCCACAGCAATGATGGAAAATCTGAAGACTGTCGTTTTGACAAATGACCATGACCTTTTGTAGCTTTTATTTGTAACGTCCATCTGTCCACTTTATTGTGCATATAGAATAGATTATTTAATATTGTCTCTCCGGTCTCAGTTCATCATTTCAATTAAAATAAGTGCAAATTTTGCATGCTGTATCTTGTAGGCCCATGATTACATATAAACAAAAACAAAAGTTATTTGTCATCTTCCTTCCATCCATCTTCTATTACTTAACCCTCTAACTGCCCGCATAGTATGGACAGGTCACGCGCCCCCAGAGGCACAGCGCAGCAGCTGCACGTGTTGTAGCCACACATGTGACCTACTTTATGACTTACATAATGCCTCACATCTTAGATAAGAACAAAGGCAGAGTTTCCTTGGAAATAACAGGAAGTTGTGAAAGTGTTAGCTTTGGTATGCAGAGACGGCCTGGAAGATTCTTTGTGGGCCTAAGACGGTGGGGGTGATATTAAGGGATTAAAGAGGAGATGCATTGTTACTTGTGATTATAATGCAATGTGACTTGTGAGCTGTGAGAGTCCTGGTTATATAAGGGACGAGTTTTTTCTGTGATGTTCTCTTTTCTACTTTGCTCATGTTGGAGCGTGTAATAAACTGCCTTGAGATGAAACCTGCCTCATCATTACACACTCCACAGTGTCAACTTATTGACGTCCCCTGGCTATACTGAGAATTTGTACTAATCTCTATTGATCAGACAGTTTAGAAAGTGGCAGACATGCGCCGAAGGAATCATGGCTGACATGGAATATAGCAAAGAAGAAGAAATCCTCATTATTCTTCTTCCTTTTTCCACTTTGAGCTCACACACCAATGTGGATGCTGCCATGATCGGTCATTGCAGTAGCAATGATGACTGAAACTGCATGAAACAGGGAAAATAGCCACGTAATACAAAAGAAATTCATGTAGGATAATCATAAGAGTTTGTAGATGTGGAAGCGGATGTAAATTACTAAGTAAATGCGAACATCGACCACAATGGATGAAAAACTGAGCTCCCATTACCAAGATGGTGGCGCCCACGAGCGGCATGGATTCCCACAGGAATAATGCACCAAACAGAAAAAATAGCTATGTAATACAAATGAAATTCGCATGGGGTAATCATAAGAGTTTGTAGATGTGGTACATGGTGTAAATGGCTAAGCAAACGCAAAACATTGACCACGATGGACGAAAATGGACCGGTCACGTGGGTGGGTGAGCCCCCCCTCCTTTCCGGCAACAGGTAAGAGAGAATTTTTTTTTGACATTTTATTGATTTTCTGGTTCATATACTTTGAAGATTAGATAAAAACATACCCTTGCAGACAAATTGGCGTTAAAAAAAAAACAGACCATTCTTTGTGTAAATGTGTCTAAAGTCCACTTTTGACTGAGTTATGTAATTTATATAGCTGCCACGACATTATGCAAATTAGATGGGTAAATTTATTCCCATCTAAACTTTGGATCATATTCTACATCTTTTTAATTGACAGTAAGCCATTATCTCTTGTAACTTTCAAGTTATAGCCTTGGAAATCTGAACTATTTCCATCCATCCATCCATCTTCTTTCGCTTAATCCTTTTCGGGTCGCGGGGGGGGGGGGCGGCTGGAGCCTATCCCAGCATCTTTGGGCGAGAGGCAGGGTACACCCTGGACAGATCACCAGTCTATCACAGGGCCAACACTGAGAGACAGACAACCATTCACTCTCACATCCATACCTAAGGACAATTTAGAATCCTCAGTCGATGCCAATTAACCTAACCTGCATGTCTTTGGCCTGTGGGAGGAAACTGGAGTACCCGAGTTAACCTACGCAGACATGGGGAGAACATGCTGTAGCATGATCAGCTGGATTCCAATTTATAAAATTATTCTGTGCTGAGGAGAAATTGTTTCACCCAAGACCGGAGCTGTGGAGCCCTATGTCATCGGCCATAACGTGGATAAGTTACTCCCTGCTCAAGAACTGGAGTCATTTCCTCTCCAATCCATTTGCCAAAAGAATGCCAAAGTGATTCTTCTCATTAAAACTCAAAAGTCCAACATTGCCCTCCGATGGATAACACAGGAATATTTTCCCTGAGGACTGAATGTTTTCTCTATGAAGTTTAAACTGTGAATTGTGAACAAAGAAATAACTTATCCTTCTCCACAGACAACATCCGCCTTTGAAGTTATGGCAGGACCCTGTGATGGACAATTATGGTTTGAAATGTTTTTATTGATATGATCTGTGTTTCTTTATTTTCAGGAAGAATTAATTTTGCATGCCTACTATAAAGAAATTATTACATTACAATGTAGACACATGGGTTGTTCATTTACTGTTAAAGCAGAATATCATAGTCACTAAAGCTTTAAAAAAATATGCTTTCATAGGCAGCATATATGTTTTAGGATGATTTCACATCTCATATCAAATCCTCTCTTCTTCTCTGTGGGAAGCGTACAGTCCAAAAACTGAACTGACCAATCAGCTTCCAAGTCTCCATGCATTTCCTTTTTAGTCACTTTTACGACCTCTGCCGAAACAAAGAAACTCAGTGAACTGGTCAAAAGTTTACGCTAATGGGCAGATCCAATCCTGATCTTTGAATGTAATTGGTCCAGCTCAGCTGTCATAAAATTTACTGGGCTATCCTACCACACCTAACAAGTGGAAAACTTTCCTTTGTTTTCCCAGCTGGGAGTTGAGTCTTGAATAAGTCCGGGGAAAAGCAGGTTTTGGCTATCCCCTTCCTAAGCATGCTCGGCGCGTAAGCTCTGCATAACTTTTTCCTTTAAAATTCACCTTTTCCTATTTTACTCCTTTTTTCTTAAATTACTGTGCTAAGAAGATTTTGTTTGCGTTTTACCAAGCTTAAATCAACTTTGTTCTGACCACAACACATTGGAAGAAACAGATTTGTGTTTTGTTTTTTTTAATTTATCAAGTTTGATTTTCTGATCGGACTTTGAACAATAAACAAATATTATCTGGAATTTGACAACCTGGCCAAACGTCAAATTCCTTTTTCTGTGCATAAGCAGACATCACCCAGTGTGATGACCATCAAGCTTCTATGGTTGTGACCCAAAGGAGTAAAGCCTGTGCCATGTTGTGGTAGAACCTGCCTGCCCTTTTCTCTCAACAGCATCCACTCACATCCATCTGCACCAAGGTTGGTACCAGAAGGCCTGCTACCACCAGGGGACACAATCTGACTCTGTTGTGCTGAAGGTCTGTTGTCCAAATTAAATTTAATTCTTCAGAATATTCCTGGTATAAGTTCTATAAACCTAATATCTTCAAACTCCTTTCAGAACTTCAAATACATTTATCTTTTCCTTAATCTCCATTCTTAGACAAGCTTTTCTTTTTATGAACTAGTTTAATCATCATTTTCTTCATAGAATTGCATCCAATTTTCCAAATCATTGTGCTTTAAAACTATTTTATGGTTTTTCATTTTCCATTACAGTGCCAATTTAAGCTATGCTTTTCTTTGGTTTCACAAATGTTTGATAATACACTTTATGCTCAGTAATTCACTAACAGTCTGATGTGCTCATGATACATGTTGAATTCACTGTCTTAAAGTCATCTGAATGTGTTTATCTATCCTGAAATTTCTTATTAAACTATTAAAAAGACATATAGGAGTTAATGTTTGATTTCATGTCGATCTTCTTGATTAAAAGCAGACAAGAACTCACAGGTTTTTGAGACTGATTCATTATTGGTACAAATACAGAATTATTAATAAAATTGTCCATTCTTTTGGACTGGTGCCCCACGAGCTTATGTGTGTTGGTAATGAAGAGAAACCTCATTCCCACCGGCACATAGATATAAATTAAACAATATTTGTACCAAATAAACCACTACATAATATTACTACAATGCAAACTCCACAAAGAAGGGTCACCGATGGTCTGGGGGTGGGATCGAACCCGTGATGGTCAGGGGTGGAATGTGATCCCGTGACCTTCTTGCTGT
The DNA here is from genome assembly GCA_020510985.1 of Pholidichthys leucotaenia. Lineage (NCBI taxonomy): Eukaryota > Metazoa > Chordata > Actinopteri > Cichliformes > Pholidichthyidae > Pholidichthys > Pholidichthys leucotaenia. Next base: position 195,230,258 of record CM035846.1, on the reverse strand, counting down.
GCTGCCACAGTGCTAATCACTGCACCACCATGCTGCCCCTGTTTGTCATCTTATTATGTGAAAATTAAAATGGCAGGTATTAAGAGATTTTTGCAACCCTGTCTGTCAAAATGACTGATCACAAGAAAGTGTGTAGCGCAGCCTCTGACCTGGACACCCCTCAGAGGAAATCAATGTTGCATGCATGTATGTATCCACAAATTATTTATTTATTTATCTTTATATTTTCATGTTACTGCTCATTGTTAAGGACCATATCAGACTGGTCTCTATCTGGGAGAGTAATATACGACTGTTTAATCAGCACTGTCAGCATCACTAGATACTGGTGGCACACTAGAATATAGCATTAGTTGTGAAAGGTAATAGAAAAAAAACAACTGTGATTAATCACAAGATTTAGTTGCAAAATTGTGATTACTTATGGACCATCTGACAAAAATGTACCTTAAACTTGTAATTTTTCAAGTTTTTCATACCCTTATTAACATGGGAGTGGACAGATATGCTAGTCTTCTGCAACTGCACTTTAATATTGAGTTGCAGGATGTTAAAAGGGTGTGTGCTGTAAAAGTCAACAAAAGTCAGAGACTTCCGGGAAGATGGCAGAGAGGCATAATCCTTAAACAGAGAACTCTCCCTAGTCGGGTTAAAAATCTTTGCTAAATGGCCAACTCAGCATAAATAAGTCAATAAACCAAGGGATGAAAACATGAAGAAGCCAGGCACACGGAAAAAAGCAAGGTAAAACTAAGGAATCCCTCTTCAACAACACTGGAGAAATCGCTGAGCATGAGGCCAACAAAAACGAGGAGACTTCAAGAGAGAAAATGGAGGACGCCAACCTCGATATTATGAACACTGGCTTCGCCAATATAAGTAAGGATATAACTGACCTCAAGCGAGAAATCCAACAGGATTTAACGACTCTTAAGGAAGAACTGAAAAAAGAGGTGAAGGAGGAAATTACGGGTCTCCGAAAAGAAATAGACCACAAGTTAGCAGAAAACATGGAGGAGCTGTGCACTCAACAGGTGTGTATAGCAGAAACTCAAGTTCGAATATCAGAGGTGGAAGACTGGAAGACCGAGACAAGCGAGCTGCTACAGACCCTGCAAAAAAAGTCTAAACTAGAATCATATAAACAAAGATGTGCAAGATTGAGGGAATTAGAAGGTAAACATCAAAGCACAAATGATCCAAAAATATATCAAGAAATTAAGGAAGAAAAAATAAAGATAAAAGAAATACTAATAGATGAAATTGAAAAGAAAAATAGATTTTTAAAACAAAATTATTATGAAACAGGGCCAAAGGCCACAAAATTGTTGGCAAAACGGTTAAGAAAACAACAAACAGTGAATAATGTATATAAGATTAGGGACCCCATCACAAATAAATCAACAGTTAACCCAGAAAACATCGAAGAAATATTCCATAAATTTTATCAAGAACTATACTCGCAATCTGAAGAGACAAATGTTAGGGATATAAAAAGATTTCTATACACATTGGACTTGCCATCAATAGGAAATCAACAAAATGAAGAGCTAACAGAAGAAATAACAACACAGGAGATTAAAGATGCAATTAAGTCATTAAAAAATGGTAAATCACCAGGTAGCGAGGGATACCCATCTGAGTTCTATAAATTGTTTATAGAAGAGCTCAAGCCACAGCTCCTAAAGTTACTTGGACATTAAACAACAACAAAATATCTCCATCATGGAACGAAGCCATTATTTCAGTTATTTTAAAGCCAGGAAAAGATAGGGAACAATGTGGAAATTATAGGCCAATCTCTTTATTAAATGTGGATTATACAACAATTATCTGTAAAGACATTCTTGACAGAATTGATAGAAGATGATCAAACTGGTTTTATAGAGGGACGCCAAACATATGATAATATCAGGAGAACAATACACATAATTAATCAAATACATAAAGAAAAGGAAAGAAAAGCACAGTAATAATGAGTTTAGACGCAGAAAAAGCATTCGATAGGATGCATTCGATAGGAAATTGGATGTTTCTATATACTGTGCTGGAACGTTTTGGATTTAATGAAAAATCAGTGCAATGCATAAAGACACTATCAAAAACCTGTGGCAAGAGTCAAGATAAATGGTAGCTTAACGGACAAGGTAAATATACAAAGATCAACTAGACAGGGATGCTGTCTATCGCCCACCTTTTTGCTCTGTTCATAGAGCCACTGGCTCAAGCGGTGCGTCAAAATAAGAAATTAAAAGGTGTAACAATAAAGGGAGCAGAACACAAGATTGTGCTGTTTGCAGACGATATTATAGTTTATCTTGAACAACCAGATGCATCAATAACAGAAATGATGGATTTGATAGAAATTTTTGGAAAATTATCAGGATACAAGATAAACATATCAAAAACACAAATACTGACATTCTACTATTATACTATTATCTATTATACTATTGATCTGAATTCAAAAATTGAGACAGTCAAAATCAGCATACAACCTAGACTGCTTTACCTCTTCCAAGCTTTACCAACAGCGATTCCTGGTGCTCAGTTCTTAAAGTGGGACAAGATGATATCAAGATTTGTTTGGGTAGGCAAAAAGCCAAGGGTGAAATATAAAACTCTCCAGTTACCAAAAGAGAAAGATGGCATGGGTCTACCGAGTCTAAAAGAATATTACTACTCAGCACAAATAACATATATCATATGCTGGTGTGACAGAGGATATGAGGAAAAATGGAAAGAAATGGAAAGGGAAATTGAGGAACTCCCAGTGCAAAGCATAATGGGAGATAAAGATGCATACAGACGTGGACAAAATTGTTGGTACCCCTCTGTTAATGAAAGAAAAACCCACAATGGTCACAGAAATAACTTGAATCTGACAAAAGTGGTAATAAATAAAAAGTCTATGAAAATTAACCATTGAAAATCACGCAATGCTTTTGAATTGTGGTTCAACAGAATTATTTTAAAAAACAAACTCATGAAACAGGCTTGGACAAAAATGATGGCACCCTTAACTTAATATTTTGTTGCACAACCTTTTGAGGCAATCACTGCAATCAAACCATTTCTGTAACTGTCATTGAGACTTCTGCACCTCTCAGCAGGTATTTTGGCCCACTCCTCATGAGCAAACTGCTCCAGTTGTCTCAGGTTTGAAGGGTGCCTTCTCCAGATGACATGTTTCAGCTCCTTCCACAGATGTTCAATAGGATTTAGATCAGGGCTCATAGAAGGCCACTTTAGAATAGTCCAATGTTTTGCTCTTAGCCATTCTTGGGTGTTTTTAGCTGTGTTTTGGGTCATTATCCTGTTGCAAGACCCATGACATGCGACTAAGACCAAGCTGTCTGACACTGGGCAGCACATTTCTCTCTAGAATACCTTGATAGTCTTGAGATTTCATTGTACCCTACACACATTCAAGACACCCTGTGCCAGATGCAGCAAAACAGCCTCAGAACATAACAGAACCTCCTCCATGTTTCACAGTAGGGACAGTGTTCTTTTCTTGGTATGCTTCATTTTTGCGTCTGTGAACATAAAGCTGATGTGCCTTGCCAAAAAGTTGCAGTTTTGTCTCGTCTGTCCATAGGACATTCTCCCAGAAGCTTTGTGGCTTGTCAACATGCAGTTTGGCAAATTCCAGTCTGGCTTTTTTATGATTTGTTTTCAACAGTGGTGTCCTCCTTGGTCATCTCCCAAGAAGTCCACTTTGGCTCAAACAACGATGGATGGTGCGATCTGACACTGATGTACCTTGACCTTGGAGTTCACCATGAATGTGTTTAGAGGTTGTTCTGGGCTCTTTTGTTACCATTCGTATTATCCGTCTCCTCCTGCGGCCACATCCAGGGAGGTTGGCTACAGTCCTGTGGATCTTAAATTTCTGAATAATATGTGCAACTGTAGTCACAAGAACATCAAGCTGCTTGGAGATGGTCTTATAACCTTTATCTTTAACATGCTTGTCTATAATTTTCTTTCTAATCTCCTGAGACAACTCTATCCTTTGCTTCCTCTGGTCCATGTTTAGTGTGGTACACATCATGTCAACAAACAGCACAGTGACTACTTGTCACCCTTTAAATAGACCGACTGACTGATTACAAGTTTGTAGACACCTGTGAAGTTAATTAGAGGACACATCTTGGTTGAACATGTCCCTATGGTCACATTATTTTCAATCTTTTCTAGGGGTACCATCATTTTTGTCCAGGCCTGTTTCATGAGTTCGTTTTTTAAAATAATTCTGTTGAACCACAATTCAAAAACATTGTCTGATTTTCATTGGTTAATAGATAGTTAATAGAATTTTTATTACCACTTTTGTCAGATTCAAGTTATTTCTGTGACCATTGTGGGTTTTTCTTTCATTGACAGAGGGATACCAACAATTTTGTCCATGTCTGTATAAACAAATTAAACAAACACACCCAATCACTAAATTTACTTTGGAACTGTGGTATAAAATAGTACAAAAGTATAATATAAAAGAGGACATAAAACTATTGAAATGGGTAGCATTTGACAGTCAGTTTGAACCAGCAAAGCAAGATAGGGGATACAAAAATCTGGTGAACAAGGGATTCACAGCATGGGTCATTATGAGAAAAAAGATTTTGAGACTTTTGTAAGCATGAAAAGAAAATTTAAACTAGAAAACTCTGAATTCTTCAGATATCTGCAGATGAGAGATTATTATGTGAAAAGGATTGCGCATAACTGCCACACAGATGTGAGTGAGATTATACAATTTATTTTAAGCTCGTATGCAGGAAATAAAACCAGAATTATTTCAAAACTATATCAGAAACTTATGGCAAACAAACATTCAAGTAATTATATAAAGGAGAAATGGGAGAAAGAGCTAAATTTAAACAGAACATAAGAAAACTGGCAAGAAATATGGAAAACACAACCCACATCTACAAGTTCAAGGACATGGAGGGAATTTGGATGGAAAAACCTGATTCGCTATTTCATTACACCACAGATCCAAAGAAAATATACAAATACCAAATCTATGTGCTGGAGAGAATGTAGGGCTCAAAATGCAGACCACTCACATATGTTTTGGAAACGCAGCAAAATCTCATCATTCTGGAAATCTGTTCATGTGACAATACAGAGGATACAACGATATAATATACCATTGAACTGTAACTTGATGTATTTATGTGATCTTAAAAGTGACAATGTAATACGGGCTGAGGACAGATATCTAGTAAAAATCCTGTTGATTGCATGTAAAAAAACAATTACAAGAAAATGGCACTCAGAAGTTCTTCCTGACCAAGAGCAATGGACAGGTATTGTTGAGAATATACATCTAATGGAAAAACTAACACATCGACTGAGAATGCAAGGACAATATGAAAAAAAATGGTGGAAATGGGCACACTACAAAGTTCAACAATGAGACAGAAATTGAAAGAATAACCAAAGATTCAAAGAAAGTCGTTTGCTTGGTGAGTCATAGCTGAGCCTGACATCCCTGTACACCAGACAAGTACAGAGAATTGCTACCTCCATTTTAAATGATGACTCCCACCCTTGCACGGCCACTTTCAGCTTCTTCCCTCCAGACGGAGGTTTGTTGTCCCAAAATGTAAAACCCAGCGCTACGAAAACAGCTTTGCTCCTACTGCTGTCAAAGAGTTGAACAAGATGTAGCAATATATTGCACATAATTTATTTATCTATTTATGACTTTTATTTTATATTTATTTATTTTGTAGGTTTTTTTTATTTGGGTTTTAAATCTTTTATTGGGTTTTAGACTTTTATTGAGTTTTTAATCTCTGTGATTTAGTCTAACTTTTTTACTATGACCCTTCTCTCTTATCTTTTTTTTTGTCTTATGTCCTGATTGGTGGAGCCTTGAGTACTTCTATTGTGTTTATAGTCAGCTTCATGTGTGCCTGTGTTTGTGTTCATGTTGAATGTAATTGTGTTTTGTAAATATGTGTCTAAAAGGATGTCACCTGACTGCAAAACAAATCTACCTACGGGTACAAATAAAGTAACCTGAACCTGAACCTGAACTGCAGCTTTACTTAAGGCTAACCCCATATAAACAAGTCAAAAATTAAAACAACTACCCAGAAAATCCCCCCCCCCAAAAAAACTAAACAAAACAAAACATCATACTGCAGAAATACGGCATGTGCAAACAATTAGCAACCACTTTAGCATTATTACACCAGTTGTTACTTGGGTAAACGCACACACTACCCAGTCAGATTTATCAGTCAGTTCCCAACTTCTGTCTAAAAAGTTGTTAGCCTCTATAGAGTGTATGCACTGGAACAGAACGCTTGGCAGAGCAGTTACCACAGTTACACAGCACTGAGTTGCTCCAGTCCCTCTGCAGGCACATTCTGAAGAAGACCAGTTTGCCTAGAAAAAAGATGCTATTCCCACCATCTTCAAACATCATTCAGTTTTTCAAAGGCCTCTGCAGCATGATGTTCCCCAGGACCTATAAATACAGACCACATAGCGGCTGATTACAGCTACTGTTAAAAGTATTACCTCTTCATTACAGTAATTTGCTTGAAGCAGGTAGTATTTAAGTAACAGAATCAAAACATTTACACTTACCATTCCATAAGTTATGCTTTCATTTCTGTTTTCCTTTATAATTTTGGTTTTATGCCAGCATCACAATACATATCCTCACCTACTGTCTTACTGGCCGCTTTTATTTTTAAATAATACTTAATTACCTCAGCCCAAGAAAAAAAAATCGAATCACTTTTGAAAGAAACATCATTAACATAGTTACATATTAAAAAACTGCAGCACGGTGGCGCAGTGGTTAGCACAGTGGCAGCACAGCAAGAAGGTCATGGGATCGATTCCACCCTTGACCATCGTGGGTTCGATCCCACCCCCAGACCATCGGTGACCCTTCTGTGTGGAGTTTGTATGTTCTCCCCGTGTCTGCGTGGGTTTACTCTGGGCACTCCGGTTTCCTCCCACATGCCGAAAACATGCAAGTTAGGTTAATTGGCATCAAAACTGGGGATTCTAAATTGTCCTTAGGTATGGATGCGAGAGTGAATGGTTGTCTGTCTCTCTGTGTTGGCCCTGCGATGGACTGGCGATCTGTCCAGGGTGTACCCTGCCTCTCGCCCAAAGATGCTGGGATAGGCTCCAGCCCCCCCGCGACCCGAAAGGATTAAGTGGTAGAAGATGGATGGATGGATGGATAGTGCCTAATGTAACTTTACTTAGTATGCTAGCCCAATATTTTGATCAACACCCAAATTTATTAATCCAGTAGAAAATATTCAAAAAACATACAAAACTGCTCATGCCCATTTGATTCCAATGTGCTGATGATATAAAATCGTAAACTTTAAACATCTTACCCTTGAAAATAGATCATAATTGGTCTATGTAACTCTATGGTGATGCTAGTGCTTGTTGTTAACCTTCGGGAACTATTTTGCGCTCATGCCATTGCTGTAAAAAAAAAAAAAAGTGGTCCATTGGAATGAACGGAGTTGACACTACCATCTTTTTTCAATGCATGTTCCAGTAGTAAATAGTTTAGTTTGTTTTCTAGGGAATGGACATTTGTGAACAGAACTGATGGGAGTGGTATTAGAACGGAGATAGCCTTTAGCTTAGCTGTTCGCCCTGCACTGACACACTGCCAATATTCATTATGGGCAATAAACAAAGGAAAAAAGCAGTTCAAGAACAAAGAAGATAAAAGGAAAACAAAACAAACACCAAAAGCTGAAACGAAAAACAAGAACATGATAACCATACCATACATCTGAGGGATAGCAGAACCAATACAAAGGATCATGAGAAAACACAAAATCAGCACAGCAGTGAAACCACACATAAAAATAAGACAGCTACTAGTACACCCCAAAGATAAAACAGAACAGGACAAAAAAAAATGCAACATAATATACAAAAATCCATGCAGATCATGCAACAAGACATGCATCAGGGAAATGGGAAGAACACTCAACACAAGAAAGAAAGAACACCAGAAGGAATACGAAAAGGAAACACTAGGATGACTTATAAGATCACAAAAAGAAAAGACAGAACAAGAAACCCTGAAATCAGCAATATCGGATCACTGCAAAAGGAACAATCACATCACGGACTGGGAAAACACAAGAATCATTGGCTCGGAGGGTAATAAACACAAACACTGGATCAAAGAAGCCATAGAAATAAGAAAACATGCAGTATTCATGCTCTCCCACATCTGGGATTCCATCCTCCAGAGACCACCCGGTGACATGAGGCGTGGCTGGCGTGGTGGATCTGTCAGGTCCATCAGGCTGGCCACGCCTAAGGAAAACAGTAGATTAACAACACGTCGCAGCAATCAGCTGACGCTTCTGAAGATGACTGCAGGTGTCAGTCGAAACATGTTAAGGTAAAAAGCAAATATCTTCTACATTTTTGTCTGACAAAAAAAGAAACTGTAAATGAATAAAAAGCACCAAGGTGCTGTGCCTCAGTGCCTGTGACATGGTAGCATGGGCAGCTGTAAAAAAGTGGCACTCCAACCTCTACTGGCCCAGCATAGTTATTACATTTCCTGTTTTCACGGCTGCATTGACAGAAATGGTGCGTTAAATTAGTATTTATTTTGAAAACAAAGCCTTATCTCACAATTCTGGCAAAGTAAAAGTTGAGAAAATATGGTGATACAATGATATAAGCCTTTAGTTCCACTAAATTTTGACCAGGTGAGCTGAAACAGAGAGGCAGACAGACAGACAGATATACACACCCACACAGCCACAAACAGACGCACTAATTACCGTATGCCTGTTTCACCAAGGCATATTAGCTGTGCACCGTTCTGCTGCCCTCTTCTCCGTCAGTACCAACTGAGCTGTGATCTTCATCGACGTTGTCCAAAACAACTGCAGCTTGTGACCGCGATTGGGGCGCCGGATACGGACCCAATCCAGTGCTGCAAGCCCGGGTTGTTTCGCCCGGTGTTTCTTGTCAAACCTTTGCTTCATACGTTGCTGTTGTTCGATCACCCTCCCCCTAGGTGAGGGCCTTTCTGTTGGGGTAGTGTCCGATGGAGAGCGTAGTCAGTTCAGGGGAAGGCAAATCTCACATTCTAGCATTAGAAGGGCCGGGGAGCTGCCCGTCATGGCATGAGGCATCACTCTGTAATGTAGCAGGGTGCTCTGTAGTGCGGCAGAAAACGGGAGTCCATCTGCTAAGTGTGCCCTGAGACTGTTCTTGAGGGTCTGATTCCCCCCCCCCCATTTGCCTGAGGGTGGTAGAAAGCAGTCTTTATGTGCTTGATGCCTTTTCCATTCATGAACGCTGCAAAGTCCGCTGAAGTGAACTGCGGTCCATTGTCTGTTGTGATTGCATTGGGCATGCCCCAGCAAGCAAACAGGGAGGAGAGGAAATCAGTGACTACATCAGTGGTGACTGATCTGGTGGGCAACACCTCGGGTCATTTTGAGTGGAGGTCGTAAATTACCAGCAAGAAACGTTGATGCAGGGGGTGCTGTGCAGCTCGCCACAAATGTCCAATTGAATGTGTTTCCACAGGGCTGATGGCCATGGCAGAGGCTGCAGGGGGGGAGGTGGTGGCACACTGGTCTTACAGCTAGCTAGTCAGGCCATGCAGTCTTTCACCATGATCTCCACATCCTTGTCGATGCCTGGCCACCACACCAAGACTCTATAGCACCGTTTGACCCTGACGATGCCCAGGTCGCGATCATGCACCATGGTCAAGATGCAGCCCTTTAGTGCTTCTGGTATCATTGTGCAGAGCCCCCTTGATCACAGACGTTGTTCCAGTGTGATAAGTCGTCTCTGACTCTGTGGAAGGGTGCTTGTTCTTCTGGCACGTTGGATGGCCAGCCCTCGTGTATAAAGGTGTGGAGCTGGGTCAGTATTGGACCCTGCTCAGATGTGGCCTGGAGCTCTTGCAAGGAGACAGCAGTCTAAAGTGGGCCATGCTGTTTGTGGACCAGTTCTGGCTCTAAGGGGTCCTGGTCGACGCTTAGTGTGGGGTTAGGTGTGGTCCAGGACAACAGGTCCGCCACTATGTTTTCTCTGCTTGGCGTGAATTGAGTTGTGAAGTTATATGCTTGTAGCCTTTCTGTCCACGTGTAGATGCACAGAGGTTTGTGCTCCAACCCCCATGTTTCCAGCAGCGCTGTGAGGGCCCGATGATCTATGAAGCATCACCCATACAGGCACATGTGCTAGCACTCGCACACCCATCGCACACTTGCGCCTTCCTCTCCCCACTGAGTACTTCTGCTTGGCTGAAGTAAGTGACCTCGAAGCAAACACTACTGGACACTCAGTCACACCTTGGAGCTGGGATAACAAAGCTCCCACTGCCGTGATGGGCACATCACAGGTCACAAATGTGGGGCTCTGTGGGTCGAAATGGGCAAGCACCAGTGGGGAAGTGAGCTGTGTTTTCAGTCGGCACAGCATGCTGGGGTCCACTCCCAGGGTGCATCCTGCTTCAGGAGGGTGCGTAGTGGCTCTATCGTCTCTGAGTAGCGGGGGATTAAGGGCCCGTTGAAGTTTGCCATGCCCAGAAACGATGATAGCTGTGTGTGGCACGATGGTTCGGGTAGGTGCAGTACCGCCAGACTGGCGGAACCCCACAAACTCGAGGGCCGATGCCTCAAAGATGCACTTTTCCCCATTGAGTGTGAGGCCATGTTTTGCCAGTACCTCCATTACCTTAGCGAAGCAGGTGTTGTGGGAGGCTGATGTCTTACCGGGTACACCATCACACCAGGGAGACCGGCGAACAGCATAGCTATGATTTTGTGAAGACAGCTTAGGGCGGAACTGAGGCCGAAAGGAATGCGGGTGTACCTGAACACTCCCATGTGTGTGATGAAGGCCGTTAGGTTGTGGCTGTCTGGGTGAAGGGGAACCTGCAGGTAGCTTTGGCGGAGGTGCAGTTTGGAAAAACTTTTGAACCATGGAACACCGCCGTCAGTTCCTCCGTCGTGGGCATGGGATATTTGTCAGGAATCACCGCCTTGTTCACCATTCTGAAGTCAATGCATGGTTGTAGGCCGCCTGATTTCTTCTTTGCCACCACCAAGTTGGAAATCCAGGAAGATGCGTTGATGCGCTCAATGATACCGGCGTCCAAAAGCGTTTGCAGTTCCACCATGACGTTGTCCTGTAGTGCAAGGGATAGTTGGCGGAGAGGCTGAATTTTTGGGGACAACATCTGATCAGTGAGCAATTGGTGGTTGACAGAGGTAAGGCAGCCCAGTCCCACGAAGAGCGTCGGCTAACAGTACTGCCAGGATGAGGAGACTGTTAGAACAGTAGAGCCCATCGTGTCAGTGATGGAGAAACCCAGCTCGCTGATCAGATTGATACCCAGCAGGTTGTCCCCCTGGCATGTCACTTGGAATGGCTTTACAGCTGCAGCGTACAGAAAAAGCGACCGTCCCTACTATGCCGATCCTGACGTGCCCGTAGCTGAATAAGTCCTCTGCATTAGTTCTGATGGTCTTCTGACGGAAGTTTCCTGACCGTAGACTCACTCAGAAGAGACCTTGAGGCTGCCGTATCCAGCAGCGGCAGCACGTCAACACTATTCAGCTCCACTGTGCACCACTTGAACGGCCAGGTTTTGGCGCCAACTGAGTGAATGGCGGTTGGTCCAGGTGTGAGGGCCATTGAATTTGTGAAGGTTGAGGGGCAAACTCTAGCAGAGTGGTTGAGCTTCATAAAACGGTAGCATTTCTGCCCCCTGGCTGGGCAGGTGGGTGATTTAGTCTGGTGTGAAATGAACCAGGGCAGACACTCACCAGTTTTGTCCCATTTCCTACTGTTGTGATATCTGCTTATGACATGTATTCTTCTTTTGGTTGTAGCGGGAAGATGTGGGGTCGTTACACTGGGTGGCGGTGGTGACAGCCTGCGCTTGTGGGGCCAGACAAGGGGCTTGTTGGTTAGGTGGTATTAACTGTAATGATAGCTGGATGGCCGTTTCCATTTACGTAGGACGCCATCCTCACAGCCTTGTCTAATTTCAGGTTGTCCTTCACTAGCAGCTGGCTGGAGGGCTTTTGGCATGCTCCGCTAGCTTGTCACATACCACCTCATCCTCACTGTTGCCAAAGGCACATATGCTAGACAGGAAACAGAACTCGGTGACAAACTGGTGGACCGTCTTGTCCTCACGCTGGTGGTGCTGGCCAAAAGCGACCCTCTGTGAAGCAAAATGCCAGTGCATCACAGCAACAGTCTTTATGTCTTTCTGTCGTGTCCGCAGGGACGAGAGAACAAAACACATGCTGCCCCTCGCTACCAAGATTGTGGATGAGGACATCCCTTAGCCTTTCATCGCTAGCATCGGTAAAGTCTGCGGCGTCAATAAAAGTCTGGAATGACCAGGGAATTGGTGGCTCACCTGGTAGAGTGAGGAATGGTTCCAAAGGTTGCAATAGAGTAATTTTTATCCTCGTCGCCATTGTTATGTCTGAAATGAGGTGATGAAAGGACGCGAACTCAACTCTCCTTTATTCATTGACTAACTACTGTATATACAGAAGGGTGGTGCCATATGGTGCCACTGCCAATTCGCCACGTGATGACGTCACCTGCATGCACGTCATCACATCCAAACACCACAGTATTATGCATTCAGAGTGAGACTAATCTGGGTGCCCTTTGGCTTAACATCATGACACACTGGACTGTGGTATTAGTAGTTCTGTTCAAAAGTATTGCAATATATAAAAAGCAGTATTGCAGCTGTAAAGGACAGTGTGTAAAGCATTCAACATAAAATCAAGACAACCAATCCTAATTTTATGATGCGTTATGCTTTATTGAAATCTGATACAAACCTAAATCATATATATACTGTGGTGTGAAAAAGTGTTTGCCCCATCCTGATTTCTCATTTTTTTTGTATGTTTGTCACACTTAAATGTTTCAGATCATCAAATAAATTTAAATATTAGATAAAGATAATACAAATAAACACAAAATGCAGTTTCTACATGAAGGTGTTTATTATTAAGGTTAAAAAAAAACCCCACACCTACATGACCATGTGTGAAAAAGTAATCCCCCCCCCCGTTAAAACATAAATTAACTGTGGTTTAGCACATCTTAGGAAAGCTGAGTTCAATTTCTCTAGCCACATCCAGGCCTGATTACTGCCACACCTGTTCTCAATCAAGAAATCACTTAAATAGGACCTGCCTGACAAAGTGAAGTAGACCAAACGATCCTCAAAAACTAGGCATCATGCTGAAATCCAAAGAAATTCAGGAACAAATGAGAAACAAAGTAATTGAGATCTGTCAGTCTGAAAAAATAATAAAATAATACAGTTATAATAAAATAAAGCTATTTTTAAAGCTTTGAGACTCCAGCAAACCACAGTGAGAGCCATTATCCACAAACGGCAAAAACATGGAACAGTGGTGAACCTTCCCAGGAGTGACCGTCCAATCAAAATTACCCCAACAGCGCAGCGACAACTCATCCAAGAGGTCACAAAAGACCCCACAACAACATCCAAACAACTGCAGGCCTCACTTTCCTCAGTTAAGGTCAGCATTCATGACACCACCGTAAGAAAGAGTCTGGGCAAAAATGGCCTGCATGGCAGAGTTTCAACATGAAAATCACTGCTGAGCAAAAAGAACATAAAGGCTCATCTCAGTTTTGCCAGAAAACATCTTGATGATCCCCAAGATTTTTGGGATAATACTCTGTGGACTGACGAGATAAAAGTTGAACTTTCTGGACAGTGTGTGTCCCATTACATCCGACGTAAAAGTAACGCAGCATTTCAGAAAAGGAACATCATACCAACAGTAAAATATGGTGGTGGTAGTGTGATGGTCTGAGGCTGTTTTGCTGCTTCAGGACCTGGAAGACTTGCTGTGGGAAATGGAACCATGAATTCTGCTGTCTACTAAAAAAATCCTGAAGGAGAATGTCCAGCCATCTGTTCGTGGCCTCACGCTGAAGCACACTTGGGTTCTGCAGCAGGACAATGATCCAAAACACACCAGCAAGTCCACCTCTGAATGGCTTAAGAAAAACAAAATGAAGACTTTGGAGTTGCCTAGTCAAAATCCTGACCTTAATTCGTTTGAGATCCTGTGGCATGACCTTAAAAAGGCAGTTCATGCTCGAAAACCCGCCAATGTGGCTGAATTACAACAATTCTGCAAAGATGAGTGAGCCATAATTCCTCCGCAGTGCTGTAAAAGACTCATTGCCAGTTATCGCAAACACTTGATTGCAGTTGTTGCTGCTAAGGGTGGCCCAACCAGTTATTAGGTTTATGAGGCAATCACGTTTTCACACAGGGCCATGTAGGTTCTTTGGATGTTATTATGGGGTCTTCTGTGACCTCTTGGATGAGTTGCCATTGCACTCTTGGGGTTATTTTGGTCGGCTGGCTAGTCCTGGGAAGGTTCACCACTGTTCCATGTTTTCGCCATTTGTGGATAATGGCTCTCACTGTGGTTCGTTGGAGCCCCAAAGCTTTAGAAATGGCTTTATAACCTCAATTACTTTGTTTCTCATTTGTTCCTGAATTTCTTTGGATCATAGCATGATGTCTAGCTTTTGAGGATCTTTTGGTCTACTTCACTTTGTCAGGCAGGTCCTATTTAAGTGATTTCTTGATTTAGAACAGGTGTTGCAGTAATCAGGCCTGGGTGTGGCTAGAGAAATTGAACTCAGCTTTCCAGAGGTTTATATTTGTCTAATATTTAAATTTGTTTGATGATCTGAAACATTTAAGTGTGACAAACATACAGAAAAATGAGAAATCAGGAAGGGGGCAAACACTTTTTCACACCACTGTATATGACAGAAGCAAACATCGTTTGCCAAATTTCAGCATAAAAAGCACCTAGAATAAAATGAGGGAGAATGTGCTGTGGTTCAATTACTGGCCATAGATGCGATTATAAACAAGGGTTTTCCAGAGTTACACAGAAGGCTGCAATTCTGATATTCTAATTAGGCTTCAGTTTTACTTCAGATAAAATCCTCTCACACACTACATTTGAAATTTTAAAAATCATTTCAGCTAAATGTGTATAGAAGGTTTTTTTCACTGACCTTTACTTTCAGGGTGTATTGCATTGCTATATTTTAAAAGAATCATATTTTTCCAATTCAGGACAAGCTAATATTTTCCTAATAATGTCCAAAAAGCAATGAAATAGTGTGTAAATAATGCATATATTGTATGAGTAGAGGATTTACAGGATTTCCTGTCTCTTTCCTGCATTTTACCATTTTCTCCACATCAGCTGAATTGCCATTGAATTGTCTCACAAGGGAAAACTGTCACGATGGCAAAGAGAGAACAAAAGTGGAGAAGGTGACAGTCCCCATAGAGGTAAAGCAGTCATGTAATTTCATGAATGAAAATATTAAGTCCAAGTAATTACAATAAAATGGCCCTGAGGCACTTTGAGTTGGAGTGTGTATTGGTGTGAACACTGCTTAGCTGTTGTGTTACAGAATGAAAGCAGCCTAATGCAGTCTCACTGGAAGACAGAGGGTTATGGGGCCAGTTGTCCTCTCTGCTTTTGCTCCTCCATTTTATAGTCTCTCAGCCTTTCCCTGGTCTGTGCGGCTCTCCGGGGAGAGAGCTGTGGTTTCTAAAAGGTTTCTCGGTGTCCTTAATCCCTCCATCTCTTTGTGTCCAGGCAAAAAATATATCCGCATGAAACACAAGAAGCGAAAAGAGGGTGGAAAGGGAACTTTTTTTTTCTTTTAACTAAAGGGAGATTAAAAAAAGACTTCTTTTTGAAAGAATTCAAAGCTGTAAATTAGTGTCTTGATAC
Organism: Pholidichthys leucotaenia; assembly: GCA_020510985.1. Classification (NCBI taxonomy): domain Eukaryota; kingdom Metazoa; phylum Chordata; class Actinopteri; order Cichliformes; family Pholidichthyidae; genus Pholidichthys; species Pholidichthys leucotaenia. Next base: position 195,214,410 of record CM035846.1, on the reverse strand, counting down.
TGGAGTTATTTAAAGTGAAGAAAAAGAGAGGAATAATTTGATTTCACCCATTTTAGTAAGTGGCAAGGATCCATATTAAGAGAAAGGAAGACAGTTTTAATGAGGCTTCTGTCTCCAACACTTATCGTCATCAGTAATTCTACAGTTGTTAGGGCTGGTAATATATTAAGTTTTGAGAATGTAGAGATATTTACCATCTGCGATATAGGACGGGCAATAGTGTATATATTAAAATAACAAAGTGTATCATCTGACTGTGCAGGGAGTTAAAACATCTTTTTAACTGCAAACTTTCAAAATAAAAGCACGTAACTTGTAACCAGTCTGAACAAAATTTCAAAGTAAGAACAAGCAGATGGCCAAATAATAGCTTTGTTGCATCAGACACATTGAAAAACAAAAATAAGCAACATATTGTACTCATGGTGGCTGTTAGTAGACCTGTACAGCCCACCCATGTACTGTGATGGGACTGGTGAGCGGAGGGTCGCAGGTTCGATCCCTAGACGGGCAGGATTAGATCTGGGTAGGACAGAAGACATAGCAGTGTCTTCTGTCCCACCCTCCTTAACCCCACTGTGGTGCCCTTGAGCAAGGCCCTTAACTCCAACTGCTCAGCTGCTCAGTGGCCACAAGTCAGTCTGTGGTTGTACTGGGCAGCTTCCAGGTGTGAATGTGTAACTGTGTGAGTGTGAACAAGGCATCCTTGAAAAAGAGAGGTTGCCTCTCGATGGAACAACCCTGTATAAATAAAGGTTAAATAAAATAAATGGGAAACAGGAAAAACTGAAATATTTTTGAGAGCAGAAAGTTGTGTTATTATCTGCTTATTGTTACACTGCATTTGTGCAAAAACAAGTTTTGTTAAATAAGAGAAAAACACAATTAATTGCAGTTCAGTTACATAATGCTGTGAAAGACAAATGGCTGTCTGTGGGGCGAACTAGCAGTTTCAGGGATGCACCAATGTATCGGCCTAACATTGGTATCAGCAGATAATTACCTTATTGACTGATATCAGCTATCGGCAAATAAGATACTGGCAGTGCTGACATTTGTCTGGTGTATCCAAGTTGTGTGGCACTGATTTTACCCTGAAACAGACAACAGTAGACTACAGCTGCAAATTCATAAAACATCTGAAGGATTTCAGCTTTTTTTAAATAATGGATATTTCTTAGCTGATACCAAAACAATCAAAAATAATAAGGTGGTTATTGGTAAACATGATTTCTGATATTGTTCAATAAAGGAACAGTATCCTCCAAGCCAGGGGTGGGCAATCATGTGCCATGGAGGGCCATTCCACTGCAGATTTTCTGTTCCACCTAATTTCTTCAGCAGGTGGTTGCTCTTATCAGTTTCAAGGATTGCTAATCATTGAAAACACCTGGGTGGAACAGAAAACCTGCAGTGTAATGGCCCTCACTGTCCATCTCTGCTCCAAGCCTATTAAAAGGAGGAAGTTTACAGTTCTGTTGAACACACACACACACACACACACACTTTTGGCTGCTCCCTATTTGGGGTCACCACAGCGGATCATAGGTCCACATATTTGATTTGGCAAGGATTTTTATTCCGGATGCCCTTCCTGACGCAACCCTCCCCATTTACCCGGGCTTGGGACCGGCACAAGTACACTGGTTTTTTTGTGCATGCTCCTGTGGCTGGACTACAGTTCTTTTGATCATGTTACTAAAACAACAAAACAAAACATATTTTCATATTAAGTTGAGGTAGTTGTCTTATTTTCCTTGGGAAGTGCATCTTTACATGCCAGTTAATCATCACTGTAAGACAAAGAAAATGTAAGTAGGTGGGAAATATATGCATATATTGGTATCGGCATCGGCAAAACTGATAGCAAATACTGGTTATAGCACCCCCCCCCCCGCCCCCACCAAAAAAAATAAATAAAAAATCTAATATTGCGCATCCCTAACTATTTCATCTATTTTTTTTTCCGTTAACATGCTTAGTATTATGCAACAATTTAATACACAGAGTTAAACTCTGTAGATCATATACTGTAAATATAATTTGTGTCAAGTTTTTTCCTCTGTGCTTCCATACTTGAAAGGGATTGACCTATCTACCCAGAGATTTAAACAGGATTCCTCTCAAATGACCAAACAGTGTGTCCCTTTTTTCCCTCCTTTATTTAATTCTTTGGAAATATGGACATTTGCCTTTAGGCTGGCATACGGTAGGTATGGTGAAAAACATTTAAATAGTGAAACACAAAAGAAAAAAAAATACTAAAACTGTACAACAAACATCCAAATACAACCTTCAAAATGCAATAAATAATTAGCCACCAAACAATATTTACCCCTTTAAATGCAAAGATAAAATTTCACAATTTATTAATTTATATAAGTTACCATAATAAACCCCATAACCACAACCAATCTTATTTTACTAAATGTTTTTTTCCTTTTTTCCATTCTTTCTAATGTCATATTCCCAAAAACATACCCATTTATTTATTAATGCATAAACTGTTTTAAAATACTGCTCCACCCATGAAGTTTTCACTTTTAAAATCCATCCACTTTTAACCAAATTATCACCATTAGTGACTAAATGAACCAATAGTCAAAGAAAACACACAACAGCTATAGCTTGTCACTCAGGGTGGTAATTAAAGTTTGTGCTCACTCAAATGTCTTGAATAGGAAGCAGCTTCAACATAGTTTTAAACTTCAGTGCCTTGCTGGCTGCCTCTCTGGTGGTTGTAGATGTTTTTAGTAGTGATGTTATGCTCGACACCGCCCACTCGACACTGATTTGAGCAATATGAAGTGAAAGTGTCATGAGCAGTGCATCGAGCGCTGTTTCAGCACACCCACAGTCACGTGAACATAGCAAGGGAGGCCTCGATATGTTGGTCACATCACGTGACTTGAGAGCTCGCAGGAAGTTTGAGAGGGTTGGGTATTTGAATATAGAGGGGTTGCACGTGACGTCAGTGGTCACGTGCAACATTGTTTTTCTGCCATTTTGGACAGCAAATAGCTGTAGACCCTGTGCTGAGAATAATAATAATTCCACTAGCACCTACTCATCCCGACTCAACACGGTGTTGTTCGTTATCCATTACAACTGAATACCAAAAGTGAATGAGATCTTTACAGCAAGGCAGCCTGACACTCCTATGACATCATTTGTATGTGACAAGCAAAACACAAGATGGATATGGAGGCGAGCCTGCTGCTCACTGGCTTTTTGTCAGAGTAAAAGCAAAAAAGGAGAGCCAGAAAAGGCTACAGGCAACGAGACAAAACTCTGGAAAAGTACTGGAGAGTTTAGGAAGCCATGGGGCAGCGGAAGACGTGAGGATATGAACTAGATCACATATGAAGGTAAGCTAATGATTGCTAATGTTAGTTAAGCACTAATAAGTCCTCCATACTGCATTGTAATCACGGCAAGTTATCGCTACTCATCATCATCACAGCAGTCTGTCATGGGCGACAATGACTGATTCATTTAGGTCTGATCAGATCCCTCCACACAGCTCTGTCCTTAGCCTTCCGCTGCCAGGAACTCCTGTCTACAGTATGTTCAACTTCTTCAAGTTTCTTTTTACAGTGTCTTTAAATCTGAGCCTTGGTCTACCCTGATTGCGTTTGCCCTCACATAACTGTGAGTAGAGTAACTGCCGAGGGAGACACTGGTGGCCCATCCTCTCAACATGTCCAAGCCATCTCACGTTTATTCAATTCAATTCAATTCAATTCAACTTTATTTATATAGCGCCATTTCACAACAACAGTCATCTCATAGCACTATCAACTGTAGGGGGAACCCCCACAGTTGCAGAAAGACCCCAGCAATCAGGCGATCCCCTGTGAGCAAGCACTTGGCGACGGTGGAGAGGGAAAACTCCCTTTTAACAGGAAGGAACCTCCAGCAGAACCAGGCTCAGGGAGGGGCAGTCATCTGCTGCAACTGGCTGGGGGGTGAGGGGATAGAGAAGAAGAAAAGAACAGACATGTAGAGAGCAAACAGCACGATGGGGACTCAATCTATGGGAGAGAACAAACAAATGTTAATGACCAGCAAAAAAAATATTTCATTGAGAGTGAGGAAAGGAGTGAGGCCCAGTGCATTACTGGAGGTCCCCCGGCTGATTAAACCTATTAGCAGCATAACTAAGGGAGGGTTCAGAAACACATGATCCCTCCCTAATTGTAGGCTATGTCAAAAAGGTAGGTTTTAGCCCTATTCTTAAAAACAGAGATCAAGTCTGACTCCCGAATCCAGATTGGCAGCTGATTCCACAGGAGAGGAGCTTGATAACTGAAGGCTCTGCCTCCCATTGTACTTTTGGAGATTCTAGGTATTACAAGTAATCCTGCATTTTGGGAGCGTAGTGCTCTGTTAGGATAATACGGTAGTATCAGATCTTTTAAATAAAAAGGAGCCTGATTGTTTAGAGCTTTGTAAGTAAGAAGAAGGATTTTAAACTTAATTCTAAACTCTATGGGAAGCCAATGAAGGGAGGCCAGAACCGGAGAGATATAATCTCTCTTTCTAGTACCTGTTAAAACTCTTGCTGCAGCATTTTGGATCAGCTGAAGACTTTTTAAAGATGTTTTAGGACAGCCTGATAATAAAGAATTACAATAATCTAATCTCGAGCTAACAAAAGCGTGGATCAGTTTCTCAGCATCACTCTGAGACAAGATGCTCCTAATCTTGGCAATATTACGCAAATGATAGAAGGCAGTCTTAGAAACAAATTTAATATGTGAATTGAAGGACAAATCCTGATCAAAAATAACTCCCAAGGTTCCTCACCTTTCACCTTCCTCCTTTCATCCGTATTAGCATGTCCTCCACTGATGGTAGACCAGCTCGTTTCAACACTTCTATGTTGGTTATCTTATCTTTCCATGAGATGTTCATTATGGCTCGAAGGTGTCTCATCATGTACGCGTGGAGTTTCTTCACCTGCACTCTGTAGACGGTCCCAAGTTTCAGCACTGTATAATAGAGCAGCCAGTACTGTCGCTCTGTATATTTTGCATTTCACACGGATAGACACATGTTGATTGTTCCACAGTCTCTCCCTCAAGTTTCCAAACACAGCACTTGCTCTTCCCATTCTGAGAGATAGCTCATCCTCCAGCCTAGCATTCTACTAGGTGCTAAAATATGTATGCTGTGTATGCTGTGTGTTTCAGATGGCTTTCTTGTGACAAAATTATCGCTTCAAACCGTCGGCCTGGCCGTTCAACCGAGCCTCTCAGTGATGGGATGTCACCCCAGCTTCATGAACCGCAGTGATTGCAGAATTTCAGAATGTCTGTAGAAATGTTTAGCTTCCTGTGCTACAAATTGCTTTGATCTGTGTGAAAATCATGGAGAGACTGTTGAGACATCCTGGGATGGATGTACCTGCTCCAGCCGGTGGTGTCGTGGCAAAAAGTGATCAGTTGCATAAAATTGATCGCCAGGTGCCATATTATAGTTATGGAGTTATACTAGCTGTAAAATATATATATTTCAACAGGTAAACAGTACTGAGTTAGGTATAACAAAATCTATCCATCCATCCATCTTCTACCGCTTTTCCGGAGGTCCGGGTCACGGAGGCAGCAGTTCAAGCAGAGAAGCCCAGACTTCCCTCTCCCCAGCCACCTGCTCCAGCTCTTCAGAGAGGATACCAAGGCGTTCCCAGGCCAGCTGGGAGACATAGTCTCTCCACCGAGTCCTGGGTCTGCCCCGGGGTCTCCTCCCAGTGGGAGTATAATAAAATATATTTAACAATAATAAGATAAGATAAGATAAGCCTTTATTAGTCCCACAACGGGGAAATTCCAGGATTGCAACAGCACAGGGATAGCAACACTCAGAGCAACAATCAGAAGGCAAGAAAAAAAAGCAAGCAAGCAAGAGCAGCTAATATACATATGTACATATTACTATAAAATATATATATACACACACACAGACACACAGTGCAGAGCATTGTAGCTGGATGGAATAAATATATGAATATATAAACACACAGTGTGGAGCATTGTAGCTAGATGGAATAAATATGTAGATATATAAACACCCACAGTGCGGAGCAATGTAGCTAGATGGAATAATATGTAGATATATAAACACACAGTGCGGAGCATTGTAGCTAGATGGAATAAATATATAGATATATAAATATAAACACACCCAGTGCGGAGCATTGTAGCTAGATGGAATAAATATGTAAATATATAAACACACACAGTGCAGAGCATTGTTGCTAGATGGGATGAAACAGCATAACCGTCTACTTAGTTATCCTACATGGTATGATTATGTGCCCATACATATTCTCACCCTCCATAGCGACCGGTATTTTCCTAGTTGTATGCTGGAGGGGACCATTGTGTAAGTCTATTGCATCTTTTGCATTCAAAAAACTATTAGTTTGTTACGTCTTTTTGCTATCTGCCAGAAGTAGCAGAACTAACAGAACTTTAACTGTATATCCTCTGCCATATTGTGATTTTTGCTTAACAGCCATGTTTGCCTTAATTTGGAAGTTTTTGCTCAGGGCTTTTAAAGACCACATAGAGTGTAGGGTGAGATGTCCAAGCCCAAATCCATACAGATAAAACTTTTTAACTTCACCTTTGGTTGAGTTTGTCGGAAAATCCTTCTTGTTGCAGGTCCAGACACACAAAGACAAAACGAAGAGGAAGTAGAGAAGTAGAGAAGGCTTATTAGTGGTGCCCATCAGCCCACTTTTTAATCCGGTGGCAGCCATCTTCAGTCTTTCTTGGAAAGAAGGAAAAGGAAAATCTGTGGATAGTAAAATAAATTCTGCTTATATCGCCAGAATCTGATCCGATCGTCCTCGAATCCAGCTGGGCCTCAGCTAGCCAACTAGCCCCTTCCGTTGCTGGTCTCGTTGCTCATAGTCGCCGTAACTGGTCTCCCGTCCCGCTCCTCCAACCGAGTCTCGTCACACACCGCCGCTGCCACCGAGCTCCGCTGAGGTCACGGTAAATCCTCCGCTAGGCACCGCCACCTACCGTCGTCTGCCTGGGTGAAGCTCCTCAGTGCATTCAGTATGTCCTGCATAGGGTGGAACTCAGACTCCAGAAGAGATGACAGTTTAGCCACCGTCCTTTTCTCTCCTATCTCCTCCACCGGATCAAGGCGCTGCCCCAGGACAGAGCTAGCTTTCTTGATCAGTTTGTTCAGTCTCTTCCTATCGGCTGCAGTAATGCCACTGCCCCAGCAGACCACTCCAAAAGTGATGGCTGATGCCACCACCGTGTCATAGAATGTCTTCAGCAGCGCCCCTTGTACACCAAAAGACCTGAGTCTCCTCAGCAGGAACAGCCTGCGCTGTCCCTTCTTGTAGAGTGCATCAGTATTGTGTGACCAGTCTAGTTTATTGTTCAGATGAACACCCAGGTACTTATAGGATGTCACCATCTCGATGTCTGTTCCCTGTATATTTACTGGTGCTGTGAGGGGTTGCCCATGCCTGCGGCAGTCCACCACCAGCTCCTTAGTTTTCCTTGCGTTGATCTGGAGGCAGTTCCGATGGCACCAGTCCACGAAGTCCTGGATAAGCCCTCTGTACTCAGCTTCATCTCCATTGGAGATGAGGCCAACGATCGCAGAGTCATCAGAGAACTTCTGTAGATGGCAGTGTGTTGTGTTGTGTGAGAAGTCCGCAGTATAAAGAGTGAACAGGAAGGGAGCCAGCACCGTTCCCTGGGGGGCCCCCGTGCTACCGATGATCGTGTCAGACACACAGTCCCGGGTTCTCACAAACTGAGGCCGGTTCGTGAGGTAGTCCAGGATCCATGATGACAGGTGCTGGTCCACCCCTGCGCGCAGCAGCTTGTCCTTCAGGATCATCGGTTGGATGGTGTTGAAAGCACTGGAGAAGTCAAAGAACATGATCCTCACCATATTCCCGGGCTTCTCCAGGTGGGACAGAGAACGGTGAAGGAGGAAGATCACCGCATCCTCCACCCCAATGCCATGCTGGTAGGCGAACTGGAGTGGATCCATCGCTGGTTCCACCAGGGGGCGGAGGTGAGCAAGGAGCAGTCTCTCCAGGGTCTTCATCAAGTGGGACATCAAGGCCACCGGTCTGTAGCTGTTCAGGTCTTTGGGGTGGGAAGTTTTTGGTACAGGTACCACACAAGATGTTTTCCACAGCTGTGGTACCCTCCCCAGCTTCAGGCTCAGGTTGAAGATGTACGTCACAATCCCACACAGCTGGTCTGCACAGGACTTGAGGAGCTTTGCGCTGATGCCGTCCGGTCCCGACGCCTTCCTCGCCTTGATCTTCCTCAGCTCCGTCCTCACCTGGGTCCTGGTCAGGGTCAGGATGGGGGGCTGTGTGTTGGGAGTGGGGGGGTGTTGGTGGAGTGGGGAGTGGGCAGCAGGACTTGATTTCTTTAGAGACAGCAGTGGTTGTTGTGGAGTCAGGGGGGAGGGCGGTTGGTCAAACCTATTGAAAAACAGATTCAGGTTGTTCGCCCACTCCCTGCCCCCCGTGGCCTGGGGGGAGGTATTCTGGAGCCCAGAGATGGTTTTGAGGTTTCTCCAGACCCCGCTGATGTCGCTCTGTTGCAGCTTGTCCTCCATCTTCTTCCTGAAGCTGTCCTTGCCTTCTCTGATCTTTCTCATCAGCTCCCTCTGTACGGACTTCAGCATCTCCCTGTTTCCCGACCTGAAGATCCTCTTCTTCTCTCTCAGAAGTGTTTTTATCTCAGGGTTGATCCAGGGTTTGTTGTTTGAGCAACACCGTATGGTCTTGGTAGGAACGGATTTGTCCACACAGAAGCTGAGGTAGTCCGTGAAGGTGTGAGTGAGGCCATTGATGTCCTCTCCATGTGGATCGCAGAGCTGCTTCCAGGCGGTGGCTTCAAAACAGCCCTTTAGAGTGTCCATTGTCTCCTCAGACCATAACTCCACTGTGCGCATGGCCAGAGGTTGTCTGTGCACTAGGGGTTTGTACACCGGCCGGAGATGAACCAAGTTGTGATCCGATCTCCCGAGTGGGGGGAGTTGTGATGAGGTGTACACCTCCTTAGTGTTTGCGTAGAATAAGTCCAGTGTTTTATTGTCTCTAGTGTGGCATGTGACATACTGGGTAAACGTGGGTAGAATGGGAGATAGTGAAACATGGTTGAAATCGCCTGAGATGAGGAGAAGAGCATCTGGGTGTTCTGTCTGCAGCCTGCTGGTTACTGAATGGATGATGTCACGCGCTGTCCCAGCGTTCGCCGTCGGATTTGCATAAACAACAATGCAGATCACGTGTGAGTGTTCTCTCGGGAGATATGTAGGCCGCATTCTAACAGCTAGCAACTCAATGTCTTTGCTGCAGTGTCGTTGTTTAACAGTGATATGTCCCGGTCTGCACCAGTTGTTGTTAACATACATTATCACTCCACCGCCCCTTGCTTTGCCACTGTCTGGTGTTCGGTCTGCCCGTATCATGTGAAAACCCTCCAGCTCAATGTTAGCATCTGTTGCTAGTTCAGTTAGCCACGTCTCAGAAAACAAAAGGAGAGAGCATTCCCGATATGTGCTATCGTAACGGCAGATAGCCGCCAGCTCATCTACCTTTCCCAGTAACGACCGTACATTTCCCATGACAATAGATGGAAGGGAGGGTCTGTACCTTATATTTTTTGTCCTCCGCCTTACTCCAGCCCGGCAGCCGCAGCGTTTTCGCCTCAGTTCTCTCGGTATATCGAGTTTTTCCAATGGGACCGGGTGGCGGCTGAATGCTAGCAGCTCTTCCCTGCTGTATCGTATCCTGCTATAAACAGTGGCTCCGTCCACCGGCTCAGGAGACATTTGGGACGATCTGTGTGTCCGTGATATAAATGGAGTGAATAAAAGACGGATCAAAAAGAGAGAGGAAGGGAAAAAGACTCGGAATCGAGCCGCTGTTGCAAAGGGCGGCCGACTCGTGTGGCGCCGGGAGGGAAAAAAAAAAAAAAAAATGATGATGCATTTTTAACCCAAAACAAACTTCATCTAGGATTAAAAGCAATTAAAATAATACAGTCACAAGGTTACGTGGAAAATACATGAATTTACTGGATATCAGGTTCAGGATCAGGTTCAGGTTACTTTATTTGTACCTGTAGGTAGATTTGTTTTGCAGTCTGGTGACATCCATATTTACAAACCACAATTACATTCAACATAAACACAAACACAGGCACACATGAAGCTGACTATAAACATGATAAAAGTACTCAAGGCTCCATCAATTAGGATATAAGACAAAGAGATGAGAGAAAAAACAGAGATAAGAGAGAAGGGTCATATTAAAAAGTCAAAGACTAGTCAAAGAGGTTAAAAACTCAAAAGTCTAAAACCCAATAAAAAATTTAAAACTCAAATAAAAAACCTACAAAAAATAAGTAAATATAAAATGAAATTATAATAAATAGGTAACTAAATCATGTGCAATTGTTACAACTTATTCAATTCTTTGACAGCAGCAGGAACAAAGCTGTTTTTGTAGCGCTGGTTTTGCTTTTTGGGACAGCAAACCTCCGTCTTGAGGGAAGAAGCTGAAAGTTGCAGTGCAAAGGGTGGGAGTCATCATTTAAAATGGAGGTAGCCATCCTCTGTACTTGTCTGGTGTACAGGGATGTCAGGCTCAGCTGTGACTCACCAAGCAAACAACTGGACCATCTAACTACCTGATCCAAGGATTTCCTCTGTTTCAGTTTTATCTGACCAAACCATGACACTAAAGAAAAGGATAAAACAGATTCAATAAAAGCCCGATAAAACATTGTCATTATGGTTCGGTCAGTTTGGAAGCATGCAAGTTTCCTTAAACAATGCAAATGTTGCTGACCCTTTTTGCACACCCTTTCACAGTTCTCTTCAAAGTTTAAATTACTATCAGTAATCGTCCCAAGATATTTGTAGGATTGTACACATTCTGTGGTCTGGCCTTTTAGTACGGTGACTTCGTGCCTGGGAGTTTTCCTCCAAAAGTCAATAATCATATCTTTAGTTTTTGTCGTATTCCGCTGCAGGTAGGAATCCTCACACCAGTGAACAAAATCATCAACTACTGGGCCGTGGCCACTCTCACCATCCTGGAGGAGACCGACAACAACTGAATCATCAGCATACTTTATAATGTGTCTGTTGTCAATGCCTGCTCTGACACATGTTTGTGTACAGGATGAAGAGTAGTGGTGACAACACACACCCCTGAGGAGAGCCAGTAGAAGAACACTTTTGGTCAGACAATGTCACATTGACCCTTACTCTCTGTGTCCTGTTGGTTAAAAAATCCAGAATCCAACCCACCACATTATTGCTCAAATCAAATTGTTGCAGGAGCCTTTCAACTAAAATATGAGGTTGGATTGTATTAAAGGCGGAAGAAAAGTCCACAAATAAAAGCCTGGCGTGTGTCCCATTAAAATCCAGATGTTTAAAAAGCATGTTAAACAGAGTGACAGTGGCATCCTCCACTCCTCTGTGAGGCCTATAGGCAAACTGCAGAGGATCCAATGCATGTTCAGTCTGTTTTAGGACCTCAAATCTGACCAGCTTTTCAAAAATTTTCATTAAAATTGAAGTCAAAGCAACTGGCCTAAAGTCGTTTACCGTTTTAGGACAGCTGGATTTTGGAACAGGGACAACCACGGCATCTTTCCAGATCTTAGGCACATGCTGTGTCTGTAAGGACTGATTGAAAATGTAGTGAAATACAGGACTCAATTCATGTGCACAGGACTTTACCAATTGCCCACATACAGTATATTATCAGGGCCCTGACTTTTGTTCACTTTTACAGCACAGAACGCCCTTTTAATATCCTGCACCTCAATATTAAAGTGCTGATTGTCTTTTGAGTTTCTGTTTCAAATCTTGGGTTCATTCATTCATTCATTCATTCATCTTTTTCCGCTTAATCCTTTTTGGGTCACGGGGGGGGGGGGGGGGGCTGGAGCCTATCCCAGCATCTTTGGGCGAGAGGCAGGGTACACCCTGGACAGATCGCCAGACGACAGACAATCATTCACTCTCACATTCATACCTAAGGACAATTTAGAATCCCCAGTTTTGATGCCAATTAACCTAACTTGCATGTTTTTGGCATGTGGGAGGAAACCGGAGAAATCCCGGAGTAAACCCACGCAAACACGGGGAGAACATGCTAAAATCAAAGGAATCAAAACGACCATAAAAACAATTAAGAGCATTAGCCAGCTCTGTGTCTGTATTAAAACCATCTAAAAACACACGATTACTGCGCTCTGTGCTCTGAAGGCCTGCAATAGTTTTCATACCGGCCCAGGCTGAACCAAGTTTCTTTGTTGCCATCTTGCTTTCCAATTCTGATTTATAATTCTGTTTTGCTCTTAAAATTTCGGACTTCAGCTCTTTTGTGGCAACCTGTAGCTCAGAAACAGACCCCTGTTTAAAGGCAAGTGCTTTCCTCTGTAAGCAGGATTTAACTGATTTTGTAACCCTTGGCTTGTTGTTGGGATATAGTTTGACACGTTTACGTGGAACGATCATATCTCTACAGAAAGCCATGTATGAGCAAGTGACGTCTACCAAAGGGTCCAAATCATCCCCGCAGGACAGTGTGAAAACCTCCCAGACCGTACAGTTAAAGCATTCCTGGAGGCAGTGCACTGAATCCTCTGTCCACACATCTATGTCTCTGGTCTTCACCTTGCCTCTTCTGAGAGCAGTTTTATATGTGGATATACACATGTAGATACTGTATAAATATACTGTATATCCTATGTGTGAATAATGTATTATGTACTCCTTTTGTATTACACTAGGAATTTTTACAATAAACTTTTGTTACTTTTGCAGATATGTCTCCACTTCTGTTTATGTTTTATTTGTAAAGGTTACCAAGATTTAGTGACATAAATTAAATGCTAAACGACTGGAAAAGCTATCTAAATAATCCAGCAGTTTCAGAAATCACATTTGGTTTGGTGTAAGTCCATCAACAGAATTATGAACCATAAAGTGGTTTTGTGTTAAAACATGTTAAAGCCCATTAAACCCTAACTCATTATTAGGAAATACAGATGCTAATATGGCCCAGAATTCCTCCATATACTGGTAATATCACTAAAGTGTGCAGTGTCTTCTGCATTCGCACATCCAACAATAGTAGTAGTAGTAGATTAGTTTATTTGACAGGGACAGTGCAATAAACATAGACAATTAATCAAAGACAATCAATCTGATGTGTTGCACATAGAGTGTATAGCTATTAGCTAATTTGCAACTCTTGTCCCTGGATGGGCTTTAGAAAAAAGAATCAAGATAAAAAATATACACAATAACCACATACATCAATGCAGAAAAATTATAAATACACAATTATAAATATTATAAATATTATAAATACACAAATATAACAGCCTGACTCACATTTAACATAAATATTATAAATATTATAAATACACAAATATAACAGCCTGACTCACATTTAACACATATAACATAACTCACATTTGCCTATTTCAGGCCTTCCTCCCTCCGTCACTCACTATAAACAAACACATTTATTCCTTCCCTTCATTCACTCTCACTTTGCAGACAAATAATTCATACATGAGTACATTCTTGTTTATTTTTCAGCCAGTTTTTAACATTTTTAGTGAATGTTTTAAAGTCCGTTATTATTTTAATTTCATTTGGCATTGTGTTCCAGATGTGACTGCCCTTTATAGAGAAAGCTGTTTGTCCAAATGTGGTTCTGCGGTGGAATATTTTACAGTTATTGTTAACAGAACTCCTGGTGGCTCTGCTGCTGTCCTGTCTTTGGACGAAACCAGCAAGTGGCTCGGGTGCTGATTTATGGAAACATTTGAACGTTAATTTCAGAAGACAGAGGTCAATGAAGCTCTCAAAACTCAATAGGTTGTATTTTTTTAAAACATTACAGTGATGCCACCTAATGGGCTTTTTGTCCAAGATTTTTAGGGTTTGATTATATAATGAACCTATATGTCTTATTGTGGAAGGGGCTGCTTGAGCCCAGACTGTCAAACAGTATGATATATGAGAAAAAACCATAGAATGCATATACAGTGCAGCTGCTTCGTAAGGTATGTAATATCTAATTAATTTAAAGCAGTTCAGATTTTTTTTTTACTGTTTTTGAAATTTTCTTTATATGAAGATTAAATTTGAGTTGAGGATCTAGTACAATGCCAAGGTATTTGAATTCTGTAGCTAAACTGATGTCATGATCATGTATATTAACTTTAAAATGTTGCAGGTTACATTTTTTGATTGAAAAGCACATTGAGACTGTTTTCTGAAAGTTCAGCAATAGATGGTTCTTGAGGAGCCACTCTTGGACATCAACCATACTTGTAGACAGTACATCTGCAGCCTGTGCTGGAGTCTTGGCAGCTGTGTAAATAACTGCATCATCTGCATAAAGTTGGCATGTTGCAGCTGAGCAGTGTAACGGCAAGTCATTAATAAAAATGCTGAAAAGTAAAGGACCAAGAATGGACCCTTGTGGGATACCCATGCGGTTGTTTAAAAATGAGGATTTATCCTGGTGAACTTTTACACACTGTTCTCTATTCTGGAGATAAGATGCAAACCATTCTAATGTATTTGGGGAGAAGTTAAAAGATACCATTTTGGATAAAAGCAAACTGTGGTTTACAGTATCGAAAGCCTTTTTGAGATCTAGAAAAACAGCTCCTACCACATTACCCCTGTCCAAGGACTGTTTGACGTTTTCAATAAGGCAACAATTTGCTGTTTCTGTTGAGTATCCTGGTCTAAAACCAAATTGATGTGGATGAAGAAGTTGACTGTCTTGTAAGTAGTCTATCAGCTGTGTAGCTACAACTTTTTCAAGAACCTTAGATAGGACTGGTAAGATAGAGATTGGGCGGTAATTGCATATATCGTCTTTACTGCCTGATTTATGAACTGGTATGACGACAGCTTTTTTCCAGCCAGATGGAAATGTACTAGACCTAATGGAGAGATTAATGAGATGAGTCAGTGGTTTGATTAATATTTTGCTGTGCATTTTGAGAAAGGAGGTGCTCATATTGTAGATATCATTAGTTTTTGAGTTTGACAGTGTTTTAACAATACCAGCAATTAACTTCTCATTTACCTCATCGATGTGAAAAGTATCTGTTGGGAGTATGGAATTTGTGTTGTTGAGCACATTTGGCAGCACAAAAATTTTTGTTAAGTCTTCCACAGAGCCCACAAAGTGTGAATTAAATTCATTTGCCAAAGTAGCCTTGTCACTGACGGTCTTGCCATTGATTCTAAGTTCCTTTACCCCCTTCTGATCGGTTTTTTTATTAGTTAAGTTATTTAAATGCCTCCATAGGGAACTGTTGTTACCCTTTGCATGATCTATCAGTTTATTGTAATAAGATATTTTTGATTTTCGCAGCTCATGTACCACTTTATTTCTTAAACTTTTGTACACAAGGTGATCATTTTGTAGTTTGGAGGTTAGTGATGTTTTCAGTGCATAGTCTCGCCTCTTCATAAGTTTTCTTATTTCATTATTTAACCATGGTAGGCTAATCTTCTGTTGTCTACTTTTAATTTGCTTTGAAAATTTTTCTATAGACTTTGTGATTGTTGCAGTTATAAAATTACAACAATCATCTACTTCACATGTTGCCATGAGCTGCTCCCAATTTTGATTCTCTAAGTAATGTTCAAACTCCTCATTTTTTGATTTGGGGATAATAAAATTTGATTTGTCAATATCGACTCCCCCAAAATACTGTAGTCGCTTTTTAGTAAGTTTCCTGACAGCAAGAACCATGTTATGATCTGAGAGACCAGTTACAAGATTATAGGTTCTGGTTATTCGTTCTGGTTTATTAGTAAATACCATGTCAATAAGTGTTCTGGATTGTTTGGTTATCCTGGTGGGTCCTTTGATGATTTGCTGGTAATTAAATTTAGTCATGAGGCTTTTCAGTTTTTGTTTGTCTTTTTTATCAGACCAGTTGATATTAAAGTCACCATGAATTATTGTTTCTCTGTTCTTCTCAAGTTGTTTAACCAGATCACTTAATTCATTATAAAAGGAAGAGTTGTGTGACGGTGGGTTGTACACTACTGCAATGTTGAAATTCATTACCGGAGAGAGACATACATTAACAGCTAAACATTCAAGTGAAGTATTCAAATCAACCAGTTGACATTTATATTTCTCTTTGATGTAAATTAAAACACCTCCTCCCCTCCCTACCTGCCTGTCTTTTCTAAAACACTGGTAGCCCACAATATCGATCATATTAGTGTCTATGTTACTGTGTAGCCAGCTTTCTGAGAGACAAAGGTAGTCCAGATTTGAGTCCAACAGCAACACCGAAATCTCATCTCTTTTGGGGATTATGCTCCGTATGTTTAAATGACCGCCGAGGATCCCCTTTGGTTTAGCCTTGGTGTCCCAAAGAACTCGTGCATGATTAACAGTTTGGAAAAATAAATGTTGTTTTTGCTTTTGTACAGCTCGGTTTTGTGCTAACCCAGTGGTCTGCTGTTTAATAGTGGCAGGTCCAGGGTTAAGGTGAATATCTCCTGCCAGAAGTAGCAGAACTAACAGAACTTTAACTGTATATCCTCTGCCATATTGTGATTTTTGCTTAACAGCCATGTTTGCCTTAATTTGGAAGTTTTTGCTCAGGGCTTTTAAAGACCACATAGAGTGTAGGGTGAGATGTCCAAGCCCAAATCCATACAGATAAAACTTTTTAACTTCACCTTTGGTTGAGTTTGTCGGAAAATCCTTCTTGTTGCAGGTCCAGACACACAAAGACAAAACGAAGAGGAAGTAGAGAAGTAGAGAAGGCTTATTAGTGGTGCCCATCAGCCCACTTTTTAATCCGGTGGCAGCCATCTTCAGTCTTTCTTGGAAAGAAGGAAAAGGAAAATCTGTGGATAGTAAAATAAATTCTGCTTATATCGCCAGAATCTGATCCGATCGTCCTCGAATCCAGCTGGGCCTCAGCTAGCCAACTAGCCCCTTCCGTTGCTGGTCTCGTTGCTCATAGTCGCCGTAACTGGTCTCCCGTCCCGCTCCTCCAACCGAGTCTCGTCACACACCGCCGCTGCCACCGAGCTCCGCTGAGGTCACGGTAAATCCTCCGCTAGGCACCGCCACCTACCGTCGTCTGCCTGGGTGAAATCTCTGCTGAGCCCCGTCAACAAATAGCCGCTTGCCTGGTAGTATCTCCGCTGGGCCTCGCAGCTGGGCTTCGATTCAGGCTGGTGTAAGGTGGAATGACTGGCGCCAGCATTAAGCTAACTAGCGTTAGCTTAGCAATCGCTTCGGGTAGTCTCGTCGCACACCGCCGCTGCAGTCACGGTAAGTCCTCCGCTGGGCACCGCCGCCTACCGCCGTCTGCCTGGGTGAAATCTCTGCTGAGCCCCGTCAAACAAATAGCCGCCTGCCTGGTAGTATCCCCGCTGGGCCTCGCAGCTGGGCTTTGATTCAGGCTGGTGTTAGGTGGAATGGCTGGCGCCAGCATTAAGCTAACTAGCGTTAGCTTAGCAATCGCTTCAGGTAGGGCACATCAGTGAATCACAAGGAAGCGCTGGAATCGCTGGTCAGTTTACTCACAGTGGCCGGATAAAAGCGATCAAAGGGGTAATCCACCGGAGGTATATCCGATCGCTGTAGGTAGTTATTTAGAGACTGGCGCCAGCATTAAGCTAACTAGTGTTAGCTTAGCAATCGCTTCAGGTAGCATTAAGCTAACTAGTGTTAGCTGAGCAATCGCTTCAGGAAGGCGCAGGAAGTCGCTGGAGAAAGGCGATTAAAGGGCAATCCAACGGAGGTGGCAATTCAGCCCGTGCGTGTTCGCCACGAGCGCCGATCGCTGCAGGCCAGCCACTTTTAATGGCAAAATCAGTGACTTTGTCTCAGCACTGAAAAAGTGTGACCATCCCGGTCGCCATCTTGAGAGTCTTTTCCGTCTTCAGTAAGTAAAATAATTGTTTTTGGTTACTTTTTCTTAAAAATGAGCCATTATTTTCAACGTCATTGATAAATGTTTGGTTTGTACTGTTGACTCTTTTCCCACCAGTGTCTTAACAGAAAAACAGAAATCATGATGCAAACACATAAGTCACTAAATTGTTTATTACAATCACCAGCAAAATCCAGAATATTTAGAATGTGCAAAATTCAAACTTTAACCTCTTGCACTCCGGTGTACCATGGACGGGCACGTCTCTGCATCCCAGAGCGCATGAGGGCGCTCTCGTGCGCCCTCGTGCACTCTAGGACACACGAGGGCGCTGCGTCCAAGCGCGCACTGAAAAAAAAAAAAAAAGTTCTTCCACTACAGACACAGCCGCTAACAGATCAGATATGATTGACCTCTCATTCGACTAATAAGAGCCTTGAATTGAGTTTCTGAAACCTTGAAGAACCAATGACTGAAAACCTAGCAAGAAGGACCCGCCTACCAACACTGTGAATGCAGCCAGCCAACTGAAGCACAGAAGTTCGTGAGCTGTTTTGTGTAAGGCTGGGTGAAGAGAGACTGACTGCTGCAGCAGATGAAAAAAAGGACCCGCAGGAAGAACCTGCTACAGACCCAGCAGCACGGAGACCACCCACAAATGCAACCTGTACTTATTCCAACAGAATAGACGTTTAGGATTCTCTTCCATGGTCATCATAGACCGACGGAGGCCGACGACAAAGGTCGTAAATCATTCGCCAAAACCGCAATCATGGAAGCGCAAAACCGCAATAATGGAATTATGTTTTGACCGGGAACCACGAGCGGACCAGTGTCGCGTTCGTCTGACAATGAGGAAGAGAAGTTCGCCAGGACAGTGCTGCTGTGAAGAGGTAAGTGTTATAAGCTAAATTATTCTTTATCCCTGAAAATTGTAATCAAAAAATGACTTTTGACCGATCAGTAAATTACAACTGTGCGGCGCACGAAGTCCGAAGTGCATGCGCCGCGGTACACGGTTCGTTCGGCGCGTCCGGACCGTGAACGCTCCCCCCCCCCCCACTACTCTTCTGTAGCGAGGAGCGGGGGAGCCGCGGTGACTGCGCCGCGGTCGCCACATAGCCACATGAGCCTAATCCGTCATGTAGCAATGGCCGATGTCCGTCCTCTGTAGCAAGGGGGGTGACAACCCCCCCCAACACACACAGCCCTGAGTGTCACCTTTCATTAGAGCCCAAGATGAAGCTTCTATATTGAATCATTCAAAAGTTACAGACGTTTTTCCAAACTGTGCCATTTGGCACAATTTGGCACAGTTCCAAAACGCCTGGGAACTACCTGAGGAAAAAGCTGTGCAATATATTCATTTTTTGTGGTATTGTTACAAAATTTTGACCTCAGCTGGATAACACTTGGTTCTACATTTCTGTTGCATTTTCCAGCCCGGATCTGAAGTTGTGTGTTATTTGCAAGCATTTGTATCCAAAAAAAACACCCAGGCCAAATTTATTTTCTTCAAGTTCAGTATGTTTAGATGACTGTAACTCAGTGGCCAGAGCACTTAGAGAGATTATGACTGTTTTGCCAAAAAATTCAAAGTGTTTTCTTTTAAATGAGACCAACCCCATGAAGATGCTGCAAAGGGTTGAAGAACAGCTTTCAATTTACTTTGGGCACATTATTTTTTGGCGTTTTTAGGGAAATTGACCGGAGTGCAAGGGGTTAAACTGTAAAAAAAACCTCAGAATGGGTCACACACACTGACTCCTCACCTTTGCAAAGTGGCCCAGCACACCAAGGAACGCTTGATTGAAGGCAGCATTCTGAGCCATCTCCTCCCTTCACAAGGTAGTTTCATGGGATCCAGGTCAAGTGGACCCCTGACCAAGTGAGCACCCCAAGTGGACCCCAGGATCCAATTTGTACATGCACAAGTACATTTTCAATCCAGTGATTTGTAAACACAAGGAAGGAGAACAACAAAAATTTGTGTAAAACTGTTGTAAAGACTTTCCCTAGTCACCAAGAAGTGTAAAAAATATATATGTAAGACGACAATAAAGATGATCTGGAGAAGGTTTTGGCTCTGTTTCGGCTTTCAGAAGACTTTTCTTCTCCACTGCAGCTGCTCATCACCGCTGCCCCCAGATGAAAATCCACAGATTCAAGATTCAAGATTCAAAGGCTTTATTATCATGTGTACAGTTAAGAAGTGCTACATTTCTTGAGCAATGAATAGGTATGTGCAGCACAGAATAGGTATGTAGGACTATATTGTTCTGAATGAGGCTTTAGAAAGCTCTGAGTCAGTTTGTAAATCACTGGATTGAAAATGTACTTGTACATGTACAGATTGGACCCCGGGGTCCACTTGGGGTGCTCAAATGGGGTGCTCACTTGGTCAGGGGTCCACTTGACCTGTTCCCGTTTCATGCTGTCTTGCCTCACTGAGAAGCAACTGGATGTGCTGCTGGTCCTGGTTCAGCAGATCTTCAGCCTGCAGTGGGACTCTAGAATGAAAATACACAGACAACTTAAGTACATGCACAGCACTAAAGTGCAACATGTAAAAAACTACTTTTTAACCAGGATTAACACTAGCTTATTTCATCAGATGTTGTTGACACAAGCGCAAAATACAAACAGAGCATGGAGTTAGCATTGATGGCTAACTAGCTAGCTCATTGTCTGCATACAGGAGATAACGGTGTTGTTTGTTCAAAGTGAGCTTTCCACCACTGGGATAAATAATGGCAAAGATGCATAATATCACATCACTCACCATTCTCTATCACTGTTTTCAACAATGATGATGCCGTGGTTGGATCGACGCCACTCTGCCTCCCATCTGCCTTCGCCGGTTGGTGGCCGTGAATTCTTTTCAGGTTGCTCCGTCCAGCAACCTCTGGATTTCTTTAGTCAGCTACCAAGCACAGAAAAGTCTGCACCTCGCCGTTGGACCACGGTGTTGATTTGTGTGTAGACACTTATCTTGTTGATTACACTCACTCACGCTTGCTGTTGGTGATTTGACTGTTACCGTCCAAAACGGTGCTGTAAACAAAAAACACGTGACCCGTGTGACGTCGGTGCAACCTCTCGATCAGGGAGAGTATTACACAAGTTAGAATTAGGTTTAGGTTCAGTGACATTAAACAAAGAGACATTACATTTACTAAATATTACACAGAGATACATGCATACACACTCATTCACACAACAGATAGATAGATAGGTAGGTAGGTAGGTAGATAGATGTTTGTGTGGTTGAGTGTCATTTTTTTGAGTGTAAGGTGTGTTTTTTTGAGTGAGTGAGTGCATGCGTGTGTATGTGTAAGCGTAGTAAAGGAGGGACATGGGGGACAACCTCATTTTTGGACCCACAATTTAAAACATTAGGTTTTTGGCAATGAAACACGTGCACAAAAGCCCATGTCAAAATTGACTGCTGAATGTGCTGCAACCATGAGGATGGAGAGGACAATGCCATCAACATAACAGGTAACCATTTATTATTCCATATTATTATTGTCTTTTCCAAACCTCTCTAGCCACATGTATTAAAACATTATCAACTCTATCAGTCAGCAGCAGAGGAAGAACCTGGGCCTCAGCAGAAGACAACTTGTGGGATCTTTTGGATAGCAGAGTTGGTTTGTATTACGTTATTACTTTAAGCATCATTTTGTTATTATAAAAGATTGCTAATTACATTTGGGGGTTTTTGTTTAGGTGAAACACAGCACTCTCAAAGTGCAACAGCAGATGCCACAGTGGAAGTTGAACGTTATTTATCTGAGCCCTACCTCTCCAGAGAAGACCCACTGTTATTCAGCAACACACAAAACCATATACTGTACCCAACCCTTTACAAGATGGAAAAAAAAAGTATCTCCACATGCCAGCAACATCAGTGCCATGTGAGGGTCTTCTCCAAAGCTGGAGAGGTAGTAAGCCACAGGAGGAGCAGACTGAAACCACACACTGTTGAAATGCGTTTTTCAATAAAAATTTTTAAAACACTCCCCATTTAATAACACTCCCCGGTTGCAGAAGCACCAGCAAGTTCCCTGATGTTTCACAACATAGATTTTCCCATCTCCTTATATATATATATATATAAACAGTGGGGCAAAAAAGTATTTAGTCAGCCACCAATTGTGCAAGTTCTCCCACTTAAAAGATGAGAGAGGTCTCCAATTTTCATCATAGGTATACCTCAACTATGAGAGACAAAATGAGAAAAAGAAAATCCAGAAAATCACATTGAAGGATTTTTAATGAATTAATTGGTAAATTCCTCAGTAAAATAAGTATTTGGTCACCTACAAACAAGCAAGATTTCTGGCTCTCACAGACCTGTAACTTCTTCTTTAAGAGGCTCCTCTGTCCTCCACTCGTTACCTGTATTAATAGCACCTGTTTGAACTCGTTATCAGTATAAAAGACACCTGTCCACAACCTCAAACAGTCAGACTCCAAACTCCACTATGGCCAAGACCAAAGAGCTGTCAAAGAACACCAGAAACAAAATTGTAGACCTGCACCAGGCTGGGAAGACTGAATCTGTAATAGGTAAGCAGCTTGGTGTGAAGAAATCAACTGTGGGAGCAATTATTAGAAAATGGAAGACAAACAAGACCACTGATAATCTCCCTTGATCTGGGGCTCCACGCAAGATCTCACCCCATGGGGTCAAAATTATCACGAGAACGGTGAGCAAAAGTCCCAGAACCACATGGGGGGACCTAGTGAATGACCTGCAGAGAGCTGGGACCAAAGTAACAAAGGCTACATCAGAAACACACTACGCCGCCAGGTACTCAAATCCTGCAGTGCCAGACGTGTCCCCCTGCTTAAGCCAGTACATGTCCAGGCCCGTCTGAAGTTTGCTAGAGAGCATTTGGATGATCCAGAAGAGGATTGGGAGAATGTCATATGGTCAGACGAAACCAAAATAGAACTTTTTGGTAAAAACTCAACTTGTCGTGTTTGGAGGAGAAAGAACACCATACCTACTGTGAAGCATGGGAGTGGAAACATCATACTTTGGGACTGTTTTTCTGCAAAGGGACCGGGACGACTGATCCGTGTAAAGGAAAGAATGAATGGGGCCATGTATCGTGAGATTTTGAGTGAAAACCTCCTTCCACCAGCAAGGGCACTGAAGATGAAACGTGGCTGGGTCTTTCAGCATGACAATGATCTCAAACACACCGCCCGGGCAATGAAGGAGTGGCTTCGTAAGAAGCATTTCAAGGTCCTGGAGTGGCCTAGCCAGTCTCCAGATCTCAACCCCATAGAAAATCTTTGGAGGGAGTTGAAAGTCTGTGTTGCCCAGCGACAGCCCCAAAACATCACTGCTCTAGAGATCTGCATGGAGGAATGGGCCAAAATACCAGCAACAGTGTGTGAAAACCTTGTGAAGACTTACAGAAAACATTTGACCTCTGTCATTGCCAACGAAGGGTACATAAAGTATTGAGATGAACTTTTGTTATTGACCAAATACTTATTTTACCAAGGAATTTACCAATTAATTCATTAAAAATAATTCAATGTGATTTTCTCGATTTTTTTTTTCTCATTTTGTCTCTCATAGTTGAGGTATACCTATGATGAAAATTGGAGACCTCTCTCATCTTTTAAGTGGGACAACTTGCACAATTGGTGGATGACTAAATACTTTTTTGCCCCACTGCATATATACTGTATATATATATATATATATATATATACACACACACTGTATATATCAGAGGTTTCGTTCACTGAAAATTGTCCTTTGACAGAATTTTTCAAGCAATGATTAAAAATTCTGAAAGCTGTCTATCATTTGACAGATTACATCAAGAGTGATCTAATTAAAGTCAATTAAAATGATAGATAACAGATTGACAGAATTTTTACAAGCCTGTCTGAGAAAATGACATAACATAAAAGTGTAGTGCAACCTCTGAAAGTCTCAATATTCTATATATTGAGACTTTTTCAGGTCTTCCACTCAAATGCAGTTCTGACACTCAGTCAGCAGATGGCACTCTTTATTAAATGTTTTATAACACTGTGTCGATTATGAAGCAATTGTCTCAAAGTTGTGCATTGTTTCATCAGGCCTCAGTTTCATCAACACTAATTTTTAGTCAAACATTGCTTTTCATGTTGGTAAGAAACTTCAGTGTCTCTAAGCACTATGTTTGCAAGACTCCTGTTTCCTGTTCTCTGCTGGTCTCCACCCCTTTTCAAACTTCTGGTAAATTGGCTCCACCCAAGCTGCTCTGGCCACACCCATTTAACTGCTGCAGGTTCTTTCTCATCCATCTAGCTGCTTTAATTCACGTTCACTTTATTCAACAAGTTGTTTCCATTTTCAAGATGTCAGTTTTCAGAAACCTAGTTTGACTCAACAATTTGATCTGTTTTGCAAAGCATTCAAAAGTGATGACTCATGCATTTCACTTCCCAAAATTATATATCTTTTTTAGTATACTTTATTAATCCCAGAGGAAAATTACAGCGCATCCACTTGGATGGATGAAGCAGCCACGATGTGGCGCCAATCTCCTCACACACACATTCACACCGAGGGCCACTTTAGAGTCTCCAATTAACCTAACCTGCATGTTTTTGGCCTGTGGGAGGAAACCGGAGTACCTGGAGTAAACCTACACAGACACGGGAAGAACATGCAAACTCCACACAGAAGGGTCACTGATGGTCAGTGGGTAGGATCGAGCCCACGATGGTCAGGGGTGGATTCGATCCCATGACCTTCTTGCTGTGCTGCCACAATGCTAACCACTGTTCCACCAACCCGTCCATGAATTACATGATGATGATGTATACATCATGTATTGAGATGAAGCATAAATATGAAGAAAAAATAGATATAATTTTTGACCCATCGCCCTGGCAGGTGGCTGAAAGTTCTAGTTTTAACCTGGTGCAAATAAATTGTATTCTTTTTAATTAAATACATTTTAAAACCATAACAGAAAAAAAGGATGGATGGACCTAATAGCTGTCAAAATATGGATTTTTTAAAAATAAAATTGCAGCACTCTCCCATAACAGATGGAAAGCATGTGATTTCACATACAATTGAAACCATAACTTTACATACACTGTATAAAAAAAATACATAACCTTTTGTTCCCCTCTTAGTCTGACATTAAATCAGACAAACCTTTCCCTGTTTTAGGTCAGTTAGGACTGCCAAAATTATTTCTATTTGCAAAATAATTTTTTAGATGAAGTTTCCCACCCAAAGAGCACCTCAGAGAACCGAAAGTTTGTTCTTAAGTCCAGGAAGTGCCCCTCTACATACACTTGTGGACAAAATTGTTGGTACCCCTCTGTTAATGAAATTAAAACCCACAATGGTCACAGAAATAACTTGAATCTGACACAAGTGGTAATAAAAAGTCTATGAAAATTAACCAATGAAAATCAGACAATGCTTTTGAATTGTGGTTCATGAGGCGGCATGAAAAAATAAGCAGCAGTGCTGTGTTTTTAAGCAGGTTTTATTATATCATGTCGCCTTCACGGGATCCCCTCTCCGGTGCATAGTGGAGCAGCCCGGAGCGGGATCCCTAAGCTCTCAGAGAAGGAGAGGCGGACACGCGTGTGTCTACCAGTTGCAGGATCAGAGTGAGAAAAGAAGAGAGAGATTGCGTTACAGAGTTGCACCTTAAATACTTGATCATAACAATACATCAAAAAGACATACCCCACAGTCTAGAATGATCAAAGGGACAACAGAACAGGCAGGAGGTATTTGCATTTGTAAGCCATACATCACAATGGGCAGATTAGCTAGACCTCGCTCTAAGTGCAAGACAAAGAGGCTAACAAGCACATCTACATATTGATCTGAGTCTCTAGGTCACAGTAAGGACAGGATGCATGAGTACAAAGGATGAAAGGCATCGATTAACATCACATAGGTGAGACAGAAGAAACTCGTCTACCTGTAGACATTAATACACCAAAGCACATCTAAGATGCTCAGAAAAAGCATAGTAAGGACAAGCCATATGCACACTATACAGAATGGCGCATTACATCACAACACATGCATGTTTGCATCACAAATACATGAATGGCACATTGCTTCTCAGTAGTGCAGCAGAAAAACAGAAAAGAGGGCTGAGTGTCCTTAGTCTGTTGTGGGGTTAAAACGAACCGCCACACACGCTCCCCCCCAGAGGACGCGGCAGGGGGTCGCGACCTCGATAATCCATCTGTGTGAGCGAGATGTGGGAGAAGCTCGCTGCAGGCGGAGGGGGAGGGAGGGGAGGGGTAGTAAGTGCCGGCAGGAGCTGTGAAATCGTCCTGAGCCGTGCAAAAATTGCTTGCTGCTCCGTGACGTCGAGGGCTTGTCCCGTTGCACGTGCGGAGATCACAAGAAGAAAAATTAGTCTCTGACTCCTCTTGTGGCCATGAAGAAAAGCAGGAGCGGCTGTAAGAGAAAAAGTAAACAAAGCATAGGGACTGTTGGCTTTGGGTGCTGAAGCAACCCCAAAGCTCCTGGGAACAGCTGACGGCTGAAATCCCGTTGTGCCGTGGCTAAGACCATTAAAAAATCCAGTGGCGAACTGCGTGCTTGCTTCAGGTGAACGAGCAACCCTGAAGGTTCTGTGGGCAGCGGTGGAGGACGATGGCGGTCTGTGGCGTGGCTGAGACTGTTAACAAATCCTTCCAGTATGCTGCATGCGTGCCTCAGGTGAGCGAGCAGCCCTGAAAGGCAGCGGCGAAGGAGGAAGGCAGTCTGTGGAGCCATTACTTGTCCCATGCGCCGTCCTTGTAACTCCCCGATGCGTGCGCGGGGGTTCAGTGCGTGGGTGGGCCGCTGGAGTGGTGAGTCAGGGTGCAGAAACTTGGTGGAGAACGGCGCAGACGGCGCCGGTAAAATCCAGGTTGAGCTGTTGCTGTAGATTTGGCCATGGTGCGTTGGAGCGTTGAGAGGAAATAGACGATCTTTAGTCCCTCAGGCCCGTGCAGAGGCGTTGGAGCGGCGGGAGGGAATAGACGATCTTTGTGCCCCGGGCTCGTGCAGCTGCGTTGGAGCGGTGAGAGGGAGGAGACGATCGTTGTCGCTCGTGCGGCCATGGTGCGTTCAGTTCCACGCGCTGCGCTCCCCGTCGGCCCTGGAGGTTGCCGTCGTGGAGAGAGGACGAGGTGCGTGCGCTCTCAGTGAGAGCGGCCGGTCCAGCGTGGTTGTGCAGATCTCAGGCGACGGAGCATTCATGCCCGGGTGTTGCGTTCGCTGGCCGCTCGTTTTTTTCAGCGTCGGTTCGCCAGCGTGGCCATCCAAAACAGAAGGCTGCGTTGCACAAAACGTGTGCGTCTTCAAGGGGCCACCAACGCAGCTGTGTGGCTGTCCAGCTCGGAAGGTTGCTTTCGCACAAAACGTGTGCGTGTTCGAGGGGTCACCAGTGAGGCGGCATGAAAAAATAAGCAGCAGTGCTGTGGTTTTAAGCAGGTTTTATTATATCATGTCGCCTTCACGGAATCCCCTCTCCGGTGCATAGTGGAGCAGCCCGGAGCGGGATCCCTAAGCTCTCAGAGAAGGAGAGGCGGACACGCGTGTGTCTACCAGTTGCAGGATCAGAGTGAGAAAAGAAGAGAGAGATTGCGTTACAGAGTTGCACCTTAAATACTTGATCATAACAATACATCAAAAAGACATACCCCACAGTCTAGAATGATCAAAGGGACAACAGAACAGGCAGGAGGTATTTGCATTTGTAAGCCATACATCACAATGGGCAGATTAGCTAGACCTCGCTCTAAGTGCAAGACAAAGAGGCTAACAAGCACATCTACATATTGATCTGAGTCTCTAGGTCACAGTAAGGACAGGATGCATGAGTACAAAGGATGAAAGGCATCGATTAACATCACATAGGTGAGACAGAAGAAACTCGTCTACCTGTAGACATTAATACACCAAAGCACATCTAAGATGCTCAGAAAAAGCATAGTAAGGACAAGCCATATGCACACTATACAGAATGGCGCATTACATCACAACACATGCATGTTTGCATCACAAATACATGAATGGCACATTGCTTCTCAGTAGTGCAGCAGAAAAACAGAAAAGAGGGCTGAGTGTCCTTAGTCTGTTGTGGGGTTAAAACGAACCGCCACATTCAACAGAATTACTTTAAAAAACAAACTCATGAAACAGGCCTGGACAAAAATGATGGTACCCCTAGAAAAGATTGAAAATAATGTGACCATAGGGACATGTTCAACCAAGATGTGTCCTCTAATTAACATCACAGGTGTCTACAAACTTGTAATCAGTCAGTCAGCCTATTTAAAGGGTGACAAGTCACTGTGCTGTTCGGTGACATGGTGTGTACCACACTAAACATGGACCAGAGGAAGCATAGGAGAGAGCTGTCTCAGGAGATTGGAAAGAAAATTATAGACAAGCATGTTAAAGGTAAAGGCTATAAGACCATCTCCAAGCATCTTGATGTTCCTGTGTCTACAGTTGCACATATTATTCAGAAATTTAAGATCCACGGGACTGTAGCCAACCTCCCTGGACATGGCCGCAGGAGGCAACTTGATGAAAAATGGAAGAGATGGATAATACGAATGGTAACAAAAGAGCCCAGAACAACCTCTAAACACATTCATGGTGAACTCCAAGGTCAAGGTACATCAGTGTCAGATCGCAACATCCGTCGTTGTTTGAGCCAAAGTGGACTTCATGGGAGACGACCAAGGAGGACACCACTGTTGAAAACAAATCATAAAAAAGCCAGACTGGAATTTGCCAAACTGCATCATGACAAGCCACAAAGCTTCTGGGAGAATGTCCTATGGACAGACGAGACAGAACTGGAACTTTTTGGCAAGGCACATCAGCTCTATGTTCACAGACGCAAAAATGAAGCATACCAAGAAAAGAACACTGTCCCTACTGTGAAACATGGAGGAGGTTCTGTTATGTTGTGGGGCTGCTTTGCTGCATCTGGCACAGGGTGTCTTGAATCTGTACAGGGTACAGTGAAATCTCAAGACTATCAAGGTATTCTAGAGAGAAATGTGCTGCCCAGTGTCAGACAGCTTGGTCTCAGTCGCAGGTCATGGGTCTTGCAACAGGATAATGACCCAAAACACACAGCTAAAAACACCCAAGAATGGCTACGAGCGAAACATTGGACTATTCTAAAGTGGCCTTCTATGAGCCCTGATCTAAATCCTATTGAACATCTGTGGAAGGAGCTGAAACACGCTGTCTGGAGAAGGCACCCTTCAAACCTGAGACAACTGGAGCAGTTTGCTCATGAGGAGTGGGCCAAAATACCTGCTGAGAGGTGCAGAAGTGTCACTGACAGTTACAGAAATCGTTTGATTGCAGTGACTGCCTCAAAAGGTTGTGCAACAAAATATTAAGTTAAGGGTACCATCATTTTTGTCCAGGCCTGTTTCATAAGTTTGTTTTGTTTTTTTAAATAATTCTGTTGAACCACAATTCAAAAGCATTGTCTGATTTTCATTGGTTAATTTTCATAGAATTTTTATTACCACTTTTGTCAGATTAAAGTTATTTCTGTGACCATTGTGGATTTTCTTTCATTAACAGAGGGGTACCAACAATTTTGTCCACGTGTGTACCTTTAGTGATTTTTTTTTTTAGATAATTTTTATTACTTTCTTCAAAGTCAGAAGTTTACATACAGTACACTAACATCAGGAAGAGAACTGTGGACCTCTACAAGTCTAGTTCATCCTTGGGTACAATTTCCAGATGTCCGAAGGTGCAACATTCATCTGTTCAAACAATTATATGCAAGGATAAACACCATAGGGATGTGCAGCCATCGTGCTCAAGAAGGATACAGGTTTTGTGTCCCAGAGATCAACGTGTTTTGGTGTGAGATGTGTGTTTCAACCCCAGAACAACAGCAAAAGACCTTGTGAAGATGCTGGCTGAAGCTAGTAAGAGTGTCATTATTCACAGTGAAACAAGTCCTGTACAGACATGGGCTGAAAGGCCACTCAATGAGGCAGAAGCCATTACTCCAAAAGCAACATAAAGAAAAAGCCAGATTACAATTTGCAGATGCACACAGGGACAAAAACCTTAATTTTTGGAGACATGACCTGTGGACTGATGAAACTAAATTTGAAGGGGGCGGCTGTGATGCAGGTGTAGTGTGGTCGACTACTGATCGGAGGGTCAAGGGTTCAATTCTCACTCTGCAGTCTGCATGTCGAAGTGTCCTTGAGTAAGACACTGAACCCCCAGTTGCTCCTGGTAGGTCAGGCCAGCGCCGGTGTATGGCAGCTCTTCCGCCATCAGTGCGTGAATGTGTGTGTGTGTGAATGGGTGGATAGCAGGATCTGTAAAGCGCTTTGGTCATCTAGAGATGAGAAAAAGTGCTATATAAGTGAACGCCATCTACCATTTGAACTATTTGGCCATAATGACCATTGTTAGCTTTGGAGGAAAAAAGGGGAAGCTTGCAAGCCTGAGAACAACATCCCAAATGTGAAGTCGGGAAGTGGCAGCATCATGTTGCGGGGGTGTTTTGCTGCAGAAGGGACTGGTGCACTTCACAAAATGGATTGCATCATGAGGAAAGAACATTATGTGGAAATACTGAAACATTTCAAGACATCACCCAAGAAGTTGAAGCTTGGGTGCAAATGGGTCTTCCAAATGGATAATGACCCTAAGCATACCATCAAATTAGTTACAACATGGCTTAAGGACAACAAAGTCAGTGATTTGGATTGGCCATCACAAAGCCCTGATTTCAATCCCACAGAAAGTCTGAGCAGAGCTAATAATACATGTGTGAGCAAGGTGGCCTACAAACCTGACTCAATTACACCAGTTCTGTCAGGAAGAATGGACCGAAATTCCAGCAAACTATTGTGAGAAGCTGGTGGAAAGATACCCAAAACGTTTGACCCAAGTCATACAGTTTAAAGGCAATGCTACCAAATACTAAGGAAATGTACAGTATGTAAATTTCTGACTTTGAAGAAAGTGGTAAAAAAAAAAAAAAATCTCTCATTATTCTTGCAATTAGCAAACAGAAATAATTTTGGTAATCCTAAATGACCTAAAACAGGAAAAGTTTAATCTGATTTAATTTCAGGTAGTGAGGAAAAAAGGTTCTCTCTCTTTTCATAGTGTATGTAAACTTCTGGTTTCAACTGTGTGTGTGTGTTAAACCTTAAGTTGCTTAATTATAAGACTATTTAAGGGGTCACTGACTGCATTTTTCCCACATGTTGACAGCTCCCACAGGTCTTAAGGAAATGTTTATGACATTGGTCAAATTTGTTTTATTATTGAAGCATCATTGTGAATCATCTTTTGCAGACTTACTCAGGCTGGTTTCTTCATGGCTCTTTAAATTCCTAAGCCGGCACTTAACTCCACTATGCAGTAGCCAATAGGCAGCTCCCTCAAACATGACTAATCCTGTCCACACCCCCATTTTTTTTAGCATCAAATAACTTGTTAAAACAAAAGTGATCCCAGAAATGAGCATTTGGACATATAAATGAGAGTCATAAGAGGATATGAGGATAGAAATCATCTCTGGGAACAATTTATTCCAGTATATTTAGTTTTCAGTTTTGCAAAGTGCGACACTCAATAATGGGGAGCTTATTGTTTTTCTGCAACCAGCCAACAGAGGGCAGGCTGCAGTTTTGGAGAACTGCACAATCTATGGGATTCATTATGTTTTGGAGACTCAAGTGACCATTTGAAGAACTCCAGTTCAAGGCAGTAGACATTTGGCTTCATTTTTGGTCGCTTAGGTTTCCGCTTGGCATCTGTTCAGAAATAATATTGTGTTAATGAAGTGGAGACTTTTGAGTACTCATACCAAATATCACACAATATAGGGTTAAACAAACAAAATGAGTATATAAAGACACTGGGTGAAGACCGATGTTGTCCAGAGGTGTCTCTATAATGAGGAACAATATTATATTCCAATAAATAAATGAAACTATCACAGATTTTGTACACTGCCATCAAGTCTTTATTTGACTGTAAACAAATTCTGAAAAGAGCATCAGATTAGTTCTTGAATGTTGGCGTTAACATGAATAATTTCACTTGCAGTCATAGATAAAACACACAGACACTCCACTACAGAAAAGACCCTCTTAAACAAGTCATCTTCACTTTGCTCTAAAAAAACCTCATTTCTTTGAGTCATTTTCAGCAGTCATGAAAATTAATGCACTGACCATAACTTGAAACTGGCAGATTGTTGTATTGGGAAAGAAGAAAAATGTCCTCAGAAGAAGAGAATTAAATCATCTCACTGGTAACACACTTGTTCTTTTCATAATAAATAAAGATTATAGGACTTTAAAAAAAAGAGAGAATTGTTTAGTTGATCCTGTTTGCAGTGGGTGTAATAAATAAGATGCATCCACTTCGGTTTTCTCTGACCTCAGTTCAGTCCAGGACACCACTTCATCTCGTCTTCCTGTGTGTATACAGTGTTTTCAAAACTGGATAAGGTGCTCTGTGTGTGTGTATGAGTGATACAGTTGTAATGTTTAGTTGCGGTGTATATGTTGTTTTAAATTTTTGGACACGACCAGGCATCCAGAGGTTTATTAGGTTAGTAGCTAATCAGAAATCATTAAATATTTAACAGGTGAAGAACTGCAAAGGAAAAAAAAAACTTAAAAAAATCCCAACAAATACAACTTTTCACAGTTTGCAGCCATAGTGTTAAGCTTGAGTGCAACATAACTTGGTTAAATGACTTCCACTGTACATACACAACAAATATATTTACAATCAAACAAAAATACATACATCTTAAGAAAAAGAAATGCAACCACAATCAGAACCACAGATACGTTATGGGACTAGGAATGCGTGAGTAGCATCTGTGAGAGACGTCACCGACCTTTACTGACTCAACTTATACCATTCTTAATCTGAGCATATTATGCTTTTATGGAATTAGTTTAAAAAAAACATTAGTGTAAATGAAATGTAATCTTCAATGAATCTTAAAATGTAAAAAAAATATTCATGTTATAGTATTGGATGCTTAAACATGACCAATGTTTCAAAGAATGAAAGTCAACAAGTGCAACTACTCTGTTTTTTCTCCACTCTTTGCATTTAATCATGAGGAGACATGGCTCATGAAGTCACAACTGTAACAGAAGCACTTCCAACCTCCAGCTGTTCAAACCTTCAGTTTATAAAGAGCAGCCAATGAGAAGACAGTTTGTCTGGGTGTCCTTCATAGTTGAGAAACGGCAGATAAAGATATCATATTCATAGTTTTTTTAAATATGACGTCACACGGCTGCCAGCCGCTATATTGGTGGCCATGTTGGGAGTGAAGCTGCAGTGGGTAATTCATATTCATTAGAGCTGAAACTTATGTAAATATAGTACACTACTGTACCATAACTGGTTGTACAAACACTGGTGGGAAGGAGAAAGTGTTTTATTATCAATTACCTGCAATTATTTTGAACCAAGGCGAGTCAACTTGAGAACTATCAAGAGAAACAGAGAACTTGGCTTTCTGGTATTAATATTAGTAGAGCTGATGTGGTGCCTTCCTTGTATCCCACCTTGCAGGTGTGCGCCGACCATTATGTAATAGGTTTGTAGAAGTAATTGACTAATAATATTGCTAAAAAGTCTGTGTTGCTCTGTGGACATTTTTACAGATCCATCTGCTCTCTGTTCTGATTATCTCTACTACAGCCTGCAGCACATAAGACACAGAGAAGTAAATACACGTACATTTAACAGGACATATCGTAGCCAACTTAAGTGTAACACTTTCAAGCTACAGGATATTATGAAGATCCAAATCACTGTTAAGCCCTTCAAGCTACAGGATATTATGAAGATCCAAATCACTGTTAAGCCCTCCTTGCCATATTTTTGCGTTTGACTGCAGTCTGTACATCATCTGTCCACACAGGCAAGACGGAAAATGACAGAATAGTAACCCAAGGTTTACTGTTCTGATGCCAAAATGTCAGAACACTGGCTAACTATCCTTTGGCTTTGAGGATTATTACAAGTACCTGGGAGTCTACAAATCAACTGCTTATTGTTAATAATGAGGATAACAATTAGACACCAAGACAGCAATGTCATCTGAAAGCACCTGGACAAGTGAGTGTTAAAGCTAGCATTTAGCTAATGCCAATTCAAATTAGATCACGTATCAAAAAAATTTAGAGCAAAAACAGAGAAAAACAAACAGGAGAAATTAAGTTCATATCAGTAATGAGTTTTCTTCCAACTCTAAGCTCAGTCATGGAGTTCCACAGGGATATGTGTTAGGCCCTACTCTTTTTACTTTATATATGCTTCCGTTAGGCAACATCATTAGAAAGCACTGTATACATTTTCATTGTTATGCAGATTACATACAATTATACCTGTCAATGAAGCCCAATGATTGTAATCAATAAGCCAAGTTAGATGCCTGTCTTAAGGAAATCAAAGCTTGGATGACTTGTAATTTTCTGCTATCAAACCCAGATAAGACTGAAGTCATTCTTGTTGGTCCAAAAAACCTTAGAAATACCTTTTCAAATCAAACTCTTAATTTGGATGCCGCTACTCTGAATAGTTCTGTGAGGAACCTTGGAGTTATTTTTGATCAAGATCTGTTCTTTAATTCACATATTAAATTTGTTTCTAAGACTGTCTTCTATCATCGCCGCAATATTGCCAAGATTAGGAGCATTTTGTCTCTGAATGATGCTGAGAAACTGATCCACACTTTTGTTAGCTCTAGATTAGATTACTGTAACTCTTTATCAGGTTGTCCTAAAATATCTTTAAAAAGTCTTCAGTTGATCCAAAACGCTGCTGCAAGAGTTTAAACTCGTTCTAGAAAGAGAGATCACATCTCTCCAGTTCTGGCCTCCCTTCATTGGCTTCCCATAGAGTTTAGAATTAAGTTTAAAATCCTTCTTCTCACTTACAAAGCTCTTAATAATCAGGCCCCCTTTTATATAAAAGATCTGATATTACCCTATCATCCTAACAGAGCACTACGCTCCCAAAATGCTGGATTACTTGTAATACCTAGAATCCCCAAAAGTACAATGGGAGGCAGAGCCTTCTGCTATCAAGCTCCTTTCCTGTGGAACTAGTTACCAGTCTTGGGTTTGGGGGTCAGACTCGATCTCTGTTTTTAAGAATAGGGTAAAAACCTTCCTCTTCAATATAGCCTACGATTAGGGAGGGATCTTGTGTCTCTTAACCTCCCCCCCACCCCCCGTTTTGCTGTTAATAGATTTAGACCGCCAGGTGACCTCCAATATTGTACTTGGCTTCTCTCCATTAATGTTTGCTCTCTTTATGTCTGTTCTTTTCATCTTCTCTATCCGTCGCAGCAGATGACTGCCCCTCCCTGAGCCTGGTTCTGCTAGAGGTTTCTTCCTGTTAAATGGGGGTTTTAACTCTCCACCGTTGCTAAGTGCTTGCTCACAGGGGATTGTCTGATTGCTGGGGTCTGCAACTGTGGGGTTTTCCCTACATTTGAAAGTGCTATGAAATGACTGTTGTTGTGATATGGCACTATATAAATAAAGCTGAATTAAATTAAGAAGTTGAGGGCTCTGTGAATAATTTATGGGCTGATACAGTGAATATAAAAAGTCTACACACCCCTGTTCAAATGCCAGGTTTTTGTGATATAAAAAAACGAGACCAAGATAAATCATTTCAAAACTTTTTCCACCATTAATGTCCTGTATAACCCAATTGAAAAACAAACTGAAATCTTTTAAGTGGAAAAATAAAAAATAAAAAAACTTACAGTAACCTGGTGCATAAATATGCACACCCTTAAACTAATACTTTGTTGCAACACCTTTGGCTTTTATTACAGCACTCAGTCTTTTTGGGTAGGAGTCAATCAACGTAGCACATCTTGATGTGGCAATATTTCTTTGCAAAAATGCTCCACATCTGTCAGATTGTGAGGGCATCTCCTGTGCACAGCCCTCTTCAGATCACCCACAGATGTTCGATCAAATTCAGGTCTGGACTGTGGCTGGGACATTCCTAAACCTTAATCTTCCTCTGGTGAAGCCATTCTTTCATTGATTTGGATGTGTGCTTTGGGTCATTGTGCTGAATGATGAAGTTCCTCTTCATCTTCAAATTTTCTAGCAGAAGCCTGAAGGTTTTGTACCAACACTGACTGGTATTTGGATCTGTTCATAATTGCCTCCACCTTGACTAAGGCCCCAGTTCCAGCTGAAGAAAAACAGCCCCAAAGCATGATGCTGCCACCACCATGCTTCACTGTAGGTATGGTGTTCCTTTGGTGATGAGAGGTATTGTGTTTGTGCCAAATACACCTTTTGGAATTATGGCCAAAAAGTTCAACCTTAGTTTCAATGGACCATAACACACTTTCCCACATGTGTTTGGGAGATTTCAAATGTGTTTTTGCAAAATGTAGCCAGGCTTGGATGTTTTTCTTTTAAAGATCAGGCTTCCATCTTGCCATCCTAGACGGGAGATTGTTGTTACACGTACTAATATATACATTTTTTTTTTTTTTTGCTGGTCATTAACATCTCTTTGTTCTCTCCCATAGATTGAGTCCTCATCGTGCTGTTTGCTCTCTACATGTCTGTTCTTTTCATTTTCTCTATCCCCTCACCCCCCAGCCAGTCGCAGCAGATGACTGCCCCTCCCTGAGCCTGGTTCTGCTGGAGGTTTCTTCCTGTTAAAAGGGGAGTTTTTCCCTCTCCACCATCGCCAAGCGCTTGCTCACAGGGGATCGCCTGATTGCTGAGGTCTTTCTGCAATTGTGGGGGTTTCCCCTACAGTTGAAAGTGCTATGAGACGACTGTTGTTGTGAAATGGCACTATATAAATAAAGCTGAATTGAACTAAACAGCCAGTACTTGTCAGAAATTCCTGCAGCTCCTTCAATGTTGCTATCGGCCTCTTGGCAGCCTCCCTGACCAGTTTTCTTCTCGTCTTTTCATCAATTTTGGAGGGATGTCGAGTTCTTGGTAATGTCACTGTTGTACCATATTTTCTCCATTTGATGACTGTCTTCACTGTGTTCCATGGTATATTAAATGCCTTGGAAAATTCTTTTGTATCCTTCTCCTGACTGATACCTTTGAACAATGCGATCCCTCTGATGCTCTGGAAGCTCTCTGTGGACCATGGCTTGTGCTGTAAGATGTGACCACAAAAATGTCAGGAAAAGCCTACTAGAAGAGCTAAACTTTGTTTGGGGTTAATCAGAGGCACTTTAAATGGTGGCAGGTGTGTGCTGACTCTCATTTAACGTGAGTTTGAATGTGATTGGTTAATTCTGAACACAGCCACATTCCCAGTTATAAAAGGGTGTGCATATTTATGCAAGCAGGTTATTGTAAGTTTTCTATTTTTCCCCCTTAAAAGATTTCAGTTTGTTTTTCAATTGGGTTGTACAGGTTATAGGTCACATTAATTGTGGAAAAAGTTTTGAAATTATTTATCTTGGTCTCATTTTTTACATCACAAAAACCTGGAATTTGAACAGGAGTGTGTAGACTCATTAGATCCACTGTATATGCATGATTAGAGAATATTTTACTGTTTTTAAAAATATAGCTCTGGTTTTCAAAGTGACACTCCGCCAAAAATCAAGTTTTTTTTTCCCCTGGTAACATGTCTGTAACATGATTTTTGTGACTTACAAGACATATCAACAGCAAAATCAGTCCCAAGTCTGTCTTTTTCACCTGTCAATTTCCAGTAAAGCAACCCCCCCTCCCCCCGAGACGAGTTTGGACAGAGCGTTTCTAGCTACGTAAGCATTCTTGCTTAGCCTGATTGGTTATAACATAAACCAATCGGGCTAAGCACTGGGCATGGCTACAGACCTGAGTTCACTACCTCAGGGGAAGAGAGAGGAGCCGAAGAGCAGCAGGAGCTTTTCCTAGTTGAAAATATGGCAGATTATACAGTATGTGTTCAGTTTTTGACTGTGTGAGCAAGAAATCCTCTACTTTTAAATTACATGTCTTACCCACAGACATGAAAATACGACAGCAATGATTAATTTTATTTGGAAAAACCTCAGTGCCCCTGCTAAAATACCGGAGAGAGGACACAGGTTTGCAACCTGCATTTTACTCTGCATGCCGGGGGAGATGGCTGTGGAGGAGGTCTTTAGCCCTGGGGTGCGTGGCACAATGGCTGGGGTGAGCTGGTGAGGCTGCGTGCGCTGCAGTCATAATTCCACGGTGGGGACACCGGACCCAAGTGGGACTGCTAACAGCCAGCTTGTTTCGCTGGTGGACAGGGCACTGCACCCGCCGGCTCGCCTCCTTCGAATGAGCCGGGGAGATACTTGACGTGTGGGCAACCGTGGGCAACCAGAGGCCAGCGGGGAGCCCTTCAGCCTCTACGTGAGGCTGGGTAGTGACTCTCCACTCCAGTGACAATGATCCTTCTGCAGGTTCACCTACAGCCTCTACTTCCTCAAGGTGGATCGCTTTCTCGGAGCCTAATGTCCTCTTTTTTCCGCTACTGGTAGGCGGGAGTATGGGTAGAGCTAATTAGAATATTCATAGAGCCACACATACTGAAGTAAGTATAAGATGTAAAAATTCTTTCCAAGCAATTCTAAGGCAATGAAAGTCTTTCTGTGTATAAAAAGCCACAATATAATATTTTGGGCAATACACATTTGTTTCTGAGGTGGTTTTAGAGCCGCCGAAGTGTGTCTTTAAAATGTGGTGACTAGCTTACAGGAGCATGAGTTTCATTTTAATTTGATGTTCTTCTCAGTTTTTACATGTTTAACATTTAAAAAAAAACACAACAGGTGGTAATCCTGTGATAATGAAGGACACCATTGAGGTGTGCACAAAAGCCGAGGAGAAGGTGATGAAGATCAGGAGTCATTTGAGAGTAACATGGTCGCCATGAATTTCCAAGCCAACCTGATTCCAGGCATGGATCTAAATGCTTTGGGTTTGTTCCCCAGTGGAACACAAGGAATGAGTCCTTCTGTGTCAAGTCTGTCACCTCCCGGACCCTACAGCGGATGCTCCTCATATGGAGGGCAGCCCAAGTCAGAGACCGTTCAACTGCTCATTCCTGCACTCACAGTGGGAGCAATCATCAGAAAATAGCATCAACACATCAAACAGCTCTCACACTTGTCAGGAGCTTCAATCAAGATTGCCACTGCAGAATCGATGGATGCCAAACAGAATATGGTCATCACTGTTGGACCACCTGAGGCATAGTTTAAGGCCCAGTGTCGTATCTTTAGCAAGCTGAAAGTAGATCATTTCTTCTTTCAGCTTGCTAAAGAAGAAATTGCAACACATCATCAGTAGGGTAAAACTAACCTGTCTTACAATGATCTAATCCCAGCTCATGTTCCCTAGTTTGAACTCCTCAAAGTCCTCGGCCAGGGCTCATTTGGCAAGGCCCCATTTTTATAGCCTGCAAGTATTTTGTGTAAAGCTTTACAAAATATTTGCAAGTGAACAATCCGTTTTTTCCCCCCTACTTTTTCATCCAAAAAAAAAATCCACTGTTTTGTTTACCTTGGCTACAGGCACACAAAGGTTGTTGATTTCACACACTGCCGTGTCTCAGACCCAGCCGCTTACAAACTGGCTGTAAGCTTCTAGACCTCTGTAGAATCTTAGTTGTTTAATAATAATTATTTGTTTATATAGTGCCACATCATAACAAGAGTTGTCATGTCTGGATGGGTGATGCTGGTCCACTTCTCTGCATCTTTTGACCAGTTTTGCTTTGCAATGAGAAGGGGGCCTGCTTCCCAATTAAAACTAATTTGTCATCATACCGCTGTTTGCTATCATTATCAAGAGTTTCAGAATACATTTTGGATTCTTCCACCTTTTTTTTGCTTTATTTTGCTCCTGTGATTATCCCCAACATGGCCACCAATATTCTTTGACCCCACGGGAAGTCACGTGATCGAAAACTATGAATACTGTACATATTATTAAAACTGTAGCAATATCACATTTTCCAGTTATCGTTATCAACCCTACTTGAAAACACCATGTAACTTTTAGACTCAATTCCCAAGCCCAGCTACTGCTGCAGTTTCTTTTGTTTGACACCAAGGATAATTCTAAGATATGTCTTCACATTTGTCTGACTTTGAATTCGTGTAACTGTTCAACAATAAAAATCACATGCCAAATCAACACAAAGGATCCGCATGTCACAGGGAACATAGTCCGATCTCTTGAGTACAGGAAATTCCACAGATGTACCGCAAATCGTGCTCACTGTCCCTTGGGTATGATTGAATTAAACCGTAAAAAAGTGAGAAATGTCTGAAGGATACAATGGCGTCACTTTAATGGGCTGATGTAGGCAGTACAGCTGGGCATTTCACGTCTGAAAAAGGTTATGAGGCTGCCATAAGGCCTGGTACAATGATTGTGTTCAACTGTTCATCATGCAAAGCATCTTTGTAAGAGTCCAAAAACAAAAAAATACGAGGCTACAAAACATAACAGGTCCATGTTAAAGCTAGTAGAGCGGTGAATGCTGACAAAGGCCGTGATTTTGGGGTTTCATTAGGGATTGTAAAAGGTAGCAAAGCAATTTTTAAGGTCACATACAGTTGTTTTATTTTTTCGCAAACAGTTGCAAATGTTCGCAAAATATTTGTAAGCGTTTACAAACAGCTGCGACACGTGTTGATAGGGCTGTGCGATATGACAAAAATTTCATATCACGATGTAAGTCATCTTATATCACGATAACGATATACTGTATATCACAATACACATTTTCTGTAAATTCTAGTTTAGATTATCACATAAAAAGGACCATTGCTTTTTTTTTTTTACATGCACCTGTTTGTTTCCCTCATAAGTTTGCAGTGCTGTTGTAAAATAGTTTTTTTAATGTGCTTTTGAGACTTGATTGTCAAATTTCAGCTTTTTCTTCTAAATCATATCATATGAATAAAATGTAAACATCAATAAGTTAAATATTTCCTGAGCCAGAGGAGAAAGAACAGCAAAACAAGCAAACAAAAAACATGACAAAAAAATGTCTGAAAATGAGAAAATTACCCATTACTGCTATCTACAGATATAAATCAGCTGTAAGTTTAACCTCTTGCACTCCGGGATACCGCGGGTGGTCACGTCTCTGCGTCCTAGCGCGCCCTCGTGCGCACTAGGACGCACACTGTGCGTCTCAGAGCGCACTGAAAAAAAAAAGCTGCATTTCCGTTCTTCCACTACAGACACAGCCGCAAACAGAAAGCCAAAGGAGTGCTTTGATTGTTTTAGATTTGATTGACCTCTTATCCGACTAATAAGAGCCCTGAATTGGGTTTCTGAAACCTTGAAGAACCAATGACTGAAAACCTAGCAAGAAGGACCCGCCTACCAACGGTTGCAAATACAGCGAGCCAATTGAAGCAGAGAAGTTCGACGATTGAAAGCGTGCGTCCCGTGCGTAAAATCTGTTGTGTAAGCCGCTGGGTGACACACACGCGTTCGCCAGTCTTTTTTTCTTACTACTGTTCTTATTTGTTTTGAAAAATCGTTCGCCAAAACCGCAATCATGGAAGCGCAAAACCGCAATAATGGAATCATGGTTTGACCGGGTCGTGTGACCAGAACCACGAGTCGTATCAAGCAGACCAGCGTCATGCTCGTCTGACAATAAGGAAGAGAAGTTCGCCAGTGACACTGCTGTTGTGGACAGGTAAGTGTTATAAGCTAAATTATTCTTTATCCCTGAAAATTGTAATCAAAATGACTTTTGACGGATCGGTAAATTACAACTGTGCGTCATCGCCGCGTCCGGACCGTGAACGGTTCCCCCCCTCCCCCCCACACCGCTACTCTTCTGTAGCGGATTGCAGATATATTGCAGATATTTTAATACAACTGTGTGTAGTAGACCGCGGCATGTGCCGCGGTCCGTCATGTGGCGATGGACAATGTCTGTCCTCTGTAGCAGGGGGGGGGGGGACTTGTTATCCTCTACATTACAGATATTTTAGTATAATTTTTATTGCACTGTAGGTTATTTTTTCTTGTAAAAAAAAAAAGCCACACATTTTTTATGTGGCATGTTTCTTTGTGTGTGGGGGCTTGTTTGTTCATTCATTCATTCATGAATGAATAAACAACCCCCCCCCACACACACAGCCCTGAGTGTCACCTTTCATTAGAGCCCAAGATCAAGCTTCTATATTGAATCATTCAAAAGTTACAGACGTTTTTCCAAACTGTGCCATTTGGCACAATTTGGCACAGTTCAAAAACGCCTGGGAACTACCTGAGGAAAAAGCTGTGTAATATATTGATTTTTTGTGGTATTGTTACAAAATTTGGACCTCAGCTGGATAACACTTGGTTCTACATTTCTGTTGCATTTTCCAGCCCGGATCTGACAGCTGTGTGTTATTTGCAAGCATTTGTATCCAAAAAAACACCCAGGCAAACTTTATTTTCTTCAAGTTCAGTATGTTTAGATGACTGTTACTCAGTGGCAGGAGCACTTAGAGATTATGACTGTTTTGCCAAAAAATTCAAAGTGTTTTCTTTTAAATGAGACCAACCCCATGAAGATGCTGCAAAGGGTTGAAGAACAGCTTTTGATTTACTTTGGGTACGTTATTTTTAGGAGTTTTTAGGGAAATTGACCAGAGTGCAAGGGGTTAAATCAATGGAAATTTAAATGTGGGTTAGAGCCTGCAGCCTGCCATTCTGGCCTGATTTAACCTGGTTGTTTCTTCGTAAAATATTTCAGATTGGTCATGATCTGAAAATCACAAACACAAAAGGTAATGTAATAAAATATATCTGATGACTTTAACTTTATTCATTATTGCTACTTGACTAATTCAAATTATTAGAAATCAAATAAATTACATTAAGAGCCAACTTGCTCCTCCAACCCGTTTTAATTTATTTATTATTTATTTATTTTGTGTATATGTGCCACCATCATGCACTTTTGCAGCTTTAATAAATTTTTTTCAGACAAAACTAAGAAACTCTGCAGTAATTTAAAACAAAGAAACAATGGTCTGATACACTATAACGTTTCCAGTTAGCACAACTTAGCATCATTTAGCATTTGCTGTTTTGTAATTAGACATGGTGTTAACGTTACCTCCTATTAAAACGAGGTTAGTGGACTATCCTCTCTGATGCAGCACGATGGGAAACAGCCCTACATCCCTGGCAAACAGGAGTAGCAGCTATTTGACCAAACCGGTAGTTTGGAGTTAGCAACCACTGGACAGCCTAGCCACCCACCACACACCTGTTCCGCTGCACACACTGCGGGGGAGAGACGGGGCGTTGACAAGTAGTGAGTGAGGAGCTTTGTTCAAGAAATGGGAGTATGTGCATTCTAAATCACAATATAAACGACTGAGTATTCTATGAAACAATAGATGTTTTTATATCGTCATCCAATATACATCATCATATCGCACAACCCTACGTGTCAATCAAGTTTTTTTTGGTTCGTCAAGTACTGAACACTCACAACTGTTAAAGAAGCTATACAAACCCTCAGAATCTACATGCTGGGGAGGATCTGCTCACTCTTTTTATAGGGTTGGGGCCAAGATTCATCTGTCATTTGCCAGGTAATCTACCTGGAGTTCACAAAAGGTCCCAAACATTCCAAAACAATGGCAAACAGTTGCTCACTGTCGCAAAACACTGTAGTTAACATTTGCAGTTGCCAATGTTCACCAACTGTCTTTCACAAACGTTTGCACGAATGGTGCCAACTGCAGATAAACGTTACTAAAGCTGCTTTCAAACTACCATTGCCAAGTCACAGGTGCGGGTCCATTAACATAAATTAACACCAACAACCCTGCATGCCTTTTTTCAGACTTCAAGGAGACACGGGTCTGATCTCCCACAGAAAAGAGTGTATTTCTCCGGGATATCAAGTTTCATGTTCTCACATCACTGAAGTCACACCAATGCCTCGGTCAACCCGGAAGCTAATGATGCCAGGCATGATTTGTTGAGAGTCACTGGCATTTTGACAAGTCTTAATTTTGCCGCCCTGTGTCAAACTGAGTGGTGGATATAGGAATACACGACCAATCTATATAGTTCATAGGTTGCTGCTCTTGTCCACCCCCCCCCCCACAATATCCAAACTGAAAAGCTTTCATATTTACAGTAAGTACCACTGTGTGTGTGTGTGTGTGTGTGCGCGCACGCAAGTCTGCACTTTTATTTGGCGGGAATGTGTTTGTGTATTACATTTCGTGTCCAGCGCCACACAAAGGGGGATACGTTTTATTTTGGAGGGGGGTCACGGAAAAAAAAAAATAGGAGAAGAGGATAAGTTAATGCGAAGTGAACCGGGATGTACAAACGAGCACAGAGTGGAGCTGAACAGGGAGACTGCCCCTCACCGAACAAGGACAGGCTGGTATCGGCTCCACAGCAGTCGGGGACAGTCAGATTTGCTGGAGGCTCTGTGGGAGTGACTGAAAAAATGCTCTTAAAGTGACACTCTGCCAAAAACTGAGTTTTTTCCCCACCTTGTTAACATGTCTAACATGTTTTTTTATAACTTACAAGACATATCAAGAACAAAATTGTTCAAATGTCTCATAAGTT
Organism: Pholidichthys leucotaenia; assembly: GCA_020510985.1. Taxonomy (NCBI): domain Eukaryota; kingdom Metazoa; phylum Chordata; class Actinopteri; order Cichliformes; family Pholidichthyidae; genus Pholidichthys; species Pholidichthys leucotaenia. Next base: position 195,169,792 of record CM035846.1, on the reverse strand, counting down.
TTTTTGCTGTGAAGTTCCACTTAAGTCTCGCCCCTTGCCAAAAGGCGAGTTAAGATGGAATGTTTTTGGTGATGTAACTACTCGTGGTGCTGGCACGTGGGTAGTGTTGAGCCAATCAGGACACTCTGGCCTAACTAACGTTATCCTCCAGGCTTTGAAAACTTGACCCAAATTAAGATGCGTTTTACCATTAACCTGCTTTTAAGGACCGATGCAGTTTCAGTCATGATCCTGGGCCACCATGCATACAACTGGGTACGTCCTTCAACCGGTAAGTCTTTTTTTTAATCACAGGATTTATTCTGATAACGTAGTGCTCGCTACTATTAGCCTTGTGGTATGTGGTGGAGCCTAGTAATCACCGATTCTGGCTTTTTTTTGTGTGTGTGTGTGAAAAGATTCTGACATGAAACTAAGACAACAAAAGGTTTTTTGTAGAAAAAAGGGCATAAACTACCATTTTAGACAATGTAGATGTGTTTTTCGAGGGGATTTATATCCATCAGAGTACATCTTTAAAAGAAACCTCTCCCTCTCAGCCGTTGTGCTGTGAGGTGGGCAACAACCCATGTCGATTGCAGTCATTTAGCTCACATCAAGTAGTGCAGTAACCTATTCAGACAACAGAGGAAGCCCATATTGTACTGGATTTGCCTAGATTGCTGGGGTAGTTTGAAATGGGCTTAGATGTTGCTAATGACAGAGGTGAACCCTCATTTTCACTAACACTAGTCAGAAAAGTTGCCAAATCCAAAAATTGTAACATTTGTTGGCATTCACCGCTCCATGAGATACTAGCTAAAGGCTCCACTGACAGCCAGTACAACCTCAGTACTAGCCTTTGTTTTCAATGATTTAAAAAAGTACAAGACAGACCTGAAACATTATTGATCCCAAAATGATCTATAAATACAAGCAAAAGTTAACAAAGCCTTGTTTGTGCTCCACCTTCACTCTGCACATCCATAGTGTGTGTACCCTTTGTATAGGGCCGGTGTGCATGCGGCTGTATATATACTTCATTTATTGCACCTACTTGGCCAAGCGTTTGATGCATGCACATAACCATCATTTGTAGTTTCACCCCAGCTATAGGCAGTGCAAATGCAAAGACAAACCAGTCAGTTCAAAGAAGAGAAAAACAAGCCATGTGCATTTTAGCTACAATAACGACCGCACAAAGCAGCGGAAAGAAACTCTTACTACTTTTACCTCTAATCAGCTTTATCACACTCTAGTCTCGTTTTACCATGTTTCTTTTTAATTTGTCATATGCTGTGTCGGTAATGCCACTTCTTGAATGGGAGGTTGGATCTTGCGCATGCGTAGTCAATGTGCCCAGGCAACATGGTCACAAAATTTGGCCTGCATGCGCTTAGCTGCGGAGGCTAGTGGACTGGAGAAGCTGATGTAATTTATGTCACACAAGCCTCTTGCTTCAGCAGACAAGCAGAGTGGAGCTGGAGCAAAAACCCAGCTTAAGGTGTCATATCAGTTACTGATATATTTGAAATCTGATGCACTTAGACCCATATAAGATGATAGGTTTGCTATTTTATTGTGGTGTTTAAATTTTAGCACAAACTGTTGCGAATTCAGCTCCTTTTATCTCCCCGTAACAGAACTTTTTAAGCGTGAAAATGCGGATCCAAGAACAAAAAGCAGCATTTAAACTACCTCACTACATTGAGAGGGCTTTGAGAATGTAAGAAGGCAGATATAATAATGTTTATCCCTACACTTTTGGTGGAGTTGATTTTTTTTTTCTCCTTTCTGTTCAGTTTTTCCCCCCATTGGACAGAGGACCTAAGCACATCAAAGTACACTTGGTAATAAATAAGAAAACAAATGCCAAACTTTGTCAGCGAGGATGTACTGACTGGACATAACATTCAGGGATTCATTTACTGAATATGTACGGTAAGAATGACACATTTTGGCTACAATTTGATGGAGCTTTATATGTGTTAACGTGCTTATCAAACAAAAAAGGAAACAAAAAAACCCTACAAAAAATCTTTCCTTCAGTTAAAGGACAGCCGTGTGGAGAAGATCGGTCTTTGAAGAGAGGCTGGTATGCCTTTGACAAACTGCTCTCTCCCTCTCATATATATTATATATAAGAGCATCTCGCTTTTGTTGGGTGATGTATGCATTAATGTTGTTGTGTATGTGTGTGCGTTTGTGTGTGTTGAATCACTCTATCACACCTCTTTTTTTTAAGGCTTTCAAGCTGCTTTGGATCAAAGTCAGTCCCAGGGGATAATTCAGCATAACAACCGAGTTCAGAAACATCATAAACCACCTCCGCATACATGCTGACAGTATTTTTTTTGGGACATATCGACACTTACTAGATTCCCAACAGGAGGCCGATGTCCTCCAGCCACTCATCTTCCACTGGCGATTGATTTGTTAGCGCTGTCTGGCTTTTGTTTCATGGATTTAAAAAAAAAAAAAAAAGTTTAAAATGCTAGATCAAATGTCAAATTAGTTATTAAAAGGGAAAGTCTTCCAAAAAAACAGAAATAATAAAAAGGGGAACAACATTCACATCTAAGCTGTTGTCTCAAAAGTTGCCAGAGTGCAGCAGATGTGCCAGAGATTGAAGCCAAAACAGGAAAGGGGTGAGGAGGAAAAAGAAAAAGGTTAAAAATGTTAAAAAGAATTCCACACTGGCCATGAGATTAGAATAGATAAACAGTACATTAGGCTATACGTGCTGTCATAATTACCAATAGATATATAGCAGTCGCAGCCACCACCATCCAGTCTTAGAAACACATTGGACTAAAAGGGAAGGGACTGGAGGGGAAGAGCTTTTTCTCTCTGGAGCTGATTTCAAATAAATAATTTGTTTTTGTTCATTTTTCTTTTTCTTTTTTTTTTTCTTTAAAGCCATTTTTTGTCCTGCCTGACCAGTCGGAGAAAGCGTTAACGGCGAGTGAGAGAAGGTTCGGGCCTCTATGTGAAGTTCTGGAGAGGCTGGCTGACCCTCATACAGGCCCAGTAGAAGGCGCGGGCCAGAGTGATGACAACCAGGAGCAGCAGCACGGCCCAGGAGGCGTAGATTCCCTGGTAGGTCTGAGCCTTCACCCACGTTCCAGCCTGCAGGGGGACAACAGCTTTAGGAATCAATTCTCTTAAAAAGGAACCATAAGCACATTCAAGTGTGTTGTGTTGATTATGATGAGACAGCTTATCCAATCAAAATGAATTGAAAGAAAAAGATTTTTCCATAAAAAGCCAATCAGTATCTCTCATCTAAACCAACTCAGAATCAGCTGATTTTTAAACAGTAACTTTGAATTTAGCCAAGCCAAATGTTTACCTAGATTCTTTTTTCTGACTTATGCACGTATCTACCAATCCATGTTTTGTCGGAAGGCACTGCATCAGGGATGCTTTGCAGTGCGGGGATCGGCGTAGCCAGGTGGTGAGACAGGAACTAAATGACATTGTGGAGAACCAACAGTCAAAGAGCTCTGATCCCCGGGGTAAAGACACTCATTTGTCCTGCTGCTGAGATCACAAAGGCTACACCTGACCGGTCGATGGACCAGGCCGTGGGTGGTCTTCCACATACTGAAGCTTCTGGACAACATGGTGGATTAAACGTCTGTCTATCGTGAAAACTAACCAGTGAAAAGTGTTTCTTACACTTCCTCTGAGAAATAGTAGGTGCATTTAATGAATCTGTCATTATTTGACATCAAAAACCACTTGTTTAAACATTCAGGATGACATTACTTCAGCTGACGCATGTTGGGTGCCCAGACTTCATTTGCATAAAGTTAAAAAATTTCAACCTTATGCAAATGAGAGCCACTGTTGACACACTGCAGCCCGAATCTCACACCAGAGCCAAATGCTTGGCGTTTCACACAGACACTGAATAGGAAGCGGAAAAATAGCCAATCCAGAGGACGCATGTACTGTATGACTATTTGTTTGTGTGTTTTTGTGACCCGCTGAGGGACTACAGATGCAAACTGGCGGTATTGCTACATCTGGCATACTTACATTTTTATTAATGTTCATTAGTATGTAATGTCCCTTTCAAATAAGCATTAAACTTAAACATATTTCAAATAACAGAAATAAGCTAATATACCTGGTTGGCTCTTTTCAACCTTACAATGGTGATAAGACCCTTGAAAGATTCCTCAAGTGCATCGTCATGAAACAAATAAAACTTCCAGGTTATCAGTGTTGTTACTCTACACCATAGATATTAACAATTATACTGTATATCCCCTGATCTTTATGCAGAAATTTGAGTACACAGTGAAACGGTTTGGCATACAAATTTAATTTTGGTTTCAGACTGAAACACCTAGACTAAGTGTGTAATAAATAACGTGTACTGACGTCACCGGCACAATGAATTGTGGGATAGATCCTCCCTGTTGGGAGAGTAGGCTGTGCAGCACCTGCAGCATGTAGCAGAACAGACGGAGGAGTAGGTACTGAAGTGTTTTTTTCCTTCTTTTGCTGACAGTTCTGTTCTTCCTAAAATCAAAAGGATTCAGTATTGTGTTGTGGCTACAGTAGCAGCTCCCATGGCGAGTGCACAAAAAAGAAATTAACTAACAGAATGTCACTCTACCATTTCTGTGCTTGGAAGCAAAGAGAGGGAGAACAGATGAGCTAGCTAACAAGGAGACATCAGATGGCCTGGGTGTCTGCAGTAAGATGCAAAAAAATCATCTTGACAACATCTCAGAATCGATAAGAGCGTGCTCTCTACATTTCCACTCAGGTATATTCTCATTTCAAATCACGCTATAATATAAATACACCTGCTCTGGATAGCCAACGAGCTAACTAGCTGATTGTAACTGTCTGTGCTGCATGTACAGGTGTGATTATTACACCAGTGCTCCCTGTGCATCAGACCCTTTGATTTAAGACTTTTACAGTTGATCTGCTCACAGCTACTACAGCTGGTGCTTTATGTTCTACACAAGCATGGCTACAGGCGCCACTGCACTTTATCATGGGGATCACTTAGTATAAATGGCAGTCTCCACTTCCTCTTCACTTTATGGCAATAAATGTATTATTTAACATGATGTTTTATACAGGATTAAATAGTTTGATATAAATTATTGCATTATGTTTAAGTTATCATAGGGTTGTCTTCATGTAATTATATTTTAAATGTAACGTGATTACATGTTAAAAGTATTAATCGTAAAACGTTTTGTTACTCTTTTTGTGTTTGGAGGCAAAGCAGCATATGAAATGCAGACCACACATCCAGACTGACTGTCAGTGGGGCCATCACAGATAGACCCCACACCTTCAGTCCAGGACACAGAGATGTGCCGTACCATCCATTCATCCATTTTCTACTGCTTTTCCAGAATTCCAGGTTGCAGAGGTAGCAGCTCAAGCAAGAATCAATCAATCAATCAAACTTTATGTGTATAGCACTTTTAAAACATTAGATGCTGCGCAAAGTGCTTTACATAGATAAAAACAACAGACACATTTAATTACATATTTTACATGATACAGCCCCACCCCTTCCAACCCTTCCATAAACATACCCACAAACACAACACACAGGCACATACATCACCCCCCATTTCTTTTCCACAAATATAAAATAAAGGAGACATTGCTCAGCACCAAGGCACCACGTGAAGAAGCAACCATCCTGACGAAACACTGGAGCTAAAACACATAAATACAAAATAAAACTGAGAACACAAAGAGCAAAGGGAACTAAAGACCCATACTTAGAAACTGAGCTAAGAACACATCAAAATAAGAAAATTGAAAAGCAAATGGAGCTAAGAAGAATGTAAAAACAATGGAACATAAATGATTACTTCAATAATAGTTAAACTGCTTGTTAAAAGCCAAAATTTAAAAATGTACAAAAAGAACTAAGAACATAAAAACAGGAACTAAAAACCCATACTTAAAAAACCCCGAAAAACCTGAACTAAACACATCAATAAGAAGATGAGAAAATCTAAGAACAAATGGTGCCAAAAAGAACATAAAACAATGGAACACAAATGACTACTTCAGTAATAGTTAAACAGGTTTATTAAAAGCCAAATTAAAAAGGTGGGTCTTGAGCATGTTCTTAAAAACATCTATTGACTCTGCAGCCCTGAGGCTCTCCAGCAGGCTGTTCCACAGACAAGGACCATAATAATGAAAGGAAGCTTCACCAAAGGTCTTGGTCTTGACTTTGGGAACCATTAAAAGGCCAGTACCAGAGGACCTCAGGGTTCGCGAGGTCTCATAAGATAAGAACAGCTCAGATAGATAAGAAGGCCCAAGACCACTGAGGCATTTAAAAACTACTAAGAGAACCTTAAAATCGATCCTAAAATACACAGGAGGCCAATGCAGCGATTCTAAAACTGGTGTAATATGCACCTGCCCCCTGGTCCTCGTTAACACTCATGCTGCTGAATTTTGGAGCAGTTGGAGATATGATATTCTTTTTTGAGGAAGACCAGAGAGCAGGGCATTACAATAGTCTATACGAACTAGTAATAAAAGCTTGCATCAAGACCTCCGTGCTGGCAAGAGAGAGAAAAGGGCGGACGCTGGCTATATTCCTAAGATGGTAAAATCCGATTTTTGTTACATTTTTAATGTGTGAAATAAAATTAAAAGTCAAGAGTCTAAAAGAATGCCCAGGTTCTTGACACAATGTGTAGGTTTTAGACCTAGCAATTTTGGTAGACGTTTCTCTCTCTTGTCTTCAGGACCAATGATTAAAACTTCTGTTTTGCCCTGGTTGAGCTGTAGGAAGTTCTCTGCCATCCATGACTTTATATCTAAAATACAGTTCAAAAGGGCATTAATTGGTTTTGTGTCATCAGGAGACGTGGCAATGTACAGTTGAGTATCATCAGCATAGCTATGAAAATTGATGCCATGTCTCCTGATAACATCCCCAAGTGGTAACATATAAAGATTAAAAAGAATTGGCCCTAAAATTGAACCTTGGGGTACCCCACAGTTGATTTCATGGATTGCCGAAGAATGTGTATCCATACTTACAAAATAGCGGCAATCTGTGAGATAGGAATGAAACCATTCAAGAACAGTACCTGAGAGGCCCAATAGGTGTTTGAGTCTGCGTAATAAAATGTGGTGATCTACTGTATCAAAGGCAGTGCTGCGATCCAGCAGCACCAGGACTGACAGTTTGTGGGAGTCCATGTTACACCTGATATCATTAACGATTTTTAAGAGGGCTGTCTCGTACTGTGGTTTGTCCTAAACCCAGACTGAAATTTCTCAAGAATGTTGTGGTCCATAAGAAAATTGTTTAACTGGATAAAAACAATTTTTTTCTAAAACTTTACTTAAAAACGGTAAGTTGGATACAGGTTGATAGTTACTGAGGATATCAGGATCTAAATTACTCGTCTTCAAAAGGGGCTTCACCACAGCCGTTTTAAAGGCAGTGGGGAAAACACCAGTCAAACACCTTCATGTAAAAACTGCATTTTGTGTTTACTTGTGCTATCTTTGTCTAATATTTAAATTTGTTTGATGATCTGAAACATTTAAGTGTGACAAAACATACAAAAAAAAAGAAATCAGGAAGGGGGCAAACACTTTTTCACACCACTGTATATACACTACTCACAAAAAGTTAGGGATATTTGGCTTTTGGGTTAAATTTCAGGATGCACCTAAAATGCACTATAACCTTTACAAGTGAACGAAATTTGACCTTCTCCAACCTTTTGCATTCACACGTCCAACTGTTCAATGTTTCATTACTTTCTGCATAACTTACATCCTGAAGGATTTCATCAGCTCCCGGGAACTGGATTTCTTTTTCATTACGGAGACCTGGCAGACTGTGGGTGAATTCTCTGCTCTGTCCGAAGTTCATGTCCCAGGTTACTGTTATTTTAATTTCCCGCGGACATCAGGACGAGGAGGAGGAACGGGAACCGTTTACAAAAATGACTATAAATGTAAGCAGCGCTCTTTACTCTCTCCATTCTCCACCTTTGAACGGACTTTCTTTGAGGTGGGTCGCTCTAACCCACTGCCAATTTCTTGGCTGGTATTGTTACAAATTATGATCATGTTCTTATCGTTGGAGATTTTAACATACATGTATGTTGTCCTGATAAGCCGATGGTGAAAGACTTTTTAAATATCACTGATTCTCTTAATCTGGTGCAATCCATGACTGGTGGCACTACACACGAGCACGGACACATGTTAGATCTTGTCCTCTCGTATGGCCCGTCTGCTTTTAATCTGTGACATTGTATTGTCCGACCATATGCCTGTATTATTTGAGGCTGATCTGTCATGCACTGCAGCTAAATCTCGAGCTCTTGCTCAGCACTGCCGTGTTTTAACCCTTCCACTGCCGGTCGGTTTTCCGCTGCTTTTAACCAGCTCTGTGTCCCTCCCGGCTCCATCTCATCTGTGGAGGAACTTGGCTCCTGGTTTCACTCCTCCTGCCAAACCATCTTGGATTCTGTGGCTCCACTGAAAATCAAGCAGCCTCGATCCAAACCTGAGCCGTGGTTCAATGACGGAACTCGTGCAGTCAGAAAGGAGTGCTGCAGAGCTGAACGCAGGTGGAAGAAGAGCCAAACTGCAGGTGTCACTGCAGAGTTTAAAAGACTGCTGGCGTCAGTTATCAAAATACTGTCAAGCAGGCAAAAAGCGAATATTTTGCTCATATTGTTTTATCTCATTGTCATAATCGTGTTTTATTTATCACGACTGACTCTGTTCTTAATACCCCACAGACCGACTGTTTGGAGGCCTCCTCTGAGTTGTGCAATGATTCTATGCACTTTTTTATTGATAAGGTGGCCACCACCAGGACTCTTATCTCAGCTCCTGCCTCTGATCCCTCTGTCTCTGTTTCTTGTTCCGCTGTTTTTAATCAGTTTGAACCTGTGACTCTGTCATTGTTAGAGGACGTGGTTGGCCACATTAAGCCCTCAGGGTCTCCCTGTGATGCCGTCCCTCCTAGACTTTTTAAAGAGGTGCTTCCCAGTATACGCCTGTCAGTTCTCACCATCTTGAACAGCAGCCTGTCATCTGGTGTGGCTCCTGCAAATTTTAAAAATGCAGTAGTGCAGCCCTTGATTAAGAAACCTGGTCTTGATCATACCAGGTTGGCCAATTTTAGGCCCATTTCCAAGCTGCCATTTCTCTCAAAAATTTTAGAGAAAATTGTTTAGATGCAGCTGAAATGTTTTCTGGATGAACACGCTATTTTGGAGGTTTTTCAGTCTGGTTTCAAAGCTCTTCATAGCACAGAGACAGCCTTGTTAAGAGTTTTTAATGATATCCTCTTGGCATGTGATTCAGGTGAATATGCTGTTCTTGTGTTGCTTGATTTAACTGCTGCCTTTGACACAGTGGACCATCATGTTTTAATTTCCCGTTTGCAGCACCTAGTGGGCATTTGTGGCACTGCTCTCAATTGGTTTAGTTCCTATCTGGCAGACAGAAGTTTTAAAGTGAGCATCTCTGGGTTTGAATCCTCTTCTTCTCCTCTGCCATGGGGGTCCCACAGGGGTCAATTCTAGGGCCCATGCTTTTTTCTTTGTACATACTTAAGCTGGGTTCCATTTTTAAAAAGCATGGTATCTCCTTCCACCTGTATGCTGATGACTGTCAGATGTGGACAAAATTGTTGTTACCCCTCTGTTAATGAAAGAAAAACCCACAACGGTCACAGAAATAACTTGAATCTGACAAAAGTGGTAATAAATAAAAATTATATGAAAATTAACTAATGAAAATCAGACAATGCTTTTGAATTGTGGTTCAACAAAATTATTTTAAAAAAACAAACTCATGAAACAGGCCTGGACAACAATGATGGTACCCCTAGAAAAGATTGAAAATAATGTGACCATAGGGACATGTTCAACCAAGATGTGTCCTCTAATAAACATCACAGGTGTCTACAAACTTGTAATCAGTCAGTCGGCCTATTTAAAGGATGACAAGTAGTCACTGTGCTGTTTCTTGACATGGTGTGTCCCACACTAAACATGGACCAGAGGAAGTAAAGGAGAGAGTTGTCTCAGATGATTAGAAAGAAAATTACAGACAAGCACGTTAAAGGTAAAGGCTATAAGACCATCTCCAAGCAGCTTGATGTTCCTGTGACTACAGCTGCACATATTATTCAGAAATTTAAGATCCACGGGACTGTAGCCAACTTCCCTGGACGTGGCCGCAGGAGGAGACGGATAATACGAATGGTAACAAAAGAGCCCAGAACCTCTAAACACATTCATGGTGAACTCCAAGGTCAAGGTACCTCAGTGTCAGATCGCAACATCCGTCGTTGTTTGAGCCAAAGTGGACTTCATGGGAGACGACCAAGGAGGACACCACTGTTGAAAACAAATCATAAAAAAAGCCAGACTGGAATTTGCCAAACTGCACGTTGACAAGCCACAAAGCTTCTGGGAGAATGTCCTATGGACAGACGAGACAAAACTGCAACTTTTTGGCAAGGCACATCAGCTTTATGTTCACAGACGCAAAAACGAAGCATACCAAGAAAAGAACACTGTCCCTACTGTGAAACATGGAGTTGGTTCTGTTATGTTCTGGGGCTGCTTTGCTGCATCTGGCACAGGGTGTCTTGAATCTGTGCAGGGTACAATGAAATCTCAAGACTATCAAGGTATTCTGGAGAGAAATGTGCTGCCCAGTGTCAGACAGCTTGGTCTCAGTCGCAGGTCATGGGTCTTGCAACAGGATAATGACCCAAAACACACAGTTAAAAATACCCAAGAATGGCTTCGAGCGAAACACTGGACTATTCTAAAGTGGCCTTCTATGAGCCCTGATCTAAATCCTATTGAACATCTGTGGAAGGAGCTGAAACATGCCGTCTGGAGAAGGCACCTTTCAAACCTGAGACAACTGGAGCAGTTTGCTCATGAGAAGTGGGCCAAAATACCTGCTGAGAGGTGCAGAAGTCTCACTGACAGTTACAGAAATCGTTTGATTGCAGTGATTGCCTCAAAAGGTTGTGCAACAAAATATTAAGTTAAGGGTACCATCATTTTTGTCCAGGCCTGTTTCATGAGTTTGATTTTTTTTTTTTTTTAAATAATTCTGTTGAACCACAATTCAAAAACATTGTCTGATTTTCATTGGTTAACCCCTTGCACTCTGGTCAATTTCCCTAAAAACGCCTAAAAATAACGTACCCAAAGTAAATCAAAAGCTGTTCTTCAACCCTTTGCAGCATCTTCATGGGGTTGGTCTCATTTAAAAGAAAACACTTGGAATTTTTTGGCAAAACAGTCATAATCTCTCTAAGTGCTCCTGCCACTGAGTAACAGTCATCTAAACATACTGAACTTGAAGAAAATAAAGTTCGCCTGGGTGATTTTTTGGATACAAATGCTTGCAAATAACACACAGCTGTCAGATCCGGGCTGGAAAATGCAACAGAAATGTAGAACCAAGTGTTATCCAGCTAAGGTCAAAATTTTGTAACAATACCACAAAAAATTAATATATTACACAGCTTTTTTGTCAGGTTGTTCCCAGGCGTTTTTGAACTGTGCCAAATGGCACAGTTTGGAAAAACGTCTGTAACTTTTGAATGATTCAACATAGAAGCTTGATCTTGGGCTCTAATGAAAGGTGACACTCAGGGCTGTGTGGGTGTGTGTGTGTGTGTGGGGGGGGTGTTTATTCATTCATGAATGAATGAATGAACAAACAAGCCCCCCACACACAAAAAAGCATGCCACGTAAAAAATGTGTGGCTTTTTTTTTTTACAAGAAAAAATAACCTACAGTGCAATAAAAATTGTACTAAAATATCTGTAATGTAGAGGATAACAACTCCCCCCCCCCCCCTGCTACAGAGGACGGACATCATCCATCGCCACATGACGGACCGCGGCACATGCCGCGGTCTACTACGCACACTTGTACTAAAATATCTGCAATCCGCTACAGAGGAGTAGCGGGGGGGGGGGCCATTCTCGGCGCATGGTCCGGTCCATGCCGCGGACGGACCACGTGCTCACCGCGGTCCGTCATGTGGCGATGACGCACAGTTGTAATTTACCGATCGGTCAAAAGTCATTTTGATTACAATTTTCAGGGATAAAGAATAATTTAGCTTATAACACTTACCTGTCCACAACAGCAGTGTCGCTGGCGAACATCTCTTCCTCATTGTCAGATGAACATGACGCTGGTCCGCTTGTTACGACTCGTGGTTCTGGTCACGCGACCCGGTCAAACCATGATTCCATTATTGCGGTTTTGCGCTTCCATGATTGCGGTTTTGGCGAACGATTTTTCAAAACAAATAAGAACAGTAGTTAGGAAAAAACACTGGCGAACGCTACCGTCACACACAGCGGCTTACACAAAACAGATTTTACACACGGGACGCACGCTTTCAATCGTCGAACTTCTCTGCTTCAATTGGCTCGCTGTATTTGCAGCCGTTGGTAGGCGGGTCCTTCTTGCTAGGTTTTCAGTCATTGGTTCTTCAAGGTTTCAGAAACCCAATTCAAGGCTCTTATTAGTCGAATGAGAGGTCAATCAAATCTAAACCAATCAAAGCACTCCTTTGGCTTTCTGTTTGCGGCTGTGTCTGTAGTGGAAGAACGGAAATGCAGCTTTTTTTTTTTTTTTTCAGTGCGCTCTAGTACGCAGAGACATGACCGCCCACGGCATCCCGGAGTGCAAGAGGTTAATTTTCATAGAATTTTTATTTATTATCACTTTTGTCAGATTCAAGTTATTTCTGTGACCATTGTGGGTTTTTCTTTCATTAACAGAGGGGTACCAACAATTTTGTCCACGTCTGTATTTCCCTTTAAAACAAAAAGGTGCCTCATCAGTAAACCCACTCCTGGCATGCATTGAAGACATCAAGTCTTGGATGGCCCTTAACTTTCTAAATTTTAATGATAAGAAGACAGAAGTGATGGTGTTTGGACCTAGTGGCCCCTGTGGGTCTCCTCCTGTAAACTTGGGCCCCCTCACTCCTTAAGTGAAATCCACAGTAAGGAACCTTGGTTTTATCATGGCCAGTGATTTTAAATTAGACACTCAGATTCATTCCATGGTTCATCTAAGGCGTTTAGCAAAAGAAAAACCCATTCTCTCTAGACCGCACCTGGAAACAGTAATCCATGCTTTTATTTCATCTCGGCTGGATTACTATAATGCACTTTACGCTGGTGTCAGCCAGTCATCTCTTTCGCGTCTGCAGCTGGTTCAAAATTCCGCTGCTCGTCTTTTAACAGGTACACATGAAAGACATCACATCACACCCATCTTGGCTTCACTCCACTGGCTGCCCATGCATTTTAGAGTTCATTTTAAAATTCTTTTATTTGTCTTTAAATCCTTGAACGGTCTTGCTCTGCCTTACCTCTCTGAGCTTCTGCATCCCTGTGCTCCCACCCGGTCCCTCGGGTCAGCTGAACAGCTGCTTCTGGGGGTGCCAAAGGCGAGGCAGAAGCTCAGAGGGGACAGAGCCTTTTCGATCATGGCACTCAGGTTATGGAATGATTTACCCCTGGACATCAGACAGGCACCTTCACTGTCCATTTTTAAAACGCATCTTAAAACACACTTTCACTCCCTGGCCTTCGACCCAGTGTGAGACATTGATTTTATTGAATGAAATGGATTTTTATTTATTTATTTATTTTACCTTTTATTTTACTTTGACTGTGGTTCTATATTGTTGCTGTGTTAGTGCCCTGCTTCCTGCTTTTATGTCTTCTTGCTGTACAGCACTTTGTGTAGCGAGTGTTGCTTTTAAAGTGCTTTATAAACAAAGTTGATGGATTGATTGAGTGTTAACTTGCTGTTCTCTAACAAGGTGCTTAACAGCAAAATTCCCAACAGATGTTGGATCCATGAACTGACCAATAAATTTTCTGATTCAATAAGAATTGGTATTTAAACAGTCCTCTTCATTATGCTGTTCACATTTTGACATCCTAAGACCAAGACGACACCTAACACTTGATCAGCAGTACCTCATCACTGCAAGGCTTCAAACAGGATGTTCTTAGAGGGAAGTGGCCACTGAGCTTAGAGTGTTAGAGTGTCATCAGCAGGTTGCAACAGAGATACAGAGAGACTGGAAGAGCCACAGAAAGGCACAGAAGTGGATGTCCTTTGGTCACATCCCACGCTGATGACCACTTCATTGTGAACAGTGCCCTGCAGAACTAGATGATGAATGCCACTCAACTCCAGGTACATTTAAGTTAGGTGAAAGGCACCCAAGTGTCACGTCAGACCACTCAAAACCGTTTACATCAGTGTGGTCTGCGTGCTAGACGACCTGCAAGGGTACCTGACCACACCACCAGGCACAGGTGTCATCGTCTTGCATGGGACAGGGAGCATTATCCTGAACAAGGGACTTGTGGGCCTTCGTGCTGTTCTCTGATGAAAGTCGATTCATGTTGAGCAGAAATGATGGCTGCCAACAATGTTGGAGACGTCAAGGAGAGCACTATGTATCAGCTACTGTTGTCACCAGATGAGCCTTTGGTGGTGGTGTTAATGTCTGGGCAGGTGTGTCTAGTCAATACAGAACTGCCCTACACCTTGTGAATGGCACAGTGACAAGCCAATACTACCTCAATAACATCATTAATCCAGCCATTGTGCCCCTGCATGAACAACACAGGCCTAATTTTATCTTCTTTTTATCTGGATAACAATGCTCCAGCTCATCGAGGTTGCATCATTAGGGAATGGCTGCTGGAGGCTGGAGTACCTCAGATGGAGTGGCCTGCACTTTCTCCAGACTTGAATCCCACAGAAAACCTATGGGATCAGCTCAGTCACTGTGTAGAGGCTTGTAACCCTGAACCCCACAACCTCAATGACCTGAGGGCCACCCTTTAAAAAGAGTGGAATGCCATGCCTCAGCAGAAAATAAGTCGACTTGTGAACAGCATGAGATGTCGTTGTCAAGCTGTAATTGATGCTCACGGGCACATGACAAGTTATTGAGACACTGACATTTTTTGTGGTATACCCACTACTGTTGTTGGCTTTTGTTTCAATAAATTGTTTGAGATGAGGAAATCACCATTGTATGCTTCTACTTAAATGCCCTACTTTCATGATATGATATCACCGTAGCATGAACTTTAAACATTTTCCATAAAAATCCCTAGAAAGCAAAATATCCCTAACTTTGTGAGTAGCGTATATGCGCATGCCGCAGAGCAACCACTAGTTATGGGTACAGTTTTGGTTGTTGAAAAGCCAATTTTTACAATGTCTGAAAAGTGTTTAGTGTGGTACATTCGCTGATTGCAGGTGATATATTATTCCAGATCTTGATGCCACTTACTGATAGCATAGATTGAGCAAATGTGGTGCATCTGTGGGGGACCTCACAGTCTCCTCTAGTGATTGCTCTGGTGGTTGTGCCGGTGACAGTCCTCAGTTTAACATATTCTCCCAGGGGGGTGGTGCATAGCCATTTAATATTTTATAAATTGACCAGGCAAATTTGAGAGTTTTATAAGATAAGACAAGATAAGCCTTTATTAGTCCCACAATGGGGAAATTCCAGGATTGCAACAGCACAGGGATAGCAACACTCAGAGCAATGATTTAGAAGATAAGAAAATAAGAGCAGTGGGTATACATATGTACACATAAATATAAATATATATACTGTATATATATATATACACACAAATATAATATAAATATAATATATAAATATAAATAAAATATAAATGTAATATAAATATATACTGCATATACACACACAGTGCGGAGCATTGTAGCTAGATGGACTAAACAGCATAACACCGTCTATTTAGTTACCCTACATGGTATGAATATGTACCCATACATATTGTCACCCTCCATAGCGACTGATATTGTCCTAGTTGTATACTGGAGGGGACCATTTGTGTAAGTCTGTTGCGTCTTTTGCATTCAATACTATTAGGTTGTCACGGTTTTTTGCTATCTCTGCGAGCAGCCCTGCTTAGGTTATACAGTCTGACAGCCGTAGGTAGGAAGGACCTGCGAAACCTCTCGGTCACGCATCTAGGATGATGTAGTCTACTGCTAAATGAGCTCCTCAGTGCGTTCAGTATGTCCTGCATAGGGTGGGACTCGGACTCCAGCAGAGATGACAGTTTAGCCACCATCCTTCTCTCTCCTATCTCCTCCACTGGGTCAAGGCGCTGCCCCAGGACAGAGCTAGCTTTCTTGATTAGTTTGTTCAGTCTCTTCCTATCGGCTGCTGTAATGCCGTTGCCCCAGCAGACCACTCCAAAAGTGATGGTTGATGCCACCACCGTGTTGTAGAATGTCTTCAAGAGCACCCTTTGTACACCAAAAGACCTGAGCCTCTTCAGTAGGAACAGCCTGCGCTGTCCCTTCTTGTAGAGTGCGTCGGTATTGTGTGACCAGTGTGACCAGTCTGTGACCAGTCTAGTTTATTGTTCAGATGAACACCCATGTACTTGTAGGATGTCACCATCTCATCTATAATTTTCCAAAGACAGAAAATTGTATTTCTTTCTGATGGCTTTCACTCTGGGTCTGTATACAGGCCTTAGTAAAATGGTGATGTAATCAGAGAGACCCAGATGGGGAAGGGGGGAGGGCCCTGTATGCTCTCTTGTGGGTTGTGTACACCAAGTCCAGCAAGTTGTCTCCTCTTGTTGGAAAGTTCACATGCTGGTTTAGGTTTGGTAGGAGGGCCTTTAAATCTGCATGGTTGAAGTCTTCTGCTATGAGGGGCTGCACGGTGGCGCAGTGGTTTAGCACTGTGGCAGCACAGTTTACCCTTGGCCGGGGGACCGCGGGGATCGTGGGTTCGATCCCAGCCCCCGACCAACAGTGAGCTGTGTGGAGTTTGCATGTTCTCCTCGTGTTGCGTGGGTTTACTCCGGGATTTCTCCGGTTTCCTCCCGCATACCAAAAACATGTAGGTTTAGGGCGCTCGCGCACGCAGCGACCAGCAGCCGGTGGCTTGTCACCAGACTGCAAACCAAATCTACCTACGGGTACAAATAAGTAACAAAAAAAAAAAAATAAAAAAAAATGATGAGGAATCCATCTGGATGTGCCGTTTTTTGTCTCATTTATAGCCTGATAGAGTTCATTTAGTGCCTGGCTTTTCTTGCCGCCGGTGGCGATGGGCGGGACATACATGGCGACTAGCAGGACGGATGTTAATTCTCTCGGTAAGTAGAGTGGTCGGCACTTGACGATCATAAACTCCATCAATGGAGAACAGTGTTTGTGCATAAGAAGAAGAAGCCAGCTTTATTGCCATTCAGTTCATACAGCCAATCATGTACAGTTGAACGAAATTACGTTTCTCCTATCTACAATGTTAATCACATCTAGAATCAGAGAGGCCGCTGCCATGCAAGGTGCTGCCACAAACAACCCTTTCCTTCCCCCATTCTATTATGCTGAGCACTGAGTTAGAAGGCAGGAAGTACCATTTTTATATGGTCTTTGGTATTACCCGGCCGGGGCTTGAACCTGTGACCTCCCGGCTGTGGGGCAGATACTCGACCATTAGTCCACCACTCCAGTTAGGAGTGGTGGCCTAGTGGCACCAAGTGTCATTGATGTAAACACACACGCCTCCTCCTGGAGCCCAGAGATGGTTTTAAGGTTTCTCCAGACCCCACCAATGCCGCTCTGTTGCAGCTTGTCCTCCATTTTCTTCCTGAAGCTGTCCTTGCCTTCTCTGATCTTCCTCCTCAGCTCCCTCTGTACGGACTTCAGCATCTCCCTGTTCTCCGACCTGAAGATCCTCTTCTTCTCTCTCAGAAGTGTTTTTATCTCAGGGTTGATCCAGGGTTTGTTGTTTGAGCAACACCGTATGGTCTTGGTGGGTACGGTGTTGTCCACACAGAAGCTGATGTAGTCCGTGATGGTGTGAGTGAGGCCATCGATGTCCTCACCATGTGGATCGCAGAGCTGCTCCCAGGCAGTGGTTTCAAAACAGTCCTTGAGAGCGTCCATTGCCTCCTCAGACCATAACTTCACTGTGCGCATGACCGGAGGTTGTCTGTACACTAGGGGTTTTGTACACTGGCCGGAGATGAACCAAGTTGTGATCCGATCTCCCAAGTGGGGGGAGTGGTGATTAGGTGTACGCCTCCTTAGTGTTTGCGTAGAATAAGTCGAGTGTTTTATTGTCTCTAGTGTGGCATGTGACATACTGGGTGAACGTGGATAGAATGGGAGACAGTGAAACATGGTTGAAATCGCCTGAGATGAGGAGAAGAGCATCTGGGTGTTCTGTCTGCAGCCTGCCAGTTACTGAGTGGATGACATCACGCGCTGTCCCAACGTTTGCCGTCGGATTTGCATAAATAACGATGCAGATCACGTGTGAGTATTCCCTCGGGAGATATGTAGGCCGCATGCTAACAGCTAGCAACTCGATGTCTTTGCTGCAGTGTTGTTGTTTAACAGTGATATGTCTCGGTCTGCACCAGTTGTTATTAACATAAATCATCACTCCACCGCCCCTTGCTTTGCCACTGTCAGGTGTTCGGTCTGCCCGTATCGCGTGGAAACCCTCCAGTTCAATGTTAGCATCTGCTGCTAGTTCCGTTAGCCACGTCTCAGTAAACAACAAAAGGCAGCACTCCCGGTATATGCTATCGTAGCGGGAGATAGCCGCTAGCTCATCTACCTTTCTCAATATCGATCGTACATTCCCCATAACAAGGGATGGGAGGGTGGGTCTGTACCTTATATTCCTTGGCCGCCGTCTTACACCAGCACGACACCCACGTCGTTTTCGCCTTATTTCTCCAGCGTACACTGGCCAGAATGAGGGAAGGAATTGGGAGTCTGTGTGGGCTAGCTTCATTTGGATACCTCCATGTTGACCTCTCTTCTGACTTCGCTCTCACTAGTGATGGTCAGATGACACTTTCTTGAACGCTTGAAGCTTTTCATCAAATTGGTTCATATGGACAAAGCCTCATGTGAAACGTCCTTTGCTCTACTGGACAAAAATAACTTTTCAACAGTCTTTGGACTGAGGCGAGTTTTTTTTTTTTTTTTTTTTTTTTTTTTTATTAGTCCGGACTAATATTCATCATAGAAAATTTGGTGAAAATTGGATAAAGTTTGTCCAAGTTGCCACTTTTCGATGTTCCATGGCGAGGAGTCAACCTTCGCCATGTCGCCATGGAAACACTTACCTATCAGTTATGTGTTGCTGACCCATATAGGACTACAGATGACAGTCACCTCTACCTATGTTCCAAATTTCATGACTCCAGGACCTTCCCAACCCTCCCCACAAGATCACAGATTGAATGGCGAGGAGGACGTGTCCATGGTAACAAGTGTGATATCATGTTAAAGTTGATGGGCAGTTATGATCATCCCTGTGGTCTGATGAATCTCAGAAAATTTCACGTCATTCTGGCAAGTGACTAATAAAACAGTTTTCAGCAATTCTTCCTTTAACTACTAGGTGGCACTGTAGATTTATATGAATATTGTTCTATAGAACTGTTTGAAATTGGACTGATATCCATAATATTGAATTTGGTTGAAATCCGACAATGCATACCAGAGTTATTGCTGTCAGATTGGTCACAGAATGATCATGGCAAGGCATCTAACTTTGCCACGCCCCTACGGCCAAACCGCTGAGCTTTAAGAAAAGTTTTCAATAACTTTTAATGGCACATGGGTATAGATGATTGTCACCACAAATGAGCTCAATCGGACAAAAACCCTAGGACGAGTTCGATCAAATGCGTGAGGTGGAAATCAGCTCACCGCCACTTCCTGCCAAAATGGCCAACTTCCTGTTGGGTGTAGACCATCACTTCTATGGAGTTTTTTGCATGTATTGACATGCTAAACATCTCACCCGATTTTCATCTTTCTGCGCAAAAGTAAGCGTGTGCCACTCCCATTGACTTCACATGCTAGGTGGCACTGTAGAGCCATTTTTGTGGGGTCATTCATATTTCCTCAAAAATACTCAATTTTTCGCCAGTCTTGAGGTCCCTGCAAAAAATGGTGAATTTTCATGCACATTCACTACCCCAAAAATGAGATCTTAGATGGAGAAGAAGAAGAAAAAAAAATTCTAACAATTACAATAGGGCTCTCGCCCACTGACGTTGTCAGTGGCTCGGGCCCTAAAAAAAAAAAAAAAAAAAATTAAGCTGTAAGCGGGCCCTCACCTCCTGCACAACCGCGGACCCCGGTGCCCGCCGTATCTAGCTGGCTCAGAAAATTTCACGTCGCCGCAGCAAGCGCTGCGTGAATAATAAAGTAAACTGTTTGGCGCAGTACTTCCTGTGAGCAGTAGGTGGTGCTATAACTTTTGTCAATCATTTTTATTTTGGAGCGTGTGGGGTGGGACTAATATCCATCATAGAAAATTTGGTGAAAATCAGACAAAGTTTGTCCAACTTAAACTTTCCGATGTTCCATGGCGAGGAGTCAACCTTCGCCATGTTGCCATGGCAACACTTCCCTGTCAGTAATGTGTTGCTCAACCACATAGGACAACATATGACAGTCACCTGAACCTATATTTCAGATCTCATGACTCCAGGGCGTTCCCAACCACCCCAACAAGATCATGGATTGAATGGCAAGGAGGGCATGTCCATGGTAACAAGTGTGATGTCATGGTAAAGTTGATGTGCAGTTATGATCATCCCTGTGGTCTGATGAATCTCAGAAAATTTCACGTTATTCTGGCAAGTGGCGCATGAGTAATAAAGAAAACAGTTTTCAGCAATTCTTCCTTTAACCACTAGGTGGTGCTGTAGAGTTCTATGAATATTTTTCTATAAAACTGTTTGGAATTGGACTGATATCCATAATATTGAATTTGGTTGAAATTCGACAATGCATACCAGAGTTATTGCTGTCAGATTGGTCACAGGAGGATCATGGCGAGGCATCTAACTTTGCCACGCCCCTACGGCCAAACTGTCCAACATTAAAAAAAGTTTTCAATAACTTTTAATGGCACATGGGTGTAGATGGTTGTCACCACAAATGAGCTCAATCAGACAAAAACCCTAGGACAGGACCTAGGAGTTCGATCAAATGCGTGAGGTGGAAATTTGGTCACCGCCATTTCCTGCCAAAATGGCCGCCTTCCTGTTGGGTGTAGACCATCACTTCTATGGAGTTTTTTGCATGTCTTGACATGATAAACATCTCACCCGATTTTCATCTTTCTATGCGAAAGTAAGCGCGTGCCACTCCCCACTGACTTCACGCTAGGTGGCGCTGTAGAGCCATTTATGTGGGGTCATTCAAAAAATGGTGAATTTTCATGCACGTTCACTACCCCAAAAATGAGATCTTAGATGAAGAAGAAGAAAAAAAAAATTCTAACAATTACAATAGGGCTCTCGCCAACAGACTTTGTCAGTGGCTCGGGCCTTAAAGGGCCTATATCATGCTATTTTAAGCCTTTCAGAGTAAACTATATGCATGTATGTGATAGTATATTACCTTTGGTACACTGGAGAATGAATTTCTTATGAAATATCAGTTATTTTCGCAAGCTACTTTTCCAACCCGGAAGTAAGATGCCTCGATCTCTGAGGCTCAGCCTCTCCTTCTTGTGGCTGCCGCCCATTTCATGACGTAGCCCCTGAGCCGGCTGCTGCAGCGTGTCGCTGGGTTCCGCCCACGAAAACTTAGAAGACATTGTCTTACGTAAAAAAGCAAACAGTTGTTGTCACTGAACAGATTAGGTGTGCGAGGAACTACTTCTTCACAGCGTCAATGCTAAAGTGAAAGAGTTTTGCCGATCACCGCTCCGTTAGCTGCGCGGAGAAAGTGGGTGTGTGCGTTAGCCTGGGGGCGGTGCTGGCAGCACAGGCACTTCCTGGAGTGGGCGGCTCACCCACGTTCATACGTATGAACGTGGGGACCCAGTCATTATCAGGGACAGGGCGGAGCAGCAGCTCAGAGAGCGGGGTTGAGGAGGAATACTCAGAGATGCGTGAACGGAGCAAAAAATACCACTTTGGGGGTGTTTTTGGTGAGGAATTAACATTATAACATGCTTAAAAGCTCAAAAAAGTCGATTTTGCATGATATAGGCCCTTTAATTAAAGCTGCAAGCAGCTGTAAGCAGGCCCTCGCCCCCCATGCACCCACGGAACCTGGCACCCATCGGACCCAGCCTGCACAGAAAATTTCCCGTCGTCATGGCATGCGCTGCATGAATAACAATGAAAACCGTTTGGTGCAGTACTTCCTGTGATCAGTAGGTGGTGCTATAAGTTTTGTCAACCATTTTTACGTAGGAGTGTGTGGGGTTGGACTAATATCCATCATAGAAAATATGGTGAAAATCGTATGAAGTTTGTCCAAGTTGCAACTTTTCAATGTTCCATGGCGAGGAGTCAACCTTCGCCATGGAAACACTTATCAGTTATGTGTTGCTGACCCATATAGGACTACAGATGACAGTCACCTCTACCTATGCTCCAAATTTCATGACTCAAGGACCTTCCCAACCCTCCCCACAACTGTGATCACGGATTGAATGGCAAGGAGGGCGTGTCCATGGTAACAAGTGTGATGTCATGGTAAAGTTGATGTGCAGTTATGATCACCCCTATGATCTGATGAATCTCAGAAAATTTCACGTCATTCTGGCAAGTGGCGCATGAGTAATAAAGAAAACAGTTTTCAGCAATTCTCTCTTTAACCACTAGGTGGCGCTGTAGATTTATGATTATTGTTCTATAGAACTGTATGGAATTGGACTGATATCCATAATATTGAATTTGGTTGAAATGGTGAGTTTTCATGTACGTTCACTACCCCAAAATGAGATCTTAGAGAGGAAGAAAAAATAAATGAAAAAAAAAAAATTCTAACAATTACAACAGGGCTCTCGCCCACTGACTTTGTCAGCGGCTTGGGCCCTAATTACAACAGGGCTCCCGCCCACTGATGTCGTCAGCGGCTCGGGCCCTAAATATATAAACCTGGACATAACTGAGCCACGCTTCTTAAAATTCTTGATATAATTCAACCAAAAAACGGAACATGTGGTTAAATGAGTTGATCTCAGTGTACTGAGTTTCATATTAATTGTGAACCAAAATAACTAAATATGTGCAGCATTTTGACTTGTTAACTAAAACATTTTGTCCTGTCATGTATTCACAACCAGCTTGCGATATACTGATGTAGTGACACTTTTTAAAAATGTAAGAGCTCATATTCAGTATGTTAAGAGTGTGTGAGGGATAAGAGGAAAGTGGCTCTCCCATCAAGTATTAAGTGCACAGCTACTCAGAAGAAAATTATTTAATGAAGATGACAAAAGTGACTTTGAGAGAGCCCACAGGGAGTTTGTGAGAATATGTAAAATTCCTCTTCAAAGTCATAATGCTAAGGCAAAGCTCTGATGGATATAAAAAAAGATTAAACAAAATAAAGCCTGACTAAAAAGATTTTTTTCCTGACTTTCCCTAACCATTACTTTTGATATAGTCTAGAAAGAGACAGTGAGATAAGGTTGAGTATATGGAACATGTAGAGCCTTGGGTAATCGCAACAGCTCAAGCAGGACAAAAAAAGGCTTAAACTTCAGCTTTTTCTGCTGTTGTCTTCTACAGTAAATGATTTGTAAAGTTTTAATGATTCACACTGCTCTCAGGGGTCTGAACCCTTACTGGCACCTGTAAGCTCAAACTGCTGAAGCGAGGATATACCACACCGCTAAATCTGGCGATGAATCTGAACAGCCCCTCTGTTTATTACATATAACAAATGATGC
Organism: Pholidichthys leucotaenia; assembly: GCA_020510985.1. Classification (NCBI taxonomy): domain Eukaryota; kingdom Metazoa; phylum Chordata; class Actinopteri; order Cichliformes; family Pholidichthyidae; genus Pholidichthys; species Pholidichthys leucotaenia. The sequence goes on along the minus strand of CM035846.1, from coordinate 195,146,001 downwards.
CTGGAAAAGCAACGCTGGATAAAAATGCACACCTTTTAAGATTAAGCCAAAGCCAAAACACAATGCGTCTACATTACTTATATAATTAAAACTACTTTTGACGAAAACACAGCTTGTCTCGGTGTTGTGACATTTATTGCCACAACACAAGGATTATGTTGTCCTTTCAATGCAGCATGTTTCGTGTCTGCATTCTGCATTCCTAATGCCACCAAACCTGTGCTTCATGCCCAGCATCTTGTATCATTTAATGCTCACTGTGCGCCCTCTGCTGCTCATGGAGCAGACTGCACTCACAATCCAGTTCAGCCTAAATTTGTGAATGCAACATGAACCTCATGGATTCTGAATACAACACACACACACACGCGCGCGCATGCACAGAATAGTCCCCACTGTACAACCATACATGTCTGTATGCATGTATGTATGTGTTTATGTGCAAATGTATGTGTGTGTAGATTTAAAGATCCTCAAAAAGACGTCCTATTTGAAACAGTCTGTTCAGCCTGCTTAATAATATTAATGAGCCCCAATCAAACTGGGTGAAGGTTTTTTGAGTGGGCCAATCACAAGCAATGAGGCAGTCAGAGGTGCTTCTGCTTTGCCAACTGAGAGAACTGAAGGTGGGACTTGTGGGCTTGTGATGTCATAAAATCCAAGCAGTGTAAATTACTCTTTTCTGTAACAGCTCTACTAAAGGCAGTTTGTATTTCTTGTGAAAGAACTGTTGAAATATTTCAGCGATGGACATACTGTATTTTATGAACTTAAAACCCACAAAAATGCCATTTTGCACAATATAGGACCTTTAGTGTTATGACTGATTTGAATCTAGTTTGTTAACCCCTTGACGCCTGTTGTCGCGAATTCGCATCAATCCAAAAAAAAAACAAAAAACAAAAAAAACAATGATTTTCAATTATGAAAAAAAAATTGTTCACAATTGGAAATAAATTCAGGCTTCAAGGGGTTTTTAAATGTGAGCAACAACAGACACTATTAGTTTTGATCCGAGTTTTATATGCCTGTCAAACTAAAAGCAAAAGACAAAGCAAGGTAACAGCAACAAGTCAAAACTGTTATTTCCCATTGTGTTATTCTGAATGTGTTGTTGCAACCTGAATGCTGCTTACAGTTAAAGCAGGTTGTGTTTACACTGTATCTCACTGACAAATAGAGGCCTGTCAAACAGTGTCTGGAGAGCAGCAGCCTGCTGCATGTCCTCCATGTTAAACAAGTGAAAACAAAGGACAGATTGTAATCGCAATGCTTCTTCTAACTACCATTGTTTATTTTATCTGCAACTGTGATGTTTGTATTTTATGAAACAAAAAAAGGGGGGACATATTTTGAAAAGATGAGACAACTGGTCACTAAAAAGATTAATGGCCACCTGGCAGCTGTGCATAATCACTTCTTTGTGCTGAAAAATCTGCTGGATGGGAAGCGTGGTGTTCACTCACAATCAATCCGGCGGTGGAAATGCTGAATAGCAAACAGAGGAGAAAACACCATAAGCTCCTCCTTCGGGGATACCTCTGACCAATCGAGGAGCTGCAGATGAGAGGGAAGCAGAAATTTAGTGGAATATAGTGAACTAAATTCATCATACAAGTCTGTAGAAGGAAAGGATAATTGGTAACATTAACTGGTGTGACTCAAATCCCTGCTTGGAATCACAGATGGACTGGTATAGTTTTACTGACCAAGGAAAGTACATTTTAACTACTCACCACATTCAACAATACACACAATCACACAGCTCTTTATTCTTTTTACTAGGGGTGTGCCGTATCGTACCATTCACGATAATGCCGCTGTAAATTTTGATCATGGGGTAAAAGACAATGTTGCAATATTCTGATCTGGACACATAATGACTTCACGTTATGCTGTAAATGGAAGTTACCCTCTACCTTTAGAGTTACGTAAAAGACCATCAACAATGGCTGTGTGGAAATATTTTGGTTTTAAGGCTGTTGACACTGTTGAGATGAAAAATCAAAATGTGGTGTGGCAGTGTAGAAAGTTTTCTCCAAGTCAACTATTCACATCCCTCTGGTGTGAAATTTCAGGCGTATGGTTACATTTTCATTTTGTTCAGACATTTCAGGTGGAGGACAGCGGAGCCGTTTCATGAATGAGGCCTATGCTGTTACATAGTCCTTCAAGTTCACTATGAACATCAGGCGTGATGCTTACTGGTGCTGTTGTGACCAACATTAGTTCCTTTCTGTCCCAACAGACAACCTTTGCAAGCAATCATCAGCTGCATACCTTCATCACAGTGCAGTGTCATTGCAATCCCAAGCCAAGCCAACTAATCCAAATAAAAATTCTGCAGCATTGTGATGATGTTGGCAAACAGCTCAAATTAGCATACCATACCAAACTTATTTATAAAGCACATTTAAAAACAACAAAGTTGACAAAAGTGCTGCACAGTAATAAATAACCTAAAGTACATATAGAAAAAAGATAAGTAAAAGACAATAAAAACATAACATGCAGCAGAAAAAGAAGCAGCTCACAAGTGTAAAAACAATGCCAAACACAGCAGACAATAAAATGAATGTGAGTTAAAAGCCAAGGAAAACAGATGTGCTTTTAAATGAGATTTAAAAAGACAAAGTGAGGAGGCCTGCTTAACATGTAATGGCAACTCATTCCATAGCCTAGGGGCTGCAGTAGCAAAGGCCCGATCCCTTCTGAGCTTCAGCCTTGTTTTAGGGATCGCCAAGAGCAACCGATCTTGGGGATCGTGGTGGAACATAAGGCTGAAGTACGTCAGAGAGGTAGGGTGGAGCAAGACTGTTAAGACATTTAAAAACATAAGGGAGAATTTTAAAATCGATTCGGTAACGCACAGGAAGCCAGTGAAGGGAAGCCATAATAGGTGAAATGTGCCCACGCCTGTGGGCTTCTGTTAAAAGGCAGGTGGCAGCATTATGTACAAGTTGAAGACAAGCGATAGAAGCTTGGCTGATCCCAACAAAAAGTGCATTACAGTAATCCAAACAAGTCGTGATAAAAGCATGCAATAGTTTTTCAAGATCTTTCCTTGACACAATGGATTTGACTTTGGCAATTAATTTATGTACATTTCTTCCCCCTGCGTTTGGTGTGAAATGACCTTAAAGAGCATATGTTGATCAAACCAAAAGTCACATGTAATCCAGGATTTCCACTGACTCCAGATCTGGTTGGTTACGGCTGCAATCCGGTCGCCGTAGCAAATAGTTCCTATTGTAATTAATATTCTAGTCCCCATCTGGTCTGGACCACTGCAGAACTAATCCAACTTGTTGGATTCAGATTGCTAAAAAAAAACACAAGGAGTCTACTTTTGATGGATGCCGGATCCGGTCCGCAAAGAAAAGCCCCAGTATTTACTGTATTTAATAGCTGCTTGTTCATTAAAAACTATTTAAGGACTGTCTATTATTTTTGAGGTCTACTCCTCCACCACTGTGTCAGAGAAGGTAAAAACTTTGACATAACATACAAACACTTCATAGAATAAAAATTAATGGACAACCTGGGTATTATTAGAGTATAAAGATTCTGGTAGAGAGCCGGTACATCATGCTTTCTTGCTATCACGTGATCGCAATCGGTCCTCCTCGGTCTTGCTCAGGTCTTTCTCGAGATCTCACATTATTTTATATAATTCTGGTGTGATCTTGTATTTCAAACCCTGTTCTTATCCATGCTGCTTCAAACCACAAATTGAGCTGGAAGGTATGGATGCAAGGCTCCGTCCGGACTGCATCCGCAACGGACTACATCCAGAGTCAGTGGAAATTCTGTTTGAGACTTGCTACCAGCCTGTGAGGACCAAAGGTGGAAATATGATGAATTTATTCATCTACCTGAAGAATAAATGCATTATTCAACAGAAAGACAGAAAAAAAACCTTCTCTGCATTTTCTGTCTCTTGCACCCGTTTCTTCTTGTGGCATTTTGAAGGTCTGCTTACAAGTGGTTACTGTACCATCGACCAGCATAAAATGTGAACACTTTTAATAATTTTTTACCCTGGTCTTAAGACCACTGAGCAAAACACAGATTAGTAATCTGTTTCTATTGGCCACCACAAATATTTCCTGCTCTAGCCTGACAACCGAAGATGATCTCTGGATGAACACAAAAATGTCTCAGTTTTTTTCATTAGTTTTTAAATAAAACTCCACCTTATTGGACACAGCTGGCCTTGAACTTTAAGTTCTTTTGCACTTAAACTTGCTTAAGTATGTTTACTTCCAAAACCACAGCAATATGTGTTGCACTACTTCGGCTTAAAATGCGTCCCTCTCCATGGCATATCCAAAGCATTTTGGCTCTTAGCCGAGACAGCTGGAGAAAACATCATCATCACTGAGTTCAGTGCTGGCCATTTTCCCCATCCCCCAATTGTACAATTACTGTAACTGGTATCATTTTGTACTGTGACGGCCCTTTGGCCCCATTTACTTCGCTAGCCTTCTCTTTCAGGTCATTGATGGGTGGGGCTAGGGCTGTGCGATACAATGATATACTGTATATCAGATGACAATATAAAAACGTCTAGCGTTTCATAGAATATCGTTTATATCGTGATTTAAAATGCGCATACTCCCGTTTCCTGAACAAAGCTCCTTACTCACTACTTGCCAGCACCCTGCCTCTCCCCCACAGTGCACGCAGTGGAACAGGTGTGTGGTGGGTGGCTAGGCTCTCTGGCGGTTGCTAACTCCAAACTACCGGTTTGGTCAAATACTGTAGCTACTACTCCTGTTTGTCAGGGATGTGGGACTGTTTTCCATCACGCTGCATCAGAGAGGATAGTCCACTAACCTCATTTTAATAGGAGGTAAGTAATGTTAACACCATGTCTAATTATAAAATGGCAAATGCTAAATGATGCTAAGTTGTGGTAATTGGAAATATAGTGTATCACACCATTGTTTCTTTGGTTTAAATTACTGTTGAGTTTCTTAATTTTGTCTGAAAAAAAATTATTAAAGCTGCAAAAGTGCATGATGATGGCACATACACGCAAAATAAATTAATTAAAATGGGTTGGAGGAGCAAGTTGGCCCTTAATGTAATTTATTTGATTTCTAATAATTTCAATTAGTCAAGCAGCGATAATGAATAAAGTTTAAGTCATCAGACGTATTTTATTACATTGCCTTTTGTAATGCTGGTGCTCAGCATAATAGAATGGGGAAAGGAAAGTTAACGCACAGAGCTACAACAGGACTGATCCCCGCCCCCCCCCCCCCCCCCCACTGTAGCTTTCACGACCACTGTTGCCAACTTCTCAGTAAGGAAAGTAGCTATTGGCTGTCCTAAAAATCGCTAGAAGTCGCTAAATGATGTCATCGCTTAATTTGCTAAGTGGACATTTGCATGTAATTGTAATGGGTGATGTAGGAGAGAAGAATAATGTCGTGGGGGAGACAAAAAGTGAGTAAAAACACTAAATATGTAAAGATCTACAAATTAACTTTCTTCTGTTGATTCTTGGTTTGTTTGTTTTAATTTGGCATTTAAATAGGCCATCACTTCTGTATCATCTCCAATAAACGGCTTCAACCAGCCTTTGAATTCAGAGTTTGATTCCTACTCCTTTCTGTATTTTTGAGCATACAATTCAGACTGAGACATGATGAGCTAGCTGCTAGCTGTTTAGCTTATGTCACAGACACACACACACACAGTGGACGAGGCGAGTACGTGACTGAGGCTTTTAGTCAAATGCAGTGATTTACAGTGGTGTGGAAAAAGTGTTTGCCCCCTTCCTGATTTCTCATTTTTTTGTATGCTTGTCACACTTAAATGTTTCAGATCATCAAACAAATTTAAATATTAGACAAAGATAACACAAGCAAATATAAAATGCAGTTTATAAATGAAGGTGTTTATCATTAAGCAGTCCCTCCAGGATTTCGCGGGATGTTTTTATGATTGTTGTGGCCCAAAAAGCCTGAATTCGCGGGAGCTTTTTTTTTTTATAAGTTGCGATGTTTGGAGAGCTTTTTTTGCACAAAAAGTTGTGGGAAGAATTACAAATTTTAAAGCAGATGGTTTTTCCAGCTTACTACAGTGATATTCTATATAACAATACAAGAAAAGCACAGGATTGTCAAACATTTCCTAATACAGTGATTTGTAAATTAAGCAGAAACTTCTGCTATACAGAAAAACTCTTTTGTGCAACAGCCAATACAGACTTTAACACAATATCCATCACAACAGCTAAATTGCACTGAATGCATGTTAAAGCGTAGAGATGTGGAAATTATTTGCAGCGCCTTCATTTGAAAACTCCATATGGTCTCCAATCACTCGGTACCGAGCAGAGAGGAAAAAATAAATAATTTATTCTGTTAGTCTGTATTGTCTACTGGAGTCTGTGTTTTTCTGGAAAAAAAATGCAGACAATATTCCTATGCCTAACTCCTACCTGTCTGTCTATCTGCGGCGCGTCTTCACACACACACACAAACACGCACGCGCACACACACAGTCTCATCAGACATACATCTTTCATTTACGGGGGGAGCGAGGGGGGGGGGGTGTTTGTCCATCTTCAGATGAGAGATTCACATCTTTAAAGCTCATTGACAAGATGCAGTAATGATTTTACCTCTAAAGACGTATAAAATGATGAAACACTGGCTGAAGTGTTGGACTTGCTCGTTTGTTTGTGATTTTATGGAGTCTCTTGTCACGTGCGCTCTCGCAATGGGGTGCTTTTGGGGCAGGCAGACGTTTTCCAAGACAAACCCAGCCCTTCGTACACGCGGTCAGGACGGAGACGTCCACCGGCAGGCTGGGGGACACAGAGGAAGGGATAGTGTTGGAAACCTCGCGGGTGAGTGGTTTTTTTTTTTAATCACACACCGTTTTTTGCTGAAGCGTTCCGTTAATACTTACTGTAAACACGGAAGTGAATGCGATGTAGCGATGCAGCTGATTGGTTAGACTCAGCACCACTCAGCTGAAATTTGATTGGTGAAACTGGTGCAAGGTGACGAGGATTGGCCAAAATTTCGGGAAAGTTGCAGTGAATGGATAAAGTTGCAAGGTCACGCAATAATTGCGCTGATTGGCTGAGTTTGCATGAATTGACACGATCGCAACATCACGAAATCCTGGAGGGACAGATTAAGGGTAAAAAACAATCCAAACCTACATGGCCTTGTGTGAAAAAGTGATTCCCCCCCCCCCCTCCATTAAAACATAAATTAACTGTGGTTTATCACACCTTTGGAAAGCTGAGTTCAACTTCTCTAGTCACACGCAGGCCTGATTATTGCAACACCTGTTCTCAATCAAGAAATAACTTTAAATAGGACCTGCCTGACAAAGTAGACCAAAAGATCCTCAAAAGCTAGACATCATGCTGCGATCCAAATAAATTTAGGAACAAATGAGAAACTAAGTAAATGAGGTTATAAAGCCATTTCTAAAGCTTTGGGACTCCAGCAAACCACAGTGAGAGCCATTATCTACAAATGGCAAAAACGTGAAACAGTGGTGAACTTTCCCAGGAGTGGCCAGCCACCAAAATGACCCCAAGAGTGCAATGACGACTCACCCAAGAGGTTACAAAAGACCCCACAACAACATCCAAAGAACTGCAGGCCTCACTTGCCTCAGTTAAGGTCAGTGTTCATGACTCCACCATAAGAAAGAGACTGGGCAAAAATGGCCTGCATGGCAGAGTTCCAAGATGAAAACCCCTGCTGAGTAAAAAGAACATAAAGGCTCATCTCAGTTTTGCTAGAAAACATCCTGATGATCCCCAAGACTTTTGGGAAAATACTCTGTGGACTGACGAGACAAAAGTTGAACTTTTTGGAAGGTGTGTGTCTCATAACATCTGACGTAAAAGTAACACAGCATTTCAGAAAAGGAACATCATACCAACAGTAAAATATGGTGGTGGTCGTGTGATGGTCTTGGGCAGTTTGGCTGCTTCAGGACCTGGAAGACTTGCTGTGTGTAAATGGAACCATGAATTCTGATGTCTACCAAAAAAGCTGAAGGAGAATGTCCGACCATCTGTTCGTGACCTCAAGCTGAAACCCACTTGGGTTCTGCAGCAGGACAATGATCCAAAACACACCAGCAAGTCCACCTCTGAATGACTTAAGAAAAACAAAATGAAGAATTTGGAGTGGCCTAGTCAAAGTCCTGACCTGAATCTGATTGAGATACTGTGGCATGACCTTAAAAAGGCGGTTCATGCTAGAAAACCCTCCAATGTGGCTGAATTACAACAATTCTGTACAGATGAGTGGGCTAAAATTCCTCCACAGCGCTGTAAAAGACTCATTGCTAGTTATCGCAAATGTTTGATTGCAGTTGTTGCTGCTAAGGGTGGCCCAACCAGTTATTAGGCTTTGGGGGCAATCACTTTTTCATACAGGGCCATGTAGGTTTGAATTTTTTCCCCTTAATAATAAACACCTCCATTTAAAAACTGCATTTTGTGTTTACTTGCGTTATCTTTGTCTAATATTTAAATTTGTTTGATGATCTGAAACATTTAAGTGTGACAAACATACAAAAAATAAAGAGAAATCAGGAAGGGGGCAAACACTTTTTCACACCACTATATTAGTGTGACACTGACAGTGAAGAAACATTTACATCGATTGGTGGGGGGTTGTGCAGGCTCAATTCATTTGCAGTTTGGACGTGAGTGGCATGGGCGTGGGCCTCCTCTCTGACTCCAACCAACTGCTGCACAAGGCTACTGTGAAACTGACCGCTTGTGAGTGCTTTGGGATGGGGAGAAGCTCATGGTAGCACCCAATGCTTCCTGAGGATAGTAACTGCAGACCAGTAGTGCTTTCACGTCAGCAGGGCTTGACATTAACTTTTTTGCTCACTGGCCACTGTGGCTAGTGATTTTCCAAAGTTAATAGCCACTTAGCCTTTTCACTAACCACAATTTTGTAGTTGGAAAATTATGTTTAATATGATCAAATTTGACTATCGCATGCTAAAATGTATTTGAATTAAATGAATTAAATGAATTAAATGTACAACTTTTTAAAATAAAATAACCCTGATTCATACATAAAAATAGCAAGAGTGTCTAAGTAGTTATTAACAGCAGTACATACTGTGAAACAGTCAAGAAAAATATTTGCAATATGAGAGTGGAGTACAGGTAGATTTGGGGTCCGTCATAATTCTAATTTCTACCCTTTCCCCTTTGCCTACCCCTTGGTCCTTGAAATCAAGGGCTCCTTGTTCTCATCAGAAAAAGGAAGAAAAAGAAAACTGATGAGAAAAGTCTCATCTTACAGACAAAAAATGTCTCAAATTTACACAAACTATTCTAATCAGTAGAAAGTCAGAAATTTACTAGAAATAAAGCTGTAAATTCACAGAGAAAATTTTGAACCACTTGGTGGGCCGTTTTTGGCCCACAGGCCATATGTTTGACACCCCTGGACCAACCCATTAAAAATACATATTTTGAAGATTTACTTCCATGAAATAGTTGCATATCGCAACAGCATGTAAATGAATAAGATAAAAATAAAATAGAAAGCACAAATAAATGAAAGTTCACCTTAGAAAAAGCTTCATTTGTGCTTCACAACAACAAATCAGTCACTTTTTCTCTGTGTGGCAAAAAACACATTTACACAACTGAGGCCATTAAATGCGAGCTTCTTGCTCTAAAAATACTCATGTTTAACCACAGAGGTAGGAGCTGATGTTGGGGGCTACTCACTGCTCGGACACAGCATTTCTTCTGGGTTGCAGTGTGAACTGGGGCAGGACAGGAGACCGTCCAGGTGACAGTGGACCAATGAGCACACACTCTGCAGAAAGTGCTTCTGGGAGTTGCAGTTTCATAGTCTCGCATTACAGACATTACACAACCCACCAAGCCCTGCACATCAGAGTCTACAAAACACCAGAAAAGTCTCTGATAACACCAGAAAAAGTCGCTAGATTTGTCGCTAGTCGCTTTTGGGGGAAAAAAAGTTGCCAAGAGGGTTTGAAAAGTCGCCAGATCTAGCAAGAAAGTTGCCAAGTTGGCAACACTGTTCACTATTTAGAGTAGATGTGTGGCCTAGGTTCAATGAAACGGAGATAGGCACCGCCCCATACACCACATGATGTCCACACTTAAATATGGAAGGGATAAACTTAACTAACCTTTTGTGTTTTTGATTTTCAGATCATGACCAATCCGAAATATTTTTACTAAGACGCAAACAGGTTAAATCAGGCCAGAATGACAGTCTGCAGGCTCTAGCTCCACACTTAAATTTTCACTGATTTAAACAAACAGCTCATTACCTCCACCAAGGGATGACGGAGGTAATGTTTTTAGTGGTGTTGGTTGGTTGGTTTGTCTGTTGGTTGGTTTGCCTGTTGGCAACATTACTCAAAAAGTTATGAACGGATTTTGATGAAATTTTCAGGAAAGGTGTGCAATGGCATGGGGAACAGATGATTAGATTTTGGTGATGATTGGGATCACGATCTGGATGCAGGGATTTTCTGAATATTAATTTTCAAACATTAATATGGCACTTTTCATGTACTGCTCCTTTAAGACGTGTTCACTGAGTTCCATGCATGGCCACATGCCTTGGCAACCCGGAAGCCAAACACTGCAGAAAACGTATTGGGGGTGTATCCACCAAACTCATTTTTTCTGCTGTGGGCGACTATTTTCTATTCATTCTCTGTGTAGTCCAGCATTTACAGTGCTGAACACCCTCGGCGCTGAAACTTTTGAGTGGTGGCCTCTTTTTGTCGCGGCGCTCAGGACTGAAAAAAGTTCAACTTTTCAGACTACTGTACAGCCGCGCTCATCAGTGTCAGGCCTTTCTAAGCAGCCAATCAGAATTCAGGAAGGGCGGGACATAGGACAGGAAGACAAGAACGGGAGGTGACGGACGGTGGAGAGGCTGAACTTTGCTGCATCAAACAACACTATTTGATCTGACATCAAACCTCTTTGATCTGACACTAAAAGGATATCATGATCAAAATTTGAAAGCAAATGCCTGGAGGAACATGTCCACATCTGTTGGCATGCCAGGTGAGCGTTTGTGCCTTTGTCATGGTCATATTTCTTACAAGTTTGTTGCAGTAGATAATATGGATACTATGTGAATTTGTAGATGATAACTACAAAAAAAAAAATAAAATGGTATGATACCACACTGTTCTGTAATATTGCTTAATAATTATGAACCTTGTCAGTAAACTGTAAGGGAGAAGAAAGGAGGAAAAAGACGAAAACTGACCTGAAAGATTCAATAAACCATGATGTTGACTGAAGGTGGAATTGCCCAGCCCCAGTGTATGGTCAATACAATTATGACAGCCTTGCTATTATTATTATAATTATAATGTACTCATATAATGCAGTCAGTTTTTGCTGTCATTTTTCTGTCTGTTAATAATAATAATCATAATGATAATAATAATAATGGATTGCATTTATATAGCACCTTTCATTCAAATTTTCAGGAAAGGTGTGTAACGGCACACTGAACAGATGATTAGGTTTTGGTGATGTTATCAAAATGCATACCTCCACCAAGGCTCTTATCTTCTCACAGAGTGTTAGCAACAATACTCCAAAACTACTGGATGGATTTGGATGAAATTTTCACCAGAGGTGGTTCTTGTGCTACAGACTGATCCATTACATTTTGGTGATGATCTGAGAATGCATACTTCAGCCAAGGCTCTCATCTTTCAGTTTGTTAGCAACAATACTCTGAAACTAATGGATAGACTCTGATGCAATTTTCACCTGAAGTGGCTTGTGGCCTGCCCACAAACCCATTACATTTTGGAGGTGATCCATGAGGGATGGAAGGAGCCCTGGTGGAGGTCTGCACTCTCTGAGTGCTTTCTAGTTTATATCTGTACAGGCAAGTGATGGGTAATTTTCTCATTTTTTAATGTCGTTTTTTTTTTTTTTTTTTTTTGCTATTCTACTCCGGCTCATGAAATATTTAACTTATTGATGTTTACTTTTTATTCATATGATTTAGAAGAAAAACCTGAGAATCACATCTCAAATGCACAATAAAAAACTACTTTATAACAACACTGCAAAATTATGAGGGAAACAGATGCACGTAAAAAAAAGTTTAAAACAAAGATGGTCTTTTTTTATGTGATTATCGAAACTGTAGAATTTACAGAAAATGTATAATGCGATATAAATACTACTCACAAAAAGTTAGGGATATTTGGCTTTAGGGTGAAATTTATGGAAAATAGTAATATTATATCATGAAAATAGGGCTTTTAAGTAGAAGCATGCAATGATGACTTCCTCATCTCAAACAATTTATTGAAACAAAAGACAACAGTGGTGGGTATATCACAACAAAAAATGTCATTGTCTCAATAACTTGTCATGTGCCCTTGAGCATTAATTACAGCTTGACGACGATGTCTCATGCTGTTCACAAGTTGACTTATTGTCTGCTGAGGCATGGCATTCCACTCTTCTTGAAGGGCAGCCCTCAGGTCATTGAGGTTGGGGGTACAGGGTTACAAGCCTCTACACGGCAACTCAGCTGATCCCATAGGTTTTCTATGGGATTCAAGTCTGGAGAAAGTGCAGGCCACTCCATTTGAGGTACCCCAGCCTCCAGCAGCCATTCCCTAGTGATGTGACCTCAATGAGCTGGAGCATTGTTGTCCATGAAGATAAAATTAGGCCTGTGCTGTTCGTGCAGAGGAACAAAGACTGGATTAATTATGTTATTCCGGTAGTATCGGCTTGTCACTGTACCATTCACAAGGTGTAGGGCAGTTCTGTATTGACTAGACATGCCTGCCCAGACTTTTAATACCACCAAAGACTGGTCTGGTGACAACAGCGGCTGATAATAATAAATAATCCTAGCGATTACAATAGGGCTCTTGCCCACTGACGTCAGTGGCTCGGGCCTTAATAAACAGCGTAGCTCATACCAGCGGCGTAACACCGGTCCTGCACAGGAAGGAGAAGCCACCACAGACTCCCCTCTCCTGGACAATGTACTTTTGTATCCCCATATCTGGGCATTCCGCTTCACAGTCATGTCGGTATTAACTTTACATTTTAGATATTACAGCAGCCAGGACTCACCGTGTGCTGTTTACAGGGAAAAGAGAATTTGCAGTATCCAGTAAATGTGCCCTGACTGTGCACCTGCTTGTCTGTCGGTTTCAGCCACCCCCCCCCACCCAAAAAAAAATAAAATTAAGTTGTTGTGCAGTCGGAGCCGACAAAATTACGATCCAGTGATAAAGGAAAGAAGATTAAAAGGAGAGCACAAATCAGCTGTGTCTGCCATGTTTGCTGCATCCTCTACCACAGAATTGTAGCATCTGTCTCAGTTCAATGAGGAAAAAGTTGGATGAAATGCGACATGACCGTTCAGACTGAGGCCGCTTTGGAAAATATCAGATACGTATCTGAATTAGGACAACATATGAAAATGGTCTGGGTCTGGTGTGCTCTTTAGACTGTCATTAAAAAAAAAAAAAAAAAAAAAAAAAATCAGACATGGGTGATATTTGTGCAAAAAAATTGGAATTGAGCATTAAAATCTGCAGTGTGAACGAAGCCTTAGAGACCACCCACTCCTTTCTTTCAGGAGAGACTCATCTCCACACACAGGCTTCTAGTTTCATCCATTTGTCCACTGGACATCATGCACCCATTATATTTCCACACATTCATCACCCCTATGCTACTGATTCAAAAGATCTCCACACTTCACTCCTCTTGCACTTTATTTTATTTTACTTATTTATTTGAAAGGGACAGTGCACATTAATGAACATCAGTAAAAACCTGATGTAAATATGCTGAAGTTAGCAGAAGCTAATTTTCATTCGGAGTCCCTTTGGCAGGTGAAAGAACAAAAATACATTACATACAAGTATAGTGATTTGAACAACAAAAGACAAAAAAAAATACAGTTTCTGACAGACAATACTACTATTGTCATTGTACTACTGTACAATGACAATAAAACCTATTGTATTCTGTTCTATACACATTCAGTTATAACAGCAAGTGGGTTTATAAAATGCATAGTTTGCAAAGTGTATATTTGCTCAAGTAAAGTGCATAATTTGGATAGAATATAAAAGTCAGTATATGGTATGTTTATCAATAAGTATGTGTATATGACAAGATAAATAATTCTTTCTAAAAGGGGTGGTCTACTCCTGCCACCTGGAGAAGACCAAGCCTTTGGGGATCTGGAAAAGGTACATTCAATACAGCACATGAAGACCAAGCACAACAATATTACAGAATAGAGTAAATAAAATAAAGATAAAGATGGGGTGCATGTCCATATACGTACAGTATATGCAGGCATGTGTACCGGTCATACTTCTGCGTTGTGTATTATTTCCAAAAATAAAGAAACTGTTTTCTCCCTTTCAGGTCTTTTACTGAAAAAAACTATATACAAAAATACAAAAAGCTCAGGCTTCTCTGCTCCAGCTCAAATACCACATGGTCTCTTGTCCCAGCTCACATGCCACACGTCTCCTGTACACCGACCAAGCCAGCAAGACCCCAAAGAACCAGGTTGACAACCCAGAACTGCAGGGGCCATCCAGCCACACCCTTCACATCTCCAGCCCAACAGTAAAAAAAAAAAAAACTTTTACCAAAATAAAGAAAATAAATAAATTGAAAATAATAAAACAGAAAGAATATAAATAAACTCAAAATAATAGTGGAGATCAAATAAACTACACTGCTACACATGAACCACATATAAACCTTATAAACTCAAAAAGCACCACACAGTCATGTGAAAAAATTAGGACATCCCATTAACTATGCAGTTCTTTATTAAGAAATGTTCACAAATTGATGTCTAATCTTGTTTTTATTTATCTCTGGAAAAGAAGGTGATTTAATTACAGGTAAATAAAAATTAACCTCGTTTTACTCATTAAACAAAAATATCAACAAAAAAGCATATTCTAACTGAGGAAACAGTTAGGACACCCTACCACCTAATAGCTAGTGTTACCCCATTTGGCTGAAATAATGTTCTTCCCGTGTCTGCGTGGGTTTACTCCGGGATTTCTCCGGTTTCCTCCCACATGCCAAAAACATGCAAGTTAAGTTAATTGGCATCAAACTGGGGATTCTAAATTGTCCTTAGGTATGAATGTGAGAGTGAATGGTTGTCTGTCTGTCTGTGTTGGCCCTGCGATGGACTGGCCATCTGTCCAGGGTGTATCCTGCCTCTCGCCCAAAGATGCTGGGATAGGCTCCAGCCCCCCCGCGACCCGAAAAGGATTAAGCGGAAGAAGATGAATGAATGAACTTCAGTGAGACGCTTCTTGTAGCCATCTACCAGTCTCTGACATCGGTCTGAGGAAAGTTTGCCCCACTCCTCAATGCAGAATTCTTTCAGCTATGAGATGTTTGAGGGGTTTCTTGCATGTACAACCCGTTTCAAGTCACCCCACAGCATCTCAATGGGATTAAGATCTGGGCTTTGACTCGGCCATTCCAGGACTCTCCATTTCTTAGTTTTTAGCCAGTCCTTGGTGGATTTACTGGTATGTGTTTTGGGTCATTGTCATGTTGCAGAGTCCAGTTCCGCTTCAGCTTTAATTTTTTAATTGAAAAAAATTAATTAATTTTAATTTAATTTTTTTACAGATGGTCTCACGTGGTCCTCAAGCACTCTCTGATACATGGTAGAATTCATGGTAGATTCTATGATAATGAGCTGGCCAGGTCCTGCTGTAGCAAAGCATCCCCAAACCATGACACTTCCACCTCTATGCTTCACAGTTGGTATAAGGTTCTTTTCATGGAATGCTGTATTTGGTCTACGCTAAACACGTCCTCTGTTCTGATGTCCAAATAATTCAATTTTAGACTCACCTGTCCAAAGAACATTATTCCAGAAGTCCTGGTCTTTGTCTACGTTCTCTTTGGCAAACTTCAGTCTGGCCTTCACGTTTCTCTGAGAGAGCAAAGGTTTCCTCCTTGCACGCCTCCTATGCAAGTTAAACTTGTGCAGTCTCTGATTGTAGAGGCATGCACTTTCACATCAACAGTAGCAAGAGCGTGCTGTGGGTCTTGTGATGACATTTTAGGGGTTTTGGAGACTTCTTTTAGTATCTTGCGGTCTCCTCTCGGGGTGAACTTGGTTGGACAGCCAGACCTGGGCATGTTGGCAGTTATTTTGAATGTCCTCCACTTGTAGACTATTTTCCGGACAGTGGAATGGCTGATTTCAAATTCTTTTGAGATCTTTTTAAATCCCTTACCAGACTCATTAGCTGCTACAGTCTTCTTTCTGAAGGCCTCAGACAGCTCTTTCGATCTCACAAGGTGTTCACTCCCACGTCAACAGTCAGGAGCACACCAAACTAAATGTCTGAGGTTTAAATAGAACAAGCCTCCTTCAAAATGCTGAGTAATGATCTTCTAATTATGTGCACCTGATGTGATGCACATGTTTGTGATTTTAGCCATTTTAAGTGGGAATAAATGTGGGGGTGTCCTAATTTATTCTTCACCAGAAAATGCAAGTTTTTAAAATTACAATTTACAGCAAATTTTAAAAAGTCTTTTCTTCAGTTTTAATTGTTTAGTTATATTACTTGAATCTCCCAGTATTGTTAAAATTGACATTAAATATCCATGTCCAAATACACTACCGTTCAAAAGTTTGGGGTCACCTCCGACAATTTTGTGTTTTCCATGAAAAGTTACACTTTTATTTACCACCATGAGTTGTAAAATGAATAGAAAATATAGTCAAGACATTGACAAGGTTAGAAATAATGATTTGTATTTGAAATAATAATTTTTTCCTTCAAACTTTTTCGTCAAAGAATCCTCCATTTGCAGCAATTACAGCATTGCAGACCTAACATGATTGCACAAGGGTTTTCTAATCATCCATTAGCCTTCTGACGCAATGAGCAAACACATTGTACCATTAGAACACTGGAGTGATAGTTGCTGGAAATGGGCCTCTCTACACCTATGTAGATATTGCACCAAAAACCAGACATTTGCAGCTAGAATAGTCATTTACCACATTAGCAATGTATAGAGTGTATTTCTGATTAGTTTAAAGTTATCTTCATTGAAAAAAGTGATTTTCTTTCAAAAATAAGGAAATTTCTAAGTGACCCCAAACTTTTGAACGGTAGTGTATGTTAAAAAAACACACAGCCTTTCATAGGGTGTCCTAATTTTTTCATGACTGTTCATATGTGTATCATGCACCATGAGATAGAATGTGGTTAGTTTCAATGATCACAATGTTGATTTGATTTCAGCCAAAGTTTGAGATGTGTTTTAAAAGTGCAGTATGTAAGCTGCTCTCTTACTGTAGAATATCATTCTATATGTTCGTGCTCCTGACTGATAAAACCGATTGACCAAAAGTACAGTTAGGCCCACAAATATTTGGACAGTGACACAATCTTCATGATTTGGGCTCTGCATGCCACCACATTGGATTTGAAATGAAACAACTACAACGGAATTGAAGTGCAGACTTTAAGGTTTAATTCAAGGGGTTGAACAAAAATATATGATTAAACATGTAGGAATTGTAGCTATTTTTATACAAACGCTCCTCATTTCAGGGGCTCAAAAGTAATTGGACAAATAAACATAACCCTAAGTAAAATGTTACTTTTCAATATTTTGTTGAGAATCCTTTGCAGGCAATGACTGCCTGAAGTCTGGAACCCATGGAAATCACCACACGCTGGGTTTCCTCCTTTGTGATGCTTTGCCAGGCCTTTACTGCAGCTGTCTTCAGTTGTTGCTTGTTTGTGGGTCTTTCTGCCTTAAGTTTTGTCTTGAGCAAGTGAAATGCATGCTCGATTGGGTTGAGATCTGGTGATTGACTCGGCCATTGCAGAATATTCCACTTCGTTGCTTTAAAAAAAACTCCTGGGTTGCTTTTGCAGTATGTTTTGGATCATTGGTGAAGCGCCGTCCAATCAACTTTGCTGCATTTGGCTGAATCTGAGCAGAAAGTATATCCCTATACACTTCAGAATTCATCCGGCTGCTTCTGTCTTTTGTCACATCATCAATAAACACAAGTGACCCAGTGCCATTGGAAGCCATGCATGCCCATGCCATCACACTGCCTCCACCATGTTTTCCACAAGATGTAGTGCTTTGGCTCATGAGCTGTTCCAATTCTTCTCCAAACTTTCTTCTTCCCATCATTCTGGTACAGGTTGATCTTAGTCTCATCTGTCCAAAGAATGCTGTTCCAGAGCTGAGCTGGCTTCTTCAGGTGTTTTTTGGCAAAGTCAATTTTGGCCTTTCTATTTTTGAGGCTGATTCATGGTTTGCATCTAGTGGTGGATCCTTTGTATTTACTCTCATGAAGTCTTCTCTTTATGGTAGACTTAGATACTGATACACCTACTTCCTGGAGAGTGTTCTTCACTTGAGTGGATATTGTGAAGGGGTTGTTCTTCACCATGGAAAGGATTCCGTGATCATCCACCACTGTTGTCTTCCGTGGACGTCCAGGCCTTTTTGAATTCCCAAGCTCACCAGTGCACAATTTTTTCTCAGAATGTACCAAACTGTTGATTTGGCCACTCCTAACATTTCTGCTATCTCTCTGATGGATTTCTTCTTTTTTTTTTTTTTCAGCCTCAGGATGGTCTGTTTCAGCTCCATTGAAAGCTCCTTTGACCGCATGTTGTGTGTTCACAGCAACAGCTTCCAAATGCAAACGCCACACCTGGAATCAACTCCAGACCTTTAAACTGCTTAATTGATGACAGGTTAACGAGGGAAGAGCCCATGCAGCCTTGTTATTTTTTTTTTTGCAGCCTTCTGAGTCAATTGTCCAATTACTTTTGGTCCCTTGAAAAAGAGGCGGCTACGTATTAAAGAGCTGTAATTCCTAAACCCTTGCTCCGATTTGGATGTGAATACTCTCAAATTACAGCTGAGAGTCTGCACTTTAAGCCCATATTGATTATATACAGTGGGGCAAAAAAGTATTTAGTCAGCCATCAACTGTGCAAGTTCTCCCACTTAAAGGGCTGCACGGTGGCGCAGTGGTTAGCACTGCGGCAGCACAGTTTACCCTTGGCCGGGGGATTGTGGGGATCGTGGGTTCGATCCCAGCCCCCGACCAACAGTGATCTGTGTGGAGTTTGCATGTTCTCCCCGTGTTGCGTGGGTTTACTCCGGGATTTCTCCGGTTTCCTCCCACATGCCAAAGACATGCATGTTAGGTTAATTGGCTGTTCTAAATTGTCCCTAGATATCTGTTTCCTATAGGCCCTTAGAATAGAGGGTTAGTATTAATGAAAGCGCTTTGAGTGGTCTTTGTGACTAGAAAAGCGCTATATAAGTGCAGGTTAGTTAGTTAGTTAGTTAAAAGATGAGAGGTCTCCAATTTTCATCATAGGTATACCTCAACTATGAGACAAAATGAGAAAAAAAAAAAAATCCAGAAAATCACATTGTCTGAATTTTAAAGAATTTATTTGCAAATTATGGTGGAAAATAAGTATTTGGTCACCTACAAACAAGCAAGATTTCTGGCTCTTACAGACCTGTAACAACTTCTTTAAGAGGCTCCTCTGTCCTCCACTCGTTACCTGTATTAATGGCACCTGTTTGAACTCGTTATCAGTATAAAAGACACCTGTCCACAACCTCAAACAATCAGACTCCAAACTCCGCTATGGCCAAGACCAAAGAGCTGTCAAAGGACACCAGAAACAAAATTGTAGACCTGCACCAGGCTGGGAAGACTGAATCTGCAATAGGTAAGCAGCTTGGTGTGAAGAAATCAACTGTGGGAGCAATTATTAGAAAATGGAAGACATACAAGACCACTGATAATCTCCCTTGATCTGGGGCTCCACGCAAGATCTCACCCCATGGGGTCAAAATGATCACGAGAACGGTGAGCAAAAATCCCAGAACCACACGGGGGGACCTAGTGAATGACCTGCAGAGAGCTGGGACAAGAGTAACAAAGGCTACCACCAGTAACACACTACGCCGCCAGGGACTCAAATCCTGCAGTGCCAGACGTGTCCCCCTGCTTAAGCCAGTACATGTCCAGGCCCGTCTTAAGTTTGCTAGAGAGCATTTGGATGATCCAGAAGAGGACTGGGAGAATGTCATATGGTCAGATGAAACCAAAATAGAACTTTTTGGTAAAAACTCAACTTGTCGTGTTTGGAGGAGAAAGAACACCATACCTACTGTGAAGCATGGGGGTGGAAACATCATGCTTTGGGGCTGTTTTTCTGCAAAGGGACCAGGACGACTGATCCGTGTAAAGGAAAGAATGAATGGGGCCATGTATCGTGAGATTTTGAGTGAAAACCTCCTTCCATCAGCAAGGGCACTGAAGATGAAACGTGGCTGGGTCTTTCAGCATGACAATGATCCCAAACACACCGCCCGGGCAACGAAGGAGTGACTTCGTAAGAAGCACTTCAAGGTCCAGGAGTGGTCTAGCCAGTCTCCAGATCTCAACCCCATAGAAAATCTTTGGAGGGAGTTGAAAGTCTGTGTTGCCCAGCAACAGCCCCAAAACATCGCTGCTCTAGAGGAGATCTACATGGAGGAATGGGCCAAAATACCAGCAACAGTGTGTGAAAACCTTGTGAAGACTTACAGAAAACGTTTGACCTCTGTCATTGCCAACAAAGGGTATATAACAAAGTATTGAGATGAACTTTTGTTTTTGACCAAATACTTATTTTCCACCATAATTTGCAAATAAATTCTTTAAAAATCAGACAATGTGATTTT
This sequence comes from Pholidichthys leucotaenia, assembly GCA_020510985.1. Classification (NCBI taxonomy): domain Eukaryota; kingdom Metazoa; phylum Chordata; class Actinopteri; order Cichliformes; family Pholidichthyidae; genus Pholidichthys; species Pholidichthys leucotaenia. Next base: position 195,125,192 of record CM035846.1, on the reverse strand, counting down.
CTGGATTTTTTTTTTCTCATTTTGTCTCTCATAGTTGAGGTATACCTATGATGAAAATTGGAGACCTCTCTCATCTTTTAAGTGGGAGAACGTGCACAATTGGTGGCTAACCAAATACTTTTTTACCCCACTGTAATTGTATCCTGAATATGTTTTCTTAAACAGCTAAAATAACAAAACTTGTGTCACTGTCCAAATATTTTTGGGCTTAACTGTAGTACATCTGTACAGTCCCTTCTAGCTGGTTAATCCTAGTTGGTTAATTTGTTTTCACAAATGAATTACATTATGTGCAATCTGGGCACCCACCTCTCCCCTTTTTTAAATGGCATTTCAGTTAGCAGTGACAGTGTAAAGTTGTGACCCTTTGCAAAAAAAAAACAAAAACAAACAAAAAAAAACTTAAAAGAGCTGTCAGTATTTGTTTGCTCTCAGCGCTGTCAACTATACTCTCTGATTAAAGACATTACTGTCAGCATCACTACAACCCAATGATGTTGTAAACTTCAACCAAGAACCTTCATGTAAAATCACACTTAAACTGGACCTGCGAAAGTAAACACATTTCAATGTCATTCTTAACTTTGTGTAATAAAATAAACTGCAGTTATGAGAACTGCACAAGTCGAGGACAATGTGTGATTGCAATTACAACAACAAATATTGCAATTTGGTTTTGATCATTTACAGTACATTTCAATCTTTTATTGTTTAACAAAAGGTTTAATGAGTGTACAGTGGTGTGACAAAAGTGTTTGCCCCCTTCCTGATTTCTCATTTTTTTATATGTTTGTCACACTTACACTACCGTTCAAAAGTTTGGGGGTCACCCAGACAATTATTTTGCTTTTTCCATGAAAAGTCACACTTATTTACCACCATGAGTTGTAAAATGAATAGAAAATATAGTCAAGACATTGACAAGGTTAGAGATAATGATTTGTATTTGAAATAATAATTTTTTCCAGATACTCAACCTGCTCAAAGGAAGGTCAGTTTTATAGCTTCTCTAACCAGCTAAACTGTTTTCAGCTGTGCTAACATGATTGCACAAGGGTTTTCTAATCATCCATTAGCCTTTTGAGGCAATGAGCAAACACATTGTACCATTAGAACACTGGAGTGATAATTGCTGGAAATGGGCCTCTATACACCTATGTAGATATTGCACCAAAAACCAGACATTTGCAGCTAGAATAGTCATTTACCACATTAGCAATGTATATTAGATATTAGAGTGTATTTCTGATCAGTTTAAAGTTATCTTCATTGAAAAAAAACTGTGTTTTTCTTTCAAAAATAAGGAAATTTCTAAATGACCCCAACTTTTGAACGGTAGTGTAAATGTTTCAGATCATCAAACAAATTTAAATATAATACGAAGATAACACAAGTAAACACAAAATGCAATGCAGTTTTTAAATGAAGGTGTCTATTATAAAGGGTAAAAAAATAATAAATCCAAATCTACATAGCCCTGTGTGAAAAAGTGATCCCCCCCCCCCCCTGTTAAAACATAAATTAACTGTGGCTCATCACATCTTTGGAAAGCTGAGTTCAATTTCTCTAGCCACACCTAGGCCTGATTACTGCCACACCTATTCTCCATCAAGAAATCACTGAAATAGGACCTGCCTGACAAAGTGAAGGAGACCAAAAGAGCCTCAAAGCTAGACATCATGCTGTGATCCAAACAAATTTAGGAACAAATGAAAAACAAAGTAATTGAGATCAATCAGTCTGGAAAAGGTTATAAAGACATTTCTAAAACTTTGGGACTCCAGTGAACCACAGTGAGAGCCATTATCCACACATGGTGAAAACATGGAATGTTGGTGAACCTTCCCAGGAGCAGCCGACTGACCAAAATTACCCCAAGAGCACAGCGAGCGGTCACAAAAGACCCCACAACAACATCCAAAGAACTGCAGGCCTCACTTGCCTCAGTTAAGGTCAGTGTTCATGACTCCACCATACGAAAGAGACTGGGCAAAAATGGCCTGCATGGCGAGTTCCAACACGAAAACCACTTCTGAGCAAAAAGAACATAAAGGCTCATCTCAGTTTTTCCAGAAAAAATCTTGATGATCCCCAAGACTTTTGGGAAAATAGCCTCTGGATTGAGCTCTGACAGAGTGACCATCGGGTTCTTGGTCACCTCCTGACTAAGGCCCTTCTCCCCCGATCTCAGTTTAGACGACCAGCCAGCTCCAGAAAGGGTCCTGGTGGTTCCGAACTTCTTCCATTTACAGATGATGGAGGCCACTGCGCTCATTGGGACCTTCAAAGCAGCAGAAATTTTTCTGTACCCTTCCCCAGATTTGTGCCTCGAGACAGTCCTGTCTCAGAGGTCTGCAGACAATTCCTTTGACTTCATGCTTGGTTTGTGCTCCAATATGCACTGTTAACTGTGGGACTTTATATAGATAGGTGTGTGCCTTTCCAACTCATGTCCAATCAACTTAAGTTACCACAGGTGGACTCCAATTAAGCTGTAGAAACATCTCACGGATGATCAGTGGAAACAGGATGAACCTGAGCTCAATTTTGAGCTTCATGACAATGGCTGTGAATACTTGTTGTACATGTAATTTCTTAGTTTTTTATTTTTAATAAATTTGCAAAAATCTCAAAAAAAACTTTTTTCATGGTGTCATTACGGGGTATTGTGGATAGAAAATCCATTTTGGAATGAGGCTGTAACATAAAATGTGGGAAAAATGAAGCGCTGTGAATACTTTCTGGATGCTATGTACACAGAGCAAAAATGCATATCAGAAGGCTCATAATTTTAAATGCAAATGCATCAAGTCTGGGGAGGCAATGCAGTTGCATCAAAAAAGCTAGGTCACACACAGAATTCCACATTTGATTTTCAGAAAAACAAAGTTTGCATCAGTTCCTTAAAACAATCTCTGAGTCCTCTCTCCATTTCTGTGAATGCAACCTTCAGCTAAATGCCAATGATATAAAAGGAAAAAAAAAAAACCTAGACATTGCCATGTTTACATGGACACAAGTAACTGGATTAAAAGCCTGATCAGAATAAAAACGCTTCATGTAAACACGCCAGTCTGAATATTCTGACCCGATCACACTCATTCGGATCAACATTTCCTTCCGATTGAGACGGGTGGGTTATGCCAATTGTCAATCCGATTGGTGTGCATATAAACACTTATTCCGAAGCTTGGGTCGAAAATATGTTTACTGCGCATGTTTGTACGTCAGCCACACATCGACGTGACGTACTTCCGCCTTTACAGCAGCTAGCGGAAGACATGGTGGGAGTAAAACAAAACTGGTCTGTATCGTCCTGCTATCTCCCTCTGTTCGTCATATGCAGAAGTATGTACTTGTTGCTTCATTACGGAGACCAGCAGAAGCAAAAGTACAGTCTGAATAACACAATACAGGTCCATTTCAAAAAGAGACAGGCACGAAGCGGGGTTCGTTTACATCGGAAGTTGCTTCTTCTTCTACTATTTTCGGAATGTCGGACAATTGTGCGCATGTCAAAATGATTTAGTCCGTTCAAACGTGTGACACACGGAAACGCACATCTAATCGGATCAACTTTTTCAGGATCCATGTAAACAGTAAAGTTCTAATCTGAATTATAATCAGATTGAAGAAATTTTGCCCATGTAACCATGACTAATGTGAGCTGATCTGTAATGGATGATTTGCTTATTGCTACTTACACTTTCCTGCAGTGTGGGCACCTGGCCAGCGTCCGGTCCGTGAACTCTGTCCACTGAAATTACAAGGAGAAAGAAGTGAGCTTCATGCAGAAACCCAAGCTGAGAATATCCTCCAAGTTATTTTGTGACCGTCTTGACACCAGTGCAATTCTCTAACATTTGCAGCAAACACACAAAATACCCATTTTAACTTCTGTTTCCACCTCACCCCTGGGTTTAACATGATTACATATTATCCTTCCAACATTCAACATTGCCCACAATAAAAATATAAACAGTTAAAAGATTGCAGTTAAAAATAAGGGCAGAGTGCAGGGAATTAAATTTCAAATGTAAGGTGTAGGCCTGTAATGATAACAGCTAAAACAATTAGTCATACGACAAGGAAAAACGACCATGATAAGTCGCTGTTTACGTGTGTTTTTTTAACATAATTCACCAACACTTCAGTGGCGGCGGAACTTATGCTCCAAGGGGGAACAGCCAGAGAAGGTGAAGCGGCGAGCTGGAGTCCGCTCACAATATAAAGTTTGTCCTGACTGAGCCAAAAAGTCTGCTCCTTTTTAACAGCATCATCCTTTCGTGTAGCAAAGCCCTCTTTTTTTTCCCCCCAGCTGGTCGGCTTCAACTGGTTCAGCTATGTTTATGCTACATTCATATGATGTACCGTCAATCATTTTACAACAGAGTGGCTGTATTGGAGAGCGTTACCAGGAAAAAAAACAGCAACTCAAAATAGACTGTAAGGTCCATGAAGTTGAAGTTTTCACTATGTAGTTCTCTATTGTGCTGTCTCTGAGACTGTGCTTACAGTAAACAAACGGCATTTACCAATAACATAAGGCATGTGCCTTGGTTGTCCATGGCAATGTATAAGCAGAAGTAGCCAAAACAGTTTAATTTTTTTGTTTTATTTATTTAGGATATTTTAAATATCTTTTCCACATTTCTATTCCGGTGTTAATAAATAAAAGTTCAAAGTTCTTTGAAAATTTGTAAACACAGCGTAATCATTACGTGGGGGGGCTGAAAAGTTCATAGGCTGACCACGATGCAGTGGTCAAATTTGACCAAATGTGGCTTATTTTTCAAACCCTTTTTAAACCCTTCCTCCATCGGTGTTGCAGCACTTGGATCCCTGCGGTATAGAAGCTCTCTTCTTGATCATTAAAGACATAACGCCTTCTTAGTCAGCCCCCCTCGTATATCACTATACAGTCATGTGAAAAAAATTAAGACACCCTGTATAAGCCTATGTGATTTTTTTAAACATATTTGGACATATGGCTATTTAATATCTTTATCTTTGTCTACCTATAATTTAAAAATACTGGAAAATTCATGTAATACAACTAAACAATTAAAAATGAATTAAAGACTTTTTTAAAATCTTCTGTAAAATGTAATTCTAAACAAACAGTGAGGAATAAATTAGGACACCCCCCATTCATTCCCACTTACAATGGCTAAAATAAATGTTAAAAAAAAAATGCAAATAAAAACAAAAACAAGGTTAGCCATAGATATGTGAACATTTCTTAATAAAGAACTGAATATTTAAAGGGGCATCCAAATTTTTTCACATGACTGTATATAGGCCATAAAATGGACTTCATGACGTCAACGACAACGTTGTTAATTGTGACACATTTGAGGAAAGTTTATCATCCATCAAAATTTGTTATCGTTACAGGCCTAATAAGGTGGTCTTAAAGTGAAAAAGACCTTCACTGCTTGGTTATAATGTAAACAACATTTAGGATGAGTGATTTTTTTTTAAATACGCAGCTTCTCTGGTCTAAAGATTTTTATTTTTAATGACTTGATCAGAGTTTAGGAGAACACAAATTACTCTGTCTGCCACATACATGCCTGAACAACAAAAATGATGTTGGTCAACGTTTTTTTCATAATTTATCTTTCCAGTGTTGCACATTTATCCAAATCACAAAATTCCTGTTAAATGCTGAAACCACAAACAGTGTTTGCTCCTTGTTTGCCAGCTTGATTGTTTTGGTCCCCAGTTACAGGTGCAATGCTATGATGCAGTGATGATGATGCCTACATCATGCTATCAATCTGCTTTTTAACCTAGATATGATGTTCACATTGCATCCGTTTGGAGGTGAAAACGCTAAAAATCCATGGTCAACATCGGAGTTAAATAAATCACTGACAAAATCCGGATGCTTCAAGTTTGTTTGGGTTTTTCGGCCAGTGGGAAATCAGCTATATAAGATCTTACATGCACCTACTAGGCGTTTGCCACAAAATCTTGTTCTGTACCAACCACTGGCCAGTGTCAAACACAAGGGTTGGTAACACACGGCTTTGGAGCGGAACTGAAATAATGAAGGTCATTTTAATTATTTTATTTTTCAAATTATTGTGTACATACATTTGTCAACTGAAATGCATGCTTTTGTAAACATATTACACACATACATGCATGCACGCACGCACGGTTTTGACTGAGCAATTTGATTGGACAGAAAAGGTTCCAGGAGTTACTATATTCCACGATAATTGCACTCCAACGATTCACTGGATATGTATCACTCCACTTCAGAAGTGTTCATGTAACCATTAATTACTAACAGTAATTTACCGTCAACTCTCAGTGACAACTGCAGTACTGTGTTGGATACCTTAATTTCCACAGTGAGGCACTCTTTGAAAAGATTTCTTACCTGAACCAGAAGTCCCACCCTTTTGAAAAAAACTTTCAGTTTACAAAGTCTGGCCTCATATAAACATCGTTAAGCTATTTCACATTTCTTTAAAAAAAAAAAAAAAGGACAGTGCTGGAGTTGGAATTATTGTCTCAATTAACAAACCACAATACCTTTGTAGTGACGGACTCAGTTTCATCTGAAAATGCCAAGAAAAAGTGAGTGAAGTGTGACCAAACCAAATCACTAGCATGCTAACTAGCCACCGGCATTTGTCACGTTTTGATCTCAGCCTTTCTGTGGTACCGACTCAACAGGTGACTGGTATGTTTTATAAACACTTACTTTTGTACTTGACAATATTTAATTTGTTTACATGTGTGTGAAATTACAACAGACGTGTTCATGCTGATTGAGATGTTTAGATTGCAAATGTTACTGGCTACATTTAGTAGGGACAATTTTTTTCTCAGCAGCGCAAAATAACTGGTTAAACAAATCATAATATTTTGTCTAGTATTGCTGTCATTTAATAAATTGTGCTTGTGGAACTGTTGTATAAAAGCAATATCTATCTAAAAATGCAGCATATCTGTGTGTGTCTGTTCCTCAGATATCTCTCAAACCATTTGTCAGACTGACCTCAGGTTTTATTTATTTTTTTAATTTATTTATTTAACCTTTATTTAACCAGGCAGGACAGATTAAGAACACATTCTTATTTACAACTGTGGCCTGGGGGAAGGGGCAAGGGACAACTCACATTCATACCTCCCCAGTTGATGCCAATTAACCTCACCTGCATGTTTTCGGCCCCCTGTGAGAGGAAACTGGAGAAATCCCACAGTGAACCCACACAGACACAGAAAGATCACCATTGGTCAGGGGGTGGGATCGAACCTGAGATCCCATGGCCAAGGGTGAGTTGTTGTGCTGCCACAGTGCTAACCACTGCGCCACCGTGCTTTATAAGTGCTTGGCTGAGGTTATGAGGGTGTGCATCCCCGAGTATGGAGTTGCTCAGTCAAAATATGTAATTTTAATCAATAAAAGTTTAGCCACCGTTCCGTTTCCTCATGCTCTGGCTTCTAGGAGTGTGGGTGGGGTTTCAGATCGACTCCGTACCGGGGCGATTCTAGGATCAGAGCTTTAGGGGTGCTGAGCACCCAATGAGCGCCACCACACACCCACCCTTTTCATACACACACACGCTAGGGCTGCAACTAACGACTATTTCAATAGTCAACTAGTTGCCGACTACTGTAACGACTAGTCAAGAACTGCACAAAAACCCCAATCTCTCTTATTTCTTTTTCTTTCTTAAAGTGCATTTTGTGCATAACATTTAACATTTGTTAAATGTGTGTGTGTGTGTGTGTGTGTGTATACACATGCACACGTGAGCAAAAATCCCTTACATTTGTAAGAGTTGTCTCACATTTCTTCTCCATTAAGTGTGTGAAATGGGTTCTAGATGAGGTTAGGAAGTGAAACCTACAGTAATAGGCTAGCTACTAGCATGGGAGCTAATTATCTTACTGAGGGGCATCTGACTCTTCCAAAGCTCATGCATCGACGTAGTGGCCCCATGGTACGCAAGGCTCACTTTATAAAGCTTGCATTGAACAGTTTTGCTGGCTGAGTCACGTACAAAATGTTTCCTAACTTTGGAACGTTTGTTTCGCGTGAGCTCCGCTTCAGCCTCCGTCATGGTGCCACTTCCCCTGCTCTGTTCCCGGTCACCAGCACACATGCTCTGTTAGCGCACCAAAGAGCTGGGAAAAGCGTGATGTCTCACTCTGAGCTACTTCAACTGGTTACGATGAAACATTGTTTAGCGTGGCATTGCATGCCGTGGAATACACACGATGACATTACTAACAACGCGTCAACTACTAAATTAATTGTTGACAAATTTTGCCGTCAACTATTTGTCAACTCAGACAATGTGATTTTCTGGATTTTTTTTCTCTCATTTTGTCTCTCATAGTTGAGGTATACCTATGATGAAAATTGGAGACCTCTCTCATCTTTTAAGTGGGAGAACTTGCATAATTGGTGGCTGACTAAATACTTTTTTGCCCCACTGTATATAATCATTTTAAATAAAAACTGTTTATTGTAAGATTACTTTATATGTAATGTAATGCAAAAACAACCCATAGGTGACCAAAGTGCTTTACAGGAAGTTGAACAGCACTAGAAACATACACAACATAAAAACAGATTACATAAACAAAGGGATGAGCATAAACACCTAAAAATAAAAGCACAACAAAAAAGTAAAAAGAATGAAAAGAATAAGTGTCACCACTACTACGTATAAGCCATCTTGAATAAATACGTTTTAATACTCCTGGTTTGCCAATGGGGTAGTTAGACATGCAGACTGCGCTCCCACAAAAACTTGAGACTTTCTCCCACTTTACAACTCGATAATAGAACTACACAGAGCAACAATCTACATGAGTGGGAGAAGAAACAAAAAAAGGCCAGAAGGAAGAAGAAAGGATGCTAAAAACTCAAGAAAAAAGCTTGGCTGTGAAAACTAGCATCACTGCTAGCAGCAGCCATGCAGGCCAGGCCCAGCAAGGCCGTGAAACGAGCCCAGACCCGATAAACATAATGAGAGCTATCAATGAGTTAAAAACCGACTTAAAAGGAGACGACAGCCTGAGACAAGATATCAACCTCCTCGGTCAGGAAATCAACGGTAAACTCGATAACCTGACTCAAGAAATGCAGTCTGTCTGACCAAGTTGGCGAAGCGGAGTCCCAGGTGGGATGAATGAAGGAATGGGCAGCGGAGGTAACCGACGTGCTTTCTATCTGTGTGGAAAAGCAAAAAGCTCTAGTTAAAGCCGACGGTGTCATGAACCGAGCTGGTTTGGCCTTCAGGCTCGGTTCCATGACTTTTCTCTGTGTGTCTATTTATCTGTGTATTGTATTTTGGCATGTCTATCTGTGTATGGTTTTGTCTTTGGAGTTTATATGGTTTTCCACTGTTCCTTGTCTCTTAAGTTTGATTTGTTATTCCATGTATTATTTGCTATTTATTTCTAGTCTGGATCTGTGTCTGTTGTGTGTTATGGTTCTCTAACTGACAGGCTGTCAGGCAGCTCGTTCAGTCTACACTTGGTGTGGGCAGGCCTGTCAGTCTGCCAGCCAGACCACACCTCCCTCTCTTGACAGCCAGCTGATTCCGCTTTCGGTTATTACTGCCCGGCTCCCTCGCTCAGGTGTACCCAATCACCCTGTTATCTGTGTGTGTATTTATTCGGTTCATTGTCTTTCATTTACTGCTGGATTATTGTTTGTCCATGACATGTTACGCTGTGTCCTGCTATGTGTTTGGCTCCGTCATGTCACGTTGTGGTTTCTGTTTGAAGCCCAGCCACGCTACGCCGTGGTCTGCCTGCAACTCGTTAAGTCGAGTATTTCTGTAAGTTTGTTCTCTTTACTTTTTTGTTCGTCAGCGCTAGTTTTAGGACTGTGTCTTTTCTTTAATAAATTTATCTATAGTGTAACTCCTGCACGTGAATCTGTCTCTCTCCTCGCCTCGTTAGAGGCAAGTCGTGACAGACAGACCTGGAGTCCTGATCCTGAAGGAATAACAGCCGCCTCTTTGTGGAGTGGCAGAAGGTGAGGAAGGTAACTCAGTCCCACACTTCATCGCAAATCTACTTCACCGTGAGATGCCATTGCCAACTTAAAAATCCAGTGGGCACATCGATCCCTGGCGAACAAGCCCACGCCTGGATCTCCACCAAGACCGATAATTATTAACTTTCAAGAGTTCACAACCAAGGAGCACGTTCTGAGAGAAGCTTGGAAAAAAGGGTCAATAAAATCAAACAGGTCCCTCTATTTTGACCATCACTACACAACAGAGATCGTTAAAAAGTGCAGAGAGTATAATCCAATTAAAAAAACCTTAAAGGAAAAAGGAGCGGGCTTTCAAACACCATATACAAGCATAAGGATCCACTGGGACTCCGGGACCAGAACATACAGCAGCGTGCAGGAGGTACGGCGCAACCTGAGGAGCTGGGGCCTCGACGTGGTGATATCTGAGGAAAAGGGAGAAGAGGCTACCTTGGAGTCGAGGCTGCACGAGCTGCTGGGATGGCAGCAAACGGCGACCCACCAGAACAGCGGAGCATCAGCAGCTCAGAGAGCAAGGGAGAAACTTCAGGAATACCAGAGGAGCCACACAGAGTAAGAACGAAGTGAGACATTACCTAGAGGGCCAGGTATGGTGAATGATACTGAATACATACAGTATGGGCCAATTTCATTATCTGACTATGTCTTCTTCTATGACTGTTTTGTTCTGGCCTCATGTTTTTTGTTGTTATTGTGAGACGCAGCTTCACTCACAGAATTACAACTGTTGGCAGGGTTTTTCCTCTGGTAACATTTCTCTGTGGCAGCCTGCCACGCCAGAAATCGTACCGCCACGCCAAGCCGATATGACTTTATTAATAAAAATATATGAAGCAATGACTTTCCGCAAGCACGCACAGGAACAACGCGCGTGGCTGTCATCCGCGCGGAGTTTAAAAGCACCCCGCTCACATGAGTTTTCCAGTCAGTCAGCAAACAGTGTCTCGCTAAGCATGACTGTCCGACAGAAACATGAGTTTATTAAAGTACTTTAAACGCGGAAAAAAAATCACAAGAAGTATGTAAGCACTGGCGTTTATCATGGTTTTAACCCGCTGGAAACGGGAGCCATAATGGAAGAGTCACTTAGCTAAGAGATGTGGTTAGAATTCAAATGCAGCTGGCTTCATATGAAGGGAAAGGCGAGGGGACTGATGAATTGCTGAGGATATATTTCACCAGCCCCTACAATATTAAGTTATGAGACTGGCAATTTCTCTCTTTTCTCACACGAGCAGGCGTGCTGTTTTTATTCTCCAGCGGCAGTGACAAAGCAAAGGTCCTTCAGCGGCTGCCTAGAGCGGTGCCTGACGAGAAAGCCTGAGCGCACAACTATAACGGCCATTACTAAACGACCGGGAGCCGGCCATTTATGTCTGCATAGTGAATGAAAAAGCCACGTCCAGGAGTGGTTTCGTGCGTTGTATTGAACAAAACCCCAAAACGTGTTAAAGTGTGGAAGTGTATGTGTGTGAAACACCGGAGCTGCCGAGTGCCCGAGCTGTCAGGGAGCGAAGGACCCAAAGGGCTCCCTGACGCGCCTGATGGAAAATAAATAAATATGTGCATTTTTTTTTTAACCAAATAGCCAAATTAGGAGGTATTTACTTGTATTATCATCATATTTGTAATTTGTGTGTATTTTCTACTATTGAATAAAAAAAAAGTATCAAATTGTAGGCACTTCCCAGCCAGATATTGTGATACTAGGAGACCGGCTCTCCGCCGTGTAGTCACTTCGCAACTATAACTGCCTAAACAGATCATTCTGTACATGAACACATATTGTGGTGAATTATGTCTTTAAGTCCGCTACAGTTCCCTATTATGTACCTGGCAGGTTAAGATGACCAAAATTCACAAAGTCAATGACTTTAATCTGTGAGCAGCCTTCAGACAAACTAAACGTGTCAACATTTGATTTCAAAATAAGGGAGGTTTTTCCTGCTGTCTGGGTGGTGAGGAGATTTCTAAAAAACAAAACAAAACACAAAACTATAAATATAAAGAAATATGATAACAGAAATAAGGCATCCTTGGTCATTTAAGTTAATTTATTTCATTAAATACAATTTTATTAATATTTTTTCTTTGTAATCAGAAAGATTACAAAGTTCTGTTATGACTGCAAAATTATGGTCAAATGTAAATTGTTATAAGTTAAAAAAAAAAATACCACAGTCTGTTTCAAATTTACCTAAAAACAACAAAACCCAGTAATTTAAAAAAAAACAGAAAAAATTGTTTGTTTAAAAAAACAAAAAATTGTTTAAAAAAAAGACAAAAATTAGTTATAAAATAATCCACAAATTTATAATAAAGTTTCAAATGGGCTGCACGGTGGCGCAGTGGGCTGCACGGTGGCGCAGTGGTTTAGCACTGTGGCAGCACAGTTTTACCCTTGGCCGGGGGATCGCGGGGATCATGAGGTCGTGGGTTCAATCCCAGCCCCCGACCAACAGTGAGCTGTGTGGAGTTTGCATGTTCTCCCCGTGTTGCGTGGGTTTACTCCGGGATTTCTCCGGTTTCCTCCCGCATACCAAAAACATGTAGGTTTAGGGCGCTCGCGCACGCAGCGACCAGCAGCCGGTGGCTTGTCACCAGACTGCAAACCAAATCTACCTACGGGTACAAATAAGTAACAAAAAAAAAAAAAAAAAAAAAAGTACAAGAAAAGTCAATTTTACAAGAGGAAATTACTAATTTGAGGAACATGGTTTCAACTTTAGATTTACAGAGAAAAGTAGAAAACTATAAGAAAATTGTTATGAATTTTTGAGAAAAATCTCAAACCTTGAAGACTGAAGTCATTACTCAAGTTTTTAAGTGGGTGCTCTTTGTACCCTTAACACAATTAGAAATTTTTGGTTGCCTACTTTTAATTATTAATTTCAAAGCACTGCTTTTACATGAGTAGAATTTCTGGTTACTATACCCACCTGATCATATAATTTAAGTATGCTTGAGTACATTGCTATTATGAATGTTTATTTCCATTCCCTACTCTCTCAATGGAAAAAAAGAAACACTAGAATAAAAATACAAAAAATACACATACTTTTGTAATTTATGTAAACCATGACCAAAAAATCCTGCAGGACAAAACATGACACTTGATATTTTCTAACCTGTTTGTATACCACCATAGACAGAGAGAGAACCTGAATTAGACAGAGCTCAGAGAGGGCAAGAGGAGACAGAAGAGAAGAGCCAAGGAGAGGGAAGTGTTCAGGCAGAGGAAGGAGAGAAGGATAACACCACTAAAAAGTCTAAACACAGGATGTCTGGGTGGGACCCCAACTGGTCCAATATTCAAGCCTCGGTTGTACAATACTTCAAATGGTAAGTTCTATATGCAGCGTTACGATGTAAAATTTTAATGAGAAATAAATAGTATAAAATTAACATATTCCGGTATGTTTACCCCCCCACCCCCGGGGAAAAATATGTTGCCACCATGCCAAGGTCTTCAAGCCAGAGGAAACACTGTTGGACTTATAGGATGGCAGTAGTTCAACCCATTTCTGTTACTGGGCCCTCTCTCCAAGGGAGGACTTTCCCCAAGACCCTCCAACAGGGTCAGCAGGGGGAAACCCCCCCCCCCCCAATTGGAGGTCACATTTTGTTTTTTTTATTTGTATTATAGTTCCAAATTTTTGTTCGGGGGTGACAGTTATCTCTTGGACTTTCTATAATAGGGTCACATAATTTAAAAATCATTTCACTTAATGTGAATGGCCTAAGAGACCCGATTAAGAGGAGCAAAGTGCTGGCAAGGATGAAAAAAGACAAACCCCAGCTTATACTACTTCAAGAAACACATATGAAAAAACAAGAGCATGACAAATTTAAAAAATCCGGATATTGCGGTGACCCAGCACGCTGCGGATGGACATTATCTCACACCCATCAGGGCTGGAGGAAGGGGAGGACAATTGACATAGGGACAGAGAGCCCTGGGGGGCAATCAGACTGGACTGTTATGTATGCTCCCCCCCCCCCAAGGACGGAGAGGACATCCGGGCGCCAGCTGATATCATGCTAATGATATGTACTGACTGATGTGTATTAGATGACAATCACTATGCTGATGTGCCATGCATTCTCTCTGTCTGTATAACGTGTATAAAAGAGCTTGTTACACATGCCTCAGCAGCGCAGTAGCTCACATGAGCTATGAAGCGTGTTTCAGTATGTTGGAGGAATAAAACCTTGTACCCTTCCAGCTCGTTGCCTCTCGCCTGTTTTATTCCCTCCACAATATTTAAATTCTTATTACAGCTCTTATAAAAAAGGTAGGAAAAGAGGTGTAGCTATCTTAATGTCCAATTCCATTAATTTTGACCTTTTGGGAGAAGAGCGGGATAAGGAAGGCAGATAGATCATTGTAAAAGGTAGGATAGAAAATACCTTAGTTACATTTGCCTCAGTTTATGCCCCTCCAGAGAGCGATAAGAAATTCTTTACATTCTTGTTTGATAAGATTGTTTTGGTGTGAGGGAATACTAGTCTGCGGTGGAGATTGGAACACAGTATTAAATTACTCTATACACACAAATAGAAAAAAAAATAAATCCCATATATCAAAAAATCTTAATGTATTAATCAAAGAAACAGGAATGTTTGATGACATCTCCACCCATCAGAGAAAGACTTGACTCATTATTCAGCTACTCATGTACGTTCAAGAATAGACTTTTTCCTCATGAATATTATAGATAGACATAGGGTGAAAGAGACCTCAACAGGAACAGCAGATATATTAGATCACAGCGCAATTTATCTCACGATACACCTAAACAACCGACCAAAAAGCACAATGTGGAGAATGAACACAGGCATTCTGAACAATGACACAGTAGTTAACAAAATAAGGGGTGAAATTAATAACTGTATAAAAGATAATAAGGATAATCAAATAGAACCAACAATAGCTTGGGATACGATCAAAGCAATAATGAGAGGGAATTTGATCTCAACAATGGCATATTTAAATAAGGTAAAAAGAGCAAAATATGATAAATTACAAGAAAATTTAAGGGAATTAGAAAAAAAAAGTCTGATGGAAATAGAGAATTGCTAGACCAGATAAAGAGTATCAGAAACCAAATAGATGGCATTATCTCTGATGAATTAGCAAAGAAATTGAAATCTGCACAACAAACCTTTTATGAATCAGGCCCAAAAGAAACAAAAATTTTAGCAAATCAACTTAGGTCTCAACAAATTAGAGCTTCCATATATAAAATTAGAGATCCATCAAATAACCAATTAGTGTACGAACCCGAGAAAATAGAAAAAAAATTTGAGAAATACTATACAAGTTTATATTCTCAACCTAAGATAGTGGAAGAAAAGGGCATCAAAACATATCTGTTAAGGCTGAACTTACCATCTATAGGCGAAGCACAAAATAATAGACTAACGGCCCCAATTACTAAAAAAGGTCTTCAAAGAAGACCTTGCCTCAGTGTTGTTGGAATCCTTAAACTGGACACTTAGTAAAGCTAAAACACCCCCCTCATGGAAAGAAGCACTGATATCACTGATACCAAAAGAAGGGAAAAAACAGAGAGCAATGTGAATCATATCGGCCAATCTCTATCTTGAACATAGATTATAAACTGTTCACATCCATAATATCCAAAAGAATGGAAAATTTCTTACTTGACTTAATTAACAAGGATCAGACGGGTTTTATAAAAGGGTGGCAAACACAGGACAACATCAGACGAACCCTGCATATTATAGAACAAATTAACAAACAACATTTAAGTGCAGTCCTGGTTAGCCTTGATGCTGAAAAGGCATTTGATAAAGTTAGTTGGCCTTTCCTCTATGGAGTGTTGGAGAGGTTGGCCTTTAACAAACAATTCATTAACTGTACACAGGCACTATACAGTGAACCAACTACTAGGATGAGGATAAATGGGCACCTTACTGACAGCTTTAAACTCCATAGAGGTACACACCAGGGCTGCTGCCTCACTCCCTCTCTTTTTGCAATATACACTGAACCTCTTACCCAGGATATTAGACAAAATAAGGATTTAAAAGGAATCACGATAGCAAAGGGAGAACACAAAATAGGACTATTTCCAGATGACGTGATTACCTACTTCTGAAACCCAGACGCAACATTCCCCATCTTATTGACAGTTTTGGAAAGATTTGGACGAATGTCAGGTTGTAAGAAGCCATCTCTGTTGTCATTCAGTCTATACAACCAATCATATACAGTAGAACGAAATTACGTTTCTCCTATCTACAATGTTAATCACATGTAAGAGGGGTTGCTGCCATGCAATGCGCCACCACAAACAACTTCTCCTTCCCCCATTCTATTATGCTGAGCACCAAGCTAGAAGGCGGGAAGTACCATTTTTGTAAGGTCTTTGGTATGACCCGGCTATGACTTGAACCCTCAACCTCCCACAGTGGGGCGGATGCTCTATCAACTAGGCCACCACTCCGGTAAATTGAACATTACAAAAACATAAGTACTTTGTATAAACTATCTACCAAACAGCTCTATCAGATGAAAATATAAATTGAAGTGGGATTCAAAATCTATAAAATACTTAGGAGTGCTGATCACTTCAGACTTAAATAGTACATGAGTGCAATTACAACACAGTGAATGCTAAGCTACAGAAAGACTTTATTAAATGGTCAACGTTAATACTTGGCTTTAGTGCAAGAATAGAAGTGATAAAGATGAACGTATTACCTAGACTGCTGCATCTTTTCCTTTCACTCCCTATTCAAATACCAGAATCCCAATTTATAGCCAGGGATAAACAGATATCCCGATTTATTTGGGCTGGTGCAAGGCATAGGATAAAATTCACAACACTCCAGATCTGCAAAAAAAAAAAGGAGGCCTTTCCTTACCAAATTTCAGAGAATATTATTACGCTGTCCAAATGAGGTCTATTATATGTTGGTGCTCCCCGACCTACCAAGCAAAATGGAAGAGTATTGAATTAGACTTAACAGGAACACCACCCCAAGCTAGGCTTGGGCCAAAGGACTACTTAGATCAAATGGAAGAAAACAGCATTGTGGGAGAATCATTAAAAATATGGTACGAGATTGTGAAGAAATATACCTTAGAAGGTGACAGCAAACTTTTATTATGGCCTTCCTATTCTTCAAAGTTTGGCTCTGGTGTGTCAGATATTACTTTTAACAGATGACGAAAAAGAGGCTTAAGGGCTG
The DNA here is from genome assembly GCA_020510985.1 of Pholidichthys leucotaenia. NCBI lineage: Eukaryota > Metazoa > Chordata > Actinopteri > Cichliformes > Pholidichthyidae > Pholidichthys > Pholidichthys leucotaenia. Next base: position 195,107,929 of record CM035846.1, on the reverse strand, counting down.
TCTGTACAATGATCGAAAGAAAAACCTTTAAAACATTTGAATCGTTTAAAAAAGAATTTAATTTGCAAAACAGAGATTTCTACAGATATTTACAATGAAGACATTTCTTCAAAGATGAGATTAAGAAACATGTACCAGAGTGCTCAGAAATAATTAGGGTCCTGACAGATGCATAAAAACGAACCCCTTCAAAGACTGTTTCTAAACTGTACAATAGTTTACAAAATGGTAATGGAAGAAGCACTTTGTATGTTAAGCTGAAATGGGAAAGAGACCAACAACAACATTACTTTGTCAGAGGTTGACAGGCTCACCATGTGCAGAACACAACATACATCTACTAGCTCTAAGAGATGGCGAGAATTCGGTTGGAAAAATCTCATCTGCTTTTTTTGTGACACCCCATGTGAAAAGTAAACAGTTGAGAACTCAACAACAATGCTGGAGACTGTGTGGGCAGGTGGATGCCAGTTCTGCTCACATCTTTTGGACATGTAAGAAAATATAGCCACTCTGGGCTAATATTACCCAAACATTAGGAAAAATTTTCAGATACATTATTAGTACCCCTCAGGCTATGTATCTGGGTTTAATCCCTGGGGATGTTCTTCAAAAGGAGGATATTTATCTTTTCAAAATTTTATCTCTTGCGTGCAAAAAGGCTATCACAAAAAATGGATGAAACACGACCCTCCAAACCTTAAAAACTGGCTTGTCATCATGGAAGAAATACACCATATGGAAAAACTGACATTCTTCCTAAGGGACAACGCTGAGATCTTTGACCAAAGATGGAAGAAGTGGACATCATTTAAGGACAAGTCCATATCCCCTCATACCTGAGGGAAGAAACAAGTGTAAATAACACAGCACCCCCCCCCCCTTTTTGTGTGTATTCTTCTGTTCTACTTTTTGTTATTCTTGACAGGTTTTTATTTATACAACTTAATATAAAATGATTTGAAATAAAAAGTACAAAAAAAATAAAAGCAGAATGAAAAGAATGAAAAGAATAAGTGTCACCACTACTGGGTATTAAAAACAATCTTGAATAAATATGTTTTGATTTAAAAAGGGCCAGGTCAGAGATAGCACGTAAGTCAGGGGGGAGATTATTCCAGAGCCTGGGGGCAACAACAGAAAAGGCTCGGTCATCCCAATGTTTATACCTTGACCTGGGCACATCCAGCAAAAGCTGACTGGATGACCTCAAAGCCCTGCCTTGGTCATGGACAGTTAAAATCTCAGATAAATAAGCCAGAGCAAGGGCATTAAGAGCTTTAAAAACAAAAAGTAAAAGTTTAAAATTAATTCTAAAATGGACTGAAGGCCAATGGAGTGAAAAAAGAATAGGTGTAATGTGCTCTCGTCTGGTTGTGTTGGTTAAAAGACGGGCCGCTTCGTTTTGCACAAGTTGAAGGTGGTTGAGAGAAGACTGAGACGCGCCAACATAAAGTGCATTGCAGTAATCAAGTCTAGAAGTGATTAAAGCATGGATGGCTACCTCGAGGTCATGATGGCTCAGGAAAGGCAAGTGCATGTTAATTTATTACATCATGATTGTAACCTGCCTTGTCTGACTCCTGGGGGCGGAGTTCGTGGTTCGCAGCCCCCCGAGCTCCCTCCACCTGCTGTAGAGATAATGACTAAACCTGCTGCCTCTGTGTCCCCCCCGTTGAGCGGTCCGCGACGCCAGGCCAACGTCGTCGGATGAAGAGGGGGCCTGTAGTGCTGGAAAGCCTGGATCCGGCCCTGTAGCCACGTTGTGGACGGAGGAGAAGAGCGGACTGCGGCCCGGAGCCTGAGCCGATGATGAAGCGTCCCCGGGTCTCCTTGCCGGAGCGGTCCGAGCCAGTGGGTCGAGTGTCCTCTGCCCCCACGCCATACAGTTCATCGGCGTGGACAGCAGCGCGGGAGGAACCTCAGGCTGCAGACATCATCTTGCCAGCTGCGGAGCCCGACGCAGCTGAGTTGGAGCCTGCTGATGAGAGTCGCCGCCCTGAACCTGGATCGTCGAAGTCCTGGGTGGCAACGGAACCCGAGTGCAGGCAAGTACTCCCTCTTGTGTCTCTGTCCCCTGTTTTGGAGCATTTTTGCCTGCCTCTCGGGGAGGCGAGTGAGGAGCAGCCGTCTGCTGCGCCCGAGCTCGTCTCGCTGGGTTCTGTTGCTACCGGTGATACTGATCCCGGTTTTCTTGTTGTTTGTGAGCCTCGTTGCAGTGTCGCCGGCATGGAGCCAGTCGGAGTCACTGAGTTGGAGGTCCCAGGTTCGGGGGTGGAGATCGTCAGCGGCGCTGCACCGACCCAGTCGGGGTCCATTGTGGAGGCTGCTATGGCCCAATCGGGGTCCATCGCAGGAGCTGCTTTGGCCCAATTGGGGTCCGACGTGGGTGCAGCTGGGACTCAATCGGGGTCCAGCGGAGGTGTAGCGCCGGTGTGGTCTGCGGACGGGGGAGGAGCTGCAGACCTTTCGCCGTCGGATGGATTATGGGCTCATCCTTGCCTTCTTTCCCCGCTACTGAGTCACCGCCCCTGCGCTTCATTGCCGGGGGCCGTGGGGATTCCTGTTCGCTCGCCCCGGCTCTCCCGAGTTTTGTCCTCGTCAGGGAGGCCGCCGTGGGCTGTTTTCCCCCGGGACTGGTGGCGGACGGACGCGGGTCGGCTGCCTGAGGAACTGCTTCGCCGGTTCGGCGCCCCGGGTCGGCCACCCGACGTGTTATGTGTTTCGCTGGGCGACCTGGTTCGGCCACCAGAGGAGCGGACGTGCTGGGCGTTGGACTGTGGTGAGCCGCCTGGTCATGTTCCGCCTCCCATGACCTCCCGCCGGCCGTTGGACACAGGGAGACCGCCTCAACTGTTCCTATGGCACCGGGTCTCCACTGGTCGGCATAAACTGTCGGGGGGGGTAGTGGTTATTTTCTGGTGATGTCCTGATCCAGTTATTGTGCTGTTTTTTTTTTCCTTGATATTCTGTGTTCCCCTTTGTCTTGCAGTTGCTCTATTTTGTTTTGCGTATAGTTAAGTATGAGTCAATAATTGTTCTGTTTTCCTGTGTTTGGTTATTTGAAGTTTCACTTGAGCATTCACACAGCTGAGAAGCCATTTTCTTGTGAAACACGCGGACAAAGATTTAATTTTCTCTTCCTGTCCTGTGCAATCTTCTGTAATCATTGGTTTGAGTATCTAATTTAATCTATGTATTTGGTATTTCTTGTCATTGTCCTGTATTTAGTTATTCTGACCCAGTAATTCTGTTTTTTTTTTTTCTCTCCATGATATCCTGTGCAATTTTCTGTAATCGTTAGTTAAGTATCTAATTTAATTTGAGTATTTGGTTTTTCTTGTCATTGTCCTGTGTTTAGTCTTTTCTGGTTATTGCATTGATTCTGGGTTTGGTCTCTCTCCCTCTGAACCTGCCCCCAGCCGCCCACCCTGGATGGGGGGGGGGGGGCAGGGTGGTCCATGGGCGTTCTGGAAGCCCGCCTTCGGGGGAGGGTACTGTTACGACCCGAGCGCTGGTCCTGTCCGCGCTCGGGCCACGCATAGCTCGCTGTCGGCCTTGACAGCTGTGGGTTGTATTCTGGCCTCAGCGGGCTCTTATTGTGAAGGCGCTCGGTGAGGCTTCCGCCTGTCAAGGCTGGTCAGCTGTCTGTCATTACAGACAGCTGTCCCGCAATAAGGTCGACTTATTGCGGGAGCATAAGTCGACCTTAAGTCGACCTTAAGTCAACCAAAGTCAACGATCGTTAAACAATCCTCGTGAGGCCTCGTTTGACCTTCATGTCAGGTTCGTTTCATTCTTGTCTTGTCATAGTTTAGCTCGTAGTGGCTGGGGTTAGCCCTACGAGTCCCTATATCCCTTAGTGTGTGTGTTTTGCCCTTAGCGGCTCATAGCCTTGTACCCTATCCTGCAAATAAAACATCATTGCAAAACTCACTGGTGACTTGTGGCGTCTTATACTGGCTCGTGAGGGCCAGACATGACACTCATGAACATTAATAAAAATGTAAGTATGCCAGATTTAGCAATACTGCTAATATGCATCCGTAGTCTCCTGATGGGTCACAAAAGCACACAAACACACACATATAGGGCTGTGCGATATGACAAAAATGTCATATCACGATATAAGTCATCTTATATCAAGATAATATATATATCACGATATACTGTACATTTTCTGTAAATTCTATAGTTTAGATAGTCACATAAAAAGGATCATCTCTTTATACATGCACCTTTTTCCCCTCATAATTTTGCAATGTTGTTATAAAATAGTTTTTTAATGTGCATTTGAGACTTAATTCTCTTAAATTTCAGGGTTTTCATCTAAATTATATCATATGAATAAAAAGTAAACATCAATAAGTTAAATATTTCCTGAGCCAGAAAATAGCAAAAAAATCATAACATCAAAAAAATGTCTGAAAATGAGAAAAATACCCATCGTTGCCATCTACAGATATAAATTAGCTGTTAGTTTAAATCATGATCTGAAAATCAAAGACACAAAAGGTAATGTAATAAAATACATGTGATGACTAACTTTATTCATTATCGCTACTTGATTAATTAAAATTATTAGAAATCAATTACATTAAGAACCAACTTGTTCCGCCGACCCATTTTAATTAATTAATTTATTTTGCGTATATGTGCCACCATCATGCACTTTTTCAGCTTTAATAAAATTTTTTCAGACAAAACTAAGAAACTCAGCAGTAATTTAAACCATAGAAACAATGGTCTGATACACTATAATGTTTCTAGTTAGCACAACTTAGTACCATCATTTATCATTTGCCATTTTAAAATTAGACATTGTATTAACGTCACTTACCTCTGGAAAACAGAACATTTCCCTGACAAACAGGAGTAGTGGCTATTTGACCAAACTGGGAGGTCAGAGTTAGTAGCCACCGGAGAGCCTAGCCACCCACCACATACCTGTTCCACTGCGTGCACTGCAGGGGAGAGGCAGGGCGCTGGCAAGTAGTGCGAGGAGCTTTGCTCCAGAAATGGCAGTATGTGCATTTTAAACAACAATATAAACCAGGGGTTCTCAAAGTTTTGATGGGTGAGGGCCAATTTGGGAATCCAAAGTTGAACCGAGGGCCACCAAAGGGACGGAGGCAAAAAAAAAAAAAAAGACTGAAAATTCAATTCCATTTGTAATCCTTTTAATTATCAGATTTAATTAGTTTGGGTAAAGTCATATTAACAGTAAGAAATTGGGACTGATGAAAATACAATTTTAGTGTCAACATACCTTTTAACTGCAGTGTGATTTGTGGTGCTGTTTTCGGTTGGCCACGAGTCCTCTGAAGTCTGGCTCCATCTCCGTCGTCGCGATGCGAAGGACTGCATGTAGGTGGGCATCTGTCATCCTGGATCTCAGCTTAGATTTGTTGATGGCCATGGTGGAGAAGGTCTTTTCACAGATGTAGGTGCTTCCGAATAAAGACGCCATTCTGACAGCATGTTGACGAAGAGCAGGGAATGTGGATGGGGAAAGTCCTTTGTAGAACTCGATCAGACTCTTGTCACGATATGCAGCTCTGGCCTCGGAGCTTTCCTGTAGGTCGATGAGCTCAAACTGCATGTCTGCAGGCACTGCCTCGGGCACACATGAGAAGGGATTTTGGAAAAGGTTGAAATCACCCTCGTGGTCCCTGAAGTCAGAGAATCGGTGGTCGAACTCGTCTCGAAGCTTTTCGATGAGGCCATGGTTCTTCTCTGAACGCAGGTGACGCAAAACTTCACTCCCGTCCGTGTCTGGGTCATCTACCAGCGCCCTGCAGGCAGGGAAATGAGCGAGATCTCCTTCTCTGAGCTGTCCCTGGAGCAGTTGGAGTTTTCGCTGGAAAGCTTTCACGTTGTCAAAAAGTGTGGAAATGAGTTTTCCATGGCCTTGCAGCTTCAGATTGAGATCGCTCAGACAATTATTCAGGTCGGCGAGGAAGGCTAGGTCACAGAGCCATTTGCTGTCCGTTAACTCAGTCACGTCTTGTCCTTTTGCCTGCATGAACTCGCAAATTTCTTTTCTCAGGTTAAAAAAACGTTTCAGTGTGGCACCTCTGCTCAGCCACCGGACGGCAGTGAAGTAAATGACGTCTCCAAAATCTGCCTCTGACTGCGCCAAAAAGGTTTTAAATTGGCGATGGTTCAGACCTCTGGACTTCAGGTAATTAACTGTCTTCACAACTACGGCCATGACGTGTTTCATTTCTAGCGTCTGAGCAGCGAGGGCTTCTTGGTGAATTATGCAGTGGTAGCTGACTGGTTTCTTACCACCGCTGTTCACCACTTTCTCAGCCAGCAGCGACACTGCACCTGTCCTACTCCCAATCATTGCTGGTGCTCCGTCTGTCGTGACACCGACCAAGGATGCCAGGTTAACATTGTGTGTGTCCAGACTGCGATACACTGCTTCGCAAATATCCACTCCCTTCGTTGTGTCTTTCATACTCTCCAAACTCAGTAGCTCCTCGCCGACGTCAAAATTCTCAGTGACAGTTCGGATGAAAATCAACAGTTGGGCAGTGTCGGAAATATCCGTGCTTTCATCCAGTGCGATGGAAAACGCTCCCTTTTCTAGCCCCTCCACACGTATCGCCAGTTGGTCCTTCAAATCATTTGCCAGATCTTCGATTCGTCTTGTGACTGTGTCATTCGACAAACTTACGTCACGGAACTTTGTTTTTTTGGTCTGGGCATACACGCTCTGCCACTTTTAGCATACAGTCTCGAACAAATTCTCCGTCACTAAACGGCTTGCCCCGTTTAGCTATTTCATGAGCTACCACATAGCTAGCCTCTGTTACTGCTTCGCTGGTTTTTGAAAATTGTGTGAAGACTGACTGTTGTGCTGTGTAGCCCCTTTTAAGTTGTTCCATCTTTGTGGTGCGATCCTTGCCACTGAATTTTTCATAATTTTTGTGTTTTGTTTCGTAATGGCGCCTGATGTTAAAGTCTTTTCGCACTGCGATTACCTGTCTGCAGATGAGGCATACAACTTTATCTGACCCGTGAGGTTCAACGAAGTAGTCCAAAGTCCATTTTCCCTGAAACTGCCTTTTTTCCTCGCTGACAGTTCTCGGTTTCCTCGAGTGAGCGGTCTCCATCTCTGCCTCTTTCTCTCGCTGATCCATCTTTATTTCCACACTTCGACTTCCACAAGCACTAATATTTATTTCTTATTCTTCTTCTGACTCAAAATGGTGCTCCGAAACCGTTGCCAACCAACACTTCTGCACTGTGCGCTGAACGTTCCATCTCCCATAATACAATTGGACTAGCTGCTGCAATGAAGTGATCGCAAGGTCGACAACACATGTAATTACGGCTTGTGCCTACAGATGGCGCCAAAGACCACTAAACGTAGATGTGTATCGGAATTTTTCCAAAGCAATTAGTTCAGATCATATATTGGTTAAGACGTTAACAGATTGGCCGTGGGCCGCCAGAAATGTTTTCGCGGGCCGCCATTGGCACGGGGGCCGCACTTTGAGAAACACTGATATAAACGATAGAGTATTCTATGAAACGATAGATGTTCTTATATCGTCATCCAATATATATCGTAATATCGCACAGCCCTAATCATACATGAGAAGAACATCTACAATAAAACTGGACAAAGTGGATATGCAAACGTGCAAGAGTTAAGGTGCTACAAAACAATCAAATGTCACACAAGTGAAGTGCTGTGTATCCATGCACACACACATGCACCCAAGCACCTCACAACAACAAACAACAGGCGGGGAATGTGACACACAGGCACATACATATGCACATGCCGCAGAGCATCCACTAGTTATGAGTACAGTTTTGGTTGTTTAAAAGCCAATTTTTAAAATGAGTCTTAAAAGTGTTTAGCGTGGTATGTTCTCTGATTGCTGATGGTATATTATTCCAGATCTGCTTTAAAGACAGGGTACCAAAAACAGCCGTTACAGTATCCCAAACACAATACATTCTGTTTTTTCTTCATTATACTTCCATGTAGGCGGCCATCTTGGATCACAGTAATGTCTGTCCAGGTATTTATGCATAACTATCAGCACAAAAGACTTCTGTAGGTTACTGTAAATACTTAATAACGGAGTAATGAACAGTATACAGTGGGGAAAAAAAGCATTTAGTCAGCCACCGATTGCGCAAGTTTTCCCACTTAAAAGATGAGAGAGGTCTCCAATTTTCATCATAGGTATACCTCAACTATGAGAGACAAAATGAGAAAAAAAATCCAGAAAATCACATTGAAGGATTTTTAATGAATTAATTGGTAAATTCCTCGGTAAAATAAGTATTTGGTTACCTACAAACAAGCAAGATTTTCTGGCTCTCACAGACCTGTAACTTCTTCTTTAAGAGGCTCCTCTGTCCTCCACTCGTTACCTGTATTAATGGCACCTGTTTGAACTCGTTATCAGTATAAAAGACACCTGCCCACAACCTCAAACAGTCAGACTCCAAACTCCACTATGGCCAAGACCAAAGAGCTGTCAAAGGACACCAGAAACAAAATTGCAGACCTGCACCAGGCTGGGAAGACTGAATCTGCAATAGGTAAGCAGCTTGGTGTGAAGAAATCAACTGTGGGAGCAATTATTAGAAAATGGAAGACATACAAGACCACTGATAATCTCCCTCGATCTGGGGCTCCACGCAAGATCTCACCCCCATGGGGTCAAAATGATCATGAGAACGGTGAGCAAAAATCCCACAACCACACGGGGGGACCTAGTGAATGACCTGCAGAGAGCTGAGACCAAAGTAACAAAGGCTACACCAGTAACACACTACACCGCCAGGGGACTCAAATCCTGCAGTGCCAGACGTGTCCCCCTGCTTAAGCCAGTACATGTCCAGGCCCGTCTGAAGTTTGCTAGAGAGCATTTGGATGATCCAGAAGAGGACTGGGAGAATGTCATATGGTCAGATGAAACCAAAATAGAACTTTTTGGTAAAAACTCAACTTGTCGTGTTTGGAGGAGAAAGAATGCTGAGTTGCATCCAAAGAACACCATACCTACTGAGAAGCATGGGGGTGGAAACATCATGCTTTGGGGCTGTTTTTCTGCAAAGGGACCAGGACGACTGATCCGTGTAAAGGAAAGAATGAATGGGGCCATGTATCGTGAGATTTTGAGTGAAAACCTCCTTCCATCAACAAGGGCATTGAAGATGAAATGTGGCTGGGTCTTTCAGCATGACAATGATCCCAAACACACCACCCGGGCAACGAAGGAGTGGCTTCGTAAGAAGCATTTCAAGGTCCTGGAGTGGCCTAGCCAGTCTCCAGATCTCAACCCCATAGAAAATCTTTGGAGGGAGTTGAAAGTCCGTGTTGCCCAGCGACAGCCCCAAAACATCACTGCTCTAGAGGAGATCTGCATGGAGGAATGGACCAAAATACCAGCAACAGTGTGTGAAAACCTTGTGAAGACTTACAGAAAACGTTTGACCTATGTCATTGCCAACAAAGGGTATATAACAAAGTACTGAGATGAACTTTTGTTATTGACCAAATACTTATTTTCCACCATAATTTGCAAATAAATTCTTTAAAAATCAGACAATGTGATTTTCTGGATTTTTTTTTTCTCATTTTGTCTCTCATAGTTGAGGTATACCTATGATGAAAATTGGAGACCTCTCATCTTTTAAGTGGGAGAACTTGCACAATTGGTGGCTGACTAAATACTTTTTTGCCCCACTGTATATACAGTGGCATAAAATGTTTTACAGTTTGGTGTTGGCCCTGTCACTGCAAATGACTAAAACAAACTAAAGCCTGCAGGTGTGAAAGTACCCTAAGTCATACATTCATTATGCATTTCTGCCTAACAAGTCAACCTATCAGTGCACTGACTGAGCACTACATACTGTACAAGACTAATCTGCACCGACCAGATGAGTAAGAACAGTTTGCTTTTATATGTCAGGTAAAAGCAATGAGCTTGTCTTGGAGGCCTTTTTAAAACTCGCTTATTAATACATTTTAAGATATTGAGTTCAAACATCTCAATTCTTGGCAACAGGTTCTGTGAGCAACACAAAAACAGAAGAAAAATTGCTTTCTCTCACAGCACAGACATTTATTCTCACCCCATTGCTGGCTTGTGATACATTTATAAACCTTGGAGGGCAGAATACAGTGTATGCATGCTGGACATTCTTCTTCTTGTGAAAGAAACATTGAGAAGATTATCAGGCAATCTGGTACAAAAGATTCACTGCAACGCCACCCAGGGCAGAGTTGTTTTGACATTCAGCCACCCTGTCTTTAAGCAGACTGGGAAAGTCCAGCTGAATGCTAAACACCCGACATCATCCATCCACACCTCGTTTTACACCTCTGCTCTGTACTCTGACCACCCACCCACACACACACACTTTCACCATCATATATCTAAACCATCTTTACATGTCTCACAGATTGTTAAATGAGCAGCAAGAAAAATTTCACTTTCCCCTTCAGCAGAAAATAACCATAATATATCAGCAGACAGTTGATAGGGTTATTGATCTGCACCAATAACTCAACATTACCATGGCCCAGAGCAAGGAAGTTTTGACTTTTCAATAATTCACTTGCTACAGTACATTTCACAACAAAAATCTTGTGGGTCGACTGAACCCGTCACAGGATACTTTTGCTACAGGCGATAAAAATGTCGCTCGAAAGCCAGAAAGGAAAATGCCAAGGCAGATTTATTGTTTAACTACTCTGCATAGAAATACAACCCCTCTTCAAAATATTTCATTGTGCCTTGGCACACTATAGTCACTGTGATTTTATTCCTTATGCATTTTTATGGTCAATGCCATTCAAAGAGACAGAAGAGGCAATGTTTTAGTGACACTGCAGTCCTTACTCACAGGTTTAAAAACTAATAATGAGTGCATATGTTTAAAAAGTTTTTTTTTTTTTTAAATCTAACATAAGGCATCTACATGTATAGTTAAGTTAAATGTAACAGACATTTTAATACATAAAATAAAAAATATAAAGATGTTTTGGTTAACAATAAAATAGTCATGCCAATAATTTTTTTTTTGTTTTTTTTGTTACTTATTTGTACCCGTAGGTAGATTTGGTTTGCAGTCTGGTGACAAGCCACCGGCTGCCGGTCGCTGCGTGCGCGAGCGCCCTAAACCTACATGTTTTTGGTATGCGGGAGGAAACCGGAGAAATCCCGGAGAAAACCCACGCAACACGGGGAGAACATGCAAACTCCACACAGCCCACGATCTCATGATCCCCGCGATCCCCCGGCCGAGGGTAAACTGTGCTGCCACAGTGCTAAACCACTGCGCCACCGTGCAGCCATAATAATGCAATAATGCATGATAATAATGATATAATGCAATAATGCATGTATTATCAATGTGTCTGTCAACAACTAACAGTGCTGGAAACTGAACTTAGAATTCATCACTTTAACTGATCTCAGTGAATTAAAAAATATATATTCTAACTAAACCATCAAAGTAGAGCTGCAACGATTACTCGAATAATTTGAGTAATTCAATAACAAAAATTCCTCGATTCAAAAATCTACTAGTTCATTGCCCATAGAATGCATGCATTCCTGTCTGAAGCAGGTTTCCCAATCGGGCTTTCCAGGCCCAAATGTAGGCTGTGTTTGAAAGTGGAATACAGAGGTGTAGCCTATATGTCGGCAATCACATGTTAGACTTTGACAAATATAAAAGCGAGTAAATGGCACTAAGATTTATTTGATTGTGTGAATATTAATGACAGAATACCTAAATATTGAAAATGAATGGGACATCAAATATTAGCGACTGTTTCAGATCCCTTGTTTATTTGTTTGTCAGATCACTTATTTGTCTGATCTTTTATCACTTATATTCAAGATAATAGTGCATCTTGCACTTTGGGGAATGGGAGTTGTTCAGTCATTATAATTATTTTAGTTTAGTTCAGGGGTGTCCAACCATGTGCCATGGAGAGCCAAGACCCTGCAGGTTTTACCTCCAACCAGTGTCTTCAACAGCAGATTTCAGTGAACTTCTTCCCACTGATTGCTGATAAGTGAAAACACCTGCTGAAGAGACTGGGTAGAAGAGAAAACCTGCAGGGTCTTGGCTCTCCATGGCACATGGTTGGACACCCCTGGTTTAGTTTATATCACTGTTCAGTGATGGAATTAAATGTAATATTAAATTTCTTCAGTGTATCATCAATAAACTCATGCAGTACTATAACAGGACACGTTTACAAATATTTGAGACCCGTTGGCTGCTGCTTTACCCGTGTACCTGCGAAGGACTGCGATCCACCGGTTCAACTGCTGCCCCCCCCCCCCAAACTCATGTTCTTCATGCCGAATTATCCATTAGACCTACGCAATCACGGCAACTTTATGGTATAATTTTTTAAGCATTAAACCTTAAGTCCATCTTTTGTCTATTTGCACTACAGGTAGCATTACTGTACATGGACTGCTGTTGTTGATTTTCCAGCCTTATTCCTTTTCTTTTTCATATTGCGCATACCACTGAAGAGAGAGAGAAACGGCATTTCAATTCTTCTGTATGTCCTGTATGTATATCAGCTGTTCTGATAGATATGCTAAAATGTCAGAACACCGGTGGATTCAATCAGCTGATTGCTCAAACCACAGACCTCAGCTGTTTTCCATGATAAATCAGCCTCAGGGCAAAAGCACACTCCATGCATATCTTTTTTTTTTTCCCACTTTATTGAAAATAACTTTTTTTTTTTTTTTAAAAATCTCCATCAGTTAGCGTGCCTTGGAGCCAGGTCGTGTCTAGCCGCTGCTTCTCCAGGCATGGTCTGTGATGATTTGTCAGACCCGGTCCGCTGACACTCCGCCCAATCTGCTTGCACACCTCATTCTCCACATATGGTGAATTATCTTTTAAACCTATGCAACTTTATGGTATAATTTTTTTAAGAAGCAAATCTTCAGTATTATCTTTTTCTAGTCAAATTTGTCATTTTTCATTTCCTTGTTTTCGTGATGCTGTGTTATCCAGTCATCACGGAGTCAATCCGAAACCTCGCCCACACTTCTTGAAGTCAGGGCATGAAGAGACAGAGCGGTGGCTAAACTTTTATTGATAAAAATTACATATTTTGACTGAGCAACTCCACACTCTGAGATGCACACCCTCGTAACCTCAGGAAACCACGTATTAAACCTTAGGTCAGTCTGAGGAATGATTCAAGAGATGCATGGAACAGACACACAGACAGAGACTTCGTGAATTTATAGACAGGTGATTCAAAGCACCATTTAATGTAGCACTTCCGGTCTATACAACCTTCTTATACAACCTTCTTCCGGTCATGTTATGTAAACAAGACACGGCTTTGTTTAATGGCGCGATGTTAGAGCGACAGCAAAAAGGAAGAAGTCAGAAAAAAATGACAAAAAGTATTTCAAGTCTGGGATCATTTTAAGCTCAAATTGAAGGAAAACAATGTGCAGTGTATACATTGTAAAGCTGAGCAAGCATACTATAATGTCGTCATTATAATGTCTTGGCAGACGGTATCTGGCCACATCATGCACGGCCAGCTCACGCGAGACAAGGTACGTGATTGAGATTTTAAATTAAAATGAACAGAATGTAGTCAGCTACACTAATTATGACTATATGGCCAAAGAACATACAACAGCTACCGCTATTAGTGGTAGCTACCGCTAGCAGCAGTAGCTGCTATGTTGCGAGTTGAAGCTAACGCTACAAAATGGAACTTTATGGTGTAATGTAATGTTTAAAGTTAGGTTATATGCAATAAACATTGCAATAAATGTGTACCTTTGTTACTGAGTGTTTGGTACAATTACTACTGCTCTTTAGGAAAGAAAGTTCCACAGATGTTGGTCAATGCACGTTTCTTCAATACAAAAAAAAAAAGTATCTGATTATTTGAGTAATCGTTCGCTTACAGTGACAGACTACTCAATTAGTAAAATAGATGTTAGCTGCAGCCCTACACCAAAGTGCTTACAAGAGCCTGCCCCAAATTGATTGTTAACTTATATCATTAAAATTTAAATAAAATCTAATTATCTATTCGGCGTGGGAATCTACGTTATGATATGATTGCAATACAGAGGGCTGTGATGCCATTCAGGAATTCTTTTTCCCACTGCGTGATTATTTGATATTTTAAAAGCAAAGCATTCATAATGACCCATTACAGTTTACTTGCAATATTTTTTAATTATCCCATGATGTCACACAAAGAAGCGGTGTGTTTGAGGTGCACCTTAAAATCCATCCACAGGTGAACCTCCAATTAACTCACATGTTATCAATTAACCTGTCAGAAACTTCCAAGACCATGACATCATCATCTGGGCTTTCCCAGATTGTTTGTTTAATTCACTGTTTAAGTAATCTTAGTGTATATACAGTGGTGCTTGAAAGGTTGTGAGCCCTTTAGAATTTTCTATATTTCTGCATAAATATGACCACAAACATCAGACTTTCCCACAAGTTCTAAAAGTAGATAAAGAGAACCCAGTTAAATAAATGAGACAAAGGTATTTTACTTTGTCATTTATTTATTGAGGAAAATGATCAAATATTCAATATATGTGAGAGACAAAAGTTTGTGAACCTCTAGGTTCACAAACTTTTGAGGTAAGGTAGTAAGAAAAGTAATTTGAAGGTGAAGTCAAGTGTTTTCAATCAGTGGGATGACAACACAGTGCAAGCGGGCACCATGCTTTATTTAAAGAATCTTTTATTACCTCTACCAAGGGAGGAGGTAATGTTTTTGGAGGCATTGGTTGGTTGGTTGGTTTGTCTGTTAGCAACATTACTCCAAAAGTTCTGAACAGATTTTGATGAAATTTTCAGGAAAGGTTTGTAATGGGACGGCGAACAGATGATTTTGGTGGTAATTCGGATCATGATCTGGAGCCAAGAACTTTAAAAAAAAAAATTTATACAGTGGGGTAAAAAAGTATTTAGTCAGCCACCAATTATGCAAGTTCTCCCACTTAAAAGATGAGAGAGGTCTCCAATTTTCATCATAGGTATACCTCAACTATGAGAGAAAAAATGAGAAAAAAAAAATCCAGAAAATCACATTGTCTGATTTTTAAAGAATTTATTTGCAAATTATGGTGAAAAATAAGTATTTGGTCAATAACAAAAGTTCATCTCAATACTTTGTTATATACCCTTTGTTGGCAATGGCAGAGGCCAAACATTTTCTGTAAGTCTTCACAAGGTTTTCACACACTGTTGCTGGTATTTTGGCCCATTCCTCCATGCAGATCTCCTCTAGAGCAGTGATGTTTTGAGGCTGTCGCTGGGCAACATGGACTTTCAAATCCCTCCAAAGATTTTCTATGGGGTTGAGATCTGGGGACTGGCTAGGCCACTCCAGGACCTTGAAATGCTTCTTACGAAGCCCCTCCTTCGTTGCCCGGGTGGTATGTTTGGGATCATTGTCATGCTGAAAGACCCAGCCACGTTTCATGGAAGGAGGTTTTCACTCAAAATCTCACGATGCATGGCCCCATTTATTCTTTCCTTTACACGGATCAGTCGTCCTGGTCCCTTTGCAGAAAAACAGCCCCAAAGCACAATGTTTCCACTCCCATGCTTCACAGTAGGTATGGTGTTCTTTCTCCTCCAAACATGACAAGTTGAGTTTTTACCAAAAAGTTCTATTTTGGTTTCATCTGACCATATGACATTCTCCCAATCCTCTTCTGGATCATCCAAATGCTCTCTAGCAAACTTCAGACGGGCCTGGACATGTACTGGCTTAAGCAGGGGGACACGTCTGGCACTGCAGGATTTGAGTCCCTGGCGGCGTAGTGTGTTACTGATGGTAGCCTTTGTTACTTTGGTCCCAGCTCTCTGCAGGTCATTCACTAGGTCCCCCATGTGGTTCTGGGATTTTTGCTCACCGTTCTCGTGATCATTTTGACCCCACGGGGTGAGATCTTGCGTGGAGCCCCAGATCGAGGGAGATTATCAGTGGTCTTGTATGTCTTCCATTTTCTAATAATTGCTCCCACAGTTGATTTCTTCACACCAAGCTGTTTACCTATTGCAGATTCAGTCTTCCCAGCCTGGTGCAGGTCTACAATTTTGGTTCTGGTGTCCTTTGACAACTCTTTGGTCTTGGCCATAGTGGATTTTGGAATCTGACTGTTTGAGGTTGTGGACAGGTGTCTTTTATACTGATGAGTTCAAACAGGTGCCATTAATACAGGTAACGAGTGGAGGACAGAGGAGCCTCTTAAAGAAGAAGTTACAGGTCTGTGAGAGCCAGAAATCTTGCTTGTTTGTAGGTGACCAAATACTTATTTTCCACCATAATTTGCAAATAAATTCTTTAAAAATCAGACAGTGTGATTTTCTGGATTTTTTTTTCTCATTTTGTCTCTCATAGTTGAGGTATACCTATGATGAAAGTTGGAGACCTCTCTCATCTTTTAACTGGGAGAACTTGCACAATTGGTGGCTGACTAAATACTTTTTTGCCCCACTGTATATATTTATATTGCGCTTTTCATGTACTGTCCCATTAAGACGTGTCCACGGCATTACAGCAGAGATACATGCATGACCACTCCACAGGGCCACACACCTCCACATTTTTGAAACAAAGGAGCCTCAAGCTCATCAACGATCTGTAGCCTAATGCTGGAGAAAGTTTTTTGTTATAACTGGGAGTATTTTTAACTGCATTATCTGATGGGGAATACTGGTATATTAAAATGTTCAGAAAGTACATGGCGCAACGCCAACTATTCCTTACAATCTCGGATTGATTTGTGGCTCATATTGCCCTCTTGTGTACAGTTAGTTTCAGGAAAAAGCTTGGAGACATTTCTATCCTGTATTTGATAAGATGGCTTTACACCACAGCCACATAGAGCAGAGCACTACTGACCTACTCCCACAAGGTAAAAGATGTGATCTTCATTTCCCCCCTCCTTTTTAAGCTCCTTGGTTCCAGTCTTCAACTGATCTTCACATAATATTCTCCACTTTCTGATCACAAATTAATCCCCATAGTTTTGTTGGAAACTAATGAACAGAAAAGTAATTTAGGATAAGTGGGTATTGGAAATTAAACAATAAATAAATGATACTGTTTGTAGTTAGTGAAAATAATGTTTCACATACAGAAATGGGAATTTTTAAAGTTTATGATAAATTCAGCGATCAGACAGATCAAAGAAATTAAGGAAAATAAAACAACTAAACTGAATATTATGGACTAATTAAACACATTAAACATGTATATGATCTGCAGAATATACACAAATCGTACAGACAAGCAACAGTAGCAGTTTTTGACAAAATAGCATAAATCGAAGGACTCTGCTGTTGATCGGCACTACCAGTAGCATTTTTCGATAGGGCAGCACAAATCAACAGAACACCTGGAGACAAGGGTACGAGCCACATGACCTACATGGGTATGTAAACACAGTAAACTTCAGCACTAGACAATGTCTAGTTAATTTTGTTTGTGAAATCACAATAGGCCTGTTTTATTATGTTTGTTTTACTATGCACCGCAGTGATATGATACCGCACTAATACTGATTAATAATTATGAACCTTGTCAGTAAACTGTAAGGGAGAAGAGAGGAGGAAAAAAAAGAAAACTGACCTGACAGATTCATTAAACCATGATGATGATTTAAGGTAGAATTGCCCTGCCCCAATGTTTGGTCAATACAATTCTGACAGTCTTGTTATTATAATGTACTCGTATTGTTTTGGCTGCTGTGTCCTCTGTCTGTTAGCAGGATCACGCAAAAACTCCTACATGGATTTGTATGACATTTTCACCAAAGGTGGCCCTTGGCCCAAAAATGAACTCATTAGATGTTGGAGGTGATCCGTGAGTGCATAACTCCGCCAAGGCCCTATCTTGCAATGTACAGATGGATGGCAATATGGACGGACAAAGGGACGGAGGGGAGGACAAAGGGAGGGGGGGACGCAGCCTTGACAGAAGTATGCGCTCTCTGCGTGCCCACTAGTTTAAAAGATATATCAAAGTGTCAACACATGTTTGTGGCAGTTTATCATGGAACAAACAAAGCAGATTTCTGAGTACCTCAGAAAAAGGGTTGTTTATTCGTTTATTCAGATCCCCATTAGTTGCTACTGCAGTAGCAACTATTCTGCCTGGGGTCCACACACACACAGATCAAAAACAATAAAATTACACATACATTAATACATTGATACAATGCCGTTTACAATTTAAAAGAAAAACAGAATTATAAATTCATTCAACAATACATTCTAGAAATTTAATAAAAAATTACAACATCACAGAACTAATTAGGTTCTATGTCAAACCATAAAACTAACGATTCCAATAGGCATGACCCATACACAATTAAAATCATAATTCCTTCTTTATAAGTAAATGGCGTTCAGTTATATAGCGCATTTTACTCATCTCTGGATGACCATCGATCCTGTTCATAATTTTTATGGACAGGATTTCTAGGCACAGCCAGGGAATGGAGGGTGTCATGCTTGGTGACCACAGGATCTCATCTCTGTTGTTTGCAGATGATGTTGTCCTGTTAGCTTCATCCAGCAATGACCTACAGCTCTTGCTGGGACGGTTTGCTGCTGAGTGTGAAGCGGCTGGGATGAGAATCAGCACCTCCAAGTCAGAGTCCACGGTCCTCAGCCTGGAAAAGGTGGATTGTCCTCTCTGGGTTGGGGACAGGCTCCTGCCCCAAGTGGAGAAGTTTAAGTATCTTGGGGTCTTATTCATGAGTGAGGGGAAAATGGAGCAAGAGATTGACCGACGGATTGGAGCAGCATCTGCAGTGATGCGGACGTTGTACCGGTCCGTTGTGGTGTAGAGGGAGCTGAGTTCTAAGGCAAAGCTGTCGAGTTACCAGTTAATCTATGTTCCTACTCTCACCTATGGTCACGAGCTTTGGGTAATGACCGAAAGAACAAGATCGCGGATACAAGCGGCTGAAATGAGCTTTCTCTGTATGATTGCTGGATTCACCCTCAGAGACAGGATGAGTAGCTCAGTCATCCGGGAGAGGCTCAGAGTAGAACCGGTGCTCCTCCACATTGAAAGGAGTCAGTTGAGGTGGTATGGGCATCTGATTAGGATGCCTCCTGGACGCCTCCCACTTGAGGTGTTTCAGGTATGTCCCATTGGGAGGAGACCACGGGGCAGACCCAGGACTCGGTGGAGAGACTATGTCTCCCAGCTGGTCTGGGAACGCCTTGGTATCCTCTCTGAAGAGCTGGAGCAGGTGGCTGGGGAGAGGGAAGTCTGGGCTTCTCTGCTTGAACTGCTGCCTCCGCGACCCGGACCTCCGGAAAAGCGGTAGAAGATGGATGGAAGGATGGATGGATGACCAAAGCGCGTTACAGATCCTGCTATCCACACATTCACACACTGACGGTGGTAGAGCTGCCATACACAGGCACTGGCCTGACCCACCAGGAGCAACTGGGAGTTCAGTGTCTTGCTCAAGGACACTTCAACATGCAGATTGCAAACAGAGCAGGAATCGAACCCCTCACCCTCCAATCAGTAGCCGGCCACACTACACCTGCGCCACAGCTGTAAGTAATGTTTTTAGTTTCCTTTTGAAACTTTTACCACTTCTGTTCTGAGTTGTTGATGCTCATCAGGCTGGAAAAGGTTACAAAACCATCTCTAAAGAGTTTGGTCTCCACCAATCTACAGTAAGACAGATTGTGTACAAATGGAGGAAATTTAAAGACCACTGTGTTCCGCTTTTGGACAATTAGCCTTCTCATACAACGCTATAACGGAATGGAAACAAGCTCTCCACTGCTTTGAAGACCAGAACAAATTACAGAGACCTTTCCAGAGAGACTGAAAAATGGATTTTTAAGTAATCAAACCTGTCAGCATTGACTCTCTCCCTTAAAGTGGATTTGAAATTGTTTTTATGTGTGCCCTTCCTTTTATCTTTTTACCTTTTAAACTTACTCCCTGCTTGTTTCAGGGTCAACAGTTTCTGAAACCAGACCTGAATTGCTTTCTATATGTGGTGGTTTTCTTTTAATATCTTCCTGCCTACCTCAGGGAGTAGATGGAAATTAGTGAGAATGCTGTAATCTGGTACAGAGCATATTTACCCTGTGTTTAATGGGTTTTTTTTTTCTGTACATGGTCCCTGACAAAGAAACTAAACTTGTCACCTTCCCTAGGAGTGGTCAACCAACTAACATCACTCCAAGAGCAAGGTGTGTAATAGTCAGCAAGGTCACAAAAGACCCCAGGGTAACTTCTAAGCAACTGAAAGCCTCGCTCACAATGGCTGTAGGGCTGCAACTAACAATTATTTTGGTAGTCAACTAATCTAATGACTATTTTTTTGATTAGTCGACTAATCACCATTATTTCTGTCATGTCCACCATTTCTGCTTCCTGTTGGCACAGCTCCTTTTTTAATTTGTACGGCTCCCATTCGGGGCTCCAGTGCATATTTAATCTCACCTGTTAAAGCCTGCATACCTGTGAAAATCACTTTATTGTCAGTCTCTGCCTTAATATAACGCAGCCCATTATAATAAAAAAAAAAAAAAAAAAACGACCCATGAAACAAGTTGGAAACTTGAACTTGACAGCTTAATAAAAAGTGTTTGGAGCAACATAATTAAATGACAGAAATTAAAATGCAGTATTTTAACCCAAAAATAAAGTGCAAAAACTCAAATAGCAGTTTCTGCGGCAGCAAACTAGAGTAACATTAAAATCCATCCATCCATCCATCCATCTTCTACCGCTTTTCCGGAGGTCCGGGTCGCGGAGGCAGCAGTTCAAGCAGAGAAGCCCAGACTTCCCTCTCCCCAGCCACCTGCTCCAGCTCTTCAGAGGGGATACCAAGGCGTTCCCAGACTAGCTGGGAGACATAGTCTCTCCACCGAGTCCTGGGTCTGCCCCGGGGTCTCCTCCCAGTGGGACGTGCCTGAAACACCTCAAGTGGGAGGCGTCCAGGAGGCATCCTAATCAGATGCCCATACCACCTCAACTGACTCCTTTCAATGTGGAGGAGCAGCGGTTCTACTCTGAGCCTCTCCCGGATGACTGAGCTCCTCACCCTATCTCTGAGGGTGAGTCCAGCAATCCTACGGAGAAAGCTCATTTCAGCCGCTTGTATCCGCGATCTCGTTCTTTCGGTCATTACCCATTGGAGCAGCATCTGCAGTGATGCGGACGTTGTACCGGTCTGTTGTGGTGAAGAGGGAGCTTAGTTCTAAGGCAAAGCTGTCGATTTACCAGTCAATCTACGTTCCTACTCTCTCACCTATGGTCACATTAAAATCCATAAAAGTAAAAAAGAAAACAAACTAGTCCATGTTATCAAAACCTTTCTGGGTCTGGAAGTTTAAAAGTTCAATTAGCCTTCAGTTGAAAATTAAAAGAAGTTCTTCCAGTCCAAAATAACAAGTTTGCAAATGCTTTAAGTTACAGTGCAGGAATGTGAGCCTTCACTACACATACAGTGAAATATTTAAACCGTTTTAATTTATTTGTGATGATTATGGTTATAGTTTTTATAAATTAAATTACTAATCATGGTATTGTAATTTACTGAGATGCACTAATATTCAGAATGAGGGCTGATATTGCCACGACAAAAAGAGGGACGATAAAAGAGTAAGCCACTCCTGTAATTCCCTAATTTAGTGCACTTAGCACGTTAGCCAGCATAACCGAAACAGCTCAGCCATCAGCAACCATCATTGAAGAGAGATTATTGTCTGACAGGTAAACTAACATAAACGACACATGCTAACAGTTTAATCAGTTTTCTAAAGCTGAGACAGTCGATCATTGAAAATAAGAAGTGCAAAATTTACTCTGTAACCTTACCAGTGCTGTGTTTATAAGTGGCCCAACTTCAATCATTCATCACCGGGGCGGAGCGCAGCAGAGACCTGCTGACAAGTGGCTGAGCTGGCAGAGGTGGATGGACGCGTCACTGCAGTGCTGCTGTGATAATGACAACTCTACTATATAGAGTTTGCATTTTATGTGTTTCATTTGTTTATTTTTGGTAAAATGCTCCCATACTTTGGAAAATTTTGGCCTCTTGTTCTGTGATTTTCTCCTTTCCGTTTCGCCATGATGCGCTCCTCTTGTTCTTCCCTGGAAAAGTTAAACTGAACATTTCCGCGGCATGCATATTAACTTCAAAATTAAACAATTTGTCAACAATAAAAAGCTGCGTTGACAAATTTTTATGATTGGCGTTGGAGATGGTGTCTGTTAATCGTTGCAGCCCTAATGGCTGACGTTAATGCTCATGAGTCCACCATCAGGAGAACACTGAACAACAATGGTGCGCATGACATTGTTGCAAGGAGAAAGCCACTGCTCTCCAAAAAGGACACTGCTGCTCATCTGAAGTTTGTTAAAGATCACATGGACAAGCCTGAGGCTATTGGAAAAATGTCTTGTGGAGAGATGAGACCAAAGTAGAATTTTTTGGTTTGAATGAGAAGCATTATGTTTGGAGAAAAGAAGACAATGAATTCCAGCATAAGAGTCTTATCCCATCTGTGAAACATGGTGGTGATGTCACAGTTTGGGCCTGTTTTGCTGCATCTGGGCCAGGATGGCTTGCTATTATTGATGGAACAATGAATTCTGAACTATACCAGCAAATACTAAAGGAAAATGTCAGGACATCTGTCCATGAACTGAATCTCAAGAGAAAGTGGGTCATGCAAGCAATACAACACTCCTAAGCACACAAGTCATCACTCTACAAATTTAAGAAATCTCTATGTGTCTGTCTGTCACGATCATAGGACATCATAGGACGGCCTATGATGTCTTCCTGATGTCCTATGATGATCCTATGATCTCAGGCTACATAGGACTCGCAATGCCGTCAAATAGACAATAGGACTGGCTACCTATAATGTAGTGTCCTATGATGCCGCCTTCATGTCTTTATGATGTCATATAGACCATCACTCACAATGCCTGCCTACCTATGATGTAGAGTCCTATGATGCCTGCCAAAGGAGGAGACCCTTCACCAGCATAGGGTACCACAGACAAGGGATGCACAGACAGACAGGAAACGTTTGGCAGTGCACCATGCACGTGCTGAATCACTTGAAGCCCGAAATGCCCACAAAGCGAGCAACGCTGCACGCCAGGCAAGGCACAGACAAGCTGACACCGAATAGAACACACTACTTTAAACCACACCCATTCAAAGCAGTAAATCTGGAAATCTCACTCAGTAAGGCAAAAGGCACTCTATAAATTCAAGAAATCTCTGTCAGTGTGTCAGTCTGTCACCCAATTAAGAATGCAACACCCTACTTTAAACCATACCCATTCGAAGCAGTACCCATGAAGAATGGCAGTCTACACTACAAATGTGTAAAATGCCAAGAAAAGTGCTGATTTTCTCAGGGTGCTCCGGTTTCTGGGTTTTGACGGGCACGCACGGGTCTTCCTGAACAGGGGCGAAAGCCACTTTTTGCTCAGATCTATTTGCATGATCCTGTCCATGAACTGGAATTACAATGCACCTATCCCTCAACCAGTCGTCTCAATGAAGAACAAGAAGACCCACCAGATGGACAGCAATACAGTGAGGAGGACTGCTGCATGTCAGAAAAGATGCCGTGAAGATGAAACACCTCAGGTTCGTGCAGTACGCCGCAGGCATGACTGTGAACAACACAGCCGTCTCAGACAGGAAGAAACCCTTCAAGCAACGGGCATGCAGAAATACTTGCTTATACTTGGTTTCTACGGGCATGGACGGGTATGCACGGGTATGTACTAGTTCTACCAAAGAATGGTTAAAGAAGAATAAAGTTAATGCTTTGGAATGGCCAAGTCAAAGTCCTAACCTTAATCCAGTTGAGATGTTGTGGAAGGACATGAAGTGAGTAGTTCATGTGAGGAAACCCACCAACATCCCAGAATTGAAGCTGTTCTGAAGGGAGGAATGGGCTAAAATTCCTCTACGCTGGTGTGCAGAACTGATCAGCAGTTACTGGAAATGTTTAGTTGCAGTTATTGCTGCAAAAGGGTTTACAGCAGATACTAAAAATCAAAGGTTCACAAATGTTTGCGACTCACAGATATGTAATACTGGATCATTTTCCTCAATAAATTAATGGAAGTATTTTTTTTGACTCATTTAACTGGGCTCTCTTAATCTACTTCTAGGACTTGTGTGAAAATCTGATGTTTTAGGTCATATTTATGCAGAAATGTAGAAAATTATAAACAGTTTAAAAACTTTCAAGCACCACTGAAAACTTCTGACTTTGAAGAAGGTAATACAAAATTCTCTAAAAAAAATTACTGAGCCAATATAAAAAATATTTAGTAAACACAAATAATTTTGGTAATCCTAACTGACCTAAAACAGGAAAAGTTTAGTCTGATTTAAAGGCGCACAGGATAGCATTTTCATGAAAACAAAGATTTAAAAAAACAACAACAATACAGTGTTTAGAAACATGCACAATGTAAGTCTAAATGTTCTTCTAAAAAATAGTATATTTACAGTGGGGTAAAAAAGTATTTAGTCAGCCACCAATTGTGCAAGTTCTCCCACTTAAAAGATGAGAGAGGTCTCCAATTTTCATCATAGGTATACCTCAACTATGAGAGACAAAATGAGGAAAAAAAATCCAGAAAATCACATTGTCTGATTTTTAATCTTTGTTATAATCTAGGCTTTCAGTTGAAAGCCTTGTAGTCTTTCCTGGGCCCGCTGCGCCACGTCTCCCCCCGTCTTTTGCCGTTCACTCGCCTCCACTCCGGCTGTCGTGATGCGTTCAGGGCCTCCGCTGCTCCTACCGTTTCCTCCGGCACGTACACCTCAAGGCCCCGCTCCATCATGTCCTGCGCTGCCTCTCTGGCTGTGTTGTAGGTTCTTACGCCGTTCTCCCAATGAATCCTCATCTTCGTTAGCGGCGTTTGGAATCTAATTTTTTTTTCTTTCAGCGTTTTTTTAATGTTGGCATATTTCTTCCGCTGCTGCACAATTTCTGCCGGGTAGTCATGATCAAAGAATATCTGCTTGTCGCCGATTCGTATCTTTTTTTTTTTTTTCCACGCTCGTGTCAGGATTCTTTCCTTTACATCATATTTCAGAAAGTTTACCACAACTGACCTGGGTGTAGAGCGTGGGTTCGGGTTCTGTGCCGAGGCTCTGTGCGCTCGTTGAATCTGCAGATCCGCTTCGCTGGGCAGTTCCAGCTCTTTTTTTAAGAACTGATCCATGAATTTCGTCATCGAGTTGCCTTCAATGCCCTCCGGGATCCCGAAGATGCGTATATTGCCCCGTCTGGACCTGCTCTCCAAGTCGGTTACTTTCTCCTGCATCCTCTGCATTTGTGCCGTCAGGGTCTGCAGCTGTTCGCTTGCCTCGCTATTCCAATCTTCCAGCTCTGATATTCGGGCCTGTGCTTCTGTCATACACGCCCGCTGGGAGCGCAGCTCCTCCATGTTTTCTGCTAGCTTGCGCTCCATTTCTCTTCGGAGGCCCATAATTTCTTCCTTAATCTCTTTTTTCAGCTCCTCCTTAAGAGCCGCTAAATCCTGTTGTAGCTGCCGTTTGAAGTCTCTCAACTCTTTACCCAAACTGGCGATGCCAGTGTTCATGGTATCGAGTTTTGTGTCCTCCATTTTCTCTGCTGCGGTCACCTCGTTTTTTTGGGCCCCGTGTTCAGCGGTTTCTCCTGCGTTGTTGAAGAGGAATTCTTTAATTTTACTCTGCTTTTGTCCTTGTGCCCGGCTCCTTCGTGTTTTCATCCCTTAGTTTATTGATCCGCTTATGTCGAGTTGGCCATTTACCGATGATTTTTAATCCGGCTAGGGAGAGCTCTCTGTTTAAGCGTTATGTCTCTCCGCCATCTTCCCGGAAGTCACATTGTCTGATTTTTAAAGAATTTATTTGCAAATTATGGTGGAAAATAAGTATTTGGTCAATAACAAAAGTTCATCTCAGTACTTTGTTATATACCCTTTGTTGGCAATGACAGAGGTCAAACGTTTTCTGTAAGTCTTCACAAGGTTTTCACACACTGTTGCTGGTATTTTGGCCCATTCCTCCATGCAGATCTCCTCTAGAGCAGTGATGTTTTGGGGCTATATATAGCATATACATATACCTATGTATATGTATATGCTATACATATACCTATGATGAAAATTGGAGACCTCTCTCATCTTTTAAGTGGGAGAACTTGCACAATTGGTGGCTGACTAAATACTTTTTTGCCCTACTGTGTAGACAGGTGTGTGCCTTTCCAGATCATGTCAAATAAACTGAATTTACCACAGGTGGACTCAAATGAAGATGCAGAAACATCTCAAGGATGATCAGTGGAAACAGGATGCACCTGAGCTCCATTCTGAGCTTCATAGCAAAGGTTGTGAATACTTATGTACATGTGATTTCTTAGTTTTTTTTATTTTTAATAAATTTGCAAAAATCTCCAAAAAAAATTTCACATTGTCATTATGGGGCATTGTGTGTAGAATTTTGAGGAAAAAATGAATTTAATCCATTTTGGTATACTTGGGCAGTGCGGTGGCACAGAGGTTAGCACTGTGGCAGCACAGCAACTCACCCTTGGCCATGGGATCTCGGGTTCGATCCCACCCCCTGACCAACGGTGATCTGTGTGGAGTTTGCCTATTCTCCCCGTGTCTGCGTGGGTTTCCTCCCACAGGTCAAAAACATGCAAGTTAGGTTAACTGGAGACTCTAAAGTGGCCCTATGTGTGAATGTCTGTGTGAATGGTGAAGGGATAGCGCCGTACCGTGGATGCTTCATCCATCCAGGTGGATGCCCTGAATTCCCCCTCTGGGGATCAATAAAGTACACAAAATAAAAAAAAAAAAAATTAAAATTAAATTATAAGGCTGTAACATAACAAAATGTGGAAAAAGTGAAGCGCCGTGAATACTTTCCAGATACACTGTAAATATTTCCATTCAGTATCTGGAGGAAGGCAAACTCTGAAGTCCAGTGAGGATGTCGCAGCCAATAGCATCAATAGCTACATGTTACGTGCCATCTTCTCGTTTTGGGTTGTTGGGTTGCCAGGTAGTGAATTATTCCGCTAAATACCTAAGTCTGAAAGCAAATGTCAGTTTCCCAATCATTCTCAAGTATGGCATGACAAACAAAAGAGCAGGATAAATATCATTTCTGCTTTTGATGGCTGATGTCTGCTGAAGAGTCTCAAAGGGCTGAAAAGTCACACAAAGGTCACCACTTTTCTTCTGACAGGTAAGGTAACCAGTGCTGCGTGGTATGATGCTAACTAGTTCATTCATCTTCTGCCGTTAATCTGTTGCTTAGGGTTGCTGGGGGACAGCAATCTAAACTTTATGTAGCCAATTAAATTTTACTTCTGACATGTTCATATTATAATTATAAGTGTATGACAATATCAGTCAATATATGGTGTGGATGTCATGTCAGGTCAGGCACTGGTTCGCTTGCTACCGGATAACCATGAAAACCGGTACTACCTGTCTCATGGGTCGGGCCGTTGGTGACTCAACCGGCAGCCCCGCCTTTCCGAGGGTATGGAGGGTGAAACTGGGCATCCTGGCAGAACTAAAAACAATATCTGTCACAGGTCTGTGGTGTTGGCAGCCAGTTTAGAAAGCTTGGGATCAGTCCGCCAAGGTCTCCGTCTTTGACCGCCACCTAATCCACATAGCACCGGACCCCCATGATCCCTCCTACAGGTGGTGAGCCCACGTATTGCCAACACTCGATCGGAGTCATTCCCAGTCGTAGTTGGACTCCGCCAGGGCTGCCCTTTGTCACCGATCCTGTTCATAATTTTTATGGACAGGATTTCTAGGTGCAGCCAGGGAGTGGAAGGTGTCATGCTTGGTGACCACAGGATCTCATCTCTGTTGTTTGCAGATGATGTTGTCCTGTTAGCTTCATCCAGCAATGACCTACAGCTCTTGCTGGGACGGTTTGCCGCTGAGTGTGAAGCGGCTGGGTTGAGAATCAGCACCTCCAAGTCAGAGTCCATGGCCCTCAGCCGGAAAAAGGTGGACTGCCCTCTCTGGGTTGGGGACAGGTTCCTGCCCCAAGTGGAGGAGTTTAAGTATCTTGGGGTCTTGTTCACGAGTGAGGGGAAAATGGAGTGAGAGATTGACCGACGGATTGGAGCAGCATCTGCAGTGATGCGGACATTGTACCGGTCTGTTGTGGTGAAGAGGGAGCATAGTTCTAAGACAAAGCTGTCGATTTACCAGTCAATCTATGTTCCTACTCTCACCTATGGTCACGAGCTTTGGGTAATGACCGAAAGAACAAGATCGCGGATACAAGCGGCTGAAATGAGCTTTCTCCGTAGGATTGCTGGACTCACCCTCAGAGATGGGGTGAGGAGCTCAGTCATCCGGGAGAGGCTCAGAGTAGAACCGCTGCTCCTCCACATTGAAAGGAGTCAGTTGAGGTGGTATGAGCATCTGATTAGGATGCCTCCTGGACGCCTCCCACTTGAGGTGTTTCAGGCACGTCCCATTGGGAGGAGACCCCGGGGCAGACCCAGGACTCGGTGGAGAGACTATGTCTCCCAGCTGGTCTGGGAACGCCTTGGTATCCTCTCTGAAGAGCTGGAGCAGGTGGCTGGGGAGAGGGAAGTCTGGGCTTCTCTGCTTGAACTGCTGCCTCCGCGACCCGGACCTCCAGAAAAGCAGTAAGAGATGGATGGATGGATGGAAGGAAGGTCTGTGGTGGACCACTCCCAGTTACACAGGGTGATACTGGACATCCTGGCAGATAAGCACATCTATCGCAAGGTCTGTGGTGGACTTCAGCCAGTCAGTGCATCGTGACATGCACTACACAAAGAGCAGAGATAAACAAACCTATCATCTGGTCAGTCACTGCAACAGATACTGGAGTCAGTTTGTCTTGGCCTATCCTTGCCACTGATAATACCTCTATCTGCCAAGAGTGTGCCGCTAGTCCAGCAAAAGCTAGCAGTACTCAAATACTTTGCAAGCAGTTTCATGAAATAGTCAGTCAGAAAGCAACTCATACCAGCTCAGACGTCGTCCGGGTTAACAAGGTCAGGAGTTCCTGGCAGCGGAAGGTGAAGGACAGAGCTGCATGGAGGAATCTGATCAGACCTAAATGAAACAGTCATTGTCACCCCCCAACAGACTGCTATGATGATGGTGTGGAATAGACCCCATTAACGGTTTCTTACCAAGCTTACATGTATGACAGGTTCATAATATGATCAACATTTGCATCTATGAATGTAACAGCAAATACTAATTGTGCAGCAGTCATATTTTACATAAAAAGTTTTTTAAAAAATTATCAGCTATGATGTGCACCTGCGCAGTCTTATAATTTGGTGTACAGTGAAAAAAAAGTTACAGAGGTCTCCTCCCTCCTCCCACAACACACACATAAAAAGTAATTCCATTTCTGTACCTGGTCTTTCCTTCACCTACAGTATATTGTAATTCACATTATGTAGACCAAGCAAACTCTTTGCAGCACTGCTGTAGCCCTGTTAGTCTGTGATGACACTTTCTTAGAGACTGTTCTTTTTACATCAACAATTTGTACCTGACTATAGTAAAAAAGGTCAACACTTACTATGGGGACAACAAAAGCTTTCCACAGTGTGTCCAAATCCTGATTTAATTAATTTCTCTATTGCTCTCCCAGATCTACCTCATGCATCTGGACTGTTTATTTTTTAATAAATATTTCCCCCCAAATAAATTCCTGTTTGTTGTATGCAGACTCACTTGATTTGAGGTTGATTTTCTTTTACATTCTACTTCTGCACCTCCAAAAGTTGAATATTATGGTAAATTTATTTTTAGAAATAACTCAAATCTAAAAAGTTAAACTTTCATATTTTACAATAATCCCATATAAATTTAGCTGTTTTAAGATGTTTTTGTTTGAAATTTGGATGAATATGTCTGAGCTATTTGATATAGATCTGAATGGTGATGTGCTAATATTTGGAGATGCAGTACTGTTTTCACAAAATATTATTTGAAAAAAGATTATTATTCCACAATAAATTATTTCCAACTTCACTAAGGATTATTGATTACAATGTTACGTATCTATCTAATACATACAGTATATTTTAGGTTCTTGTTTATCACTACGCTATACAAAGGTTGAAAATACTTCGAGTTTTGCAGAGGTGAGGTAAACCATGACTTTGTGAATCTATCACACTGAATTAACAATAGATTTCATCTTGCATAGGTAACTGAAAAGGTACAAATGAATCCAGGCATCCAACATTTCACAACATTTATTTATATATTTTAAAACAATAAAAACAAAACGCATTCATAACCTAAAATGAACTGGAACTGACATAAATGACTGCTGGAGCCTAATAGCAACAACCGTTTTTTTTTTACGCACGCGTAGCTAAAATGGATGAACATAAACAGACCATAAAAGTGTGATTCAGCATATTTACAAAAACCACACAACAACTAACAGCAGTCAAAGTCCTTACATCTGAACGAAAGTGTCATAATTACGTTGTCAAAACTTGAGAGCGATCCAGTTCGATCACTGCTGTGCTACATTAGCATTAACTGTCAATAATGCTATACGATATAGTTATTTAACCTCTTGCACTCCGTTGTACCGCGGGCGGGCAAGTCTCTGCGTCCCAGAGCGCACGAGGGCGCTCTCGTGCGCTCTAGGACGCACGAGGGCGCTGCCTCCAAGCACGCACTGAAAAAAAAAAAAAAAAAAGTTCTTCCACTACAGACACAACCGCGAACAGATCAGATATGATTGACCTCTCATTCGACTAATAAGAGCCTTGAATTGGGTTTCTGAAACCTTGAAGAACCAATGACTGAAAACCTAGCAAGAAGGACCAGCCTACCAACGCTGTGAATGCAGCGAGCCAATTGAAGCACAGAAGTTTGCGAGCTTTTTTGTGTAAGGCTGGGTGAAGAGAGACTGACTGCTGTAGCAGAAGAAAAAAAGGACCCGCAGGAAGAACCCCACAGACCCAGCAGCATGGAGACCATCCACAAGTGCAACCTGTGTGACAGCGACTGCCATTCGCGCATCGGCATGTTCTGGCACAGGTGGTGCTTTTTTTGTTTTTGTCCCAGCAGAGTAGACGTTAGGATTGTCTTCCATGGTCATCATAGACCGACGGAGGCCGACGACGAAGGCTGAGTGACACACACGCGTTCGCCAGTCTATTTTTAATTACTACTGTTATTTGTTTTGAAAAATCGTTCGCCAAAAACCGCAATCATGGAAGCGCAAAACCGCAATAATGGAATTATGTTTTGATCGGGTCGCGAGACCCCCCACACACACGCGCGAGACCCCCCCCCTCCACACACACACACACACACACAGCCCTGAGTGTCACCTTTCATTAGAGCCCAAGATCAAGCTTCTATATTGAATCATTCAAAAGTTACAGACGTTTTTCCAAACTGTGCCATTTGGCACAATTTGGCACAGTTCAAAAACGCCTGGGAACTACCTGAGGAAAAAGCTGTGTAATATATTCATTTTTTGTGGTATTGTTACAAAATTTGGACCTCAGCTGGATAACACTTGGTTCTACATTTCTGTTGCATTTTCCAGCCCGGATCTGAAGCTTTGTGTTATTTGCAAGCATTTGTATCCGAAAAAACACCCAGGCCAAATTTATTTTCTTCAAGTTCACTATGTTTAGATGACTGTAACTCAGTGGCCGGAGAACTTAAGAGAGATTAAGACTGTTTTGCCAAAAAATTCCAAGTGTTTTCTTTTAAATGAGACCAACCCCATGAAGATGCTGCAAAGGGTTGAAGAACAGCTTTCGATTTACTTTGGGCACGTTATTTTTTAGCGTTTTTAGGGAAATTGACCGGAGTGCAAGGGGTTAAAAAATGTTTACCGGAGATACACATCAGAGAGGATTATGTTAAATTCATGATTCTATATCACAAGAGTCCTCACTTGACATGCTGTCTGGCTCATAATAACCAAAAGTCTGAGATGTTGGCAGTCTGTAGTATATTGATGTTAGTCTCCAGGAAGTGCTGTTTATCTCTCTACCTGGCAACCAGTACGAGATTACTGTATAGTGAATCAACAATGAATGCGACATCTACTGGCCAGGAGGTCAGAATGCTATCTCTTGCACCTTTAATATCAGACAGTGAGGGGAAAAAAAAAAAAAGATTCTTCTTCTTTCAACTGCTCCCTTTAGGGGTCGCCACAGCGGATCATCAGTCTCCATCTCACCCTATCCCTTTGCATCTTCCTCTGTAACACCATCCCTCTCCATGTCCTCCTTCACTACATCCATGAATCTTTTCCTCCTGTCTGGCAGCTCCATCTTCAACATCCTTTGTCCAGTATATCCACCATCCCTCCTCTGCACATGTCCAAACCATCTCAGCCTTGCCTCTCTTACTTTGGCTCCAAACCGCTCACTGTGAGCTGTCCCTCTGATATACTCATTTCTAATCTTGTCCCTCCTAGTCACTCCCAATGAAAATTTTAGCATCTTCAACACTGCCACCTCCACCTCCTGTCTTTTTGTCAGTGCCACCGTCTTCAAACCATACATCAAAGCAGGTCTCACTACAGTTTTGTAAATCTTCCCTTTCACTCTTTCTGTCACAAATCACCCCTGACACTCGTCTCCACCCACTTCACCCTGCCTGCACTCCCTTCTTCACCTCTCTTGTGCATTTTCCATTGCTTTGGGTGGTTGACCCCAGGTATTTAAACTTGTCTACTTTCACTACCGCTACTCCTTCCATCTTCACCATTGCATCTGCCTCCCTCTCATTCACACTCATGTATTCTGTCTTGCTTCTACTGACTTTCATTCCTCTTCTCTCCAGAGCATACCTCCACCTCTCCAGGTTCTCTTGCACCTGCTCCCTACTCTCACTGCAGATCACAATGTCATCTGCAAACATCATGGTCCATGGAGACTCTTGCCTGACTTCGTCTGTCAGCCTGTCCATCACCATGGCAAACAAGAAAGGGCTCAGAGCCGATCCCTGATGTAATCCCACCTCAACCCTGAATCCTTGAATAGTTGTATGTAAACTTCTAATTTCAACTGTATATAGAAATGGAGTGTAGACACAGCATGCAAATTATAACATTCAGTAGCTGTTCGGGTTTTCTTAAATAAGTTCAGGATTCATTATCTCAGGTCTTGGTTATGGTCTTTCAAATCAGTGATGTAGTGTTGCATTCAACGGCTACATGAAAAGATTAAACTAGAAGTTGACTGGTATATAATAAATGTTTAAACTGAATAATTGCATATTTTCAGGCAGCTTTTTCAGACAGACAATGGCTGTGTTTTATCACAGTGTACAGAATAAAAGTGTCACAATTTGGCAAGTAACAAATTAAAAAGAAGAAGCAGCTAGAAGTAGCGGTACAAAGCCTGGTCACAGATAAATGTAAAGTATCTGTGGGGCAGGTGCAACATTATCAGATCACCGTGACACACAGCTCCGACAGACCATAAATCCTGCTCAAGTGTGGAACTTTTATCATGTGAAGATTCCTAGGAAAGTTCTGGCAGTTCTACTTCAGGAATGAAATGATTTACCTTGAGAGTGCACCGCCGAGTTCAGGCTATTATGCTATTGTTAACAGTTTTTAGTTTTAACACAAATGCACTCCAAATCAGAATTTGAGTTTCTTTTAAGTTTTAAGGATAAGGATACACTAACTTAAAGCCAAGTTTAAAAATTGTCAAACCAGAAGTTCATTTCACCCTACACAACCTTCTGACTTGTGCCTGCGAGTCTTGAAGTGGTAATTAATTCATTCTAGCTGACAGAACAGCAACCGGAAGTTATATAATACATGATAATTCCCCCTTCCTGGGTTTCCATCATGACACTCTCAAGTGAAAAGAAATGGGAGAAGTAACAAAAAAATGGCATGACCTTTATTATAGGAAACGTGAATTTTAAAATCACCACCCTCCTTTATTCCCCCTTTGTTTGGTCTTGCAGAGACATAAACACAGACTGCAGGGATGGACAGATGTGAGGACTGTTATATGAACTCTTCTTTTTGTGGACTGCTCGATTATGCGTCTGTTATGCCTGTGGACTGAGAAATTATTATTTGTCATTATTCGCTGGTTGTTAGGCTGCGTGTCCACCAATCACGTTTTTGTCGCCTGACTGCCCCAAACTTCTTTTTTCAGCGCTAGTGTGCTGCACTCTGGGAAAAAAAAGGTTTGCACTCTGGATCCAAGCAACAGCTTGTCACTCACAGCTCAGCACTTCCATTTTTCCCATGGTCAGACTTTCCACTTATTTTTTCATAGCAGTCTCTAAATAACAATGGACAGGAAACGTATTCTGGCATTGGCAGCAGCTCTGGATGCAAAATATGATGACATGGAAAAGAAAACAAGAGTCTGGGTACAGACATCAACTAGACTTGTACAGGAGTACCGGACACTGAACTTGTACTGGAGTTCTGCCTTGACGGTGCCCGTTTCAAGGAGTATTTTAGATTGACTAGGAGTCAAATTGAACTGGTTTTGGAGAAGACTGGCCTGTCAATTTCTCGGATGCAGACTAATTACACAGAGCCCATCTGAGGTGAGTAGTCTATGGTCAAAATTTTGTTTATTTTTACATCTATTTTCGTAAAACTCACGCTGAGATATCCTCAACACACAGTTTCCTAAACTCAAATGACTGTCTGTAAATGATCACATTTCACATTGGAGGTATTTCCAGTTTTTTGCAGTTACCAACTAAAAATTCACATAACATCTATATTATCTACTGCAACAAACTTGCAAGAAATATGACCGTGACACGGGCACAAATGCCAGGGATGAGAATAGGATTTGGGAAAAAAAAGAGGAAACTAAGCCGGGGGTCTTGGGGGACACAGGCCAGAAGCTAACAAAATCTGGTGTTTTAGAATGCTCAAATGTGGTCTTATATTTAAAGTTAGAAGTAAGTACAAATGCATTTATAGTTTACCTTTTTAATCTGATGCTGCATCACATGTGTAAATTTATGATATCTGAATGGTATGTTGATGTAATAATACTAAATTATATTTTACTACTATTTAATATGTTTAGAACTGACACAGAATTACATTTACATAGTTCTAGAACAGACAAAATAATTTAACCAAGTAAAATAAAGTAGTTCGATCTCTTGTAGCCACAATTTTGAGATGTTTCTGTTTTGAACAGTGTTCAACTAAGGCAACACAACCACGAGATCCATAACTCAAGAAATTGTTGCAGTAAACACACTGGGCTTTCCCTGGTACTTCGCATTTCGCTATGAAGTCGGCCCTTTTTTCAACCACAACTTCGGTATTTTTACCGATCTTTACAGTCATTGACACAGTTTTTTTCGAGCCATTCCCAACGAAACTTGTTCCTTATCCCTTTGTCGATTTCTAAAATTCTTGCTTTGTTGTCTTTCGTGAGTTTTAGGTTCACCATTTTCACGAAATTGGGAAAACTCAGTTGATTGAACTGTCTGCCATTTGCATTTCGCTCCGCGTGTTGGATATGACAAAGGAATAACAAAATCGCCGATTGGTTGCTTCAATAAGTATCAGCCAATCAGTGGCCTTGTTACATTACATTACTGATCTCGCTGGGTAGTGCGTTCTGCGCGGTGGATTTTAGCAGCCAATCGAAAATACGACTCGCCGCTCATAACATACCTCACCCCCCCCCCTAAAATTTTCTCCTCGAATTTAGACGATTCACGAGAATGACCCTAGACATGATCAAATCCGAGGAATTCCGCGGATCCGCGGAGGATTCTCATCCCTGAAATGCTCACCTGGGACGCTGACAGATGTGGACACATTCCTTCAAGCGTTTGCTTTCAAATTTTGATCATGATATCCTTTTAGTGTCAGATCTAATCTAATCTTACTAATATCCACACAATGGCATTGACATTAGTTGTCTTTCTACTCATATCGCCAATGACTACTGACCCAGTGAGTGGACGAGCCACTGTTTACAGTAGGAGTCAATTGTTAGCATTGTTGCTGCTCCACAGTGCTAACTGAGAGACCCGACATCCCTTGACAAATCAGGCGAAAACGACGGGGATGTCGAGCTGGAGCGAAGCGACGCACGAGGAAGACAAGGTACAAGCCCATCCTACCATCCGTTATTATGGGAAATGTGAGATCACTGCCTAATAAGACGGACGAAGTAGCGGCTATGTCCCAGTAAGAGAGAGTCTTCAGAGAGGTTAACGCCATGCTGTTCACTGAAACGTGGTTAACAGAGCTAACAACAGATACTAACATCAGACTGGAGGGTTTCCACTTAATATGGGCAGATCGGACACCAGATAGCGGGAAGAGCAAAGGCGGGGGACTGATAATGTTTGTGAACAACAGATGGTGTAATCCTGGGCACATCACGATTAAAGAACAACACTGTAGCAAGGACATTGATTTGCTAGCCGTTAGCATGCGACCGGCGTACCTACCCAGAGAGCTCTCACACGACATCATGATTATTATTTATGCCCCCTCCCCCCCGCAAATGCTGAGGCAGCATGTGACGTCATCCACACACTTACTAGCAGACTACAGACTCAACACCCCACTGCTCTCCAGCTCATCTCTGGTGATTTTAACCATGCTTCCCTGTCCTCCATTCTACCCACTTTCACCCAGTATGTCATGTGCCACACAAGAGACAATAAAACACTGGACTTATTTTATGCAAACACCAAGGAAGCATACACCACATCACCCCTTCCCCCCCCTTGGAAGATCTGATCACAATCTGGTTTACCTCCTGCGTGTGTACAAACCCCTGGTACACAGACAACCTCCTGTTACCCACACAATGAAGATATGGCCTGAGGAGGTGAAGGACACTCTGAAGGACTGTTTTGAATCCACTGCGTGGGAGCAACTCTGTGATTCACATGGTGAACACACTGATGGCCTCACACAAACACCATCACAGACTATATCAACTTCTGTGTGGAGAACACCGTAACCACCAAGACCATACAGTGTTTCTCAAGCAACAAACCTTTGATCAACTCTGAGATAAAGACACTGCTGAAGGAGAAGAAAAGGATCTTCAGGTTGGGAAACAAGGAGGAGCTGAAGTCCATACAGAGAGAGCTAAGGAGGAAGATCAGAGAGGGGAAGGACAACTACAGAAGAAGATGGAGCACAAGCTGCAGCAAAGTGACGTCAGCGGTGTATGGAGAAGCCTCAAAACCATCTCTGGGCACCAGAATACCTCCTCCCAGGCCACTCCCGCCTGATAGGTAGCGCCAATGCGCTGACACGCCAGGATTTTCACCAACAAAGAAACGTGAGAGCAACGCACATCAACAACAACTTCTCTTCAAATAGAGTCCATTTCTGCTGTTTGACTTCCCAGTTTTCACTCTTTTTCCATGAAGATGCTGCTGCCGCTGTAAAAGAAAATATGTATGTATGTATGATTCATCTATGTTTTCTTCTCGTTTTCTGCCTCCTCGTTGTCTTCTTTGTCTCTTTGTCTTGGTACGCTGTGTTGATACCACCACCTCATGAATGGGACGTTCAGTCTTGCGCATGTGCTTTTCAACGCGTTCAGATCGTGGGCAGGCAGCGCAGTCACAAAATTTGGGCTGCACGCGGTCGTCCGCGGTCGAGCACTGCGGACACTAACGGAGTGGAGACGATGACGTAAATGTCGTCACACGAGGTTTCTGGTTACACGTACGCGGACAGCAGAGGTGTAGCATGAAGCAGGCTTTAGACCCAGGTGAGAGCTGAGCTGAAGAAGATCAAGGAGGGGAAGGCTGGAGGTCCGTATGGCATCAGCTCGAGGCTCCTCAAGTCCTGTGCAGACCAGCTGAGCAGGATCGTGGAGCACATCTTCAGTCTGACTCTGAAGCTGGCGAGAGTACTACAGCTGTGGAAAACATCCTGTGTGGTACCCATACCGAAGACCTCGCACCCCAAGGACCTGAACAGCTAAAGACCAGTGGCCCTCACATCACACCTAATGAATACTCTGGAGAGGCTGCTCTTCGCCCACCTCAGCCCCCTGGTGGGACCAGCGATGGATCCTCTTCAGTTTGCCTACCAGCATGGCATCGGGGTGGAGGATACAGTGATCTTCCTCCTACATCGTTCCCTGTCCCATCTGGAGAAGCCTGGGAGCACTGTGAGGATCATGTTCTTTGATTTCTCCAGTGCTTTCAACACCATACAACCAGTGATCCTGAGGGACAAGCTTCTGTGTGCAGGGGTGGACCAGCACCAGTCATCGTGGATCCTGGACTACCTCACAGACCGACCACAGTTTGTGAGAATCCAGGACTGTGTGTCTGACACCATCACCTCCAGTACAGGGCCCTCCCAGGGAACACTTCTGGCTCCCTTCCTGTTCACCCTCTACACTGCTGACTTTTCACACAATACACCATACTGCCATCTACAGAAGTTCTCTGATGACTCTTGCGATCACCAGCCTCATCTCTGATGGGGATAACGCGGAGTACAGAGGACTTATCCAGGACTTCGTGGACTGGTGCCTGCAGAACTGCCTCCAGATCAATGCGAGGAAAACCAAAGAACTGGTGGTGGACTGCCACAGGAGTGGACAACCCCCCACAGCACCGGTAAAGCCTTCAGCAGCCGTTCCCTAATGATGCAACCTCGATGAGCTGGAGCATTGTCGTCCATGAAGATGAAATTAGGCCTGTGTTTTTCATGCAGGGACACAATGACTGGATTAATGATGTTATTTAGGTAGTATTGGCTTGTCACTGTACCATTCACAAAGTGTAGGGCAGTTCTGTATTGACTAGACACACCTGCCCACACTGCAACACCACCACCAAAGGCTCGTCTGATGACAACAGTAGCTGATGCATAGCGCTCTTCTTGATGCCCCCAACATCGTTGGTGACCATCATTTCTGCTCAACATGAATCGACTTTCATCAGAGAACAGCACTAAGGCCCACTGCTCCCTTGTCCATCGTAAATGCTCCCTGGCCCATGTAAGACAATGACGCATGTGCCTGGTGTAGTCAGGTACCCTTGCGGGTTGTCTAGGATGCAGATCACGCTGATATACAGTAAATGGTTTCAAATGATCTGACGTCACACTTGGGTGCCTCTCACCTCCCTTAAATGTGCCTGGAGCTGAGTGGCATTCATCATCCGGTTCCACAGGGTACTGTTCACAACGGAGCTGTCATCAGTGTGGGATGTGGACAAAGGACATCCACTTCTTTGCCCTTCTGTGGCTCTTCCAGTGTCTCTGTATGTCTGTGTCAACTTGCTGATGACACTCTGACATTCTAAGCTCAGTGGCCACTTGCCTCTGAAAACATCCTATTTGAAACCTTGCAATGGTGAGGTACTGTTGCTCAATTGTTAGGTGTCATCTTGGTCTCATGATGTCAACTAACTAACTAACCTGCACTTACATAGCGCTTTTCTAGTCACAAAGACCACTCAAAGCGCTTTCACTAGTACTAACCCTCTATTCTAAGGGCCTATAGGAAACATATCTAGGGACAATTTAGAACAGCCAATTAACCTAACATGTATGCCTTTGGATTGTGGGAGGAAACCAGAGCCCCCGGAGTAAACCCACGCAGCACAGGGAGAACATGCAAACTCCACACAGAAAGGTTCCAACCCCTGCCAGCCTGGGGATTCGAACCAGGAACCTTCTAGCTGTAAGGCAACAGTGCTAACCACTGCACCACCGTGCTGCCCACAAAATGTGAACAGCATGATGAAGAGGACTGTTTAAATACCAATTCTAATTGAACCAGAAAATTTATTGGTTGACTCATGGATCAAACACCTGTTGTGAATTTTGCCGTTAGGCACCGTGTTACAAGAACAGCAAGTTATGCAAAAAGTACTGAAATACTGAACAGTTGGACATGTGCATTCAAAAGGTTAGAAAAGGTCATATTAAGTTCACTTGTGAAGGTTATAGTGCATTTTAGGGGCATCCTGAAATTTTACCCGAAAGCTGAATATCCCTAACTTTTTGTGAGTAGTGCATTTATGTTTATTTACTGCTCTGGCTAACCAGTTTTTATCTTATTATCTTATTTACTATTGCTTTGAGTGCTACTATCCCTTTGCTGCTGCAATCCTGGAATTTCCCCATTGTGGGACTAATAAAGGCTTATCTTATCATATCAAAGAGT
This sequence comes from Pholidichthys leucotaenia, assembly GCA_020510985.1. NCBI lineage: Eukaryota > Metazoa > Chordata > Actinopteri > Cichliformes > Pholidichthyidae > Pholidichthys > Pholidichthys leucotaenia. The sequence continues at coordinate 195,067,684 of CM035846.1, read as the reverse complement.
ACCGTGTTGTTTGATACAGCGAGGATCAGGTTCTCCTGCACTATCATACCGTTCTCTTCTTCCTGTACCGGCATCCTATGTCCCGCCCTTCCTTAATTCTGACTGGCTACTTAGAAGGGTCTGACAATGACAAGTGCAGCTGTACTCTGAAAAGCTGAACTTTTTTCAGCCCTGAGCACCGCGACAAAAGCAGCCACCGCTCAGAGCATTTCAGCGCCAAGTATACACGGGACTACATAGAGAATGAATAGAAAATAGTCGCCCACAGCAGAAAAAATGTGTTTGGTGGACGCGCCCCCTTATGGTGACGTATAATTGCACATGTTGATGAAACAATAAAAAGTATTAAAAAAAACCCCAAAACTTAAAATCACAGTCCAGCAGAAACAAGGGTGGTGGTTGCGCTATGATTAATTCAGAAAAAACAGAAAGAGAATGAAACAAAAACAGGTTCAAAGCTCAGTTAATCTGGATTCATGCTGCACCTCTGCTGTTGGCGTATGCGCGACCGGAAGGCTTATGTGACAAAATTTATGTCATCGTCTCCAGAGTTCTTCTGCGGACGACCGCGTGCAGCCCAAATTTTTTGACCGTGTGGCCTACCCTCGGCCTGCCCGCATTGACTGTGCATGCGCAAGTTTGAACATCCCATTCACGAGGTGGCACTATCGACACAGCATACAAAGTCAAAGAAGATGAAGAGGAAGTGAATGATGAAAATAAACATACATGAATCATTTTGCAGCAGTACCAGCTTGAGCAGAGAAGAGCACTGAAAAATGGCAATTCCTCCTTTTCCTTGAAACGATGCCATTGTTGTTGCTACAAAAAAAAAAAAAAAATGTGTGTTGCTCTTCTGTTTATAGCTGGTGAACAAACTGGCGTGTTAGCACATTTGCACTACCCACAGGGCTGGGGCAAAACTATAAACAACAGTTGTGCCCATGTGTCAACTGCTTGGCCTGGTAGACGAAAAAGTTAAGCATATACAGAGCCACGTGAGCGCTGGCCTCATCCAAAGCGGATGTGGATCAAAATGGATGTGGACCACAGCGGATCAGAGAGGAAATGCAGCACCAATCCAGCTTTAATGTGTGCTCAGTTTCTGGTCCAACATCAGGGATTCAGCTGGTAACATTTCTGCGTGGTGGCCCGCCATGCCAAAAACTGAGCCGCCATGCTAAGAAAAAAAAAATTAAAACGGAGCAGCACAGGAGCTAATTAAAAAACAAACAAACAAAAAAAACGAGAAAAGAACCGAAAAGGAGATGCCAAAGACTCGTATGCAACACGAGAGCCGCATGTAGAAAACAAATTAAGGACCATCACTCCGCAAGCACGGAGGCGAACAACACGAGTCAAAACAGTCACTCCCAGCATCAAATGCAGTCGGAGTTCTGAAGCGTGCCACTCTCGGTTCCAGCCAACAGCAATGTATCTAGTGTTGCTGTCCAAGAGACAAAACTGAATCTGTGTACTTGCTCCCCTGATGTCAGTGAAGCATGAGTATACTTTCAACAAAGAAAAAAGGAGGTATGTAAGCAGTGGAGGTAGTGATGGGCAAATGATACCGAGGCTTCGGAGTTTGTCTCCCTCTTCCTGAAGCGGAGTGATGAAGAAGAAGAAGAAGAAGACATCTCTGTTGTCATTCAGTCCATCATGTATGGTAGAACGAAATTACGTTTCTCCCATCTACAATGTTAATCACATATAGAATCAGAGGGGTCACTGCCATGCAAGTCGCCGCCACAAACAACTTCTTCCCCCATTCTATTACGCTCAGTACCAAGCTAGAAGGCGAGAAGTACCATTTTTATCGTCTTTGGTATGACCCGGCTGGGATTTGAACCCTCCCAGTTGTGGGGCGGATGCTCTATCAACTAGGCCACCACTGGAGTGGTGGCCATGAGAAACATTAGAAACATTCCAAGTTCCATTAGAAACACTGTGTTGGAGCTCGTCTCAAAACACCACTGTCATGTGCTTCACTTCACGCTTTATTGGCTCAATATGTTTTGAAGCTTTCATTGGCTCACAGGTCTTGTTGTTTGTATAGACTTCCAGTTTTTAAATAAAGGTTTCTAAATTAACCTGAACCAACATTTTACCCTTCTTATTCTGTCACTTATTTCAGTCATTTATAGAGTGACAGAAAAAAACAAAAAAACAATCACTATCCCCAACCTCTGTTTTCTTTGAAGATCCCCATACTTACTGATGGAAAGCAGTTTTCAACTTTTCAATACATTTACTGTGACAGAACTAAATTATGATAAGTCCATCATCCACAAATATACAACAAAGTATACAACCCATAGTTGTAGGTCAGTATCCCAAGGCGAACCCGTGTAACAAATATGGTGACCCTAGAGAGCATTACATGTTCTACAGTAAGAGTGCTTAGTAAGAGCCAACCTTGACCTTTTGACCCCAAACCTGTAGTCAGAGGTCATGGTGTCAGAATAAACCTGTGTACCAGGTTTGGTGACCCTAGCTTTCTTTGTTGTTGAGATATACTTTATAAGGCATTTTGATGTTGATGTTTGACCTTGTGATCCCAAAACTACAGTCACATTTCAGGGTCACAGGGTGAACCTGTGTACCAAGTTTAGGTCTGTCTGTTTAGGCTGTCCACCATTATTAAATAGCGATTATCAAGCCTATTGTCTCAGTTTATCACTTATCCACTGTGGAGGCATTTATTGCGGTTTCAACCCACTAACAGGGGCAATAATGAGTCCCTTGGCTAACCGGTGTGGTTAAGCTTGATATGCAGGCTAATTGAAGCTGAGGCAAAGATGACTGAATTGTTGAGGATTTACTTCACCAACCACTACAATATTAAGTAATTTATGCTCATTGTTATGTATAAATACAAATGTAGAAATGTAATGTACATGTCATGTAAAGTTATGTACAAATGTAATACATTTGCTGCTGTATGTCTCTGCACTTTAACTGCAGCCACTTGCACAAATGTCATATCTGCTGCTGTCTGTCTGTCATTGCAATACTGATCACATGCAGTCCTATCTGTTACTAAATGCACCTACACTCCCGCAATGAACTGCAACTACAAGTATTACATTTCTAGTTTTCTGTATATGGGATTGCTGGGTTTCATCATCGTTAACTGTTTATCTCTAGTGGCACTATGGGAGGTCTGGGTCTAGCTTCTGTCGCCATTTGCACTATGGGTGGCATTACTGTACATAGACTGCTGTTGTTGTTTTTTTTTCCAGCCTTATTCCTTTTTCTTTTTTATATTGTGCACACCACTGAAGACAGAGAGAAACGCCATTTCAATTCTCCTGTATGTCCTGACAAATAAAATTTTTGAATCTTGAATCTTTGAATGTACATGGAGAGTTATAATGACCGAAGTTCACAAAGTCAGTGTCTGGGCGAATGCGCACGCAGCGACCGGCAGCTGGTGAAAAAGTATGTCGTCTGTGTGTCTTGTTTTATGCACTTTAATGTGTTTTTACGATATTCTCTGTGTCGTTTCTGTCCTGGAATGTTTGTGGACTGTATGGTGAAGAGCTCCCTGGTTCCATCAACATGGACTACCTCCCCTTTTTTGCACTGCTGCTACTTGTCCTCTGGCTCTTTGTCTCTGAAGTAAACGCGTTCGGCATGATGGCGGGCAGGATACATTATTCCAGGGACATGTTGCTGCATTTAAACACGGTTGATGCAGCGGCTGTGACTGAGCCTAAGCCGCAACTGCCGGACTTTATTTTGAGAGACGGACACAGCGGTGAAAAGAGAGACGGGAGAGACGGAAGAAAAAAACGCGGAAAACGTGGAGGAGTGAAATTGCGCCTGAGAAGACGTCAGTTTGGTAACATTCCTCTTCCTACTATGATTTTTGGGACTGTACAGTCTCTGAGAAACAAGGTGGATGAAATTCAAGGGAATGTACACTACCAGAAGGACTTTAAGAACTGCTGCGTCATGGCCTTCACCAAATCTTGGCTTACTGCGCATGACCGAGATGCAGACCTGTGGATTGACGGCTTTGGAGCCCCGCTGCGCTCGGATCGGCAGGAAGAGGTAACGGGGAAACGTCAGGGGGGCGGCGTATGTTTATATATTAATAAGCAGTACTGCACATCTGTCACAGTCAGAGAGCGCATCTGTACACCCGATGTGGAGCTGCTGTCTGTGTCACTACGCCCCTTTTATTTGCCTCGCGAGTTCCCTCAACTTTTCATCACAACTGTGTACATTCACCCGAGGGCAGACACTGACTCCGCCTGCAGCACAATCTCTGATGTGATCCAGCAGCTGCAATCAATTTCTCCAGAGGCGCCAAACTTCATTCTTGGGGATTTTAACCATGTTTCTTTAAAGAAGACACTTAAAAACTTTTATCAGTATGTCTCCTGCCCAACCAGGCGAAAAAGACATTGGACCTGTGCTATGGATCCATAGAGGGGGCATATAAATCACTCCCCCTTCCTCCTGTAGGATCCTCAGATCACAACTGTGTACATTTGCTGCCCACATATAAAACTGCTCTCAGAAGAGGCAAGGTAGAGATGAGAAACATTGATGTGTGGACAGAAGATTCAATGCACAGCCTCCAGGAATGCTTTCACTGTACAGACTGGGAAATGTTCACACTGGCCTGCGGAGATGATTTGGACTCTTTGGTGGACGTCACATGCTCATACATGGCTTTCTGTAAAAATAAGATCGTTCCACGTAAACGTGTCAAAATATATCCCAACAACAAGCCATGGGTTACAAAATCAGTTAAATCCTGCTTGCAGAGGAAAGCACTTGCCTTTAAACAGGGATCTGTTTCTGAGCTACAGGTTGCCACAAAAGAGCTGAAATCCGAAATTTTAAGAGCAAAACAGAATTATAAATCAGAATTGGAAAGTAAGATGGCAACAAAGAAACTTGATTCAGCCTGGGCCAGTATGAAAACTATTGCAGGCCTTCAGAGCACAGAGCGCAGTAATCGTGTGTTTTTAGATGGTTTTAATTCAGACACAGAGCTGGCTAATGCTCTTAATTGTTTTTATGGTCGTTTTGACTCCTTTGATTTTAGCACAGAAACCCAAGATTTGAAACAGAAACTCAAAGACAATCAGCACTTTAATATTGAGGTGCAGGATGTTAAAAGGGAGTTCTGCGCTGTAAAAGTGAACAAAAGTCAGGGCCCTGATAATATATGTGGGCGCTTGGTAAAGTCCTGTGCACATGAACTGAGTCCTATATTTCACTACATTTTCAATAAGTCCTTACAAACACAACATGTGCCTAAGATCTGGAAAGAAGCTGTGGTTGTTCCTGTTCCAAAATCCAGCTGTCCTAAAACGGTAAACGACTTTAGACCAGTTGCTTTGACTTGCAATTTTAATGAAAATTTTTGAAAAACTGGTCAGATGTGAGGTCCTAAAGCAGACTGAGCATGCATTGGATCCTCTGCAGATTGCCTATAGGCCTCACAGAGGAGTGGAGGATGCCACTGTCACTCTGTTTAACATGCTTTTTAAACATCTGGATTTTAATGGGACACACGCCAGGCTTTTATTTGTGGACTTTTGCTCCACCTTTAATACAATCCAACCTCATATCTTAGTTGAAAGGCTCCTGCAACAATTTGATTTGAGCAATAATCTGGTGGGTTGGATTCTGGATTTCTTAACCAACAGGACGCAGAGAGTAAGGGTCAATGGTACACTGTCTGACCTAAAGTGCTCTTCTACTGGCTCTCCTCAGGGGTGTGTGTTGTCACCACTACTCTTCATCCTGTACACAAACATGTGTCGAAGCAGACATGATAACAGACACATCATAAAGTATGCTGATGATTCAGTTATTGTCAGTCTCCTCCAGGATGGTGAGAGTGGCCACGGCCCAGTAGTTGATGATTTTGTTCACTGGTGTGAGGATTCCTACCTGCAGCTGAATACGACAAAAACTAAAGACATGATTATTGACTTTAGGAGGAAAACTCCCAGGCACAAAGTCACCGTACTAAAAGGCCAGAATGTGTACAATCCTACAAATATCTTGGGACGATTATTGATAGTAATTTAAACCTTGAAAAGAACTGTGAAAGGGTGTGCAAAAAGGGTCAGCAACATTTGCATTGCTTGAGAAAACTTGCACGCTTCCAAATTGACCGAACCATAATGACAATGTTTTATCGGGCTTTTAATGAATCTGTTTTATCCTTTTTCTTTAGTGTCATGCTTTGGTCAGATAAAACTGAAACAGAGGAAATCCTTGGATCAGGTAGTTAGATGGTCCAGTCGTTTGCTTGGTGAGTCACAGCTGAGCCTGACATCCCTGTACACCAGACAAGTACAGAGGATGGCTACCTCCATTTTAAATGATGACTCCCACCCTTTGCACTGCAACTTTCAGCTTCTTCCCTCAAGACGGAGGTTTGCTGTACCAAAAAGTAAAACCCAGCGCTACAAAAACAGCTTTGTTCCTGCTGCTGTCAAAGAGTTGAACAAGCTGTAACAATATATTGCACATAATTTAGGTACCTATTTATTAACTCCATTTTATATTTACTTATTTTTGTAGGATGGTACTTGGGTTCTAAATATTTTATTGAGTTTTAGACCTTTGAGTTTTTAACCTCTTTGACTAGTTTTTAACTTTTAATATGACTCTTCTCTCTTACCTCTGGTTTTTCTCCCATCTCTTTGTCTTTTTATACCCTGATTGATGGAGCCTTGAGTATTTTTATCATGTTTATAGTCAATTTCATGTGTGCCTGTGTTTGTGTCTATGTTGAATGTAATTTGTGGCTTGTAAATATGGATGTCACCAGACTGCAAAACAAATCTACCTACGGGTACAAATAAAGTAACCTGAACCTGAAAGTCAGTGACATAAATCCGTTAACATCCTCCAGCCTTCAGACAAACTAAACCTGCCAACATTTGGATTTCAAAATATGGAAGATTTTTTCTGTTGTCTGGTTGGGAAGAGGTGTTCTAAAAACTGTAAATATATAGAAATATTATAACAGAAATAACTGCATCTTGATCATTTCAGATAATTTTATTTTATTAAATATAATTTTGTTAATACTTTTATTTCTTTGAAATCAGAGTTGAAATTACTGTTCTAGTCTGGCTCTGCAAAATTGTGATCAAAAGTTTCAAATTATATGAGAAAAAAGCCTAAATTTTTTTTACCAGTAATTGAAAACCAGTAAGTAAAACAGTAATTTCATTATAAAAATAGACAAATAATTAGCCATAAAATAATCCAAAAATTAATGGTAATTGTCTCAAACGTACATAATTTTACAAGAGGAAATCACAAATTTATGAGGAAAATAGCTGCAAATTTAGGTAAAAACAAATTTACAGAGGAAAAAAAAAGTAGAAAACTACAAGAAAATGATTATAAATTTAGGAGGAAAAACCTCAAACCTTCAAGACTAAACTAGTTATTCAAGTATTTTTTAAGTAGGTGCTTTTGTAATCTTACTCAACTAGTAATTCTCTTAATTATTAATTTCATAAGATAACTGCTTTGACATGAGTACAATTTCTGGCTACTATACCCACCTCTGATCATACAAGTATGCTTAAGTAAATTTAAGTGTCATGTGTTTTCTCATTTGTACATGTGTCACATACACATATCCCACCACCACTCCAAAAAAAAAAAACAAAAAAAACCCATTGCCACCATGCCAAAGTCTTTAACCTAGTCTTTAATCTCCCTTTACACCAACTCCTGCACCTCCAGCCACCAGTCTGTCAAGTTGATCAAGTTTGCGGACGACACCACCCTCATCGGGCTCATCTCCAACGGCGACGAGTCCGCCTACAGGAGAGAGGTGGCCCAGCTGGCGTCCTGGTGCAGCAATAACAACCTGCAGCTGAACGCTCTGAAGACAGTGGAGATGATTGTAGACTTCAGGAAAGTCACTACTCCTCTGCCCCCCCTCACCCTCTCAGGCTCTCCCATCACCACTGCTGATTCCTTCCGCTTCCTAGGCACTACCATCACCAGGGACCTCAAATGGGAGCTGACCATCAGCTCACTCATCAAAAAAGCCCAGCAGAGGATGTTCTTCCTGCGGCAGCTGAGGAAGCTCAAGCTACCCACCAAGATGTTAGTGCAGTTCTACACAGCCATCATCGAGTCCATCCTCACCACCTCCATAACCGTGTGGTACGCAGGAGCCACTGCCAGGGACAGACTAAGGCTGCAGCGCGTCGTGCGCACTGCTGAGAAGGTGATCGGCTGCAAGCTCCCATCTCTCCAGGATCTGTACATCTCCAGGACCCGGAGGCGTGCTGGCCGGATCATAGCCGATCCCTCACACCCTGGTCACGTACTGTTTGCCCCCCTCCCCTCTGGTAGAAGACTTCGGTCCATCCAGACTAAAACCTCCCGTCACATGAACAGCTTCTTCCCCTCTGCCATTAGACTGCTGAACACTAAGTGACTCTCGTGCACCATGTACAGCAGCTCAACCAGACTCATGTCAATCATCACTGTTTTCTTCCTGCATTACCGACTGCACTATATAGTTCTCCACAGTATCTGCTGCTGGCTAATATATATTTTAACTGTTGACCAGTATCACTTAATCTTATCCTACACTTTATTACATGTATAGTTTATTTCTCTTATCTTATCATGTTTAATGTTGCAGCATTGTACCGAGACAAATTCCTAGTTTGTGTACTACATGAACAATGGCAATAAACCTGATTCTGATTCTGATTAAGCCAGAGGAAACACTGAACATGGTACAACCACATTAGCACCATGCTGAGGTCTCCATCTCTTCAGCTTGTGCCCTGCACTCTTACTGCCTGTAGTTCACATACAACTGACCCCAATTACTTAACAAGCTACATATCTGCTGGTCAGAGACCATGACTAGTCAGTAAACCAATTTGACCAATTTTTTTGCACACAGATGAGGACCATTCAGTGATTTCTCTCTGGCCGGGGGCTTTTGGGTAGTGACCTCTACAACTAGTTGCCAGTCTCATTATCAGGCTTCAAGTCATACAGTGTGAACTATAGTGTGAACTCGGCTTAAGTTAAAGCTGGCTCTGTGTATATTCATGAAATATTTAAAGCATCATCAAAAAAACCTCTCGACTTCCGGTCTGGACGCCATGGTGATAGCAACTTAACGCTGAACCTCTCAGACCCAATCCAAGGAAAACATCTTCAAAATCAGACTTAACGGATTTTTGGAAGAATAAAAATCAAAAGACAAAAACACCATGCCTAACCAAAAACAGAAGAAACTGACATTCCCCAGGTCAGGACGCGCAGCGGCTGCAGAATCTGATCCCGAGGACCTCCGTTCAGGAGACGAGGAGCTGGACCTAGCTAACAAAAAGATTAGCTTGAAATCGCTATTTGATGAATTACGACGATTTCGGGCCGAATTTCATGAATTCAGAGAGGAACTAAAAAGGACGAACAGCAGAATGGACCAGGCCGAAAACCGAATCTTGGAAGCTGAAGAAAGAGTAAAAGCGCTTGAAGATTCTATGCTGGATTTACACAGAAAACAGTCAAGGCTGGAGGCTAAGCTAACCGACCAAGAAGGAAGACAGAGACGAGATAACATCAGAATTCACGGTCTGAAAGAAGGAGCTGAAGATAGTTTCAACACAGTGGCGGAATGCGTGGAATCCTTATTGAGAGAGAAGTTGGATATTCCACAAACCACCGATTTGAAGATAGAAAAGGCCCATCGTACATTAGCCGCAAAGCCAGCGGCAGAAGCGCACCCGCGTTCGGTGGTGGTAAGATTCTCCGATTTCAAAATAAAACAAGAGGTTGTAAGACGGGCTTGGCAGAAAAAAGGATTTATGCATCAAGAGAGAAAAGTCTTCGTGGAGCACGATTACGCCCCTGAGGTTCTTAAAAAGCGACGGGAATATAACGACGCCAAAAAGGTTCTACGGGAACGGAATCTACGCTTTCAGACGCCATTTCCGGCGAAGTTAAGGGTCTTTTACGGTGAAGAGTCATGTCTCTATAATTCAGCGGAAGAAGCAACAATTGACATGGCGAGAAGAGGACTCCCGGTAACGGTGTTTAAACCCGCAGCGAATCTGAGCGAGGAAATCAGAGCTCAAACGTGGTCCACTCAGAAACCTTCAAAATCCACGGGCCAGCAGCGGGAAACCCAGCCCCAGAGCTACAAAGATAAGCTTTCCAGTTCCAGGAAGGAATAGCGACCTTTTTGGGGTTTTTTTTTTCTTTTCAGCCATTCTGCACTTCCATCCCCCCTCCTACAAGGTAACAAACATTAAAGGAGGTGCAGAATCAGCATGTGGTAAAACCTTTCATGGAGCAGTTATAGCATTAGAAACAAATGTCTTCTTAATTTAAAGGGAAAAAAAAAATCTTGTTCAAATAGAAATGTAACAATGACCCACATGTTCTCTCCACACTAACAAATACTGTATTAGAGTGAATGTTTGCTGTGATGGGGGTGGGAGAGTGCACACAATCTCATAGGGTATAGGCATAAAAAAAAAAAAAAAAAAAAAAAAATCATTACAAATTCGGATTGGGATCTGAAATTCACGTTAAAAACATGGGACAACTTACAGGGGTAAGAGAGGGCCCTCAACACGTAACAGAGTTTGAGGAATTTCCCTCAGAGCCTACACTCCATCAGGGCTCTTACAGGGTCTTTAAAGAGACCCCAGCTCAGGAAGTTTTTTTGACAGTTTTTTGTTTTAAAGTTTCGTACTCTATGTTCTTAATGTTTTTTATGTTCTTAATGTTCTTTCAGTTTCTGAGTAGCAAAAAAGAGGGCCACCACACTGTTATACTAAATAAGAAAATACAATGGAGAAACAGGGTGTAACCAAAATAGCCTCATATAATGTAAAAGGGATCCTGAATCCAGTTAAAAGATCCAAGATTCTACGCAAAATGAAAAAAGACAAAGCAGAAATAATATTTTTACAAGAAACCCACCTAACAGACGTGGAACACTCTAAACTCAATAGACAAGGGTTTAAAATGATCTCTTCATCTCCATATAAATCAGGCAGGAGGAGGGGAGTAGCGACATTGATATCAACCAAAATTACATTTGAAAAAAAATCAGAACACAAAGATAAAGAAGGGAGATACAGTTTGGTAATTGGGCGGCTAGAGGGAGACGTTATCACCCTGCTGAATGTATATGCACCACCAGGGGCTAAATGGAAATTTTATAAAAATGTATTCGACCTAATGATAACTAAAGCCCAAGGTTTAGTGATATGTGGTGGAGACTTCAATCTAAGACTGAATCCATACTGGGATGCAACAGGTAATTCTTCACATCAAAATAACACTCAAAATAGGAAAACTCGGCTGCTACTAAAAGAAATGGGAATCTGTGACGTATGGAGGGAATTCAACCCCAATGTAAAAGATTATACTTTTTATTCAACGCCACATTCATCTTACTCAAGGATTGATTACTTTTTTATGTTTAATAGAGACATTGGAAGAGTAAAAACATGTAAAATAGGACTGATGGATCTCTCTGACCACAGTCCGATCTATATGGACTTAAACATCCAAAAATACACAAATAATACATTTTCCTGGAGGTTGAATTCAAATGTCCTGAAAGGACCACTGAAAGATGAATTGGAATCAGATATTTTCAGATATTTGGAAGAAAACGATAATGGAGAAGTATCCCCTTTAATACTGTGGGATGCGTGCAAAGCTGTAATAAGGGGAAAAATTATTGCAAAACTGGCAATCCAAAAGAAACTGAGACAAGAAAAACTAATCACACTAGAGTCAGAACTCAAGAACCTAGAAAAAGAACACAAAGACAACACTCATTCTAATGGCTCGCTCAAGATTAAAGAAATTAAAAATCAAATAAATGAGATCTACACAATAGAAATCCAGAAGAAACTTACATTTCTGAAACAAAAACACTATGAAGCAGGCAGTAAATCGGCAAAATTACTAGCCTATAAATTGAGGAAACAACAAACAGAAAGAGCAATCTACAAAATCAGAGACCCAGTATCAAAGGAAATAAAATTCAGAATTCAGGATATTCTTAACAGCTTCGAGAATTACTACAAGAACTTATACTCCCACAAAAAACATAAAAACGCATCCGAGACATTCCTAAACACATTAAACCTTCCCCAACTTACGGAATCACAAAATAAAACACTACTGTCAGAAATACAACCTAAAGAATTGGAAAAAGCAATCATGAAACTTAAAGCTAACAAATCCCCAGGAGCAGATGGCTATACAGCAGAATGGTACAAAACCTTTAAACAGCAACTATCTCCTCTCCTCCTGAAAACATTTAACTATGTCCTCCACACAGGGGAAATCCCCCCCTCCTGGAGAGAAGGGGTCATTGCAGTTATACCTAAACCTGAAAAGGATAAACTAGAATGCTCCAACTACAGACCAATCAGTGTATTAAATCAGGACTATAAGCTTTTTACCATTATCCTTGCCAAAAGGTTAGAAAACATACTGACAGACTTAATTCACTTAGACCAAACAGGTTTTATAAGACAAAGACAGACACAAGATAACATTTGACGCACTTTACACATAATTCATCATATAAAAAAATATAACTTAAATGCAGTCATATTGGGATTAGATGCTGAAAAAGCATTCGATTCGGTTGACTGGTCTTTCCTATATAGAATCTTATCCAATTTCAATTTTCATAACAACTTCATTAGAACTATACAGGCATTATATAAAAAACCAACAGCTAAAATAAGGATTAACGGTAATTTATCATCATCTTTTGAGCTGGAAAGAGGACGTCGTCAAGGCTGCCCCCTGTCTCCACTGCTCTTTGCAATCTTCATAGAACCCCTGAGCCAATGGATAAGACAAAATCAAAAAATTCAGGGTATTACACTTGGTCAGAAGGAACATAAAATAGCACTCTTTGCTGATGACATTTTAATATACCTAGGGCAGCCAGACACTTCTTTACCAGAACTAATCTCAGTTTTTTCAGACTATGGAGATTTATCGGGGTACAAATTAAACATGCATAAAACCCAAGTTTTAACATTCAACTATGACCCAAATCATTATTCACTAAGTGAACTCAAAACTAACTGGGAGTTGGAATCTATGAAATATCTGGGGGTCAATATCCCGAAACAACTCGACAAAATTATAACACTAAACTATGATCCACTGGTGACAAAAATAAAATCTGACCTAGCAAGATGGAATATGATACCATTCTTAGGTACTGCACAAAGAATTGAAGCAGTCAAAATGAATATACTTCCACGTCTTCTATACCTTTTCCAAACAATACCGGTAGAACCTCCAAAAAAAACATGGCAGGAGCTGGACAGAAGGATCTCAAGATTCATATGGCAGGGCAAGAGACCTAGAATCAGATATAGAACCCTACAGCTAAACAAAGACAAAGGTGGGCTCGCGCTGCCAAATATCAGGGACTATTTTATAGCTGCACAAATTAAAACTTTAGTAGAGATATGTAACCCAGTCTACACTGCACAATGGAAGGAGATGGATGGCCAAATAACAAGTGACATCCCCCTACAGGCGATAACAGGGAACAATGCCTTACCTAAACTCTTGAATAACACTAACCCGTGGATAGAGACCCCGCTAAAAATTTGGTTTAAGATAGTCAGAGAGAATCAAGCTAAAGAGCCCTATCGACTTCTGCAATGGATTGCCTATGATCAAGACTTTACCCCCAATAAAACAGACACTAGATTTAAAGAGTGGAAAGAGAAAGGGCTGATAAAATATTACGATTTTTTTAAGGGGCAAACTTTAAGAAGTTTTGAAGATTTGAAAAAACAAGGACTAATAAACCAAGATCTTTACAGGTTCTTTCAGCTTAGACACCACATAAACAATATACTTAAAAAGGAGGATTTGGAAAGGGCCCAGTCAGGTGCTCTGAAGGTCTTCTTAATGGCATATAAAGGGATCCCAGGGATCAGATACATTTCTAAAATATACCAAGGTCTTCAAGACTTAAAAGCAGACAACACATCATATATAAAAGAGAGATGGGAAAAAGAGGGGAATTTCACTTTACAATTGGAAATATGGGAAAAGCTAAATAAACAGCAATGGAAAAGTACCTCATCCCTGCAGTGGAGAGAATTTGGATGGAAAAATTTGGTAAGATTTTTCAGAACACCTGCACAAAACAAATTTACCCATAAGGGGTTGAACTGTTGCACTTGTGTGGTGAAGAGACTGCAAATCATTTTCATGTGTTTTGGTCATGCCCAGTTATCCACCAATATTGGACCAATGTACAGACAATATTGGGGAAAATATTCAAAATAACAGTTCCCTTTTCTTTTGTAACCTTGTATTTGGGTTTACTACCGGACTCACTGGAAAGACGAGGAGATAAATACTTATTCAATGTTTTAATATTGGTAAGTAAAAAAGCCCTAACTAAAAAATGGATGCTGAAGGACTGTCCTACACCTGAAGATTGGATTAACGTGATTCAAGACATTTACTCGATGGAAAAGTTGACATTCGCACTGAGACAGGACCTGGATGGGTTCATGAACTTTTGGCAACCCTGGATCGCATATGTGTCTTCCATTAGATCTAATCTTTGACAAATACCATTTCAATAATGGTCCCGCTCTTTGTTCCAACACTACTCAGATGCTCTTTTACTTTTAATTACTTAATTTTCTGTTTGTTTGTCTTTTGCTGTTCCATTTGTTTGTTTATTCTTTTTTTTATTTAATTCTCTTTAATTTCTCTTTTTCTTTCACTTTAAAAAAAAAAAGGGGGTGTTGTAATAACTATCCTACCAATGTTGTCAAATAGCAAAAAATAAGGGAACGTGTGATGAAAATGTAAACAATGCAATGCTGTAATGACCTGTATACCCTTTACAAAAACTTAAATAAAAAAAAAAAAGAATATGAATATGTACCCAGACAAAAAAAAAAAAAAAAACAAAACCTCTCATCTTCAACTCTGGCCTATATATTTTTGGAGTGCAAATCTGAGGGCTATTTCATCTTTTAATTAATGAAGCAGGAATTTGTTACCAGGAAAGTGTTGCTGCAGTGTCCACACGAGACGCGGGCTCCAGCTGGCTGAGGATCAGGACTAGCTGGACCAGGATGCACTGGACCCAGATTTATTATCCTCTTACTGGGAAGAGACAGAAAGATGCACAAAGTCAGCATTTGAAACAGAAGTGTCTCTTGATATCATTCAGTTTAAGTTTAAGCTAATACAGGCTGATGCGAGTGGTTGTCCCTAGGACTGACAGCAGATTTGGATTATGGAGTCCATCAGCAGCCAATCCTTTCATCACTCAAAACGCACATGCTGCTTTTCCACAATCGGACAGCTTCAGTAGCTCACATTTACTGATCATACACAATCACTGAGATTTAGTCAGCATATCTGGTTTGAACGCATCACTGGTGGAAAAGCCAATTTTAGCAATAATTCAGTAAAGCGATGCATTAATAAAGTACATGTAAAATATTTCATCATCACCAATGAGAAACTTTGGGCATCTGTAATCCAATATAAGTAATTACAAAAACAGAATATTTCACATAAATACATATTTTTTAACTTTAATAAGTAGTGTAGGATGTAAATATAAACTATACATTTCTTACTTTTGACAAATGTGCTTCCCACATTTTTTTATGTATTTTATTTAACCTGTAATTATACAGGCGAGGTCCACTTAGAGGCAACCTCTCTTTTTCAAGGACACCCTGTTCACAGTCTCACAATTACATATTGACACCTGGAAGCTGTCCACGACAAACACACTGACCTGTGGCCACTGAGCAGGTCCACTGTCTGGAGTAAAGGGCCTTGCTCAAGGGCTACAACAGTGGGGTTAAGGAGAGTGGGGAAAACACTGCTATGTTAAGCTGGAATCACACTGCACCTGTCCACGTCCGATCGACCGCAAGGCTTGTGTGACAAAATTTACGTAGTCTCCAGTCCGCGGACAACCTCAGAGCCCCTTTGTGGACGTCCATGTGCAGCCCAAATTTTCTGACCGTGCGGCCTGACTGCGTTGACTACGCATGCGCAAAATTGAACCTCTCATTCACGAGGTGGTGCAACCAACACAGCATACAAAGTCAAAGTAGACGAAGAAGACGAAGAGGAAAACGAGAATAAACATACATGAATCATTTTGCAGCAGCAGCAGCTTGAGCGAAAAAGAGCACTGAAAAACAGTAATTCCTCCTTTTCCTTGAAACAATGCCATTGCTACAAAAAATATGTGTTGCTTTCGCGTTTATAGCCGGTAAACAAACTGGCGTGTTAGCGCATTTGCACTACCCATAGGGCTGGGGCGAAACAACAAACAACAGCTGTGCCCACGTGTCAACCACTTGACCTGGTAGATGAAAAAGTGAAGTATATACAGAGCCGCGTGCATGCTGGCCCACAGGGCTGGGCAATATGAAAAAATTCCAGTCACAATCACTTTTTTTTCATATTGATCGATATCGATATGTATTGCGGTATGAATCAAATCACTATTTCTCTCAAGCTTAAAGGTTCCATTTTACTTATAAGTGAGATGTGAAGCTATAACGACATTAATTCTAAATATTGATTTACTGTCAGAGGTTGAACCTGACAAATGTAGTCTAGAACATTATACAACTGTATTGTGGCAACATATGTTGGTTACATATGCTCCACAAATATATGCTGTGTGTTTATTGTATTGTGTGCTGCACGTCTCAAGGAACAAAGGGACTGAGCCTTCGAGAGAGTGTGAAGTTGGCCTTTGTTTCAAGGAGATGACCTGGAGAGATTTCCGGAACACCGGAGACTAAGGGACGATGGTGTGAAGATCAAAGGGTTACATTGTGACTGGGATTAAGATACCATGTGACTGTATGTTTGATTAAACACCATGTGACTGCAGTTGGGGTCCGGGGTATAAAAAGACAGATGTGAGATAATTCATCCTCTTTTCTGCTTTGAAATTGTTAGAGTATGTGTTTGTGAATAAAGCTGAATCTGAGGAATACACTCAGTCTCATCCTTTCCGCACATCCTCCACATTGGTGACCTTACGACGAAGCATGAGCAGAGATAATTCTCCCGAGCGGGGCTCAGCAGAACCCAGCCTGATGGCTGCCACCACGTTCCAGCTGCCCGACTTCTGGCAGCATAGTCCGCGCACCTGGTTTAGCGCGGTCAGGGCGCAGTTCAACCTCCGGAGAATCTCGAGAGGTGACACGAAATTCTACCATGTGGTGGTGAAGCTGGACAGCCACACAGTCCAGAAAGTGGAGGATCTGGTCAATCACCACCGGACAGTGACAAATACAGCGCATTGAAGGATGCGCTTATCAGCCACTTCACCCCCTCGGTGCAACAGCGGGCTGAGGGGCTCCTAGCGTTGACGGAGTCGGAGAACGACAGACCCATAGACCTGACGGTGAAAATGCTGAGGCTGAGAGACTCCGAGGATTGCGACTTTATCTTCGCCCACCTTTTCCTCCGGACCCTGCCACCAGCGGTGAGAGTTACCCTGGCAGATTCACCCCGGTTGGCCAAGCGAGACTACCATGGGCTGGTCAAGGAATGGGCGACAGCCTGTGTAGCGTGTCAGCGAGCCAAAGTACACAAGCACACTAGAGCTCCGTTGGAGCCTTTTCACATCCCGGCTAAGCGCTTTGATCATGTGCATGTCGACTTGGTAGGCCCCCTTCCGTCGTCACAGGGGTACACACAGCTTTTGACAATGGTGGACCGCACCCCGCGTTGGCCGGAAGCGGTCCCGCTGGCATCAACCACAGCCGAGTAGGTGGCGCGCGCATTTTTAACAGCTTGGGTAGCGCGCTTTGGAGTTCCGTCGGACATAATGTCCGACAGAGGTCCTCAATTTGTGTCCGAGCTCTGGTCATCGATGGCCCACAGCCTAGGGGTAACGATCCACCGCACTACCGCGTACAACCCCCAGGCTAACGGTTTATGCGAGCGTTTTCATAGGTCATTGAAAGCAGCCCTCAGAGCGTCACTTACGGATACAAATTGGGTAAACAACCTTCCATGGGTTCTATTGGGGTTGCGTTCTGCACCTAAGGAGGATTTGCAAGCCTCCCTGGCTGAGTTGGTTTTTGCACAGCCTCTCCGTCTGCCCGGGGAATTTCTCCCGGATAATCCTGCGCCAAATTGCCCCCCCCCCCCCCCCCCCCGCTCAGCGGTTGCAGAGCGACACAGGATCAAACACGCTTCCTGGCCCGGTTCATCACAGTTTCCCATGCGTTTCTGTGCCGAAGGCTTTAAAAAATGCGGAGTTTGTTTTTGTTAGACATGACGCCCATCGCCCCAGCTTGCGACCGCCTTATGATGGACCGTTTAGGGTGCTGGAAACAGGAGAGAAGCATTTTTTGCTAGATTTGGGAGACAGAAAGGAGGTAATTAGTATAAACAGACTCAAACCCACTTTTGTTTTGGCGGATGAAGCAATGCAGTTGGCGAGGGCCCCCCGTCGCGGCAGACCCCCTAGAGGGCATTCTCCAGAACACCCACAGACTTTGACTAACAGTTCTAATCCACAGGCAACAGTTTCACAGGAGGACACTGCAGAGGCAGTAAAGCCGGCTTACAGCAGATACGGCAGAAGACTTAGACCTAGGCAACTGGTGGATTGATATGTAGTAATGTTATTATGTCATGCATCTCTATCCCTCTATCCCTGCCCCCGGCCAACAGTGATCTGTGTGGAGTTTGCATGTTCTCCCCGTGTTTGCGTGGGTTTACTCCGGGATTTCTCCGGTTTCCTCCCACATGCCAAAACATGCAGGTTAGGGAGTTAAGGGGCGCTTGCGCACGCAGCGACCAGCAGCTGGTGGCTTGTCACCGGACTGCAGAACAAATCTATCTACGGGTACAAAATAAGTAAAAAAAAAAATAAATCTCTAGTTATGATTGTTCCATTTTAGACGTTTGGGGGAAGGGGGGGGGTCATGTGGCAACATATGTTGGTTACATATGCTCCACAAATATATGCTGTGTGTTTATTGTATTGTGTGCTGCACGTCTCAAGGAACAAAGTTGGCCTTTGTTTCAAGGAGATGACCTGGAGAGATTTCCGGACCACTGGAGACTAAGGGACAATGGTGTGAAGATCAAAGGGTTATATTGTGACTGGGATTAAGATACCATGTGACTGTATGTTTGATTAAACACCATGTGACTGCAGTTGGGGTCCGGGGTATAAAAAGACAGATGTGAGATAATTCATCCTCTTTTCTGCTTTGAAATTGTTGGAGTATGTGTTTGTGAATAAAGCTGAATCTGAGGAATACACTCAGTCTCATCCTTTCCGCACATCCTCCACAGTATTTCAAATAATTATAAAACGTAAAATAATTATATAACATAAAATATAAATATTTTATAATATTCTGCTCATCAACTTACCGATAGCTAAATGAAGTACATGCCCAAAGCACTGCAGCTGTGTCCACTTGTTTAGTGACGTGGTCTTCACTACATTTGTCCCACTGTCTGTCCTGATGCAGACTTGTTTGTCTTCACTCAGTCTCCAGGAGGCAAGTGCTTGGGTCAGTCCTAAATGACTTCATCTGTATGGTCTTCAGGAACGTTTGAAGACATTTCCTTTTCAAATTCCAATCTTGATCAATGAAGTGGGCAGTGAAGCTCATATATGATTCACATGTGCGACTTGACCACAAATCTGACGTAGTAGCGAAGTATGGCACACTTTGCAGCTCCTTTTCAACAGTTTCTCTACATTCCATATACAGCTGGGGAAATGCTGTCTCGGAGAAATATTTACGGCCAGGGAGTTGGTAACGAGGGTCAATTACTTTAATCAGCCGCTTAAATCCGACATCCTGTGTGCTCAACAGGATGGCACTGCTTCAGATGGTAAAAAAGATTTGTAGTGTTACCCGATTTTGTGGGAACGAGCTTGTGACCCAGTTTGCAGTGCACACTAAGCTGCTTCTTGCCAGACTTTAAATAGCCCAAATATCTCCATACTACTGAATTCCTGGGACCCTTCTTTTCAACAATCTCCTCGTCTACTGAGCATTGGATGGCATCTGTTTCAGTGTCTTCTTTGGTAACGCAGTCACTGGACTTTTCATTAATGTTTTCTGTCGTCTCCTACATGGCTGTGCTAGCCCAAACATTAGCAGGTGTGCAAAGGTTAAGCTGCAGCTGTGTGCTGGTCCTCCGTGCCTACGCACACTGCTGTGTGTGTGTCAATCGAACATTACTTCCAGACACATGATTGGTTCGGCGTATTCTCATTTTCACTGGCTTTTTGTGTTGTCTGTCAAAACACGGAACGAATTAGTTCTATCGAAGTTCTATCAAAAATGTTTTATGTCTCTAATGAGGAAAAATTATTTCGCAATAATTATCATAATCGTTTTATCGCCCAGCCCTACGCTGGGGTGAAACTAAAAATAACAGCTGTGCACATGCGTCAATCGCTTGGCCTGGTAGATGAAAAAAAGTGAAGCACATACAGAGCCGCGTGCGCGCCGGCCTTGTCCAAAGCGGATGTAGACCAAATCAGACCAGAGAGAAAATGCAGTATGAATCCAGCTTTATCTGTCCCACCCAGATATGATCCTGCCAATTCAAGGATTGAACCAGCAACCCTCTGGTCACCAGTCCACATGCCCAACCATTAAGCCACCACTGCCACAAACTGCTCCAAACATGTTTTGTGTCTCTCCAAGTAGCTCAAATAATTATTCCTTCAAAGAGGCACTGCAGTAAATTTATGCTCTGAGGACAATAAGGTGTGAGTTATTTACTTTCATTATAATCAAAAGATATAAAAACTAAAAAACTGATTAAAAATGGGAAGCTCACATAAAAAAAATCTACATGGATAAATAGTACTAGAGCCCAGACACAAAGGAATAAATGCATGCAAATGTTATTTGGGTGTAAATCGGGCTATTAATCAAGATATCAGTCTCCATTTCTCTCAGGAGAAATGTTTTGAAAAATATTCTAATCATTAGGCTGCAATTTTATTTTGTAGAAACTTCTCTCGAAATAAGAGCAATTTGTTCAGAGCAGAGGGGAAAAACTGTAAATTAGATTTTGGACCGTTACACACCCCTCCATAGGGAATTAGTCAGTGGTGCAGTCTCTGACACCTTAGAGTACACCTCCGTTACTAGCCGAGAGCTAGTGAGGAATTCCTCTTTGGCTCAGTGGTAGAGTAAGAGGTTTCAGATCACAGTGTCATGGGTTTGAAACTTGGCCTGGGTTATTAGAAGGTGTAAGTCTACCTTGCCAGGTACAGGAAATCTTTCCTGCTGCATGCCACTTCACTATACAACAACTCACTATGATGTTGTATTACATACTGCACCTTACAGTCTAACTGGTACCTCACATTTCACTCTGCTCCTTGATAGTCCTGCGTTGTGCAGTGGGTATGATTCATGTGTTTATACGGGTCACCATCTATTCAGCTATGATGTATATAGGCTTTTATAGTAGTTTTACTTTCCATGGGTAATCCCTCATCTGTCATGTGTGTGTTTCTGTCGTTTGATTGTCTACTGTCATGCTGCTGTTACACTGTAATTTCTCAGTTTGGGATCAATAAAGTACATCTATCTAGTTATCTAAAGGCAAAAGTGACTTCGAAGGTGTGTGTCTACCTTGCCTGAGGGCAAAAGTGACTTGGGTCTATCCACCTTGGTTGAGGGTCGAAACGGACTTGGTGATCCCAGGATTAGTATGTGATTCTGGCCTTGGCCCAGAAAGTGGGTTGTAACATGGACCAAATGGTTCCTTTAATTTAAAAGTTTAATGCTTTTATGGTAAGTAATTTCAACACATTTAAAAAGGTCAGATTGTTTAACTCTTAAAAATAATCTGTTGAACAAAGTTGTATGCCATTCTACAGAAAATATTAATGTTGCAACAAAATACTCTTTATAGGTAAGATGACACCAGTATGTTTTGGCACAATCAGAAAATTAGTAAGGAAGTAAACACCCAACCCTTTAGCTTTATTTATATCATAATGATTTGCATCTACGATGACACACTGTGAATTTAAGATCTTTGGGACAACAGATTCTGCCATTATTACTTTACAATTATATACTTTTACAACACAAAACAAATCCATAAGTTCAAAGAAAAACCGGGGGGGAAGGGGCATAAAATGTTGGTCCTGACCGACACTGGCCTAATGTTTCATATGTTCTTCTTGGTGCCATTTGTTTTTAGATTTTCCTCAGCTTTTCTTATTGATGTGTTTTTAGCTCAGCTTGTAAGTATAGTTTAGTTCCTCTTGTTTTATGTGTTCTTAGTTTCATTTTGTACCTTTTTTAATTTGGGTTTTAACAAACCTGTTTAACTATTATTAAAGTAGTCATTTATGTTCCATTGTTTTATGTTCTTAGCACCATTTGTTTTTAGATTTTCTCATCTCTTTTTATTTTGATGTGTTTTTAGCTCAGTTTATAAGTATGGGTTTTTAGTTCCCTTTGTTTTATGTGTTCTTAGTTTTATCCTGTATTTTATGTGTTTTAGCTCCAGTGTTTCCTCAGTGGAACCCCTCATACCGGATGCTGCTTGGCCCATCTGCAGGGGTGTTGGTCTTGTGGGTCGCTCTAGCTTGGGTGGGTGGGGGCTTTATGCCACTGCCTACAGCTGTGGTGGGGGCCCTTACCTGTCCTGGTTGGGGTGGCCTCTGTGGTGTGCCCTATGGTTATGGGCTGTGTGATCTCTCAGCATGGGGGGCTCCACAGGATGGCTGCTCCTTCACATGGTGCCTTGGTGCCGAGCTATGTCTCTTTTATTTTATATATGTGTGAGAGAAGTAGGGGGTGGTATGTGCCCTTGTGTGTGTTTTGTGGGTGTGTGTATGGGAGAGTTGGAAAGGGTGGGATGTATTGTGTAAATGTATGCAACTAAATTTGTCTGTTTTTATCTATGTAAAGCACTTTGCGCAACATCCAATGTTTGAAAAGTGCTATACAGGGACTTCAGGTCTGGACACCATGGTGATAGCAGCTTAACGCTGAAGCTCCCAGACCCAATCCAGGAAAATACCTTGAAAATCAGATTTAACGGATTTTTGGAAGAGTGAAAATCAAAAGACAAAGTTATCATGCTTAAAGGAAAACAGAAGAAATCGACATTTACCAGGCCAGGACACGCATCGGCCAAAGAATCTGATCTGGAGGATTTCCATTCAGAAGACGAGGAGTTGAATGAAGCTAACAAAAAGGTTAGCTTGAAAATGGTACTTAAAGAATTAAGACAATTTCGCCGAGAGTGTTGGGCCGAATTTCGTGAAATCAAAGAAGAATTAAAAAGGACAAACAGCAGAGTGGGCCAGGCCGAAGACCGAATCTTGGAAGCAGAGGAAAGAATAAAAGGGCTGGAAGATTCTGTGCTGGATCTACACAAAAGGCAGTCAAGACTGGAGGCTAAGCTAACCGACCAAGAAGGAAGACTGAGAAGAGACAACATAAGAATTCATGGTCTGAAAGAAGGAGTTGAGGATGGTTTCACCACAATGGCGGCTTGCGTGGAATCCTTACTGAGAGAGAAGTTGGATATTCCCCAATCCACCGACTTGAAGATAGAAAGGGCGTACCGTACATTAGCCCCTAGGCCGGCGGCGGAAGCGCCTCCAAGATCAGTGGTGGTGAAGTTTTCCAACTCCAAAATAAAAGAAGAGGTTGTAAGACTGGCTTGGCAGAAAAAAGGATTTATGCACCAAGACAGAAAAGTTTTCGTGGAACACGATTACACCCCGGAGGTCCTTAAAAAGCGTCGGGAATACAACGACGCTAAAAAGGTACTACGAGAGAAAAAACTGCACTTCCAGACACCATTTCCAGCGAAGCTGAGGGTTTTCTACGGCGATGAGACTTGTCTCTACAACTCGGCGGAAGAAGCAACCGCGGATATGGCGAGAAGAGGGCTCCCAGTAACGGTGTTTAAACCCGCAGCAGACCCGATCGAAAGAATCAAGGCTCAAATGTGGTCCACACAGAGACCCTCAAAATCCACGGGCCAGCAGCGGGAAACCCAGCGTCAGAGCTACAAGGAAAAACTGGCTGTTTACAGGAGGGAATAACGATATTTTTTTTAGTCAATCTGCACATCCAACCCTCCTCCTACAAGGTAACAAACATTAAAGGAGATGCAGAATCAGCATGTGGTAAAACATTTCATGGAACAGTCATAATATTAGAAACAAATAAGTCTTTAAAAAAAAACAAAACAACTTGTTAAAATAGAAATGTGACAATGATCCACATGTTCTCCCCACACTAACAAATACTGTATTAGCGTGAACGTTTGTTGTGATGGTGGTGGGAGGGTGCACACAATTTCATAGGGTATAGGCACAAAAAAAAAAAAAAAAAAAAAAAAAATCATTACAAGTTCGGATTGGGATCTGAAATTCATGTTAAAAACATGGGACAACTTACAGGGGTAAGAGAGGGCCCTCAACACGTAACAGAGTTTGAGGAATTTCCCTCAGAGCCTACACTCCATCAAGGCTCTTCCAGGGTCTCTAAAAAGACCTCAGCTCAGGAAGTTCTTTTGTCAGTTTTTTGTTTTAAAGTTTTATACACTATGTTCTTAATGTTTTTTATGTTCTTAATGTTCTTTCAGTTTCTGAGTAGCATAAAAGAGGGCCACCACACTGTTATACTAAATAAGACAATACAATGGAGAAACAGGGTGTAACCAAAATAATCTCATATAATGTAAAAGGGATCCTGAATCCAGTTAAAAGATCCAAGATTCTAGGCAAAATGAAAAATCAGAATCAGCTTTATTGCCAAGTATATTTACAAGTAAACATATGAGGAATTTGACTTGACATTGGACGCGCACGTTAGGCGCATCCAATGACGCGGCGCCATGCAAGGCGCCTGTCATACAGTTGAGGTAAAGAGGGGAAGGGAGGGGGAGGAAAACACAATAGGAGAGAGAAAAAACATAGTTAATCAGAATAACGCTCGTATAAGCTCATATAAAGCTCAAATGAGCCACATTTTGACTACACAGAAAAAAACCCTCTATGCACAATTAGCAGACACTATAGATCACACAAACAAGAGTTGAGAGAGGCAGTGTATGTATGAGTCAGTATATATGTATCAGTTCGTGTAATGTTGTGTGCATTTGTGTAGTGTAGGTGTGACAGTTGCTAGTGAACAGCAGAGGGCGCCTCCAGGCAGTAGATAGATGTTATAGTCATGTGACTTATAAACAAGTCTGGAGTCAGTCTCTTCGCTTGCAGATAAAGTTGAATCTCATCTCATCTCATAAAGGCACATGGACTGTCCTTGAGAAGTTCATCCACTGAAGACAGCAGCTGTCTGTCGATTGTTTGGGCTAGCAGCCACCACTACTGCTTATCTCATCAAGGAGGAATGTAAACAGGGCATCAAAACAAGGTCAAATCTACACAGCTCAGAGCCCACGGAGAATAGAAATTTCCTCTCTTCATGCGCTTGTGCTTCATAATTTTAATATTACAGGCTTAAACAGGCATTCCATTCCATGGAGAGCACGGGGCTGCAGATGTATTCCTTCACTGAATCACTGTCATTCAGTTCACCGTTTGCCGCTACATGTGCACTCCCCAACTGGTCAAATTTGATGAAGGAGATTGCTGGGTCCGCTTTGATCAGCTCTCTCACCTTCCTTCAATTTCTGATACATCAGGGAACTTCACAGCCAAAAATAGAAGTCCTGAGATCATATCCAATAATGTTTCCTGCCAAATCTCCACAGACGCATGACTTCCAATGTCCATGAGTCTCCTCTTGGGTTCCTCCTGACCCGATCTTCTTTTGAAGTGGTGACAATCACAGTTAAGCCGCTTTCCAGATCCATAATTTCCATTTAGATTAAGATTCAGCAGAAGAGCGACTAAACACAGACAAAAACACAACATTGCAAGCTAGGATCAGAAGGGAAAGAGAGAGGATTAGAAAAGGCGTCTGCTCTCTCTCAGAAGCGGAAGTGAAAAAAGACAAAGCAGGAATAATATTTTTACAAGAAACCCACCTAACAGACGTGGAGCACACTAAACTCAATAGACAAGGGTTTAAAATGATCTCTTCATCTTCATATAAGTCAGGGAGGAGGAGGGGAGTAGCGATATTGATCTCAACCAAAATTACATTTGAAAAAAAAAATCAGAACACAAAGATAAAGAAGGGAGATACAGTTTGGTACTTGGGCGGCTAGAGGGAGAAGATATCACCCTGCTGAATGTATATGCACCTCCAGGGGCTAACTGGAAATTTTATAAAAATGTATTTGACCTAATGATAACTAAAGCCCAAGGTTTAGTGATATGTGGTGGAGACTTCAATCTAAGACTGAATCCATATTGGGATGCATCAGGTAATTCTCCACATCAAAATAACACTCAAAGTAGGAAAACTCGGATGCTACTAAAAGAAATGGGAATCTGTGATGTGTGGAGGGAATTCAACCCCAGTGTAAAAGATTATACATTTTACTCAGCACCACATTCATCATACTCAAGGATTGACTATTTTTTTATGCTTAATAGAGACATTGGAAGAGTAAAAACATGTAAAATAGGACTGATGGATCTCTCTGACCACAGTCCGATCTATATGGACTTAAATATCCAAAAATACACAAATAATACATTTTCTTGGAGGTTAAATTCAAATGTCCTGAAAGGACCACTGAAAGATGAATTGGAATCAGATATTCTGAGATATTTGGAAGAAAATGATAATGGAGAAGTATCCCCTTTAATACTGTGGGACGCATGCAAAGCTGTAATAAGGGAAAAGATTATTGCAAAACTGGCAATCCAAAAGAAACTGAGACAAGAAAAACTAACCACATTAGAGTCAGACCTGAAGAACCGAGAAAAAGAGCACAAAGACAACACTCATTCTAACGACTCGCTCAAAATTAAGGAAATTAAAAAACAAATAAATGAGATCTACACAATAGAAATCCAGAAGAAACTTATATTTCTGAAACAAAAATACTATGAAACAGGCAGCAAATCGGCAAAATTACTAGCCTATAAATTGAGGAAACAACAAACGGAGAGAGCAATCTACAAAATCAGAGACCCAGTATCAAAGGAAATAAAATTCAGAATTCAGGATATTCTTAAAAGCTTCGAGAACTACTATAAGAACTTGTACTCCCTCAAAAAACAAAAACGCATCCGAAGCATTCCTAAACACATTAAACCTTTCCCAACTTACTGAGTCTCAAAATAAAACACTACTGTCAGAAATACAACCTAAAGAATTAGAAAAAGCAATTATGAAACTTAAAGCTAACAAATCCCCAGGAGCAGATGGCTATACAGCAGAGTGGTACAAAACCTTTAAACAGCAACTATCTCCTCTCCTCCTGAAAATATTTAACTATGTCCTCCACACAGGGGAAATCCCCCCCTCCTGGAGAGAAGGGGTCATTGCAGTCATACCTAAACCTGAAAAGGATAAACTAGAATGCTCCAACTCCAGACCAATCAGTGTATTAAATCAGGACTATAAGCTTTTTACCATTATCCTTGCCAAAAGGTTAGAAAATATACTGACAGACTTAATTCATTTAGACCAAACAGGTTTTATAAGACAAAGACAGACACAAGACAACATTAGACGCACTTTACACATAATTCATCATATAAAAAAATATAACTTAAATGCAGTCATATTGGAATTAGATGCTGAAAAAGCATTCGATTCGGTTGACTGGTCTTTCCTATATAGAATCTTATCCAGTTTCAATTTTCATAACAACTTCATTAGAACTATACAGGCATTATACAAAAAACCAACAGCTAAAATAAGGATTAACGGTAATTTATCATCATCTTTTGAGCTGGAAAGAGGATGTCGTCAGGACTGCCCCTTGTCTCCACTGCTCTTTGCAATCTTCATAGAACCTCTGAGCCAATGGATAAGACAAAATCAAAAAATTCAAGGTATTACACTTGGTCAGAAGGAACATAAAATAGCACTCTTTGCTGATGACATTTTAATATACCCGGGGCAGCCGGACACCTCTTTTCCAGAACTAATCTCAGTTTTTTCAGAGTATGGAGATTTATCGGGGTACGAACTAAACATGCATAAAACCCAAGTTTTAACATTCAACTATGACCCAAATCAATATTTACTAAGCAAACTCAAAACTAACTGGGAGATGGAATCTATGAAATATCTGGGGGTCAATATCCCGAAACAACTCGACAAAATTATAACACTAAACTATGATCCACTGGTGGCAAAAATAATATCTGATCTAGCAAGATGGAATATGATACCATTCTTGGGTACTGCACAAAGAATTGAAGCAGTCAAAATGAATATACTTCCACGTCTTCTATACCTTTTCCAAACAATACCGGTAGAACCTCCAAAAAAAAAACATGGCAAGAACTGGACAGAAGGATCTCAAGATTCATATGGCAGGGCAAGAGACCTAGAATCAGATATAGAACCCTACAGCTAAACAAAGACAAAGGTGGGCTCGCGCTGCCAAATATCAGGGACTATTTTAAAGCCACACAAATTAAAACTTTAGTAGAGATATGTAACCCAGTCTACACTGCACAATGGAAGGAGATGGAATGCCAAATAACAAGTGACATCCCCCTACAGGCGATAATAGGGAACAATGCCTTACCTAAACTTTTGAATAACACTAACCCGTGGATAGAGACCCCGCTAAAAATTTGATTTAAGATAGTCAGAGAGAATCAAACTAAAGAGCCCTATCGATTTCTGCAATGGATTGCCTATGATCAAGACTTTACTCCTAATAAAACAGACACTAGATTTAAAAAGCGGAAAGAGAACGGACTGATAAAATATGATTTTTTTAAAGGGCAAATTTTAAGAAGTTTTGAAGATTTGAAAAAACAAGGTCTAATAAATCAAGCCCTTTACAGGTTCTTTCAGCTTAGACACCACAAACAAAATACTTAAAAAGGAGGATTTGGAAAGGGCCCAGTCAGGTGTTCTGAAGGTCTTCTTAATGGCATATAAAGGGATCCCAGGGATCAGATACATCTCTAAAATATACCAAGGTCTTCAAGACTTAAAAGGAGACAACACGTCATATATAAAAGAGAGATGGGAAAAAGAGGGGAATTTCACTTTACAACTGGAAATATGGGAAAAGCTAAATAAACAGCAAAGGAAAAGTACCTCATCCCTGCAGTGGAGAGAATTTGGATGGAAAAATTTGGTAAGATTTTTCAGAACACCTGCACAAAACAAATTTACTCATAAGGGGTTGAATTGTTGGCGCTTGTGTGGTGAAGAGACTGCAAATCATTTTCATGTGTTTTGGTCATGCCCAGTTATCCACCAATATTGGACCAATGAACAGACAATATTGGGGAAAATATTCAAAATAACAGTCCCCTTTTCTTTTGTAACTTTGTATTTGGGTTTACTACCGGATTCACTGGAAAGACGAGGAGAAAAATACTTATTCACTGTTTTAATATTGGCAAGTAAAAAAGCCCTAACTAAAAAATGGATGTTGAAGGACTGTCCTACACCTGAAGATTGGATTAACGTGATCCAAGACATTTACTCGATGGAAAAGTTGACATTCGCACTGAGACAGGACATGGATGGGTTCTTGAACTTCTGGCAACCCTGGATCGCATATGTGTCTTCCATTAGATCTAATCTTTGACAAATACCATTTCAATAATGGCACCGCTCTTTGTTCCAACACTACTCAGATGCTCTTTTATTTTTTATTTATTTTTTTTTGCTCTTTTGTTTTGTTTTTGTTCCCTCTTTAATTTCACCTTTTCTTTCACTTAAAAAAAGGGGTGTTGTAATAATTATTCTTCCAATGTTGTCAAATAACAAAAAAAAGGGAATGTGATGAAAATGTAAACAATGCAATGCTGTAATGACATGTATACCCTTTACAAAAACTTAAAAAAAAAAAAAGTGCTATACAAATAAAGTTTGATTGATTGTAGATGAAGGCAATATCTCTAAAATCATATCCAATCTTAACAATAGTAAAGCTAAAGACATATTTGGAATGGATACAGCTTTTCTGAAAGAACACAAAGAAATTTTAACACCAGTATTAACAAAAATTATAAATCAATCCATAAATGAGAGTACCTTTCCCACAATTTTGAAAACAGCCATTGTACGGCCAGTGTACAAATCAGGTGATAAGCTCCAGGTCGCAAATTACAGACCCATCAGCGTACTCCCAACCATTTCCAAAGGCTTGGAGAAAGCTGTAGCACAACAGCTGGTGGACCACCTTGACTCCATGGCAGCACTTAACCCCTTTCAGTTTGGTTTTAGGAAAGGATATTCCACTGAAACAGCATGCTGCTATCTATTAGAAAACATCAAATCCAGCCTGGATGGGGGAGGGGTAGTGGGGGCTGTTTTTCTTGATTTGCGAAAGGCTTTTGATACAGTTAACCATGAGTTACTTTTAAACAAATTATCACAATTCTCCCTTCATAAAAATACACAAAATTGGATAAGGTCATACCTCAGTGACAGACAGCAGTGTGTAATTGTAAATAATGTTACATCTCCCTTAAAAGCATGCAGTATGGGTGTACCGCAGGGCTCTATTTTAGGGCCTTTGCTGTTTACATTATATATTATATATTATTATATATTATATATTATTATATATTAATATTAATATTATATATTAATTATATATTAATGATCTCCCGTCTGTGTGTATGCAAATATAATTATGTATGCTGACGACACTGTGGTATATACTCATAGTAAAACGACTGAAGAGGTGACTGAAAAATTAACACAGGAAATGGAGAAAGTCTCACATTGGTTGAGGAATTCTTGTTTAACCTTAAACGTCGATAAAACTGTGTCAATGTTTTTTACAAATCGCTACAAATCCAAGAATTCTTGTCATATCTTGATAGAAGGACAAAAAATTAAGAATGTGACTGAATTTAAATATTTAGGTGTTACACTTGACTCAAATTTAAGCTTTAAAAAACACATTAAAAAGATGATAAACATGGTCAAATTTAATTGTGCTAATTTCAAACATATCAGAAATTCACTGTCTACTGAAGCATCAAGTATGTATCTAAATGCTATGATAATTCCACATTTTCTTTACTGCATGACAAGTTGGTCACAGGCGTGTAAATCTGCCCTGAGGCCTCTGGAATCATTATACAAGTATTCTATCAAGATTCATGACAAGAAAAGACGAACGTTCCATCACTGCCCAATCCTGTCCAAATATAACCTGTTGAGCTTTGAAAATCTAATTATGTATACAAATGTGTGTGTCTTGTTTAACATAATCCATAACTCTGCTGCTCCTCCCTTAAGATAAGATAAGATAAGCCTTTATTAGTCCCACAATGGGGAAATTCCAGGATTGCAACAGCACAGGGATAGCAACACTCAGAGCAACAATCAGAAGGCAAGAAAAAAAACAAAAAAACAAAAAAGCAAGAGCAGCTAATATACATATGTACATATTACTATAAATATATATATATACACACAGACACAGTGCAGGGCATTGTAGCTGGATGGAATAAATATATGAGTATATAAACACACAGTGCGGAGCATTGTAGCTAGATGGAATAAATATGTAGATATATAAACACCCACAGTACGGAGCATTGCAGCTAAATGGAATAATATGTAGATATATAAACACACAGTGCGGAGCACTGTTGCTAGATGGAATAAATATGTAAATATATAAACACACACAGTGCGGAGCATTGTAGCAAGATGGAATAATATGTAGATATATAAACACACAGTGCGGAGCATTGTAGCTAGATGGAATAAATATATAGATATATAAATATAAACACACCTAGTGCGGAGCATTGTCGCTAGATGGAATAAATATGTAAATATATAAACATACACAGTGCAGAGCACTGTTGCTAGATGGGATGAAACAGCACAACCGTCTACTTAGTTATCCTACATGGTATGATTATGTGCCCATACATATTCTCACCCTCCATAGCGACCGGTATTTTCCTAGTTGTACGCCGGAGGGGACCATTGTGTAAGTCTATTGCATCTTTTGCATTCAAAACTATTAGGTTGTTACATCTTTTTGCTACCTCTGCGAGCAGCCCTGCTTAGGTTGTACAGTCTGACAGCCGTTGGTAGGAAGGACCTGCGAAACCTCTCGGTTGTGCACCTGGGATGATGTAGTCTGCTGCTAAATGAGCTCCTCAGTGCATTCAGTATGTCCTGCATAGGGTGGAACTTGGACTCCAGCAGAGATGACAGTTTAGCCACCGTCCTTCTCTCTCCCATCTCCTCCACCGGGTCAAGGCGCTGCCCCAGGACAGAGCTAGCTTTCTTGATCAGTTTGTTCAGTCTCTTCCTATCGGCTGCGGTAGTGCCACTGCCCCAGCAGACCACTCCAAAAGTGATGGCTGATGCCGCCACCGTGTCATAGAATGTCTTCAGCAGCGCCCCTTGTACACCAAAAGACCTGAGTCTCCTCAGTAGGAACAGCCTGCGCTGTCCCTTCTTGTAGAGTGCGTCAGTATTTTGTGACCAGTCTAGTTTATTGTTCAGATGAACACCCAGGTACTTGTAGGATGTCACCATCTCGATGTCTGTTCCCTGTATATTTACTGGTGCTGTGAGGGGTTGTCCTTGCCTGCGGCAGTCCACCACCAGCTCCTTAGTTTTCCTCGCGTTGATCTGGAGGCAGTTCCGATGGCACCAGTCCACGAAGTCCTGGATAAGCCCTCTGTACTCAGCGTCATCTCCATTGGAGATGAGGCCAACGATCGCAGAGTCATCAGAGAACTTCTGTAGATGGCAGTGTGTTGTGTTGTGTGAGAAGTCCGCAGTATAAAGAGTGAACAGGAAGGGAGACAACACCGTTCCCTGGGGGGCCCCCGTGCTACCGATGATCATGTCGGACACACAGTCCCGGGTTCTCACAAACTGAGGCCGGTTCGTGAGGTAGTCCAGGATCCATGATGACAGGTGCTGGTCCACCCCTGCGCGCAGCAGCTTGTCCTTCAGGATCATCGGTTGGATGGTGTTGAAAGCACTGGAGAAGTCAAAGAACATGATCCTCACCGCATTCCCGGGCTTAAAAAGGTTTGTTTCATTAAGTTCTGTAAATACATCTTGGACAACTCGATCAACAGCACGTGACGAGTGCAGGATTCCTAAGCACAAGACAACATTAGCAAATTCAACATATTCATGTGTGGCTATGCGACAGTGGAACATGTTACCAACGGAGTTACTTGCATTAACAGACTATCACACATTTTCACGCTTGGTGAAAAAACATTTAATCTCTAAGCAAACCTGTGTCCATAATGTACTGTGATGTAAAGATGTTAGAGTGTGTGATGTTGACAGTGGGAACAATAAGAGTCAGTGGTTTGATGTGAAAAATTGTTTATAAGGATGGAGTTATAAAAATGTATTATTGTATGTTTTAGTTCTTATCAATGTTTTGGGTTCTTATCAATGATATTAATGTTTTTTAGTTTTTAGCAATGCTTGGTCTTAGTTTTTTAATCAATGTTTGGTTTTAGTTTTTTATCAATGCTTACTTGTAGTTTTAGCAAATGTCTGCTTTTTAATGCTAACACCAGCCTGCCCAGGGACTACAGGTGGAAATTAGCACTTGTGCTATAACCTGGTACAATGCATCTTTCCTCTTTAAGGTCAATGTATATTGTGCATGTCCCTGCATAAATAAATAAAAATAAATTTTTAAAAAAATTGATTGACTGTAGAAGTCCCATGCAATAAAAGATTTTTTCCTGAAGCTGACATTTAAAACTTACTTACCAACCAGTATTTGAACTTTTAACTACTTGATTACAATTTCATATTTTTTTTTTTTAAAAGGATGCCACACAAATGACATTTCATTAAACTAAAACTTTTACAGTTAACTTCTACCTTTTTTTGGGGGGGGTGGGAGGGTAAAAAAGGCAGCTGTACTCATTCTGCCCTCTGAAATTATAATTTGAATACATTTGCAAAGTGTTCATTTGGTTGGAATCAACTCTGTAGGCATCCAGTGCATAATTTAAAAAAAAAACAAAAACAAAAAAACAGGTACAGGCTGAGCAAAAGCAGGAGTGTTTTTCTCTAGCTGCTAGATGAGGATTTATAATTAAATCTCAAAGTAATCCCTCCCTCCCCCTGAATAAGATATAGATCAAAATACCTAACACATACTTTTAATTACCCACACAGACACACCTCCTAATACCGATAGCATGCAGAAGTGAAACCCGTGATGTGGCTGTTCTAATTAGGCCATTATTTCCTCATCTGGCTGGCTGAGCACTGCATGTAAACTGCGCTGAGAGCACAGTCTTAATTGAGGGACTGCTGTTCCCACTGCACCTTGTTTCCTCTGCTTCACTTGTCTCTTTCTCACACACAGAGCTGCAGTGTTGTTGCAGTCTTGTGTGCACACATACACAAATGATTTCTCACCAATATGGTCGGGGACAGGCGATCCTTTGGGAAGTGACTTTGCAGATGAGCAGACAGTTGCAGGGGCAACGCACGTACTTCTTTCCTGCTGGGGCATTCTTAATGGGCTGCAGAGGGACACAGAAACACACAGGAGGGAGAGATAAGACGGCAGAACAACAGTTTAGAACAGGAGCAGATAACCAGCAAATTATTCTTGACTGACGAGAATTAACCAATACCACATGAGGAAAAATGATAGTCTAGGAAATATTGACTGCTGTATAGAAATTGCTCGTTTAAGATGCAGCTGGTGATTATTTTCCCTTCCAGTTTAAAAGATGGAATAATTACACCATTGCCATCATGCCAGTGAGGGAGTTATGATTTGACTCAAATGGCAATCATTGTGAATTAAATCTGTGTAATCAAAAACATATTTATGGTACAAAAAAGCACAATTAAGGTCTGCTAAAGACATGAAAAGCAGCAGCAGCAGCTTCTAATAATGTCTAACGCAAATTATATTTAAGATTCACATACACCTCCAAACAACTGTTGTGCCTCTTGTTCGCATTTATTTAACACCTTTGCAGTCCACCAGTTGGCAAAAAAAAAAAAAAAAAAAAAAGAAATGCCTGGAAAGAACTAGTGACCATATCTGAACAACTCAC
Source organism: Pholidichthys leucotaenia (assembly GCA_020510985.1). Classification (NCBI taxonomy): domain Eukaryota; kingdom Metazoa; phylum Chordata; class Actinopteri; order Cichliformes; family Pholidichthyidae; genus Pholidichthys; species Pholidichthys leucotaenia. Next base: position 195,032,505 of record CM035846.1, on the reverse strand, counting down.
GAATTTGGACAAAATTATGATGGCAAGGTACATACAGAAGACTAAAAATTCAAGATTAACAACTGCTCAAGCCATACAGCAAATCAACCAGCTAACAATGAGCCACACAGACAGACAGACAGATGTACTTTACTGAAAGGAGAAATATGTGGAGGCATAACTCTACAGCAATCCAGAACTTTTACAGCCCACAGATAAAGAATTTTTAAGACTTTTGAACAGGTAGGAAAAATAATTCTGTTTTTATGAGTGCATGTGTGTGGCTGCTGCTTACTGCTAAATGCTGGCTAGTCAATAGGGTTGCAATGACGAGTCGACAAATAGTTGACGGCAAAATTCGTCAACAATTAATTTAGTAGTCGATGCGTCGTTCAGATGTCATCGTGTATATCCCACGGCATGCAATGTCACGCTAAACAATGTTTCACCGTAGCCAGTTGAAGTAGCTCAGAGTGAGACATCACGCTTTTCCCAGCTCTTTGGTGTGCTGACAGAGCATGTGTGCTAGTGACCGGGAACAAAGCAGGAGAAGCAGCACCATGACGGGGGCTGAAGCAGAGCTCACGCAAAACAGATGTTCCAAAGTTTGGGAACATTTTGTATGTGACTCAGCCAACAAAACGGTTCACTGCAAGCTCTGTAAAGTGAGCCTTGCGTACCATGGGGCCACTAAGGCGATGCCAAGCATCTGAAGAGGAAACACATTTTGGAAGAGTCAGATGCCCCTCGGTAAGATAATTAGCTCCCATGCTAGTAGCTTTCACTGAGTCAATTCTAAACATGATGGTCAAAGACATGAAGCCACTTTCCATGGTTGACGGGGAAGGATTTCAACAAATGATTCACCAGTTCCACTCTGAATATATGCTGCCACCAAGAACCCAATTCACCCACTTGATTGAGAACAAATATGAGACAATCCTTACAAACCTAAGTGATTTGCTCTCTCACGCACGCACGCACACTCCCCCCCCCCAACAAATGTTAAATGTTATGCATTGTTTTGTTATGCACAAAACGGACTTTAAGAAAAATTGTTTATTTTATTGCTGATTGCAATTCTTGTTCTTGTTCACCAAATGCTCTTTCTTTTTTTTTTTAAAAAAAAAGGAAAATGTTTTATTTTTCACAATAAAAAGAAATAACAGAGATTGGTTTTTTTTTGTGCACTTCTTAATGACTAGTCGGCTAGTTGTAACAATAGTTGGTGACTAGTCAACTACTGAAATAGTTGTTAGTTGCAGCCCTGCTGGTCAATGCAACCTTTACTGTAGCTTCTCTGGGTAATGTCCATTACAAGTGTATGGAGGTTATTTGGGTAAAGGCCAAGCAGCCTGTTAATGTTCTGAAAAGATTTTATGGAGGTGCTGTACAATGTTGTGAGAGCTAGTGGGATAAGACTAATTCGAATGAAGTTTTTCCCCTAGGTTTACACAGCGTTGGTTTGGGGAGGGCTGACTCTATAAATGGCTGGGTGTGGTTTCCCCTCACAATTGCTTGTTTATGATGTCTACATATTTGACAGAACATTCTACGTCTGGGTGATGTGGGTCAAAAATCGTTTCTTGATATAATTACAGGGTTTCCACTGGTAATATTTCTGCGTGGCAGCCCACCGCGCCTAAAACTCTGCCACCACGCTAATAAAATATATCAAGGAATGAGCTCCGTAAGCGTGCACGCGAACGTGCGTGACAGTCACGCGTGCACCGTCCCTGTGACCGTTCCAGTCGGCAGGCGGACCTAGCTGTCCCTGTCTGAGAGGCAAACCTGATTCCGCGTCAGAATAAAACACAAGCTTATTTAAGTACTTTAAATGAGGAAAAAAAGCAGAAAAGGTATGTAAGCAGTGGAGGCATTTATTGTGGTTTTAATGCACTGGTAACAGGAACAATGATGAGTCGCTTAGCAAATGGGTGTCGTTAGACTTTATATGCAAGCTAACTGAGGGAAAGGCAAAGGTGACTGAATTGCTGAGGGTTTACTTCACCAGCCACTACAATATTAACTCATTTATGTTCATTATTATGCACCTGGCAAGTTAAAACTACCTTAATTCACAAAGTCAGTGACTTAAACCCATCAACATCCTCCAGCCTTCAGACAAACTAAACCTGCCAACATTTCGACTTCAAAATAAGGAAGGGTTCCTTATTTTGTTGTCTGGGTGGTGAGGAGAGTTCTAATAAAAACTGTAAAAAAATAGAAATATTATAACAGAAATATTATAACAGAAATAACAGCATCTTTGGTCATTTTAGTTAATTTATTTCATTAAACAGAATTTTATTAATTATATTTCTTTGAAATCAGAGTTAAATCATTGTTCTGTTCTGGCTTTGCAAAATTATAGTCAAAAGTTTAAATTGTATGAGGAACAAAAGTCAAAATTTTACCACAATGTTTCAAATCTCTAAAAAAAAAACAAAAAAACAAAAACTAATTTTATTTAAAAGATAGACAAAAAATTAGCCATAAAATAATCCACAAATTTATAATAAAGTCTCAAATGTACATGAAAAGTCATAATTTTACAAGAGGAAATTACAAACCTGAGGAAAATGGTTTCAAATTTAGATAAATTTACAAAGTAAAAAACTATCAGAAAACTGATCCTTACTTAACTAGAAATTTTGGGGTGTCTACTTTTAATTATTAATTTCATAAGAACACTGCTTTTACATGAGTAGAATTTCTAGCTACTATACCCACACTGATCAAATTTAAGTATGAGTGAGTTAACTGTTATTATTAATGTTTTTTCCCCTTCTCTTTCCTACCCTCAATGGAAAAAAGAAACACTGTATTAAAAATACAAAAAATATACATATTTGTGTCACTTATGTAAATCAGGGATGGGCAACTTGTGGGCCACATGTGGCCCACTGCCTCATCCACTACAGCCTCCTAGTCCATTTCCAAAAATCAATTATTTATTTATATCACGTTTGAAACTGCATTCGTACATGCAATTATAGAGTCTGCCAGCAGAGGGAGCTCTAATCGAAACCTAAGTGCTGCTCTCTGAAAGTGAGGGAGCCACTAGCGGAGCAGCAGCGACAGCGTGCACTGGAGTGTTCTCAGGTATGTTTTGCATGCGAAGACCAAATTAATAGGCTGTAAACAGCAGTAAAGCGCTTTGAGATGTCACTGACATGTAAAGCAACATATAAATCTAATCCATTATTATTATTATTATTATTATTATTATTATTATGACTGGGAACGATCCCTAATTTCCAGAATCGATTCAATTCCGATTCTTGAGATTCTGAATCGATTCAATTCCGATTCGATTCGATCCAACCCGATCCGATCTTGGAAATTACCATTTTAATAGCCATTTTACTTGCCAGGACAAAAAAATCTTCCGAGACCTAATGCTCCAAATTGTACCAAGAGTACTCTAACTTTGTTAATACATAAATTATCACATAAAGAAATGACCCAAAATCGGTTACAATAATGCACTTTTTATTATTGAACTTATGATTTCACAAAGTGCTCACAGTCCCTCCAGGATTTCGTCAGCTGTTTTTGTGACTGTTGTGGCCCAAAAAGCCTGAATTTGTGGGAGCTTTTCTCAAAAGTTGTGATATTTTTAGAGGTTTTTTGCACTTAAAGTTGTGTGAAGAAGTACAGATTTTAAAGTAGCTACTTTTTCCATAGTTTACAGTGATGCTGTTCTATGTAACAGCACAAGAAAAGCACAGGATTGCCCAAAATTTCCTGTTAAACAGTAATTTATGTAGAATTAAATGTTCAGTAAAGTTGTCAAAAATGACCAACACTGTATTCTTGCTGAGAACTTAAATTAAAAAAAGAAATAAAAGAAATAGTCATTACAACAACTAAACTGCACTGAATGCATATTAGAGTATGGAGAAAATTATGGTAGCACCTTCTTGAATCTTGAATTTGAAAACTAAGACCCCTGAAAAATTTGAGCTCTTCTGTGCTGAAATCCACAAAGAAGCAGGGGTGGCTCCTCCACTGACAACCTCCTCCCTTCAGAATGTCTCAGTGCAGGATGGACCTTGGAGTGGAAAACCCAGTCTTCACAGATCTTAAGGGGATATGAAAAGGAGAATGTATTTCAAAGTAAGATTAATAATCATATTTTTAGATCCCCACACCACAGTGGGATTTAATAATTTAGGTTCTTTTATTTTTTGTTGTTTATATTTTAACTACAAATTCAATTTTTGAAAAGGGTTTCAATTCATTTCCTGGGAAGATTTGTTCATTTCAGTTTAGTTCTAATGAGTAAAAATAGCTTGTACTGCAGCCTTTATTAATTCTGCCATTTTCATTTTATTGTGATTTATTTTCTTCTTCAGATCTCTCACTTAAGTGCTAGAAGTCCATAATTTCATAAAATTCACCTTTATTCTGCATTTATTCACAGTGCTTAACCAACAGTTAACTACTGTATCCATAGTTAGTAAAAGAAAACACCATGATGCTGGATGAATTATTAATTTAAGACACAAATGTTAAAACAAAATATTTTACTTACAATCTCAGCAGCTCCAAGTCTCTCTGTTCACGAGTTTCAGCCAGTCTCTCTGCGCTTTCCGTTTCAAGTATTTATCAATTGTAGACTTTATGTTTCAACACAGCGCTGCACGTAGTACAAAACTGCTTTATGAAAAATATTAGGAAAACTGTTGAGGATAGTCTTTACGGTGACTTTTGATGATAAATTAAGAGGCACGCACGTGAACTCTGCTCATGTAAACATGGAAGTAAAGACGTGCGCCGCGGGGAACTCTTGCCAGATGATAACCGTTTTAACACCACGGAAGAACAACTAGCATACCCGATAGCTTGTTAGCTGTTAGCTCCGTTAGCGCGCCGGGTGTTTCTGGTTCTTCGCCACTGTTCCGGCTCACTGACCCAGTTTTGACCCGATCAGACTCGGCAGACGTTCACAGACGTAAAAGCACTATATTAAAAGATCGATCCATGGATTTTGTGGATCGATATCGGCTCAGTCAAACGTGGATCGATCCAGATCGTTGTATTGATCTTTTGAACCCACCCCTAATTATTATTATTATTATTAAATGTACAAAGTACGTTGCTTTTAAACAAGAATAAATTGTACAGCTGAGGAGCTGTAGCATTTATGCTTGTTTGGCAGGTGAAGCCCATGTCAGCAATAAAAGTTGAGAGACTGCTTGTTGTAATCTGCTGATTTTTTTTTGTTGTTGTTGTTGTTGTTGTTGTTGTTGTTCATTTATACCAGTGGCTCTTAAACTTTCTTTCAATTCCTCATTTTGGGGAGCCAGACATTAGCAAGCCCACACAGCTATTTGTCTGCCCCTCCAGACCCACAATCAATCCTTGAGCAAGCAAAGCCTTGTCATATTTCCTTTTCTTCTTTGCTTCTTTTGTTAATAATCATCTGGAATTCCTCTTTGCTCATCATTTTGATGGCGAGAGTTTTAAAAATTAGGTCATGGACTTCCGGTATGGCGGCTTACTGAATGGACGTGTGTTGAACTGTTCTGCTACCTTGTTGGCTAAATCCTTCCTAAATATCTTATTTGAGCCAGCAAAATTCTTCCATTTTGCCAGAGAACCTAAAGGTTATGCCTCTGCCACATAAGAAAGCTAACCAAGGTCGGAAAATCCTGCAGGCTAAATTACCGGACTTTGCAATGCTGAGCACCAGCAACAAATCCCTAGCTAGCATTCCTGACATGGACACAGAGGAGGCTAATGTTACATCCCCTGAAGTGCTTGGTCACATGTCGGCTGCCATTCTGACTGCTATTAGAGACATGAAAACAGAGTTTTCCACCAGGTTTGATGACATACTGGCTGCTATTGAAAATATCAGGAGGGATATAACTGAATTTGCAGAACGTGTCACAGAGGTAGAAATGAGGATTTCGAATGCAGATTGCCTCATTCCAAACAAAAGTAAAACTACTTGAAAATAAAAATAATGACTTGGAGGCTAAACTACTGGACCTGGAGACAAGCCATAGATGTTCAAACCTAAGGCTTATCAATCTGCCAGAGGGAGCAGAGGGGGAGGACGTGTGTGCCTTTCTGGAGGGCTGGCTGCCGGATGCTCTGGGGCTGGCCACCGGGTGCACTAAGCTAATTTTGGAGAGAGCACACAGAATTGGGCCAAGAACACAGAACAAAACATCACCCAGAGCGCTGATAATGATGTTTATAAATTTCAAAGATAAAGAACTGGTGGTGAGAGCTGCCAAGATGAAGGGGGAAAATATTCTACAAGAACCAGCCAGTGAGACTATACCAGGATGTGGCGGCAGGTGTGCATAAGAAGCAGAAGGAATTCGATGAGGCAAGGCGGCAGCTCTGAGCAATGGATCTTCACTATGGCATCATCCCTCCTGCCCGACTTCTAGTGACATATAATGAATGCTCACACATCTCTAACAAACACGTCAAGGCGGAAGATTTCATCAGGAAGATCAGGTCAGAAAAGACACTGGACTGAGTTAGTATGAAGCGAAAGAGTGTTGCAGTCTACAATGATAATCAAAGGTAACAGCTGAAAAGGTAAAAATTTGTGTTTATTAGATGGTGTTCAGAGTTTACATTTATGACTCCTTATCTGTTAAAGCTACGTTATGTTTCATTTGGCAATAACCACCTAGAAACTATACATACTAAAGAGATGTGTAAGAAAATTGACATGAAAGTCTAAGCATGTTTTTTCGCTAAGAAATAAGAGTCATATGGCAGAGTCAATGACAACTCTGGCTGCAACTGTCACATAGTTTATGTTCAAGTAACGTGGGCTGTATTAACTCAGTTTTTGTTTATACCGTTTCAGTGTAATGCATCTAAAAGCAAGGCTTGATTTAGTTCACAGCAATAAGAGGTGGCTCACGAAGGACAAGGGGTGCAACAGTTAACAGCCACCAGGAAGCTAGAGGGTGAGAATATTCAGGCTTAAGATCCTGGATATGGGGTTGGGCTCAGGTGTTTGTATAGTGTTTGTCTGCAATGTTTATATTTGTTCTGTGTTTGTTCTTTTTCTTCTTTTTACAAGTATCCTAAAACGTTGGGAGAATACAATGTCAGCTATGCAAAATGATGGCGATAAAAATCAAAATTACTTCATGGAACTGCAGGGGGTTACGAAAACTTAAGGTCAAACAAGCCATTAATAGGATAAAATCAATACACTCTAACATTGTCTTTCTTCAAGAAATGCACCTGATGCATGATGAGGACCTGAAAATTAGAAGGAGATTGAGAGGTAAAGTTTTCTCTGCACCATTTAACTCACAAGGTAGAGATGTTTCTACTTTGGTTCACGAGTCTTATCCCATTTCAGGTAAATAAGGTTATCAAACACAAATTTGGATGCTATCTTATCATTCAAGGAAACTTACTGAATGAACAACTGGCTCTGGTGAATATTTATGTACCAAATTTCAATTACCCCAATTTTTTTCAAAATTTATTTCTTAACTTATCCCCTCTCCCCGGCAAGTACATAATGGCAGGTGATTTTAATTGTACATTGGATCCGATGAGGGACAGTTGCTCAGGAGATGACCAGTCTCATGTTCACAGTAGGGCTATAATACATCACTTCATGAAAGAATTAAACTTAATGGATATTGGGCGGCGCGGTGGAGGAGTGGTTAGCACTGCGGCAGCACAGCAACTCACCCTTGGCCGGGGGATCCTGGGTTCGATCCCAGCCCCCGACCAACAGTGATCTGTGTGGAGTTTGCATGTTCTCCCCGTGTCTGCGTGGGTTTACTCCGGGATTTCTCCGGTTTCCTCCCACATGCCAAAAACATGCAAGTTAGGTTAATTGGCATCAAAACTGGGGATTCTAAATTGTTCTTAGGCATGACTGTAGAGTGAATGGTTGTCTGTCTCTCTGTGTTGGCCCTGCAATGGACTGGCGATCTGCCCAGGGTGTACCCTGCCTCTCGCCCAAAGATGCGAGAGGCAGGGTAGGCTCCAGCCCCCCCGCGACCCGAAAAGGATTAAGCGGAAGAATATGAATGAATGGATATTTGGAGAGAAGAAAATCCGGATGACGTAAAGTATTCCTGTTACTCTGGTGTGTATATAAATCCTATTCAAGAATTGACTTTCTGATATCTGCAGAACTCAGACACAGAATCAAGGAATGTCCGTATGATTCCATCCTAATCTCAGACCACACTCCAAATTTGTTAGTATACCAGGACTCAAAATTAATAAGCAATATTAGGATTTTGCGTTGCAAACAAAGATGGCTGGCTAACCCCGGCTTTGTCTCCTTCCTGGATGATCAAATTAATTTCTATTTTGAAACTAATACAACTGAAACTACTGCAAGCATCATATGGGAAGCCTTTAAGGCCTTTGTTCAAAGCCAAATAATCAATATTACTAGTTCTAAAGCAAAATTGACAATCCAAAGAGCCAAAAATTTAGAGACAAAATAAGGGAATTAGAAAGTGAATACTACCAAACAAAGTCTCCAGAATCTCATCAAAATTTATTACAGCTTAGGGCACAATACAACGAACTATCTGCCTCAAACGCAATGACCAGCCTGCTGCGTCTCAAACAAACCTTCTACGAGCAGGGTGAAAAATCTGGGAAAGTACTGGCATGGCATCTCAAACAGTTACAGAATGAAAGAGCTATTACCTCACTGCAGAATGGCCAAGGAGAAACCATTGTAAATCCAACAGAAATAAATGAAGTCTTCAAGAAATTTTATGCAGGACTCTATAGCTCAGAAAGAAGTAATGGCAATATGGAACTAAAAGCTTTTTTTAAACTGCATAAATATAGCTAATATTCCAGAATCTCTTATGACTAATTTGGAAAAAAAGATTACAGTGGAGGAAATATCTACAGCAATTGATAGCATTAAGGCAGGTAAAACCCCAGGACCTGGTGGCCAACCAACTGAAATCTATAAAAAAAAAATGTAAAAATAAACTGACCCCTCTTTTAGAAATATTTACTGAATCTTTCCAAATTGGTGGCCTACCACTGCCTCTGAGAGGAGCTTTAATCACCCTGCTCCCAAAAGCAAGAAAATCTAATAATAAATGTGAAAATTGGAGACCTATTAGCCTCCTGAATGCAGATATGAAAATACTTTGCAAAATTTTGGCTAAAAGAATTGAAGAAATAATACCTTAAGTAATTGGGGGTGATCAGAATGGGTTTATTCGTGGTAGACAAGGCTTCCATAGTGTCAGAAGAATTTTAAATATTCTTTATAACCAGAAGGGGGCCCCAGATACTGCCCTACTGTCCCTTTATGCTGAAAAAGCCTTTGACAGAGTCGAATGGTCCTATTTGTTTGAGGTTCTGGCGCATTTTGGCTTAGGAGTAAATTTTTGTAATTGGATAAGAATATAAGACTACTACTTTATAGGGAAGATAAGATGAGACTACTTTATAGGGAACCCTATGCAGAAATGTTGACCAATAACAATATTTCAAAAACTATAAAAATTATGCGAGGGTGCAGACAGGGAGACCCCTTATCGCCTCTGCTGTTTATTTTGGCAATTGCAATAAGGTCACAGGATAGTATTTCTGGAATAACTGTAGGACAGAAGAAGCATCGCCTGGCTTTGTATGCAGATGACATAATTGTTTTTCTCAAAAATACTAACAAATCTATCCCTGCTTTGTTAGATTTAATTAAGAAATTTGGTAAGATATCAGGTTATAAGATCAATAAATCCAAATCATCAATTATGTTGCTAAATAAAGAGGAAAGAGAAAAGCCCTCTGACATAGTTGCACAATTTAAAGTTGTCAATTGTTTTACTTACTTGGGTATTCAAATGTTCCTCTGCTTAATAATATTATTGAAACTAACTATAGACCAATTATTCAAGAGATTCTGAACTCCTTAGACAGATGGTCACATTTACTTATTTCATTAATTGGGAAAATAAATACTCTCAAAATGAACATCCTTCTTAAGCTGTTGCATTTGTTTCGAAATTTGCCACTGCCACCTCCAAGCAATTTATTCTCTCACCTAAAGACACTTTTCATCAAGTTTTTATGGAATAATAAATGCTCCAGGTTGTGCTTATCCCTGTTGTATCTGCCCTATGATAGAGGAGGGCTTTAAATGGCCAAACCCGTAGTGGGTTTTACTGGATGGCTCAGTTGAAAACACTGATGTTCTACTACATAGAGGAGAATGCTCCAATATGGAGAGAAATGGAAGGTTATGAGCTGAAGCTGCCTTTGCCCATTTACCTGTACTCGGCAAAATTTAAGAAACTCAAAAAGATCACCAAAAATCCTATGGTTAGGAACATGATTAGTGTGTGGCACCAAGTCAGGAAATACTTCAAAGAAGATGACTCTCATTATTTAGTCAGATATGGGGAAATGGTCTCTTCCCTCCAGGAGGAGGAGAGGGAGGATTTAAAGACTGGGCTGAAAATGGGTTGCGGAAAATACGAGACGTCTACAGTTCTAATAATAAACAATTGATGTCACTTGATGAAATCACTGCCAAACATAACATAGCTTGCAATCAATTCTTTAGATATCTACAACTCAGAGATTTTGTTAGAACACAACAAAATCAGTCACTGTCCATTCCTAATTGATCAATACTTGAAGAAATGTTGATGAAAGGCTGCCAGGGAAGGGGCTTAATCTCTAAACTCTATAGTGATCTGGTTAATGAATCCTCAGAAACATCTACAGTGGGGTAAAAAAGTATTTAGTCAGCCACCAATTGTGCAAGTTCTCCCACTTAAAAGATGAGAGAGGTCTCCAACTTTCATCATAGGTACACCTCAACTATGAGAGACAAAATAAGAAAAAAAAATCCAGAAAATCACATTGAAGGATTTTTAATGAATTAATTGGTAAATTCCTCTGTAAAATAAGTATTTGGTCAATAACAAAAGTTCATCTCAATACTTTATTATATACCCTTTGTTGGCAATGACAGAGGTCAAACATTTTCTGTAAGTTTTCACAAGGTTTTCACACACTGTTGCTGGTATTTTTGCCCATTCCTCCATGCAGATCTCCTCTAGCGCAGTGATGTTTTGGGGCTGTCGCTGGGCAACACGGACTTTCAACTCCCTCCAAAGATTTTCTATGGGGTTGAGATCTGGAGACTGGCTAGGCTACTCCAGGACCTTGAAATGCTTCTTACGAAGCCAGTCCTTCGTTGCCCGGGCGGTGTGTTTGGGATCATTGTCATGCTGAAAGACCCAGCCACGTTTCATCTTCAATGCCCTTGCTGGTGGAAGGAGGTTTTCACTCAAAATCTCACGATATATGGCCCCATTCATTCTTTCCTTTACACGGATCAGTCATCCTGGTCCTTTTGCAGAAAAACAGCCCCAAAGTATGATGTTTCCACCCCCATGCTTCACAGCAGGTATGGTGTTCTTTCTCCTCCAAACACAACAAGTTGAGTTTTTACCAAAAAGTTCTATTTTGGTTTCATCTGACCATATGACATTCTCCCGATCCTCTTCTGGATCATCCAAATGCTCTCTAGCAAACTTCAGACGGGCCTGGACATGTACTGGCATAAGCAGGGGGGCACGTCTGGCACTGCAGGATTTGAGTCCCTGGCGGCGTAGTGCGTTTCTGATGTAACCTTTGTTACTTTGGTCCCAGCTCTCTGCAGGTCATTCACTAGGTCCCCCCATGTGGTTCTGGGATTTTTGCTCACCGTTCTCATGATCATTTTGACCCCACGAGGTGAGATCTTGCGTGGAGCCCCAGATCGAGGGAGATTATCAGTGGTCTTGTATGTCTTCCATTTTCTAGTAATTGCTCCCACAGTTGATTTCTTCACACCAAGCTGCTTACCTATTGCAGATTCAGTCTCCCCAGCCTGGTGCAGGTCTACAATTTTGTTTCTGGTGTCCTTTGACAGCTCTTTGGTCTTGGCCATAGTGGAGTTTGGAGTCTGACTGTTTGAGGTTGTGGACAGGTGTCTTTGATACTGATAACAAGTTCAAACAGGTGCCATTAATACAGGTAACGAGTGGAGGACAGAGAAGCCTCTTAAAGAAGAAGTTACAGGTCTGTGAGAGCCAGAAATCTTGCTTGTTTGTAGGTGACCAAATACTTATTTTACTGAGGAATTTACCAATTAATTCATTAAAAATCCTTCAATGTGATTTTCTGGACTTTTTTCTCATTTTGTCTCTCATAGTTGAGGTATACCTATGATGAAAATTGGAGACCTCTCTCATCTTTTAAGTGGGAGAACTTGCACAATTGGTGGCTGACTAAATACTTTTTTGCCCCACTGTATAAATAAGCTCATGGCCTGGAGAGAGGACTTACAGGAGGACATTTCCACTGGGGACTGGGAGATGGCTTGTCTCAAAGCACATTCACAACAAGTAAACGCGCATCTCAAACCTCTGCAGTATAATTGGTTAATGTGCATTTACATACGCCCTGATACACTTAAATTCAACAGCACTATTCCAGGTGTTTGCATAAAATGTGGAAAAGAAAAAGGTACAATATTTCCCTGTTTGTGGCATTGTTCGGAAATAAAGAAATTCTGGGAGGAGGTTAAACAGAGCATTGAGGCAATATTAGAGGTTAGAATACCTTTCGAACCAAAACTCTTCCTGTTGGGTATTTACCCAGTTAATTGCAATCTAAGAAAGAACCATCAATTATTTTTGGATATGGGCCTGTTGTTGGCCAAAAGAGTCATTGCAGTAACTTGGAAGGAAGTGGACAGGCTGAGGATAGGTAAATGGACCTCACAGTTAACTACAGCTCTGCCATTAGAAAAGATCACATACAATCAGGGGTAAGCAATCAACATTTTACAGCATTTGGGGACTTTTTGAAGAGTTTTTAGCAAATAAAGTTATCCCATTTAATGGAAGCACCTGGGGATGATATATAAAGTAGCCCTCTGCAGTCCCATTCTGACATCAGTTATATGCTGATGTGTAAAATGTAATTTATATTGCCCACTAACCAACATATGTGTAAAATATTCACATGACTAGGTATGTGTATGGTACTTTGTGTGTGTGTGTGTGTGTGTGTGTGTGTGTGTGTGTGTGTGTGTGTGTGTTAGTTAAACAAGCGTCAAGTGGTTAATATGTGTGAGAGAGGGTTGTGTTTTACAATGGTGGGTGTTAGGGGCACTTGGCTCTGTGTATGTGTTAAATGTTTGAAAATGAATAAAGACACTGTTGGGGGAAAAAAATTAGGTCATGATACAATTTTATCGAGTTTAAGCCAAGCAAATCTCGCAGCATCTCCATTGTTAAAGGCCAACTAACAGAAGTCCGGTTCTACATCAGCGGTGAACCAGTCCCCACAGTCTTAGAGAAGCCCATCAAGAGCCTCGGACGATGGTATAACACAGACCTCAGAGACACCCAACAACCTGAAAAACTCCGGCAGGACACGGCTAACGGCCTCAGGCAGATTAATAACACCACATATCCAAGGAAACTGAAACTCTGGTGCCTCCAGTTTGGACTGCTGCCCAGACTCCTGTGGCCGTTGACCATATATGAAGTCTCCCTAACCCATGCTCAACGTCTGGAAAGGTTAGTGAGCTCTTATGTGAAGAAGTAGCTTGGCCTTCCAAAATGTCTCAGCAGCATTGGACTCTACAGTGATGGAGCCCTGTCGCTGCCATTGCCTAGTCTGGTTGAGGAATTCAAATGTGCCAAGGTGAGGCTGGACATGTCGCTTGCCAACTCCTGGGACCCTGTAGTAAGAAGTTCTGCTCCTACCCTGGCAACAGGGAAGAAGTGGACCCCAAACATGGCTGTACTACAGGCCAAAGCAGCGCTCTTCCATCGTGACGTGATGGGCCACATCCAAGGTAGAGGAGGCCTTGGCTTTGGACCAGTGACACCTTTCTGGCAAACGGCATCTCCAGCCGAACACCGAACTATGGTGGTAGAGGAGGTGCGTCGACAGGAGGAAGCGACCAGAAGGGCTAGAGCTGTAGTACAAGCCAAACAGGGTTGATGAACGAGGTGAGAGGGTGTCAAAAAGAGGAAAAAAACATGGAGAGAACTCTGGGGTATGGAATCCAACAGGCTGAGCTTCATCAGCTGAGCTACATATGATATGCTGCCCTCTCCTACAAATCTGCAGCTGTGGCTTGGAAAGGATCCATCTTGCCCTCTGTGTACAGCCCCAGCAACACTCAAGCACATCTTGGTTGGTTGCAGGACTAGCCTCACTCAAGGTAGATACATGTGGAGACACAACCAGGTGCTCAGGTGTCTAGCCGATAAACTTGAGTGCAAGAGAGTATCCATCAACTCCCAACCCTTCATCAACCAGGATGTGCGCAGACACCTACCATAATTTGTTCGAGCAGGAGCCAAGCTGAGAACCGGTCCCTTACTCCCTGATCTGGGTCCACTGAACACAGCCAGGGATTGGCAGATGCGAGCTGACTTGGATCAAAGGCTCATTTTCCATCTGGAGATTGCAACGACCACCTTGCGACCAGATCTCGTCCTCTGGTCTAATTCATCTAAGCTCGCCTATATTATAGAGTTGACAGTACCCTGGGAGGATGCTGTCGAGGAAGCTTATGAGTGTAAGAAGCTGAGGTATTTCAACTTAGCAGCTGAGGCAGAGGACAGAGACTGGAAGATAAAGATGCCCCAGTGGAGGTGGGATGCAGGGGCTCCGTAGCCACAACAACTGTAAAGCTGCTCAGGGAGATTGGGATCAGGGGACAGGATTACAGATGGGAAATTAAAGAGCTGGCTGACACTGACGAGAGGACCAGTCACTGGCTGTGGATGAAAAGGAGTGACATCATTTGGGCTTCTAAGGCAAACAGTTAAACCACGGGACACACACCCAGGTTTGATCAACCTGTGGTGGGTCTGCCTCGGCGGAGGGTGTCACATCAAAGGATTCCGGCATCAAAACAACTCATGGAATCGTCAACATCAAAGGATTCCAGCATCAGAGCTACAATTTTTAATCGTCAACATCAAAGGATCCTGGAATTTAATAGTCTGTCTATGACATCATATAGGATCATGTGGGTCTATGAGGTCTAGGACATCCCATACGGACCAGTGGCCCTGACGTCTCACCTGATGAAAACCCTGGAGAGACTGCTCCTTTTTCACCTCTGCCCCCTGGTGAGACCAGCGATGGATCCACTCCAGTTCGCCTACCAGCATGGCATCGGGGTGGAGGATGCAGTGACCTTTCTCCTTCACCGTTCCCTGTTCCACCTGGAGAAGCCTGGGAACACAGTGAGGATCATGTTCTTTGACTTCTCCAGTGCTTTCAACACCATCCAACCAATGATCCTGAGGGACAAGCTGCTGTGTGCAGGGGTGGACCAGCACCTGTCATCATGGATCCTGGACTACCTCACAAACCGGCCACAGTTTGTGAGAACCCAGGATTGTGTGTCCGACACGATCATCGGCAGCACGGGGGCCCCCCAGGGAACGGTTTTGGCTCCCTTCCTGTTCACCCTTTATACTGTGGACTTCTCACACAACACAACACACTGCCATCTATAGAAGTTCTCTGACGACTCTGCGATCGTTGGCCTCATCTCCAAAGGAGATGAAGCTGAGTACAGGGGACTTATCCAGGACTTTGTGGACTGGTGCCATCAGAGCTGCCTCCAGATCAATGCGAGAAAAACTAAGGAGCTGGTGGTGGACTGCCGCAGGCAAGGACAACCCCTCACAGCACCAGTAAACATACAGGGAACAGACACTGAGATGGTGACATCCTACAAGTACCTGGGTGTTCATTTGAACAATAAATTAGACTGGTCACACAATACCGATGCGCTCTACAAGAAGGGACAGCGCAGGCTGTTCCTACTGAGGCGGCTCAGGTCTTTTGGTATACAAGGGGTGCTCCTGAAGACTTTCTACGATTCGGTGGTGGCATCAGCCATCACTTTTCGAGTGGTCTGCTGGGGCAGCGGCATCACGGCAGCCGATAGGAAGAGACTGAACAAACTGATCAAGAAAGCTAGCTCTGTCCTGGGGCAGTGCCTTGACCCAGTGGAGGAGATAGGAGAGAGAAGGATGGTGGCTGTCATCTCTGCTGGAGTCCGAGTCCCACCCTATGCAGAACATACTGAACGCATTGAGGAGCTCATTTAGCAGTAGGCTACATCATCCTAGGTGCGCGACCGAGAGGTTTCGCAGGTCCTTCCTACCTACGCCTGTCAGACTTTATAACCTAAGCAGGGCTGCTCGCAGAGATAGCAAAAAAACGTTACAACCTAATAGTATTGAATGCAAAAGATGCAACAGACTTACACAAAATGGTCCCCTCCAGTATACAACTAGGACAATATCAATCACTACGGAGGGTGACAATATGTATGGGTACATATTCATACTATGTGGGGTAACTAAATAAGACCGTTTATTCCATCTAGCTACAATACTCCGCACTGTGTATATTTATATATTTATGTACACATAGTCCCACAATGGGGAAAAATAAAGGCTTATCTTATCTTATCACAAGACATCATATAGCCTATGGATCATTTCCTATGATCTATGGGCTATCAAAAGCTGGTCGACGTCGCAGAGAGGACCAGTTGCTGGCTGGGAATGAAAAGGAGTGATACCATCTGGGCTTCTAAGGCAAACAGCTAAACCGCGGGACACATACCCAGGCATGATCAACCTGTTGTGGGCTGCCTCAGTGGAGGGTGTCTTGTGATAAATGGCCGAAACACCCTGTGATGCTGAGGTCCACAACTGACGATGTGTCCCGGCAGTGAAGCCTTATAGCAGCCATCTCTCAAGAACTCCCACGGACCCAGAAGTGGTGCAAACATCAGGGATTATAACAGCTAGTCCTTTCATTGAACCTCATTCATCCCTCCATCTTCTACTGCCGGGCTACTCAATTACAAAATCAATTGGACCACAGTTTGAAATCAAGCCATGTAACTGGGCCACACATGTTCAGCGATCTGCTGAATATGACAAATTTCAAACCAACACAGATCAATAAAAAAATATGCATTTTTTAGTCATTGGCTTGGTGTTAAAATGTGCGCTTAGCACATGACAAAGGCACATCAAAAGTGCATAAAAACACACCAACAGTGCTGGGGTTGAACAGAGCTTCAAGTAGTATAAATATTTTTCCTCTTGAACAACAATTAACCCCTTGAACTCTGGTCAATTTCCCTAAAAACGCCTAAAAATAACATACCCAAAGTAAATCAAAAGCTGTTCTTCAACCCTTTGCAGCATCTTCATGGGGTTGGTCTCATTTAAAAGAAAACATTTTTTTTTTTGGCAAAACAGTCATAATCTCTCCAAGTGCTCCTGCCACTGAGTAACAGTCATCTAAACATACTGAATTTGAAGAAAATAAAGTTCGCCTGGGTGGTTTTTTTTTTTAGATACAAATGCTTGCCAATAACACACAGCTGTCAGATACTGGCTGAAAAATGCAACAGAAATGTAGAGCCAAGTGTTATCAAGCTGAGGTCAAAATTTTGTAACAATACCACAAAAAATGAATATATTACACGGCTTTTTTCTCAGGTTGTTCCCAGGCATTTTTGAACTGTGCCAAACTGTGCCAAATGGCACAATTTGGAAAAACGTCTATAACTTCTGAATGCTTCAACATAGAAGCTTCATCTTGGGCTCTAATGAAAGGTGACACTCAGGGCTGTGTGTGTGTGTGTGTGGGGGGGGGGGGGGTGTTTGCTCATTCATTCATGAATGAATGAATGAACAAACAAGCCCCCCACACTCAAAGAAACATGCCACGTAAAAAATGTGGCCTTTTTTTTTTTTTACAAGAAAAAATAACCTACAGTGCAATAAAAATTATACTAAAATATCTGCAATGTAGAGGATAACACCCCCCCGCCCCCCGCTACAGAGGAGCTCGGCGCACAAAAAAACTTGTGGCCATGACGGACCGTTGTAATTACCGATCGGTCAAAAGTCATTTTTATTACTATTTTCATTGATAAAGAATAATTTAGGTTATAACACTTACCTGTCCACAACAGCAGTGTCGTTGGCGAACATCTGTTCCTCATTGTCAGATGAACATGAAGCTGGTCTGGTTGTTACGGACTCGTGGTTCTGGTCACCCGACCCAGTCAAACCATCTCCGCTTCCATGATTGTGGTTTTTGCAAACCATTTTTCAAAACAAATAAGAACAGTAGTAATAAAAAAAGACTGGCTAACGGCTGAGAGTGGCTAACGCTACCATTACACACAGGTCTCAATGTGAGTCACCCAGCGGCTTAGACAAAAAAGATTTTACGCACGGGGACGCACGCATTGCAATCGTCGAACTTCTCTGCTTCAATTGGCTCGTTGTATTTGCGGTCGTTGGTAGGCAGGTCCTTCTTGCTAGGTTTTCAGTCATTGGTTCTTCAAGGTTTCAGAAACCCAATTCAAGGCTCTTATTAGTCGAATGAGAGGTCAATCAAATCTAAACCAATCAAACACTCCTTTGGCTTTCTGTTCGCGGCTGTGTCTGTACTGGAAGAACAGAAATGCAGCTTTTTTTTTTCAGTGCGCACTGAGACGCACTATGATGCAGAGACGTGACCGCTTGCAGAATCCCGGAGTTCAACAGGTTAAATAAATAGAATGAAAAAAATAAAATTCTGTATAGGGCTGTCGCAATAATCACAATTATGTAATACTGCGCTATGGACAAGTCTACCGCAGAGGAAAACGAGCAACCGCAACAATCGCGATGTTCCCTTTTGTTGTGTGTGTGTGGCTAAATCTAGAACAACGAGATGTAAAGTGTATTTTACGTCTCGTTAAAATACATGTTAAGTGTATTTTTATTGCCAACAGCATGTTTACACCTGGTACTGACGGCGGCAGCACCCACCCGGTACTGTGGAAGCTTTCACAGCACCGTGTGGGGCACTCTCTCGCCAGACGGACTCCAGCAGGCAGTTCGTGAAGCATTTGGACTCCTTGCTAAATACAGCTGTGGCAGTGAACACTGAAAGGGCACAAAGCGTGTTATTTACTTCTGAGCGGAGTGTGTATGATCCTCACAATTGAGCTCTGATTGCAAAACAACTAATGCCTGGTGCATCGCTTGTTTGAACGTGATTTTTCGGACAGTGGCAAAAATCAAAAAATCATTTAGACAAGAGCCACGCAGGGTCCTGTACGGACGCTGTCCTGTTTAAATAGGCTGAATGTTTCTGCAGTCTCCAGTCCACACACGCTGTAGTTAAATACTGGCATTCCTGCCACTGCTTTATGAAAATGATCTCTCTTTTTTTTTTTTTTTTATAAACAGAATCAGCAGTTCATGCCTAGTAAGACCGGAGCTCCGCACAATTGTTACACACACACATAAAGCTGAGAGCGGAGCTGCAACGAGTATCTCACAGCTTCTATCGCTTGCCACATAAGTTATGAACCCTGTTTAAATTACAAGACCACAGGGTCCTAAAAACATTTGCAGTAATACCACATATCGCGGTGTTTAGCTATCCACCGTCACCGCAGGGTTTAATAAATAGGTAACTAAATTATGTGCAACATACTGTTACATCTTGTTTAACTCTTTAACAGCAGCAGGAACAAAGCTGTTTTTGTAGCGCTGGGTTTTACTTTTTGGGACAGCAAACCTCCGTCTGGAGGGAAGAAGCTGAAAGTGGCAGTGCAAAGGGTGGGAGTCTTCATGTCTCTCTTAACAACATCTTTGTACCGGAGCTAGGGCCGACCAGTGGATCTCCTCCCAGATGCCAGTTCTCTATACAGGATGCCCTTTGGGATGCGCCCATCGTCCATGCGGTGGACATGGCCTAGCCAGCGCAGCCTGCGCTGTCTGAGGAGAGCGAACATGCTGGGAAGTCCCGCGTGATTCAATACATCTGCGTTGGTTATCCTGTCCTGCCACGATATGCCCAGGATGTGGCGGATGCTTCGCAGATGGAGGGTGTTGAGTCGCTTCTCCTGTCTGGCATATGCTGTCCATGACTTACTGCCCTGCCGTACAACAATGTGCTGATGACACAGGCGTTATATACTGCCATCTTAGTCTTCACCGACAGCTTGGGGTTTGTCCACACTGGTTGTGAGGCGAGCGAGTGTTGTAACTGCCTTCCCGATCCTCTTGTCTATTTCTGTGTCAAGGGAGAGGTTGTCGGCTATGGTAGACCCAAGGTAGGTTGAGTTCATAGTCATCGATGGTGATGGAAGGTGGTGATTCAGTGTCTTGTCCCAGGACACTGGTCTTTTTCAGGCTAATGGTAAGTCCAAAATCCTTGCAGGCCTATGAGAAGCAGTCCATCAGTGTCTGCAGCTCCTGTTGAGTGTGTGTTGCAATTGCTGCGTCGTCATAAACAGCATGTCTCTGATGAGCGTTTTCCAAACCTTCGTCTTGGCTCTGAGGCGGGCAAGGTTGAACAGCCTGCCATCTGACCTGGTGCGTAGGTAAATTCCTTCAGTTGCAGTGCCAAAGGCATGCTTTAGGAGAACGGCAAAGAATATCCCAAAGAGTGTGGGAGCAAGGACGCAGCCTTGTTTGACACCACTGCAGATGCTGAAGGGGTCGGAGGAACTCCCGCGGAACTGCACAGTCCCCTTCATGTCTCAGTGAAAAGACTTGATCATGCTCTGCAGCTTTGGTGGGCAGCCTATCTTTGGGAGAATCTTGAACAAGCCATCTCTGCTGACAAGGTTGAACGCCTTGGTGAGATCTATGAAGGTGACATACAGGGGCATCTGCTGTTCTCTGCACTTCTCCTGGAGTTGGCGGAGGGAGAAGACCATGTCTACAGTTGATCTCTTGGCACGAAAGCCACAGCGCGACTCTGGGTACACGCGTTCTGCCAGCTTCTGCAGGCAGATCAAAATGACCCGAGCAAAGACTTTTCCCGATGATGCTGAGTAGAGAGATGCATCTGTAGTTGTTGCAGTCACTTCTTTTGCCCTTGTTCTTATAGCGGGTGATGAACTTGGCGTCCCTCATGTCCTGTGGCACAGCCCCTTCTTGCCAGCACTGACGGAGGACTTCAAGCAGTGGGAGCAGGAGGGTAGTCTTGCAGTGTTTGATCAGATCTGGGGGAATCCCATCGCTGCCTGGGGCTTTGCCTAAGGCCAAGCTGTCAATGGCCTTCCTGAGTTCCTCTATGGTTGGTTCTCTGATTGGTATACACTCGATGGCGTCAAGAGCTGTGGGGGACACTGTGTTCTGTCTGGAGAAGAGGTCAAAGTAGTGTTCCGCCCATCTCTCCATCTGTTGGCCCTTGTCTGTAATTACTACCCCAGTGGAAGATCTGAGGGGAGTGGTGGACTGGTCCGAGTGCCCTCTTGATGCCATTGTACATCCCTCTAATGTTGCCTGTAGCAACAGCTGTCCGGATGTCTTCACTGAGCTCTGTCCAGTATTCGTTGGTGCAACGCCTGGCAGTCTGCTGAGCCTTGCTCCTGGCAGCCCTGTGAATCTGCAGGCTCTTCTCACTGGGTGACCGCTTATACTTGGTGAGGGTGGCGCACTTGGCTTCGATGACAGGAATCATCTCTGTGGACTTGGCCTCAAGCCAGTCATGAGACTTGGAGGACTTCTTCCCAAAGGCAGCCAAGGCAGTGCGGTGCATGGTGTCTCGCAGTACTTCCCACTTCTCTGTGGCAGAGCCTCTGGGCTGTGAGGTTTGCACTTCCTTCTCAAAGGTCTCTGCAAACTTTTCCACGAGGTCTGGTTGAGACATCTTGCTGACATCAATGTGGGGGTTCCCTTGTTTCTTTGAGCGGTGGATCCTCTTTGGCTATAGCCTGATCTTGCAGCAGACCAGGGAGTGATCTGTGTCGCATAAGAATTTAGTCGACTAAGTTGTAACTGACTAATTAGTTGTCAATTAATTGACAATTCAGCAGTCCTTTTCAATGGGAGTTTATTCTATGAAATGTAGTGGCGTCGCCGTCCAGGCAGGGTTGCACGCGGTCACCCACTGCGGCCTTTCAACTGAAACTTAAGAAAAAGCAGAAGAATATGCTAAGCCCCCAGAGAGCATGCGCTGGGTAGAGTGAAAAAAAAAAAAAACACAACTCACCCTTCTGGGTTATGTTGTAGAGCTGCATGCTTCAAATCAGCAGGAAGGAGAAACAGACCAAGTCAAGGAAAAAAATACATAAGCGCAAAAATCCCTCCCCCGCTGCCTTCACCCCCCGCTAGATGAGAAAGCAGACCATACCAAAGTTACTGAGGAAACATTTCAACACAGAGCAGCAGAGGAATCGGGTTTGTACTAACAGGACAGGCTGGCGTTGGCTTCACAGCAGCCAATCAAACACAGTCAGACAATCAGACAATACACAGTCAGACAATCAAACAGCAGCTCACTTTCACTCTGAGAGTGAGCTGAGTGATGAGACACCAGACCCAACGATGCAGATGAGCTGAAGGCCACTATCAAAGCAACCTGGCCTTCTGTAACACCTCAGCAGTGTCAGAGGCTGATCACATCCATTTCCCACCCCCGCTTTGACGCAGCAATTCATGCCAAAGGAGCTCCGATCAAGTATTGCGTGTACATGGACATACTTTTCAGCCGGCCAATATTTCAATAAAAAACGAAAAATACATATTTCAAAATATATCTTATTTAATATTCTAATTTCTGAGAAACTGAATTTTGGGTTTTCATTAGCTGCAAGCCATAATCATCAAAATTAAAAGAAATAAGTGCTTGAAATACAGTGGGGCAAAAAAGTATTTAGTCCCCCACCAATTGTGCAAGTTCTCCCACTTAAAAGATGAGAGAGGTCTCCAATTTTCATCATAGGTATACCTCATCTATGAGAGACAAGATGAGAAAAAAAAAAATCCAGAAAATCACATTGTCTGATTTTTGAAGAATTTATTTGCAAAATATGGTGGAAAATAAGTAGTTGGTCAATAACAAAAGTTCATCTCAATACTTTGTTATATACCCTTTGTTGGCAATGACAGAGGTCAAATGTTTTCTGTAAGTCTTCACAAGGTTTTCAAACACTGTTGCTGGTATTTTGGCCCATTCCTCCATGCAGATCTCCTCTAGAGCAGTGATGTTTTGGGGCTGTCGCTGGGCAACAAGGACTTTCAACTCCCTCCAAAGATTTTCTATGGGGTTGAGATCTGGAGACTGGCTAGGCCACTCCAGGACCTTGAAATGCTTCTTACGAAGCCACTCCTTTGTTGCCCGGGCGGTGTGTTTGGGATCATTGTCATGCTGAAAGACACAGCCACATTTCATCTTCAATGCCCTTGCTGATGGAAGGAGGTTTTCACTCAAAATCTCACGATATATGGCCCCATTCATTCTTTCCTTTACACGGATCAGTCGTCCTGGTCCCTTTGCAGAAAAACCACCCCAAAGCATGATGTTTCCACCCCCATGCTTCACAGTAGGTATGGTGTTCTTTGGATGCAACTCAGCATTCTTTCTCCTCCAAACACGACAAGTTGAGTTTTTACCAAAAAGTTCTATTTTGGTTTCATCTGACCATATGACATTCTCCCAATCCTCTTCTGGATCATCCAAATGCTCTCTAGCAAACTTCAGACGGGCCTGGACATGTACTGGCTTAAGCAGGGGGACACGTCTGGCACTGAAGGATTTGAGTCCCTGGCGGCGTAGTGTGTTACTGATGGTAGCCTTTGTTACTTTGGTCCCAGCTCTCTGCAGGTCATTCACTAGGTCCCCCCGTGTGGTTCTGGGATTTTTGCTCACCGTTCTCATGATCATTTTGACCCCACGGGGTGAGATCTTGCGTGGAGCCCCAGATCGAGGGAGATTATCAGTGGTCTTGTATGTCTTCCATTTTCTAATAATTGCTCCCACAGTTGATTTCTTCACACCAAGCTGCTTACCTATTGCAGATTCAGTCTTCCCAGCCTGGTGCAGGTCTACAATTTTGTTTCTGGTGTCCTTTGACAGCTCTTTGGTCTTGGCCATTGTGGAGTTTGGAGTCTGACTGTTTGAGGTTGTGGACAGGTGTCTTTTATACTGATAACGAGTTCAAACAGGTGCCATTAATACAGGAAACGAGTGGAGGACAGAGGAGCCTCTTAAAGAAGAAGTTACAGGTCTGTGAGAGCCAGAAATCTTGCTTGTTTGTAGGTAACCAAATACTTATTTTCCACCATAATTTGCAAATAAATTCTTTAAAAATCCTTCAATGTGATTTTCTGGATTTTTTTTTTTCTCATTTTGTCTCTCATAGTTGAGGTATACCTATGATGAAAATTGGAGACCTCTCATCTTTTAAGTGGGAGAACTTGCACAATTGGTGGGGGACTAAATACCTTTTTGCCCCACTGTACATCACTTTGTAACTAATCTATATATTAGTTTAACTTTTTGAATTGAATTACTTAAGTAATTTAACTTTCGATGATATTATAATTTATTGAGATGCACCTGTAAATCACCCAAAGCTTTTTTTTCTTGCATTATGTTTCCATTTACAAAAAAATAATAGGTAATTTAAAAAATAACATTTTGGGGGGCTTACATGAGAACATAAAAATCAAAATTTATATTACGAGTGAATGCCCATAGAATTTCACAGGATCTAGGATTGCATTTTAGGCACGTGTTTGTGTTACTGTATTACAAAGAAAGTTCGACATGTAAAACATCTAAAACAAGTGCTCCTCAGGCTGAAGTTACTCCCCAGATCTTCTTACAGCACTCAAAGTGGGTACAGAATAGTTCAGCCTTGGTGGCGCTCTCTGTCTTTAAAGCCAATGCATGTGCATAGAAAAACATTTTTTACAATTTCTAATTACTTCTTTACAAATAATACTTTTAGCAGTTGCTTATGGGATTCCACAGAATCTAGGGTGGCATTTTATGTGTGTTCATGTTTTTATATTTCAGAGAAAGAGTCATATAAAACATTCCAAAACAGAAAATATTTGCTATGTCAGCAATGTTAAAGAGCATTTCTCCATGATTATCCATCAACCTGACAGATGGTACATATACAGATGGATATTAACCTACAGACTCTAAATGCAGAGGTGACATCTCTCAAAACGTAAGGCCCACACATCATATGGCCCTTTTCCACTAGCCCCACTCAGCCCCGATTTGAAAACCCGGCTCTACTCACTTCAGTTCGGTTCAGCCTCAGTTGCTTTTCAACTACTGCTGGCGCACCTGCTGGCACACCTGCTGTGGGTGGGATTTGTTCAACAGCAGGCGGCACCACACCCTCGTGACGTGAAACACACGCGACTGAATCCTCCACAACAAACATGGCTGATGACGAGGAGAGAAGGAAGGAGGAATGACTGTGACATGAAACTGGTTAAATCTATGATGCTGACTTGTTGTGCTCTGCACAATCTGTGTGAGAGTCACGGAGAGACGTTTGACACTACATTGGATGATGCAGTAGATGAACCAGTGGTGGCAGCGGCACAGAGAGCAGAGGAGCAGGGTGGTGATATTGTAGCGGACTCAATATAAGCACCCTACTTGGCTTGCCAAGTGGGTTGACCCTATTGGCGACACAGGTAGAGTGCGGGACTCCAGAGTGGAAGGCGTGAGTTCAAACCTCCCGGTGGGACGTCGCCATGTCAAGCTGCACGTTACCATATAATATGAGATGCTGTGATGCAATACTTGTCTATTTCATCCACATTTATGTGCATACATATTTCAAAAATGTTTTTTGTAAATAAAATGTTGTGCATGGTCCATCTACCTGTCCTCTTGTTCATAACGCTTATCTGTTAAGGTGCGAAGCCATCAGCCTAATGATGAGTCCACACTTCTGTTGTGATAATTGCTCACGCTGAGCGCTCCGACAGCCCCGTACGCTGTGGGGGTCACACACGTGTTCCTCCCCACACTCTCTAATTTTTTTCCCGTATATTTTTCTCTTTGGCATACAGAAATGGCAATACGCCCGTATTTGCTAAAATTGCATTTTCCCCGTATTAAAATACGGCGAAACCGTATCACTTGACAGGTATGTAATTACATGCAGAAACACCGCACAGGCCATCTTCACAAAAATCCAGCTCGACAAGCCACTTTTGCTTAGGTGGAAATGCAAATTGAACTATAAATCATGTGCTGATACATGTCATATTTTCCCATGTAAAGGTCTCCCACTTTTACTTACAAATTGATTTTTAATTTTTGGGAAAAGGGAATATAAATTTTGCACTTGTTGGTAACAACAGTTGTGTGCAACAAAAACACAGTTGTGTATCCTTGTCCGATTTGTCTACTGTTATTAGTGCCAAATTTTTGCTAGATTCCTTCTTAATTTATTAAATTTTGACTGGTGATGTAACATTCAACTTACACGTACTTACCTTTAGCAGTGTCTACAAGTTCAAGCACACCTGTACAACTGCTTATAACCTAAAAAATGTACCCGTTCAAGAGAAATGGATTCCGCATTGCAAATTTGTTTAAAATAAAAAAAAACCTACCAAGACATTACGTTTCGTTGTGTTGTTAAAAATTAAATTACCATTAGAAGGCTATACACCTGACCTGATGAACAGCAGCATGTGGAGTGAACAGAGAATGGAATGTGTATGTAATTATTGGCTTTTCTCATACGGTGTCATAACAGATAAACCAGACTTTTGATGCAAACAATACAATTTTATTCCCGAAGCAAAATTTACAAACAAAAAAACAGACTGGGCGATGACATCTCTGCGAGCTCTTCCCTTCGTAACGCAGCGTCCTGCTCCAGGGCTTCACGCGCATCTGCCCGCACATCTGCGGCCACCTGTCGCAAATGCTGCATGTACTCCTGATTCTTGCCACTGGTCATGTTGCCGTTCCAAGAGCCGCATCTCTTCGTCATACATGTTGACCATCGCTAATGTAAGGTCAGCGATGGGAGTTGTCTGTTTTCGTCTTGCCTAGATGGAAAGACAGAAAGGCATGGTCGTTAAAGCTGGATCACTACATATATTATGGAATTACACAGGTGAAAGTCTGTGGTGGAATGTCACTATTATATTATGCTTCATTGCTGTATATAAGCTGAACTGTCATATTGCTGCCCCTCAGTAGAGCAGATTTTGCAACACGCAGGGTGCTGTCTTCGGCTGCAGCCCCCCTGCAAAACTAAAAAGGATTAAGATTAAGAATATGGGTGGATGGATGGGTAATGTTTAAACTAGTTGCTTGTAGTGTGGCCGCAGAAATCTGAATGGGTTAATACAGTCAGCTGACGCAAAGCATTTCAATGAAGCATGTTGATTTCAACTGCAGTTCATGCACTTTGTTTGTCTAAAACAGGAGTTACAACAACACTTCAATCACCACACCTAAAAATGGTTGTGGAACACCGATAAGTGAAGACCAAAGAATAACCTTTTTGTACATTTAAAAAGACATTTTCAATTAATTAATATGCAGCTACAGGAAATTGCATTAATCAATTTGGTACATAACTTGTTAGGCTCCAGCCCCCCCGTGACCTGTAAAGGATTAAGCGGTAGAAGATGGATGGATGGATGGATGGATTTTCGACCCTGGTTTCCGCTGCTGGACCTGTTTCAACCAAAAAAAAAAATTGTGGTTATTGTGCCTTACCGGCACTTGAACGTGATCCAGATGGAGCTGGTGATGTGGAGCTGATCCAGCTGGCGCTCAGCCAGACGCACACGCAGACGCAGCGCCAGGAGAGTCCGCTGTGTCAGTCATCTCCACTGAGGTGGACCCCTGTGATATGAAATGCGATTCTAGAAAGAAAATGCACGCAATTTAAAACTTAACACCAAAGTGCAACATGTACACAACACTCTCAAGTTTTTAACCGGAATGCAATAAGCGTAATTCAGCTTTTTGTTCGCGCTAATACTTAACACAAAGCAAGCGTGAATCTGCAGTTGGCTGCAAAACAATACGCGAGCCTCAGTAACAACCGTTACCCACAATCTAACAACCTTCCTATTTCTTAAAAACAGTGAGCTTGGCACAGAAAGGATAAAGTGGCGAACAGATGCGCAATATCAAATAAACACTCACCATCCACGGTTTCCAAGGGCCGTGACCGTGACAGTGACCGTGTGGAGCCCAATGTCTCTCAGCGAACTACTTCCACTCCTTCCATCCACTGAACTTCGAGCAATGTGGTCCTTCACTGCTCGGTAATCGCTTTTCAGCTTTTTCAGCTTCTCCCGACACTGTTTGGCAGTACGGATGTGCCCTTGGGAAGCCATCTGCTCGGACACCTGCATTTCGAGTAGATCCGTCCAACTCGCGCTGGATGCGATCGTCGCCTAATATAGAAAGAAAATTGCGCACCTCCTAATATATAATATTAGGAGTATATTATTATATAAGTATATTATACAGTATATTAATATAATATACCGTATTAAAGGGGCGCACTGTGTTCACTGCTGAACAATTACAAATGGCGGTCTTGGAGTAAATTCAGCAGAAAAAGTCGCTTTCATGACGTTACAACCTGACCAATCAGCGGCGACCAGTCTCTTAAAGTCATATCACAGCCCTACTCAGCCCGGTTAGACCCTGCCCTGGATCAGGTACGAAAAAAGTACCTGCTAACCGGTGCTGGGGCTAATGGAAAAGCGCCTAAAGCGGGCTGAGTGGTGCGGTGTAGGGCCAAGTGAGGCTAGTGGAAAAGGGCCTTTAATCACCCTCTCGTGGCAGGATGTAGTAAGATGTTAAGTCCCTCCTCTCCATTATTGTGTGCAGCATTCTGCCAACCTGAAAACTAAAAATACTCCTCATACATTTTTCCAAAACACTGTTTCTGTCTTCATAGGCAGTTCCTATCATGCTGATGCATGTTCAAGTATTTGACAGATCAGTTCAGTCATAATTAGCTGTTTGATGCTATGAAAACAGAATAGAATAGAATAGGCTTTATTGTCATTGTACAGTTGTACAGCACAACAAAATTTGTGGGTGTTCCACCAGGCTACTGCGTAAGAATTTGAAATAAAACAGTTACAGAACACGTGGCTAATCATATGACTGAAGTAGAAATAAAAAGTAAAAATAATAAATAGCCCATTGGTATATACACAGGTATGGTAGTGGCTTTGCGGGTGGAACTATGTACATAAGAGTGGGAGTACAGAACACATAATTGAGTAAAATGGCCCAAGGATTATGGAAAATATGTACAGTAGTGATTTCACGGATGGGTCAATATACATGAAAGTGAGGTGTGCAAAGACAGGTGAGTTATAGTGATAATTAAAAGGTCCTCAGTTCTGTGCAGGAGAGCATTGAGAGGGAGGGGGGTGAGGCCTCTGACTGTTTGCAGTTTGGATGGCCCAGGGGAAGAAACTGTTTGTCAGTCTGGATGTGTGGGACCTGATCGATCTGAACCGTTGTCCAGAGGGAAGCAGGTCAAACAGGTGGTGGGCAGGATGTGAGAGATCTCCTGTGATGGCCTTGAGCCTTCTGAGACAGGAGGCTCTGGAGATGTCTTCCAGGGAGGGCAGAGGGCTGCCGATAATTTTTTGGATGGTGTTGATGACCCTCTGCACAGCCTTCCTGCTCTCAGTCATGGAGCTGATGTACCACACACCCAGACAGTAGGTGAGCATGCTCTCCACTGAGCAGTGATAAAAGGCCAGCAGCAGCTTCTGGTCCAGGTTGTGCTTCCTCAGGATATGGAGGAAGTGCAGCCGCTGCTGGGCTTTCTTCACCAGGGCCTTAGTGTTGACAGTCCAGGAGAGGTCAGAGGTTCTGGAGGAGGTGCAGTTTGTTAATCAGGATGTCCGGGATGATAGTGTTAAAAGCTGAGCTGCAGTCTACAAAGTGCATCCTCATGTAGCTCCTTGGGTTCTCCAGGTGGCTCAGCGCTCTGTGGAGAGTGGTGGCAATGGCGTCTTCCATAGACAGGTTCTCCCTGTAGGCGAACTGATGGGGGTCGAAGGAGGGGGGAAGACAGTCCCTGATGTGTTGGGACACCAGTCGCTCAAAACATTTCATGACTACAGACATGAGTGCTATGGGTCTGTAGTCATTCAGGCCGTCAACTGCGGCCTTTTTAGGGATGGGGATGATGGCAGAGGCCTTGAGGCAGGAGAGGACAGTGGCATGCGTCAGGGAGAGGTTGAATAACTTGGTGAGGATCCCTGCCAGCTGGTCTGCACAAGCTTTGACCACCGCTCCTGGGATGCCATCTGGGCCAGCAGCTCTGCAGGGGTTCACCGTCTTCAGTTGCCTCCTCACCCTGTGCACCTGTAAGGGGGGGGGGGGGTGCTCAAACCGGGCAAAGAAGCTGTTAAGCACCTCTGCTAGAGTGAGGCTGATGTCTGATGTTGGGGGGCCCCTGGCCCCTGTAGTTGGTGAGGGCCTGGATGTCTCTGTTGGGGGTTATTGTCTGAGAAGAAATGGGGAAACGGGGGTGTGGCCATGACTGAGTGTTAAATGGTAAATGGCGTTCACTTACATAGTGCTTTTTCTCATCTCTAGATGACCAAAGCACTTTACAGATCCTGCTATCTACCCATTCACACACACATTCACACACTGATGGCGGCAGAGCTACCATACACAGGCCAGCCTGTGCATGGCGGTATGTCTTTAAAAGATAATTTTCCACGTAAATAACAACTCTGCATCCCAGAGCACCCTCGTGCGCTCTGGGATGCAGAGACTTGCCCGTCCGCGGTACAACGGAGTGCAAGAGGTTAAGCTATCATTAAGCTATTTCACATCCATTTAAAAAAATAGGCAGTGCTAGAGTTTGATTTATTGTCTCCATTAACAAACTACAATACCTTTGTGGTGATGGACTCTTTGTTTCATCTGAAAATGTGAAGAAAAGTGAGTAAAGTATGCTAAATGGTGGCTGCACGGTGGCGCAGTGGTTTAGCACTGCGGCAGCACAGTTTTACCCTCGGCCGGGGGACCGCGGGGATCATGAGATCGTGGGTTCGATCCCAGCCCCCGACCAACAGTGAGCTGTGTGGAGTTTGCATGTTCTCCCCGTGTTGCGCGGGTTTACTCCGGGATTTCTCCGGTTTCCTCCCGCACACCAAAAACATGTAGGTTTAGGGCGCTCGCGCACGCAGCGACCAGCAGCCGGTGGCTTGTCACCAGCCTGCAAACCAAGTCTACCTACGGGTACAAATAAGTAACAAAAAAAAATAAATAAATTAAAAAAAAAATAAATAAATCGCTAGCATGCTAACTACTAGCTATCAGCTGGTACCGGTGGTTCTGACGGCCTGCACTGGATATGTTTTGATCTAGGGTCTTCTGCAGTACTGACTCAACAGGCATACAGTCATGTGAAAAAATTAGGACACCCCATTAAATACTCAGTTCTTTATTAACAAATGTTCACATATCTATGGCTAACCTTGTTTTTGTTTTTATTTGCATTTTTTAAACATTTATTTTAGCCATTTTAAGTGGGAATGAATGTGGGAGTGTCCTGAAAAAGATGGAAGGTGTCCTAATTTATTCCTCACTATTTGTTTAGAATTACATTTTACAGAAAATTTGAAAAGTCTTTAATTCATTTTTAATTGTTTAGTTGTAGTATATGAATCTCCCTGTATTTTTAACATTGATATTAAATAGTCATATGTCCAAATATGTTTAAAAAAAAGCACACAGGCTTATACAGGGTGTCCTAATTTTTTCACGACTATATGTTTTATAAACACATTACTTTTGCACTTGACAATATTTAATTTGTTTACATGTGTATGAAGTATACAAAATCAAATCAAATCAAATGACAATAGACGTCTTCATGCTGATTGAGATGTTTAGCAGCAGTTACTGGCTACATTTAGAAGGAACTATTTTTTTCTCAGCTGCACCAAATAACTGGTTAATCAAACAAATCATAATATTTTGTCCAGTATTGCTGTCATTTAATAAATTGTTCCTTGCCGGAACTGTTGTGTAAAAGCAATATTACACTCAACATCATTACAGTATCATGAATGGCATCAGCCATACCACACCCGGAGTTACTATATTCATGAAACCGTACTTCGTCTTGTGTAATATTGCTTAATTCACTAAAGCTAAGATAAGATAAGATAAGCCTTTATTAGTCCCACAACGGGGAAATTCCAGGATTGCAACAGCACAGGGATAGCAACACTCAGAGCAACAATCAGAAGGCAAGAAAAAAAACAAGCAAGCAAGAGCAGCTAATAAACATATGTACGTATTACTATAAAATATATATATATACACACACACACAGACACACAGTGCAGAGCATTGTAGCTGGATGGAATAAATATATGAATATATGAACACACAGTGCAGAGCATTGTAGCTAGATGGAATAAATATGTAAATATATAAACACCCACAGTACGGAGCATTGCAGCTAGGTGGAATAAATATGCAAGTATATAAACACACACAGTGCGGAGCAATGTAGCTAGATGGAATAATATGTAGATATATAAATATATAAACACACCCAGTGCTGAGCATTGTAGCTAGATGGAATAAATATGCAAATATATAAACACACACAGTGCAGAGCATTGTTGCTAGATGGAATGAAACAGCATAACCGTCTACTTAGTTATCCTACATGGTATGATTATGTGCCCATACATATTCTCACCCTCCATAGCGACCGGTATGTTCCTAGTTGTATGCCGGAGGGGACCATTGTGTAAGTCTATTGCATCTTTTGCATTCAAAAAACTATTAGTTTGTTACGTCTTTTTGCTATCTCTGCGAGCAGCCCTGCTTAGGTTGTACAGTCTGACAGCCGTTGGTAGGAAGGACCTACGAAACCTCTCGGTTGTGCACCTGGGATGATGTAGTCTGCTGCTAAATGAGCTCCTCAGTGCATTCAGTATGTCCTGCATAGGGTGGAACTCGGACTCCAGCAGAGATGACAGTTTAGCCGCCGTCCTTCTCTCTCCTATCTCCTCCATCGGATCAAGGCGCTGCCCCAGGACAGAGCTAGCTTTCTTAATCAGTTTGTTCAGTCTCTTCCTATCGGCTGCAGTAATGCCACTGCCCCAGCAGACCACTCCAAAAGTGATGGCTGATGCCACCACCGTGTCATAGAATGACTTCAGCAGCGCCCCTTGTACACCAAAAGACCTGAGTCTCCTCAGCAGGAACAGCCTGCGCTGTCCCTTCTTGTAGAGTGCATCAGTATTGTGTGACCAGTCTAGTTTATTGTTCAGATGAATACCCAGGTACTTATAGGATGTCACCATCTCGATGTCTGTTCCCTGTATATTTACTGGTACTGTGAGGGGCTGCCCATGCCTGCGGCAGTCCACCACCAGCTCCTTAGTTTTCCTCGCGTTGATCTGGAGGCAGTTCCGATGGCACCAGTCCACGAAGTCCTGGATAAGCCCTCTGTACTCAGCTTCATCTCCATTGGAGATGAGGCCAACGATCGCAGAGTCATCAGAGAACTTCTGTAGATGGCAGTGTGTTGTGTTGTGTGAGAAGTCCGCAGTATAAAGAGTGAACAGGAAGGGAGCCAGCACCGTTCCCTGGGGGGCCCCCGTGCTACTGATGATCGTGTCGGACACACAGTCCCGGGTTCTCACAAACTGAGGCCGGTTCGTGAGGTAGTCCAGGATCCATGATGACAGGTGCTGGTCCACCCCTGCGCGCAGCAGCTTGTCCTTCAGGATCATCGGTTGGATGGTGTTGAAAGCACTGGAGAAGTCAAAGAACATGATCCTCACCATATTCCCGGGCTTCTCCAGGTGGGACAGAGAACGGTGAAGGAGGAAGATCACCGCATCCTCCACCCCAATGCCATGCTGGTAGGCGAACTGGAGTGGATCCATCGCTGGTTCCACCAGGGGGCGGAGGTGAGCAAGGAGCAGTCTCTCCAGGGTCTTCATCAAGTGGGACGTCAAGGCCACCGGTCTGTAGCTGTTCAGGTCTTTGGGGTGGGAAGTTTTTGGTACAGGTACCACACAAGATGTTTTCCACAGCTGTGGTACCCTCCCCAGTTTCAGGCTCATGTTGAAGATATACGTCACAATCCCACACAGCTGGTCTGCACAGGACTTGAGGAGCTTTGCGCTGATGCCGTCCGGTCCCGGCGCCTTCCTCGCCTTGATCTTCCTCAGCTCCGTCCTCACCTGGGTCCTGGTCAGGGTCAGGATGGGGGGCTGTGTGTTGGGAGTGGGGGGGTGTTGGTGGAGTGGGGAGTGGGCAGCAGGACTTGATTTCTTTAGAGGCAGCAGTGGTTGTTGTGCAGTCAGGGGGGAGGGCGGTTGGTCAAATCTATTGAAAAACAGATTCAGGTTGTTCGCCCACTCCCTGCCCCCTGTGGCCTGGGGGGAGGTATTCTGGAGCCCCGAGATGGTTTTGAGGTTTCTCCAGACCCCGCTGATGTCGCTCTGTTGCAGCTTGTCCTCCATCTTCTTCCTGAAGCTGTCCTTGCCTTCTCTGATCTTTCTCCTCAGCTCCCTCTGTACGGACTTCAGCATCTCCCTGTTCCCTGACCTGAAGATCCTCTTCTTCTCTCTCAGAAGTGTTTTTATCTCAGGGTTGATCCAGGGTTTGTTGTTTGAGTGACGCCGTATGGTCTTGGTGGGAACGGATTTGTCCACACAGAAGCTGAGGTAGCCCGTGAAGGTGTGAATGAGGCCATCGATGTCCTCACCATGTGGATCGCAGAGCTGCTTCCAGGCGGTGGCTTCAAAACAGCCCTTTAGGGTGTCCATTGTCTCCTCAGACCATAACTCCACAGTGTGCATGGCCGGAGGTTGTCTGTGCACTAGGGGTTTGTACACCGGCCGGAGATGAACCAAGTTGTGATCCGATCTCCCGAGTGGGGGGAGTTGTGATGAGGTGTACGCCTCCTTAGTGTTTGCGTAGAATAAATCCAGTGTTTTATTGTCTCTAGTGTGGCATGTGACATACTGGGTGAACGTGGGTAGAATGGGAGACAGTGAAACATGGTTGAAATCGCCTGAGATGAGGAGAAGAGCATCTGGGTGTTCTGTCTGCAGCCTGCTGGTTACTGAATGGATGACGTCACGTGCTGTCCCAGCGTTCGCCGTCGGATTTGCATAAACAACAATGCAGATCACGTGTGAGTGTTCTCTCGGGAGATATGTAGGCCTCATGCTAACAGCTAGCAACTCAATGTCTTTGCTGCAGTGTCGTTGTTTAACAGTGATATGTCCCGGTCTGCACCAGTTGTTGTTAACATACATTATCACTCCACCACCCCTAGCCTTGCCACTGTCTGGTGTTCGGTCAGCTCGTATCATGTGAAAACCCTCCAGCTCAATGTTAGCATCTGCTGCTAGTTCAGTTAGCCACGTCTCAGTAAACAAAAGGAGAGAGCACTCCCGGTATGTGCTATCATAACGGGAGATAGCCGCTAGCTCATCTAACTTTCCCAGTATCGACCGTACATTTCCCATGACAACAGATGGAAGGGAGGGTCTGTACCTTATATTTTTTGTCCTCCGCCTTACTCCAGCCCGGCAGCCGCGGCGTTTTCGCCTCAGTTCTCTCGGTATGTCGAGTTTTTCCAATGGGACCGGGTGGCGGTTGAATGCTAGCAGCTGTTCTCTGCTGTATCGTATCCTGCTATAGACAGTGGCTCCGTCCACCGGCTCAGGAGACATTTAGGACGATCTGTGTGTCCGTGATATAAGTGGGGTGAAAAAAAAAGACGGATCAAAAGAGAGAGGAAGGGAAAAAGACTCGGAATCGAGCCGCTGTTGCAAAAGGCAGCCGACTCGTGTGGCGCCGAGAAAAAAAAAAAAAAAAAAAAAAAAAAAAAGCTGCACCTTAGTTAGTGGTTTATGGGACTAATAAAGGCTTACCTTATCTTAAAATAACCTGGATCTCTTTTGAAAGAAATTTCACTGTGAGTGACAATTGCTTCAATAAACAGATAAGATTACTAAATCAAAGATAAACAAAATCACATCAGTTAACAAACTTACAAAAAAACTTTAAAATATCAAATCTGGTATTAATTTTGCTTGGTAATGAGGAATGAAATCTATGACATATCATTCATGTTTGAATTTTTGTTTTTAAAAATATGTTTCATTTCAGCATGTTAGCAAGGATTACAGTGACCTCACTGTAAACTGGGGATTATCTTGTGTGCTGTGGACACTCATATTTGTGTAAACTGCTGCTGCATACACTTTATTAGCAGACAGCATCTATGTGTTTGCACTTTGATCTAAGGATTGATTACTCTAGAAACCAACTTACCGTGGCTTCATTGCAAACTCCACACTTTACAACATGCTGGTGGATCTTGCCCTCCACAGAGATCAGGCTCTGACACACCCTGCAGCTGATTACAGGGGCACTGCCACTCTCAGGAGATGTGAGAGGAGAGTAGGGCGGTGGGTCCTCCCCTAGGAGCACTGAAGGTTGAGTAGGGCTGGGGAATGATGGGAAGCCTGAACAGGGAAAGAGAGAAGAATGATAAATAATACTGTAAGTATGGTGATAAAGGATTGTCGAAGGGACAGTAACAACTGCTGTGCAGTGAACTGAGGGAAAAAAGCTAAATTCCCATGACAAGTAACCCCTTAAGATAAACAAGATAAGATTTGGTCTTGAGTTCAACAGAAAGGAGCTTTCATCATCATCATCATAGCAGTCTGTCGGGGGCGACAATGACTGTTTCATTTAGGTCTGATCAGATTCCTCCATGCAGCTCTGCCCTTCGCCTTCCACTGCCAGGAACTCCTGACCTTGTTAACCTGGGCGATGACCGAGCCGGTAGGCTTTAGATGGGGGAAAAACCCTCCAAGAATGCTGAGAACAGTTAGTTTGGGTAATTGTGACAGTAAAATGCCAATATAAAAGAAAAATCAATGAAACCTTGGAATTAGTAATGTTAATCAACTATAAAATAAAAATTTAGCCGACCAAATAAATTAGTTGCCGGTTAACTGAATATTTCGCTGGAGCCTATCCCAGCTTCTTTGGGCAATGGGTGGAGTACATCTTGGTTAGATCGCCAGTCCATTGCAGTGAAAACACAGGGACAGAGACAACCATTCACTCTCACATTCATACCCAAGGACAATTTATAATCCCCAGTTAATCCCAATTAACCAGAAACATACATGTCTTTGGACTGTCGGAGGAAACCAGAGTACCAAGTGAAAACCCACGGAGACATGCCAGGGAGAGCATGTTAACTCCACAGATGGATCCCAGCTGGCCAGTTCTTGGGTTTGAACCCAGGACCTTCTTGCTGCGAGGCAATAGTGCTAAAAACAGCAAAAGGGGTGGGACTTACTAGAGGGCACATAATATGGTATGTAGGGCTGCAACAATTAGTCGACAACATTGTTGACAACGCCGATTATAAAAATTTGTCGATTTTTATTGTCGACACATTGTTTAATTTTAAAGTTTATATGCATGCTGCAGAAATGTTCAGTTTAACTGTTCCAGTGGAGAGGAAGAGAGCGCATCATGGCAGCACAAAGAGAAAATCACGAAGAAGGATCAAACTTTCCAAAGTATGGAAGGATTTTACCAAAAATAAATAACTGAAACAAGTTAAATGTAGTTTCTGTAGAGCAGAGTTGTCATATTACAGCTGTACTACAGCGACACATCCATCACCCACCCCCCCAGTTTCCCTGTTGCTGGCCCTGGTGATGAATGACTGAAGTCAGCCCACTTCTAAACACTACGCCAGTAAGGTTAGAGTTTTAGCGAGTAAAGTTAGTGCTTCTTATTTTCAATGAGCTGTACTCTCTCAGCTTTCGAAAACTGACTACACTGACCCCCTCTTGGACATCTACCTCACTCGCCTCACCCGCAGAGCCATCAACATTGCAGGTGACACCTCCCATCCCTCACATTCCCTCTTCAGCCCCCTGCCCTGGAGGAAAAAGTGCCGAAGCCTCCAAACCCACTCCACAAGACTGCTAAACAGCTTTGTTGTCAGGCCATCAGGACCCTGAACTCTGTAAACTCCCCCCTCCCCCCCGGACCATAATGCACCCACCCGCATAATAACTACCTCAGTTGTTGGCACAGAAAGACTGGCACACCAACAGCAATACATCTGCTGCTGTATGTCTCTGCACTTTAATTGCAACCATTTACACAAATGCCATATCTGCTGATGTCTGTCATTGCAATATTGATCACGTGCAGTCTAATCTGCCACTGTCTGCACCCCTGTTACCACATTGAACTTGCAACTACGAGTATTACTGCTCTACTTTTCTGTATACAGGATTACTGAGTTTCATCTTTTATCTTTATTTGCACTATGGGAGGTCTGGATCTATCTTTTGTCACCATTTGCACTACGGGTAGCATGACTGTACATAGACTGCTGCTGTTGTTTTTCCAGCCTCATTCCTTTTTCTTTTATATTGTGCACACCACTGAAGAGAGAGAAACGCCATTTCAATTCTCCTGTACGTCCTATACGTATAGTAGTATTGACAAAATCTTTGAATCTTAAATTTTGAATCTATTTGTGTGTGCTGTTTAAATTGTTTACCTGCTGTCGGACAATCATCTCTCTTGGACGATGGTTGCTGACAGCTGAGCTGCTTCAGCGCGCTGCTGCGTGACCGTCAATCGCCAGGCAGAGTGTCTTCTAGTGCCGCTGTCCGAGAGAAGCATTGAGCTTATTAAACGACTTTAAACGCAGAAAAAAGAAGATGAATGTAAGCAGTGGAGGTATTTATCGTGGTTTTAACCTTCTGGTTACGGGAACAATAATGAAGAATTGCTTAGCAAACAGGTGTGGTTAGACTTCATATGCAGGCTTCATATGCAGGGAAAGGCAAGAGTGACTGATGAATTACTGAGGATTTCCTTCACCAGCCACTACAATATTAACTAATTTATATTCATTATTATGTACCTGGCAAGTTAAGATGACCGAAATTCACAAAGTCAATGACTTTAATCCGTCAACAGCCTTCAGACAAACTAAACATGCCAGCATTTGGATTTCAAAATAAGGGAGGTTTTCCTGCTGTCTAGTTGGTGAGGAGAGTTTGAAAAAAACTATAACTATATAGAAATATTATAACAGAAATAACTGCATCATAAATATAATTTTATTAATATTTTTTCTTTGAAATTGTTTTTTTCTGGCTCTGCAAAATTATGGTCAAAAGTGTAAATTGTATAAGGAAAAAAAAGTCAAAATTTTGCCACAATTGGTTTCAAATTTATTTAAAAAAAAAAAGGTAACTTTATAAAAAAAATAGACAAAAATTAGCTATAAAATAATCCACAAGTTTATAATAAAGTCTCAAATATACAAGAAAAGTCAACATTTTACAAGGGGAAATTACAAATGAGGAAAATGGTTGCGAATTTAGATATAGTTTTCTACTTTTCTCTGTAAATCTAAGAAAACTGTTATAAATTTTGGAGAAAAACCTCAAACCTTCAAGACTGAAGTCATTACTCAAGTTTTTAAGTGGGTGCTCTTTGTACCCTTAACTCAACTAGAAATTTTTGGTGGTTTATTTTTAATGTCTGTTGGTTGAAGGACATGCCCAGCTGTATGCACGGTGGCCCAGGATAATGACTGAAACTGCATCAGTCCTTAAAAGCAGTGGTGAGATGGTAAAACCCATCTTAATTTGGGTCAAGTTTTCAAAGTAGTTTGTTAAAAAATGCGAACTAGGGGTTTCAAGATGGCGGCATAGCAAACTGTCACAAATGGTCGTAATAACCGCAATTATGTAGTACCGCACTATGGACAAACCTACCGCAGAGGATAACGAGCAACCACAACAACCGTGTTCACTTTTTTGTGTGTGTGGATAAATCTTGTTGTTCACTTATATGCTCCTATTGACTATTAAAGAAACTGTTAAATGTTAAGTGTATTTTTATTGCCAACAGCATGTTTATTGTTGGCAATAAAAATACACTTAACCTGGTTCCACAGTACTGGGTACTGCCGCTGCCAGCACCATGTGGGAAACTCTCTCTCCAGACAGACTCCAGCAGGCAGTTAGTGGTGGAAGCGCTGGGACGAATTGTTAAATACAGCCATGACAGTGAGCACTGAAAGGG
The DNA here is from genome assembly GCA_020510985.1 of Pholidichthys leucotaenia. Taxonomy (NCBI): domain Eukaryota; kingdom Metazoa; phylum Chordata; class Actinopteri; order Cichliformes; family Pholidichthyidae; genus Pholidichthys; species Pholidichthys leucotaenia. Next base: position 194,992,545 of record CM035846.1, on the reverse strand, counting down.
CACAAAGCATGTTATTTCCTTCTGAGCAGAGTGTTTATGATCCTGACAATTCAGTTCTGAGAGCAAAACAACTACTGCATAGTGCATTGCTTGTTTGAACGTGATTTTTTGAACAGGGGCAAAAATCCCAAAATCACAGAGACAAGACCCACGTAGGGTCCTGTACAGCGGCTGTCCTGTTTAAATACGCTGAATGTCGCTGCAGTCTCCAACTAGTCCACACACCCTGTAGTTGAAATACTGGAGTTACCACCATTGCTTTATGAAAATGATCAAGTTTTTTTTTTTTTTTTTACAGAATCAGCAGTTCATGCCTAGGAAGACTGGAGCTCCGCATAATTGTCACACACGCACAGAGTTGAGAGCAAAGCTGTAGCGAGTTTCTCACAGCTTCCATCATTTGCCACATGAGTTATTAACTCTGTTTAAATTTTGAGACCACAGGGTCCTAAAAACATTTGCAATAATACTGCACATCGCGGTGTTGAGCTGTCTACTGTCACTGCAGGGGAAATTCCTCCACCGTGACAGCCCTAGTCGCATATGCTGAGCTGTGCACCACAGTAACTATATTTGAGCTTTATACCACACTTTGTTAACCCTTGCACATTGTCATACTGGAGTTAACAATAAGAGCATTAATAAGTACTAGTTGAGTCACTGCAATGCCATGCCACTGAAGAACGTGAAAAAAAAAACAAAAAAAACAAGCAAGACCAAAAGCACGGAGAGCCCTGCTAGCAGTATGCTAGGTGCTGAGGAGCTAGCGGCCGCTAGCTAAACATCTATACTCGACCCTGCTCTTCATCAAATCATTCAAGAAATTACAGTGAACATTATGAAGGTAATGGACATGAAACTCGACACGAAACTCGATGACTTCTTACAAATGCTTCAGGTAAATACAGCAGAACTGAAAAATATCAGAATGCGGATAGGTGAGGCCGAAGCTAGAATTGGGGTGATGGAGGAAGTAGCAGACCAAGCTCAAGTCCACATCCAGACTCTGGAGATGAAGCTACAGAGCGTGGAGGACACACTGACGATTTGGAAAACAGAAATATATGAATCATCGACTTACCTGAAGGTACAGAAGGCACCTGACTGAGGATGTTTTTCAAGACCTGGCTGCCAGACCTCCTCCGGACTCTGACTAAGGTGGACCGAATAAAAATCTCGAGGGCACACCACACACTAACTCCACAGCCCTTGCCAAACCAACGACACCGACCCGTTCTCATCAGGTTCCACATCTTCAGTGATAAGCAGCAGGTCGTGGAGGCTTCCCAACGGAGTGGAAACAGCAGGCAGCCTCTGATATGCGAGGGACCTAAAGTCATGTTTTTTCAGGATTTTCCATCTGGAATTATACGCAGATGCAAAGGATTTGACAAGGTGAAGAAATGGCTGAGAGACGTGGGTGTCCAGTACTCCATGCTCTACCCAGCCAGGCTGAGGATCACTCATAACGGGAGTATCAATGTGACTGACTCTCCTGATAAAGCCAAGGCTTTTGTGGACAGCTTGGGGTAAGAGCGTAATATGGAACATCATTACATCAGATGTTTAATAGTTTTGAGCTCGTCTCAATTCTGCTCCCAGATGATAAAATTTATTGTGTGGGGAAACCATTTTATTTTTACATACAGTGGAGAGAAAAAATGTTTGCCCCCATCCTGATTTCTCATTTTTTTTGTATGTTTGTCACACTTAAATGTTTCAGATCAAACAAGTTTAAATATTAGACAAAGATAACACAAGTAAACACAAAATGCAGTTTTTAAATGAAGGTGTTTATTATTAAGGGTAAAAAAAAATCCAAACCTGCATGGCCCTGTGTGAAAAAGTGACACCCCCCCCACCCCCGCCATTAAAACATAAATTAACTGTGGTTTATCACATCTTTGGAAAGCTGAGTTCAATTTCTGTAGCCACACCCAGGCCTGATTACTGCCACACCTCTTCTAAATCAAGAAATCACTAAAACAGGACCTGCATGACAAATGGAAGTAGACCAAAAGACCTTCAAAAGCTAGACATCATGTTGCGATCCAACGAAATTTAGGAACAAATAAGAAACCAAGTAACTGAGATATTTCAGTCTGGAAAAGGTTATAAAGCCATTTTTAAAGCTTTGGGACTGCAGCGAACCACAGTGAGAGCCATTATCCACAAATGGCGAAAATATGGAACAATGATGAACCTTCCCAGGAGTGGACAACCGACCAAAATTACCCCAAGAGTGCAGGGACAACTCATCCAGAAGGTCACAAAAGACCCCACAACTACATCCAAAGAACTGCAAGCCTCACTTGCCTCAGTTAAGGTCAGTGTTCATGACTCCACCATAAGAGACTGGACAAAAATGGCCTGCATGGCAGAGTTCCAAGACGAAAACCACTGCTGAGCATGAAGAACATAAAGGCTCATCTCAGTTTTGCCAGAAAACAGCTTGATGATCCCCAAGACTTTTGGGAAAATACTCTGTGGGCTGACGAGACAAAAGTTGAACTTTTTGGAAGGTGTGTGTCCCATTACATCCGACGTAAAAGTAACACAGCATTTCAGAGAAAGAACATCATACCAACAGTAAAATATGGTGGTGGTAGTGTGATGGTCTGCGGGTGTTTTGCTGCTTCAGGACCTGGAAGACTTGCTGTGGTAAATGGAACCATGAATTCTGCTGTCTACCAAAAAATCTTGAAGACGACTATCTGGCCATCTGTTTGTGACCTCAAGCTGAAGAGCACTTGGGTTTTGCAGCAGGACAATGATTCAAAACACACCAGCAAGTCCACCTCTGAATGGTTTAAGAAAAACAAAATCAAGACTTTGGAGTGGCCTAGTCAAAGTCCTGACCTGAATCCAAATGAGATGCTGTGACATGACCTTAAAAAGGTGGTTCATGCTCGAAAACACTCCAATGTAGTTGAATTACAACAATTCTGCAAAGATGAGAGGGCCAAAATTCCTCCACAGTGCTGTAAAAATTCATTGCCAGTTATCACAAACTCTTGATTACAGTTGTTGCTGCTAAGGATGGCCCAACCAGTTATTAGGTTTAGGGGGCAATCACTTTTTCACATAGGGCCACGTAGGTTTGGAATTTTTTTCCCCTTAATAAAAAACACCTTCATTTAAAAACTGCAGTTTGTGTTCACTTGTGTTATCTTTGTCTAATATTTAAATTTGTTTGATGATGTGAAACATTTAAGTGTGACAAACATACAAAACAATGAGAAATCAGGAAGGGGGCAAACACTTTTTCACACCACTTTATATACAGTTGTGCTCATAAGTTCCCATACCCTGGTGGAATTTATGATTTGTTTGGCCATTTTTCAGAGAATATGAATGATACAAAAACTTTTCTTTCACTCAGTTAGTGGTTGGGTGAAGCCATTTATTATCAAACAATTGTGTGTGATCCTTTTTAATCATAATGACAACAGAAACTACCTAAATGACTCTGATCAAAAGTTTACACACCCTAGTTCTTAATTCCGTGTATTTACACCTTTAACATCAATGACAGCTTGAATTCTTTTGTGGTAGTTGTGGATGAGGCACTTTGTTTTCTCAGATGGTAAAGCTGCCCACTGTTCTTAGCAAAAAGCCTCCAGATCCTGTAAATTATTGGTGTGTCTTTCATGAACTGCACAGTTGAGATCTCCCCATAGTGGCTCAATGATATTGAGGTCAGGAGACTGAGATGGCCATTCCAGAACCTTCACTTTTTCTGCTGTAGCCAACGACAGCTTGACTTGGCCTTGTGTTTTGGATCATTGTCATGTTGGAATGTCCAAGTGTGTCCCATGCACAGCTTCTGGGCTGATAAGTGCAAATTTTCTTCCAGTACTTTCAGATAACATGCTGCATTCATCTTCCCATCAATTTTGACCAAGTTCCCTGTGCCTTTGTAACTCATACATCCCCAAAACATCAGTGATCCACCTCCGTGTTTCACAGTAGGGATGGTGTACTTTTCATCATAGGTCTTGTTGACTCCTCTCCAAATGTAGCATTTTACGGTTGTGGCCAAAAAGTTCAATTTTGGTCTCATCACTCCAAATAACTTTGTTCCAGAAGTTTTGAGGCTTGTGTCTGTGCTGTTTGCTGTATTGTAAGCGGGCTGCTTTGTGGTATTGGCGTAGTAATGGCTTTCTTCTGACGACTAGACCATGCAGCCCATTTTTCTTGAAGTGCCTCCTTATTGTGCATCTTGAAACAGCCACACCACCTTTTTCCAAAGAGTCCTGTATGTCAGCTGAAGTTATTTGAGGGTTTTTCTTTGCATCCTAAACAATTTTCCTGGCAGTTGTGGCTGACATTTTTGTTGGTCTAACTGACCGTGGCTTGGTTTCAACAGAATCCCTCATTTTCCAATTCTTAATTAGAGTTTGAACACTGCTGATTGGCACTCTCAATTCCTTGGATATCTTTTTATATCCTTTTCCTGTTTTATAAAGTTCAACCATCTTCTCCCGCAGGTCCTTTGATAATTCTTTTGCTTTCCCCATGGGTAGGAATCCAGCAACATCAATGCAGCATGGATGAAACATTCAGGGGTCTGTCAGGAGCCCAGAAACTCACTGACTTTTTATACACACACACTAATTACAAGTAAACAGATCACAGGTGAGGATGGTTACTTTTAAAAGCCATTTAAACCTGTGTGTGTCAACTTGTGTGTATGTTATCAGGCCAAAACTTCCAGGGTATGTAAACTGTTGATCAGGGTCATTTGGGTAGTTTCTGTTGTCACTGTGGTTTAAAGAGCAAACACAGTTGTTTGATAATAAATGGCTTCATCCAACCATTAAGTATGAGTGAAAGAAAAGTTTTTGTAGGATTATTCATATTCTTTGAAAAATGCCCCCACCCCACCACCCCAAAAGAATCATAAATTCCACCAGGGTATGGAAACTTATGAGCACAACTCTGTGTGTGTGTGTGTGTGTGTGTGTGTATGTGTGTGTGTACACTCTCAAAAAATTAAGGATATTTCACTTTCAGGTGAAATTTATGGAAAACGTAAAAAGTTCACGCTACAGTGATATTAGAAGAAGAAGCCATCTCTGTTGTCATTCAGTCCATACAGCCAATCATGTACAGTAGAATGAAATTACGTTTCTCTGCTCAACAATGTTTATCATATGTAGAATCAGAGGGGTCGCTGTTATGCAAGGTGCCGCCACAAACAACTCCTTCTCCCATTCTATTATGCTGAGCACCAAGCTAGAAGGCGGGAAGTACCATTTTTCTATGGTCTTTGGTATGACCCGGCCGGGACTTGAAACCCCAACCTTCCAGTTGTGGAGCGGATGCTCTATCAACTAGGCCACCACTCCGGTTATATTGTATCATGAAAGTGCGGCATTTAAGTAGAAACATGCAATGGTGATTTCCTCATCTCAAACAATTTATTGAAACAAAAGCCAATGACAGTGGTGGGTTACCACAACAAACAATGTCAATGTCTCAATAAGGCTGCGAGTCCACCAAATGCGTTTTTTCCACTGTGGGCAACTATTTTCGATTCATTCGCTATTTAGTTCAGCGTCTACAGCGCTGAGCACCCTCGGCGCTGAAATGCTCTCGGCGTTGGCTGCTTTTTGTTGCGGCACTCAGGGTGCTCAGAGCTGAAAAAATGTCAACTTCTCAGACTGCAGCTGAGCTTGTCAATGTCAGACCTTTCTAAGCAGTCAATCAGAATAAGGAAGGGCGGGACATAAGACGCCGGCAGTCTGTACGCAGACTCCCATTTTCTGTGTCATCATATTTTGCATCCAGAGCTGCTACCAATGCTAGAACACATTTCCTGTACATTGTTATTCAGAGACTGCTATTAAAAAATAAGTAGAAAGTCTGATCATAGGAAAAGCAGAAGTGCTGAGTTGTGAGTGACAAGCTGTTGCTGGGATACAGGGCACTGACTTTTTTTCCAGAGAGCAGTGCACAAACGCTGAAAAAAAGATGTTCAGGGCGGTCGGGTGACAAAAAACTCATTTGGTGGACATGCAGCCTAACTTGTCATGTGCCCTTTGAGCATCAATTACAGCTTGACAACGACATCTCGTGTTGTTCACAAGTCAACTTATTGTCTGCTGAAGCGTGGCCCTCAGGTCATTGAGGTTGTGGTGTGCAGGGTTACGAGCCTCTACACAGCGACTCAGCTGATCCCATAAATTTTCTATGGGATTCAGGTCTGGAGAAAGTGCAGGCCACTCCATTTGAGGAACCCCAGCCTCCAGCAGCCATTCCCTTGATGCAACCTTGATGAGCTGGAGCACTGTTGTCCATGAAGATGAAATTAGGCCTGTGTTGTTCATGTAGAGGCACAATGACTGGATTAATAATGTTATTCAGGTAGTACCGGCTTATCACTGTACCATTTACAAGATGTAGGGCAGTTCTGTACTGACTAGACACACCTGCCCAGACTGTAACACCACCATCACCAAAGGCAGATGTATAGCGCTCTTCTCTATGTCTCCAACATCGTTGGCGGCCATCATTTCTGCTCAACATGAATCGACTTTCATCAGAGAACAGCACTGAGTCCCACTGCTCCCTTGTCCAGTGTAAATGCTCCCTGGCACATGCAAAACGATGATGCCTCTGCCTAGTGGTGTGGTCAGGTACCCTTGCAGGTCATCCAGCATGCAGACTACGCTAATGTCAACAGTTTTGAATGGTCTGGCATGACACTTGGGTGCCTCTCAACTCCCTTAAATGTGCCTGGAATTGAGTGGCATTCATCATCCGGTTCCACAGGGCATTGTTCACAATGAAGCGGTCATCAGCGTGGGATGTGGCCAAAGGATGTCCATTTCTATGCCTTTCTGTGATTTTTCCATTCTCTCTGTATCTCTGTTGCAACCTGCTGATGACACTCTGTGACAATGTAAGATCAGTGGCCACTTCCCTCTGAGAACGTCCTGTTTGAAGCCTTGCAATGGTGAAGTACTGTTGATCAATTGTGAGGTGTTGTCTTGATCTCATGATGTCAAAATGTGAACAGCATGATAAAGAGTAGGGCTGGGAACGATCCCTAATTTCCAGAATCGATTTGATTCTGATTCTTGAAATTCTGAATCGATTCAATTCTGATTCAATTCGATCTGGGAAATTACTATTTTAATAACCATTTTACTTGCCAGGACAAAAAAATCTTCGAGACCTAATGCTGCAAGTTGTACCAAGAGTACTCTAACTTTGTTAATACATAAATTATCACATAAAGAAATGACCCAAAATCAGTTACAATAATGCATTTTTTATTATTTAACTTGTGATTTCACAAAGTGCTCACAAGTGTTTTCTTTAGTGCAAAGGGTGTGCAGCGTCAAGTTAACAACACAGAGTAAGTAAACAAATTCAATGCATAAAGCATGTATACATAATCTCACTGTATTTCAGTCCCTCCAGGATTTCATCGGCTGTTTTTATGATTGCTGTGGCCCAAAAAGCCTGAATTTGTGGGAGCTTTTCCCAAAAGTTGACATTTTTAGAGGTTTTTTGCACTGAAAGTTGTGTGAGGAAGTACAGATTTTAAAGTAGCTGCTTTTTCCATAGTTTACAGTGATGTTGTTCTATGTAACACCACAGGAAAAGCACAGGATTGCCCAAAGTTTCCTGTTAAACAATGATTTATGTAGAATTAAATGCTCAGCAAAATTGTCAAAAAATGACCAACGTTGTATTCTCACAGAGAACTTAAATTAAAAAAGAAATAAAAGAAATAGTCATTACAACAACTTAATTGCATTGAATGCATATTTGAGTATGGAGAAAATTATGGCAGCACCTTCTTGAATCTTGAATTTACAAACTAAGACCCTGAAAAATTTGAGGTCTTCTTCTGTGCTGAAATCCACAACGAAGCAGGGATGGCTCCTCCACTGACAACCTCTTCCCTTCAGAAGGTCTCAGTGCAAGATGGACCTTGGAGTGGAAAACCCAGTCTTCACAGATCTTAGGGGGAGGTGAAAAGAATAGATTTCACAGTAAAATTAATAATCATATTTTTAAATCCCCACACCACAGTAGGGTTTATTATAATTTAGTTTCTTTTATTTTTTGTTTATATTTTAGCTACAAATTAACTTTCAATTTTTGAAAAGGGTCTCAATACATTTCCTAGGAAGATTTGTTCATTTCAGTTTAGTTCTATTGAGTAAAAATAGCTCGTACTGCAGCCTTTATCAGTTCTGCCATTTTCATTTTATTGTGATTCATTATCTTCAAATCTCTCAAGTGCCAGAAGTCCATAATCTCATAAAATATATCTTTATTCTGCATTTATTCACAGTGCTTAACCAACAGTTAACTCTGTATCAATAGTCTGTAAAAGAAACCACCATCATGCCGGGTAAATTATTAATTTACGACAAATGTTAAAACAAATGATATTTTACTTACAATTTCAGCAGCTCCAAGTCTCCCTCTTTGTTCATGGGTTTCAGCCAGTCTCCATGTGTTTTCAGTTTATCAATTGTCAACTTTATGTTCCAACACAGCTCTGTGCGTAGTACAAAACTGTTTCTCCACTCATGTAAACACGGAAGTAAAGACATGTGCATGCGCCGTAGGGAACTCTTGGTGGATGAAAACAGTTTTAACACCACAGAAGAACTAGCATATCCATTAGCTTGTTAGTCGTTAGCTCCATTAGCGCTCCGGGTGTGTCTGGTTCTTGGCCGCAGTTCCTGGCTCACTGACCCAGTTTCGAGCTAATCAGATTCAGCAGATGTTCACAGATGTAAAAGCATAATATTAAAAGATCGATCCGCGGATTTTGTGGATCCCATATCGGCTCAGTCAAACGTGGATCAATCTATATCATTGTATTGATCTTCTGAACCCACCCCTGAATGAAGAGGACTGTTTAAATACCAATTCTAATTGAACCAAAAAAAATTTACTGGTCAGTTCATGGATCAAACATACAGATGTGGACAAAATTGTTGGTACCCCTCTGTTAATGAAAGAAAAACCCACAATAGTCACAGAAATAACTTGAATCTGACAGAAGTGGTAATAAATAAAAATTCTATGAAAATTAACCATTGAAAATCACACAATGCTTTTGAATTGTGGTTCAACAGAATTATTTTAAAAAACAAACTCATGAAACAGGCCTGGACAAAAATTATGGTACCCTTAACTTAATATTTTGTTGCACAACCTTTTGAGGCAATCACTGCAATCAAACCATTTCTGTAACTGTCAATGAGACTTCTGCACCTCTCAGCAGGTATTTTGGCCCACTCCTCATGAGCAAACTGCTCCAGTTGTCTCAGGTTTGAAGGGTGCCTTCTCCAGACGGCATGTTTCAGCTCCTTCCACAGATGTTCAATAGGATTTAGATCAGGGCTCATAGAAGGCCACTTTAGAATAGTCCAATGTTTTGCTCTTAGCCATTCTTGGGTGTTTTTAGCTGTGTGTTTTGGGTCATTATCCTGTTGCAAGACCCATGACCTGCGACTGAGACCAAGCTGTCTGACACTGGGCAGCACATTTCTCTCTAGAATACCTTGATAGTCTTGAGATTTCATTGTATGTGTTTAGAGGTTGTTCTGGGCTCTTTTGTTACCATTCGTATTATCCGTCTCCTCCTGCGGCCACATCCAGGAAGGTTGGCTACAGTCCTGTGGATCTTAAATTTCTGAATAATATGTGCAACTGTAGTCACAGGAACATCAAGCTGCTTGGAGATGGTCTTATAGCCTTTACCTTTAACATGCTTGTCTATAATTTTTTTTCCAATCTCCTGAGACAACTCTCTCCTCTGCTTCCTCTGGTCCATGTTTAGTGTGGTACACACCATGTCAACAAACAGCACAGTGACTATTTGTCACCCTTTAAATAGGCCGACTGACTGATTACAAGTTTGTAGACACCTGTGATGTTAATTAGAGGACACATCTTGGTTGAATATGTCCCTATGGTCACATTATTTTCAATCTTTTCTAGGGGTACCATCATTTTTGTCCAGGCCTGTTTCATGAGTTTGTTTTTTTAAAATAATTCTGTTGAACCACAATTCAAAAGCACTGTCTGATTGTCACTGGTTAATTTTCATAGAATTTTTATTTATTACCACTTTTGTCAGATTCAAGTTATTTCTGTGACCATTGTGGGTTTTTCTTTCATTAACCCCTTGCACTCTGGTCAATTTCCCTAAAAACGCCAAAAAATAACGTGCCTAAAGTAAATCGAAAGCTGTTCTTCAACCCTTTGCAGCATCTTCATGGGGTTGGTCTCATTTAAAAGAAAACACTTTGAATTTTTTGCCAAAACAGTCATAATCTCTCTAAGTGCTCCGGCCACTGAGTTACAGTCATCTAAACATACTGAACTTGAAGAAAATAAATTTGGCCTGGGTGTTTTTTTGGATACAAATGCTTGCAAATAACACACAGCTTCAGATCCGGGCTGGAAAATGCAACAGAAATGTAGAACCAAGTGTTATCCAGCTGAGGTCCAAATTTTGTAACAATACCACAAAAAATGAATATATTACACAGCTTTTTCCTCAGGTAGTTCCCAGGCGTTTTTGAACTGTGCCAAATTGTGCCAAATGGCACAGTCTGGAAAAACGTCTGTAACTTTTGAATGATTCAATATAGAAGCTTCATCTTGGGCTCTAATGAAAGGTGACACTCAGGGCTGTGTGTGTGTGTGTGTGTGTGTGGGGGGGGGGGGTTGTCCCCCCCCCCCCCCCCCCGCTACAGAGGACGGACATCGGCCATCGCTACATGACGGAATAGTCATGTGGCGACCGCGGCGCAGTCACCGCGGCTTCCCCCCCCTCGCTACAGAAGAGTAGCGGGGGGGAGGGGCGTTCACAGTCCGGACGCGGCACACGGACTTCGTGCGCCGCACAGTTGTAATTTACCAATCGGTCAAAAGTCATTTTTGATTACAATTTTCAGGGATAAAGAATAATTTAGCTTATAACACTTACCTCTTCACAGCAGCAGTGTCCTGGCGAACTTCTCTTCCTCATTGTCAGACGAACGCGACGCTGGTCCCTTGTTACGGACTCGTGGTTCTGGTCTCGCGACCCGGTCAAAACATAATTCCATTATTGCGGTTTTGCGCTTCCATGATTGCGGTTTTGGCGAATGATTTACGACCTTCATCGTCGGCCTCCGTCAGTCTATGATGACCATGGAAGAGAATCCTAAACGTCTATTCTGCTGGAATAAAAAAAAAAAAAAAAAGGCACCGCCTGTGGCTGAACAGGCCGATGCGCGAATGGCAGTCCCTGTCACACAGGTCACACTTGTGGGTGGTCTCCGTGCTGCTGGGTCTGTGACGGTTCTTCCTGCGGGTCCCTTTTTTCATCTGCAGCAGTCAGTCTCTCTTCACCCAGCCTTACACAAAACAGCTTTTGAACTTCTGTGCTTCAATTGGCTCGCTGCATTCGCAGCGTTGGTAGGTGGGTCCTTCTTGCTAGGTTTTCAGTCATTGGTTCTTCAAGGTTTCAGAAACCCAATTCAAGGCTCTTATTAGTCGAATGAGAGGTCAATCATATCTGATCTGTTCGCGGCTGTGTCTGTAGTGGAAGAACGGAAATGCAGCTTTTTTTTTTTCCAGTGCGCTCTTGGTGCAGCGCCCTCGTGCGTCCTAGAGCGCACGAGAGCGCCCTTGTGCGCTCTAGGACACAGAGACGTGCCCGTCCGCGGTACACAGGAGTGCAACAGGTTAACAGAGGGGTACCAACAATTTTGTCCACATCTGTAAATGTATAGTTGCCAAATATGCGTTTACTAACAACCACCATTTTAAAAGCTCCAGGAAGTGATCAGCTCCACGCACCTGCTCCTCATTTGCATATGATGGATCTGAGCGGGGTCAGTGGCAGGTAGAGGAATATTGGATAAAGTGTTGTTCGTTACCGCGGCACCCTCGGTGACCGTGTGTCAGGGCCACATTCAAGCCAGGTTCCCACCTCCCTTCTCCTCCACTGCTTCGCTATGCAAAACGGATGCCTTCATCCCCCTCTGCCTCAATCCTGCTGTTCCTCAGCTCCTCCCTCTTCCCCCGAGGTAGTCAAGAGTATCTGTCTGTTTGGTTAATGCTACAACAAATCAGGCTAAACAGGAATGCTTACGTAGCTAGAAATGGTCTACCTCGTCTTTTTTGTGTGCGGGGGGGGGGGGGGGGGGATTCCCTAATTGGAAATTCAGAGCAGAAAAACACAGACTTTGGACTGCGGTAAGATTTTGCTCTGGATATGTCTTAAATCACAAAAAACATGTTACAGACATGTTGACAACAGAACAAACTTGATTTTTGCCAGCGTGTCACTTTAACAAGAAAAAAAAACCTTGATTTTTAGCTGAGTGTTACTTTAAAAAAGATAACCATAGTCATCACAAAAAAAAAAAAAAAATCAACGACTTAAATATTTGATTGTGTGTGTGTGGTGAAGGCTCACATTCCTGCACTAATATTTAAAGTGTTTGCAAACTCTTATTTTGGACTGGAAGAAGTTCTTTTAATTTTCATCTGAAGCCTAATTAAACTTTTAAACTTCTAGACCCAACAAGGTTTCAAACAGGATGGACCATCTTGTTTTTTTTCTTTTTTTCTTTTACTTTAATGGAGTTGACTATTACTCTACCTTGTTTTGAACATGCAGAGCTACAACAGCCCTTTATGGAGTAGCAGAGTCCGCTATTTGAGTTTTTGCACTTAATTTTGGGGGTTAAAAGGCTGCACTTTAACAGATGTTATTTAATTGCATTGCTACAAGCACTTCTGATTAAGCTGTCAAGTTCGTTTCCAACTCATGTTTCATGGGTCATTATTTTATTTAGCTATGGGAACTTTTTTTTGTAATAGGCTACATCTATCTATAAATGCAGCATATCTCTGTGTGTCTGTCTCCCCTTCAGATATCTCCCAAACCGTTCGTCAAACTGAACTCAGACTTTGTAAGTGCTTTGCTGAAGTTATGAGGGCGTGCATCCCCGAGTATGGAGTCGCTCTGTCAAAATATGTAATTTTTATCAATAAAAGTTTAGCCACCACTCTGTCACCTTTCTGTCTCTTCATGCCCTGGCTACAGGAAGTATGGGCAGGGTTTTGAATTACCTCTGTGCTTATTAGATAATACGTGGCATCATGGCCATGCTGACTGGATAACATATGCCATCACGACCATGCAGATTGGAAAATACTCTGCATCATGACGTCAGTCACCACAGCACTTCACAAACCAAGATTTTATAAGTGTTTTGCTGAGGTTATGAGGGTATGCAACCCCGAGAATGAAGTCGCTCAGTCAAAATATGTAATTCTTATCAATAAAAGTTTAGCTACCGCTCTGCTTCATGTCCAGGCTTCTAGAAGTGTGGGCGGGGTTTTGGATAGACTCCGTACTGATTGGATTGTGGCATTACAGCATCAGTAACCACAGCGCTCCGTGAGCAAAATAAGGAAGTGAAAAGCGACAAATGTGACTAGAAAAAGATAATACTTAAGATTTAATGTTTAAAAAATTATACCATAAAGTTGCTGTGATTGCATAGGTCTAATGGATAATTTGGCATGGAGAACACAAGGTGCGCGGGTGCACGCTGGCGGAGACCCGTGGTGCCACAAAGAACATCATTGGCACAAGGGTAAGGCAGCAGCTGAGACTCCCGTTAACCGGCAGGCTGAGCTTGGCTCCCTGCGAAGTAATGCGATCCGTCAGTTCAGCCGCTGCTTCTCCAACACCATAGTCCGACCGGGCCCCTCCACGACCATTCATGGGGAGGCACGCCGAGCCTGCCCAGTCAGTGGTAGACGGCGGTTCCGACTGCTGCTTCATTGTGGAGCGGAATGGCCAGATCAACTGCACATCATATGCAGACACATATGCATGCTTTGACTAAACGACAATAAGATGCAAAAATGTCCAAATAATGAAATAAATCATTTTTATTTAAATACTTAAAGACAAATGGGAAACACTGATGCAACAGCTGCAGCCAAACGGGTCATTCTGCTGTAGATAAAAACATGCAAGTTAGGTTAATTGGAGACACTAAAGTGGCCCCAGGTGTGAACGGTGAAGGGATTGGCACCATACCGTAACTGCCTCATCCATCCAGGTGGATGCCCTGAATTCCCCTCTGGGGATCAATAAAGTATACAAAATACAAATACAAAAAAAATATATAATGTTTGGAGTTTTGTACTTATAATATTGCTAAAACATAAAAGGATGCACTACACTGGGTCTCAAATATTTGTAAATGTGTCTTGTTATAGTACTGCACGAGTTTATTAACTAGATAGATAGATAGATGTACTTTATTGATCCCAAACTGGGAAATTACAGTGTGACAGCAGCATGACAGTTGACAGCCAAACAACAGAAACACACGACAGACAAAGGGATTACCCATGGAAAGTAGAAAAAACTAACACGACTATAGAACCTATATACTGTACATCATAGCTTAATATATGATGACCCGTATAAACACATGAATTATCCCATTGCACAAGAAGGACTATCAGGAGCAGAGTGAAATGTGAGGTACCAGTTAGTCTGTAAGGTGCAGTGTGGCAGCATAGCTATGACCAGAATACAACATCATAGTGATGTTATTGTACAGTGAAATTGCATGTGGCAGGAAAGATTTCCTGTACCTGGCCGTTCGGCAACGAAGCTGCCGAACTACACATATAAACTAAATTATAATGGTGACTGAACAACTCCCATTCCCCAAAGTGCAACATATTTATAACTATGAATATCATCATCACTCTATAGTCATCACTCTAAAAAAGCAAGAAATCTGTGTGTCTGTCTGTGTGGGTGTCACGCTTCATAGGACATCATAGGACGGCCTATGATCCCTGCCTGAACATCACAGGATGACAAATAGGTATGTCATTGTGATGTCACACAGACCACAGAGATCATAGGACGATTTGTCTTTATGATGTCACACAGATTTGTCTGTGTGTCTATGTGCATAGGACGTGTCTTTATGATGACATATAATCACTGCTTGAACATCATAGGACATCCTATAACATGTGCCTTTATGATTTTCATGATCCTGTCCATGAACTAGAATTACGATGCACCTATCCCTCAACCAGTGGTCTCAACGAAGAAGGAGAAGATCCACCAGATGGAGAGCAATAGAATGACGACAACTTCTGCCCATCAGAAAAGATGCCATGAAGATCAAACACCTGAGGTTCCAGCAGTACATCGCACCCGTCTGAGATGGAGGACACCCTTCACCAGCACAGGGTACGACAGACTTTAAAGCACGTTTCTAGGACACCATAGAACGGCCTATGATCTCTGCCTCATCGTCACAGCGCGTCCTATGAACTCAGGCATCATAGGACGACTCACCATGCCTACTTGACTGCAAATGTGTAACCTTGACGAATGCCAGTCTACACTACAAATGTGTAAAATGCCAAGCAAAGCGCTGACTTTCTCCGGGTGCTCCGGTTTCTTGGTTTCTACGGGCATGCATGGGCCTTCCTGAACAGGGTCGAAAGCCACGTTTTCAGGATCGTGCCCATGAACTGGAATTACGATGCACCTATCCCTCAACCAGTGGTTTGAACAAAGAAGAACGAGACCCGCCAGATGGGGAGCAATAGAATGAGGAGAACTACTGCACGTCAGAAAAGATGCCGTGAACATGAAACACCTCAGGTTCCACCAGTATGCCACAGGCATGACTGTGAACAACACAGCCGTCTGAGACAGGAGGAGACCCTTCAGTGGTCTGAACGAAGAAGAAGAAGACCCACCAGATGATGTCTATATGACGGCACATAGACAGAGCACATGACTCCCTACAAGACATATACTGTATATAGACACAGGTAAACAACATAACACAGAACAGTGACAGGCAGGAGAGGAAGTAACAAGCAGGGGCAAACAGCCCCAGATGGCAGGGCATATTTTGTGTGATTTTTATGTTTTGCTGCATACAAAAGCCGTCACATGTGATTGCCACTTAGTGCTGTGTTGCTATACCAACTGTCCTGTAACTGGCAAGAATTCTGTTCCAATGCATCCCCTCTACGGGCATGCACGGGCATGCACAAGTATCTCATAAAAGATGACACAATTCAGTGATCTGACAAAAAATAAACAAGCAGTTCTTAAACAGTGGCTAATATTGAATATCCAATTCATTTTCAATTGTTCTATAATTAATATTCACACAATCAAATACATCTCAGTTCAGCACCTTTCACATTTGTCGAAGTCCAACATGTGTGATTGCCTACATATAGGCTACACCTCTGTATTCAACTTTCAAACACAGCCTACATTTGGGCCTGTAAAGCCTGATTGGGCTACCTGTTTCAGACAGGAATACTAGCTTTCCACGGGCATGCACTAGTCTATCTATAAATGCAGCATGTGTGTGTCTGTCTGTCTGTCTGTTCCACGCATATCTCTTGAACCGTTCATCAGACTGGCCTAAGATTTTATAAGTGCTTTGCTGAGGTTACGAGGGTGTGCACCCCCGAGTATAGAGTCGCTCAGTCAAAATATGTAATTTTTATCAATACTAGTTTAGCCACCGCTCTGTCTCTTCATGCCCTGGCTTCAGGAAGTGTGGGTGGGGTTTCGGATCGACTCCGTGCTGATTGGATAATACGCGGCATCACGGCCATGCTGATTGGATAATATGCGGCATCACGACCCGTCAGTCACCACAGTGTTCACTGGACAAAACAAGAAAGTGAAAAAAACAACAACAATTTGACTAGAAAAAGAAAATGCTGAAGATTTACCACTGGAGTGGAATCCTTGTTGATAAAGCATCCGCCCCACTACCGGAAGGTTGGGGGTTCAAGTCCTGGTCAGGTCATACATACCAAAGACCATATAAAAATGGTACTTCCCACCTTCTAGCTTGGTGCTCCGTGTAATAGAATGGGGGAAGGAGAAGTAGTTTGTGGTGGCGTCTTGCATGGCAGCCACCTCTCTGATTCTACATGTGATTAACATTGTAGATACAGTAGGAGAAACGTAATTTTGTTCCACTGTACATGATTGGCTGTATGGACTGAATGAAAACAGAGTGGGCTTCTTCTTGATGCTTAAAAAAATTATACCATAAAGCTGCCGTGATTGCATAGGTCTAAAGGATAATTCGCCATATGTGGAGAACACAAGGTGCGTGAGCAGACCGGGCAGAGCATCAGCGGGGACCGGGTCTGACAAAGAACACTGGTGTATCAACACAAAACACGCCGGAAGAAGCAGCAGCCCGACCAGACAGACCACGGTCCTTCACAGGGAGGCACGCCCAGCCTGCCCAGTTGTGGTATAGAAAACCACAGGGTTAACAGGCACCGGCATGATGATGCAGCCGTTTGGTGACATCATCATGCCAAGCTTTTATAATGTCATGTTGGCATCTTATGGCCTCTTCCCCTGTTGGCTCAGCCTACAACAGTAAACCTGTACTGTAGGTTTAAACTTCATGTAATAAAGTTCATGTTCCTAGCAGACACCACTCTCTGTGCATCATTCCGGGTTTACAGACATAACATTTGTCAACGAGAGTTAAAACCATGGAAGCGTGTTTGGGGTCACGACGACCATTTCTGAAAACCCCAGGTGAGCCGCCCGTCCCGTGGCACCGCTGGTTTAACACGTTTAAATATTATGTCGACCCAGCTGACCTGAATGGCACTGACAAAGAGAAGCTAAAGAGCGTACTGGTTCTCGGTCTAGGCGAGGAAGGACGGCATGTGCTCTGTACTCTGGGTCAAGCGGACTCATTCGGCGAATGCGTGATTCTGATAGACATTACTACAGCTGAACCAACGTTACAGCCCGAAGAGTTGCTTTCTTCAACCGCAACTAAAAGGTGGAAGTCAATATGGCATTATGCCTTGGAGGTCTAAGTCTTAGCGAGCACGTGTGCCTTTGGGCCCTTAAGAAACGAGCTAATCAGTGTCAAGCTAGAGGGAGAACACAGCACAGAGACTGACCACAGCGCAGAGGAAGAACACAATGCTGAGAGTGAACACAGCACAGAGAGTGAACATAGCATGGAGAGAGAGCAGCGACTGGACTTGCCTCAATTCCTCACCCAGCATGGACCCCAGGGAGCTGCTGCAGGAGAGGAAGCCCTGGGACACAACAACCCGGCGCAGGTTCTACCAATGACAACCTATCTGGTGACCAGACTTCTCAAGAGAGGGAGAGAACAAAACGGACTCACCTCCGACCCTTGCCCGGCATGAGCTTCAGACAGCCACTATCAAGCTGCATTAGAGGGAGTTTGTGAAGAACGGGGACCCCGGTGACTGAAGACAGCCCAGCACACGTCCCGTCACCAACGACAGCGACACATCACCTCAACCTCAACCAGCACCAGGTGAGAGAGAGGAAACCGGACTGCTTCTAAATCCACGCACAGCACCAGCCCCACAGGAGCCGCAGCTGAACCGCTGGATGAAGAGTCCGCGATCATACAAAATGCAATAGAACCACCGGATGTCTACCGAATCCACGACCAGCATCAGCCTCCAGGAGCCGCCGCTGAGACGCAGGATAAAGAGTGCTTTCCACGGGTCTGTAACCCAACAGGATGTAGCAGAACCACCACAACCTGGTGGACGCCCCACAGCAGACATGACAGGCATAACAACACAACCACAATGCCGAACGCAACCGAACAGAGCGCCACTCACAGTGATGAACTGGGTTCGGATCCGCAGAAGCAAGCGACCGGGCTCACAGTGAGCCTTAACAATGTCACCATCACCAACACCCATGAAGATCGCCCCATAGCAGAGACAAGCCGCCGTTCAGATGGCGGATGGATCAAGATGGCAGGCCAGCCATCCACAGAAGGTGAGAGCAGCTGCCGCGGATCAAGACGCAGCGTTGAAGCCGACCCAGCTGGTGTGGGATCTCGGCTGGGACATTGTTGATGAGTGTGCTGTGGCTCCAGTGGAATAACACCCAGGTCTGCTGCAACCAGCGCCTCCACGGGTGCGTCCACCACAAGCTTGCCTCAGGGACCCTCTCCGACTGAACTGCCCCTCAGAGAAAAGAAAAAGAGAGGACTGTTTAGCTCAGTGTGCGGTTGTTGATGGATAGTGGCAGAATAACCCACTCAGCCGAGCTGGGCTACGCAGTGGTCTACTCGCTAGACCTCGCTAGTCTATCTATAAATGGAACAAATCTCTGTAAATCTATAAATGGAACAAATCTCTCTGAGTGTGAGAGAGATAACATCAAATTTAACACACCTGCTTCCCATTCACACCCGAAACCTTGTAACACTAACAAGTCACATGACACTGGGGAGGGAAAATGGCTAATTGGGCACAATTTGGACATTTTCATTTAGGGGTGTACTCACTTTTGTGGCCAGCGGTTTAGACATTAATGGCTGTGTGCTGAGTTATTTTGAGGGGACAGCAAATTTACACTGTTATACAAGCTGTACACCAACTACTTTACATTGTACCAAAGTGTCATATCTTCAGTGTTGTCCCATAAGACATAATAAAATATTTACAAAAATGTGAGGGGCGTACTCACTTTTATGAGATACTGTATATGCATGCTATGTGGTCTTGTGCACCAGTCCAAAAGTTCTGCCAGAAAACATGTGAAGACTTATCGGCATGGCTTGGGTATCGTATCTCATCCTCTCCCACACTTTGCATACTAGGTGATTAAAGTGAAAAGAATATAGAGGTAAAGATGTCACACATGGTTCTCACTGCCTTATGCATCACAAAGAAAACTAGAAAAGCACTCATAGAGCACATACCTCCGCCAAGGCTCCTTCCGTTTCTCATGGATCACCTCCAAAATGTAATGGGCTTGTGTGTAGGCCTATCGCCACTTGTGGTGAAAATTGCATCCAAGTCTGTCCATTAGTTTTGGAGTTTTGTGGCTGACACACTGTGAGAAGAGCCTTGGCTGAGGTATGCATTCCCAGATCATCCCCAAAATGTAATGGGTTCCTCTGTAGGCCAAGAACCACCTCTGGTGAAAATTTCCTCCAAATCCATCCAGCAGTTTTTGTGTAATCCTGCTGCACAAATACAAAGCAAGCCCTGGGTGGAGGTATGCACTCTCAGATCATCACCAAAATCTAATCATCTGTTCCCTGTGCCATTACACACCTTTCCTGAAAATTTCGTCAAAATCTGTTCATAACTTTTTGAGTTATGTTGGTAACAGACAGACAGACAGACAAACAGACGAATGCCAGTAAAAGCATTACCTCCTTGGCGGAGGTAATAAACTCAAGTGTTGCTGTTGTGTCCATCTCCTCCATCTGCAAACTCCCAGGCTGCCGGCGTTGCAATTCATCGCACAACCGCGTACAACCCACAGGCCAATGGGTTATGCGAGCGTTTTCATAGATCACTGAAAGCAGCACTCAGGGGTTCACTGACGGATGCAAATTGGGTAGACAGGTTGCCGTGGGTTTTATTGGGGTTGCGGTCCGCGCCAAAAGAGGATTTGGAAGCTTCCCCGGCAGAGAGCTTGTTTTTGCGCAGCCCCAATGGCTGGCCCGGGAATTTC
This sequence comes from Pholidichthys leucotaenia, assembly GCA_020510985.1. Lineage (NCBI taxonomy): Eukaryota > Metazoa > Chordata > Actinopteri > Cichliformes > Pholidichthyidae > Pholidichthys > Pholidichthys leucotaenia. The sequence goes on along the minus strand of CM035846.1, from coordinate 194,971,979 downwards.
TGCGAAATAATCCCGTGCCGGACAGCTGCCCGTCTCAGCTTTTACAGCGTAGCGCAAACACAGGCACGCTGCCGGGCCCGGCCCACCACTGTTTTCCGCGTGCTTTTGTGCCTAAAACTTTGAAGAACGCGGAGTTCGTGTTCGTCAGACACGACGACCAGCGCCCTCCATTGCGCCTGCACACATGTTGAAAATGGCCCTATCTCACAATGTTAAAGAATCCTTTAAAAAAATTCCTGGATCCAGACGGTGATCCGGATCATCCCCAAAATTTAATCAGTTCTTCCTTGTACCATTTCCAACGCCTGAAAGTTTCATCGAAATCCGTCCAAAACTTTTTGAGTTATCTTGCTAACCAACAGACAGACAGACAGACAGACAAACCCCGGCAAAAACATAACCTCCTGGCCTGCGGCCTGGCGGAGGTAACTATCCTCATGAATTGTAAATCAAAAAATAATTTATGTACAACTCACTATAACAACCTACTATTAGATTGTATTTGCCTGGAGACAATGCCTGCCTCCTCTAAAAAACAATTAGCTGACGTCAATTCTCTCTGGTCCCCACTAATTAATTCTATGAGGGGTGGCAGGTGGTGGCTCGCTCACCTTAGCACCTCTGGTGGCTGGCTAAGCCCAGACCGCGAGGGGTTTCTGTGACCCACTGGGGCCGGTGTTTGGGGAGCCTGTCTCAGGGTGGCTGTGCGTCTGTCCTTGGGGGGGGGGGGGGGGCTGCGCAGTGGGCCAGGCCATGGTCCTGGGTCAGCTGGCCTTGCCCCCCAGGTGGGACTGGGTTTGGCCCTGGGCGGTTGGTGCTGGAGTGGGCATCTCCTTCTGGGCCAGGGTTAGGTGTGTGCCAATGGTGCGGGTCGGTCTCAGCGTGTCTTGCTTGCATCCCCGGGGGGAGGGGTCGCACATCCCCCGATCTCCAGGGCCAACGGGTGTGACCATGTGTGTATGCGTGCATGTGTGTACGCATGCGTACTTTTTTTTGTAGTTCTTTACTTTATTAATCCCAGAGGGAAATTCAGGACATCCACGTGAATGGATGAGGCAGCCACAGTGCGGCGCCAATCCCCCTCACCATTCACACACACATTCACACCTAGGGCCATTTTAGAGTCTCTGATTAACCTAACTTGCATGTTTTTGGCCTGTGGGAGGAAACCGGAGGAAACCCACGCAGACACGGGGAGAACATGCAAACTCCACACAGAAGGGTCACTGATGGTCAGGGGGTTTGATCGAACACATGACCTTCTTACTGTGCTGCCACAGTGCTAGCCACTGCTCCACCGAGCTGCCCAAAGTGTATGTGCACACCTATACACACACACCTGTATGTGCAGGTGTGCGTGAGTATGTGTGGGTGTGGATATGAGTGCATGCACGTATGTGTGTGTGTGAACATGTAGGTATGTGTGTGAACATACAAGGATACAAGGTTGTGTGTGGGTGTAGGTGGACATACAGTATGTGATGGTGAGTATGTGTGTACACATGAAGATGGGTGTGTGTGTGTGTGTGTGTGTGTGTGTGTGTGTGTGTGTGTGTGTGCACACAAGTACCTGCGGGTGGCCATGCAGGGGTGGAAGGTGTGTATGTGGGTGGGAAGACCTCGTTGGGTGGTGGGGGGGTGGGGCGGGCCGTCTGGTGGCCTAGGGGTCGGCAGTTTGGGACCTGATTTTCCTGGCCGTCCTGCCGTTGTGTCACAGGGTGGGGCGCTTTGCCTCCAGTGTCCATGGCACCGGGTGTGGGTGTGTGGGGGTGACCGGGGGGGCCATTGGTGTGGGTTGGCGGCCATGTTTCCATCGGTTTGCCACGGGGCGGCTGTGGCTGCAGGGTAGCCTGCCGCTGTTGATGTATGTCTGGGGTGGGTGGTTGGTGGGCTCACAGTGAGCGCTCTGGGGTGTCGCTTGGCATGTGGGGCGCCGTATGGGTCCGACCCATTATTCATTATTATTATTATTATTATTATGTATGTTTGTGTGTACAAGATGTGTGAGAGGAAGTGTGAGTGCAGCTGCTCCATCATGCCTGTGGTGCTGGGGAGCGACGGGGTGCGATGCTGGCGGGCCCTAGGCTGCTCGACCTGGCAGCCCTCGCCCTGGGTTGGGTTCTGAGGGCAGTGGGTGGCCTCCTGAGCTAGTTTGGGAGCTGGCTTCTGGAGGGGACAGGCTCTCTTTTGGACCGCCTCCCTCTCAGTCTTACCTCTTCCCCCCCTCCCCCCAAATTCTGGATGGAACATGCTGTACATTGAAACATGCTGTACATCTTATTGGATACATTTAGGGTTTTGGGGTGGGGGTGTGCCGTACTGTGTCGGTGAAGAGGATCCCTCTGTCTACTGCACAGTGGGGCCACCCTCACCTCAATTTTAAAATGCACAGTAGACACTGAGGGCTTGGGAGGATGGGAGCCCCACAGCCTATAGCAGTGGCTAGCGGTGCTCCAACACACCATCCCCCCAATTTTAACTGCACTTCGGTAGTTCACACACCTGCATACAATCACATCACATAATGAACACACACCCATCATGATTTGTGCATGGGGGATGGGGTCTTCCCCACTCCTGCTGCCCTCCTTCTGCCGGGGGCCTGGGGCCCATCACAGGGTTTCCTCTGGTAACATTTCTGGGTGGCAGCCCGCCTCGCCAGAAAATTTACCTCCACACCAAGAAGGACATATGAATTTAAGAAAAATATATGAAGCAATGACTTTCCGCAAGCGCGCACATGAACAACGCGCGTGGCCGTCATCCGCACGGAGTTTAGAAGCGCCCCGCCCACGTGAACTTTCCAGTCAGTCAGCAGGCAGTGTCTCGCTAGCAGCAGTAGCATCTTCGTGGAAAAGGAGTGAAAACCGGGAAGTCAAACTGCAGAAATGGACTCTATTTGAAGAGAAACTTTGTGAAGAGGTCCGCCGTTTCTTTGTTGGTGAAAATCCTGGCGCGTCAGTGCCTTGGCACTACCTATCGGGCAGGAGTGAAACTACAAATGATGGTTGTGTGCATACGTCAACCGCTTGGCCTGGGTAAATGAAAAAAGTGACTATGTACAGCGCCGCTTGCGTGCCGGGCTCATCCAAAGCGTACGTGGACCTAGGCGGACTAGAGGGGAAATGCAGCATGAATAAGGCTTGACTGTCCGACAGAACCATGTGTTTATTAAAGTACTTTAACGTGGAAAAAAAAAATCACAGGAGGTATGTAAGCACTGGAGGCATTTATCATAGTTTTAACCTGCTGGAAACGGGCGCAATAACGGAAGAGTTGCTTAGCTAAGAGATGTGGTTAGAATTCAAATGCAGCCGGCTTCATATGAAGAGAAAGGCAAGGGGGACTACTGAATTGCTGAGGATATATTTCACCAGCCAATACAATATTATGTTCCCAATTATGTACCTGGCAAGCTAAGATGACCGAAATTCACGAAGTCAATGACTTTAATCCGTCAGCAGCCTTCAGACAAACTAAACGTGTCAGCATTTGGATTTCAAAATAAGGGAGATTTCTAAAAAAAAAAAACCTATAAATATATAGAAATATTATAACAGAAATAACATCCTTGGTCATTTAAGTTAATTTAAATCATTAAATACAATTTTTTTTTTTCTTTGTAATTTGAGTTAAATTATTGTTCTGTTCTGACTGCAAAGTTATGGTCAAAAATATAATTGTTATAAGGAAAAAGTTAAAAAAAAATACCAGTCTGTTCCAAATTTATTTCAAAAACAGTAATTTTATTTTAAAAAAACAGACAAAAATAAGCCATAAAATAATCCACAGATTTATAATAAAATTTCAAATGTACAAGAAAAGTCAATTTTACAAGAGGAAATTACAAATTTGAGGAAAATGGTTTCAAATTTAGATAAATTTACAGAGGAAAGTTGAAAACTATAAGAAAATTGTTATAAATTTAGAGGAAAAACCTCAAACCTTCAAGCAAAGTTTATTTGTATAGCCCTTTTCACAGATATATATCACAAAGTGTGTCACAGCAAGTTAAAATTTACAAATATACTCAAATATACTTTACAAAAATACTCTATGGGAAGCCCTTCATTGGCTTCCCATACAGTTTAGAATTAAGTTTAAAATCCTTCTTACTTACAAAGCTCTAAACAATCAGGCTCCTTTTTATTTAAAAGATCTGATACTACCGTATTATCCTAACAGAGCACTACGGTCCCAAAATGCAGGATTACTTGTAATACCTAGAATCTCCAAAAGTACAATGGGAGGTAAAGCCTTCAGTTATCAAGCTCCTCTCCTGTGGAACCAGCTACCAATCTGGATTCGGGAGTCAGACTCGATCTCTGTTTTTAAGAATAGGGCTAAAACCTACCTTTTTGATATAGCCTACAATTAGGGAGGGATCATGTGTTTCTGAACCCTCCCTTAGTTATGCTGCTAATAGGTTTAGTCAGCCAGGGGACCTCCAGTAATGCACTGGGCCTCACTCCTTTCCTCACTCTCAATGAAATTTTTTTTTTTTTGGTGGTCATTAACATTTGTTTGTTCTCTCCCATAGATTGAGTCCCCATCGTGCTGTTTGCTCTCTACATGTCTGTTCTTTTCATCTTCTCTATCCCCTCACCCCCCAGCCAGTCGCAGCAGATGACTGCCCCTCCCTGAGCCTGGTTCTGCTTAAGGTTTCTTCCTGTTAAAAGGGAGTTTTTCCCCTCCACCGTCGCCAAGTGCTTGCTCACAGGGGATTGCCTGATTGCTGGGGTCTTTCTGCAACTGTGGGGGTTCCCCCTACAGTTGATAGTGCTATGAGATGACTGTTGTTGTGAAATGGCGCTATATAAATAAAGTTGAATTGAATTGAAATATCCAGAAATTAAAATCAATAGAAATAAGATAAATATACATATTTTTTTTCCACAATATCTTTATTGAACCTTTTTTTTAACAAACATGACACAAACAATCAAACACTAAAGTACTACAAAAAAAAAAATTGCACTAAAAACACCCACAACCACCAACAAAATCAAGTCTTCAACAATGCTCCTCTGTTTAGTCTAGACAATCCATTACATAAGTATACATATTATGTTCACCAGTTTGGAATTTACAAGGTCCACACACATCATTCACCTTCTTCTTCAAGAGTTATGTTTAAATTTTTTACATAATCAATAAAAGGTCTCCATATATTCTCAAACACAATTTCCTTTGATTTCAGTATATATGTTATTCTTTCTAATGGAAGGTTTGTTAACATCTGTCTTAACCACTGAGTCACATCTGGTCTATGAGTCTTTTTCCACAGTAGTGCAATACATTTTTTGGCATTAAGCAAACTGAGGTCTATGAATGTTCTTTCACTTTTATTAAAGTTATGCTTTTCTGGGTACAGACCCAACAAAAACAGTTTAGGATTCAATATGATTTGTTTTGAGATTATTTTTTCAATTGTTACCCTCACCTCTTCCCAAAACATTCTTATTATTCTACATTCCCATACACAATGAAATAGGGTTCCTTTACTTTCCATGCATTTTGTGCATGTATCTGGTATATTTTTGTTATATCTATTTAACTCCTCCGGTGTAACATACATCCGCATTAACCATTTGAAATGTATCAATTTAAGACGTACATTTATTGATTTGGTTTGAGCTTCTGTACAAGCCAATTCCCATTGTTCCTCTGAAATTTCAGTTTGCAGATCTTCTTTCCAGTAGTTTAATCTTTTCTGTGAGTTTTACTAGAGGATAGTGTCAATGAGTTATAAAACTCTGAAATAATACCCTTTCTTTTACTATCTTTCATCAACATTTTTTCCAAGGATGAATAAATAGGTCGAGTGAGAGCTTTATTTTGATTTGATCGAATAAAGTTTCTAAGTTGAAGATATTTAAAAAAAAGTGTTCTATTAAGATTAAATTTGATCCTCAGCTCTTCAAAAGACATTATGTTATCTGCACATGGCAAATATAAATCTTGAATCTTTTGAATCCCTTTTAAATTCCATACTTTAAATACAGCGTCCGCTCTCCCTGGTTTAAAATATTGATTACCCCATATTGGGCTAAATTGTGACAATAAGTGTGGTTCTTTTAAATAGTTTTTAGCTTCACACCATATTTTGATCATATGCTTTACAAATGGATTTTTAACTTGTTTTTGTAATTTTTTGGCCGAATCTGAGTATATGAATATGGGAAGAGGTAAAGGTAAATTGTATGATTCCATTTCAGTCCAGTGAGGGAGATCATTTAATGAAAAATAATATGTCATAGACCTCAGTTGTGCCGACCAATAATACAACATAAAATTTGGACATTTCAGACCTCCACGATCAAATGGTAAATATAATAAAGACAGACGTAATCTAGCCCTCCTGTTGTTCCATATAAATTCCACTAACTTTTTTTAATTCTTGAGAATAAATCTAAAGGTGGTGGTAAGGGAATGTATTGAAATAAATAAAGTATTTTAGGTAAAATATTACTTTTAAGTATATTGATTCTCCCGATCATCGACATTGGTAGTGACATCCATCTCTGAGTTAACTCATTGATATCTGACATTAAGGCTTCATAGTTGACACTGGCGACTGATTCTAGCTTAGGCACAATTTGGATTCCTAAATATTTAAACTGATTTACAACGTTGAATTGATTTACCTCAGGGTCTGGGTAATTTCTCTGGGTCTCATTTAGCATTAATATTGAAGATTTAGTTTTATTTATTTTATATCCTGATATTTCCCCAAAATTCTTTATTAAATTCAACAAGGTCGGAATTGATTTTTTTAGATTCGACATAAACAAAATTATGTCATCGGCGTACAGGGAGATTTTATGTTCTGTTGGAAATATACATATTAATAGGGATAAAAAGAGAAGACAGTGAAGAAATAAAAGCCATTCAATGAACGCTAAAAGCCTGTCTGAACAAATGAGTTTTTAACTCCTTAAAAGAGTCAACAGACTCAAGGCATTGCAAGGACAGGGGAAGTGCGTTCCAAAGCCGTGGTGCAGCGGCCTGGAAAGATCAATCTCAACGGGTTCTGAACTTGGTCCGAGGGACCACCAGGAGTCTCTGGTCTGAGGATCTTAGTGATCGTGTCGTGGCATAAGGAGTAAAGAGGGCTGAGATGTATGAAGGGGCTTGGCCATGAAGAGCTCTAAAAGTCAAAATTAAAATCTTAAAATGAAATGTCAAAGCAACTGGCAACCAATGAAGGGACGATAAAACTGGGGAAATGTGTTCCCTTTTCTTCGTCCAGGTTAAAAGCTGAGCTGCTGCATTTTGCAGACTCTGAAGGTGGGCAACAGCAGTTTTATTAAAACACATAAAAAGGGCATTACAATAATCTAAGCGAGACGAGATAAAAGCATGAATGATCATTTCCTGTTCAGGTGTTGAGACCATAGGTCTAAGTTTTGCTATATTCCTCAGATAAAAAAAGCAATTTCTGACTAGTTGCCGACCATGGCAGCCCAGTGACATAGAATTGTCAAAAACAACACACAAGAGCCTCGGTGACCTAAGCATTGCTTTATCAGAGGAATTTTACTGTCTAGAGCGATGATCAGTGTTTCTGTCTTATTAAGATTTAATTGTTGGAAGTTATTGTTTAACCATTTGTTAATGGCAGACAGGCAAGAGATTAAGTTTGATAAAATGTTCAGCTCATTTTCTTTAAAGGGCCTATATCATGCAAAATCGACTTTTTTGAGCTTTTAAGCATGCTATAATGTTAATTCCTCACCAAAAACACCCCCAAAGTGGTATTTTGCTCCATTCACACATCTCTAGAGTATCCTCCTCAACCCTGCTCTCTGAGCTGCTGCTCCGCCCTGTCCCTGATAATGATTGGGTCCCCACGTTCATACGTATGAACGTGGGTGAGCCGCTCACTCCAGGAAGTGCCTGTGCTGCCAGCACCGCCCCCAGACTAACGCACACACCCACTTTCTCCGCGCAGCTAACGGAGCACACTATGAAAGACATTTCTCTTAGCTTTTCATTTACGAGTCAGAAACTTCCTGTAAACGTCTTCGAGGTCGCTGTGGTATCTCGTGCACCTCAAATTCCCAATCGGACTCTGGGTCAAGAGTGTAAGGCTCCACAACATGCTCATCCATCTTTCCTAAGTTTACTGTAGATGTTGTTTTCGTGGGCGGAACCCAGCAACACGCTGCAGCAGCCGGCTCAGGGGTTACGTCATGAAATGGGCGGCAGCCACAAGAAGGAGAGGCGAAGCCTCAGAGACCGAGGCATCTTACGTCCGGGTTGGAAAAGTAGCTTGCGAAAATAACTCATATTTCATAAGAAATTCATTCTCTAGTGTACCAAAGGTAATATACTATCACATACATGCATATAGTTTACTCTGAAAGGCTTAAAATAGCATGATATAGGCCCTTTAACAGAGCAGTAAAGCTGAATGTCGTCTGCGTAAAAATAGTAAGAAACACCCTTAAACTGACTAATAATCTGGCCAAGTGGGGTTAAATACAATAAAAACAGAGTAGGGCCCAGAATTGAGCCTTGAGGAACCCCACAGACAAGTCCTTTAACCTCTGACATCTTCTCATTAAATAAAACACAAAACCCTCTGTCCTCCCAACATCACTACTTTTCAAAATATTTGACTCTATCGGGCCTTTAATTGCCGAAATCATTAATTGGTCACTTTTATCAGGCACTGTTCCCAGTTCTTTTAAACAAGCAGTGGTTGAATTCAAATTAAAGAAACAAAACTTAGACCCTACAGAACTGAACAATTACAGGCCAATTTCAAAACTTCCGTTCTTATCTAAATTGCTTGAGAAAGTAGTAGCCAAGCAATTAACTACATTCATAGAGAAAAATAAAATCTTAGACATCTTCCAGTCTGGTTTCCACAAAATGCACTCCACCGAGACGGCACTAATTAAAGTCTCCAGTGACGTCATGATGGCAGCAGATTCTGGTCAGTACTCGGTCCTGGTGTTGTTGGATCTCACCGCTGCTTTTGACACGGTGGACCACAATATATTGATAAACAGGATGAAGGACACGTTTGGTATTTCAGGGTTAGTTCTGAAATGGTTCTCCTCTTATAAGGGGCTTGAAGAGGGCTTCATAGAGGCCAGAAGACCATTTACATCCAGCAGCGTGACTGGAGTGAATGAGGACCACGTGTTAGAGGGGGCCTGTGAGTGTTCAAGACTGAAGTCATTACTCAAGTTTTAAGTGGGTGCGCTTTGTATCCTTAACTAGAAATTTTTGGTTGTCTCCTTTAATTTACATGGCACTTGATATTTTCAAACCTGTTTGTATACCACCATTGACAGAGAACCTGAATTAGACAGAGAGGAGCCAAGGAGAGGAAAGTGTTCAGCCAGAGGGCCCAGGAGAGGTGAGAGCAGAGGAAGGAGAGAAGGATGACACCAGTAAAAAGTCCAATACAGGACGTCTGGGTGGGACCCCAACTGGCCCAATATTCCAACATTCAAGCCTTGGCTGTACAATACTTCAAATTGTAAGTTCCATATGCACGGCAGTGGCTCAGGAGGTAGAGCGGGTTGTCCAATAACTGAATGGTTGGCAGTTCGAATCCCGCTCTCCCCAGATATCCTGCTGTTGTGTCCCTGGGCAAGATGCTTTACCCACCTTGCCTCCAGTGTCCATAACACTGGGTATGAATGTGTATAAATGTTCGGTGGTGGACGGAGAGGCCGTTGGCCCGGATTGGCAACCACATTTCCGTCAGCCTGCCCCAGGGCAGCTGTGGCTACAGTAGTAGCTTGCCACTACCATTGTCTGTCTGGAGTGAATGAATAATGTATCTGTAAAAAGCGTGATAATCTATGATAAAGCGCTGTATAAATCTGATGCATTATTACTATTATATGCAAAGTTACTGTGCAAGTATAGGCGGCCAATCCAAATATCTCGCATTATGTAGTGGTTATCATTAATGCCATTTTATTTAGTGAATGACTGCTTGTGTGATTAGGAAAACATACATTGGCTACAATTTAATCACTTAAAAAGGTCAAAGGTGACGCCAAATCCTCCTGACTCAGTCAAGGGCATCATGGGAAAAGTTTTGGCTCTTCTTCCCACCCACCCCCACTGCCGAATGAATAGGTGCAAGCAAGGGAGTGAGAGAATGAGTGAATAAGAGCGTAAGCCAGAATGAAGGAGTGATGTGTGGTGATGGTGGGTCAGTTTTGTGTGGTGCTTTGTGTGTCGGGTGGCATCTCGGAGCACTTGCTGTGGTCCGTTGAGCAGTCGCTCCGGGTGGGCATTGGGGGGGGGGGGGGGTCTGCTTCTGTGGACACAGCCACCCTGGGGTGGGTTGGCGGGGGTGTGGCTGCTGGTCTGCACCGGCGGTCTTCCTGCCCGCTGCCTGGCACTGATGCGCATTTGTGCTTGCTGCATCTGTGCCACAGTCACCCCAAGTAATAAGGGTGAATGAGTATGTGGGGGAGAGCATGAGTGGATGTGAGTGAGTCGGAGCGCGAGTGAGTATGTACGTATGTATGTATGTATGGGTTAGCGTGAGTGGGTGCGGGTGATTGAGGGCAAGTGGGAGCGAGACTGAGTGGGTATGGGAGTGTGAGTGTGGGATTGTGTGGGAGAGAGGGCGAGTGAGAGTGAGTGAGTGCGTGTGAGGGTGAAAGTGGGTGTGTATGAGAGCATGAGGGTCTGAGTGCATGGGAATGGGTGTGTGTGCTGGTCGGGGGTTGCTGGATTCGCGAGGTGACACCACCTGGTTTCAGGGACCGGCTGATCTGGGGGTGTGCCGCGCTGGCCGCTTGGCGGCCCAGCCTCCCTCCACCCCAGGAGGGATGGATGCCTGGCTGTCTTGGGGCTTGTTGGCCTCGGGACATTTGTGCTCTGTGGGGGTTGGTGGCGTTGTCCTGTTTGCTCCGGGTTTCCGGGGGCGGGGGTGTTCCCGTGACCTGCCACCCTCTTTGTATGTTTCCTGGCAAACTACTCACACACTTATTTTGCACGTGCTCTCTTACACATGCATGCACACACACATATGTCTCTCCATTAACAGGTGCAGATACCAGACTCGTGATGAGACCCTTTCAGGAAAAGAAACTGTCTTCTTGTTTCAGTTGTGTTAGTCCGTTTGTCTTCTTTGTCTGCTCCCCTCCCTTTTCTTTCCCCCTCCCCAACCCTCCTTTCCCCATTCATGGGTAAAACAATTTAAATAAAGTATTGAAAGTTATTACAAGAAGTATTTATAAACAATATACAGTACATATACTGTATATGTACTGTATAAAGCTCCTTTTGGCAAAGTAAATCTGTTTGGCACAATAAGGGAAGCAGATTTCAGTTCTGCTCACCTAGCTGCTTGACAGGACAAGGGAAAAAAAAACAAGGCCGTGAAAAGTGACAAATTTGACCAGAAAAAGAGAATACTGAAGATTTAATGCTTAACAAATTATACTAGTATAGTATTGCAGTTATTGCGTAGCTCTAAAGGATAATTCGGCATATCAATGGCTGAAATGCAAAACCTCCTATCTGCAGGATTTTCTGATTTGCGGATTTCACTTAGGATGATGAGAACAAGGAAGGCTGCTCATATCTGTCTGCAAGACAGTCCCGCCCTTTATTGTGACAGAAAATTATTCTGACAAAAAAAAAAAAGGCATAGCATTCTGCAAGAAAGCCAAAAGTTCTTTAGTTTTCTCAAAAGAGGTTTTGCGCTTTGGCCATCGATATGTGGAGAACACGAGGGATGTGGGTGCGCTCCCTTCCAAGGGAGCCAAGCCCAGCCTGCCCGATTAACGTGAGTCTCGGCTGCTGCTTCACCCATGCTTCACACTGTCCTTTGCAGCACCGCGGGTTCAACATGGCGCTCCTCCCAGTGCACGGCTGTCTAAAAACTAAAAGTTAATAATAATACCACCATGATTGTGGAGCGGAATAGCCAGATCAATTGTATATCATATGCGGACACATATGCATGCTTTGACTAAATGACAACCGTGACAAAAACCACTCAAATAACAAAATAAATCATTTTTTATTTACTGACAAATGGGCAACACTGATGCAACGGTTGCAGTTGAACGGGTCATTCTGCTGCATATAATAATGTTTGGTGTTTTGTACTTACAATGTTGCTCAAATATAAAAGAATGTACTACAATGGGTCTCAAATATTTGTAAACATGTCCTGTTATAGTACTGCATGAGTTTATGGATGACAGACTGTAAACTACACATAAACTGAAACAATTACAATGATGACAAAACTCCCATTCCCCAAAGTGCAAGATACAACACTTATGAACATACAGTGGTGTGAAAAAAGTGTTTGCCCCCTTCCTGATTTTTCATCTTTTTGTATGTTTGTCACACTTAAATGTTTCAGATCATTAGGGTTGTCGCGATAACCGCAATTATGTAATACCGCGCTATGGGCAAGCCTACCACGGAGGAAAACGAGCAACCGTAACAACCGCGGTGTTCACTTTTTTCGTGTGTGTGTGGCTAAATATCGTTGTTCACTTATGTGCCCCTATCGATTAATAAATAAACTGTTAAATGTTAAGTGTATTTTTATTGCCAACAGCATGTTTGCGCCCGGTACTGTGGACGCTTCCATAGCACCGGGTGCTGGTGGCGTCAGTAACATGTGGGGCCCTCTCTCTCCAGATGGACCCCAGCAGGCAGTAAGTGGCAGAAGCATTTGGATTCCTTGCTAAATACAGCTGTGACAGTGAGCACTGAAAGTGCACAAAGCATGTCATTTCCTTCTGAGCAGAGTGTGAGCTCTGAAAGCGAAACAACTACTGCATAGTGCATTGCTTGTTTGAACGTGATTTTTTGGACAGCGGTAAAAATCACCAAGACAAGAGCTGTGCAGGGTCCTGTACGGAGGCTGTCCTGTAAGTTGAATGTCGCTGCAGTCTCCAGTCCACACACACCGTAGTTGAAATACTGGAGTTCCCGCCACTGCTTCATAGAAATGATCTTTTTTTTTTTTTTTTAAACAGAATCAGCAGTTCATGCCTAGAATGACTGGAGCTCCGCACAACTGTCACACATGCACATAAAGTTGAGGCCGGAGCTGCAGCGAGTTTCTCACAGCTTCCATCGTTTACCACATAAGTTATGAACCCTGTTTAAATTAGCGATGTTATGCTCGACACTGATTTGAGCAATATAACACGGAAGTGTCATGAGCAGAGTATCGAGCACTGTGTCAACATGGCCACTGTCACGTGACCGTAGCAAATGAGGCCTCATTGTCAAATCACATGATTTGAGACCTGGCTAGAAATTTGAGAGGGCTGGGTGTTGCATACGTCAATAGTGAAGGATTTAAAAGGGGTCTGATTCACCACTCAAACTGGGTTTTTTTGAGAGAAGGAGATTTGTTATCATCATTGCATTCAATATTTGAGTATAAGTCAGGGACAGTATTACACAACGTAGAATTAGGTTGAGGTTTAGTAACATTAAACAACACATTACATGTACTAAATATTACTGAGATACATTAGTGATTGTGAAACTGAGGCCTTATAAAATAGTGAACAACTTTGACACAACTGCTTCATGATGACACAGTGTTATGAAACATTTAATAAAGAGTGCCATCTGCTGACTGTCAGAACTGCATCTGGGTAAAAAAAACGGAAAAAAATCTCAATACTTTTTTTTTTTTTTTTTGAGCATTTTCCCATCCGAGGTCTATTCAAAATTGGATGGCAGGAACAAACAATCCAAAGCAAGCAAAAAAAAAAGACCTAATTCCAATAGAACCCTCTCAAATTTCCCACGAGCCCTCAAGTTACGTGATGGGTCCAACATAACGAGGCCTCGCTTGCTACGGTCACGTGACTGTGGGTGTGGTGAAACAGCGCTCGATGCACTGCTCATGATGCAAAAAAAAAAATAATAATGCAAGAGACACTGGACAGATCCTATTACTATAATAAAAAAAAGACTATCAGAGAATTGTTGTGGTCTTTACTCTTTCTCTTTTTATAACTCTTTTTTCTTGTTAATTGTAATGTGAAATTGACTGATTGTGACCCTTCTGTGTGGAGTTTGCATGTTCTCCCCGTGTCTGCTTGGATTTACCCCGGGTACTCCGGTTTCCTCCCACACGCCAAAAACAAGTTAGGTTAATTGGAGACTCTAAAGTGGCCCTGGGTGTGAATATGTGTGTGTGAATGGTGAAGGGATGGCACCGTACCGTGGATGCCCTAAATTTCCCCTCTGGGGATCAATAAAGTACACACACACACACACAAAAAAAATACATTTCCTATTGCTGTATCAAGACCCTTTCTATGTCAGTGATCACTGGACAGTCCCTCTTTTTAAACGACTTCCGCAGTGGCTTTCTCATCTCTCCAATCAAATCAAGTGTTTCTCAGATGCTAGCTAGCTAACCGGTATAAATACTCAACTTGATTTCAGTAGACTCAATTTTGCTTCACGGAAAAAGTTGCAATTTGTGTTAGAGACTGTCAAAAAAATGTATACTACAGGAATATTTCTTAGCTGCAGACTTGAATATCTCGTGGATAGTTTACCGATGTCTGGAGGAGCTAAGCTGCCAAGCTTAGCTTAAGGGTTGCCAGGCTAAAATAACGGTTGCTAGGTGAGCTAGTGAGCATATCGCTGATCTCTACTTGACTCCACCTCACGACATTGTTGTAAAAGATACAGTTCATTAAAAGAGTGGATTCTCATAGGCAAATACTCTCAATTTATTACATTCTAGCTATGCATATTCACCACCGGCCGGTTCTCTGTGCCTGCTGTCACAGCTTAGATAGCAGGAGAAGCTAACCTAAGCTATGTTAGCTGATGCTGGAGTCGGGAGGATACTCACTCTGTGGTTTGTTGGGCACCCCGTAAGGCGCTGCACCGGGAGACAACCCGCCGTTACCGCTGCCAAGAGCACCATCTCCCAGGTCTGATAATAACGGGGACCTCTCGCCGTCCGCCATACCGAGAGTGAAGGGTGGAGGGAGAAAGCGGGGATGCAGACCAACACGGCGTATTGTTGTGTTGGAAATGCAGAGATCACATGATCACTCCACAGCCGCCGCTGCTGCGGTACGGTACCCGGGGGTGTGGCACGGTACCGCCGGGGGTGCTGTGGAGATTCTACTGTGACTGAATTACAGTGAAATCATCATGTTTGAGTTATTAGCCTTATGATCATTGTACTACTGTGAGATGACTAAAAACAGATATTTATCCAGTAATGGAAAAAAGCCAGGCGATGGAAGGACAGACCCTGGCTCTCAAAGTTCAAGTCCAACACCAGGGGGCGCCAGACTACTGTTACGAAAATTGTGGACTCACCAGTCTTCAAGGATGCTCATTCAGCTGTTTTCATTTGTTTAAAAAAAATCATAAACAACACAAGACCATTTTTTTCGAGCAGCTTAACATTCTGGCTTCGTAAAACACTTAAAAAATTATTGTAACTAAAATTGTAATCAATGTTTTTTTTTCAGATTAAATTGGGGGAAATATGGAATGTTGAAGAAAATATTTTAAAAATCATCAACCAGTTGAAGAAAAAAAATATAAAAATCAACCAAAAATATCACAATTAGGACTTAGTTGAACTTTTTCTGGCTTGAATTCTTTGAGACAAACAGTTGTGGAAGATGAACGCAGACGAGACAGTGAGCTGAAAGACACACGAACTTTATTCACCTTCCAACAGAAAACAGAAAGCTTTCACTGAGTGCCCGAGCAAACTCTTTTATACACTTCTATTTCCGCCTCCGGCACACAGGGTAAACACATTAACATACAGACTTGAAAGACATGTACACACATTAACATGACATTGACACACATGTTACAGAGCAGGTTTTGCTACCATACATTTGCACCCCTGCTTCGTCAGGTGTGAACCTGGCACGGAGGGGGGCGAAAGGCACATCTTTGTTTGTTTAGCTCCTCTCACCTTTCTCCATTAGCATCCCTAACTATCTTCTACCCCACCAACCCCTTTGTCCTGGGTGGAGTGCCATGTGTCTTGTATCCACCACACAGTAATCTTTATCAATCAGGTTCCATCTTTCTCATGTAGCAGTTGTTCTCTTTCAACATTCGTTTCGGTATCTCACTATGGCTACGGTCCCACTGCAGGTCTTAATGCTCAATTCCGATTTTTTGCTGAGATCCGATTTTTTTGTGTGGGTGTTCACGTTATAGTTTAAATGCGACCCCAGTCAGACTCCAGTATGAATTGTCTGCAGCTATGAAGTGACCTGCTTGCGCAGAAGAAAACATAACATCAGACACAGCATTGTGTTTACGGAAGTAAGAGCCCAGAACGATTGAGGGGGACAAAACTTCTTCACCTTGATGCAGCGCAGCAAAATAAATGTTAAAATTATTCAGAAATAATTATGCACAAAATAAATATGAGACCAGTGTGAGATACTGTGTGTATTTGGCACCTTACTGTGAAATGCAGGGTGATGACATGCACTTCCTGTCACATCATCGCACTGCCCATATATAAGGCAAGGGTGCCATCTTACGGCCTCTTTGCTGGATGATCCTGCTGGTGCATACCGTGTCACTGCTTGCACATAGTTCATGCAATAAAGCTGTGTTTGCCAACCATCATCGTGCCTCATCCTTCACCCAGGTATTTCCATACATAACATTTGGCGATCGAGGATTAGCTCATGGAGGCGTGCATTACTCCACTTCATCCCTTTCTCGAGCTCCTGGGTGAACCACCGGTTTTATGGCTGTGTTGGCTGGAGGCCTATCAGATGTATATTACAGTGCTGGACCTCGGGAAACTAGATGGGGTGAGAGCATGGGCGCTTCTCATTCACAACCAGGGTATTGAGGGCCGGAGGGTCCTGCAGACACTCGGCACAGCAGATTCATACGAGGAAGTTGTGGAGCTACTGGCTAAACATTTCTCCACCCCAGACAACGTGACTGTTTGGAGAATTTGTTTTCACCGGAGATGCCAGTGGGTAGGTGAGCCTATCAGCCAGTATGTCATTGACTTGGAAGTTAAATTGGCGCCAGCCACAGAAGACGCCGGAATCGCTTGGCTTAGCTAATATTGCAGACCTTAACAGCAAGGATAGCTCGGACGAAGATTTTTGGGAAATCAATGCTGCCAGCCAAAGGTCTGCCCTGGGAAACTCCCATTGCAGGGGTTGTGGGTCCGCGACACACCGCCATAAAGCTAAGAAATGCCTGGCTGGAGGAAGACGTTGTGGTAGATGTGGACGCAGGAATCATTATGTCACGGTGTGCCGTTTGTCTTACCCAGGGAACCCCAGGGAGAAATCACCCTGCTCACCCCCGACGGACACTGGGCGAGAACAGTACGAAGAGCTAATGGATGGCCTCGCTTTCAAGTCGACCAGTTCTCGCTCAAGGTCGGTACCCATGCTGATGAGCGACACCATGCTAGCCCCAGATGCCTCCGGTTCTTGGCCACAGTTTGGTGGGGGGGGGGGTCTGCGGCTACAACGGTGAACACTACAATGTTTATAGAAGAGGACGGGGCCAGACCGACAAGCATGGAGTTACCGCATGCTCAGCAGCAGCACATCAGGCTGACTAAAATTCCACTCTGGGTTATGGACTTGGTTCAGGTTCAGGGTGAAGGACGTCCATGGCGAAGATGGGCCGGTCGACAGCCAGCAAAACATCGAGGGTGTCTGCGCATAGTGGCTAAGATGGGTGCAGCTTACTTCAGGCTGTCCAACGGCTCGTCGAGGCACACTAATCAGCTTCGGCATGTCTGGGAAGATGCCACAGGTGGTGAGGCTACACGGGAGTTGGTGATGGTGTTGTGGGATCCGGGCTCCGCCATCCAGAAGATCGGCCATCGCTCTGGGGGTCTGCAGTCTCTAGGATCGCGCCTGCTGAGGGGCTGCCCTGGACCCCCCCATGCAGGTTCCAGTTTTTTCACCCAAATGACTATAGTTCCTTGGTATTTTTGCATGCATGTTATGGTATGGGGGTTATTTTATGTGTTTGTGTTTTAGTTTAGGAGATCGGCTGATATTTTTAGTTTGAAATAAAGACTCTTTTTAGTTTATGGGTGGCAGAATAATCCACCCCGCCATGCAGGCTGTACGTTAGTCCACCTGTCAGCCCTGTTTTTAGGTTGTTTTGAGTGAGTGTGTTAGGCCAATTTAGTACATGGGTTTTTTGTTATTTTAGTGCATGATTCGGGTCCCAAATTTGGGGGGGATTTCAACTGTGTGTATGGTTTTGCACTTTTCTGGGGGGGGGGGATATGTATTTGGCACCTTATTGTCAAGTGCAGTGTGATGATGTGCACTTCCCATCAAGTCATTGCACTGCCTATATACAAGGCAAGGGCACCATCTTACAGCCTCTTTGCCGGATGATCCTGCTGGTGCATACTGTGTCACTGCTTGTACATAGTTCATACAATAAAGATGTGTTTGCCAACCATCATCGTGTCTCATCCTTCACCCAGGTATTTCCATACATAACAACCAGCTTCATTCCTCTACACACCAGATGACCGCTGTGATGAGCTCTGCTTTAACAGAACTGATCGATTAAACAGCTCTACTGAAAATGAGACTCCGTGTCTCAGTGGGATTACCTGAATAAATAAGGTTAATAATAAATAATCCTAGCGATTGCAATAGGGCTGTCACCCACTGACTTTGTGAGCGGCTTATACCAGCAGTCCTGTACAGGAAGGAAAAGCTGCCACAGACTCCTCTCTATCCCTCATGGCCATTCCGCTCCATAGTCATGTCAGTATTAACTTTAAATTTTAGATATTACAGCGGCTGGGACTCACGGTGTGCTGTTTACAGGGAAAAAGGAATTTACAGCATCCAGTAAATGTGGCATTACTGTGTGCCTGCTTGTCTGACAGTTTCAGCCCCGAACTCCCCTCCCTGCCAAAATTTAGGAGTTATTGTGCAGTCGGAGCCGACAAAATTACAATCCAGCGATAAAGGGAAGAAGACTGATTAAAAAGAGAGCACAAATCAGCTTTGTCTGCCATGCTTGCTGCATCCTCCACCACAGAATTGTAGTGTCTGTCTTACTTCAATAAGGAAAAAGTCGGATGACATGCGACAAGACGGTTCAGACTGAGGTCGCTTTGGAAAATATTAGATACGTATCCAAATTAGGACCACATATGAAAGTGGCCTGAATCTGGTGTGAAAAAAATCAGATATGTGCTGTTCAGGCTGTCATCAAAAAAATCAGACATGGGTCACATTTGTGCTAAAAAATCGGAACTGAGCATTAAAACCTGCAGTGTGACCGTAGCCTATGGGACGCGCTCCCCCGTGGTGTCCCCAGAAGCCCTACAGAGGAGTTGCACTGATGTCACACGGGTCATGTGTCTTGTTTTCTGCACCATTTTGGACGGCACCGAACAGTCAAATCACCAACAGCAAGCGTGAGTGAGTGTAATCAACGAGATAAATGGCTACACACAAATCAACACCATGGTCCAACGACGAGGTGCAGACTTTTCTGTGCTTGGTAGCTGATTAAAGAAATCCAGAGGGAGCTGGACGGAGCGACCCGGAATGAATTCACGGCCACTGACCAGCGAAGGCAGACAGGAGGCAGAGTGGCGACCACGGCATCATCATTGTTGAAAACAGTGATAGAGGATGGTGAGTGTGTTATGTCTGTAATTACCGCGGTGCACAGATGAGGCGAGGTGACTTGTGGAACACAGCTTTGTTGAACTCACTCTAGTTGACAGCCACAGACACAGCACTGGCCAAGGCACAGGCGAGATAAGAGGCTGTCAGATGGCTGATGCCGGCCTTATATAGGGCGGGGTGGGGACCGGAGGTGCGCGTCATCACCTCACACTTCACAGTAAGATACAGATCTCACATTTTTCCACCCCTTTAAAAGTCCAAAACCACTCACTCAATTAAGACCCTCCCCAATTTGGGACCTGAATCACGCACTAAGAAACGAAAACTAATGTCTCTAAATGGCCTAACACACTCACATGACAAACTTAAAATAGGGCGGATGGGTGGACTACCGTCCTACCCGCATGGCAAGGTGGATTATTCTGCGACCTGCTAAAGTAGTCCAAAGTCCATTGATAACTAAAATTGTACACCGTGCTCCTAAACTAGAACAAAACTCCAAAATAATTCCTTATATAACATTTTTTTTAAACAACAACACCAACAACAGAACTTCAAAATATACTATTTACAGCCCAAGTCTTCAGGTAAAAAAACATAACTGGCATGGGGGGCCCAGGGCACCCTCTCAGCAGATGCACCCCTGGAAACAGCTGGTCTTCGGGGTGATGGCTGACCCTCCAGACGCTGAAGCCGTTCCTCCTCATCATCAGCCTCGTCCCACGTTCAGCCTTGTTTCCCGGAGTCTTCTCCCAGGCATGGTGAAGCCGATTCGCATGCCACACTGAGCCGTCCGACAGCCTGAAGTGTGCTGCGCCCAGTTTATCCACTATGCGCAGACACTCCCGATGCTCCTCAGGTTGTCGTCTGGCCCGCCTTCGCCATTCACGTTCCTCATCTCGACTCCAAACGTAGTCGCAGACCCCCCCCCCCCCCCCGTCATCTTTAATGGGGAAACCCAGTTTGTAAAATAAATCACAGCCCATGATGTTATCGCCCTGTGCTGTCACATGGAACGTGAAGCCAGTCACCGTCATAGATTTGTACCGAACAGTCAACTCCAAAGTCCTGACCGTGTCCAGCCTTCCACCTCCATAAACATACAATGGCGCTGGGTTACCTTTAATCCTGTGGTGGTGAAAAAACATCTTCACCATGGCCAAATTCAGCAACGACAACCTCTGCCCCCGTGTTGATCAACAGCGGTAGCTCCACGTCGTCCAGCCCCCCTGTGCAAAACGTGTACCCGATCGTGTTGGGGGACACCGTGTGGATGGTTGTCGGGGGCGGGCTGAGCAATTTATCCCATG
Organism: Pholidichthys leucotaenia; assembly: GCA_020510985.1. NCBI lineage: Eukaryota > Metazoa > Chordata > Actinopteri > Cichliformes > Pholidichthyidae > Pholidichthys > Pholidichthys leucotaenia. The sequence goes on along the minus strand of CM035846.1, from coordinate 194,951,041 downwards.
GGCTTTCCTGCTTAACTTCATGGCACACCCTGGCAAAATGGTTCAAGCAACCACATCTGTTACGACGTGCTCCTCTCACTGGACAGTCCTTAGCCTTATTTTGGTTCTTAGCAGACCCACAACCCATGCAAAGGAATTTTCTGGGGGCAGACCCCCGGTTGGTAGTGTTGGCTTCCGCATCTTCATCGTCCAAGCTATCTTCGCTATCCGTGTCTGTAACATTTGCTGCGGCAAGAGGCTCTGGTGGCTGCTCTGACTGGTGTCCGGTTAGCTCTGGAGCTAGCTTGCCCGCAGTTTCCATTTGGAGAGCTAGCTTGATGGCTCTGGCTAACATGAGGTCCTTAGACACCGTGAGTAGCCTAGCTCGCACTGCAGTCCTACAAGTATGTTCCGCCAGCTGGTCACAAATCATTTCTTCTTCCAGTGCTCCAAAACGGCCCTCACTAGCTAGCTGCCTCAAGTTGGCGACAAACTGCCGAACGGGTTCACCTACCCGTTGGTGTCACTGTCGAAAGTGGATCCTCCGCACCATCACATTATACGGGGTGTGGAAGTGGCTAGCTAGCAGCTCTGCTACCTTTTCGTACGTGTCAGAAACACCCAGCGTTCGCAGGATTCGCTGGCCTTCTATGCCCAGACTGTGCACCAGAAGCGCCCAGGCCCTTAGCTTATCGAGCTCTCCAAGACCCAGCGTGGCAATATAGTTTTGGAAGGCTTCAAACCACCTACGCCAGAGGACCAGTGGGTCACCGGGCACCTCGAGGAAAGGGCGGAGAGGGGCAATGCACGCCTCCATGGTTTAATTCGACGTCACCAATGTTACAGATGTGGACAAAATTGTTGGTACCCCTCTGTTAATGAAAGAAAAACCCACAATGGTCACAGAAATAACTTGAATCTGACAAAAGTGGTAATAAATAAAAATTCTATGAAAATTAACCATTGAAAATCAGACAATGCTTTTGAATTGTGGTTCAGCAGAATTATTTTAAAAAACAAACCCATGAAGCAGGCCTGGACAAAAATGATGGTACCCCTAGAAAAGATTGAAAATAATGTGACCATAGGGACATGTTCAACCAAGATGTGTCCTCTAATTAACATCACAGGTGTCTACAAACTTGTAATCAGTCAGTCGGCTTATTTAAAGGGTGACAAGTAGTCACTGTGCTGTTTGTTGACATGGTGTGTACCACGCTAAACATGGACCAGAGGAAGCAAAGGAGAGAGTTGTCTCAGGAGATTAGAAAGAAAATTATAGACAAGCATGTTAAAGGTAAAGGCTATAAGACCATCTCCAAGCAGCTTGATGTTCCTGTGACTACAGTTGCACATATTATTCAGAAATTTAAGATCCACAGGACGTGGCTGCTGGAGGAGATGGATAATAGGAATGGTAACAAAAGAGCCCAGAACAACCTGTAAACACATTCATGGTGAACTCCAAGGTCAAGGTACATCAGTGTCAGATTGCACCATCCGTCGTTGTTTGAGCCAAAGTGGACTTCATGGGAGACGACCAAGGAGGACACCACTGTTGAAAACAAATCCTAAAAAAGCCAGACTGGAATTTGCCAAACTGCATGTTGACAAGCCACAAAGCTTCTGGGAGAATGTCCTATGGACAGACGAGACAAAACTGGAACCTTTTGGCAAGGCACATCAGCTCTATGTTCACAGACGCAAAAATGAAGCATACCAAGAAAAGAACACTGTCCCTACTGTGAAACATGGAGGAGGTTCTGTTATGTTCTGGGGCTGCTTTGCTGCATCTGGCACAGGGTGTCTTGAATGTGTGCAGGGTACAATGAAATCTCAAGACTATCAAGGTATTCTAGAGAGAAATGTGCTGCCCAGTGTCAGACAGCTTGGTCTCAGTTGCAGGTCATGGGTCTTGCAACAGGATAATGACCCAAAACACACAGCTAAAAACACCCAAGAATGGCTAAGAGTGAAACACTGGACTATTCTAAAGTGGCCTTCTATGAGCCCTGATCCAAATCCTATTGAACATCTGTGGAAGGAGCTGAAACATGCCATCTGGAGAAGGCACCCTTCAAACCTGAGATAACTGGAGCAGTTTGCTCATGAGGAGTGGGCCAAAATACCTGCTGAGAGGTGCAGAAGTCTTATTGACAGTTACAGAAATTGTTTGATTGCAGTGATTGCCTCAAAAGGTTGTGCAACAAAATATTAAGTTAAGGGTACCATAATTTTTGTCCAGGCCTGTTTCATGAGTTTGTTTTTTAAAATAATTCTGTTGAACCACAATTCAAAAACATTGTCTGATTTTCAATGGTTAATTTTCATAGAATTTTTATTTATTACCACTTTTGTCAGATTCAAGTTATTTCTGTGACTATTGTGGGTTTTTCTTTCATTAACAGAGGGGTACCAACAATTTTGTCCACATCTGTACGTCTGTAATTACCCTAGTGCACAGATGAGGTGAGGTGACTTGTGGAACACAGCTTTATTGAACTCACTCTAGTTGACAGCCACAGACACAGCACTGGCCAAGTTACAGGCGAGATAAGAGGCTGTCAAGATAGCCAACCCTGGCCTTACATAGGGCGGGGTGGGGACGCCACCGGAGATGCGCGTCATCACCTCACACTTCACAGTAAGATACATATCTCACAGAGTGATGTGATATTATGCATCTTTGCCGTTATTTATCCCAGTGGTGGAAAGCTCACTTTGAACAAACAACATTGTTGTCTTCTGTATGCAGACAATGAGCTAGCTAGTTAGCCATCAATGCTAACTCTGTGCTCTGCTTGTATTTTGTGCTTGTGTCGACAACATCTGACGAAATAAGCTAATGTTAATCCTGGTTAAAAAGTAGTTTTTTACATGTTGCACTTTCGTGCTGTGCATGTACTTAAGTTGTGTGTGTATTTATATTCTAGAGTATCACCGCAGGCTGAAGATCTGCTGAACCGGGACCAGCAGCACATCCAATTGCTTCTCAGTGAGGCAAGAGAGCATGAACCCCTGACCAAGTGAGCACCCCATGTGAGCACCCCAAGTGGACCCCGGGGTCCAATCTGTATATTTTCAATCCAGTGATTTACAAACTGATTACGAGATGCTAATGAGTCCACCGCCCGGAGTAGGGTTGGTCCGCCAGGAGGATGGTCCACCTGAGCACAGGTATAAAGGACAAGGAGAGGAGGATGCAGGTTGATGAGAACAGGTTAACAGGCTGCTTACGGTTTGTAGAGAGGGAGGCGAAACTCCCAGCTGATGAGGAGCAGAGCAGACATAGTTGAAAGGGAGGCAAAGCTCCCAGCTGATGAGGAGAAGAGTAGATAAGCGTCGTGAAGCTCTTTCACAGAATTGGAGCGTTGATGTCTCCGTGCAGGAGTGGAGGGCCCCACTCCTTATAAAGACTGCCTGATTAGGGAGCACAGGTGTGAGTGGAACCGCAGCTGTGAAACATAATTAGTAAAAGAGGAGATCAACATCACACATCTTGGAACACTACAAAACAGAGCCAAAACCTTCTCCAGGTCAGCTTAATTGTATATATATATATTTTTTTACACTTCTTGGTGACCGAGAAAAGTCTTTTCAACAGTTTTGCACAAATTCTTGTTGTTGTTCTCCTTCTTTGCATTTACAAATCACTGGATTGAGAATGTACTTGTACATGAATAGACTGGATCCCGGGGTCCACTTTGGGTGATCACTTTGAGTGCTCACTTGGTCAGGGGTCCACTTGACCTGTATCCCATGAAACTACCGTGTGAAGGGAGGAGATGGCTCAGAATGCTGCCTTCAATCAAATGTTCCTTGGTGTGCTAGGCCACCTTGTTAAGGTGAGGAGTCGGCGTGTGTGGCAGGCGTGTATGACCGGTGTGTGTGACCCATTCTGAGGTTTTTTACAGTTTAAAGTTTGAATTTTGCACATTCTAAATAATCTGGATTTGGCTGGTGACTGTAATAAACAATTTAGTGACTTATGTGTTTGCATCATGATTTTCTATTTTCCTGTTAAGACACCGATGGGAAGAGTCAACAGTACAAACCAAACATTAGGCTGGCAGGGGTAGAAACCTTTCTGTGTGGAATTTGCATGTTCTGCCTGTGCTGCGTGGGTTTACTCCAGGGGCTCTGGTTTCCTCCCACAATCCAAAGACATGCATGTTAGGTTAATTGGTTGTTCTAAATTGTCCCTAGCTATCTGTCTCCTATAGACCCTTAGAGTAGAGGGTTAGTGCTAGTGAAGCGCTTTGAGTGGTCTTTGAGACTAGAACACTAGAACTGAACACTAAGTGACTTTTGACTCTCGTGCACTATGTACAGCAGCTCAACCAGACTCATGTCAATCATCACTGTTTTTCTGTTGCATTATTGACTGCACTATGTGGTACTTCACATTATCTGCTACATGCTAATTTTTTAAAACTGCCTTGACTAGTACTACTCATTATTACTAGTATTATTATTATTATTACTTATTATTACTTATTTTTCTACACTTATTGCACGTTTCTAGTCCTTTAGTTTTTTAGTTTATCCCTTTTTCTCATTATGTTTTTAATGTTGCAGCATGGCACCGAGACAAATTCCTAGTTTGTGTATTACATGAACAATGGCAATAAATCTGATTCTGATTCTGATTCTGAAAAGCACTATATAAGTACAGGTCCTTATCTCTAATGACGGTGAAAATAATGGCTCATTTTTAAGAAAAAAGACTGTATTGTTGGATGTGCCAGCACAGAAAACACTGCACACTTTAGTGATAATACCAGTATATGGAGGAATTCTGTGCCATATTGGCATCTGTATTTCCTAATAATGAGTTAGGGTTTAATGGGATTTAACATGTTTTAACACAAACTACTTTATGGTTCATAATTCTGTTGACGGACTTACACTAAACCAAAAGTGATTTCTTAAACTGCTGGATTATTTAGATAGCTTTTCCAATCTTTTAGCATTTAATTTATGTCACTAAATCTTGGTAACCTTTACAAATAAAACATAAATGAAAGTGGAGACATATCTGCAAAAGGCACAAAAGTTTATTGTAAAAGTTCCTAGTGCAATACAAAAGGAGTACATAATACATTATTCACACATAGAACATACAGTATATTTATGCAGTATCTACATGTGTATACCCAGTAAATTCATGTATTTTCCATGTAACCTTGTGACTGCATTATTTTAATTGCATTTAATTCTAGATGAAGTTTGTTTTGGGTTAAAAATGCATCATGATTGTTAAATATATTTTATCATACCTAACTCAGTACTGTTTACCTGTTGAAATATACAGTATATATATTATGGCTAATACTAGAAAAGCACTCGGAGAGCGCAGACCTCCGCCAAGCGCCACAGTTCCCCCCATACAGTGTTTGTGTGTACGTTTTCAGATTCCTTGACCATGAAAACATATGACTAGCAATTGGATTGACAATGATAGGATTATTAGTTCAGTAGTTATCGACGGAAATCGCATTTTGCGTAATGGCGGTTTTCTTCTGGACGGTGATCCGGATCACCACCAAAATGTAATCATCTGTAGGATACCCCATTTCTGACAATCTGTGAAAATTTCATGAAAATCCGTCCATAACTTTTTGAGTTATGTTGCTAACAAACAAACAGACAGACAGACAAACCAACGCCGATGAAAACATAACCTCCTTGGCGGAGGTAATAATAATAACCCCATAACTACAATATGGCACCTGGCGATCAGTTTTTGGCAGCTGATCACTTTGGTATGACTGTGAGAGTGAATGGTTGTCTGTCTCTCTGTGTTGGCCCTGCGATGGACTGGCGATCTGTCCAGGGTGTACCCTGCCTCTCTCGCCCAAAGACGCTGGGATAGGCTCCAGCCCCCCCGCGACCCGAAAAGTATTAAGCGTAAGAAGATGAATGAATGAATTACCGGCTGGAGCAAGTGCATCCCATCCATCCATCCATCTTCTTCCACTTAATCCTTTTCAGGTCGCAGGGGGTGGGGTGGGGGGTGGTGGAGCCTATCCTAGCATCTTTGGGCGAGAGGCAGGGATGTCTTAAAAGTCTCTCCATGACTTTCACACAGATCAGAGCAATTTGATGAATGAATGAATTACCGGCTGGAGAAAGTGCATCCCATCCATCCATCCATCTTCTTCCGCTTAATCCTTTTCAGGTCGCAGGGGGTGGGGTGGGGGGTGGAGCCTATCCTAGCATCTTTGGGCAAGAGGCAGGGATGTCTTAAAAGTCTCTCCACGATTTTCACACAGATCAGAGCAATTTGTTGCACAGGAAGCTAAACTTTTCTACAGACATTCTGAAGTTCTGCAACCACTGCAGTTTGTGAAGCTGGGGTGACATCCCTCCACTGGGAGGCTTGGTTGAATGCCCAGACCGACGGTTTGAAGCAATAATTTTGCCACAAGAGAGCCATCTGAAACACACACAGAGCATACATATTTTAGTACCTAATAGCAATAACTTGCCATGATTACAATGTAGTACAGGGGACATTATTAGTGCTTAACTGGCATTAGCAATCATTAGCTTACCTTCATGTCTTCGGTTTAAACTGCTTCATGGCTTCCTGAACTCTTCAGTACTTTTTCAGAGTGTTTCGTCTCGCCGCCTGTAGCCTTCACTGGCTCTCCTTTTTTACCTTACTCTGGCAAAAAGGCAGCGAGCAGCAGGCTCGCCTCAATATCCATCTTGTGTTTTGCTTGTCATATACAAACGACGTCATGGGAGTGTCGGGCTGCCTTGCTGTAAAAATCTCACTCACTTAAGGTGGTATTCAGTCGTAATGGAAAACGAACAACACCGTGGCGAGACGGGCTGAGTATGTACTAGTGGAATTATTATTATTCTCAACACAGGGCCCACACTACTTGCCATCCAAAATGGCAGACAAACAATGTGGCATGTGACCACTGATGTCACATGCATGTGAGATATGTGTTTTAGTGTGAAGTATGAGATGGTGACGCGCACCTCCGGTGACATCATCACTCTGCCCTATATAGGGCCGGGGTCGGCCATCTTACGGCTTCTTGTCTCGTCTGGACCTTGGCCGGTGTTCTGTTTGTGAGTGTCAACATCAGTGAGTCAAATAAAGCTGTGTTCCAAGTTACCTCGCCTCTTCTGTGAACCAGGGTAATACCAGGCATAACACTGGTGACGAGGATTAAACCATGGAGGTGCGCATTGCTCCCATTTGCCCTTGTCTCAGGGTGCCCGCCGTTGCCCTGGCCTAGGTGGTTCAAAGCCTTCCAAAATTATGTTGCTGCGCTGGGTCTCGGGGAATTCGATAAGCTAAGGGCCCGGGTGCTTCTGGTTCACAATTTAGGCATAGAGGGCCAGCGAATCCTGCAAACGCTTGGTGCTGTGGACACCTATGAAGAGGTAGCAGAGCTGCTAGCTAGCCATTTCCACACCCCAGATAATGTGACGGTCCAGAGGATCCATTTTTGGCGGCAACATCAATGGGGAGGTGAACCCGTCCGGCAGTTTGTCGCCGACTTGAGGGAGCTAGCTAGCGAGTGCTGTTTTGGAGCACTGGAAGAAGAAATGATCCGTGACCAGGTGGTGGAACATACTTGTAGCGTTGCATTGCAGGCTAGGCTACTTATGGTGCCAAATGAACTCACGTTAGCCAGAACCGTCAAGCTAGCTCTCCAAATGGAAGCCACGGACAAGCTAGTTCTGGAGCAAACCGGGTGCCAATCACAGCAGCTGCTAGAGCCTCTTTTCAAATGCTGCAGACCGGGACAGTAAAGATAGTTTGGACGACGAAGAGACGGAAGCCAACGCTACTAGCAGAAGGTCTGCCCCTGGAAAATCCTTTTGTATGGGTTGTGGGTCTGCGACGCACTGGAAAAAGGCTAAGGACTGCCCAGAGAGAGGAATACGCTGTAACAGATGTGGTCGCTTGGACCATTTTGCCAGGATGTGCCGTGAATTTAAACCGGAGGGACCACAGAAGAAATCACTCTGCCTGCCCCAGACAACCATCCATATGGTGTCCCCCGACACGAACAGGTACGTGTTTTGCACGGTGGGGCTGGACGACATGGAGGTGCCGCTGTTGATCGACACAGCAGCAAAGGGTTCATTGCTGAATTGGGCCACGGTGAAGAGGTTTTTTCCCCACCACTGGGTTAGAGGCAACCCAGGGCCGTTGTACGGTTATGGAGGTGGAAGGCTGGACATGGTCGGGACTTTGGAGCTGACTGGTACAAGTCTGCGACGGTGCTCAACTTCACATTCCACGTGACAGCACGGGGCAATAACATCATGAGCTGTGATTTATTTTATGGACTGGGTTTTGCCATCAAAGATGACACTGGGGAAGAGTGGTCGGACTGTGGCCAATGGAACCCCCTGATTATGGCAACTGATGAAGATGTGGTGTGGGATGAAGAACTACCAGATGCCATGGTGGTCAAGCGGGACCAATTTTGCTCAGGGCCAGCGCAGGAGGGTCTCAGTGCCGGCACTCGGGAAACAGTCGAGGGGAGTACTGAATGTGATGGCGAGGTGCCTGCGCCAGCGAGTAACACCGATGGGTTAGCCCTGGATGCCTCTGGAGTTTGGCCACAATGGGATGGGGGGGTCTCTGGCTATGATGGCGCATGTTGAAACAGCATTGGAAGAGGTTTGAGCACGAGGATGTTGCAACAGCATTGAGCATGTTGCATGTTGCAACAGCATTGAGTACGAGGGATTGCCATGCTCGATAACAACGTCTATAGCTGAGCCGGGCCCCGTTGAGGGTCCTGGATTGGGTTTGGGTCCAAGGTGAGGAGCACCCACGGTGAAGATGGGCCAGACGACAACCTCAGAAACGTCGGGAGAGTCTACACATAGTGGTCAAGCTAGACATGACGCACTTCAGACTGTCTGACGGCTCGGCGTGGCATGTGAATTGGCTTTGGCGTGTCTGGGAGAAGACTCTGGGAGATGAGGCTGGACGTGGGACGAGGTCGAGGTGAGGAGAAGTGGCTTCAGCGTCTAGAGGGTCAGCCATCACCCCGGGAACCGGCTGTTTCCAGGAGAGCATCTGCTGAGAGGGTGCCCTGGGCCCCCATGCCAGTTGTTTTTTTTAATCTGAAAAATTGGGTTGTAAATAGTATATGATGAAATTCTGTTGTTGTTGTTAAAAATGTTATATAAGGGATTATTTTGTTTTTTTCTGTTTTAGCTTAGGAGCACGGCATACAATTGTAGTTATCAATGGACTTTGATCTACTTTAGCAGGTGGCAGAATAATCCACCTTGCCATGCGGGCAGGACAGCAGTCCATCCGTCTGCCCTATTTTAGGTTTTGCTGTGTGAATGTGTTAGGCCATTTAGAGACATTAGTTTTCATTTGTTTGTGCGTGATTCAGGTCCCAAATTGGGGAGGGTCTTAATTGAGCGAGTGGTTTTGGATTTTTAAGGAGGGGGCGGTGGAATGTGAGATATGTATTTTAGTGTGAAGTATGAGATGGTGACATGCACCTCTGGTGACGTCACCACTCCGCCCTATATAGGGCTGGGGTCGGCCATCTTACGACCTCTTGTCTCGCCTGGACCTTGGCCGGTGTTCTGTCTGTGGGTGTCAATGTCAGTGAGTCAAATAAAGCTGTGTTCCAAGTTACCTCGCCTCTTCTGTGAACCAGGGTCCTTGGTTGTCCATCGATCCGATGATGACCGTCCCTGATGTGTTAAGTCCTCTTCTTGCGTGAACATGGAGATGGCTGTTTAGGCCGATCCTCGATCGGCAGACACAGCTGCAGTAGGGGCAAGGAAACTGCCCAGGTAATAACACCTTTCTTTGTGCTCGTGCTTCAGCTATGTCAGCTCACCTCTTCTCTTCAAAGTAGTCTTGTGCATGGGTAGTGAGGGCGTGCCAGCCTGGCCTGTCCATAGCCCACAGCTCTAATTGTTTGGGAAGGATGCCAGTGTGTCTGATGCTGAGCTTCACGCAGTTTTTGAATCTTTTGCGTGGTCTGCCTTGGTTCCGCTTCCCAGAGCAGAGTTTGCCATACATGAGCTGCTTGGGCAGCCTGTGGCCATCCATCCGGATCACATGACCAACCCATCGGAGCTGGGCTTTCAGAATCATGGCCTCGATGCTGGTCATCTCAGCTCTGTCCAGGACCTCAAGGTTTGTGACCCGGTCTTGCCAGTGAATGTTCATGATCATCCGTAGACTTCTCATGTGGAACTTCTCCATCTGCTTCAGGTGTTTTTTTGTACATGGTCCACGTCTCACATCCATCGAGAAGGCTGGTGAGGACAACGGCCCTGTACACTTTGAGCTTCGTGGACAGCTGGATGTTGTGCTGGTTCAGGACGCAAGCTCAGAGACGACCGAGAGCTTGACTGGCCTTGCAGGTTCTGGCGTTGATCTCCTTATCCAGGCTGCCATCATTGCTGATGGTGCTGCCGAGGTATTTAAAGTCGTCTACCGTCTTCAGTTGGGTACCCTTGATGGATATAGAGGGGGGTAGGACGGTGGAGGCGGGTGCTGGTTGGAACAGTACCTCTGTCTTGCCGAGGCTGATGGTAAGACCAAAAAGGCGGGAGGCTTCTGCAAACTTATTCACGATGATCTGGAGATCAAACTCCGTGTGGACCATGAGGGCACAGTCGTCAGCGAAAAGTGCTTCCAGGACAGTCTTTTCTGCAACCTTGGTCTTAGCCTTCAGTCGGCGGAGGTTGAACAGTGAGCCATCAAGTCTGTATCGCAGGTATACCCCAAGGTCCAAGTCCCTGAAGGCATGGTTGAGGACGCAAGAGACAAAGAGGTTGAAGAGGACCGGGGCCAGAACGCACCCCTGCTTGACGCCGTTGCTGATATTGAATGGCTCCGATACCTCTCCACCTGAGAGAACCTGCCCAGTCATGTTGTCGTGAAACTGGCGTATGAGGTTTACAAACTTGTCTGGGCACCCAAGCTTGGATAGGATGATCCAGAGGCCCTCCCTGTTCACCGTGTTGAAGGCCTTAGTCAGGTCGATAAAGACCGCGTATAAGTCCATATTTTGTTCTAGACATATCTCCTGCACTTGGCGGTCGGAGAAAATCATGTCCACAGTGCTGCAGTTTGAGCGGAATCCGCACTGTGTTTCTGGCAGGTTCCCTTCAGAGATGTTGTTAATCAGTTGGTCGAGGAGGATCTGGGCCAGTATTTTTCCGGCAATAGATAGAAGGGAGATACCTCGGTAATTGCCACAGTCCGACTTGCTACCCTTATTCTTGAACAGGGAGACAACAGTGGCATCCCTGAAGTCTTTGGGCAGCTGATCTTCATCCCAGATGCTGGTGAGGAGGGAATGGAAGATTTCAAGGGCCACAGGACCGGCTGATTTGAATATTTCCGCCGGGATTCCATCCATCCCAGTTGCTTTGCCTGAATTGGTCTGCCTAATTGCCTTCAAGACTTCGTCCACTTTTGTGGGATCAGATCGAGGGCGTGGGGGTCTACAGTGGAGGGCCTGTTGAGCAGGTAGCTGAAGTGCTGTCTCCATCGCGCATTGACGCTGCTCTTCTCCTTCAGCAGAGTTGAACTGTCTGCCGACAGGAGTGGGGTAGTACATGGCTTGGCAGGTCCATATACTTCCTTGATGACGCTGAAGAGCATCTTGGAATTCTGCATGTCGGCGTATCTCTGCACCTCATCTGCCTTCTTCTCCCACCATTTATTCTGCATCTTTCGCAGCGCTGCTTGTGCCTGTCTCTGGAGGTGCTTGAAGCGATCACACTTGGAAATGGAAGTGGGGTCATTCTGCCACTCAACAAAGGCCTTCTGCTTGTCATCCAGGAGTGTCTTGATGTTCTCATTGTTCTCGTTGAACCAGTCCTGGTGCACTCGTTTCCTGGGGCCGATGGTGGTTTTTGCTGACTCCGTCACCAGTGCTCTAAACTGTTCCCAACTTTGTGTTGGGCAGCCAGTCAGGAGTCCATGCGCAATCAGTCGGCCGTCCAGAGCTTTTGCAAATTCACTACGTCGCTGAGGTTGTTCAAGTTTGGCGACGTTGAACGCTGGCCTAATGACTTTTGGCGTCTTGCGATGTATTGGGGCAATATGCAGGAATAGGATGGATCTGACTAGACGGTGGTCCGTCCAACACTCTGCTCCGCGCATGGCCCTGGTGATCCTGACGTCACAGATGTCTCTCTGACGGCAAATGGCGAAGTCTATCAAATGCCACTGCTTGGATCTTGGGTGCATCCATGTTGTCTTATATTTGTCTGCTTGCTGGAACAGTGTGTTTGTGATAGCGAGGTGGTTTTCAGCACCAACGGCAAGTTACCTTGCCTCTTCTGTGGACCAGGGTAATACCAGACATAACAGTACAACCCCTCTATAACACTATGCCAGTCTTGACAGGCAAGAAGCGTGACGTCTGCTTTTTGGAGGAGCAGCCACCTCCTCCTATAAGAATCTGACTGTGACGCACGCTCCCCAGTCTTTTCACTCTTCTCACTCCTAGAAGCTTCTCTCAGATGGTAGGACCAGCTAATGGGCTAGCTTAACTGTCCTTAAGAATTAGTTAACCACTCGGTCACCGGGCACTACCTATTGCTGTGCCTTTTTGTCTGAGCCATAGCTAGACTGTCTCCAAACAGTAGCTTTACGCAACTAGATACAACCAGCTCGTACGTCATTTAGCGAGCATTCTTTTTACTGGAGCATAACCTTCTTCACCATGGAATGAGCTAAGCTACCGGCCAAAACGTGCACCTGCAGCAACAAAATAGCTGGAACAGACATCCACGCCGTGTGTGCCACCTGTCTTGGGCTGCAACATGCCCAGGAGGCTTTCACATCACCAGCTTGCTGCGAACACTGTGCACGTCTCTCCGTCAAAACCCACCGTCGTCGTCTAGTGCACCAAGCTAGCTTGTCGGCTGAGGACCCTCTGATGACGGTATCTATCCTGTCATCACAGGAACCAGCGGAGAGCACCAGAGGAGACACCATTCTCCCCGGAACCAACTGGGGTGACCACATGGATGAGGTATCCCCGATTTTTCTACCTGTTGAACATGATTCTGACCTACGGGTGGACAACTGTGGACTCACAGGGACTTTTTCAGACTCAGACGACCAATCTATAAGCCTTGACTCTGATGAGGACGAGTAAGATGTCGGTCCGTTTGACATTCCGTTGGCTGCAAAGCCAATGGAGGTGAGTGGGACTAGCAGTGGGTCACCAACCCCTGCTAGTTCAGACCTGCATGAAGTCTGTAAGAGAGCAGCTGCAAAACTGGGCAGCCAGGCTCAAGAGCCAAGGGCGCAGCCACAAAAAAAAAAAAAGCGTGTGCAATGACAGAAATAAATGGTGAGAACACGACCATCCTGTCATGCGGGGCTTCAGACTGGATAATAAGAACTGTGACCATAGGCTACAGACTCCAGTTTGCCACAGCGCCCCCTCATTTCAATGGGATTGTGCGGTCTCAGGCCCCGTCAGAAAAAGCTCATATTTTACAGGAGGAAATTTCCTCCTGAAAATTGGAGCAATCAAAATCGTTCTGCCAGAGCAGACTCAGAGCGGTTTCTATTCAAAATATTTTCTGGTTCCTATGGGGTAACCCTCACAACAGCCACGGACAAACAGAGCGCTCAGCCGGGGCAATTAGCAGAGCAATGAGATGTGTGTGTTGAGATCAATAGGCAGCCTCTCCGTGTCTAGTTCAGGCGCCAGTATCCTGTGGATGTGTATGACTCAAATGCAAACGTTCATGCTTCCTGCTCTCATTGTGTTGCAAATGTCCCATGCCTGACTGCAGTTCCTTTGATGATAACATGTCTTTGATGTATTGTCTGTAGCTGGGTATTTAAGTGGCTGAATATGATATGTTCACCCTCTTCTCACTCTGACTGCTTCTGACTACAGCTCATGAGAGCCTGAGAGTTCGCTCCAGCATGCTTATACAGTAGCTGGGGTGAGCTCCGTGATGGCGATGATTGATGAATAAACTTCCTTAAAAACTCCAGTCGCCGTGCCTTATTTTAACATCGCCACAGTTCCCAAGAAGGGAGGAGATCTGCAGCCGATATTAGACCTGTGAGTTCTGAACAGACACTTAAGACAGTTCAGACTCAGAATGCTCACACACTCGGCGCTAATACACTTTGTGTGTTACCAGGATTGGATGGTCTGCATAGATTTAAAAAATGCATATTTCCACATCCCCATTTACCCTCCTCACAGAAAATATCTCAGATTCACCTTTCAAGAAAAGGTATATCAATATGCGGTGCTCCCATTCGGTCTCTCTCTGAATCCATGGGTGTTTATAAAATGCACCGAGGCTGTGATTGCACCTCTGAGAGAGAGAGGATTGTGCTTAGCAATCTATATAGACGATTGGCTCCTGGCAGCACAATTGGTGGAGCAGACTCGACTGCATACCGAACTACTTATTACACACTTGACAGCACTGGGATTCACTATAAACAAAGAAAAGAGTGTTTTGACTCCAATGTGAAACATCACGTTTATATGCCTATCCCTAGACTCAGTTGCCCTGAGGGCACGTCTAACAGTGGAAAGGGTGGAAGCCTTTTGGGCTTGTCTAGCACCTTTTCACAGAGGAACTCTGCTAAAATTCAAATTATGTCTCCTGCTGCTGGGCCTTATGGCATCAGCACTGATAGTATTAAGATTGGGCCATCTTCACATGAGGCCTTTTCAGAGGTGGGTTGCGTCGCTCGGGCTGGACCCGATGCGTCACAGTCACTGCAGGGTTCTAGCCACCTCAGCCTGCACCTGTGCCCTGATCCCTTGGAGGCACCTGGTTTTCTTGCTAACCGATATCACCATGGGTATGGTGTCGGTGAGAAAGGTGATCATGACAGTTACCTCTCGTCTGGGCTGGGGAGCCACACACGAAGGCAGAGAATGCTCAGTGCCCGCTGTTTTATTCCCTGACAGATCAACAGGCTCTACTGGGGTTGGACGCATAGGGACACGAGTGGCCACATGTTCCCCTGTACGCCTTTCCCCCATTAGAGCTGATCACTTCTACTCTCGCCAGAGTGCGGGAGAGGAACTTTAACTCTGATCTTAATAGCCCCCCGCTGGCCATGGAAAACCTGGCTAGCAGAGATATTCCAGATTCTGTACGATCATCCATGGGTCCTTCTCTGCGGAGGGATCTCCTCTCACAGGCACAGGGCAAGATTTTTCATCCTCACCTGGAGGCCCTGTGGGCCTGGCTGGTGAGAGGATGAACCTGGCCACTAGCGGACTTCCTCCTAATGTCATCGCCACTATTCAGTGGCGATGAACGCTACTTGAACGCTACTTCGTTCCCACCAAGACCATACGGCGTCACTCAAACAACAAACCCTGGATCAACCCTGAGATAAAAACACTTCTGAGAGAGAAGAAGAGGATCTTCAGGTCGGGGAACAGGGAGATGCTGAAGTCCGTACAGAGGGAGCTGAGGAGAAAGATCAGAGAAGGCAAGGACAGCTTCAGGAAGAAGATGGAGGACAAGCTGCAACAGAGCGACATCAGCGGGGTCTGGAGAAACCTCAAAACCATCTCGGGGCTCCAGAATACCTCCCCCCAGGCCACAGGGGGCAGGGAGTGGGCGAACAACCTGAATCTGTTTTTCAATAGATTTGACCAACCGCCCTCCCCCCTGACTGCACAACAACCACTGCTGCCTCTAAAGAAATCAAGTCCTGCTGCCCACTCCCCACTCTACCAACACCCCCCCACTCCCAACACACAGCCCCCCATCCTGACCCTGACCAGGACCCAGGTGAGGACGGAGCTGAGGAAGATCAAGGCGAGGAAGGCGCCGGGACCGGACGGCATCAGCGCAAAGCTCCTCAAGTCCTGTGCAGACCAGCTGTGTGGGATTGTGACGTATATCTTCAACATGAGCCTGAAACTGGGGAGGGTACCACAGCTGTGGAAAACATCTTGTGTGGTACCTGTACCAAAAACTTCCCACCCCAAAGACCTGAACAGCTACAGACCGGTGGCCTTGACGTCCCACTTGATGAAGACCCTGGAGAGACTGCTCCTTGCTCACCTCCGCCCCCTGGTGGAACCAGCGATGGATCCACTCCAGTTCGCCTACCAGCATGGCATTGGGGTGGAGGATGCGGTGATCTTCCTCCTTCACCGTTCTCTGTCCCACCTGGAGAAGCCCGGGAATATGGTGAGGATCATGTTCTTTGACTTCTCCAGTGCTTTCAACACCATCCAACCGATGATCCTGAAGGACAAGCTGCTGCGCGCAGGGGTGGACCAGCACCTGTCATCATGGATCCTGGACTACCTCACGAACCGGCCTCAGTTTGTGAGAACCCGGGACTGTGTGTCCGACACGATCATCAGTAGCACGGGGGCCCCCCAGGGAACGGTGCTGGCTCCCTTCCTGTTCACTCTTTATACTGCGGACTTCTCACACAACACAACACACTGCCATCTACAGAAGTTCTCTGATGACTCTGCGATCGTTGGCCTCATCTCCAATGGAGATGAAGCTGAGTACAGAGGGCTTATCCAGGACTTCGTGGACTGGTGCCATCGGAACTGCCTCCAGATCAACGCGAGGAAAACTAAGGAGCTGGTGGTGGACTGCCGCAGGCATGGGCAGCCCCTCACAGTACCAGTAAATATACAGGGAACAGACATCGAGATGGTGACATCCTATAAGTACCTGGGTATTCATCTGAACAATAAACTAGACTGGTCACACAATACTGATGCACTCTACAAGAAGGGACAGCGCAGGCTGTTCCTGCTGAGGAGACTCAGGTCTTTTGGTGTACAAGGGGCGCTGCTGAAGTCATTCTATGACACGGTGGTGGCATCAGCCATCACTTTTGGAGTGGTCTGCTGGGGCAGTGGCATTACTGCAGCCGATAGGAAGAGACTGAACAAACTGATTAAGAAAGCTGGCTCTGTCCTGGGGCAGCGCCTTGATCCGATGGAGGAGATAGGAGAGAGAAGGACGGTGGCTAAACTGTCATCTCTGCTGGAGTCCGAGTTCCACCCTATGCAGGACATACTGAATGCACTGAGGAGCTCATTTAGCAGCAGACTACATCATCCCAGGTGCACAACCGAGAGGTTTCGTAGGTCCTTCCTACCAACGGCTGTCAGACTGTACAACCTAAGCAGGGCTGCTCGCAGAGATAGCAAAAAGACGTAACAAACTAATAGTTTTTTGAATGCAAAAGATGCAATAGACTTACACAATGGTCCTCTCCGGCATACAACTAGGAACATACCGGTCGCTATGGAGGGTGAGAGTGTGTATGGGCACATAATCATACCATGTAGGATAACTAAGTAGACGGTTATGCTGTTTCATTCCATCTAGCAACAATGCTCTGCACTGTGTGTGTTTATATATTTGCATATTTATTCCATCTAGCTACAATGCTCCGTACTGTGGGTGTTTATATATTTATATATCTACATGTTATTCCATCTAGCTACATTGCTCCGCACTGTGTGTGTTTATATACTTGCATATTTATTCCACCTAGCTGCAATGCTCCGTACTGTGGGTGTTTATATATTTACATATTTATTCCATCTAGCTACAATGCTCTGCACTGTGTGTTCATATATTCATATATTTATTCCATCCAGCTACAATGCTCTGCACTGTGTGTCTGTGTGTGTGTGTATATATATATATTTTATAGTAATACGTACATATGTTTATTAGCTGCTCTTGCTTGCTTGTTTTTTTTCTTGCCTTCTGATTGTTGCTCTGAGTGTTGCTATCCCTGTGCTGTTGCAATCCTGGAATTTCCCCGTTGTGGGACTAATAAAGGCTTATCTTATCTTATCTTATCTTATCAGAATGCCAGGGTGTCCTCTATGCGGTTTGCGTATGACTGTAAACCTATATCTACATATTATTCCATCTAGCTACATTGCTCCGCACTGTGTGTGTTTATATACTTGCATATTTATTCCACCTAGCTGCAATGCTCCATACTGTGGGTGTTTATATATTTACATATTTATTCCATCTAGCTACAATGCTCTGCACTGTGTGTTCATATATTCATATATTTATTCCATCCAGCTACAATGCTCTGCACTGTGTGTCTGTGTGTGTGTGTGTGTATATATATATTTTATAGTAATATGTACATATGTATATTAGCTGCTCTTGCTTGCTTGTTTTTTCTTGCCTTCTGATTGTTGCTCTGAGTGTTGCTATCCCTGTGCTGTTGCAATCCTGGAATTTCCCCGTTGTGGGACTAATAAAGGCTTATCTTATCTTATCTTAAATGGTGTGCATTTGAAAATTGGTGTGTAAAGGCAGGACTGGTGGCCTTTCAGAGCCCCATTCCCGTTATTCTGACCTTCCTGCAGGGGCTGTTGGCTAAAGGTCTTGCCTTCTCCACAGTCAAGGTGTATTTGGCTGCTATTTCAGCATGCCACATTGGCGTTGGAGACAAAACCGCGGGGCACCACCCACTTATTTGTCAGTTTATGAGAGGAGCGCAACGTTTAAGGCCGGTCACGAGGAATCTAACGACCCCATGGGACCTCACTATTGTGCTGGACAGTTTATCATGCCTGCCTTTTGAGCCCCTCCATCAGGTGGATTTCAAAACACTCTCCTTGAAAACTGTGCTACTGTTAGCGCTAGCATCTGCTAAGCGCATGAGTGACATCCATGCATTGTCAGTGAACCCGTCATGTATGCAGTTTTTAGCAGGGGATTCTAAGGTTGGACTCAAACCTAACCCCGTCTTTGTGCCAAAGATTTTCAATCCTGCAGTTTCCTACCACCCGATTGAATTGTCAGCCTTCTGTCATCCTCCCTTTTCTGGTGAGGAGCAGGAGAGGCTTAACACACGCTTCCCTGTCCGTGCACTAGGTGCATATGTGGCCAGGACAGCAGGGCTTAGGAAATCTGATCAGCTGTTTGTGTCATTGGCCACATCCAGTTTGGGAAAACCCATCACGAAGCAGCGTCCAGCACACTAGATCATGGAGGCGATCGCCAAAGCATATGAGTGCAGAGGCCTTCAGCCCCCGCCAGGTTTGCGTGCTCATTCCACACATGGCATGATCGCTTCATGGGCACTCTTTCGTAGTGTCTCTGTGGAAGAGGTTTGTGCAGCCTCCAGCTGGGTGTTACCTTCACAAGATTTTACAGGTTGGATGTCACCACACCGTCGCTGTTACACAGTGTTTTAAGTGTAGGATCAACATCTTACATGTCGTAATATTACATGGTCTGAGAGTAAACTGGTCTGCCAAGACGGGAGCCCATACTGAGATACCGAAACGAATGTTGAAAGAGAATGAGAGGTTAAAGGATTAATCAGGTTCTCTGAAGCATGAGTGAGGTATCTCGCCAGACCCCCCCTCCTTGCCTGGAGAGAGGAAGAGGTGAGCTTACAAAGACTGGGGAGCGGGCGTCACGGTCAGGCTCTTGTAGGAGGAGGTGGCTCCTCCGATGAAGAGCAGATGTCACACTTCTTGCCAGTCAAGACTGGCATAGTGTTATAGGGCTTCTGGGGACACTGCGAGGGAATGTGTCCCATAGTGAGATACCTCACTCATGTTTCAGAGAACCTGGTTAAACCTTTAACCTGTCGTTAGATAAGCTCCCATATTAACGATGCACAGCACGGACGTGGGGATGCAAGCACAGGTGATGCCATCCTGCCGTGCCTATATCAGGCCGTTGGCAGGAACTGTGGTCTTTTGGTGCTCCACCTCAGCAACAGTGACAGCCTGTAATAGTTTAGAGTTATATGATACACACGTATACCATCTTGTGTGTTCTGTAATAAAGTTCATGTTAGGTTCAACTCCTGCCTCCGCTGTCCTAATTCTCAGACATAATAAATGGCGACGAGGATGACCCACACAAAATCGAGGATGAAGAACCCAGTCACAAAGGCGCTGCTGTTCCTCAGTGATCCTGGTGAGCGCCCTAACCTTTGGTTCCACTGGTATTATGGACCATTTGTAGAGTTCATAACCGCTGCCAGCCTGAGACACGCTAAGGATGGGTGATACCAGCAAACATTCTTCCTTTCGATACGATACCATTAATTTATGGGACTTTTTCTTCGATAACGATACTTTTTGCCCAAAATCACATGATTGCAGTTTCATTAACAACTTTATTGCAAGGGCAATATGACAAATGAATAAAACTCATGAACATAAACACTTAAAAGAAATGCTTATAAAATGATAACAGAACAATGAGCAAAGTAAATAAAAAATAAAATGGTTTTTTTTTCAGTTATAATAAAAATAATCAAGACTTAAAATGAATGCAAAATTAATTCAATTTCTTAATTTGGTGAAGATTCTCAACTGGATTCAAATATTTTTTACTTCTGAAATGTTTCACCAATCATCCAAATTCATATGTGTAATTTTTTTCCACAATGCAACATTTTTTAAAATTTTATTATTTAATTATTTATTTATTTTATTTTTAAACGATTATTTTACAAACTTAAATAGTGCTTGTTTTGTTTATTTTTCAAATTTTTTGCTGCTTGGTATCACCATAGAATTTGGATGGATGGCTTAACATTTCAGAAGTAATACTCCTTCTGCCGCCCCTGACGCTGCTGAGCTCATTGTGCACGGGAGTGAGTGCTTGGCTGCGCAGTGAGTCTTTGGTTTTGACATCTGATAGGCGGCCATAATCATGTGACACAGCAGACCATTTCTAAAATATGCTTGTGTGGTCTATATTAACCATATATTCCATAACCTACGTATGTTAAAGCATGTGGAAATGTTTGGTGATTACATATGTAAAGAACTTCACACCTCTGAAAGGACAAAGGACTCTCACCCGCCGAGTGAAGAACAAAGACGTTCCCGGACGCGGCGGAGGAGACCGGAGGAGCCACCCTCACCCCCCAAGGCGAGGAGAGGAAATACCAGGACAATGGGGGGATTAAGATAATGAGGGATGTCAGCCTTTGTTATGCATGTCTTTTGTTGTGTGCATGTATATAATCAGCGAGTGGGAGAGATTCTGTCTCTTTTCCCTTCTGCCACTCTCTGCACCTGATGAGACTTGTTAGAAGAGCTGAATATTAAAGCTTTGCTTATAAACCAAATCGCCTCTTCATTTCCAAGCTCTTCTACACTTGGGCTGGTTTTTCACCGGTTTTCACACATAAATTTAATGCCTAAAACTCTCAGAAGTGAAACAAATTGCACGTTGTGTATTACCATAGTGGTATTGCGATATTTTGATATTGATATTTTAAAAAGTATCAGCTCTCCCTAAGACCTGCTCACAATGCTAAGCTAAAGGGCGTGCTACTCCACTGCCTTGGCATCAAGGGACGGCGTATCTTCCAAATGTTTGGACCCACGGACGCCTACAACGACTACGATGAGTGTGTTGGTTTATTAACCAAAGACTTCGATGTTCCAGAGAGCGTGATGGCTCGAAGATGTGTGCTTTACCAGCGCTGACAGCGTGCTGGTGAGTCGGTACAGCAGTATGCCACCGACCTCCGCTGTTTGGCTAGCACGTGCGAGTTTGGATGCTTGGAGGATGAGTTGGTGCGTGACCAGTTAACAATGCACACCACGAACCCCAAGCTGCTGGAGATGCCGGACGCCCTGCCATGGGTGGACGTAGAGGAGTTGGCATCCCTGATAGAGGCAGAAGTGGCTGCTCAGTTAGCATCACAGCTAGCGGGCCCCAACCCACTCGCCCTGCAGTCAGCTCCGATGGTACAGATGGTTGCCCTCGTTGCCGGGCCCGCCGACCCCACACCTTCTCAGAAGGGCCCCGAGATAGACACCGCGGGACAGCAGGACACCACAGCGAATCAATCCAGCAGCAAACTCAGCCTGGATGATGACTCGAGTCCGCTGCACACAGACGTGGACGCAGCTGCTCCCTGCCTCAGACTGCAGCACAGCAGGATGGAGAGTTCATGGCCCAGCAGGACCCAGCAGAGCAGCACTAACCAAGGGCATGTCCTGCCGCTGGTGTGGATGGCATGCTACCACAGCAACAACCAGCATCAGAGACGGAAGAACAGCAGCGCCGAGTACAGCTGAACTTCTTGATTGGGTTTGGGTCCATTGATCCCACCGCCTGGACCCACAGACGGTCCTGTCATCGCGGATGAGAATCACCACACGAAAGAGGCCAACTGCTGTCCAGGTGGCCGATGGTTCGAGAGGGCACGTCAGCCATCTGGGGAAGGTAAGAGCAGCTGCCTTGGATCAAGACACAGCGCTGGAGCCGAACCAGCTGGTATGGGACCTGGGCTGGGATGTTGCTGACGAGCGAGCCATGATTCCTGTGAGATGGCATCAAGGTCCGCTGCAGCCGGTGCCTCCAGGGGCGTGCCCACTGTGGGCTCGACTGAGGCCCCTGAAGTTGATTTGTAAGCAATGACTCTGTTTTGAAATGTTTAGACAGAGTATGACTGCTTCAGCGGTGGCACAATAACCCACTCAGGTGTGCAGGGGTAACCGGCAATCTACCCATTGGCCCAGGTTCTTTTTCTGTGCTTATTGTGGAAAAAAGAGACAGAAAAGCTGTTGTGAGTTAAGCTGCTGTGCCTTGATAATGTTTTGAGCTTTTTTCAGAGGGGGGTAAATGTTAGATATGCTCCCATATTAACAGTGGACAGCACGGACATGGGGATGCAGGCACGGGTGATGTCATCACGCTGTGCCTATATCAGGAGACCGTTGGTGGGAGCCATGGTCTTTTGGTGCTCCACCTCTGCAACAATAGCAACTTGTATTAGTTTAGAGTTAGCTGGTTATTATATGATACACACTTACACCATCTTGTGTGTTCTGTAATAAAGTTTGTGTTCAGTTCGACCCCTGCCTCTGTGCTCTTATTTCTCAGACATAACAGCAGTGGACAGATGGATGCATGATTCTGTTAAATTTCCATAATAAATTTTCAATCAGAATGTGATCCAGGCTGTTTGCTGGTCATGTCATGTCATATCATGTCATGTCATGTCTGTCCTGATGAGAAGTTTAAACAATCTTTGCTCTGTGCCAACATGCATTATCACCCTGAGAAATTACTTCATTATCACCAAACCAATGACTGATGACATGAAAGAAGTGTCCAAAACGTCATTATACACCTGTGTATTTATTGTGAGGTAATGACT
This sequence comes from Pholidichthys leucotaenia, assembly GCA_020510985.1. Classification (NCBI taxonomy): domain Eukaryota; kingdom Metazoa; phylum Chordata; class Actinopteri; order Cichliformes; family Pholidichthyidae; genus Pholidichthys; species Pholidichthys leucotaenia. The sequence continues at coordinate 194,927,919 of CM035846.1, read as the reverse complement.
CCTATATATCTTGTTCCTTTACCTGGCATGTTACACTATATTATCAATGACTGAGGAAATTGTTTTCGTCAGGCAGCCATCTTGATACAGCGGGGAAAATAAGTATTGAACACATCAACATTTTTTCTCATTAAACATATTTCTGATGGAGCAATTGACCTGAGATTTTCACCAGATATCAGTAACAACCCAAGTAATCCATACATACAAAGAAATCAAGGCAACTGTGTTCACAAAACAAGTTATCCAATCTAATCCAACTTTATTTATAAATGACTTTAAAAATGACAGCTGACACAAAGTGCTGTACATCAACGATAAATAAAATATAAAAACATATGAACAATGAAAACAATAAAATACAGCTAAAAAATACAAAACAGCACAAACAAAACAGTAGTCATACAATAGAGACAATAAGAACAAATAAAATCAGTGTCTCAAACTGGGTCAAAAGCCAGAGAATAAAAATGGGTTTTAAGATGAGTTTTAAAACTGGACAGTGAAGAGGCCTGTCTGATAGACAAAGGCAGATTATTCCACAATTTAGGAGCAGCAACAGAAAAAGCTCTGTCCCCACTGAGCTTCCTCTTTTATTTCGGTATCTCCAGGAGCAGCTGATCAGCTAACCTGAGAGACCGAGCAGGAGTGTAAGGATGGAGCAGCTCAGAGAGGTAAGGTGGGGCAAGGCCATTTAATTCTTGAAAAACAAATAAAAGAATTTTAAAATGAACCCTAAAATGCACAGGCAGCCAGTAAAGGGAAGCTAAAATAGGTGGAATGTGGTCCCTCTTATGTGTTCCAGTTAACAGATGTGCAGCTGCATTTTGAACCAACTTGAGACGTGAAAGGGAAGACCGGCTGACTCCAAAATAAAGTGCATTACAGTAATCCACGTCCCAAAAGTCAGTTTAGTGGAGGAGTTTAAGTATCTCAAGAGTCTTATTCACAAGTGAGTGGAGAATGGAGTGAGACATTGACAGACAGATCGGAGCAGCATCTGCAGTGATGTGGACGTTGTACCAGTCTGTTGCAGTGAAGAGGGAGCTGCGCTCTCAGACAAAGCTGTCGATCTACTGGTCAAGCTATGTTCCTGCCCTCACCTATGGTCACAAGCTTTGGGTAATGACCAAAAGAATGAAATCTTGGATACAAGCAGCTGAAATGAGCTTTCTTCGTAGGATTGCTGGACTCACCCTCAGAGATAGGGTGAGGAGCTTAGTCATCCGGGAGAGGCTCAGAGTAGAGCCGCTGCTCCTCCACATTGAAAGGAGCCAGTTGAGGTGGTTTGGGCGTCTGATCAGGATGCCTCCTGGACGCCTCCCACTTGAGGTGTTTCGGGCACGTCCCTCTGGGAGGAGACCCTGGGACAGACCCAGGACTCACTGGAGAGACTACATCTCCCAGTTGGTCTGGGAACACCTTGGTATCCTCTCTGAAGAGCTGGAGCAGGTGGCTGGGGAGAGGGAATTCTGGGCTTTGCTTTCTGAGGCTTTGTTTTCAAAATAAACATAAAATAACTCACCTTTACGCCAATGGAATGGTATTGTAATAACTATGCCGGGCCACTAGAGGTGGCAGTACAAGTCCCAACATTCCTCGCCTGCAAGTAGTCGCAGTGAACTGCGCATGCGCCCAGAAACTCTCGCCAGAGGAAAGTACTGAGCAATCCGCCAATACTGGGTGAACAAATATCCATTTTTTTGCCCGTTTGTTTTCTTCCTCTGCCACTAAACAGCAAAAGCTCCTGTTCGTCTTGATTGTCATTGTATTCACGTACCTCCATCGCTTCCGCCATTTAAAACGTCTGCCACCATGCTCTTGTGTTTGGATTGCAGCTGTTCAAATCATTTGGTGGCTCTTGGCTGCTGCTGACAGTATGGGCATGTGAATTGCAGATTATTTTCACTGCGCATGCATGTATTCCAAAACTACTGGATGGATTTGGATGAAATTTTTACCAGTGGTGATCCTTGGGCTAGAGAGGAATCCGTAACACTTTGGTGATGATCCAAGAATGCATACTTCTGCCAAGGTTCTGGCACCGAGGCATCAGCACCTTGGTGCTTTCATTATGTTTTGCAACGATATGGTTGCAAAGGTCAAGAGAGAGCGCTTTATTTCTAAACCCATCATGAGTTCTTTGTGGTGTGACAATCTGATATTCACAGACCTTTTTAAGGGCTGTCAGTCATGACTTAACCAGCTGAAATTAATTTGCATTGATGGGGGATAGGATGGCTTCTTAAATTCTGATGGATTTCAGCTGGTTTCTTGGCTTTCTATGCCTTTTTGCACCTCTTTTTCTTCATGTGTTCAATACTTCTTCCCTGTTTCATTCCACTTTATTAAATATAACTTGTTTTGTGAACACAGTTGCCTTGATTTCTTTGTATGTATAGATAGGGTTGTTACTGATATCTAGTGAAAATCTCATCAATTGCTCCATCAGAAATATGTTTAATGAGAAAAATGTTGACGTGTTCAATACTTATTTTCTCCGTTGTGTGTTTCATTGGAAGGGCAACAAACATCCACATCATCTCCTTCCATAATGCATATTTGTGATTCATAACTGAATATCACCCTAATTCAATCATCTACAGTCATCTTATTTTCTTCAGTTCATGTGTTAAAGATGATTACATTTGCCTTTTCTGGTTGGAAAACACATGTCCTTCCTCCATTTTCTTACAGTTTGGTCACAGAAATCTACTCTTGTTTCAGCCCATTTGATTTTGATTTCTTTAGTTGTGCATTTTCTATTTTCAAGGCATATTACTTTGATTGTTCTGTCTTGATGCCTCTGGCATCTTCCTTGGGCTACCCGTATGTTCCCCTTTTACAAGTGTTAAGATTTGTTATTTTTCATCCTTGTTCATTTTGTTTTGTCGTAATGGCATTAATATCCCAGAGTATGATATCATCATGTACTCACATTCCTAGGCTTTCTGCCCAAACTGATTCAACACAAGTGTGAATAACACCAATTACAGCCAAACCTTTGAACAGAGGCACTACAACCACAGTGCTGTATTTTACTCCAAATATAAATGGTTCAATAAATGTTTCTGAGAACTAGAAGAGAGTTCAATTTTGCTTATTCCTCTACATGCAGGAAGAAAGACTGCTGTGCCAATTCAACTTTTAACAAGCTTCCCATTTTGTTTATACAGACAGCTGACCAGGAACATCTTTCGTTGCACTTTGTGTTGAATACCTTCTTGAAAGAACTGTCATTAAAAAAATCCTTTCCATTGTTTTAACTGACAGCTCACTTGTTGGGCCATGTTTCCCATCAATATGCCAGGTGAAAGAGTTCATTAAGGTCTGCAAGAACTCTATTAACTGCAAGTTGCATATTTGGATTTGTGCATGTATTTGTTTTATTAAAGGAAATTACAAGAGCTTCCATAATTTTTTCCTCAAAATCAAATGAGTCCATAATTTTTTCGATAATTGATCTGGACGGAAATTGCAAGTGATTGCAGCAGATTTGTCTATGTTGTGTTTTTTTTTTTCCAAATTATATTTATTGAAATTTTTTCCTTTTGTGTTACACACATACACACACACACACACACACACACACACACACACACACACACACACACACAACCCCCCCCCCCCAACAATCAAAACATAAAAAAAAGCTCAGCACAAAATTGATGTACACAAAATTAAAGATTGAAATTAAAAAAAAGGGGAAGATTACTTGGCTAGAAACTCATACATGTACACATATAAACCAGCACTTGTACATTTGTACAGAGGAGCATAACCATCATAGCACTACAAACAAGGTCAAAAAAAAAAGAAAAAAAAGGGTCATATTTAATCCAAGTTAATGCTCCCAAGAATCGAGGCTACCATAAGGTTAGAAAATTTGAGGTATGGGGTCCATATTTTCATAAAATATCTCTTTGTTGAGTGAAGTAAACATGTTAAATATTCCAAAGGGAAACACTCCATGATGATTTTATACCAGTTTGTTTTAGTTGGTGGTTTGTCACATATCCATGACAGAAAAATATTTCTTCTTACTGCGTATGCAAGGATATTGTACAGTCTTGCAGAGCTTCCAAAAGGTAAGTCCTGGTTTGGGGGTCCCAATAGCAGAGAGCGAGGATCCATGTCTATGTTCACACCAAATATTTGATTCATGTCTTGTACAACGTCTAGCCAGTATGCTTGGATTTTAGGACAAGACCAAACACAATGAGTATAGGTACCAACTGAAATTTTACATTTCAGACACATGGGTGAAAGCTGGGGATTCATGTTGGATCTTTTACTGGGAGAGATTTGTAAGCGATGTAAAATTTTGTATTGCAATAATCTTGCACGATTGCATATTGTAATCTTCTTAGCACACTCCCAGATTGCATCCCATGAATCCTCACAAATATTTACACCGAGTTCACTTTGCCATTTCTGTTTAAGATCCTGCATAATTGACATACACATCACATCTGACTGACTTAAGGCACTATAACAGCGAGTTATAAATTTTTTGGTTGGGCCTAAAAGAAGTAACCGCTCAACTGCAGACACTGTGGCATTTACACTGAGTGTGGTCTTTCTAGTTATGAAATCTCGGATCTGAAGGTATCTAAAAAAATTCTGTTTAGAAAGACCAAATTTCTCCTGAAGCTGTTCAAATGATAACAATGCACCATCAAAAAGGTCATAGATTTTCTTTAACCCTTTAACTGTCCATATATTATAACCACTGTCCATCATACCAGGAACAAAGTCTGGATTGCCTTGAACAGGAATTAATAAAGTAGTTAAATCTGATCTTCCTTCGAGCTTTCGTGTCATAAACCAGGCCTTTAAAGTATTGCAAATTATGGGGTTATTATCACAGAGATTTCTAACTGACTTTAAATTCTTACAAGACAAAAGGCCCAACAGTGAACAGGAGACCTGTGACTTTTCAAGGCCCAACCAAACAGAAGTAGGATCATCCTTAACCCATTCTGCTATAAACCTTAGTTGAGATGCTATTTGGTACCATTTACTGTTAGGGACATCCAAACCTCCCATTGAACTTGGAAGTTGTAGTTTTACCATTTTTAATCTTGGCTTCCTTTTGCTCCAAATAAAATCACTCAACCAACCATTCAATAACTTCAAAACCTTATTAGTTATAAATATTGGAACCATCTGTAGGGGGTACAATAACCTAGGCAAGATATTCATTTTAATAATAGACACTCTGCCGAGTAATGATAAGGGAAGTGAACACCACCTGTTTAAATCCTTCTTTATAGTGTCCAGGAGAGGGTTAAAATTGGCTTTAAACATCTGATGGAACATAGGAGTAATCTGAATACCCAAGTACACAAAACCTGACATAGACCAACGAAATGGAAATGATATAAGGGAGTTCATTCTATTTCTGAGGCTTCCCATGGGCATAGCTAAAGATTTAGAGAAATTAATTTTATAACCAGAAAAAGACCCAAAATAATTAATGATATCAACCAATCGCGGAACAGAGGTAGCCGGCTCTGCTACGTACAACAAAATATCATCCGCATAAAGAGAAATTTTATGTTGCGTCTCCCCTACATCTATACCCCTGACAGCTGGATCCTGTCTAATGGCTTCAGCTAAAGGTTCTACCACAAGGGCAAAAAGAGCAGGACTTAAGGGGCAGCCTTGACGTGTTGAGCGATAAATTGGGAAATTATCCGATCTGTAACCATTTGTTATGACTGATGCTAAGGGTTTATTATACAAAAGTTTGATTCATTTGATGAAGTTATCCCCCAGATTAAATTTTTGTAACACTTTAAATAGATAATGACATAACGCACGGCTCAGGAGACGCACACACACAGGCTCAGAGTAGTTCAAATAGCTTTATTAACAACAGGAGTGTATGAATGTGTGTCTGCGAGATGTAAATGTGTTGGTGGCGGTGTCTGCTTCGGGCACAGAGGCAGGAGGCCGTACAGCCGGACAACCCTATGGGAAAAGCACAGGGAGAAGGGTGACGGGCACACACCAACACAGGAGATATATGAGCGAGAGAGGAGCTTACTTGGACAGGACAGATGACTGGCACAGCAAGGGACGAGGTCCGGTAGACAGCCACCTGGAGAGCCCGGTGCAGCAGCGAGGAACAGGCGATGGAGAGGAGTAGTCCGCCGCCGGGAAATCCACCTGTGCACAGGGGAGCAGACTTGGAGGAGAAAAGAGGTAAGATCTTCTTACCGGAATGATCAGCTGAGAATGAAAGGGAACTCACAGCGATGCGTAGGGAAGTCTGACGGCTTCAGGCCGAAGCTCAGGGCGAGGCGGCTTAAATCCCTCGCCGCTGATGATGTGCAGGTGTGCGTGCAGGTGGCGCCGCTGATGAGCGGCGCGGCGTGACAGTACTCCCCCCTCTAGCAGCGCCTCCTGGCGATGGCTTCTCTGGGTGCGCTCGGTGGAAATCAGCGATGAGCGATGGGTCCAACACAAACGACGAGGGTACCCACTGCCGATGTTCAGGCCCATAGCCCTCCCAGTCCACCAAGTACTGCAACCCACGACCCCGGCGCCGGGAGTCCAGGATGGAGGAGACGGGCCAGGCCGGATGGCCATCAATCATCCGGGGCGCGGGTTGCACAGCAGGAGGAGGGTAAAGGGGGTCGGAGACTGCCAGCTTCACCTTGGACACGTGGAAGGTGGGATGGATACAGAGGGAGGGGGGAATAGCTACACGCACAGCCACCGGGTTGATGATCCTGGTGATGGGGTATGGGCCCATAAAGCGCTGTGCCAGCTTCCTCCTCTCGCCCTTTAAAATCACGTCCTGGGTCGACACGTAGACTTGCTGACCAACTCTGTACGCCGGGGCAGGTCTTCTGTGCCGGTCCGCCACGGCTCTGTTGCGCTCTGCCGTGCGTAAAAGCGCATTGCGTGCTGACGCCCAGATGGAGCGGAACTGCCTGAGATGCGCCCGTACTGAGGGGACAGTTACCTCACTCTCCTGCGCCGGGAACAGCGGGGGGTCGTAACCCAGGGACGCCTTAAAGGGGGACATCCCTGTAGCAGAAGAGCAAGCGGTGTTGTGGGCGTATTCAACCCAGGCGAGGTGGTTACTCCAGGACGTTGGTTTGGACGCCGTTACACAGCGGAGCGCAGCCTCCAGCTCCTGGTTGGTCCGCTCACACTGCCCGTTGGATTGGGGGTGATGGCCGGAAGAGAGGCTCACCTTGGCTCCTAAAGCGTTGCAGAACGACCTCCAAACTTCTGAAGAAAATTGGGGCCCTCGGTCCAAGACCACGTCCACCGGAATCCCATGCAGCCTGACCACGTGCTGGATGAGGAGGTCCGCCGTCTCCAGGGCAGTTGGGAGACCTCGTAGGGGGACGAAGTGTGCCGCCTTGGAGAAGCGGTCCACGATGGTCAGGACGGTGTCGTAGGTGTTCGAGACTGGGAGTCCGGTGACGAAATCCTGGGCGATATGCGACCAGGGCCTGCCAGGGACGGGCAGAGGCTGGAGCAAACCCGCTGGAGGGGCATTACCCGATTTGTTGGTGGCACACACTGGACAGGCCCGGGCGTAGCAGGCAGCGTCCCTCCGCAGGCCCGGCCACCAGAAGGACTGCTGGAGGAGGTCAATCATCCAGGAGGAGCCAGGGTGACAGGTGAGCTTGGATGTGTGCAACCAGTGGATGACCTCCCCCCGAACCGTGGATGGCACGAACAGCCTCCCCTCCGGTCCGCCGCCAGGGTCAGGTTCCACTTCCTGCGCCTTCCGGATCTTGCTCTCAATGTCCCAGGTGACGGCCCCCACGACGCACGACCTGGGTAGGATGGTGTGGACCGTGTCCTCCGACTCCTCAGGGGCGAATTGCCTGGAGAGGGCGTCGGGCAGGCTGTTCTTGGAGCCAGGCCTGAAGGTGATGGTAAATTGGAACCTGGCGAAGAACAAGGACCAGCGCGCCTGGCGGGCGTTCAGGCGCTTGGCAGATCTAAGGTACTCCAAGTTCTTGTGGTCCATCAGGACCACGAATGGCAGGTCCGCCCCCTCTAGCCAGTGACGCCACTCCTGTAGCGCTAGCTTAATGGCAAGGAGCTCTCTGTCACCCACGTCGTAATTCCTCTCCGCCGGGGACAAGCACCGGGAGAAGAAGGCGCAGGGTCGTTTGATTCCGTCGTCTGGCGACCGCTGGGATAGCACCGCCCCCACTCCTGTGTCCGAAGCGTCCACTTCCACGATGCACTGCAGCGCAGGGTTGACTTGGCTAAGGACCCAGGAGGAGGAGAACTCCGCCTTCAGCGCCTGAAAGGCAGCTGCGGCCTCTTTGGTCCACCGGAACGGGACCTTAGGGGACGTGAGGCGGGTCAGCGGGCCGACGATGGTGCCAAAATTTGGGACGAAGCGGCGGTAGAAGTTCGCAAACCCAACGAACTGCTGCACCTGCTTTCTTGACGCAGGTGTGGGCCATTCCACCACCGCCTTCACCTTCTCTGGGTCCGGAAGCACCCGGTCGTGGGAGATGATGAACCCGAGGAAGGATGTTGTCTTCGTGTAAAACTCGCATTTCTCGGCCTTCACGTACAACCGGTTCTCCAGCAGCCTTTGGAGGACCCGCCTCACGTGGACCTGGTGCTCGTCCCTGGACTTGGAGAAGATGAGTATGTCATCCAGGTAGACGAACACAAAAAGGCCGATGAAATCCCGGAGGACGTCATTGATGAGGCGCTGAAAGACGGCTGGAGCGTTGGTCAACCCGAACGGCATCACCAGGTATTCGAAGTGGCCGTTCGGGGTACGGAAGGCTATCTTCCACTCATCTCCCTCCCGGATCCAGACGAGGTGGTATGCGCTGCGTAGATCCAGCTTGGTGAACCAAGTCGCCCCCTGGAGGGAGTGGAAAGCGGTGTCCATGAGGGGCAGGGTGTAGCGATCCTTCTCCGTAATGTCGTTAAGGGCACGATAGTCAATGCAAGGACGGAGGGATCCGTCCTTCTTACCGACGAAGAAGAATCCTGCCCCCACGGGTGATGACGATGGGCAGATTATCCCAGCACTCAGCGACTCCTTGAGGTAAGAGTTCATGGTCTCCTTCTCCGGCGCCGATAGACTGTAGAGTCGTCCAGAGGGTAAGGGTGCCCCCTGGCGGAGGTTGATTGCACAGTCATAGGGCCTATGAGGAGGGAGAGACATCGCCTTGGATTTGCTGAATACCATACCCAGGTCGTGAAATTCCAATGGCACCAGGGACAGGTCCGGGGGCGCAGCGTCCGTAGGTGAGGGTGAAGCGGACGGAGAGCAGGCAGCGGACTGTAGACAGGTGCTCATGCAGAATGTGCTCCATGCCGACACCCCGGCGGACTTCCAATCCAACATGGGGTTATGGAGGCGTAGCCAGGGATACCCCAGGATGACGGGCGACACAGAGTTGGGCAGGATGTAAAAGGTTATCTCCTCCCAGTGGTTTCCAGAGATAATAACCGGGACGGGGATGGTCTGGTGTGTAACTCTCCCAAGGGAGGCACGAGAGAGGTTGACCAGGGAGATAGGGTTCCTCAGTGCCTGACAGCGGATGCCCAATCGGGTTGCCAGGCTTTGAGAAATAAAGCTGCCTTCCGCGCCCGAATCCACCAGTGCGTGGGTGAGATGCCCAGTGGAGTTGTGACAGAAACGGATGGGCAGCTTCAATTGTGTGAGGGAACTTAACCGATTGACGTCCGCGAGGCCCCCTACAGTGACTCGCGGACCCCGCCAACTGGCTTTCCGTGGGCAAAGCTTCACCGTGTGTTGGTCATCTCCGCAATACATGCAGAGATCCAACTCACGGCGGCGTTGTCTCTCCGCAGGGGAAAGCTTTGTCCAGCCCGTCACCATCGGCTCCGACTCCTCGGGGCACGATGGTGGCGGCGTCGCCAGGGGGCGAGCTTGGAACAGGCGCGGCGAGACTCCACGAGGGCGAGAAGAAGACGACTTCCGTCCCGAGGAGCGCTCGCGCAGCCTGTTGTCCAAACTGATCGCTAGGGATGTTAGCTCCGCTAGCGTCTCAGGGATATCCCGCCCAGCCAGTTCATCCCTCAGATCATCGTTGAGACTGCGGAGGAAAAGGCCACAGAGGGAGCGTTCCTCCCAGCCTAATTCCTCCGCCGCTACCCGGAAGTCGACCGCGTAGTCCGCTGCCAACCGGCTTCCCTGCTGGAGGGCGAGAAGCCGATCGACCTGGACCGTCTCGGTACGAGAATGGTCAAAGACCTCCAGGAAGCGTCTCACGAATTGGTCATATGTGAGGGTGGCATAACTGGGCCTCGCCATTACAGCGTAGGTCCAGGTTAATGCTCGCCCCTCCAGGAGATTCCCGATATAACCAATTCGGCTATGATCTGAGGGAAAGTCCCCAGGCACACGGTGGAAAACGGACTCACACTGCATTATAAACCCCCGCGCTCCGCCGAGCTTACCGCTAAAGCGGGCGGGGGTTGGAATGGGCGTGAGCCAAACCGGTGCACCCGGAGCCTGCTGGACGGCCGCTGGAGCAGCAGGAGCCGCGCCACCCTGACGAGCCGGGGGGAACGGCTGTTGGGGGTCCAAGTGGTCCAATCGGCTATTTATAATAATCAACTGATTAAAAATCACCTATTGCTGATAAGCTATCTGATCCACTCGAGCCTCGAGAGTGGTAAGCCGGTGTGCGAGCCCGCCGTCTGCCGAGCCGCTCTGCTGAAGCCGTACTGACATAACGCACGGCTCAGGAGACGCACACACACAGGCTCAGAGTAGTTCAAATAGCTTTATTAACAACAGGAGTGTATGAATGTGTGTCTGCGAGATGTAAATGTGTTGGTGGCGGCGTCTGCTTCGGGCACAGAGGCAGGAGGCCGTACAGCCGGACAACCCTATGGGAAAAGCACAGGGAGAAGGGTGACGGGCACACACCAACACAGGAGATATATGAGCCAGAGAGGAGCTTACTTGGACAGGACAGATGACTGGCACAGCAAGGGACGAGGTCCGGTAGACAGCCACCTGGAGAGCCTGGTGCAGCAGCGAGGAACAGGCGATGGAGAGGAGTAGTCCGCCGCCAGGAAATCCACCTGTGCACAGGGGAGCAGACTTGGAGGAGAAAAGAGGTAAGATCTTCTTACCGGAATGATCAGCTGAGAATGAAAGGGAACTCACAGCGATGCGTAGGGAAGTCTGACGGCTTCAGGCCGAAGCTCAGGGCGAGGCAGCTTAAATCCCTCGCCGCTGATGATGTGCAGGTGTGCGTGCAGGTGGCGCCGCTGATGAGCGGCGCGGCGTGACAGATAAGGCCACTCAACTCGGTCAAAGGCTTTCTCTGCATCCAATGAGATGATTACAGTATCGTTTTCTTGTGATTGACAGAAGTGAACAATATTTAAAAGCCTCCTAATGTTGTGACTACAACTTCTGCCTTTAATAAAACCTGTCTGGTCCTCCTTAATGATAAGAGGCAAAACCTTCTCTTATCGCAGAGCCAGGATCTTAGATAACAGTTTAACATCTTGATTTAAAAGAGCAATAGGTCTATATCCTGAGCAATCTTCAGGACACTTGCCTTTTTTAAGAATTAAAGAGATGTCAGCTTCTCTTAATGACTGAGGTAAACTCTCAGAGGTAGAGGAGTGTTCTATCATCTCCAAAAATGGATCCACAAGTATATCCTGAAATTCTTTGTAAAATTCGCTACCCATGCCATCTGGCCCCGGGGCTTTACCTGATTGTAAACTGTTAATTGCCTAAATAACCTCTTCTCTAGAGATGGAAGAATTTAAATCATGTCTCTGAGTATCAGAAATAGCAGGAAGCGTTAGGCTGTCCAAGAAACAGTCCATCTTATACGAGGCCCCTACTGTCTGGTCTGCTGTATATAGCTGAATATAAAACTGCTTAAAGGTATTATTAATATTTTTGTTATCAAAATAACGAGTACCATTTAGACCTACAACTGAAGGAATCAGTTGGGGATTTGTTCTGATTTTTGTTAAACAAGACAAATACTTACTAGATTTGTCTCCAAATTCATATAACGTCTGTTTTGAAAAAAAAAAAAAAAAAAAAAAAAAAAAAAGCACGCTTAGCTTGTTGAGTTCATAATGCATCTAATGCAGCTTGGGTGGCACACTTTTTCTGCAATAATATAGGATCTGATAATGATGATAAACCAAGTACTCTCTTAATTTCTTCCAGTTCCTTTTCAAGTTTAGATTGCTGTTCTTTTTGCTTTCGTTTTTTTGAGGCTAAATATGCTATGATTAATCCTCTGATATAGACTTCAGAGGTTTCCCATAATAAGGATGAGTCATTAGTAGATTGAGAGTGATAGCAAAAAATATTTTAAAATCATCTCTCAAGTAAGTAGTAAACTTTTCACCTTTTAGAAGGCATGTATCAAATCGCCATCGTCTACTCTTAACCTGCCCTAAACCAACAGACAAATCTATTAATACTGTTGCATGATCACTAACAATGATGTTGCCTATTGTACACAAAGACACTGATTGTACCAAGAGTTTAGGAATGAAAAAGTAATCAATCCTTGTATGACATTTATGAGGGGGGGGGAATAAAAAGTAAATTCTCTAGCAGATGGGTGGAAAGTTCTCCATGCATCTACTAAATTCATTTCTTCACAGATAGCATGAAGAGCATCAGCCTGAGTTGTTAAAGATGTATTCCGAGGAGGGTGCCTATCAAGCAGGGGGTTAAGTAAACAGTTAAAGTCTCCTCCCACTAAAGCTATTGCTGGGGAAAGCTCTGCAAATTCAGAAAAGGCCTTAACCAAGAAGCTAGGTGAATAATTAGGTGGACAATAAAGATCCATAATAGCAATCACTTCACCATATTAAACCCCTTTAATAATCACATATCTTCCATGCGTGTCTTTAACGCACTTCACCAACTGAAATGGAAGATTTTTATGTATTAATATAACTACGCCCCTGCTACTGGTGGTAAAAGAAGAGGAATAAGCCTGGCCAACCCAACCATATTTAAGTTTATGATGTCCATTATCGTCCAGGTGTGTTTCCTGTAATAGAGCTGTCTCTACTCTCTCCTTTTTCAATAAAGCATAAACCTTTCTTTGCTTCACATTCCCCTTCAAACCCCTCACTTCCAAGAACAAAGTTTAATTCTATTGGAAGAAGACATTAGGATTTATGTAGGATTTATGTACCCTATAGAGACTAATAAACATGACTCCAATGCCCCATTCTGTACATGCAAGACTCTTATATATTTGGCATAATGTAATGTACAAATAATATAAATATTGATACGGTAGACCACTGCTGAGCATAAAACATGCACCCAAAAACAAACGCAAAACAAACAAATACACAAAACCAATAAATAGGCTCCTTCCCCAGATCGCATGGGGATTGCTGTTCTTTGAGGCACTTACTAAAGGCCAAAACACTTCACAAGAAAAGCAAGAAGGGGGGGGGCAATACAAAAAAAAAAGGGCAACCCAAAAATAAATAAATAAATAGTTTAAAAAAAAAACAAAAAAAACCCCTCCTTTACACGAGTGCCAAAAAAAAAAAAAAAAAAAAAAAAAACCAACAGGGAAAAAAAAAGGGAAGGGGGGTAAGTGATAATCCAGATGGCAGGGAGCTACTGAAACGTCCCTTAATATTAAGAACAAGCAATGTATTTAAATTTAAGTTAAGTCAATAGAGTTTTTTCCTTAGTTGGTTTTGCGGGTTAATATAGTGTAGCGAACTCAATATGAGCACCCTACTTGGCTTGCCAAGTGGGTTGACCCTATTGGCGACACAGGTAGGGTGCGGGACTCCGGAGCGGGAGGCGTGAGTTCGAATCTCCCGGTGGGACGTCGCCATGTCGAGCAGCACGTTACATTGGTGTCAGAAGTGGGATCTCCTGTCCAAAGCAGTAATGGGGCGCTGACATCGGGACGATGTCGAGAACCAGAGGGGAGTAGTGTAGCGAACTCAATATGAGCACCCTACTTGGCTTGCCAAGTGGGTTGACCCTATTGGCGACACAGGTAGGGTGCGGGACTCCGGAGCGGGAGGCGTGAGTTCGAATCTCCCGGTGGGACGTCGCCATGTCGAGCAGCACGTTACAATATGTATTAAACATAAAGAATTGTGTCTATTATTTAAACCATATATCACACACAGAGAGTTGCAAAAAGGCACAGAGATGGATAATAATAAATACACTGTCCAACCTTAAGGTCCACTTTCTCATCTTCCCTGATTTGTCACACTGGATACAAAAGACATTACTTCAGTCGGGGAGAGGAAAGTTTTCTTAGTGCCATTAAAGGATACTTGCAGCCTTGCGGGGAACAGCATGAAATATTCCGCTCCAATTCCTCTCAGGCGCTGCTTAGCTTCATTAAACTCCTTTCGTCTACGAAGAACGTCAGCAGAAAGATCGTGATAGAAGGATATTTTTCTCCCGTCCAAGGTAAATTTGCTGTTGCCTGCTTTACATCGTGCTGCCGCCATCACTCTCTGCTTGTCAGGAAACGAGTGGAATCTGATGATGACTGGGCAAGGCTGCTGATTAGAGCCGGGTGCCGGTGCAAGGGAGCGGTGAGCCCTCTCTAGCTTAACCCGGCCGTCCTTCGTATCCATATTAAGAAAATCTGGAAGCCAATGCTCAAAAAAGCCCAAAGCATTCCCACCTTCCATGTTCTCTGGCAAACTGACGATGCACACTTTCGCCGCCCTCTGTTCTCCAAGTTGTCTATATGTTCAGAGAGAGATTTTATTTTCTTCTCCAAAGCTGGGACCATGTTAGCCAGCGGCTCGTTAGCCGTTTCCATCTGCAGCGTCCTAGCTTCCAGCTCGTCCAGCCGGTTAACGACCGCTTTCAGCTCGTTGGCATGAGAAAGAACAGTCATGGCTAACGGCTCCAGTTTATCGTCAATAGCCTCCATTATCTTATTGGTCATAAACTCAAATGCTTTAGCGAGCCTAGGGTCCAATTCCATCTCATCTTCATCTTGATCTTGTTCGCAGCTGTGCTGGACTAATGGCGTAGCTGTGTTCTCAGTGTTTTGTTGTCACGGCTTATTGCTGTTCTTACCTTTCGACGACAGCATTACTTTATGTTGTCTTGTCCAGTTCTGCTCGAGAGTCATAATATTACATTGGCTTGCAAGGAAAAAGCCGTATCTTCAGTGAGAATGCTGAAATTATTTTAGGCGTTTACGGAGCTCCACAAAAGCCGACCGTCTCCTAAGCCGCCATCTTCCCCTCATCAATTGTCTATGTTTTTAAACATAATTTTCAAAGCCAGAATGTTAAGCTTGTGGAGAAAGGAGGCAGGCAAGGCAACGAGCTAAATGACACAGAAACTTTATTCTTAATCCAACATAATATACAGCAAAAAAAGATCCCGGGTTTCTGTGCATTCCTCTTTTATATCTTTTAATACCATGCATTGAGACCCGGAACTTCCAACTATCATACAGTACATTATGTTTAGAACAAAGGCTGTGTGGCATATTAACATGACATAACGCCGGTGCCGCTCTCACACCCTTCTTCTCCCAGCGGCTCCGGCATTTACGCCTCTCCCTGGGGGGCGCATAGTCCTTACTGTCCCGTCTGATACCCCCTGGTGACCTCTCCTCTGCGCCCCCCCTCCACCCCGAACACCCAGAAAGGGCACTCTAACCCCCCTGTCCTTTGGGCTTGAGCTGGCTCCCATAGCGGCTGTAGTGAGGGGTCGCCGATCAAGTCGAACCGCCCTGCTGGCGGGGGTGTACAGGAGGGCACATCAGTCTGTGGAGGGAAAAATGGAGGGGGAGAAAACACATCAGCTTTGGGAGCGCAGGTCCCTGCCGAGCCATCACCAACTTGCCTAGCTACCAACGGTGGGCGTCCGCAACGGGGAGCTTGGGCCAACACCACCTGCTCATCTGCCAACACAAAAGCGGGCTTCAGCCTGTCAATGCAGACGTCTCCCTACGTCCCCCCAAGTCTAACACAAAATGCTTCGCCCCAGGTTCCAACACCCTGAATGGTCCGCCATACGGTAGGCACAGCGGGGTCTGGTGTGCATCGTGCCTGACAAAAAAAAAAAAAAATAGGCATTCTGCAAGCTTTTGGGATGAAGGTGCGGGGAAAACAATGGTGGGCCGGGCCCGGTACGTTCAAAGCCTCCATACTGTGCAAAAATTGCACGGGCGGATCAGCCTCATGTGCGGGTTTTCCGGTAAAAACTCTGGGGATCTGCAGCGGCTGAGAAAAAAATGAGTTCTGCTGGGGAGGCTGTCAAATCCTCCTTAGGTGAGGAGCGCAACCCTAAAAGAACCCAGGGCAGGTGGTCGACTCAATTTGTGTCCGTGAGCGAAGCTCTGAGCGCTGCCTTAAGCGACCTATGAAAGTGCTCGCATAACCCATTAGCCTGAGGGTTGTATGCGGTAGTGCGGTGAATTTTGACCCCCAGGCTCTGGGCCATCGTGGACCAGAGTTCTGAAATGAATTGTGGACCCCCGTTGGAAGTGATGTCCGATAGAGATCCGAACCATGCGACCCAAGCCGACAAAAAAGCACAAGCCACTTCTGCGGACATGGTAGAAGCCAGCGGGACCACTTCAGGCCAGCATGTGGTGTGGTCCACGATTGTTAAGAGGTGCATAAAACCATGTGACGGCGGGAGGGGTCCCACCAAATCCACGTAGACGTGGTCGAACCTCCTGGCCGGGATTTGGAACGGCTCGAGGGGGGCTCTAGTGTGCTTGGGCACTTTGGCCCGCTGGCACGCGACACAAGCTGCAGCCCACTCTTTCACGTGCTTGCACAAGCGCGGCCAGATGAATTTTGCCCCCATTAGCTTCACCGAACCATGCACTCCCGGATGCGAAAGGGAGTGGACCAACTCAAAAACGCAACGGTGCCAAGAGCTCAGAACCACCGGGTGCTGGTGGCGGGTGGAGACATTGCAGAGCAAGGGAGAGCCCCCTTCTTGCACCACCTTGCTCTCCAGCCTTAACCCAGTAAGCGCAGACTGGAGCATGCAAATGTCCGCGTCCCCGGCTTGCTTCGCAGCCATCGTGGGGAAATCTATTCCCATGTAGACCAGGCAGACTAATGCGTGCGACAGACAATTGGCCATGACGTTGAGCTTACCGGCAACATGTTGAATGTTGGTAGTAAACTCCAAAATCGCGGGCAAATGCCGTTGCTGCCGGGTTGACCACGATTCCGAGACCTTGGCCATCACATACATCAGCAGCTTGTAGTCCATGAATGCAGTGAACTTGCGCCCCTCTAACCAAAACTGGAAATGGCACGTTGGCAGGTGGAGAGCCAGCAATTCCCTATTGAATGTGCTGTATTTGCGTTCGTTGTTTTGCAAAGTTTGGCTGAAAAATGCGAGTGGCTGCCACGAACCTGAGACGTACTGCTCCACCACTGCCTCTATGGCAGCATCAGATGCGTCTGTCATGGGCGCTATCCATGCAGACGGATCCAGGTGGGCTAACAACACCTCATCCACAAGCGCTGTTTTGACAATAGTAAAAGCCTGGACTCACTCGGGAGTCCAGTCGATGGCTTCCGCGGGCTTCTTTTTTTTAAGCGCGGCATACAATGGCTGCATCAGCTGAGCTGCCCGGGAAAGGAAACGGCTATAAAAATTATCCATTCCCAAAAACTCCTGTAGTGCTCTCACAGTCTGCGGGCGCGGAAAGTCTGACACAGCACGCATTTTATCCAGTAACGCAATCGTGCCCTCCAGCGAAATGTGGTGCCCCCCCCCCCAAAAAAAAAATCAATCTCTGGCAAGCCGAACTTGCACTTCACCGGGTTAACTACCAGCCTGTGCGCCTCCAACTTCTGGAAAACTGTCTTGAGATGGGCGATGTGCTCCCCCCTGGACACGCTAGCTACCAGAATGTCATCCAAGTAGACAAAAACGAAGGACAAGTCACAAAGCACTGCATCCATCATCCTCTGGAAAGTCTGTGCCATGCCTTTTAATCCGAACGGCATACATAAAAATTCGAAAAGGCCAAAAGGAGTTATTAGTGCAGTTTTTGGAACATCTTCCGCGCGCACTGGGACCTGATGGTATCCGTGGACCAGATCCACTTTGAAAAAAGACGCGCCCTGGCCGGGTGCACGGAAAAATCCTGGATGTACAGAATGGGATAACGATCGTGCTCTGTGGCAGTATTCAAGCGTTAGAAATCACCACACGGTCGCCAGGACCCGTCAGCTTCAAGCACCATGTGTAGCAGGGATGCCCATGGACTGTTGGAGCACCTGACGATGCCCAACTACTCTAAGTTGGAAAACTCCTCATGCATGCTGGCCAGTTTAGTTGCGTCCAAATGCCGAGGATGTGCGAACACCGGCTAGTCTTTTGTCGTTATAAAGTGCTCGACCCCGTGCTTCGTTACCATAGCCGAAAAAGTCAGGACCGTGAGTGCTGGGAACTGTGCAAGCCAATGTTGGTACTTAACCCCTGGAGCTATAACGTTAGCCAGTGTTGTCGACCCAGCTCCCCGAGCTGTGCAGGGCAGTGAAGTAAAAGAGGCAGCATCCACTAATCTCCTATTAGCAACATCGACTAACAACCCATAAGCGCATAGAAAATCTGCTCCTAAAATAGGGCCAGAACATGCAGCTATCACAAAGTCCCACTGAAAGTTGCATCTGGGTAAGCATATTGTCAGTGTCTGCTTGCCAAATGTCCTGATGGTGGATTTGCTGGCGGCCGTGAGCTCGGGACCACTGCGTCCTGCCACCCTGTCTGTGTTGACCGGTAGGATGAGGCTCTTCTGGGAGCCAGAGTCCACCAATAACCGTCTCCCCGAACGTGTGTCTGTGACATAAAGCAGTCTGTTCCTGTCACCATCGGTTGTGGCTGCCACTGAATTCCGAAGGTGCCATCTTCCCGGCTTCTTGAATTGGCATGGCAACAGGCAGCGTTGGGCATTCAAGCCGAAGCCGCGATGATAAAAACAGATCGCCCCATTCCTTTGTCTTCTGGTGTCCGTCCCGACTACCACAAATGGCTTCTCGACCTCACTGGAGTCTCTCATGGATGCCGGTGCTACTGTCTGCAAGCTGAGAGTTCTGGTCGCCGAAATGATGTGGTCCGCCTCCTGTGCCAGGGCGCGGTAGTTCCTAGAAACCAGCCACAGCAAGTTGGCCAGGATCGCCCTCGCTGTAGCCGGTAGGTTCCTGAGGAACAAATGGGCTAACAGGAAAGATTTGTCATCCTCCCCCCTCAGCGTCAACATGCTCTCCATGACCTCCACTGCTGATTTGTCCCCCAACTCCCAACGCATTAGGAGTCTCTCTGCCCTGTCATTATCAGAAAGGGTATAGCGCTGGAGAAGCATCATCTTGAGCCCTTCATATTTTCCTTGGGCTGGAGGCTCCTGGAGCAGGCTCATCACCTGTTATGTGGTGCGCGCATTCAGCGCAGTGACTACGTAGTAATACCTGGTATCGTGCGCTGTTATCCCGCAGAGTGCGAACTGGGCTTCTATGTGCAAAAACCACGCAGTCGGGTTGTGAAGCCAGAAACCTGGGAGCTCGATTGAGACCACGCATGCGGTGCTGGTGCTCTCCTTCCAGGCAGTCTCCGGGGTGGTGCTCGGCTCGCTTTCCATGGCACATCTTCAGGTCACCAATGTGGAGAAAGGAGGCAGGCGAACAAGTGGTGTTGGCCCAAGCTCTCCAGCATGGATGCCCACCGTTGGTGGCGCAAGGTGGCGATCCCTTGGTAGGGACCTGCGCTTGCAAAGCTGATGTGTATTCCCCCCCTCCATCTTTCCCTCCACAGACTGACTTGCCCTCTGGTACACCTCACCAGCAAGGCAGTTCGACTGGATCGGCGACCCCCTGTTACAGCCGCTATGGGCACCGGCTCAAGCCCAGAGGACGGGGGCGTTAGTGCCATTTCTGGGTGTTTGGGGAGGGGGGGGTTGTGTGGGGGCATGGTGTTGGACTTCTCCACCCAGGGAACAATGGACCGAAAGAGGAGGTGTCACGGGGGGGTATCAGATGGGACAGAAGGACTGTGCACCCCCTGGGGAGAGGAGTAAATGCCTGAGCAGCTGGGAGAAGAAGGGTGTGAGTGGCGCCAGTGTTATATCATGTTAATGTGCCACACAGACTTTGTTCTAAACATAATGTATGATGGGTGGAAGTTCTGGGTCTCAATGCATGGAATTAAAGATATAAAAGAGGAATGTACAGAGGTCCAGGACTCGCTTTTACTGTAAGTTATGTTGGAGAAAGAATGAAGTTTCTGTGTCATCTAGCTCGTTGCCTTGCCTACCTCCTTTCTCCACGATACAGTATATACTTAAACCAAACACTTGTGTTGAAAATTTTATTGGTGACCCCCCCTGTAACGAGTAACAGCGGGCGAGGTCAGATTTCGATTTTCAATTAGTCAATTTTTATTTTCAATAACTTACAAGTAAGTAAACAATCCACAAACGAACGAACACCATTATCAATCATCACACCTGTTTTATACTAACTGGAGATAATTAGGGCCGATCAGCCCCTACCATAATCCCAGGTAAAACAATAAACCTTCCATCGTTTACACATACCCGCTAATCTCTAAAATACATAAATATTTTCCCAACTATACAATATAAATAGCATATAATAAATAACAATCAATAACAACAATAACAATATAAATAATTCAATAAATAATTCAAAACCCTTATTTACAAAGCTAAACCACCCCTCTAACTTACCATACATGCTTCCTTCCTGCTGGTGTCCTATATAAGGCCCTCAACCCCTAACGGAGTCTTTTGCCCGGACACCCACACGAAGCATGTTGGCAAAGGTATGTGAAATAAATTATCAATTATTTTACCAAATACTTAACCATACAATTATCTCCCAAGGGCATTCAAATTAAACAAAAGACAGATCCCAAAATAATGTGTGCAACTTTTACAAACAATCATAATAACATTTACCATATTATAAATACAACACAATCACACATACAATAAGTCATACAGTGGTGACACTCCATTGTCACATTTCCTCCCCCCTTTCCCGAGAGTACAGTACTCTATGAGTCATGTACTATTGAGAGGTTATCAGCTACAAGGTTGGTTTTCCCTGCCACATACCGAACAGTAAAATTATAAGGTTGGAGGGACACATACCACCCTGTGAGACGACTGTTTACATCCTTCATTCTGTTCAACCACTGTAGGGCCCGATGATCTGTCTCCAATACAAAATGACGCCCTAGTAAATAGTACTTAAGAGACCCTATTGCCCATTTCATGGCAAGACATTCTTTTTCTATTGTGGAGTATCTTGTCTCCCGGTCCAATAACTCATGGCTCAAGAACAGCACTGGGTGTCTCTCTCCCTTCTCCTCCTGTAGTAAGTTTAAAGTTTTATATACTATGTTCTTAATGTTTTTTATGTTCTTAATGTTCTTTCAGTTTCTGAGTAGCATAAAAGAGGGCCACCGCACTGTTATACTAAATAAGACAACACAATGGAGAAACAGGGTGTAACCAAAATAATCTCATATAATGTAAAAGGGATCCTGAATCCAGTTAAAAGATCCAAGATTCTAGGCAAAATGAAAAAAGACAAAGCAAGAATAATATTTTTACAGGAAACCCACCTAACAGAAGTGGAGCACACTAAACTCAATAGACAAGGGTTTAAAATGATCTCTTCATCTTCATATAAGTCAGGGAGGAGGAGGGGGGTAGCGACATTGATCTCAACCAAAATTATATTTGAAAAAAAATCAGAACACAAAGATAAAGAAGGGAGATACAGTACGGTACTTGGGCAGGTAGAGGGAGAAGATATCACCCTGCTGAATGTATATGCACCTCCAGGGGCTAACTGGAAATTTTATAAAAATGTATTTGACCTAATGATAACTAAAGCCCAAGGTTTAGTGATATGTGGTGGAGACTTCAATCTAAGACTGAATCCATATTGGGATGCATCAGGAAATTCTCCACATCAAAATAACACTCAAAGTAGAAAAACTCGGATGCTACTAAAAGAAATGGGAATCTGTGACGTGTGGAGGGAATTCAACCCCAGTGTAAAAGATTATACATTTTACTCAGCACCACATTCATCATACTCAAGGACTGACTATTTTTTTTATGTTTAATAGAGACATTGGAAGAGTAAAAACATTTAAAATAGGACTGATGGATCTCTCTGACCACAGTCCGATCTATATGGACTTAAGTATCCAAAAATACACAAATAATACATTTTCTTGGAGGTTAAATTCAAATGTGCTGAAAGGACCACTGAAAGATGAATTGGAATCAGATATTCTCAGATATTTGGAAGAAAATGATAATGGAGAAGTATCCCCTTTAATACTGTGGGACGCATGCAAAGCTGTAATAAGGGGAAAGATTATCGCAAAACTGGCAATCCAAAAGAAACTGAGACAAGAAAAACTAATCACATTAGAGTCAGAACTTAGGAAACAAGAAAAAGAGTACAAAGATAACACTCATTCTAATGACTCGCTCAAAATTAAGGAAATTAAAAAAACAAATAAATGAGATCTACACAATAGAAATCCAGAAGAAACTTACATTTCTGAAACAAAAATACTATGAAACAGGCAGCAAATCAGCAAAATTGCTAGCCTATAAATTGAGGAAACAACAAACGGAGAGAGCAATCTACAAAATCAGAGACCCAGTATCTAAGGAAATAAAATTTAGAATTCAGGATATTCTTAAAAGCTTCGAGAACTACTATAAGAACTTGTACTCCCTCAAAAAACATAAAAACGCATCCGAAACATTCCTAAACACATTAAACCTTCCCCAACTTACTGAGTCACAAAATAAAACACTACTGTCAGAAATACAACCTAAAGAATTAGAAAAAGCAATTATAAAACTTAAAGCTAACAAATCCCCAGGAGCAGATGGCTATACAGCAGAGTGGTACAAAACCTTTAAACAGCAACTATCTCCTCTCCTCCTGAAAACATTTAACTATGTCCTCCACTCAGGGGAAATCCCCCCCCCTCCTGGAGAGAAGGGGTCATTGCAGTCATACCTAAACCTGAAAAGGATAAACTAGACTGCTCCAACTACAGACCAATCAGTGTGTTAAATCAGGACTATAAGCTTTTTACCACTATCCTTGCCAAAAGGTTAGAAAATATACTGACAGACTTAATTCATTTAGACCAAACAGGTTTTATAAGACAAAGACAGACACAAGACAACATTAGACGCACTTTACACATAATTCATCATATAAAAAAATATAACTTAAATACAGCCATATTGGGATTAGATGCTGAAAAAGCATTTGATTCGGTTGACTGGTCTTTCCTATATAGAATCTTATCCAGTTTCAGTTTTCATAACAACTTCATTAGAACTATCCAGGCATTATATAAAAAAAACTCAACAGCTAAAATAAGGACTAACGGTAAATTATCATCATCTTTTGAACTGGAAAAAGGATGTCGTCAGGGCTGCCCCTTGTCTCCACTGCTCTTTGCAATCTTCATAGAACCTCTGAGCCAATGGATAAGACAGAATCAAAAAATTCAAGGTATTACACTTGGTCAGAAGGAACACAAAATAGCACTCTTTGCTGATGACATTTTAATATACCTGGGGCAGCCGGACACCTCTTTTCCAGAACTAATCTCAGTTTTTTCAGAGTATGGAGATCTATCGGGGTACGAATTAAACATGCATAAAACCCAAGTTTTAACATTCAACTATGACCCAAATCAATATTTACTAAGCAAACTCAAAACTAACTGGGAGATGGAATCTATGAAATATCTGGGGGTCAATATCCCGAAACAACTCAACAAAATTATAACACTGAACTATGATTCACTGATGGCAAAAATAAAATCTGATCTAGCAAGATGGAATATGATACCATTCTTGGGTACCGCACAAAGAATTGAAGCAGTCAAAATGAATATACTTCCACGTCTTCTATACCTTTTCCAAACAACACCATTAGAACCTCCCAAAAAAACATGGCAAGAACTGGACAGAAGGATCTCAAGATTCATATGGCAGGGCAAGAGACCTAGAATCAGATATAGAACCCTACAGCTGAACAAAGACAAAGGTGGGCTCGCGCTGCCAAATATCAGGGACTATTTTAAAGCCGCACAAATTAAAACTTTAGTAAAGATATGTAACCCAGTCTACACTGCACAATGGAAGGAGATGGAATGCTAAATAACAAGTGACATCCCCCTACAGGTGATAATAGGGAACAATGCCTTACCTAAACTTTTGAATAACACTAACCCGTGGATAGAGACCGCGCTAAAAATTTGGTTTAAGATAGTCAGAGAGAATCAAACTAAAAAACCCTTTCGATTACTGCAATGGATTGCCTATGATCAAGACTTTACTCCTAATAAAACAGACACTAGATTTAAAAAGTGGAAAGAGAACGGACTGATAAAATATTACAATTTTTTTAAAGGGCAAATTTTAAGAAGTTTTGAAGATTTGAAAAAACAAGGTCTAATAAATCAAGACCTTTACAGGTTCTTTCAGCTTTGACACCACATAAACAAAATACTTAAAAAGGAGGATTTGGAAAGGGCCCAGTCAGGTGTTCTGAAGGTCTTCTTAATGGCATATAAAGGGATCCCAGGGATCAGATACATCTCTAAAATATACCAAGGTCTTCAAGACTTAAAAGGAGACAACACATCATATATAAAAGAGAGATGGGAAAAAGAGGGGAATTTCACTTTACAACTGGAAATATGGGAAAAGCTAAATAAACAACAATGGAAAAGTACCTCATCCCTGCAGTGGAGAGAATTTGGATGGAAAAATTTGGCAAGATTTTTCAGAACACCTGCACAAAACAAATTTACTCAAAAGGGGTTGAATTGTTGGTGCTTGTGTGGTGAAGAGACTGCAAATCATTTTCATGTGTTTTGGTCATGCCCAGTTATCCACCAATATTGGACCAATGTACAGACAATATTGGGGAAAATATTCAAAATAACAGTCCCCTTTTCTTTTGAAACTTTGTATTTGAGTTTACTACCGGAATCACTGGAAAGACAAGGAGAAAAATACTTATTCACTGTTTTAATATTGGCAAGTAAAAAAGCTCTAACTAAAAAATGGATGTTGAAGGATTGTCCTACACCTGAAGATTGGATTAACGTAATTCAGGACATTTATTCGATGGAAAAGTTGACATTCGCACTGAGACAGGACATGGATGGGTTCATGAACTTTTGGCAACCCTGGATCGCATATGTGTCTTCCATTAGATCTAATCTTTGACAAATACCATTTCAATAATGGCACCTCTCTTTGTTCCAACGCTGCTCAGATGCTCTTTTATTTTTATTTATTTATTTATTTATTTTTGTTCTTTTGTTTTTGTTTTTTGTTTTTTTTGTTTTGTTTTTTGTTTTTTTTTGTACTTTCTTTTTCTTTTTCTTTCACTTAAAAAAGGGTGTTGTAATAATTATTCTTCCAATGTTGTCAAAAAACAAAAAAAGGGAACGTGATGAAAATGTAAACAATGCAATGCTGTAATGACATGTATACCCTTTACAAAAACTTAAAAAAAACCCCCACAATTTTTGAATCTATGTCTTTTATTTTATTCATAACTTGTTTAAGTTTTTTTTAGATTTTGTAGACCTCTGCAATTCCATGAAGTTAAATTAAGATTAACGCTTTGACCTATGATCAGTAAGGAGTTTGAGATTACCTTGCAATATGAACATGCTCATACAGAGAAGCAAAAACATGGATGGTTGAACATTCATCCTACAAACTACATTAAAACAAATTCCCTTTCCCCACATTCGTGGTAATCCCCCAACATCAAAAAAATTGTCTCCCGTTATAGCTAGTGACTGTTCCACACCTGCGAGGATCAGTCAAACCACTCTCTTTTTCTCCTCTCAATCACCCTGACTCTACTACTTTTTTAATGACATTAACTCTCTTCTGTAGTTTTTCAAGATTTATAGCAACTTTGTACATCATAGCTTTTTTTTTTTTTCAATCTGTATTTTGTAGACATGTTATATGTTTCAGATCAATCAGATGCCTGTACAAATGCTAAAATGTTCTACCTTTATCATGTTCATGCTTAGCTCCCACCAGTCTCCTTTTGGATCTGCTTAATGAGCTCCTGCGCCTCTTGAGGGGTCTTGAAGGTGTGGATTCTGCCCTTATATGTGACCAGCAGTCTTGCCGGATGAATCACTCCATGTCGAATCCCAAGGTTGCGCAGCTCTTTGCGGGCGGGGTCGAACTGCCTCCTTAATTGTTGAATTCCTGTGGCCAAATCTGGGTAGAACCACACCTGTTGATTCTGGTATTTAATTTCCCCTTTAGCTCGCGCCGCGTTGGTGACCATCATCTTGTCTCTGTAGCTGAGGAACTTCATAATCAGCGTCCTCAGTGGTGTCTTATTATCTCTCGGTGGGCCGATTCAGTGAGCGCTCTCTAAGACGACCGGTGACTGCAGGTCCGCGTTGTTCAGCGCTTCTGGAATCCACTTTTCCAAAAAGGAACATGGGTCCCGTCCCGCCGCTCCCTCCGGGAGACCCACCAGCCTCAAATTATTCCGTCGCGAGCGGGATTCTAAGTCCAGGACATTATCTTCCAGACGTTTACATTTTAATTCCAGTGTTTGCACCTTTGATTGTAGGCTGGTGACGCCATCTTCAGCGCTTGAGATTCAGAGCTCCGCCTGTGATACTCGTTCCATACAGTCGCTTATTTCCTTTCTCATTCCTTCTATCGCTGCTATAATCCCATCAAATTTAGACGAAAAGTCTGCTTTCATAGAGATGATTGCAGCAAGCACCACATTTGTCCCCTCCTCAGCAGTTACCGCTCCGCCGCTAGCTCCCTCCTCCGCCATAGTCTCTGGAGATTTTTCTGCTTCGTCACGAGCGTGGAAGTCAGTTAGTTTGGATTGTTTTGTCAAATTACTTTTTCCTCCGCCTAATTTCCCAGCCTTAGTCTTTACCATATCCGCGCCTAAACGCTGGGATAGGTTTTTGTTCCAATTAAGAGAGTTTTAGCCTACTTTTTATTTTTAGGAGCAGAGCAGTGTGAAACACGTCTTCCTACGTGGCCGCCATAACCGTTAGTCCCCTTCAATGTCTTTTATTATATATTGTAATGTTGGGGCTGTGATAAGGGGGCGGGAGTCTCCCGGCATGCTTGTGCCACGGAGGATTCAAATACTGTATCTGTGTATTCTAAGCATTATTCGCGTGTGCCATTATAACTGTGTAATAAGACTGGTTGTGATAGCGTTGTTTCCATATACTGTATGTGCCAAATCATGTGTCTGTGCCACCACGACTGAAACGAGGGACTGTGTAAATGACCTCCCCTCCGTTCTGTGTTGTGAGTGTGTGTATAAATAAAGCCTGTATTGTTACAGTCATCTCTCTTTATTGTGTGAACCCTTACAACATCACACTGGTGTCAGGAGTGGGAGAAGATGGAAGCCAGAATTAGGACGGAGATTCAGCAGCTTGAGCGGCTCATTGCTCAGCTGGAGATGGACAACAGAGCTGATAAACCGACCCCCGGAGCATCTCACCGGGATGAATGGAGCAGCGGACCTGATGGGGCCAGCATACCCCTCTTTCTGCCTTTCTCAAGGCAGAGCAAACCGGCACCGCCTCCTGCTCTATTCAGGGCAGGATGGGCCGGCGATTCCACTGCGACCAGGGGCGGCGATCGACCAAGAGGCGACCGTCCCACCAATCCGCCAACGGGCCAAACTCCTTCGCTTTGGCAGCAAAACCCTACTGGACGACTATCTGGTCCAGGTCGAGCTGGCTGCTGCGCTGAACGGCTGGGCACCCAAAGAGACCACCGTGCAGGTTGCGCTGGCCCTGGAGGGCGGGACTCTCCGCACGCTGTCTGACCTCCTGCCCGAGGAATGTCGCAGCTGGCCAGCGCTACAAGAAGCTCTCCAGAGGCGATTTGGGAGAGCAGCCAATGCTGAGCACACCCAGGAACAGCTAGACAACCACCGTCGAGGTGGCCAAGAGAGCCTGGGAGCCTCCGCAGCAGACATACGGCTGCTGACACGA
Source organism: Pholidichthys leucotaenia (assembly GCA_020510985.1). Classification (NCBI taxonomy): domain Eukaryota; kingdom Metazoa; phylum Chordata; class Actinopteri; order Cichliformes; family Pholidichthyidae; genus Pholidichthys; species Pholidichthys leucotaenia. Next base: position 194,899,847 of record CM035846.1, on the reverse strand, counting down.
CGTGGCTACCCAGATTACAAGCCAGGGGCAGTAGAGAAGCTCACCCTCCAGCACTTCATCCGGGGGCTCTGCCTGGCCCAGCTCAAGGACCACATCTGGATTCACGCCGCGAGTAGCTGGGAGATGGCTGTGGCAGAAGCGGAGAGGGTGGGACTGTTGATGGATTATGCAACTGATGTGTCATCACCGAGGCAGAAAGCTTTCCAAGCCACAGCTGAGAGTGAAGAGGAGGAGGGGGAGGAACTGCGCCGGACCACAGCGCCATGGCCAGTGAGAAGACGACAATGGCGGTGCGAGGAAGGGTGCTTCCACTGCGGGGAACCAGGACACATTGCGCGGTACTGCCCAGCACCCACCCCGCGACAAACTGCCCCCTCGCCAACTTTAAACTAGAGCGAGGTGGTATGGACGAGGACCTGCCGGCTCCCACAGACATTTTCCCCAATGAACTGTTACCACGTTGCTACCCAGTATGGACAAGGCAGAACCGCAGGGGTGGGAACTCACCGGACACTGCATCACCACAGCCACCGGTGAGCAGGCCAGACTGGGATGGCGGAGAGTTCTTGTGGTGGGGGTGGCCGGCCAGAATACAAACCACCTGTTCTGGCTGGCTGACATTCAAGATCCCTGCATTATTGGACTCGATCTGCTCTCAGCATGGGCCGCAACAATTGACACCGCCAGATCGTCTCTCCTGCTGGAGGCTCGGACCATCACGCTCTGCAGCGGGACCCAGAGGAGGAACTCGGGGGGCCTGCGTGATCAAGGGGCCGCCAGAATGGACCGAACTGGGCAGGTCGCCACCAGAACTGAACACAGCAGCGCCACCAGCCCTAACAGAGGGAGCACAATCGCCGACAGAGACAGTGGGGGAGGGGCGACAGCAGAGCAGGTCAGTGTGTCAGCAGAAACACAACAGGCAGTCGAGGAGTTGTTCCAGCAGAGCTGCAGCAGACTAGAATCGGGACAGGGACGCCAGCTGTGGGAGCTGTTGGACTGCTACATTGACATCTTCGCTGCCAAGGATGAGGAGTGCACCCAAACCAGCTTGGTGCAGCATCAGATCGACACTGGTGAGACCAGGCCGATCTGGCTCCGCCCCTGCTGTCTGCCTTTTTCAAGGTGGGCGGCGGCAGAACAAAAAATACGGGAAATGCTGGAGGCGGATGTTATTGAGCCCTCCAACAGCCCCTGGGTGGCATTGTTGGTTCTGGTTAAGAAGAAGGACGGTTCATGATGGTTCTGTGTGGATTGCCGGCACCTGAATGACGTCATCCGCAAGGATTCCTACCCTCTGCCCCGCATCGATGACGTGCTGGATTACATCACCGGCTCCAGCTGGTTCAGCTCGCTGGACCTCCGCAGCGGCTATTGGCAGGTAGAGCTGTCACTGGACGCCCACCAGAAAACAGCCTTCTCCATCGGGCAGGGACTGTGTCAGTTCAAGGTGATGCCGTTTAGACTTTGCAATGCCTCGGCCACCTTTGAACGTCTGATGGGGCGATTATTGGCTCACGTGTCCCGGAGCCACTGCATTGTTTACCTGGATGACCTGCTGGTTCACGCAGCTGACTTTGATGGCGCCCTGCCCAACCTCCGGGAAGTATTAGACGCCATCCAACAGGCCGGGCTGCGGCTGCACCCATGGAAATGCCACTTATTTTGGTGAGAAACCACCGTCCTGGACCATACCATCAGCGCAGCGGGAGTCACCACCGATCCAGAGAAAGTGGCAGCGGTGAAAAACTGGCTGGTCCCACAGGATGTGGGAGAACTACGGAGTTTTCTAGGACTGGCATCCTATTATAGGAGATTTGTGAAGGATTTCGCCACCATCGCCAGCCCGCTGCATCAGCTGACACAGAAGAGCCGCACGTCTGAGTGGAGTGAGAACTGTGCTGCTTCTTTTTCCCAGCTTCACTTGGCGCTCATCGGAGCCCCATCCTTCAGTATCCTGACCTGAACCGCCCTTTCATCGTGGACACGGATGCCAGCAACCAGGGCATCAAGGCGATGTTATCCCAGGAAGGAGAACACGGAGAGCAGGCAGTTGCTTTTTTCAGAAGCACTCTCAGCAGAGCCGAAAGAAATTGTTGTGTTACTCGCCGCTAGCTGTTGGCTGTCATCCAGGGGCTTCGTCATTTTCGCTCATATGTGTACAGGGGGAGGTTTCAGCTCAGGACAGATCATGCTTCCCTGACCTGGCTACTGAATTTTAAAGAGCCGGATGGACAGTTGGCGAGATGGCTGGAGGCACTGCAGGATGATGATTTTCAGATTGTGCATCGGGCAGGCCGCCTCCATGCCAACGCTGACGCGCTGTCTCGGCGTCCCTGTGCTGTGGAGGACTGTCGTCACTGCCAGTGGGCAGAGGACTGAGACAAAGCCATCCCACGGGCTGCTGCTCTCCGGACTGCTGTGAGCAGGAATAACACAGCGGCGCACAGCTCCTCCTCGGATAATCAGTCAGCTCTCCCAAGCGATGATGTCACAGAGGCCCTCGGCGCACAGCAGCTGCAGACCGAGCAGGATAGAGATCTGGTCGTCTCCTGGGTTCGGTAGTGGCTGGACGCGGGCCAGCGGCCTGCCAGGGAGGCTGTGTCCACGCTGGACCCAGAGACATGCTGGTCGCAATGGATTACTTCACCAAATGGCCAGAGGTGTATGTGGTCCCAGATCAGAGTGCCGCCACCACACCATCAAAGCTGGTGGATGAGATATTTTGTCGGTTCGGCACACCGGAGGAGCTGCACAGCGATCTGGGACAGAACTTCAAGGCAGAGGTCTTCAGGGAGGTCTGCAGGCTGCTGGGCATCCGGAAGACCCGGACCACCCCGCTGCATCCACAGAGGGATGGCCTGGTCGAAAGTTTCAATCGGACCCTAACTATCCAGCTCACCGTCCTAGTGGACCAGCGACAGCTAGACTGGGACCTGCATCTGCCCTTTGTTCTGTGGGCGTACCAGACGGCAGCGCAGGAATCCACCCGGTGCACTCCTGCAGCACTATTGTTTGGACGTGAGCTGCACACACCGGTGGATTTGGTGTTCACCTCCCCCCCCCCCCCGAAGCCGGAGGTGGACAGCAAACCACCTGTGTCTTGTGTCATGTGAATCCTGTTTTGCGTATGTGCATCGAGAGCTTTTTTTTTCCTTGTAATCATAATATTGATTGATTATGCAACCAGTATTCTGAATCAATGATTTTTTTGCTCCTTCCTATTGTTCCTCGTATTATTCTTATTCTTATGCTACCTGTACCCTCTATCCTGTGGGCAGGCGCGTCCCCGATGCAGCCGTGTCACTGGAAATGCAGGTTCATTTTCTGTGTCAAGTCAAATTCTTTCGTATGTTATCAGTGATCTGTTAATGTACTTGGCAATAAATCTTTTCTGATTCTGATTCTGATTCTGATTCAAACCAGGGTTGGATTATTTGTTTTGCTTGTGAGAACATCTCCACATGGTGCACGAATTGGCTCGGGAGGCCCTGGCAGCGGCAGGGAGTTGGCAGAAGCGGGCATACGACTCCCGCTGTCAGGGGAGGGACTTTGCACCAGGGGATCGAGTCTGGGTTTTCTGCCCGGAGCGCAAAAAGGGACTGTTGCCGAAACTGGCAAGCCATTGGTCAGGACCATGTGTGGTCCTACAGAGACTGTAAGATGTAGTGTACAGGGTGAGGCTGCAGAAAAGGAACCGGGTCGTGGTGCTTCACCATGACCGTCTCTCCCTGTACCAGCCATCTGCCCCGTGAGTGGTTTAGCCGGAGGCTTCATCCTGACCAGATACCCCAGCCGAGGTGCGAATGGACAATAACAGGTCTATGCTTGCTGGTCACCGACAACAGCGGCTGCCCCAACACCTGGACGGATTTGTGTTGGACTTTTTTTTTTTTTTTTTAAGTTTTTGTAAAGGGTATACATGTCATTACAGCATTGCATTGTTTACTTTTTCATCATGTTCCTTTTTTTTGTTTTTTGACAACATTGGAAAAATAATTCTTACAACACCCTTTTTTTAAGTGAAAGAAAAAGAAATTATAAAAGAACAAAAAAAAACAAAAAAACAAAACAAGAAAAAACAACAAACAAAACAAAAGCGCAAAAAAATAAAAGAGCATCTGAGTAGCGTTGGAACAAAGAGCGGTGCCATTATTGAAATGGTATTTGTCAAAGATTAGATCTAATGGAAGACACATATGCGTTCCAGGGTTGCCAAAAGTTCAAGAACCCATCCATGTCCTGTCTCAGTGCGAATGTCAACTTTTCCATCGAATAAATGTCCTGAATCACGTTAATCCAATCTTCAGGTGTAGGACAGTCCTTCAACATCCATTTTTTTGTTAGAGCTTTTTTACTTGCCAATATTAAAACAGTGAATAAGTATTTTTCTCCTCGTCTTTCCAGTGATTCCGGTAGTAAACCCAAATACAAAGTTACAAAAGAAAAGGGAACTGTTATTTTGAATATTTTCCCCAATATTGTCTGTACATTGGTCCAATATTGGTGGATAACTGGGCATGACCAAAACACATGAAAATGATGTGCAATCTTTTCACCACACAAGCGCCAACAATTCAACCCTTTACGAGTAAATTTGTTTTGTGCAGGTGTTCTGAAAAATCTTGCCAAATTTTTCCATCCAAATTCTCTCCACTGCAGGGATGAAGTACTTTTCCATTGTTGTTTATTTAGCTTTTCCCATATTTCCAGTTGTAAAGTGAAATTCCCCTCTTTTTCCCATCTCTCTTTTATATATGATGTGTTGTCTCCTTTTAAGTCTTGAAGACCAAGGTATATTTTAGAAATGTATCTGATCCCTGGGATCCCTTTATATGCCATTAAGAAGACCTTCAGAACACCTGACTGGGCCCTTTCCAAATCCTCCTTTTTAAGTATTTTGTTTATGTGGTGTCTAAGCTGAAAGAACCTGTAAAGGTCTTGATTTATTAGACCTTGTTTTTTCAAATCTTCAAAACTTCTTAAAGTTTGCCCTTTAAAAAAATCGTAATATTTTATCAGACCGTTCTCTTTCCACTTTTTAAATCTAGTGTCTGTTTTATTAGGAGTAAAGTCTTGATCATAGGCAATCCATTGCAGTTATCGATAGGGTTCTTTTGTTTGATTCTCTCTGACTATCTTAAACCAAATTTTTAGCGCGGTCTCTATCCACGGGTTAGTGTTATTCAAAAGTTTAGGTAAGGCATTGTTCCCTATTATCGCCTGTAGGCGAATGTCACTTGTTATTTGGCATTCCATCTCCTTCCATTGTGCAGTGTAGACTGGGTTACGTATCTCTACTAAAGTTTTAATTTGTGCGGCTTTAAAATAGTCCCTGATATTTGGCAACGCGAGCCCACCTTTGTCTTTGTTTAGCTGTAGGGTTCTATATCTGATTCTAGGTCTCTTGCCCTGCCATATGAATCTTGAGATCCTTCTGTCCAGTTCTTGCCATGTTTTTTTGGGAGGTTCTAACGGTATTGTATGGAAAAGGTATAGAAGACGTGGAAGTATATTCATTTTGACTGCTTCAATTCTTTGTGCAGTACCCAAGAATGGTATCATATTCCATCTTGCTAGATCAGATTTTATTTTTGCCATCAGTGGATCATAGTTTAGTGTTATAATTTTGTTGAGTTGTTTCGGGATATTGACCCCCAGATATTTCATAGATTCCATCTCCCAGTTAGTTTTGAGTTTGCTTAGTAAATATTGATTTGGGTCATAGCTGAATGTTAAAATTTGGGTTTTATGCATGTTTAATTCGTACCCCGATAGATCTCCATACTCTGAAAAAACTGAGATTAGTTCTGGAAAAGAGGTGTCCAGCTGCCCCAGGTATATTAAAATGTCATCAGCAAAGAGTGCTATTTTATGTTCCTTCTAACCAAGTGTAATACCTTGAATTTTTTGATTCTGTCTTATCCATTGGCTCAGAGGTTCTATGAAGATTGCAAAGAGCAGTGGAGACAAGTGGCAGCCCTGACGACATCCTCTTTCCAGTTCAAAAGATGATGATAATTTACCGTTAGTCCTTATTTTAGCTGTTGGTTTTTTATATAATGCCTGGATGGTTCTAATGAAGTTGTTATGAAAACTGAAACTGGATAAGATTCTATATAGGAAAGACCAGTCAACCAAATCAAATGCTTTTTCAGCATCTAATCCCAATATGGCTGCATTTAAATTATATTTTTTTTATATGATGAATTATGTGTAAAGTGCGTCTAATGTTATCTTGTGTCTGTCTTTGTCTTATAAAACCTGTTTGGTCTAAATGAATTAAGTCTGTCAGTATATTTTCTAACCTTTTGGCAAGGATAGTGGTAAAAAGCTTATAGTCCTGATTTAACACACTGATTGGTCTGTAGTTGGAGCAGTCTAGTTTATACTTTTCAGGTTTAGGTATGACTGCAATGACCCCTTCTCTTCAGGAGGGGGAGATTTCCCCTGTGTGGAGGACATAGTTAAATGTTTTCAGGAGGAGAGGAGATAGTTGCTGTTTAAAGGTTTTGTACCACTCTGCTGTATAGCCATCTGCTCCTGGGGATTTGTTAGCTTTAAGTTTCATAATTGCTTTTTTTAATTCTTTAGGTTGTATTTCTGACAGTAGTGTTTTATTTTGTGACTCAGTCGTCATGGATCGTCACCTTATCGTGGTGGGGGGGTTTGCGTGCCCCAGTGATCCCAGGAGCTATGTTGTCCGGGGCAATTTGCCTCTGATAGGGTCTCCCAAGACAAACTGGTCCTGGGTGAAGGGCCAGACTAAGAACGATCCAACAGACTCTCATGATAAATTGTATATCAAGGATTCAGTGTACCCCGCCCGGTATGGGGTTACCGAGACCCCACCCTGGAGCCAGGCCTGGGGGAGGGGCTCGAAGGCTAGCGTCTGGTGGCCGGGTTTCCACCCATGGGACTCGGCCGGGCTCAGCCCGAAGGAGTTACATGGGTCCGCCCTCCAGTGGGTTCACCACCTGCAGGAGGGATCATGGGGGTCCGGTGCTATGTGGATTAGGTGGCGGTCAAAGGCGGAGACCTTGGCGGACTGATCCCAAGCTTTCTAAACTGGCTTTTGGTACGTGGAATGTCACCTCTCTGGTGGGGAAGGAGCCTGAGCTGGTGTACGAGGTTGAGCGATACCGGCTAGATATAGTCGGCCTCACCTCAACACACAGCTCCGGTTCCGGAACCAGTCTCCTGGAGAGGGGCTGGAGCTTGGCCTTTTCTGGAGTTGCCCCGGGCGAGAGGCGACGAGCAGGGGTGGGTATTCTTGTATCGCCCCACCTTGCTGCCTCTATATTGGAGTTTTCCCCGGTGGACGAAAGGGTTGCTTCCCTGCGCCTTCGGGTTGGGAAACGGGTCCTGACCATCATTTGTGCCTATGCACCAAATGATGTTTCAGAGTACCCACCCTTTTTGGAGTCTGTGACTGGGGTGCTGGAGGGTGCTCCTCCTGGAGACTCCATTGTCCTACTGGGGGACTTCAATGCGCACGTGGGCAACGACAGTGAAACCTGGAGGGGGGTGATTGGGAGGAACGGCCTGCCCGATCTGAACCCGAGTGGTGTTCAGTTATTGGACTTCTGTGCTAACCACAGTCTGTCCATAACGAACACCATGTTCAAGCATAAGGGTGTCCATATGTGCACTTGGCACCAGGACACCCTAGGTCGCAGGTCGATGATCGATTTTGTTATCGTATCATCAGACCTGCGACCGTATGTCTTGGACACCCGAGTAAAGAGAGGTGCAGAGCTGTCAACTGATCACCACCTGGTGGTGAGTTGGATCCGATGGCAGGGGAGGAAGCCATTCAGACCTGGTAGACCCAAACGTATAGTGAGGGTGTGCTGGGAGCGTCTGGCTGAGGCCCCTGTCCGGGAGGTCTTCAACTCCCACCTCCGGAAGAACTTCAACCACATTCCGAGGGAGTCTGGAGACATGGAGTCTGAATGGGCCATGTTCTCCACCTCTGTTGTTGAAGCGGCGGCCCAGAGCTGCGGCCGCAAGGTGGTCGGTGCATCTCGTGGTGGCAACCCCCGAACCAAGTGGTGGACACCAGTGGTGAGGGGGGCCATTAAGCTGAAGAAGGAGTCCTATCAAGCTTGGTTGGCTTGTGGGACTCCCGAAGCAGCTGAGGTGTACTGGCAGGCCAAGCGGAGTGCAGCTCGGGTGGTTGCTGAAGCAAAAACCCGGGTATGGGAGGAGTTCGGTGAGGCCATGGAACAAGACTTTCGGTCGGCTTCAAAGAGATTCTGGCAAACTGTTCGGCGGCTCAGGAGGGGAAAGCAGCTCCCCGTCCACACTGTGTATGGTGCGGATGGGACACTGTTGACTTCGACTGGGGATATCGTTGGGCGGTGGAAGGAATACTTCGAGGATCTCCTCAATCCCACTGATACGCCTTCCACAGAGGAAGCAGGGTTTGGGGACGAGGGGGATGACTCGCCTATCACAGGGGCTGAGGTCGCCAAGGTGGTTAAAAATCTCCTTGGTGGCCGGGCCCCGGGGGTGGACGAAATTCGCCCTGAGTACCTCAAGGCCCTGGATGTTGTTGGGTTGTCATGGTTGACACGCCTCTGCAACATTGCGTGGAGGTCGGGGGCAGTGCCTTTGGCATGGCAAACCGGGGTGGTGGTTCCTCTCTTCAAAAAAGGGGACCGGAGGGTGTGCTCCAACTTTAGAGGGATCACACTCCTCAGCCTCTCTGGGAAGGTCTATGCCAAGGTACTGGAGAGGAGAGTCCGGCCGTTGGTCGAACCTCGGATTCAGGAGGAGCAATGTGGTTTTCGTCCTGGCCGTGGCACATCGGACCAGCTCTTTACCCTCTCGAGAATTCTTGAGGGTTCGTGGGAGTTTGCCCAACCAGTTTACATGTGTTTTGTGGACTTGGAGAAGGCGTTTGACCGCGTCCCTCGTGGATTTTTGTGGGGGGTGCTTCGGGAGTATGGGGTATCGGGCTTGTTGTTACGAGCTATTCGGTCTCTGTACGACCGTTGTGAGAGTTTGGTTCGTATTGCCAACTCTCGGTCAGAGTCATTCCCAGTGAGAGTTGGACTCCGCCAGGGCTGCCCTTTGTCACCGATCCTGTTCATAATTTTTATGGACAGGATTTCTAGGTGCAGCCAGGGAATGGAGGGTGTCATGCTTGGTGACCACAGGATCTCATCTCTGTTGTTTGCAGATGATGTTGTCCTGTTGGCTTCATCCAGCAATGACCTACAGCTCTTGCTGGGACGGTTTGCCGCTGAGTGTGAAGCGGCTGGAATGAGAATCAGCACCTCCAAGTCCGAGTCCATGGTCCTCAGCCGGAAAAAGGTGGATTGTCCTCTCTGGGTTGGGGACAGGCTACTGCCCCAAGTGGAGGAGTTTAAGTATCTTGGGGTCTTGTTCACGAGTGAGGGGAAAATGGAGCGAGAGATCGACAGACGGATTGGAGCAGCATCTGCAGTGATGCGGACGTTGTACCGGTCTGTTGTGGTGAAGAGGGAGCTTAGTTCTAAGGCAAAGCTGTCGATTTACCAGTCAATCTATGTTCCTACTCTCACCTATGGTCACGAGCTTTGGGTAATGACCGAAAGAACGAGATCGCGGATACAAGCGGCTGAAATGAGCTTTCTCCGTAGGATTGCTGGACTCACCCTCAGAGATAGGGTGAGGAGCTCAGTTATCCGGGAGAGGCTCAGAGTAGAACCGCTGCTCCTCCACATTGAAAGGAGTCAGTTGAGGTGGTATGGGCATCTGATTAGGATGCCTCCTGGACGCCTCCCACTTGAGGTGTTTCAGGCACGTCCCACTGGGAGGAGACCCCGGGGCAGACCCAGGACTCGGTGGAGAGACTATGTCTTCCAGCTGGTCTGGGAACGCCTTGGTATCCCCTCTGAAGAGCTGGAGCAGGTGGCTGGGGAGAGGGAAGTCTGGGCTTCTCTGCTTGAACTGCTGCCTCCGCGACCTGGACCTCCGGAAAAGCGGTAGAAGATGGATGGATGGATGGATGGATGGACTCAGTAAGTTGGGGAAGGTTTAATGTATTTAGGAAGGCTTCGGATGCGTTTTTGTGGGGTTTTTTTGAGGGAGTACAAGTTCTTGTAGCAGTTCTCAAAGCTTTTAAGAATTTCCTGAATTATAAATTTTATTTCCTTTGATACTGGGTCTCTGATTTTGTAGATTGCTCTCTCCGTTTGTTGTTTCCTCAATTTATAGGCTAGTAATTTTGCCGATTTGCTACCTGTTTCATAGTATTTTTGTTTCAGAAATGTAAGTTTCTTCTGGATTTCTATTGTGTAGATCTCATTTGTTTTTTAATTTCCTTAATTTTGAGCGAGTCATTAGAATGAGTGTTGTCTTTGTGCTCTTTTTCTTGTTTCTTAAGTTCTGACTCTAATGTGATTAGTTTTTCTTGTCTCAGTTTCTTTTGGATTGCCAGTTTTGCGATAATCTTTCCCCTTATTACAGCTTTGCATGCGTCCCACAGTATTAAAGGGGATACTTCTCCATTATCATTTTCTTCCAAATATCTGAGAATATCTGATTCCAATTCATCTTTCAGTGGTCCTTTCAGCACATTTGAATTTAACCTCCAAGAAAATGTATTATTTGTGTATTTTTGGATACTTAAGTCCATATAGATCGGACTGTGGTCAGAGAGATCCATCAGTCCTATTTTACATGTTTTTACTCTTCCAATGCCTCTATTAAACATAAAAAAATAGTCAGTCCTTGAGTATGATGAATGTGGTGCTGAGTAAAATGTATAATCTTTTACGCTGGGGTTGAATTCCCTCCACACGTCACAGATTCCCATTTCTTTTAGTAGCATCCGAGTTTTTCTACTTTGAGTGTTATTCTGATGTGGAGAATTACCTGATGCATCCCAGTATGGATTCAGTCTTAGATTGAAGTCTCCACCACATATCACTAAACCTTGGGCTTTAGTTATCATTTGGTCAAATACATTTTTATAACATTTCCAGTTAGCCCCTGGAGGTGCATATACATTCAGCAGGGTGATATCTTCTCCCTCTAGCCGACCAAGTACCATGCTGAATCTCCCTTCTTTATCTTTGTGTTCTGATTTTTTTTCAAATATAATTTTGGTTGAGATCAGTGTCGCTACCCCCTCCTCCTCCCTGACTTATATGAAGATGAAGAGCTCATTTTAAACCCTTGTCTATTGAGTTTAGTGTGCTCCACGTCTGTTAGGTGGGTTTCCTGTAAAAATATTATTCCTGCTTTGTCTTTTTTCATTTTGCCTAGAATCTTGGATCTTTTAACTGGATTCAGGATCCCTTTTACATTATATGAGATTATTTTGTTACACCCAGTTTCTCCATTGTGTTGTCTTATTTAGTATAACAGTGTGGTGGCCCTCTTTTATGCTACTCAGAAACTGAAAGAACATTAAGAACATAAAAAACATTAAGAACATAGTATATAAAACTTTAAAACAAAAAACTGACAAAAGATCTTCCTGAGCTGAGGTCTTTTTAGCGACCTTAGAAGAGCCTTGTTGGGTGCGTTGGCTCTGAGGGAAATTCCTCAAACTCTGCTACGTGCTGAGGGCCCTCTCTTACCCCTGTAAGTTGTCCCATGTTTTTAACGTGAATTTCAGATCCCAATCCGAACTTGTAATGATTTTTTTTTTTTTTTTTATGCCTATACCCTATGAAATTGTGCGCAACCTCCCACCACCATCACAGCAAACAGTCACATTAATACAGTATTTGTTAGTGTGGAGAGTTCATGTGGTTCATTGTCACATTTCTATTTTAACAAGTTTTTTTTTTTTTTTTTAAAGACTTGTTTCTAATATTATGTCTGTTCCATGAAATGTTTTACCACTTGATACTTGCTGATTCTGCATCTCCTTTAATGTTTGTTACCTTGTAGGAGGAGGGTTTGATGCGCAGATTTGATTAAAAATATCGTTATTCCCTCCTGAAAACGCTCAGTTTTTGCTTATAGCCCTGGCGCTGGGTTTCCCGCTGCTGGCCCGTGAATTTTGAGGGTCTCTGTGTGCACCACGTTTGAGCCTTGATTCTTTCGGTCGGGTCTACTGTGGGTTTATACACCGTTACCGGGAGCCCTCTTCTCGCCATATCCCTGGTTGCTTCTTCCGCCGAGTTGTAGAGACATGTCTCATAAAAAACCCGCAGCTTTGCTGGAAATTGAGTTTGAAAGGGCAGTTTCTTCTCTCGTAGTACCTTTTTAGCGTCGTTGTATTCCCGACGCTTTTTAAGGACCTCCGGGGCGTAGTTGTGCTCCACAAAAACTTTTATTTCTTGGTGCATAAATCCTTTTTTTCTGCCAAGCCAGTCTCAAAACCTCCTCCTTTGTTTTGAAGTTGGAGAACTTCACCACCACCGAACGCGGGGGCGCTTCCACTGACGGCCTTGGGGCTAATGAACGTTGCGCCCTTTCTATCTTCAAGTCGGTGGATTGGGGAATTTCCAACTTCTCTCTCAGTATGGATTCCACGCATGCAGCCATTGTGGTGAAACCGTCCTCGACTCCTTCTTTCAGACCATGAATTTTTATGTTGTCTCTTCTTAGTCTTCCTTCTTGGTCGGTTAGCTTAGCCTCCAGTCTTGACTGTCGTTTGAGTAATTCCAGCGTGGTTTCTTCCAGCCCTTTTATTTTTTCCTCTGCTTCCCTGATTCAGTCCTCAGCCTGGTCCACTGTGCTGTTTGTCCTTTTTATTTCGTCTTTAATTTCACGAAATTCGGCCCAACACTCTCAGCGAAATTGTCTTAATTCTTGAAGTACCATTTTTAAGCTAACCATGCTGCTAGCCTCATTCAGCTCCTCTGCTTCCGAGTGGTTATTGTCCTCCAGGTCAGATTCTCCTGCCGATGCACGTCTTGGCCTGGGAAATGTCGATCTCTTCTGTTTTCCTTTAGGCATAATGACTTTGTCTTTTGATTTTCACTCTTCCAAAAATCCGTTAAATCTGATTTTCAAGGTATTTTCACGGATCGGGTCTGGGAGCTTCAACGTTAAGCTGCTATCACCATGGTGTCCAGACCGGAAGTCCTGTGTTGGACTTTTGAGTTGGACTTTATTATTTTGGGGACAGAAACCAGTCCAGGGGGAGACAGTGTAACGTCAGGGCTGTGATAAGGGGGTGGGCGTCTTCCGGCATGCTTGCACCACGGAGGATTCAAATACTGTATCTGTGTGTTCTAAGCGTTATGCGTGTGTGCCACTATAACTGTAATAAGACCAGTTGTGATAGCGTTGTTTCCATATATGTGCCAAATCATGTGTCTGTGCCACATGAGCGAAACGAGGGCCTGTGCAAATGACCTGCCCTCCGTTCTGTGTTGTGAGTGAGTGTATAAATAAAGCCTGTTTCGTCACAGTCGTCTCTCCTTATTGTGAACCCTTACAACGTCACAATACTGATTACTGGATTTTAGAAAGACACAAACACAGCACAGAAATTCATCACTTACATCAAAACTCTTATTTAATCAGAATTACATGATTTAAAATTCATAGAATCAGTGGTGAAGTATGTTATTTAAATCCACAAACAAAGCTGTGTGAAATCTCTTCACTACTGTTACATGTTTTCTGCCTCCACTGATGTGACGTCCTTTCTTATTGTGTGTCAATAAAGGCCAAGTGGCGCTTCATTAGAAGGGTCACCTCCAGTTCCTCCCTCTCACTGAAGAACTGAGCCTTCCCCTCTTGACTGTGGACCGGATGGGGGAGATAGAGGCCCAGTTTGCTGAGGAGAAGGAGTGGAGAGGTGGGTTAAAGGGACAGAGAAAGCACAGAGGGGACTGAGTGTCTGTAGTATATAACAGAGGGAAATGTTAGCAATCAAAGATCAGATCACAGTGCAAACCTCTGATTTATAGAAAATGTGTAAAAAGGGGGTGCTTTTGGTCTGAACTGCTGTCGCTAAGTCCAGAAGGAATTAAATATGAAAGAGCACTTTTCAAAAATCTCTTACTATTTTGGCGTACGCAGATCAAGAAACTTGTCTTTTACATCCAGGACCACGTCTGCTGCTTTGGTGTCTGGCAGTTTGATTTTCACCTGAGGGAGGGGAAAAGTCAGCAGCTTTAATTTTGCACTCTCTGAACAGAACATTTGAACTTTTTATTGGAATAATACAAAGGTCCCCTGTTGTTTTCATCTTTTTTCTCCTTGCTGCATTTGTAATGAGGATTAGAAAGTGGCTGTAGAAGTAATACTCCTCCTTACACACTGATAAAAAATAGCTCAAAAATATTATTGTAACGATTTGCACAAGTAGTTTTGAAGTATATTTTATCAAGTGGCTGCTAATATCACTCACTTGCTTTAAGCGAATTTCACTTACTATTCTAGAAAACTCATAACATTTAGACGGTCAGATAATTATGGCTTTTGTGTTTTCTGCTGCACCAAAATCCATCCTTGTGGATTTTACTGAACAGAATAATAATAAATAAAAAAAACATTGAGTAAAGTGTAAAAAACCCCAAAACAAAACAGCCACAGGAGGCACACAAGCCAGTGTGCTCCGAGTGCTGGTCCCAAGCCTGGGTAAATGGGGAAGGTTGTGTCAGGAAGGGCATCCGACGTAAACCTTTTGCCAAATCAAACATGCGTATCATGATGAATGAGTCTCTCATACCGGATCGGTCAAGGCCCGGGTTAACAACGGCCGCCACCGTGCTGTTAACTGACAGGGTGCAGGTGGAAATTGGGCTACTATTGGTCAAAGAGTGAGGAGGATGTGCTGGCCTGACCCACCAGGAGCAACTGGGGGTTCAGTGTCTTGCTCAAGGACACTTCGACATGCAGACTGCAGGCAAGAGTGGGAATCGAACCCCTGATCCTCCAATCAGTAATCTGCCACACTACACCTGCGGCTGTGATGCACTGTAGCTAGACAGCATCGGATGGTAGTCTGTAGGATGACTTTGGAGAGCAAGAAGAGGAAGAGAGTGAAGGCAGAGCCCAAGATTAAGTGGGGGAAGTTACAGAGGGAAAAAGGTTGCACAGAGTTCAGGAAGGAGTTGATACAGGCTCCGCCAAGAATTACCAGATGCCTGGGAGAGTACAGCAAAGTATTGAGGTAAATGGGTAGAAAGGTATGTGGTGTATCCAGTGGACAGAGGAAGGAAGACAAGGAGACTTGGTGGTGCAATGAGGAGGTACAGGAAAGTATTCAAAGGATGAGATTAGTAAAGAAAAAATGGGATAATCAGGGAGATGAAGAAAGCAAACAATAATGATATTAACAACTATAATGATAAAGATGTGAGTGTCCACTCTGATGAATGATAAAGTTTTGGAAACAGCCTAATCAAATGTGCACTCCAGAAACTGACTTGACACTGCACCACACTTGTGTAGGTTGGCTCTCCACCTACTGATAAACAAGAAATAGTCTTAAAAGTTTCTGATACCACTTTTGCTAAGGTTATCACTGTAGTGTGGACTCTGCCATCCACCTGAGTTGGAACAATTTTTATAAAACTAGCGCCGTTTTCGAAATGTTCGTTCCTCCCTACTCACTATATAGTTAATTTAGATGTGGTGGACTATACAGTATAATAAAAGTCAATATTTTCAGCTTTCAAACATTACTCTCCTTATTTTCCCGGTGCCATTAATGACATCATCACAGTGAGACAGTAAAACGTTAACAGATTATACGTTAAACAGTGAATATCTGTATTTTGTTGTAAATATATTGAATAAACGTGTTTTTACTGTAATCATAAATAAAAATACCTTAAGGTAGTTTATGTTGTGATATGAAGTTCTCTCACTTCTCCATTGGTTACGCATTGCATTATGGGATACATTAGTTAACGTAGTAACCATAACACTACTTTTTAAATGCATTCTGGCATCATTATCACTCCATAAATTTAAGAAATCTGTCAATCATAGGACATCATAGGACAGCCTATGACGTCCTATGATGTTCCTTTGATGTCTGCATCATAGGACATCATGCCTGCCTTGATGCCTTTATGATGTCATATAGACCATGATGTCCTATGATACAGAGACCATCCCTCCCCTGTTGGTTGCATCTGTGATTGGGCCTTGATGTCTTTATGATGTCATATATACAGTGATGCCTGCCTTGAGGTCTGTATGAAGTCATATACACCATTATGTCCTATGCCGGCCTTGATGTCTTTATGATGTCATATAGACCATCCCTCAACTGTTGGTTGCAACATCTGTGATTGGTGTCAATGCTGGACACACTCTCCTGATTCCACGAATCACACTCACACCATCTGACATGTTTCCATTCACCTTGCAACGTATTTGCCATGACTGTGAATAAGTCACAGGGCCAGTATTTACAGCGTGTTGGTGTTTTCTGCACAACAGATTTCTTCAGCCATGGCCAATTCTACATTGCTGCAAGCAGAGTTGGCAGATCAAGCAGTCTTCATATCGTATTCTTGCTCAAAATGAAGAAACTAAGCAAAAGCATCGCTTTCTGAGCAATGTTGTTTTTAAAGAGGTGCTGACAGTAAAAATGTGTAACCTTGAAGAATGGCAGTCTACACTACAAATGTGTAAAATGCCAAGCAAAGCACTGATTTTATCCGGGTGCTACGGTTTCTTGGTTTCTACGGGCATGCACAGGTCTTCCTGAGCAGGGTCAAAAGCCACTTTTTGCTCAGATCTATTTTCATGATCCTGTCCATGAACTGGAATTATGACGCACCTATCCCTCAACCAGTGGTCTGAACGAGGAAGAAGACCCACCAGATGGAGAGCAATAGAATGAGGAGAACTGCTGCATGTCAGAAAAGATACCGTGAACATGAAACACCTCAGGTTTCAGCAGTACGCCGCTGAACAACACAGCCATCTGAGACAGGAGGAGACCCTTCAGCAACGGGCATGCAGAAATACTTGCTTATACTTGGTTTACATAGATAGATAGATAGACAGATAGATAGACAGATAGATAGATTATTTTGAACAAAAAAGTAAAAAACAAAACAAATGACAAATGCAATAAAGTAACAGTATACAGTGTTCGAAAGGGAGAAGGAAGAAGTGAACACTTATTAATTCCAATTCCTCTTTTCCATAAATACACCCATGTGAATTATATACAAATTACCACATTTAAGACCCCAAGTAAACAATTAACTGTATTTTGTACATATCAACATTAACACCCATCCATCCTAACATACATTGATGTCCATACATCAAAACCAGCCTCAAAACAACACAGATATACACAGTACTGTCCCACCCACCATTCCATAGTGTTCCAGAGTGAGCATAGTGAATCGTACATATAAATACTACCCTTCTAACATATATCCTTTCAGCAAATAATGTTTATACCTCTTTTTGAATTGATTTCTCTTTGTACATAGTTTCAGTTCCGGCTCCAGACTGTTCCACAAATCCACCCCACAGACAGATATGCACATACAATGGGGTAAAAAAGTATTTAGTCAGCCACCAATTGTGCAAGTTCTTCCACTTAAAAGATGAGAGAGGTCTCCAATTTTCATCATAGGTATACCTCAACTATGAGAGACAAAATAAGAAAAAAAAAAAATCCAGAAAATCACATTGAAGGATTTTTAATGAATTAATTGGTAAATTCCTCAGTAAAATAAGTATTTGGTCAATAACAAAAGTTCATCTCAATACTTTGTTATATACCCTTTGTTGGCAATGACAGAGGTTAAATGTTTTCTGCAAGTTTTCACAAGGTTTTCACACACTGTTGCTGGTATTTTGGCCCATTCCTCCATACAGATCTCCTCTAGAGCAATGATGTTTTGGGGCTGTCGCTGGGCAACACACACGATTTCAACTCCCTCCAAAGATTTTCTATGGGGTTGAGATCTGGAGACTGGCTAAACTCCAGGACCTTGAAATGCTTCTTACGAAGCCACTCCTTCATTGCCCGGGTGGTGTGTTTGGGATCATTGTCATGCTGAAAGACCCAGCCACGTTTCATCTTCAATGCCCTTGTTGGTGGAAGGAGGTTTTCACTCAAAATCTCATGATACATGGCCCCATTCATTCTTTCCTTTACACGGATCAGCCGTCCTGGTCCCTTTGCAGAAAAACAGCCCCAAAGTATGATGTTTCCACCCCCATGCTTCACAGCAGGTATGGTGTTCTTTCTCCTCCAAACACGACAAGTTGAGTTTTTACCAAAAAGTTCTATTTTGGTTTCATCTGACCATATGACATTCTCCCAGTCCTCTTCTGGATCATCCAAATGCTCTCTAGCAAACTTCAGACGGGCCTGGACATGTACTGGCTTAAGCAGGGGGACACGTCTGGCACTGCAGGATTTGAGTCCCTGGCGGCGTAGTGTGTTTCTGACATAGCCTTTGTTACTTTGGTCCCAGCTCTCTGCAGGTCATTCACTAGATCCCCCCATGTGGTTCTGGGATTTTTGCTCACCATTCTCGTGATAATTTTGACCCCACGGGGTGAGATCTTGCATGGAGCCCCAGATCAAGGGAGATTATCAGTGGTCTTGTATGTCTTCAATTTTCTAATAATTGCTCCCACAGTTGATTTCTTCACACCAAGCTGCTTACCTACTGCAGATTCAGTCTTCCCAGCCTGGTGCAGGTCTACAATTTTGTTTCTGGTGTCCTTTGACAGCTCTTTGGTCTTGGCCATAGTGGAGCTTGGAGTCTGACTGTTTGAGGTTGTGGACAGGTGTCTTTTATACTGATGACGAGTTCAAACAGGTGCCATTAATACAGGTAACGAGTGGAGGACAGAGGAGCCTCTTAAAGAAGAAGTTACAGGTTTGTGAGAGCCAGAAATCTTGCTTGTTTGTAGGCGACCAAATACTTATTTTACTGAGGAATTTACCAATTAATTCATTAAAAATCCTTCAATGTGATTTTCTGGATTTTTTTTTTCTCATTTTGTCTCTTATAGTTGAGGTATACCTATGATGAAAATAGGAGACCTCTCTCATCTTTTAAGTGGGAGAACTTGCACAATTGGTGGCTGACTAAATACTTTTTTGCCCCACTGTACTTTCCTTGGTTGTTCATATCTTGGGTTTTGTAAAGTTTAAGTCTCCTCTCAAATTATAATAATTGTCTCTTTTTTAAATATTTTTTTGTATATTAGTTGGGAGTTGATTATTAATTGCCCTGTACATGACTTGTGCTGTCTTAAATTTAACTAAATCGATGAACTTTATGACATGTGACTTTAAAAACAACGAATTCAGGTTCAGGTTACTTTATTTGTACCCGTAGGTAGATTTGTTTGAATTGGTATGGTCTCTATATCCTACATTATTTATTATCCTTATAGCTCTTTTTTGTAATGTGCATATTGACTGTAGGTTGGTCTTGTAGGTGTTTCCCCAGACTTCTACACAGTAGTTAAGATAAGGTAGAAACAGTGAATTGTACAGTAAGAACAATGATTTATAGTCCAAGATGTGTCTTGTCTTCCCCAGTATCCCTACACATTTTGCCATCTTGGCCCGGATGTGACTGATGTGAAGTTTCCAGCAGATTTTAATGTCTAGCGTCACCCCCAGAAACTTATTTTCCTGTACTGTTTGTATTCTGGTATCATCTATTGTTACCATTATTTCATGATTTATTTTATAATTTCCAAACAACATAATCTTTGTTTTTTTCATATTTAGAGATAATTTATTTTTGTTGAACCACTCCGTTAACTTTTTCATTTCAGTTGTGACCACCTCTAAAACCTGCTGCAAATTCTCACCAGTGCAAAGGATATTTGTGTCATCCGCAAACAAAATAAATTTCAGAATTTTTGATACTTGGCATATGTCATTTATATACAAAATAAAGAGTTTGGGTCCCAAAACTGACCCCTGGGGCACACCACAAGTTATGTCCATGAAGGGTGATTTGTGCTCACCAATTTGTACAAATTGTTGTCTGTTACTTAAATAACTTTCCACCCAACTCAGTCCGACCCCTCTTCTCCCATACCTTTCCAGTTTCCTTAGTAGTATTCTGTGGTCAGTGGTGTCAAAAGCTTTCTTTAAATCTATAAATACTCCTACAGCAAACTTTTTTTTATCTATACAACTAGTAATTTCTTCAATAAGTTCAATCAGTGCCAAAGATGTAGATTTATCTGCTCTAAAACCATACTGGCTGTCTGTAAGGAGGTTGTGTTTTTCAATGAAATCATCCAGTCTCTTAGTGAAGATTTTTTCAAGTATTTTGGAGAATTGTGAGAGTAAAGCGACTGGCCTGTAATTTAAAGTAAAGCGACTGGCCTGTAATTTGTGAAACAATGACTGTCTCCTGTTTTGTATAGAGGTATTACTTTTGCTATTTTCATTTTGTTTGGAAATTTACCAGTTTGAAATGACAGGTTACAGATGTGGGTGAGTGGCTTAACAATTCCTTCAATTACTTTTTTCACTATTGTCATGTCAATTTCATTCCAGTCCGTTGATTTTTTGTTCTTAAATTTACTCACAGTCTTGATAATTTCCTTTTCAGTAACTGCACCCAAAAAGATTGTGTTTGGATTTCTATCTTCTATTTCAGGGGTGTCCAACCATGTGCCATGGAGAGCCAAGACCCTGCAGGTTTTACCTCCAACCAGTGTCTTCAACAGCAGATTTCTGTGAACTTCTTCCCACTGATTGCTGATAAGTGAAAACACCTGCTGAAGAGACTGGGTAGAAGAGAAAACCTGCAGGGTCTTGGCTCTCCATGGCACATGGTTGGACACCCCTGTTCTATTTCATTTACAGAACCACTGTTGTTTGTTTCTGTTGTCACTATTGATTTTGCTAATTCAGGACCAATGTTTACAAAAAATTTATTGAAACCACTGACCACATCCTCCATATTATTTATCAAATTGCCATTTTCAATAAAATATTCTGGATAATTAGCATTCTTAGGGTGATTACTAATAATCCCATTGAGTGGGATACTTGCCATATTCCTCTTAAGTTATTTTTATTATCCTCTAATATTCTGTTGTAGTATTCTTTCTTACAGGTCCTCATTATATTAGTAAGCTTATTTTTGTATCTTTTATATTTGATCTCAGCCTCCACCATTCTGCACTTAATGAATTGTTTATATAATGTATTCTTCTTTTTACATGCATTTATTAACCCCTTGGTGACCCAAGGAATATTTTTCTTTTGTTGTCTGTCACTGTATTGTTTTATAGGACAGTTTTTATTGTACAATGATTGAAATATTTGTAAAAAAAATTATCATATGCTTTATTTATATCATTTTCATCATAAACTATCTTCCAGTCTTGTATTAATAATTCCTTTGTCAGTAAATACATAGATTCTTCGGTTCTTATTCTTTTATATTTAATATTTTTGGTATACTTTTTCTTCCTATAATCACATTGATAGACAACAAAAATCGGCAGGTGGTCACTGATATCATTCAATAAAAGCCCACTCATGATATTATTTTCCATAATGTTTGTGAATATGTTATCTATTAGTGTGGCACTGTGTGACGTGATTCTGCTAGGTCCGGTAATTGTTGGATATAAGCCCATACTGTACATTGTGTTGATAAATTCTTCTGTCAAACTATGCTGTTTTGAATTCATCAGATCTATATTGAAATCCCCACAGATGAACATAACTTTATGAGTTAGTTTTGCATACATTTTTTTCCATCCAGTCCTTAAATAAGTCAATGTTTGATCCAGGTGTTCTATATACACAGCTCACTACTACATTCTTCACATTGTCCAGACAGATTTCTATTGTAATACACTCAAATAAATCATCCACAGTTACTGACAGATTTTCAACAACCTTGTATTGCAAGCTCTTGTCAACATAAATTGCAACTCCTCCTCCTTTTTTCACTTTTCTATCTATATAATTTAGTTCATAGCCATCCATGGTAAAATCCACTCCTTTCTCTTCACTGAGCCATGTCTCTGATATTGCCACAATATTGAATGGCTCTTTAAACTGATGTAAATAATTTTTAATGTTATTAATGTTGGCATAGAGACTTCTGCTGTTGAAGTGGATCATAGAGATATTGAAATCAGATGTGACCATTGTGTTAAACTGTTCATCCGTGTAGTAACTACAGTTATTATTGATGGAGCTAAATAAATTATTATCAGGGTCTATGTTATATTCTACGTCCTGTGGGTTATGATCCGTATATTCAAAAACTTTCAGTTCCTGTTGTTCCTGTTTGCTGATCTTTTGTTTCATGTTATTAAATGTCTTGTTGCAGATGAGAATATCCCTTCAGTGTCCTACAATTGTCTCTTGTTGCTGTCTACTCCAGTTCATAATGTTCATTGATATTTGTCCAGTTCCATAATATTATGGATGTTAACGACCTTGGCTTCTTCAGGTGATCCATTTAATTTGATGTATATTTTACAGTTTGATGTCCAGGTGTTTTGAATCTTTTTCTGCTTTCTCATGTATCTAGCTTTTCTGGCTATTTCTGCATTTTCTTTTGTGAGGTGCTTGTTTATGTAAATATTCGTTCCTTTCAGTTTCCTACCTTGTTTTAGCAGCGCAGTCTTGTGTTTTCTATTCACAAACCTCATGATCACAGCCGATTTTTCGCTGTTTATCCTGGGCAGAGGGTGGCAGGTCTCAATGGTGTTACAGTCCAGCTGGATTCCTTTGGACTGCAGGAAGGCTGCCACTTGTTGCTCCGTGGATTCGTCTTCCAGTGCGTCGAGCCTCCCTCCGCTGTCCGCGGCCACCACCCGCGCGTACGATTGGGGTTTAATGTGGAGCCCCGTGATGATCACGTCGTTCAGCCGGGTGTTCTGCTCCAGGTCCGACACTCTGCTCTCCAGATACGCCAGCCTCTTGTCCTTCTCGGCGTTCTGGATCCGCAGCGCTTTCACCTGTTTTGTTGCTGCAGCTTAACAGCAGAAATCTCTTCAGCCAAGAAGTCGAGCGACCTTTTAATGTCGTCCACCTCCTCAGTCTGCTGAGCTTTCTTGGGACCCATGATCCCGGCCGATGTACGTTGATTGTGATCGTAGAGAAAAAAAAAAAAACACGTGGGAGAAATCCCTTTGTTCTCCCGGAGTGTGAGGGGACTGATTGCTTCACCAGCCACTACAATATTAAGTTATGAGACTGGCAATTTCTCTCTTTTTTCGCACGAGCAGGCGTACCGTTTTTATTCTCCAGCGGCAGTGACAAAGCAACAGCTAAAAACGCTAGCTCTAAACTGAGTTTTAAAGCAAGAAACGAACTGGGAGCCTTTACCTGTGCGTCCTCACCTTACATGCCACAACCGGAAGCATCTAGGGAACGAATGAACATTTCAAACACAGCATAGAATTTTATAGTTATCGTTATCGTGCTTGGTGTGGACATCCCTTTAACTTGGTGCCTGATTTCACTATTTTCACAAACTTTTAACTTCCCATACTGTAATGTTAAAATGCAACACTAACATGTAGTGTTTTTTTTAACTCATGCAGAGAAAAAGATGGCCCAGAAGAGAAGGAGGGAGGCAGAAATTGAGGAGCTTCTATTGGAGAAGCTGCGACAAGCTCCAGCACCTGCACCACCTCCCCGCTCAGAGGATGAGCTGTTCCTACTCAGCCTGGTCCCTGTACTTCAGAGATTGCCATTGCAGGAAAAAGAATATGTTAAATTTCAAATTCATTAACTGATCTACGAATCAAGCACTGTGAAGCTAAACATGGAGCCAGCTTAAATGTAAATAATTTGTTGTATATAGGTTAAGTTAGTCGTAATTTTTATGTACTTTTTCCTCACAAATTCACAATTTGCACACATATTGTACATCGTCTTTTTCAGATACCACATTCTTTAATGCTATTTAATGTTTCTTGTAAATAAAATTGAATTTTCCTCATTCGTTAATTATTGCATATTTCTCCTGATTAACCCCAAATTGATAGAGGGTAATTGTCAGTTATGACATGTCTTGTACTGTTTATTCTGAATGAAAGCTCAGTCAAGTCAACTGAATTCAAGTATACTCTGAAAGGTTTAGACAGTATACTTACCCACCTGGATGACCGAGAATCTTCATCAAAATGTTACTTATGTTACTGTGTTGTAATGCAGCGAAGAGGGCAAGTTAAAAATTGCACTGCCTCAGAATAACAGGATGTCATGTAATTTATGTACATATATCAACACAGGTACACTGTAGTGACCCAGCATGCTGCGGACGGACATTATCTCACACTCATCAGGGCTGGAAGGAGGGGGGACAATTGACATATGGACAGAGAGCCCCAGGGGGGCAATCAGACTGGACTGTTATGTATGCGTCCTCGGAGAGGACATCCGGGCACCAGCTGATGTCACGCTAATGATGGGTATTAAATGACAATCAATATGCTAATGTGCCATGCATTCTCTCCGTCTGTATAACGTATAAAAGAGCTTGTGACACATGCCTAAGCAGCGCAGTAGCTCACCGAGCTACAAAGCGTGTTTCATTATGCTGGAGGAAATAAAACCTTGCACCCTTCCAGCTCGTTGCATCTTGCCTGTTCTATTACCTCCACAACACTAATTTTATTGGTACAGTATAGTAATATGGGAGGACATTTGCTCTGTAGTATTATGTTGGTAGCTATTAAAAGAGCCATTTTGGGTGTGCTGATGCACTACATGTTGCCATGGCATGGGACTGCTCCTTCTGCAAAAAAGTAGGATGTGAAGGTCTCCTTAACCCTGATGGCATCTCTGGCTGCAATGTTGGCAGCAGCTCTTCTCAAACCTGGAAGTGGATTGTTCTCACAAACAGGGATGGTCGCTCTGACTGCAGTCTTCTGGGTTGTCCCCTGTAGGAAGTTATGGAGAACACAGGTAACCCTCACACACTTCTCTGCCACTGTTCCATAGACCTCAATTGCCCGCCTGTACATCCTCCACCGGGAATAGAGGATCCCAAAGGCATTCTCCACAACCAGCCAAGCTCTGGACAGATGGTAATTAAAAATCTGATGGTCTGGTGGCAAGTTGCACCCAGGGAATGGCCTTTCCCCTCAGGCTTTTCCTGAGGGGAAAGGCTTCATCTGCAACAAAAACATGGGGCTGGGATCCTCGCTGGTCAGCAGGTAGTTGGAGGGTGCCAGGTTGCAGAGCACGACCAAAAGCTGAGTTGGCAAGAATCCCACCATCACTTGTTCTTCCATCCGACATCAACCACACAGAAACAATAGCTGGCATCTACAACTGCCAAGAGGGACTAACGAGAACGTTCCCTTGTAGCTGTAGAATTGTGATCCACAGTTGGCAGGGGCTTTGAGAAGAATGTGCTTTCCATCCAGTGCTCCACAGCACAGGGAAATTCCACCGCTCCTCAAACCTCACCGCAATGGATCTCCACTCCTCAGTGGTGGGCACAGCCATGAATTCCCCCACGAGGCAGTCCCAAATGGCAGTGACAACATCGGGGACAATAGATAACACAGTAGAGAATCCAATGTGAAAGCTATCAGCGATGGTTTGGTATGAGTCACCAGTGACAAGGTATCTGTAATCAGTGGTGGAAAAAAGTATTTAGACTTTATAATTAAAATCATTAAGTAACACTGCAGTGTATATACTCAAAACTTTTGCATTGTGATTCTATTTTTTAATTTGTAATCCCTTTTCGAACAGCACAAAGCTTAGCTTTGGAATAGAACAAAGTAATCCAAATTATTCCATAATTAAAAATGGCAGAAAACTTGGTATAAACAAAGTTACTGATTAATATTTCCACGATTTAATGTTAAAGCTGAAGCAAGCTTAAGTGACTTTTCACATTGAAGTAGGAGTCAAACTAATTTTGAGTTGCAGCTCTTGAGTAAATTTATGTGGTTAAATTACTGTCAGTTGCATTGGTAAAAATAAACGGGCATACTGTGAGTTGTGATCAATATGCAACCTGTTATTAGTAGAAGTTGGTCTGTCTTATTGTTTGCATAGGAGGTGTAATAAAGATGTGATTTACTGCTAAAAAAGGGCTATTTTAAAATAAGTTTTAAAAATGACTTAGATTTTTAAATAAATTTGCCAGACCGTTTACTGACGTAATTGATGTAGGTGTATTTAACATCCTGTGGGATCACTGTTGTCTTTATCGGTACACCTGAAAGTTATTAAATTTGATAAAAATGAGACTGTCACTCACCGGAGACAGACAGCTGCTCCGCAGCGGAGATGGAGTGCCTGTAATTTGAATCCATCCGTGAAATCCTGCCACCGATCTTCACTAGCAGCTCCTCAAACTGTGGACCAGTGAGCCTCAGGTAGTGCTTAAAACGGTCATCATCAAGACGGAGTTCCTGGAGGAGGCAATGAAATGCCCCAAGCTGTGTCCGCTGCCAGATAATGTTGTGAACCCAAAAAGAACAACGTTTTTGGCGGGGGTTTTTTGTTTTTGTTTTCCACAGCAAGTACAAGGCAGTTTACAGATGCTATATCGCTCATTGTTGTAGCGGAAATAAACGTTGCTAAAATGTGTGGTAACTACTGAGGTAACCCCACCCCTTTGTGGTACAAATTTTCGCAGTTTCTTTTGTTCTGGTGGCTCTACTCGTGCAAGTAGAGCGCCGCAAATTTTTGCTTCGTGTTTGGTGTGAAGGCACCTTTAGTCAGGGAGGTGACCAAGAACTCGATGGTCACTCTGTCAGAGCTCCAGCATTCCTCTGTGGAGCAAGGAGAACCTTCCAGAAGGACAACCATCTCTGCAGCAATCCACCAATCATGCCTGTATGGTAGAGTGGCCAGATGGAAGCCACTCCTAAGTGAAAGGCACATGGCAGCTCGCCTGGAGTTTGCCAAAAGGCACCTGAAGGACTCTTGGACTATGAGAAACAAAATTCTCTGGTCTGATGAGACAGTTTTAACTCTTTGGTGTGAATGCCAGGCGTCATGTTTGGAGGAAACTAGGCGCTGCTCATCACAAGGCTAATACCATCCCTACAGTGAAGCATGGTGGTGGCAGCATCATGCTGTGGGGATGTTTTTCAGTGGCAGGAACTAGGAGACTAGTCAGGAAAGAGGGAAAGATGATGTACAGAGATGTATGGAAATACCTGGGTGATGAATGAGGCAAGATGAAGTTGGCGAACGCTGCTTTATTGATGTAACTGGTAGTAGTGGTTACACGGCAGGCACCTGGCGTGGGCACCGGTCAAAGAGACTGTAAGATGGTGGCCCGCCCACTACACAGGGCAGTGCAGTGATGTGATGGGAAGTTTTCCTCCCCCCTTAGAAAAGTTCAAAACCACACACTCAATTGACCCCCCCCCCCAATTTAGCACCCGAATCATGCTTGAAAATAACGAAAACTAATGTACTAAACTGGCCTAACACACTCATACAACGCAACCTAAAATAGGGCTGGCGAGTGGACTGCTGCACAGCCCGCATGGCATGGTGGATTATTCTTCCACCAAATAACTAAAAGACACTCCTTTATCAAACTAAAATACTTGACGTGCTCCTAAACTCAAATGCAAACACAAAAATAACCCTGAACCATAACATGCATACATAAAACACAGGAACTATAAACATCCTTTTTACAGCACAGTCACTTGGGTGGGAGAGGTAGAACTGGCACGGGCGGCCCTGGGCAGCCCTTCAGCAGGTGCACCCCTTGAGGCAGCAGGCCCCCAGAGTGATGTCTGATCTTCTGGACGGTGGAGCCCAACTCCTTCACCACCACCACCGACTCCCGTCCAGCCTCGTCACCCGGAGTGTCCTCCTGGTCACTCTGAAGCCGACTGGCGTGCCTCGATGAGCTGTCGGACAACCAGAAGTATGCTGCGCCCAACTTCGCCACTATGCACAGGCACCTTCGATGTTTAGCTGGCTGCCATTTGGCCCATCTTCGTCGTGGACATTTATCACCCCGAACCAAATCCAAAACCCTCAGCGGGGCTCGGGTCGGCCTGACGTGGTGCTGCTGAGCATGCGGTAACTCCATGCTCGTTGGTCTGGCCCCGTCCTCTTCTAAAACCATTATAGCGGTCACCGTTGTAGCTGCAGACCCTCCATCCTCCTGCGGCCAAGCTCCGGAGGCATCTGGGGCTAGCATGGTGTCACTTGCCGACACAGGTTCCCCACTGCCACACTCGATACCCCCCTCTACCATGTCCTGAGCACCGGCACTGAAACTTTCCTGCACCAAACCTGAGTGAAACTGGTCCTGCTTGACCGCCGTGGTGTCCATTAGCTCCTCGTCCCACACAGCATTCTCTTCAACCACCGGAACCGGGGGTTCCAGAGGCCACAACCTGAACCTGAGTGAAATTGGTCCTGCTTGACCGCCGTGGTGTCCATTAGCTTCTCATCCCACACAGCATTCTCTTCAACCACCGGAACCGGGGGTTCCAGAGGCCACAACCCGACCATTCATTCCTGGCACCATCTTTAATGGCAAAACCCAGTCCGTAAAACAAATCAGAGCCCATGATGTTATTGCTTCGCGCTGTCACGTGAAACGTGAAGTCAACCATCTTTGCAGACTTGTACCGGACCGTTAACTCCAAAGTCCCAATCGTGCACAGCCTGCCACCTCTGTAATCATATAATGGTGCCAGGTTACCTTTAATCCTGTAGTGGGTGAAGAATTACTTCACCGTGGCCCAGTTCAGCAACAACCCCTGCGCCGCTGTGCCAAGCAGCAGTGGTACCTTCACGCCATCCAACTCCACTGCGCAATACGTGTACCTGTTTGTGCTGGGGGACACCGTATAGATGGTTGTTGGGGGCGGGTGGAATGATTTCTTCCGTGGGCTCTCCGGTTCAGATACACGGCACACTCTAGCATAATGGTTCAAGTGTCAACATATGCTACAACTTTTTCCCCTAGCCGGGTAGTCCTTCACCTTATTTCGGTGCGTTGCAGACCCACAACCTTTGCGCAGGGGTTTTCCCGGGGCAGACCTTCAACTGGCAGCATTGATTTCCACAACGTCGTCATCCAAGCTATCCTCGCTTTCAGAGTCCACAACATTTGCCGTGGCGGATGACTCCGGCGGCCTCTGTGACTGATGGCAGGTTAGCTCCGAAGCTAGCTTGTCCGCAGCCTTCAACTGGAGAGCTAGTTCGACAGCTCTGGCTAATGTTAAGTCATTAGGCGCCGCGAGTAGCCTAGCCCACAATGTGGTGCTGCACGTGTGCTCCGTAAACTGGTCACGTACCAGTTCATCTTCCAATGGCCCAAAGTGGCACTCACTAGCTAGCTGCCTCAAGTCAGCGACAAATTGGTGAATAGGCTCACCAACCCGCTGATGTTGCTGCCAAAAACGAATCCTCCAGACAGTCATGCTATCCAGGGTGTGGAAATGGTTGGCTAGCAGCTCCACAACGTCCTCGAATGAGTCTAACACGCCGAGCATCCGCAGGATTCGCTGGCCTTCAATACCCAGGTTATGGACGAGAAGCGCACGTGCCCTTAGTTTGTCGAGCTGTCCGAGGTCCAGTGTGGTGATGTAGGTTAGCAAGGCCTTGAACCACCTGGGCTAAAGCACCGGCGGTTCACCCGGAAGCTCAAGAAAGGGACAAAGTGGTGTGATACACGCCTCCATGAGTTAATCCCCAATCGGCAAATGTTTGGTTTTTTTTTAATTCTTTTAACATCCGTTTTTCCACTACAAGTGGGTTGGACAGCACTACAGCAGACATCGATGTATCCGCCATAGTCTTACTGAAGCAATATATTTACGCCAGATGCCCTTCCTGACGCAACCCTGCCCATTCAGTCTGGGCTTGGAACTGGCACAGGGAGCACAGTTGACTTGTGCACCCACTGTGGCTGGGTAACCAACATTTCCCTCCTCTGTTCCATTATTTCTGAGCACCAAGCTGGACGGCAGGAAGTTCCACTTTTATATGGTCTTCGGCATGACCCGGTCGGGATTTGAACCCCGGCCTCCCGTGTGTGGGGCGGATGCTCTACCAACTAGGCCACCACTCCGGTAATTATGTATGGAAATACCTGGGTGATGAATGAGGCAAGATGATGTTTGCGAACACAGCTTTATTGATACAACTGGAAGTAGTGGTTACACGGCAGGCACCTGGCATGGGCACCGGTCATAGAGACTGTAAGATGGTGACCCGCCCACTATATAGGGCAGTGTGGTGACGTGACAGGAAATCCACGTCACCACACTGCACTTCACAATAAAGTGCCAAGTTTTCCTATACCACAACATCCTGGATGAAAACCTGCTCCAGAGCGCTCTTGACCTCGGACTGGGCTGAAGGTTCATCTTTCAGCAGGACAACGACCATAAGCACACAGCCAAGATAGCAAAGGAGTGGCTTCAGGACAACTCTGTGAATGTCCTTAAGTGGTTCAGCCAGAGCCCAGACTTGAATCCAACTGAATATCTCTGGAGAGATCTGAAAATGGCTGTGCACCGACATGTCCCATCCAACCTGATGGAACTTGAGAGGTGTTGCAAAGAGGAATGGGAGAAACTGCTCAAAGATAGGTGTGCCAAGCTTGTGGCATCATATTCAACAAGACTTGAGGCTGTAACTGCTGTTTGGGATCAATAAAGTACATCTATCTATCTATCAAAGGTACATCAACAAAGTATTGTGCAAAGGGTGTGAATACTTATGTACATGTGATTTCTTAGGTTTTTTATTTTGAATAAATCTGCAAAAATCTAAAAAAAATTCACATTGTTATTATGGGGTATTGTGTGTAGAATTTTGAGGAAAAAATTAACTTAATCCATTTTGGAATAAGGCTATAATATAACAAAATGTGGAAAAAGGGAAGTGCTGTGAATACTTTCCGGACACACAGGGTGCCAAGACAGGAAGTGTGGTACTTTATGAGAAAGTCAGGAGTGGCAAAGGAAGTATGTGAGGGTGGTGCAGTACATGTATGAGAACAGCGAGACGGTAGTAAGGTGCGCTGTAGGAGTGACAAATGGGTTCAAGGTGGGGGTGGGATTACATCAGGGATCATCTCTCATCCCCTTCTTGTTTGCAATGGTGATGGACAGGCTGACACATGAGGTTAGGCAGAAGTCTCAATGGACCATAACATTTGCAGATATCACTGTGATCTGTAGTGAGAGTAGGGAGCAGGTGGAAGAGAATCTGGAGAGGTGGAGGTATGCTCTGGAGAGAAGAGGAATGAAAGTCAGTAGAAGCAAGACAGAATACATGACTGTGAATGAGAGGGAGGCAGGTGTAATGGTGAGGATGGAAGGAGTAGAGGTAGTGAAAGTGGATGAGTTTAAATTTTTCTGCAATATACACAGGAACAAATAACCCCTCCCCCCCCACACGGCGCATACAAAAACGTCGCCATGCAGGACCCTTGTAATTACCGACTGGTCAAAAGTTATTTTTATTACTATTTTTATTGATAAAGAATAATTTAGATTATAAGACTTACCTGTCCACAACCGCACTGTCGCTGGTACTGTCCGCTGGCGTCTGACAATCGTCAGCTATTCGTTGTTGCAACCTCCAATTGTTTACTGATTCGTCGTCCAGGTCACCCGACCTGGTCAAGCCATCTACGCTTTCTTGCATGCCCTTTCGGTTTAATTTGTGAACCATTTTTCAAAACAAGTAAAATAATGGCTAATGTTACCCTGACCCTTCTGCACAGCATCACAAAGGACTGCGCGTCACACAGCGGCGGAGTCAAAAGAGATTTTACGCACGGGAACGCATGGCATTTTACCGGAAATATAAACACAGAACCAGTGTATGTAGGGTGTCATTGAAGTCAGAAATTGTTTGACTAAACGACACGTCCATTGTCAGATTACTCAGCTTCAACTGGCTCGTTGTATTCGCGGTCGTTGATGGGCAGGTCCTTCTTGCTAGGTTTTCGACCATTGGTTATTCAAGGTTTAAAAACCCAAATCAAGGCTCTTGTTGGTTGAATGAGATGTCAATCTCATTCTAAACCAATCAAACACTCCTTTGGCTTTCTGTTCACGGCTGTGTCTGTACTGGATGACCGGAAATACAGCTTTTTTTTTCATTGCGCACTGAGACGCACTAAGACGCAGAGATGTGCCCGGCCGCGGAATCACAGAGTGGGAGAGGTTAAATACCTGGGGTCAACCATCCAAAGCAATGCAAAATGCACAAGAGAGGTGAAGAAGAGAGTACAGTCAAGGTGGAGTGGGTGCAGACGAGTGTCAGGGGTGATTTGTGACAGAAGGGTAGCAACAAGAGTGAAAGGGAAGATTTACAAGACGTTAGTGACACCTGCTATGATGTATGGTTTGGAAACGGTGGCGCTGACAAAAACAGGAGATGGAACTGGAGGTGGCAGAGTTGAAGATGCTAAGATTTTCATTGGGAGTGACTAGGTGGGACAAGATTAGAAATGAGTATATCAGAGGGACAGCTCAGGTTGAGCGGTTTGGAGACAAAGTAAGAGAGGCAAGGCTGAGATGGTTTGGACATGTGCAGAGGAGAGATAGTGGATATACTGGACAAAGGATGTTGAAGATGGAGCTGCCAGGCAGGAGGAATACAGGAAGACCACAGAGAAGATTCATGGATGAAGGAGGTTGTGGAGAGGGTTGGTGTTACAGAGGAAGATGCAAGGAATAGGGTGAGATGGAGGCAGATGGGCCGCTGAGGTGACCCCTAAAGGGAGGAAGAAGAAAGTAACAACAACAACAAAAAAAATCTCATGGCATTCGGCAATTTACCAGCATGGCTTCACAGCACATCGAGGAAGGGTCCTTTCGACTTAAGCCCAGAAACACATCTTCTGTCCCAACACTCTGCTTCAGGATGATTTCATACCTGCACACAGAAACCACACACAATGAACATGATCCATAAAGAAATAAAGAAAATGTTGTGTTGAACTAACTCCCTTGTAAGACCCTAATTTTCGTTCAAATAAAAACATGCAATGATGACAGACCAAGGATTTTTTCATCTTAATTGGAATAAGAAAATCACTTATTTCTCAAGAGTTTGTCTCCTTTATACCTCAAAATTTAAGGATCGACACGTTTTATTCTTCAGAGCCAATACCAGTTATTAGTGATCAAGGAGAATGATAACATGATATGGAACAGATAAGCATTTACATAACATTTAAAAAAAAAAGATATCAAAATCAAACTGGGGATTCTAAATTGTCCTTAGGTATGAATGTGAGAGTGAATGGTTGTCTCTCTCTCTTTGTTGGCCCTGTGATGGACTGGCGATCTGTCCAGGGTGTACCCTGCCTCTCGCTCAAAGATGCTGGGATAGGCTCCAGTCCCCCCTTGACCCGAAAAGGATTAAGCGGAAGAAGATGGATGGATGGATGGATGGATATCAAAATGATGACTAACAAAAAAAAATTCAATAATTAACATCAACAACATACCAGGTGATGGGATAAAGTGATCAATATAACCATATAACAGTTATTTGTGTGACTCAAAATATTTGTACTCTGCTTATGTCTAGGTAATATAACCAATATACCATAATGGAATATATATTGCCAAATGTGTGGCTCATTACCTGCAAAAAGAGTGGACCTCTGTCTCAGCACAGAGAATAACAATGTCCTATGTGATCTATGGGAGGAGATGAGGAACTGGTTGTGATAAGGAATACCAAGGATCAGCTACTTTGACCTGGGAGGAGGAATGGCCTTCAGTGGATACACTTGGTGCCAGGAACGGACTGTGACTCCCTACCATGGACCATGCACCTGGACTGTCATTTTGATAATGCATGCTTTCTCTTTTGTTCATTTCTGTATAAATATTCTGGGTCAGGGCCAGCATAGTCAGTCAGACTTCATGAACTGACACAACCTGTTGCTGTGAGGGAGAGGACGTTTGACCCAGCGCTGTAACCTACTATATTCAACTTGCTTAAATAAATACGTGTTCCAAGTAAACTAATCTCTTCCTTGAAAACGAACCTGGGTAAACCATCTACACACATAGACGATCTTTGAAGAGTAGACTTAGATGGTTTTACTATTTTATACCCTAACACAGGGCAGGGAACATGTCATTAAAAAGTAGGTTACTTCATTATTAATGAACACCAGAATGGAACATGCCGTCAGTGTGGGATAAAGGTTGATTTTTTTTTAATGCAGCAGGGCTTGCATTAACCTTCATGCACACCAGCCACTGGCTTATAGATAACGTTTATGATTTTTTTAAAAAAATTATAAATGTGCATAGTTTTGCCATACATTTGCAAGATTATTCTTGCAAAACTGTATTCTTCCCTTGTAGGTTTCTGTCTTGCTTAGATTTGTGACTTGTGACTGTTTTCTCAATAACAAAATAAAAAACTAGAACAGAATTCATAATCATGAATTTAAATTCTATTGCACCTGCAAAAGTGGCTAGTAATGGTGACGACTGCTGAATAATAATAACGCATCAGATTTATATAGCGCTTTATCATAGACACTCAAAGACGCTTTACAAGTAGATACATTATTCATTCACTCCAGACAGACAATGGTAGTGGCAAGCTACTACTGTAGCCACAGCTGCCCTGGGGCAGGCTGACGGAAACATGGCTGCCAATCCGCGCCAACGGCCTCTCCGGCCACCACCGAACATTTATACACATTCATACCCAGTGTTATGGGCACTGGAGGCAATGCGGGTGAAGTGTCTTGCCCAGGGACACAACGGCAGGATATCTGGGGAGAGCGGGATTCGAACCGCCAACCATCGGGTTATTAGACGACCTGCTCTACCTCCTGAGCCACTGCCGCCCACTTTCATTTAGCTGGTGCTAATGTCAAACTCTAGTTTGTAGTAATCATTTACCATCCAGAGATGACAAAATAATAATCTAAATCTAGCTCATTTATATCAAGAACCTGGCTGTATGCTAAATAGAAAAAAAAATGTACAGTTGCAATCAAAATTATTCAACCTCCACTGCAAATTAGGTTTATTGGCATAATGTACAAACTAGCAGCTGTTTGCAATAAACAAATCAAACAAGAACAATTTAAATAGCTCAATACAACTAATATTACAAGTGGTTTCTCCAAATTCAACACAAAATGCACCTTTTAATGACTACTGTAATCTCAAAATTATTCAAACGCTTCACAACAAGCATCTTTAATAAATAGTAGAGCTAATAGTAAATGCTTCAAAACACTCATTCTTGAAGCAGTTGTCTCAAAGTGGTTCACTGCTTCATTAAGCTTCAATTTCACCATCATTTGGTAGTGTTGTCACTGTTCCTTCAACTTTAAACTTGCAAACTATGCTTTCCACTGTATCTCTAGGTACATTCAGTGCCTTTGCTATCTTTTTGTGTCCTTTTCCTTGTTTGTGCAAGGAACTTTTTGGACAATTCTCTTGACTTAGCCATATTTCGAATATGCAATCAAACATCACAGTCAACAGTCCAGGTCAAGTCAAGATGGCGGTGTGTTCACATGCAGCAGCTAGAAGCTCCGGACTACTGCTCTCGTTTCTGTGTTTTTTTTCTGACTTTTTCTGTGCTCCTTCTGTGACTGACTAATTACCTACAGTCGCCAGGAACTTATAGGCATTGGTCACCAACTTACCTTCGACATCTCCAGCATTCATTCCAGTAAATACCACCACATCCCTGAGGAGATCCCCAGATCCCTGGGCACCCCGTGGTTCTTTATGCCCCGCAAACGGCATAGACAACGTGAGAGAAAACAGAGATGAGGCTGCAGAGCTGGCCTCCATGCCCAGCTGTGCAAACTATGCACCAAGCCACCGTTACCTTCAACTTTTCTCACCAATGCCAGATCCCTTGCCAACAAAATGGATAAGCTGCGACCACAGATTGCCTACAATCGCTACGCCTGGGACTGTTGTATTCTGATTGTGAGTTATGGCTGCTCCCACATATTCCTGACGCCGCTGTGGAATTACCTGACCAAACTACACATCGTTTCGACCGCAACGCTGATTCTGGTAAGGGAAGGGGTGGAGGGCTCTGGGTTTATGTGTTTCAGACTTGGTGTAATAACAGCAGAATAATTCAAAGCCACTGTTCACCGGACGTAGATGCCATGTCCTTCCTGTGTAGGCTTTTTTACCTTCCACGCAAGCTAAATGCAGTAATTGTAACAGCTGTTTACGTTCCTCCAGACGCTAATGTTAGCTTTGCACTCAATCACCTCCAGCACATCGTCAGCAGGCAGCAAAAGCATCACCTGGACGCAGTCCACATTATTGCAAGGGATTTTAACAAAGTATGCTTAAAGACTGTACTCCCTAAATTCCACCAACATGTTGTGTCCCACAAGAGGGGAAAGAACACAAGATCATGTTTACAGCAACATTAAGCATGCCTACAGAGCCACTCCCTCCCCCAACCTTGGACAATCAGACCATCTCTCTCTGCTTCTAATACCTGCCTACACTCCCCTCAAAAAGAGTTCCCCCTACCAACCAAACAAACAATTAAAACTTGGCCTGAAAATGCTCTCCTCCAGCTACAAGACTGCTTTGCCTGCACTGATTGGAGCATCTTTGAACAGCGGGACCTGGACTCCGACACCGAGTCTGTCCTTTTCTACATCAAATGCTGTGTAGAAAATGTGACAGTCACCAAACACATCTGGGTCTTTCCAAACCGGAAACCCTGGATGACCAGTGAAGTCCAGACTCTGATCAGAGCATGCAACTCTGCCTTCAGACAAAGGGACAACACTCTGTACAGCACTGCTAGAGCCAACCTGAGGAAAGGCATAAAACTCACTAATATCGCCTATAGGAAGAAAGTGGATGGCTTCCTCACAGACAACAACCCCTGACTGATGTGCAGAGATATCCAGGCTCTCACCAACTACAGGGGCCAGGGGCCAGGGGCCAGGGGCCAGCCCCCCCCCCCCCCCCCCCCCCCCCAACATCAGACAGCAGCCTCACTCTGGCAGAGGAGCATAACAGCTTCCTGGCCTGGTTTGAGCACACCTCCCACCCAAACTCACCCCCCCTCTCCTCTCTCCCCCTCCTCCCCCCCTCTCTCTGCAGGTGCACAAGGTGAGGAGGCAACTGAGAGCAGTGAACCTCCGCAGAACTGCTGGTCCAGATGGCATCCCAGGAGCGGTGGGTCAAAGCATGTGCAGACCAGCTGGCAGGAATCCTCACCAGGCTGTTCAACCTCTCTCTGATGCACACCACTGTCTCCTCCTGCCTTAAGGCCTCCATCATCATCCCCATCCCCAAAAAGTCCACAATTGACAGCCTTAATGACAACAGATCCATAACAACAGCACTTATGTCTGTAGTCATGAAGTGTTTTGAGCGACTGGTGTCCCAGCACATCAGCACATCTTCCTCCCTCCTTCAGCCCCCACCAGTTCACCTACAGAGAGAACCGGTCTACAGAAGATGCCATCACCACCACTCTCCACAGAGCGCTGAGCCACCTGGAGAACCCAAGGAGCTATGTGAGGATGCTCTATGTGGACTACAGCTCAGCTTTCAACACCATCATCCCGGACATCCTGATCAACAAACTGCTTCTCCTCCAGATTCCCACCACCACCACCTGCTCCTGGATGAAAATAACTTTCTCACCAACTGCTCACAAACAGTCAAACTTGGCCCCCACCACTCCTCCACACTGTCTCTTAGCACTGGCTCCCCTCAGGGCTGCATGTTAAGTTCTCTACTGTACTCCCTGTACACCTTTGACTGTATTCCAACCCACCCAACCACCATCATTGTGAAATACAACACCACCTTGGTTGGGCTCATCACTGATGACAATGAGAAGGCATACAGGGCGGAGGTAGAGAATCTGCTGCTGTGGTGCCAAGCAAAGGACCTGAAACTGAATGTCCAATAAACCAAAGAACTCATACTGGACTTCAGGAAGAACAGACAGGACCACCACCCCCCCCAATAAATGGCGACTGCGTGGAAAATGTCCCCGCCTTCAGGTTTCTGGGCACCCACATCTCCTCTGACTTCTCCTGGACTGTCAACACCAAGGCCCTGATGAAGAAAGCCCAGCAGCGGCTGCACTTCCTCCATGTCCTGAGGAAGAAAAACCTGGACCAGAAGATGCTGCTGGCCTTCTATTGCTGCTCAGTGAAGAGCATGCTCACCCACTGTCTAGGTGTGTGGTGCGCTGGATCCATGGCTGAGAACAGGAAGGCTGTGCAGAGGGTCATCAACACCACCCAAAAAAATATTGGTGGCCCTCTGCCCTCCCTGGAAGACATCTCCAGATCCTCCTGTCTCAGAAGGACCAAGGCCATCACAGGAGACCCCTCACATCCTGCACACCACCTGTTCGACCTGCTTCCCTCTGGACGATGGTACAGATCGATCAGGTCCCACACCTCCAGACTGACAAACAGTTTCTTCCCCTGGGCCATCTGGACTGCAAACAGTCAAGAGGCCCCACCCCGCTCCCTCCAAACGCTCACATGCTCAGAACTGAGGACCTTTTAATTATCACAATAACTCACCCAACTTTGCACTTCTCACTTTCATGTACAATGGGGTAAAAAAGTATTTAGTCAGCCACCAATTGTGCAAGTTCTCCTACTTAAAAGATGAGAGAGGTCTCCAATTTTCATCATAGGTATACCTCAACTATGAGAGACAAAATAAGGAAAAAAAAATCCAGAAAATCACATTGAAGGATTTTTAATGAATTAATTGGTAATTGGTAAATTGGTAAAAAAAGGTCCTCAGTTCTGTGCCCATCACATGCTCCACCCCTTGGCGTGGTGTGATGGCTTGCGTACCTCTATGACCCAGAGAGCTATGTCAGTGGGAGCATTTGGTCCTGGTAGGGTCACCCATGCTGGACAGGTCAAAGGGTAGAGGTCAGACAAATGTGGATCACCTCACCTAGAGGATAAATAGGTTTGCATAGGGCTAACAACCCTGCATGTAAAAAAAAAAACCCACTTTGTTACAGAAGCATTGATGACAACAAACCAAAACATTCATCTGGGAGAGGAAGGATCTCCACCCCGGAGACTCATGACAGAGTGCGGCGAAAGTTGAAAGGAAGTTGCAAGGCCGATTCCCCTTCTGACTCTCAGGACAAAACAAGAATCGCTACATGGAATGTCAGGATGATGTATGAAAGACGGAGGACTGTCCAAGTAGCGAGAGAAATGAAGACCTATAAGATAGGAGTACTCTGCCTGAGTGAGACCAGGTGGCTACAGACAGAACAGCTAAGACTTGCATCTGGAGAGACACTGCTGTTCTCAGGACACACAAGAAGATGAAGCCCCCCACGCTGAGAGTGTGACCATGATGCTGAAACCGGAGGCACAGTGAGCACTCATTGGCTGGGAACCGGTAAATTTACGCATCATTACAGCCAAGTTCACCACCAGAAAGAAGAACATCAAGCTGAACGTCATCCAGTGCTACGCTCCCACCAGTGATGCAGATGATGAGAAGGGTGATTTTTTACCAACAGCTGCAAGCAGTGATAGACAGAGGAGGAGCCAAGGACATGACCATTCTGATAGGAGATTTCAACGCCAAGATAGGATCAGACAACACAAACTATGAAGACATCATGGGGACATATAGACTGGGACAGATGAGTGAAAATGGTGAGCGCTTTGCAGACCTGTGCACCCTGAACCAGCTGGTGATTGGTGGAAGCATCTTCCCACACTGACACATCCACAAGGCCACCTGGAGATCCCCGGACCACATCACAGAAAACCAGATAGACCATATCAACATCAGCTCGAAGTTTAG
The DNA here is from genome assembly GCA_020510985.1 of Pholidichthys leucotaenia. Lineage (NCBI taxonomy): Eukaryota > Metazoa > Chordata > Actinopteri > Cichliformes > Pholidichthyidae > Pholidichthys > Pholidichthys leucotaenia. The sequence goes on along the minus strand of CM035846.1, from coordinate 194,860,184 downwards.
GAGATCGTGGCAGGATGTGCGCATGATGAGAGGCGCGGACATATCCTCAGACCACCACCTTCTATTGACATTAGTGAGAGTCCGGCTCAAGAGACTCAACAACTCTGGCAACACACAGACAAGGTACAATGTTGGACTGTTGAGGAATAAAGACAAACAAGCAGCCTTCCAGATCAGTCTTGCCAACAGGTTCCAGCCATTACAACAGCTGATAGAAGACAGTGAGACAGACATTGAGACACGGTGGCAGCACACTAGGAAAATCTGGGGTGGCAGCACACTAGGAAAATCTGGCAGGATACCTGCGTAAGAAGTTCTGGAGACTCAACACAGAGTGGATCTCTGCAGACACCATTCGGAAACTGGAAGAAAGGAAAGAGAAGAAAACCATCTTGAACATGTGCCAGACAAGAGCAGTTAAAGAAAGAGCACAAGAGGAGTATACAGTAGCGGACAAGGAAGTGAAGAAAAGCATCAAGTAGGACAAGAGAGATTACATTGACACGTGGACAAAATTGTTAGTACCCCTCTGTTAATGAAAGAAAAACCCACAATGGTCACCGAAATAACTTGAATCTGATAAAAGTGGTAATAAATAAAAAGTCTATGAAAATTAACCAATGAAAATCAGACATTGCTTTTGAATTGTGGTTCAACAGAATTATTTTAAAAAACAAAACTCATGAAACAGGCCTGGACAAAAATGATGGTACCCTTAACTTAATATTTTGTTGCACAACCTTTTGAGGCAATTCACTGCAATCAAACGATTTCTGTAATTGTCAGTGAGACTTCTGCACCTCTCAGAAGGTATTTTGGCCCACTCCTCATGAGCAAACTGCTCCAGTTGTCTCAGGTTTGAAGGGTTCCTTTTCCAGACGGCATGTTTCAGCTCCTTCCGCAGATGTTCAATAGGATTTAGATCAGGGCTCATAGAAGGCCACTTTAGAATAGTCCAATGTTTCGCTCTTAGCCATTCTTGGGTGTTTTTAGCTGTGTGTTTTGGGTCATTATCCTGTTGCAAGACCCATGACCTGCGACTGAGACCAAGCTGTCTGACACTGGGCAGCACATTTCTCTCTAGAATACCTTGATAGTCTTGAGATTTCATTGTACCCTGCACACATTCAAGACACCCTGTGCCAGATGCAGCAAAGCAGCCCCAGAACATAACAGAACCTCCTCCATGTTTCACAGTAGGGACGGTGTTCTTTTCTTGGTATGCTTCATTTTTGCGTCTGTGAACATAGAGCTGATGTGCCTTGCCAAAAAGTTCCAGTTTTGTCTCGTCTGTCTATAGGACATTCTCCCAGAAGCTTTGTGGCTTGTCAACATGCAGTTTGGCAAATTCCAGTCTGGCTTTTTTATGATTTGTTTTCAACAGTGGTGTCCTCCTTGGTCGTCTCCCATGAAGTCCACTTTGGCTCAAACGACGACGGATGGTGCGATCTCACACTGATATACCTTGACCTTGGAGTTCACCTTGAATGTGTTTAGAGGTTGTTCTGGACTCTTTTGTTACCATTCGTATTATCCGTCTCTTCCATTTGTCATCAAGTTTCCTCCTGCGGCCACGTCCAGGGAGGTTGGCTACAGTCCCGTGGATCTTAAATTTCTGAATAATATGTGCAACTGTAGTCACAGGAACATCAAGCTGCTTGGAGATGGTCTTATAGCCTTTACCTTTAACATGCTTGTCTATAATTTTCTTTCTAATCTCCTGAGACAACTCTCTCCTTTGCTTCCTCTGGTCCATGTTTAGTGTTGTACACACCATGTCAACAAACAGCACAGTGACTACTTGTCACCCTTTAAATAGGCCGACTGACTGATTACAAGTTTGTAGACACCTGTGATGTTAATTAGAGGACACATCTTGGTTGAACATGTCCCTATGGTTACATTATTTTCAATCTTTTCTAGGGGTACCATCATTTTTGTCCAGGCCTGTTTCATGAGTTTGTTTTTTAAAGCAATTCTGTTGAACTACAATTCAAAAGCATTGTCTGATTTTCACTGGTTAATTTTCATAGAATTTTTATTTATTACCACTTTTGTCAGATTCAAGTTATTTCTGTGACCACTGTGGGTTTTTCTTTCATTAACAGAGGGGTACCAACAATTTTGTCCACGTGTGTAGCCAATCAAGCAGAAGAAGCAGCAGGCCAGGGGAACCTGAAGGACCTGTACTTGGTGACCAAGAAGCTGTCAGGCAAGTTCCAGCAGACAGAAAAGCCAGTGAAAGACAGACACAGAAACCCACTAACAACAACTGGGGAACAGCTGAAGCAATAGGCAGAGCACTTCACAGAACTGCCCAGCCCTCAAAATACCACTGGACATCCCACCATCAGAGACAACACTACCAATCAACTGCGACAAGCCCTCAAAAGCAAAGATCAAGAAGGCTATCATGACCTTGAGGAACAAGAAAGCTGCAGGACCGGACGAGATACTGGCAGAAGCCATCAAAACAGACATTGAAACAGACATCAGCATGCTACATAGCCTCTTCAGCAAGATCTGGGAGAAGGAAGAGGTATCAGCCCAGTGGAAGGAAGGGATTGTCACCAAGCTGCCAAAGAAGGGGAACCTCAGAGACTGCAGCAACTACCGAGGGATCATTCTCCTGTCAGTGCTGAGCAAGGTTTTTAACCGAGTTCTGCTGAAGAGGTTGAAGGAGGCAGTCGACTCCAAGCTCCGAGATCAGCAGGCAGGCTTCCCCAAGAACAGATCCTGTGCTGAACAGATCGCCAGCCTACCCATCATTGTGGAGCAACTGCTGGAGTGGAACTCACCCCTTTATATCAACTTCAAAGACTAACGAGAAGGCCTTTGACAGTGTGAACTGTGAGACGCTGTGGAAGTTGCTGAGGCATTATGGAGTTCCCGTAAAGATCATCTCCCTCATCCAATGCATCTACCAGGACATGAGCTGCAAGATCGCACATGCTGGCCAGCTGTCAGAGAGCTTAGAGGTGAAGACCGGAGTCTGCCAGGGGTGCTTGCTGTCACTGTTCCTCTTCCTCTTGGTCATCGATTACATCATGAAGATCACGACAACAGGCAGGAAAAACAGGATACAGTGGACACTATGGAGGCAGCTGGATGACCTCAACTTTGCTGACAACCTGGCACTCCTGTCACATAACCACAGCCAGATACAGAACAAGACTACTTGCCTGGAGACTATATCAGCCGGGACAGGACTCCAGATCAATAAGAAGAAGACTGAGCTGATGAAGAGTAACACCACTGCCAACACACCAGTCACAGTTGGAGGAGAGCCCATCAGAGAGATGGAGTCCTTTGTCTACCTGGGAAGTGTGGTGGATTGACAGGGGGGCACAGACCAAGACGTCACAGCCAGGATTGGCAAGGCAAGAGCAGCTTTTGTCATACTTAAGAATATCTGGGCATCAAAAGAGATCTGCACGAGAACAAAACTTTGCATCTAACTCTAACGTCAAGTCTGTTCTACTCTATGGATGTGACAACTGGAGGATGACAAAGATGATGCAGCAGAGATCCAGACTTTCTTTAACACATGCCTGAAGCACATCTTTAACATCAGGTGGCTGGAGAAGATCAAGAATGAAGACCCGTGGGACCGAGTGGGACAGAAACCAGTGGCAGAACAGATTGTGCAGAGGAAGTGGGACTGGACTGCACACACCCTCAGGAAACCAGCATCCAGCATCACATGCCAAGTCCTGACCTGGAACCCGCAGGGGAAGAGAAAGAGAGGCCGGCCTCGAAACAGCTGGAGACAAGACACTGAGGCGGAGCTGAAACAGCAGGGAACCAACTAGAGGGGAGTAGAGAGAGCAGCCCAGAACCGAGTGTGATAGCGAGGGGCTGTCGATGGTCTATGCTCCATGGCGAGCTATGGGCTTAAGTAAGTAAGTCAGTTCTGTGCATGTGAGCGTTCAGAGGGAGGGGGTAGGGCCTCTTGACTATTTGCAGTCTGGATGGACCAGGGGAAGGAACTGTCAGTCTGGAGGTGTGGGACCTTGCTGATCTGAACCGTCGTCCAGTGGGGAGCAAATCAAACAGGTGGTGGGTGGGATGAGAGGGGTCTCCTGTGATGGCCTTGGTGTTTCTGAGACATGAGATGGCCTCCAGGGAGTGCAGAGGGCTGCCGATGATTTTTTGGGCGGTGTTGATGACGCTCTGCACAGCCTTCCTGTTTTCAGCTGGGGAACTGGCGTACCACACACCCAGGCAGTAGGTGAGCATGCTCTCCACTGAGCAGCAGTAGAAGGACAGCAGCAGCTTCTGAATTCTCTTCAAGAGGTTGAATAGTTCTGACACTGCAGTAGTCTTCGAAAGTAAGATTTAATGTTTCCTTGTAACAGTTTTATTTAACTATTTAAACTGTTCTTGTGTAATGTTTATTGCAAACACCTGCAAATGTTTAAATTTTGCCAAAAAACCTAAAATGCAATGGGGGCTGAATAATTTCATTATATTTATTTATCATTTATAGCTATTCTATTTTGTTTGTTTCTTACTGAGGCTGGGGTCGGGGGTCAGTCACATCTTCATACTGGGCACCTTCAGGCACCTCTTCCTCAGACCAAATATCTTTACTGTTCCGTTTCACGTCGGGAGTTGATGCTAAATACACACACATACAGTACATATATTATTATCTTTTATCTTTGTGTCATTATTTTTTGGGTGTGATTATCCCAGAGAAATATAAAGTGTTACCATCTTTGTCTTGTTTGGATGGAGGCCCGAGGTGACCAGGACCCACCTGTGCGTATGCTGGCACATTCTGTTGAAATAAAATGTCATTAAAGGAAAGAAACAAATGTATACACACAAGATTTAGTTCACATCATTCAGTGAAGAAAAAAAATCTCAACTTACAAAAAGGTTAGCATTAGGAATGCTCCAGTATATAAGCTGATGTACACTACTCATGAAAAGTTAGGGATATTTGGCTTTTGGGTAAAATTTCAGGATGCACCAGCCACACCCCCTCTGCTTCTGCATATTGGACCTTAAATCGAAAAAAATTCTCCACTTAAGTGAATGGCAAGAGCGAAATTATCTTTTGATCGCGATCAAATTTTGCCACAAATTATACATATGATGTCTGCCAATTTAAAAGAAAGTTTTCCAAGTATAAAGTTGTCGGCCATTGCATATAATAACAGAGTAAAATTTAAGTTTTTGTTTCAACAATTAGTAGACAACAACTCCCATCAGCCCACATCACTAAACACGATCATGGCAGGAGATTACTGAAACCTCACCTCTCGTTTCCTGACCGATGAAAAAAAGGATCCAAAGAGGAGAAAAACGACAAAGCTATTGTTTTGTATTGTGAGAGCTGCAGCCGATCCAGAGGGCTGTTAGTTACTTCACCCACGGCACACTTTAAAAAGATGACGTAAGCTCCGTCCATCTGTGTTTGTAGTTTTTTAATTTACCCATTTTCATAACCTTATACCTTAATAGTCTGACAACAACCTGTTATGTACAGTATGTAAATGGTGAACCAATGATGAGACCAAATGGTGAATTAGACAGGACTTTATTATAGATTCACAGTTTATAAAGAGGCGCTCCTGCTAGGCTGAGAGGTGATTAAAGAGACCGCCCCTCTTCGGCATAGCCCTCTTATACTCCGGGTGGCGGCAGAACCGGAAGGTGAAGCCTCCACCCGTGTCACACCATAATATATCCTAAGTACAACACTACATCCCCCCCTTTCAAAAAAGTCCAAAACACACATACAATCGAGACCCTCCCCAATTTGGAACCCAAATCACACACTAAACATAAATATATCAGGGCCTATAACAGTCACACAAAACAACTAAAGCTAGGGAGAAACAGGAGGACTACTGTTCCACCCCTACACACTGCTAGATGGATTATTCTGCCATCTCTGCTAGAATATAGTCCTTTAAACATAAAATTGCCATGCTCCTAAAAATAAGTAACATAAAACAATCCCGATAAAAGAACATACAGTACATACAAACTAGCAAATACCATAAACAACTTGAATAATTCTCACTTCAACATCATGCATCAAACACATCAGTATAACTACTATAACCCGGGCAATTTACATACTAACAACATGTATTGAACACATTGCCCACCCCCACCCCCCAACTACTAATTAGTCCCAGCAGAGAAACCACCTCCCGGAGACCCGTCAGGCAGGTCCCGTCCAGAGCCTCTTCTTTTCTTCGCACCCGGAGATGGCCCACATCGAAGCACAGACACCTCCTTCTCATCATTGGCGTGCCGCAGCTCGTTGGGATGTCTCCATGAGCCGTCAGCTCATGGAGACATCTGCCCACAGCTGAAGCCCATTCATGCCCACAGCTGAAGGCAGCTATCCTCCCGAACAACCACCACCTGCAGCCACCCCTGGTCTTCCTGTCGTTTGTGCTTTCTACGAACCCCTCTCGACCGGGCCTCCTCTCTGGGTTGGACTGCATCAGCGACCCCCAGAGGAGCCCGACTCGGCTTCCAGTGTCCCTGAGTTGCACGTCGTTTCACTGTGCCAGCCGGTCCTGCCCCACTCGCTTTCATTTCAGATGCTGGCAAAGCCGTTGTGACCCTTTGCTTCTCAGTACCTCCCAGCCGAACTCCGGAAGCAGAATAGGCCAGCCACTCGGCTCCACCCGCCGTTACAGGCATCCCACCGCACCGCCCAGTTCCCTCAGCTAGGGTAACTTGAGCTCTGGTGCAGGAACCCTCCCGCGATGGCCCTGGGTGAGGTTGATCCTGCTCATCTTCCAGAATACTAGGCCAAGGTTCATCCCATACAGCATCGTCCACCACTCGTGGAAACGGCCGGTCCCACAAGGCACAGCCCGACCACTGTTCTCCAACGCCGCTGGTGATTGAAAAGCCCAGTGCATAAAAAAGGTCACAGCCCATAATATTCTCGCCATCAGCGGTCACCACGAACTTCAGGTTGGAGACCTCCGCCAACTTGTACCTAGCCGTCAGTTCCACCGACCCCACAATGGCCAGTCTTCATCCTCCATACCCACACAATGGCGCTGAATGACCTCTCACTCGGTAGTATGGGAAAAAAAACTCCTCACAGTTGGCCAATTCAACACAGACCTCACTGCGCCTGTGTCAATCAGCAGTGGCACCTCCACTCTGTCTAATTTCACCATACAGTACATATGGCCATCGGTGCTCGAAGAGACAGTGTGAAGAACCGTAGGAGTTGGAGGAGGGGTATCCACTTTGCGTCGCCATTCCCCTCGCTCGATCCCATTACAGGCTCTGGAAAAATGGTGCAGGAATCTGCACTTGCCACAGCGTTTACCTCTCGCCAGAAACTCTCTCGCCTTGTATCGGTGCTAGTGGACTCACAACCCAAACATCTGGGCGATCCCGGGGCGGACCTTATCTTCACAGTCGTAGCACATTTCTCCTTCTCCTGCTCGCTATCATTGCTGTCTGGGTCCACAGCCTACGCCGTTGATTGTGATTCAGAGCAGTGCAGCATAGCTTTCTCACCGAGGTCACTTGACAGTTTGTCCGCTACTTCACACTGCTGAGCTATCTTGACAGCCATGGCTAAAGTCAATTCGCCGGAGTGCGTGAAGAGCCTCCACCGTGCCGTCAAACAAAGCGTGTGCTCCGCCAACTGTTCACGGACCATCTCTTTTTCCAATGCTCCAAACTGGCAGTTCTTGGCCAGCTGACGCAGGTCCACAACAAATCGTTGTACCGACTTGCCGGTCCGCTGGTGGCGCTGCCGAAACTGAATCCTTCAGATGATGACGTTTACAGGGGAGCAAAAATGTTGCGCCATTAACTCAACAACGTCCTTGAAGCTATCGCTAGCACCCAAGGTAGCAAGGATACACTGTCCCTCCATACCTAAGTTATGGACCAAAATTGCCTGAGCTCGTATCTTCTTCAGTTCACCAAGGTTCAGAGTCACCAAGTAATTTTGGAATGCGGCAAACCATCTCGTCCAAGGGACCGGAAGCTCTTCCTGAAATTCCAAAAATGGCAGAATTGTAGACACACCAGCATCCATACTTTTATCCTCGTCGCCAAATGTTATGTATGTAAATAGTGAACCAATGATGAGACCGAATGGTGAACTAGACAGGACTTTATTATAGACTCAGTTTATACAGAGGCACTCTCGCTAGGCTGAAAGGTGGTCAAAGACACCGCCCCTCTTCCACACAGCCCTCTTATACTCCGGGTGGCGGTGGAACCGGTGACATAACGTTCGGCTCAGGAGACGCACACACACAGGCTCAGAGTAGTTCAAACTGTTTATTAACAACAGGGATGTTTGGGTGCGTGTCTGCGGAATGTTAATGTGTTGGTGGTGGCGTCTGCTTCGGACCCAGAGGCAGGAGACCGTTCAGCCGGCAACCCTATGGGAGAAATCAGACACAGGGTGATGAGCACACACCAACACGGGAGGAGAATAGGCGAGGGAGAGAAGCTTACTTGTTTGGGCAGATGACTGGCGCTTCAAGGATGGAAGCCCGGGAGACAGCCACCTGCAGGGCTCGGTGCAGCAGCGAGGAGAGACGAGGGACGGGATTGTCCGCCGCCGAGGAATCCACCTGTGCACAGGGGAGCAGACTGGAGAGATGAGGTAAGTGAACTTCTTACCGGAGATGAGGATGCTGAAGAGAATGTGGTAGAAGTCCATACAAAGGAAATGAAGTCTACGGCTTCAGGCCGACGCTCAGGGCGAGGCGGCTTTTATCCTTCGCCGCTGACGAGTAGCAGGTGCGTGAGCAGGTGGCGCCGCTGATGAATGGCGCGGCGTGACAGTACTCCCCCCTCTAGCAGCGCCTCCTGGCGATGGCTTATCCGGGTGCGCTCGGTGGAAGTCCGCGATGAGCGATGGGTCCAACACAAACGACGGGGGCACCCACTGTCGATGCTCGGGCCCATAGCCCTCCCAGTCCACCAAGTATTGCAACCCACGACCCCGGCGCCGGGAGTCCAGGATGGAGGAGGCGGACCAGGCCGGATGGCCACCAATCATCCGGGGCGCGGGTTGCGCTGCAGGAGGAGGGCAAAGGGGGTCAGTAACCGCCAGTTTCACCTTCGACACGTGGAAAGTAGGATGAATGCGGAGGGAGGGGGGAATAGCCACGCGCACAGCCACCGGGTTGATGATCCGGGTGATGGGGTAGGGACCCATGAAGCGCTGTGCCAGCTTTCTCCTCTCGCCTTTTAGAGTGACGTCCTGGGTGGAAATGTAAACAAGCTGCCCAACTCTGTACGCCGGGGCAGGTCTCCTACGCCGGTCCGCCACAGTCCTGTTGCGCTCCGCTGTGCGCAATAGCGCATGGCGCGCGGCAGCCCAGGTGGAGCGGAACTGCCTGAGATGGGCCCTAACTGACGGGACAGTTACCTCACTCTCCTGCTCCGGAAACAGCGGGGGGTCGTAACCCAGGGACGCTTTGAAGGGGGACATCCCTGTAGCAGAAGAGCGAGCGGTGTTGTGGGCATATTCAACCCAGGCAAGATGGTTGCTCCAGGACGCGGGTTTGGATCTGGACACACAGCGGAGCGCAGCCTCCAGCTCCTGGTTGGTCCTCTCACACTGCCCGTTGGATTGGGGGTGATGGCCAGAGGAGAGGCTCACCTTGGCTCCGATGGCGTTGCAGAAAGACCTCCAAACCTCAGATGAAAACTGGGGGCCCCGGTCCGAGACCACGTCCACCGGAATCCCATGCAGCCTGACCACGTGTTGGACGAGGAGGTCCGCCGTCTCCAGGGCAGTAGGGAGGCCTCGCAGGGGGACGAAGTGCACGGCCTTGGAGAAGCGGTCCACGATGGTCAGGATGGTGTCATAGGAGTTGGAGATGGGGAGTCCGGTGACGAAATCCAGAGCGATGTGCGACCAGGGCCTGCCAGGGACGGGCAGGGGCTGGAGCAGACCCGCTGGAGGGGCATTTCCCGACTTGCAGGTGGCACAGATTGGGCAAGCCCGGGCGTAGCGGGCTGCATCCCTCCGCAGGCCTGGCCACCAAAAGGACCGTTGGAGGAGATCTATCATCCGGGAGGTGCCAGGGTGACAGGTGAGCTTGGAGGTGTGGAGCCAGTGGATGACCTCTCCTCGGACCGCGGATGGCACGAACAGCCTCCCCTCCGGTCCGCCGCCAGGGTCAGGTTCCACCTCCTGTGCCTTCCGGATCTTGCTCTCAATGTCCCACGAGATGGCTCCCACGACGCACGACCTGGGCAGGATGGAGTGGGGCGCCTCCTCCGACTCCACGGGGGCGAACTGCCTGGAGAGGGCGTCAGGCAGGACGTTCTTAGAGCCAGGCCTGAAGGTGATGGAAAATTGGAACCTGGCGAAGAACAGGGACCAGCGCGCCTGGCGGGCGTTCAGGCGCTTGGCAGACCGTAAGTACTCCAGGTTCTTGTGGTCCGTGAGGACCACAAACGGCAGGCTTGCCCCCTCCAACCAGTGGCGCCACTCCTGCAGGGCGAGCTTGATGGCCAAGAGCTCTCTGTCCCCCACATCGTAGTTCCTCTCCGCCGGGGACAAGCGCCGGGAGAAGAAGGCGCACGGTCGCTTGGCGCCATCGTCCGGTGACCGCTGGGACAGCACTGCTCCCACTCCCGTGTCCGAGGCGTCTACCTCTACAATGCACTGCAGCGCGGGGTCGACCTGGCGAAGGACCCGGGAGGAGGAGAATTCCGCCTTCAGCGCCTCAAAGGCGGCAGCGACCTCTTCGGTCCACCGGAACAGGACCTTCGGGGACGTGAGGCGGGTCAGTGGTCCCACGATGGCACTGAAGTTGGGGACAAAGCGGCGGTAGAAATTGGCGAAGCCAACAAATTGCTGCACCTGTTTCCGAGATGCAGGTGTGGGCCATTCCACCACCGCCTTTACCTTCTCTGGGTCGGGGAGCACCTTATCGTGGGCGATGATGAACCCCAGGAAGGATGTACTCCTGGCGTAAAATTCACACTTTTCCGCCTTAACGTACAGACGATTCTCCAGCAGCCTTTGGAGGACCCGCCTCACGTGGACCTGGTGCTCATCCCTGGACTTGGAGAAGATGAGAATATCGTCCAGGTAGACGAACACGAAAAGGCCAATGAAGTCCCGGAGGACGTCATTAATGAGGTGCTGGAAGACTGCAGGAGCGTTGGTCAACCCGAACGGCATCACCAGATATTCAAAGTGGCCGTTCGGGGTACGGAAGGCCGTTTTCCACTCATCTCCCTCCCGGATCCGGACGAGGTGGTAAGCGCTGCGTAGATCCAGCTTGGTGAACCAGGTCGCCCCCTGGAGGGAGTGGAAAGCAGTGTCCATAAGAGGCAGGGTGTAACGGTCCCTCTCCGTGATATTGTTGAGGGCCCGGTAGTCGATACAAGGGCGGAGGGACCCATCCTTTTTCCCCACGAAGAAGAACCCTGCCCCCACGGGTGACGATGATGGGCGGATAATCCCAGCACTTAATGACTCCTTCAGGTAGGCGTTCATCGTCTCCTTCTCCGGCGCAGACAGGCTGTAAAGGCGACCGGAAGGTAAGGGAGCCCCCTGGCGGAGGTTGATGGCGCAGTCATAGGGCCGATGAGGGGGAAGAGACATAGCTTTCGCTTTGCTGAACACTATACCCAGGTCGTGAAATTCTGGGGGCACCAGAGACAGGTCCGGGGGTGCAGCGTCCGTAGCAGGGGGAGGAGCGGACGGAGAGCAGGCAGCGGACTGAAGGCAGGTGCCCATACAGAACGTACTCCATGCCGAGATCCCAGCTGATCTCCAATCCAGGACCGGATTGTGAAGGCGGAGCCAGGGATACCCCAGGATGACGGGCGACACAGAGTTGGGAAGGACGTAAAAGGTCATTTCCTCCCGGTGGTTTCCCGAGATGATGACCGGTAGGGGAACAGTTTGATGTGTCACTCTCCCGAGGGTGGCACGGGAGAGGTGGATCAGGGAGATGGGAGTGTTGAGTGCCTGGCAGCGGATGCCCAATCGGGTTGCCAGGCTTTGTGAAATGAAGCTGCCTTCTGCGCCCGAATCCACCAGTGCGTGGGTGAGGAGCCCAGTAGAGTTATGGCAGAAACGGATGGGCAGCTTCAATTGAGTAAGTGATCCTAACCGATTGACATCCGCGAGGCTTCCAACAGTGACTCGCGGACCCCACCGACTGGCTTTCCGTGGACAACGCTCCACGGTGTGTTGGTCGCCCCCGCAATACATGCAGAGGCCCAACTCACGGCGGCGTTGTTTCTCCACAGGGGAAAGTTTAGTCCAGCCCGTCACCATTGGCTCCGACTCCTCGGGGCGCGATGCTGGCGGCGCCGCCAGGGGGCGAGCTTGGAACAGGTGCGGCGAGGCTCCACGAGGGCGAGAAGAAGAAGACCTCCGCCCCGAGGAGCGCTCGCGCAGCCTGTTATCCAAACTTATCGCTAAGGATGTCAGCTCCGCTAGCGTCCCAGGGATATCCCGACCAGCCAGTTCATCCCTCAGATCACTATTGAGGCTGCGGAGGAACAGGCCACAGAGGGAGCGTTCCTCCCAGCCCAATTCCTCCGCTGCTACCCGGAAGTCGACCGAGTGGTCCGCTGCCGACCGGCTTCCCTGCTGGAGAGCGAGAAGCCGATCGACCTGGACCGTTTCGGTTTGTGAGTGGTCAAAGACCTCCAGAAAGCGCCTCACGAATTGGTCATAGGTGAGGGTGGCATAACTGGGCCTCGCCATTACGGCGTAGGTCCAGGTTAACGCACGCCCCTCCAGAAGATTCCCTATGTAACCAATTCGGCTGTGATCCGAGGGAAAATCTCCGGGCACACGGTGGAACACGGACTCACACTGCATAATAAACCCCCGCGCTCCGCCGAGCCTACCGCTAAAGCGGGCGGGGGTCGGAATCGGCGTGAGCCGAACCGGTGCCACTGGAGCCGGCTGGACGGCCGCTGGAACAGCAGGAGCCGCGCCACCCTGGTGAGTCGGGAGGAACGGCTGTTGGGGGTCCAAGCGGTTCAATCGGTTAGTCAGTTCTAATAATTGATGAAGAACCACCTGTTGCTGATAAACAATCTGATCCACCCGAGCCTCGAGGATGGTAAACCGGTGTGCGAGCCCGCCGTCCGCCGAGCCGCTCTGCTGAAGCCGTACTGACATAACGTTCGGCTCAGGAGACGCACACACACAGGCTCAGAGTAGTTCAAACTGTTTATTAACAACAGGGATGTTTGGGTGCGTGTCTGCGGAATGTTAATGTGTTGGTGGTGGCGTCTGCTTCGGACCCAGAGGCAGGAGACCGTTCAGCCGGCAACCCTATGGGAGAAATCAGACACAGGGTGATGAGCACACACCAACACGGGAGGAGAATAGGCGAGGGAGAGAAGCTTACTTGTTTGGGCAGATGACTGGCGCTTCAAGGATGGAAGCCCGGGAGACAGCCACCTGCAGGGCTCGGTGCAGCAGCGAGGAGAGACGAGGGACGGGATTGTCCGCCGCCGAGGAATCCACCTGTGCACAGGGGAGCAGACTGGAGAGATGAGGTAAGTGAACTTCTTACCGGAGATGAGGATGCTGAAGAGAATGTGGTAGAAGTCCATACAAAGGAAATGAAGTCTACGGCTTCAGGCCGACGCTCAGGGCGAGGCGGCTTTTATCCTTCGCCGCTGACGAGTAGCAGGTGCGTGAGCAGGTGGCGCCGCTGATGAATGGCGCGGCGTGACAACCGGAAGGTGAAGCCCCCACCTGTGTCGCACCATAATATGTTCTAAGTACAACACTACACAACCTACACCATTATTTATGTGGAAAATTAGCTTTTAAATTGACAAATACATGTGTAACTCGTGGCAAAATTCGATCATGATCTAAAGATCATTTCGCACTTGCCATTCATTTCAATGGAGAATTTTTTTGATTTAAGGTCCTATATGCAAAAGTAGAGGGGGCGTGACTTATGCTCTCTATAACATTTACAGGTGAACTTAATTTGACCTTCTCTAATCTTTTGAATGCACATGTCAACTGCTCAATGTTTCAGTACTTTTTGCATAACTTGCTGTTCTCTAACGAGGTGCTTAACGGCAAAATTCACAACAGGTGTCCCATGAATCGACCAATAAATTTTCTGGCTCAGAATTGGTATTTAAACAGTCCTCTTCATCATGCTGTTCACATTTTGACATCATGAGACCAAGAGGTAGCGCTGTACCGTGGCTGCTTCATCCATCCAGGTGGATGCCCTCAATTTCCCCTCTGGGGATCAATAAAGTATACAAAATCAAATCAAAAAAAAAAAAAAGACACCTAACAATTGACTAACAGTACCTCATCATTGCGAGGCTTCAAACAAGATGTTCTCAGAGGGAAGTGGCCACTGAGCTTAGAGTGTCACAGAGTGTCATCAGCAGGTTGCAACAGAGATACAGAGAAACTGAAAGAGTCACAGAAAGTCGTCGAAGTGGATGTCATTTTGTCACATCCCACGCTGACGACCGCTTCAATGTGAACAGTGCCACTCAGCTCCAGGCACATTTAAGGGAGGCAAGAGGCACCCAAGTGTTACTGTATGTCAGACCATTCAAAACCATTTACATCAACATGGTCTGCATGCTAGATGACCTGCAAAGGTACCTGACCACACCAAAAGGCACAGGCGTCATTGTCTTGCATGGGCCAGGGAGCATTTATGCCGGACAAGGGACCAGTGGGCCTCAGTGCTGCTCTCTGATGAAAGTCGATTCACACTGAGCAGAAATGATGGCCTCCAACAATACTGGAGACATCAAGGAGAGAGCTATGCATCAGCCACGGTTGTCACCAGATGAGCTTTTGGTGGTAGTAGTGTTACAGTCTGGGCAGGTGTGTCTATTCAATCCAGAACTGTTGTGCACCTTGTAAATGGTACAGTGACAAGCCGATACTACCTGAATAACATTATTAATCCAGTCATTGTGCCCCTGCATGAACAACACAGGCTTAATTTCATCTTCATAGATGACAATGCTCCAGCTCATTGAGGCTGCATCATTAGGGAACGGCTGCTGGAGGCTGGGGTACCTCAAATGGAGTGGCCTGCACTTTCTCCAGACCTGAATCCCATAGTAAACCTATGAGATCAGCTTAGTTGCCGTGTAGAGGCTTGTAACCCTGCACCCCACAACCTCAATGACCTGAGGGCTGCCCTTCAAGAAGGGTGGAATGCCATGCCTCAGCAGACAATAAGTTGACTTGTGAACAGCATGAGATGTCATTGTCAAGCTTTAATTGATGCTCAAGGGGGAGGTCACATATTGTCACCCTCGCTACGGAGGGTGACAATATGTATGGGTACATATTCATACTATGTGGGGTAACTAAATAGACTGTTATACTGTTTATTCTATCTAGCTACAATGTTCCGTACTGTGTATATACATATGTGTACACATGTATATTCACTGCTCTTATTTTCTTATCTTCTAAATTATTGCTCCGAGTGTTGCTATCCCTGTGCTGTTGCAATCCTGGAATTTCCCCATTGTTGGACTAATAAAGGCTTATCTTATCTTATCTTAAGGGCACATGACAAGTTATTGAGACATTGACATTTTTTTGTTGTGGTATACCCACCACTGTTGTTGGCTTTTGTTTCAATAAATTGTTTGAGATGAGAAAGTCATCATTGCATGCTTCTAGTTAAACACCCTACTTTTCATGATATAACACTGTAGAGTGAACTTTTTACATTGTCCATAAATTTCACCTGAAATCCAAATATCAGTAACTTTTTTGTGAGTAGTGCATCTCTTTTTGACCAAAATCGGCACATCAGAATTCATCCAGGACCGAGCCATTTTATAAAGTATTTCAGTTCAGTTATTTTTTTGAAATGCATATTTTTTTTCTTCCCGAGATTAAAGATGGAACAAATGAAAACAAAAAACAACTGGCATCAGCTACCAGCCATCAGCCATGTTAAAATTTTCAACATTGTAATTAATGTTTGCCCACAATTTCACAATGGGTGCATCCCTAGATAATTGCTAATGAGCTTTTTGTAGTTATTAAAAGCGAGTCATAGCATCTTCTTCTGGCATGAAGAGGATTAGTAAAGCTTGATTTGTTTCTCTACTTAGCTGTCTGGCATATTTTTGAACGTTACTTGGAGCAGAACATGTCAGCAGCATACAGATACCTATTGCTTTGGTCTCTCTCACTCACTCACACACACACACACACACACACACACACCTGCTTGGTGTAGCTAAACACACTGGGGCAACCTCAAGACAGGGAACCCAGGAAAATGGAGTACATGATGATGTTACATCCCAATCTGCCATAATCTCTGCAACAATGCATCTGATACCTTAACACAGAGCAAGGACATAAATGAATAATACTCAACGGTAGTATTTGTTCATCATCCCCATGAAAAACTTACAAAAAGAACCCTGTGTACCCAAAGGCAGTGGCGAGCCCTCGGCAAAAATTCACAGGGGGCCCCTCCAACCAGTGTTCATAATCCTTATACAATAAATAGTCTGATACTAACAAAAAAGTGCAATATAAACATTTTTTTAATTTAAAAAGTGCACATTTGTATCTTTTCAAAATAAGATTATAAACTATGGTTTTGGGTAGGTGGTAACATCACTTTTACACTGTCAATCCTTGCTTCCCATCTGGTCACAGAGATTTTATGGAACCTCTTAAAATTCTGGTGTCCTGCCCACAGGTCATTTAAAATTTTCTACTCTCTCTCTCTGCTGCCATACTCATTGCTGAGCTTGGGTGAACGATGGATGCAGGCATCACACAACAGGGGTGGTTGGGAAGGAATGGCGTTGTCCGCTTCTGTCCTAGACCTCTCGAGGCATCAGCGTTGGGAAAAAAAACCACCTTTAAGAAGGTGATACAATGGCTGCCATGGGTGCGCTTCCCTGGAATTTTTCTTGACAAACTCAGGTCTTCCAGGCCTTGCTTCCTAATGCTATGTCCGACAAGAGTGTTGTCTTTGTTGAAAGGTGTTGACAAGCATCCTTCCCTTGCCCATGGTTTCCAGGACAGCCTTGTTGGTTACCCTGTCCATCCACGAGATGCAAAGAGAGCATCGGTAAAACCACATTTCAGTTGCCTCGAGCCATCCTCTACAGTTTGTGTTCAGCGTCCATGCTTCACAGCCGTACGTAAGCGGTGACCACACAAATATTTTTAGAAGTCGAATTTTAGGGGGATAGTGATGCTTCTGTTTTTGAGAACATTCTCCAGCTTTCTGTACACTTCCTTAGCTATAGAATTGTATCTTCAGACCTCTTTTTTGCATCGACCATCGGCGGTAAGCAGCAACCTCAGGTAGTTGAAAGACGAAACCTGATCAATTGGTGACGCACTGGAATAGAGGTTGCACCGTGGTTCAGGTGAAGTTTTTGACACAACCATGCATTTAGTTTTTGCACAGTTGACGTCCAGTCCCACAGCCTGACTCTCCTCAACCACAACATCAAGCAGCCTTTGCAGACCTTCGGGCGATGTTGCTATCAAGACAGTAACATCTGCATAGCAGATGTTGTTGATACTCCTTCCATTTAACACAATGCCCTCATTTATGTCTTTGAACTTAGAATAATCTTACTGTAGAGATTAAGCAAGTCTGGCAATATGACACATCCCTGATGCACGCCCCGACAGATCTTCTGCCAATCAGTGAGCCCATCCTTGGTTCTGACAGCAACCTTCTCTTTGGCATAAAGGTACCCTATCAACCAGTAGTCCTTGTCGTCAATGTCAATCCACTTCAGCATCCGAAGAAGTTGCTCATGACAAACTCTGTCAAAAGCCTTTCGATAGTCAATAAAGCATAAGTACAGATCTTGCATTTGAATGGAATGTTCTGAGAGCATACGTAGAATGGAGATTGTATTGCGGGTGCCCCGATCCTCCATAAAACGAAATTGCATGTCTGGCACCTCCTGTTGCATCTTGGACTGGATCCTTTGAAGGATAATCTTGAGCAGTAGCTTCAGTACATGACTCGTCAAACTGTTTTATGCTGGTCACACTCCATCGCATTGGGTTTCTTTGGTAGTGTCACAAAGATTGATTTCAACATGTCCTCTGGTAGGGAGCTGGCTTTGTAGATGGACACAACTGAATGAAGCAGATCAACTCCAAAGTCTTCCATGGCTTGGAACAGCCCAATGGCGATTTCACCCGGGCTGGCTGATTTTCCTGGTTTCATACGTTCTAGTGCCCACCTGACCTCGTCCTTGAGGATTGGGGGACCACAAGGTCCCAAAACCTGTATGGCATCAGTCGGTTTGCTGGTGGGAACATCTTCAAACAACTCCCCGATGTACTCTCCCCATCTTGCTTTGATCTGCTCTGGTTCATATGAGACCTTACTATCTTTTGATAGAATGCCTGATGAAGGGCTTGTCCATTTGTGCTTACTGATAGCCTTGATCCTTTTGACCATGCCTTTGCAGTTGAGATTTTTAGGTTTTTCCACCTCTGCACAATGGTCCTCTAGCCACTTGGACATTGCTTCACAGCAAAGCTTCTTGATTTTCCTTGCGAGAGTCTTATATTGCACAGGATAATTTTTGGCTAGTCTTCGTTCCTCCATTAGGCATTTGATTTCCTGAGTAGTCCATTTCGAGTTGCTTTTGGGTTTCTTTTCAACCAGGATGTTCTCTGTGGCAGCATTCTGGACAGCTTGCCTTAAACTCCCCCATTGTGGCTTTTTCAGTCTGCTGGGAGCTTCTCGTGGACGGATGCTTGAAGGGCAACTTTGGTGTCTCTGTTCTCTAGTGATTCGAAAGCGAAACGTTGGAGATATTCAAACTTTGACATTCTCTTTAGTCTGAGGATGAAATCGGCTACCATCGGATTGTGGTCATTTTTGACATCTGCCCCTGGATTTGTCCTGGCATCCAAAGCAGCACTTCTGAAGCATTGGTTGACCAGGATGTAATCGATCTGGTTCTTGGTGTGCTGGTCTGGGCAAATTTTCTACTGCCACTCACTGAAGAAAGAATTTGATTTACTTTGTATATGCTACTTTTAGGCATTTTGAAGAAAACTGGCTGAAATGCTAAGGAATTAATTGATTGACGTGTTGCTGTAAAATTGTCCAATATTAAACAGAGGAGCTAAACAGGTTGTCACTCTCACTTGTTTGTTTACATAAGACACACACTGGCACTTACGCGAGTGAGAGGTGGGGCCCCCTTAGGGAGTTCTGCACCAGTCTTCCACTGGCATTGCAAACTCTCCACATTGTTATTGCTGTAGTGATTCAAAGTTGGTCAGCTCTCAGGGGGGCCCTAATCATTTACATGCCTTGCCTGTCCACACTCAGAGCCTCTGCCCAATGTGTTGGTGAGCCATGTGGGCTCACCAACTGCAGGGGGGATCATGGATCTCGTGGTGCTATGTGAACTGGGCAGCAGTCTGTGTTGCACTGCTGGACTGCTGCCCTTGCGATCTGGATCCAGATAAGCAGTAGAAGATTAATGAATGGATGCATGGAAGCCACACAAAAAGGAAAAAAAATGTAAAAAGTATTAATTTCAGGACAAACCCCAGATGAAATTAAGTCCAAAAGGTGGTCCATTTCAATAACCCCTTACCGTTCCGGCGAGTGTCCAGCCAATGTAAAAAAATCCCATGGGCGGGACACCGGAATGGTAAAACAAGTTTCAAGGCTTCGTAATTTAAAATTAATAAATCTAAATTATCAAAATGTGTGTGCAAGTGAACAAGGGATTGAATGCGTCAAATTTTTAATGCAAAAATGCATACAGATTTACTTCTACTAAAGACTTTTGAAAAAAAAGTCTTGTAAATTTGCAGGGTGTGTTATGTCCATAACTTGTGCTATCAAGAATCAGGCCGGCGATGCTGTTAAACGTAACTTTATTGAATGAACCACACGTAACACAGGTGCTCCGTAAAGGCAGATGGTTGACGACGAAAGAGACAGTACCTTCTTCTTCTTCTTTTAGATTTGATTGGCGGTTGGCAACCAGCCCACAGGTGCATTACTGCCATGTACTTCACTCTTATCTGATCAAGAATCACTCTTTTCCGCCTATGCCTTTTATACCCCGGGTGACGGCGGAACCGGAAAGGCAAGGCCGTCACCCCCCAGTACACCCAGGATACACCCAGTACCATATTATATTTACTTTGCTACACCCCCCATAGAAAAATCCAAATCACACAAATTAGGCCCTCCCAAATTTATGACCCGACTCACTAACAATAACAGGAAATAGGCCTATCCATGTGTACAACACAAATAAACTAGAGGGGATCAGGTAGACTACCGACCCACCTCTATATGGCCAGGCAGATTATTCTGCCGCCTTCATTACCATAAAGTCCATAAAACAAAACAGCCGTGTCCCTAATAACTAAAATAATCCCAGAACCAATATCTGCATAACCATATTCCATTTCACACAACCACAGTTAATATATACATTCACATCCCGTTATACCAGCCCCTCCAACACTTGGGCAGTTCACAAACTTACATGCAATTAAATGCAACAAAACAGACAGTGTTGGCTTTTTTTTTTTTTTTTTTTTTACAAAACTGGACCACCATCAAACAAGTACATGTGAAATATATCAGCCATGTGACATTGGGCAATCAAACATATTAAAAGTTCAACCATCACATCTTAACACATCACCCCTTTTTGTCACCATACAGTTCCAATGGACAGACCACCCCCTGGATTTCCATCTGGCGGATCCCGCCCAGAGTGCCTTCGCCTCTTTGCCTCTGGGGACGAGCCACGTCTGCGTTTCTTCTCGTCAATGCGCCATAGCTCGTTAGGGTGTCTCCACGAGTCATCAGACAGCCTGAGATAGCCATCCTCCCGAGCGGCCGCCACCCGTAACCGCCACTGGTCATCCCGTTGTTTCCTCTTTTCATGGACCCCCCTCAGCCGAGCCTCCTCCCTGGGCCGAACCTCATCATTGACCCGTAGAGGAGCTCGACTTGGCTTCAAATGTCCATTACGCTTTAACCGGGCTTGTTTCCTGGGTCGAACCGTTCCACTGGCTCGGTCTGAAGCCCACCTCGGCCTCCAGTGTTGCTGGTTGGCACATCTTGCTACTGCGCCAGCTGGTCATGCCCCACTGTCTTTCATTTTAAATGCCAGCAAAGCCACTGTAGCTCCTTGCTTCACAGTATCACCAGGCCGAACTCTGGAAGCAGAGGGAGCTAGTGTATTGGCTCCATCAGTTGTCCCGGGTGTTCCATCATGCCGTCCAGTTCCTACATCCAGGGCAACTTGGGACATTGGCACCGGAACCCTCCCGCGATGGCCCTTTATGACACCGGTCCTGGTCATCTTCCAGAATACTAGGCCAGTCACTGTCCCATACCGCATCGTCCTCCATGCACAGAACCTATCGGTCCCACAAACCACAGACCGACCACTCTCCTCCAACGCCGCTGGTGATTGTGAACCCCAGGCCGTAGAACATATCACATTCCATTATGTTCCACCCATTGACAGTTACCACGAATTGGACATTGGACAACATTGCCGATGTGCACCTTGCTGTCAACTCCAGCGAACCCACGATGGCCAACTTGTTTCCTCCATAGCCAAAAGTATGATGTCGACAGTCCTCTCAGACGGTAATGTGGGAACAAACTCCTCACAGTGGGAAAATTTAACACAGAAGCTGCCACTCCCGTGTCTACCAACAACGGCACTTCCATGCCGTCCAGCAGACGTTGCAATAAATCCGCCCATCTGTGCTCGGGGAGATAGCATGAACAACTGTAGGAGTCACAGCGGGGGAATCCCTTCCACGTTGTTGGTCCCCTTGCTCAAAATTTTTGCAGGCCCTGGTGAAATAATGCAGGAGTCCACACTTGCCACAGTGTTTGCCTTTCACCAAACACTCTCTTGCCTTAAACCGGTGCCTGGTGGACCCACAGCCATAACACTTTGGCGTAGCCGGGGCAGACTCTAATTTTTATAGCAGCAGCATATTCCTCTTCATTCACGCTGTCTTCGCTATTCGGGTCCACAGCCAGCGCCCTCGATCATGGTTCGGTGTGGAGCAACGTGGTTCTCTCACCAAGGTCCTTGGATAGTTTTTCAGCCGCTTCAAACTGCTGTGCTCTCTCAACTGTCGTGACCAGTGTCAGTCTCCGGTTTCCTCCCACATGCCAAAAACATGCAGGTTAGGGATACGGGGCGCTTGCGCACGCAGCGACCGGCAGCTGGTGGCTTGTCACCAGACTGCAAAACAAATCTACCTACGGGTACAAAACAAGTAACAAAAAAAAAGTTCACCCGAGAATGTTCGGAGCCTTGACCATGCCGCAGAACAAAGTGTGTGCTCCGCCAACTGATCACGGACCATTTCTTCCTCTAAGACTCCAAACTGAAACTCCCTGGCTAGCTGATGTAGGTCTGCAACGTATCGCTATACCGACTCTCCAGTCTGCTGGTGGCGCTACTGAAACTGAATCCTCCTGACTATGACATTTTCTGGAGTGTGAAAATAGCGCGTCATTAGCCTGACCACGTCGTCAAAACTATCGCTTTCTCCCAATGTGCTGAGAATCCGTTGTCCCTCCAAGCCAAGATTATGGACCAAAATAGCTCTTGCACGCAGTTTCTCTAATTTGCCGAGGTTTAGGGCCACCAAGTAATTCTGAAAGGCCACATACCACCTCGGCCAGGGAACAGGCAGCTCGCCTGGGGCCTCCAAAAACTGTCGAATACCAGAAACAGCTCTCTCCATACCTTTATCCTTGTTGCCAAATGTTATGTCCATAACTCGTGCTATCAAGAATCAGCAGAGATGCAGTTGAACGTAACTTTACTGAATGAACCACACGTAATGCAGGTGCTCCGTAAAGGCAGATGGTCGACGACGAAAGAGACAGTGTCTTCTTCTTCTTTTAGATTTGATTGGTGGTTGGCAACCAGCTTACAGGTGCATTACCACCACTGACTTGATTGCCATTACTCTACGTATATCTTTGTATAAGGAGCTCATAAGGAGTTCTGAACAACTCCCTATGTGTTAAAAAATTCTGTCCTTGGACTGTTCCCTTCTTCTTTCTCTTCCCCCAGACTCTTCTTCTCCTTTTAGATTTTATTGGCGGATGGCAACCAGCTTACAGGTGCATTACTGCCACATACTTTATTCAGACATCACTCTATATATTATTCATATCACTCTACATCTTCCCCCAGACTCTTCATCTTCTTCTTTTAGATTTGATTGGCGGTTGGCAACAAACCTACAGGTGTATTACCGCCACTGACTTGATTATCATCACTCTATATCTTTGTATAAGGAGTTCTGAACAACTCCTTATGTGTGAAAAAATGATCCATCCTTGGACTGTGTCTTCTTCTTCTTTTGGATTTGATTGGCGGTTGGCAACCAGCTTACAGGGTGCATTCTTCTTCTTATTCTCTCTGTTACTGGTGGCTAGCAAACAACTGAAAGGTGCATACCACCGCCTACTGTAAAAGAGTGTGTAACATTATGTCATCTGAGCCCAACCCCTAAATTCTATGACTTAATCCTGTGTTATTTAAAAAAGAGAAAAGAGCCCTTCTTGTGATTCTTATTGACACTCCATCTCAATCTGTTCCCAGAATCCCAGTTAAATCCCATTCCCTACTGGCCTCTTAAAACTTCATTTTCCATTATCTGTCTTTCATTTCCGTATTTGTGACAGTGTAATAAGATGTGCTCGACATTTTCTTTTACTCCACATTCTCTACATTTGTCACGTTCACTTTTCCCCATGGTGAATAAAGTGCCGTTTAAACCTGTGCGATCCAGTCTGAGTCTTGCCATAATGATGTCTTCCCTCCTTTTAGTTGTTATGAAATTCTTTATTGCAATAGATTGTTGTATTTTGTAATATGATTTACCTTTATGATCTTCATCCCATCTTTTTTGCCATAGTTCAGTTCCTTTTTTCTTGATTACTGCTTTCCCTTCACCTTTTCCAAGAGACAATGGCATAGTTATCTCTTTTCCAAGAGTGCTTTTTGCTAATTTGTCTGCACAGTCATTCCCTTTCAACCCTTCATGTGCAAGAACCCAACAAAACTGAACTTCTCCACCACCCCTGTGTGCCCTAAATAAACTGTGATATAGCTCAATCACCAAGTCTTCCCTTGTAAATTTTGGTGTTTGTATGGTTTTTAGCTCTGCAAGTGAGTCGGTGCACACCACCACCGAGTCCGGTCTGACCTCCTCCACCCACTGCAAGGCAATAATTATTGCCACCATCTCTGCTGTAAACACGGATGTATTGTTGGAGAGTCTTTTTTGCTATGGTCACTTTAAATTCTGGGATGTATACTCCAACTCCAACAGAGCCCTCTTTATTCTTTGAACCGTCAGTATAGAGCTGTAAGAAGTTATAGTAATTGTTCAGAGAATCAGAATCAGAGAATCAGAAAGCTTTATTGCCAAGCATGTTTACAGTGTAAACAAACGAGGAATTTGACTTGACATTGGGCGCGCGATAAGCGCCTCCGATGACGCGGCTGCCATGAGGGCGCCTGTCATCAGTGGAGGGTAAAGAGGGGGAATGGGGGAGGGAATGACACAATAGGCAGAGAGAAAAAACATTGTTAATCAAAATAAGATTACATAGATAATCAAATTGTGATTACATAGAAAAAAAACCTCCAAGCACAATTAGCAGACTGATACAGATCACACAATACAAAGGAGCGAAGAGAGACCAGTGTGTGTGTAGTCAGCATGTAAAATAATCAGTGTGAGTGCAGTGTTGAATGTATCAGTTGCTGATGTACAACAAAGGGGGGCGCCTCCTGGCAACGGATAGTTGTTATGTTCATGTATTCAAAACAACAGATAAGCATGTCCCAGAGTCTCTCTCTCTTCGTGCATGCCAGATGGCAAAGTTCTGTATTTGACACATGATAGCGCTGTCCTTGAAGAGTCCGGTCTGCTGAACAACAGCAATTGATGTTAATTGTTTGGGTTAAAGAGAAGCCAAACTTTCTTCTGTTTTGTCTTCATCCAGGAGGAGAGGGCGCCGAATCAAGGTCAAAAGCACAGTTCACTCAGAGCATAGAATTTCCATCTCTCTTGCGATTCTGTGCTTCATAATTTCCATATACAGGCTTTAAAATCATTCCCTGGAGAGCACCAGCGACTCCAGATGTATACCACCTACTGAATCAGCCACCATTCAGTTCACCATTGCCGCTATCAGTGCACTCCCCAACTGGTCGAATTTGTTATTGAAGGAGCTTTGCCGGGTCCGCATTTTGATCAGCTCTCCCAACTTCTTTAATTTCTGATACATCAGGAAACTCCAGAGCCAAAATAGAAATCCTGTGATCAAAAGCCAAACAAATAGAGATGTCTTCCGCATCTCAGTCGAATCACACAGACACATGAATTCCCAATTGTCCATGAGTCCACTTGGGCTCCCCCTAGCCCGATCTTCTTTTGAAGTGGTGTCAATCGCCTATAAAGCCCACCAAACCCAGAATTTTCCATTTGGAATAAGATTCAGCCAGAAGAAGAGCGACACAGACAGAACACAGCAAGCTGGGATCAGTAAAGGAATGGGAGGTGGGAGAGGGAGAGAAAAAGCGTCTGCTCTCTCTGAAAGCCGGAAGAAGAAGTTCCTGAATTTCCTGAGGTAAATGCTTGTTTTAACACCAACTTCACTCACTTGCCAATCCCTTTTCCTCATTAGCAGACTAGCGTCTACTTTTATTCCCGGAAACAGCCAAGGGGGAACATTACTCACTGGACTGTTGTTAGCTATATCAGTAGTGTGCAGGCTATACATTCTGGTCCTTCTTTCAATTGTCCACCCAAACCCATGTCCCTGGAAATTAAGAGTATTCCCAGCAATTTTGTAGTGTTGTTTTTGAAATATTTGCTTTGTCACTTCTTTTCATCTTGACCCAGTATGATAATGTGCGTTTATCGCCACATGCTCTATATAGCTATGTCCTTGGACTGTGTCGTCGTCTTCTTCTTTTAGATTTGATTGGCGGTTGGTCATCTTCTTCTCTCGATTACTGATGGATAGCAAACAACTGAAAGGCACATACGTACTACCACCTACTGTACAAGAGTGTGTAACATACGTCATTTGAGCCCGACCCCTAAATTCTATGACTTAATCCTATGTTATTAAAAAAACAGAAAAAGAGCCCTTCCTGTGATTCTTAGTGCCTCTCCATCTCCATCTGTTCCCAGAATCCCTTCTTCTTCTCTTTTAGATTTGGTTGGCAGGTTGGCAACCAGCTTGCAGGTGCATTACCGCCACGTACTTCACTCTATATCATCACTCTATCTGGTCAGGAGCTGTAGTCCTTACAGCATGTACTTCACTCAGTAAACATCACTCATATGTATCAAAAGTCAGAATTCTCGTTGGCAACCTCTTTGTCTTCTTCACTCTATATCTTTTTATAAGGAGTTCTTAACAATCTTCTTTTTCTCTTCTTCAGTGACATTTCCATGTCTACATGAGGTCTATATTCAGGTCATTCACTCTATCCATCCCTTAAGGTCTAGTAGCACTTGATTCGGCGGATGGCAGCCAGCTTTGAGGTACCACTCTATATCTTCTTCTTTTAGATTTGATTGGCGTTGGCAACAAGCTTACAGGTGCATTACCAGAATCCAGTTCCGCTATGCCTTTTAAAGCCCGGGTGACGGCGGAACCGAAAGGCGGGGCCCGTCACCCCAGTACACCCAGGGTACACCCCAGTACCATTATTAATTATATTTACTATACTGCAGGATGCATTTCAAAATGTAATCCTCACAAGATGTGTTTTAAAAAACATTAATCCAAAACCACAGCGCTACCACTGAACCAAGTGCATAAAATGGCACCATTCTACAGCAGTTAAAATTCTCTCAGCAAGCAATAAACAAAATTATCTAGTATTTTCTATATTGGAACTTTTCGATATCGTTATTTGATTTTTTGCAAATCTAGACAGACTTACATTGCAGTCTTCATCCTCCTCCTCCTGAGTGGATAACAGAGCAGACAGAGCCTGCAGGTGCTGAGATGACGATACTCCAAGACACTCCATAAAAAGCAGCAACGCAAACTGATTGTTCTCAAAAGAACTACTCCAACCCCCACAGCCACAATTCAGCTAAAACAAGATGAAAAAACTAAATAGGCTACTAGTCGAAAGAAAATGTTAAGAGTGGAAATAGTCTGAATATTACAAATTGGTAGCCATTTCTAACTGCAAGTTTGTTACCGTTGTTCCCCAGCTGGATTCACGCTGCACCGCTGCTGTCCGCGTACGTGTAACCGGAAACCTTGTGTGACGAAATATACGTCATTGTCTCCACTCCGCTAGTGTCCGCAGTGCTTGACCGCGGACAACGGCGCGCAGCCCAAATTTTGTGACCGCACCGCCTGCCCACGACCTGAACGCGTTAAAAAGCGCATGCGCAAGACTGAACATCCCATTCACGAGGTGGCGATATCGGCACAGAATACCAAGACAAAGTAGACGAAGAAGACAACGAGGAAGCAGAAGACGAGAACAAACATACATGAATTATACAAAAATACTTCAGCAGCAGCAGCATCTTTGTGGAAAAGGAGTGAAAACTGGGAAGTCAAGCAGCAGAAAGCAAGCAGAGTTTCTTCGTTGGTGAAAATCCTGGTACCTTAGCGTATTGGCGCTACTTATCGGGCGGGAGTGAAACTACAAATGATGGTTGTGCGCATGCGTCAACCGCTTGGCCTGGGTAGATGAGAAAAGTAAGCATGAACAGCGCCGCGTGCGTGCCGGGTTCGTCCAAAGCGCACGCGGACCAAAGCGGACGAGAGGGGAAATGCAGCATGAATAAAGGCTTAGGTTTCCTTGGAGACGGCTAAGCTTTCTAATTGCCATGGCAACCAGTGACGCCTATGAAAAGCGACGATAAATCACACTTTACCCGTTTTAGCAGTTTTATAACGAGTCGTTTTTTCCTTTTTCCATGTTATTTATTGCATTTTATTATAATCGCCAGCGAGAATGACAGTTACTACCAAGCAACACTGTGTTTCAGTGCAAGGAGTCAGATTATGGAACGATTTTGGACCTGAATTAAAATCATGTACAACGCTTGGACAATTTAAACTAAAACTAAAGGAAGAAATACTCCAAACATATATACAAGATGACATGTAAAATCACATAAGGATTGTCATATCCAGCCTGTGTTGTGTTGTAGCTTAGTTCTTTTTTTTCCTGTCACACTTTGTCTTAGCTTCGTTTCTTCTTTACTTTTTTTAAAATCACATTTGCATATTGTTTTGTGTTGTAGATTCTTTTTTTCCTGTCACACTTGTCTTAGCTTCGTTTCTTTCTTTTTTTTTTTTTGAATTTTCGCTCGTCTTTTTGAATTCTTGGATGGAATATGGGTGGGCAATTAAGCTGCGGCTTCAGCCATCATCCATTTCGGATAACTTATGTTGAACTGTATAATCAGAGGAGTTATTGTCTAATTTGACCTTGGTGGATTTTCTTTCCCCCTTTTGCTATATTATTCAGTTCCTTTTAACCTGTACTATCCGAAATAAAGATTCATTCATTCAAATAAAAAATAAAGATTCATTCATTCATACTGTTGTGCTAATATGGCATATTTTCTGGAAACTGTGAAAGATGATTTAGCAAAAGCAGAAGAAAGTTGGACAGCATCGTCATATAGTTTACTTGATAGTTACCTGCAGATGAACAATAATGCCAACATGTTATTACCTCATGTGGAAGAGCTTGGAATAACGAGGCGATGCGACTTATAAACCAAAGTTTATTATCAGCTTCGCTCCTCTAACAAGTGTCATCTCAGTGCAGAAGCAGAAGTAGAATAAGAGAGCGAACACATTCAGCTCTACATACTTATACCTACACATAACAAAAGACATGCATATCAAAGCTGACATCCCGCATTATCTTAATCCCCCTCCTTTGTCTTCGTACTCCTCCACCTGACCCTGGGTGGTCAGGGCGATCGATCTGGTCTCCACCGCAGCGCCTCGGATGCTCTTTGATCTTCGCTGGCGGTTGAGACCTCTTGTCCTGTTCTGAGGTGTGAAGTCGTTGTACATATGTAATCACCAAACATTCTCACATGCTTATACATATGTAGGTTATGGGATATATGATTCATATAAACCACACCTCAGTTTGTAAATCAAAACATTATCACCTTTCTTAACACTAGGGCCTCTATCTTGAAAAGCCTAAAATGTAGAACACCTGAGGAAAGCAAAAGTATAATAATCATGGGATGTTACTGACTTAAATAAATACAGATGTGTGGATAATGTGAAAATGACGAGGCAGAGTTCATCTCACGAGTCAGGTTTATTCACATCATCCAACATCATCAAAAGCAGAAAGAGAGAGAAACCCAGACATTCGTCCTTTAAATACCTCAGGACTTCAAAGCACACAGTCATATAGTATTTAATCCAAGTAACAATACATCTTCCTTCAGATCTTAACACCTCACCCCCAGCCTCCGGCGGCCAGGAAAATCCCCCCCAGGCCGCCGTCTCTCTGCATACCAAAGACTTAGACTTTCACATCCTCCTGTTTATTCCAGAGACACTCAGTCCTTGTTCAATCTAAGATGTGAAGCCTAAGTGGGTATACATATGAAGCATGAAATGATATACATATGAAGCATCAAGTGATATACATATGTTGCACATATATGTGTCCCCAAGATGAAACTGATTAAGAAAATTAAGAGACAATGATAATCCATATCCACACACACGGCAAGAATAGTTCTTTTGACATACCATGTCAATGTACTTAAAAAAAATAAATAAATAAACAAAACAAACAAAAAAACTTATGACTGACTTGAGTAGACATCAATTATCCCCAGTTGGAGGAAGTCATTTGACACAGAGTGAGGAAACTCAAACTCTGAAAATATGCCATTATGCTGAACATAAACTACAAGAGATGGAGAATGATATTGATCCTGATAACCACTTTTTCAATAATATTCATAACCATTGTGAATATTACACTGAAAAGCAATTCAAAAGTCAAGTGCAACTAGATGGTAAACTATCAATAATACACTTCAACAGCAGAAGTCTTAACAAAAACTTTCCACAGATTCAGGACTATTTAAAACAGCTAGACAGAAAATTTACAGCTATCGCAGTCTCTGAAACTTGGCTTAATGAAGAGCAGGCTCCCCTGATGGCAATAGAGGGATATCAGATGTTTCATATTAACAGATCTCAAAAAAAGGGTGGTGGTGCTGCTGCACTGTATATTGATGACCTGTATAGGTGTAAGCTTGTAAATGGAATGTCCTTTGTACTACCAGGGATTTTGGAATGTGTTACTGTTGAGATTGACCAAGATAAAACAAAAAATCTAATTATAAGTTGTATATATAGAATGCTGGGAACTTGCATTGAGACATTCAGAGATAAATTAGTCGAGCTGTACAATAATATTACTAGTAAGAAAATGGTAGTAATTTGTGGAGATTTCAATACTGATTTACTAAATCCATAGCAACAAAATGTAATTACAAAGTTCATGAACTCTATGTACAGCATGAGTCTATATCCCACAATAACACATCCCAGTAGAATCACAGTTCACTCTGCTACACTTATTGATAACCTGTTTGTTAATATTATTGATAAAAAAAATAGAAAGTGGATTATTGATAAATGATATAAGTGACCACTTGCCAACCTTTGCACTTATCCATGGCCACACGGGGGCCAATACAGAAAAATTTTTAAAATCGTTCAGATACAAATCACAAAATGCAATCAGTTCTTTTAAAGAGGACTTGCTGAAGCAAGACTGGACAGAAGTCTATGTATCAGATGTAAATGAAGCCTATGACACATTTATAAACATTGTAACCACTCTTTATGAAAAAAATTGTCCATTAGTAAAGAAAAAGCTTAAACATAAATTTGCCGATAAGCCATGGTTAACCAAAGGATTACAAAAGGCGTGTAAAAAGAAAAATTTATTATATAAAGCTTTCCTAAAGAAAAGGACAAAAGAAGCAGAGCAGCGGTATAAAACATACAAAAATAAGTTAACATATACTGTATAATAAGATGTAGTAAGAGAGACTATTGCAGTAAAGAACTGGAGAAAAACAGAGACAATATTAAAAATACATGGACAATACTTAACAATATTCTTGGAAATAAAAGCAGAAATACAAGCTACCCAACCGATTTTTCAAAAAATAATAAAACGACTCAGAGTGTGAATGCAGCTTCACCTGCAGATGAATTTAATAACTTTTTTGTTAACATTGGTCCTAATTTGGCTCGAGAAATACCCATTATGGCGCCTACAGGTGATACAATAAGCAAAAACACTGCTATAAAAGACTCCATTTTCATAAAGAACACAGACGAGAGAGAGGTCATTGAAATTGTTAAATTGTTTAAAAGTAAAACATCTACGGACTGTGATGGTATTGACATGCTCTTAGTCAAAACTATTATTGAATGCTTAGTGAAACCACTGACGCATATCTGTAACCTGTCTCTCCAAACAGGTATATTTCCCATTGCAATGAAAATAGCTAAAGTAATTCCGATATACAAGACGGGTGACAGAGGGGAGTTCTCAAACTATAGACCAATTTCACTATTGCCGCAATTTTCCAAGATACTTGAAAAAATATTCTATGAGAGAATTGGCAACTTCATACTGAAGAATAATTTATTGTGTGAGCAGCAATATGGGTTCAGACACAAGAGGACAACTGCATTTGCTCTAATGGAATTTATAGAAAAAATATCAACTGCCATTGAAAATAAAGAGTATTCAGTTGGGGTATTCTTGGATCTTAAAAAAGCATTTGATACAGTGGATCATAATTTATTGTTAAAGAAACTACAAAATTGTGGTATTAGAGGGGTAGCGCTGTCCTGGTTATGTAGTTACTTAAAGAATAGATATCAGTATGTATGTGTTGGTAACAAAAACTCACAGTTACTGAAGGTTACTTGTGGAGTCCCACAGGGTTCAGTTTTGGGGCCATTGTTATTCAATATGTATATAAATGATATATGTAAAGTTTCAGAAAAGAGGGATTTAATATTGTTTGCTGATGACACTAATCTATTATGCAGTGGAAGCAATTTGGAACAACTTTTGGATACACTCGGAAAGGAATTAGGAAAGCTTAAACTGTGGTTTGATTCAAACAAATTAACGCTCAATTTAAGTAAGACAAAATTTAGGATTGCTGGACTCACCCTCAGAGATAGGGTGAGGAGCTCAGTCATCCGGGAGAGGCTCAGAGTAGAACCGCTGCTCCTCCACATTGAAAGGAGTCAGTTGAGGTGGTATGGGCATCTGATTAGGATGCCTCCTGGACGCCTCCCACTTGAGGTGTTTCAGGCACGTCCCACTGGGAGGAGACCCCGGGGCAGACCCAGGACTCGGTGGAGAGACTATGTCTCCCAGCTAGTCTGGGAACGCCTTGGTATCCCCTCTGAAGAGCTGGAGCAGGTGGCTGGGGAGAGGGAAGTCTGGGCTTCTCTGCTTGAACTGCTGCCTCCGCGACCCGGACCTCCGGAAAAGCGGTAGAAGATGGATGGATGGATGGAAAATTTATAGTTTTTAACAACCATCACAACAACTTAGTATCTAAACTCAGTGTAAATTGGTGTAGAGTTGAAATGGTATCTGAAACTAAATTTCTTGGAGTAATAATTGATAATAATACTGTGTTGGAAGTCACATATTAATTATATAAAGGTAAAATATCTAAATCAATTGCATACTACACAGAGTAGAAATATTTGCTGAATCAACCCACATTATATACCTTTGTTGTCCATTCATTAATACTCCCATCATGACATATTGTACTGAAGTATGGGGATATACATATAAAACAAACATATATCCAGGTCTTTATGCTTCAGAAGAGAGCTATTATAATAATAGACAAAGCTGCTTACAGGGAACCACAAAACCCATTTTTTTCTCAAATTAAAAGCTCTCAAGTTGAAAGATCTGGTTGACTTAAAACTGCAGTAATAAATGTTTCAAGTGAAGAATCTATCACTTGCCCGCAAATAATCCAAAAGTTGTTTCCAAATAAGGGAGAAACAGTTTCATTTCAGAGGAACATGTATATTTCAAAAACCTTCAGTGAGAACTACCACCAAGCCACAATGTGTTACAGTGCAAGGAGTCAGATTATGGAAACGCTATTTGGAACCTGAATTAAAATCATGTACAACGCTTGGACAATTTAAACAAAAACCTAAAGATAAGAATAAGATAAGCCTTATTAGTCCCACAACGGGGAAATTCCAGGATTGCAACAGCACAGGGATAGCAACACTCAGAGCAACAATCAGAAGGCAAGAAAAAAAACAAGCAAGCAAGAGTCAGCTAATATACATATGTACATATTACATAAAATATAAAAATACACCACACACACCACACAGACACACAGTGCAGAGCATTGTAGCTAGATGGAATAAATATGTAATAGTATAAACACCACAGTACGGAGCATTGCAGCTAGGTGGAATAAAGATATATAGATATATAAATATAAACACACCCAGTGCGGAGCATTGTAGCTAGATGGAATAAATATATAGATATATAAATATAAACACACCCAGTGCTGAGCATTGTAGCTAGATGGAATAAATATTGTAAATATATAAAACAAACACAGTGCAGAGCATTGTTGCTAGGTGGGATGAAACAGCATAACCGTCTACTTAGTTTATCCTACATGTATGATTATGTGTCCCATACATATTCTCACCCTCCATAGCGACCGGTGTATGTTCCTAGTTGTATGCCGAGCATATGACACATTGTGTAAGTCTATTGCTTCTTTTGCATTCAGTAAAAACTATTAGTTTGTTACGTCTTTTTGCTATCTCTGCGAGCAGCCCAGCTTAGGTTGTACAGTCTGACAGCCGTTGTAGAGAAGGGACCTACGAAACCTCTCGGTTGTGCACCTGGGATGATGTAGTCAGCTGCTAAATGAGCTCCTCAGTGCATCCATTATGGTCCTGCATAGGGTGGAATTCGGACTCCAGCAGAGATGACAGTTTAGACCAACCGTCCTAAGGAAGAAATACTCCAAACAATATATACAAGGCGACATGTAAAAAATCACATAAGGATTGTCATATCCAGTCTGCGTTGTGTTGTAGCTTAGTTTTTTGTCACATTTTGTCTTAGCTTTGTTCTGAATTGTAATCGCTCTTGTTTTGTTTTTCTTTTGAATTCTTGGATGGAATATGGGTGGGGCAATATAAGCTGCGGCTTCAGCCATCATCCATTTCGGATAACTTATGTTGAACTGTATAATCAGAGGAGTTATTGTCTAATTTGACCTTGTTGGATTTTCTTTCCCCCTTTGTTATATTATTCAGTTTCTTTTAATCTGTACTTTTAATCTATCCGAAATAAAGATTCATTCATTCATTCATTCATTAGCACATTTTCTGACAGTGAGTCAGGGTCCCGTAGCACAAAACCCCAAACGGACAAACTTTTCCAAAACTAGTGGCCAATCCCTTTCCACCAAGTTGTATTGGCAAAAACTTGATGAAATCAATCAACTTTATTTATAAAGCACTTTAAAAGCAACACTCGCTACACAAAGTGCTGTACAGCAAGAGAACATAAAAGCAGGGCACTAACACAAGAATCACAGTAAAGAATAAATAAATTCATAAATAAAATAAAAGGTAAAATAAATAAACAAAAATCCATTTCATTCAATAAAATCAATGTCTCATACTGGGTCAAAAGCCAGGGAGTGAAAGTATGTTTTAAGACTGGTTTTAAAAATGGACAGTGAGGATGCTTGTCTGATGTCCAGGGGTAAATCATTCCATAACCTGGGGGCCATGATCGAAAAGACTCTGTCCCCTCTGAGCTTGCACCTCGCCTTTGGCACCCCACAGAAGCAGCTGTTCAGCTGACCTGAGGGACCAGGTGGGAGCGTAGGGATGCAGAAGCTCAGAGAGGTAAGGCGGAGAAAGACTGTTCAAGGATTTAAAAACAAATAAAAACTTTAAAATGAATTCTAAAATCATTGATAACTGTGGCGGCATGAAATAATAAGCAGCGAACTGATAGTTTTTAAGGGAGTTTATTAATCATACTGCCATCACAGAACTCACTCCAGCGCCGTGCAGCGCGCCGGAGCGAGTCCGGAGGCTCTCGTAGCAGACAGTGGATGCGTCTAGTCAGATGAGCAGTCAGAGAGAGAGCGAGCATGTGATATTCAGTCACTTATATACCCAGTTACAGACGATACATGAAAGGCATGGGACATTTGCATCACAGCCAGAGCAGGAAGCATGAACGTTTGCATTTGAGTCATACATATCAACAGCAGGACTGGCAGGAAGGAGCTAGACAAAGAGCGGCTGCCTATTGATATCAATATACACATCTCATTGTTCTGCTAATTGCCCCAGCTGAGCGCTCTGCTTGTCCCAGTCTGTTGTGGGGGTCACCCACAGTACTCGCTCCCCCAGAGGGCTCAGCAGGGAGCTGAGGCCTCGATAGTCCGGCTTTGGGAGCGAGCTGCGGGGAAAGCTCGCTGCAGGCAGTGGTGGAGGGAGGGGGGGGTGGGTGGGGGTAGCCAGTGCTGGCCCGGGATGGCGAAATTGTCTGGGCCGCGCAAAATTGCCTGTGGATCCGCGATGTTGAGGGGCTGTCCTGTTAAACGTGCGGAGGTCCACCGCGGCTGTGCGAAGAAAAATTGTCTCTGACTCCTCTAGCGGCTATGAAGAAAAAAGGAGCTGCAGCAGTGTGGGACTTGGCGTGTTGACTTTAGGTGCGCGCGCAGCCCTAAAGCCCTCGGGAACAGCTGACGGCTGAATTCCCTTGTGCGCCGTGGCTGAGACCCGTACAAAATCCTGTGAGCGAGCTGCGTGCGTGCTTCAGGTGTGTGAGCAGCCCTGAAGGTTCTGTGTGCAGCGGCGAAGGACGATGGCGGTCTGTGGAGCCGTTATTGTCCCGTGCGTGGTGCGCCATCCTCGTAACCCCCGGTGTGGCGCGGCGGGGGTTCGGTGCGTGGGTGGTCCGCTGTTGAGAGGCGAGTCAGGGTCAGGGAGCTTGCTGGGAGATCAGCGTAGTCGGCGCCGATGGTCATCCCTGTTCAGGCTGTTGCTGTAGTTCGGTCATGGTGTGTTCAGGTCCACGCGCTGCGTTCTCCGTCGGCCCTGGAGGTCGCCGTCGTGGAGAGAAGATGAGGTGCGTGCGCTCTCGTGTGGAGGAGCTGTGAGAGCGGCCGGTCCCAGCGTGGATGTGCAGATCTCAGGCGAAGGACGCACCATGAAGCTTTCTGCCGCTTTTCCCGGTCCGTGGATGATCTCCGGAGAGTTCTCCTGGTGGTGGGCTCTGCGTCGAGGTCTCCCTGTAGCAGAAGGGAGGGCAGTCCATTTGCGTCAGGCTGCTGCGTTGGCTTGTCGTCGGAGAATCACCGCCGGGTGCTGCGTTCGTTGTCAGCGTGTTCTTTTCTACGTCGGGTCACCAGTGTGGCTGTCCAGACCAGAAGGTTGCGTTGCACAAAGCGTGTGCTTTCTCGGGGTCACCAGTGTGGCGGCATGAAATAATAAGCTGCGAACTGAGAGTTTTTAAGGAAGTTTATTAATCATACCGCCATCACAGAACTCACTCCAGCGCCGTGCAGCGCGCTGGAGCGAGTCCGGAGGCTCTCGTAGCAGACAGTGGATGCGTCTAGTCAGATGAACAGTCAGAGAGAGAGCGAGCATGTGATATTCAGTCACTTATATACCCAGTTACAGACAATACATGAAAGGCATGGGACATTTGCATCACAGTCAGAGCAGGAAGCATGAACGTTTGCATTTGAGTCATACATATCAACAGCAGGACTGGCAGGAAGGAGCTAGACAAAGAGTGGCTGCCTATTGATATCAATACACACATCTCATTGTTCTGCTAATTGCCCCAGCTGAGCGCTCTGCTTGTCCCAGTCTGTTGTGGGGGTCACCCACAATAACAATCTAAGTTTATTACTGGTTTGCATATTAAACAGCAGTAGCCCATAACACTTGTATTTGACATTCTACATT
This sequence comes from Pholidichthys leucotaenia, assembly GCA_020510985.1. Taxonomy (NCBI): domain Eukaryota; kingdom Metazoa; phylum Chordata; class Actinopteri; order Cichliformes; family Pholidichthyidae; genus Pholidichthys; species Pholidichthys leucotaenia. The sequence goes on along the minus strand of CM035846.1, from coordinate 194,823,090 downwards.
ATTCTTATAAGATCTTACGTTCAAGCCTTTGATACAATTGAACACAACTTAATGTTCAATACTCTAGAAACATTTGGATTTGGACTACCTTTCTTTGAAACGTTTGCACTTTTTCATTAGCCAACTGCTTATCTACTTAGTTTATCTTTTGCCCCTTTTAATAATACTAGTACATACCTGTCCATACCCCTAGAAACCAAGTATAAGCAAGTATTTCTGCATGCCCGTTGCTGAAGGGTGTCCTGTCTCAGACGGCTGCGTTGTTCACAGTCATGCCTGTGGCGTACTGCTGGAACCTGAGGCGTTTCATGTTCACGGCATCTTTTCTGACGTGCAGCAGTTCTCCTCATTCTATTGCTCTCCATCTGGTGGGTCTTCTTCTTTGTTCAGACCACTGGTTGAGGGATAGGTGCATCGTAATTCCAGTTCATCATAGGACATCATGCAGACGTCATAGGGCATTGTATTGCAACGTTGGGGCCATGTTAAGTGAATTTCCCAGCATGCTTTGCCAGATGAAAACGTTATGTGTGTGTAACCATGATGTAAACAGAGGTCTGGGAGAATGACCTCCCCTCCTGCCTGTGCTCAGAGTGTGTGAAAAATAAATCCGGTTGATGACAGCCATCTGCTCCATTTTCTTTGTGTGAACCTTGCAAACGTCACACTGGTGTCAGGAGTGGGAATGGAGCTGATGGATGCCAGGATCAGAATGGAGATCCAGCAGCTGGAGCAGTTCATTGCTCAGCTGATGATGGACGATGGGACCGAGACACCACCCCCGGGAGCCGGGACGAACGAAGCGGCGGCGGACCTGACGGGGCCAGCGCACCCCGCCTTCTGTCTTTTTTCAAGACAGAGCGGACAGAGCAGAGCAAACCAGCCCCGCATTCCGCCCTTTTCAGGACAGGACGGGCTGGCGATCCCACGGCGATCGAGAGTGACGATCGATCAGGAGGCGGCCATCCCATCTGTTAGGCAGCGGGCCAAGATTCCCCGCTTCAACGGCGAGGCCACGTTGGATGACTACCTGACCCAGGTCGAGCTGGCCGCTGCGCTGAACGGCTGGTCACCAGAGGAAACCGCCGTGCAAGTCGCGCTGGCCTTGGAAGGGAGAGCTCTCTGCACGCTTTCTGATCTCCTGCCTGAGGAGCGATACAGCTGGCCAGCGCTACAAGGGGCGCTCCAGAGACGATTTGGGAGAATGGCGGACGCTGAGCACACCCAGGAACAGCTGACCCGCCGCCGTAGAAGCAACCAGGAAAGCCTAGGAACCTATGCTGCAGACATACGGCTGCTAACCCGGCGCAGCTACCCGGATTTCACACCGGAGGCGGTAGAGAAGCTCGCCCTCCGGAGCTTCATCCAAGGTCTCCGCCCGGCCCAGCTCCAGAGCCACATACGGATCCACGCCGCGAGCGACTGGGAGACTGCAGTGGCAGAAGCAGAGCGGGTGGAGCCGCTGATGAATCGCACAGTTGAAGCGCCAACGCACAGACAGAGAACCTTCCAGGCCACGATGGAGAGCGAGGAGGAAGAGGAGGAATTACGGCAGACCACGGCAGCGCGTCCCCGGAGAAGAACGCCCCTCGCCGGCGTTAAACTAGAGCGAGGTGGCGTGAACGGGAACAGGCCGCCTCCCGAGGAGCCGGCACCACGCGTGGGCCGAATTGGACACTCTCCAGGGATCTATCTACAGTGCAGCTTGGGGAAGACGTCGATCTGGGCCCTGATTGACACCGGCTCTACAATCTCCCTGGTTCGACCCGGTGTGCTGCCGGGCACGAACAATACGGTCCCACGGGGGTGGGAACCCACCAAGCGCTGCGACACCACGACTACCGGTGAGCGCGCCAGACTGGGGGGGCGGAGAGTTTTGGTGGTGGGGGTGGCTGGTCAGAACATAAGACACCCGTTCTGGCTGGCTGACATCCAAGACCCCTGTATTATTGGACTAGACCTGCTCACAGCCTGGAACGCCAAGATCGACACCGCGGGACCTTCCCTCCAGCTGGGAAACCGGACCATCACGCTCCACAGCAGAACCCAGAGAAGGAACACGGGGGCCTGCGCGATCGAGGGATCGCCAAGACATGCCAGACCAGGCAGGCCACCGCGAGGACTGGACACGATGACGTCACCAGCGCGGACAGAGGGAGCACGAACGCACACAAGGACAGCAAGGGGAGGGGTCAACGTGTCAGCAGAGACGCAGCAGGCGGTGGAGGAATTATTTCAACGGAGCTGCAGCGGGCTGGACCCGGAACAGGGACGCCAGCTGCGGGAGCTATTGGACTGTTTTATGGGTGTTTTCGCCGCGAAGGATGAGGAATGCGGCCGGACCGGGTTGGTGCAGCACGAGATCGACACCGGTGAGGCCAGGCCGATTCGACTCCACCCACACCGGCTGCCCTTTTCAAGGCGGGCAGCGGCGGAACAAAAAGTGCGAGAAATGCTGGAGGCAGATGTTATTGAGCCCTCCAGCAGCCCCTGGGCGGCGCCGGTGGTGCTGGTCAAGAAGAAGGATGGGTCGTGGCGGTTCTGTGTGAATTACCGATGCCTGAACGACGCCACCAGGAAAGATTCCTACCCCCTGCCCCGCATTGATGACGCACTGGACCACATCGCCGGCTCCAGCTGGTTCAGCTCGCTGGATCTACGCAGCGGCTATTGGCAGGTAGAGCTGTCACCTGAGGCCCGCCAAAAAACAGCCTTCTCCATCGGGCAGGGACTGTACCAGTTTAAAGTGATGCCGTTTGGACTCTGCAACGTCCCGGCCACCTTTGAACGCTTGATGGAGCGAGTGCTGGCTCACGTGCCCCGGAGTCGCTGCGTTGTTTACCTGGATGACCTGCTGGTGCATGCAGCTGATTTTGACAGCACCCTGTCAAATCTCCGAGAGGTGCTGGGAGCCATCCAGCAGGCGGGGCTACGGTTACACCCTAAGAAATGCCACCTGTTTCGGCGGGAGACCACCTTTTTGGGCCACGTCGTCAGCGCAGCGGGGGTCGCCACCGACCCGGAAAAAGTGGCAACAGTGAGAGACTGGCCAGTGCCGCGGAACGTTGGAGAACTGAGGAGTTTTCTTGGATTGGCCTCCTATTATAGGAGGTTTGTGAAAGACTTCGCCACCATCGCCAGCCCGCTGCATCAGCTGACGCAGAAAGGACGCACGTTCCAGTGGAGTGACAGCTGTGCTGCTGCTTTCTCCCAGCTTCGCGCAGCGCTCATCAGAGCCCCCGTCCTGCAATATCCCGACCCGAGCCGCCCTTTCATTGTGGACAGGGACGCCAGCAACCAGGGCATCGGGGCGGTGCTATCCCAGGAGGGAGAGCATGGAGAGCAGGCAGTCGCTTACTTCAGCCGCACTCTCAGCAGAGCCGAGAGAAATTACTGTGTGACTCGCAGAGAGCTGCTGGCTGTCATTCAAGGACTGCGTCATTTCCGCCCGTATGTGTACGGGGGGAGGTTCCAGCTCAGGACGGATCACGCTTCCCTGACCTGGTTGTTAAACTTCAAAGAACCGGATGGACAGTTGGCGAGGTGGCTGGAGGCACTGCAGGATTATAATTTCCAGATTGTGCATCGGGCAGGCCGCCTCCATGCCAACGCTGACGCGCTGTCTCGGCGCCCCCCGCGCGACAGAGGAGTGTCGTCACTGTCAACGGGCTGAAGATCGGGACCAAACCGCCCCATGGGCTGCCGCTCTCCGAGCCGCTGCGTGCAGGAATAACACAGCGACGCACAGCCCCTCCTCAGATGATCAGGCAGTTCTCCCCAGCGATGACGTCACAGAGGTTCTTGGCACGCAGCAGCTGCAGAGCGAGCAGGACAGAGACCCGGTCATTTCGCGGGTTTGGCAGTGGCTGGACGCAGGACAGCGGCCCGCCTGGGAGGTTGCGTCACCGCTGGACCCAGAGACTAAGGCCCTGCACTCCCAGTGGGCCAACCTCCGCTGCTACGAGGGCGTGGTGTATCGGCAGTGGCAGACTCCAGCTGGGCAGCGGCACGTCTGGCAGCTGCTGGTTCCTCGTCGACTCCGGCCCAAAGTACTCCAGCTGGTTCATGGGGCGGTAGGAGCGGGCCACTTCGGAGTGACAAAGACGCTGCAGCGCCTTCGGGCCCGGTTCTACTGGCCCGGTTGTCATCAGGACGTGGAGCTCCACGTTCATCGCTGCGACACATGCACAGCTCAGAAGGGACCAACTCAGCGATCCCACGCTCCCCTGCAGCAGTACCGGGTGGGAGCACCGATGGAGCGAGTGGGAGTGGACATCCTGGGCCCTTTCCCGACCACGGACCGGGGGAACCGCTACGTGCTGGTCGCGATGGATTATTTCACTAAGTGGCCAGAGGCGTACGCGGTCCCGGATCAGAGCGCCGCTACGACGGCATCAAAGCTGGTGGATGAAATGTTCTGTCGGTTTGGCGCACCGGAGGAGCTGCACAGCGATCAGGGTCGGAACTTCGAGGCGGAGGTCTTCGGAGAGGTCTGTAAACGGCTGGGCATCCGGAAGACCCGGACCACCCCACTGCATCCACAGAGCGACGGCCTGGTCGAACGATTCAACCGGACCCTCACCACCCAGCTCGCTATCCTAGTGGACCAGCGACAGCGAGACTGGGACCTGCATCTGCCTTTTGTTTTGTGGGCGTACCGGACGGCAGCTCAGGAATCTACCCGGTGCACCCCTGCGGCGCTCATGTTTGGACGCGAGCTGCGCACACCGGTGGATTTGGTATTCGGTTGCCCCCCTGAGCCGGAGGTGGAGGGAAAACCCGGATTGGATTATTTTTTTTGTTTGAAAGAACGTCTCCACACGGTGCACGAGCTGGCTCGAGAGGCCCTGGCAACGGCAGGGGGTCGGCAGAAGCGAGCGTACGACTCCCGCTGCCAGGGGAGGGACTTTGCACTGGGAGATCGAGTCTGGGTTTTCTGCCCTGAGAGGAAGAGAGGACGATCACCGAAGCTGGCGAGCCAGTGGTCGGGGCCATGCGTGGTCCTGGAGAGACTGTCAGATGTGGTGTACAGGGTGAGGCTTAGAAAAAGGGACCGGGTTGTGGTCTTTCATCGTGACCGTCTCGCCCCGTATCGGCCATCTGCACCGCTGGTGGACGAACCGAAGCTTCCATCCCGGCCCGATACCCCGACCGAGACCCAGATGGACACTAGGGGGCCTGTACGTGTTGGCCGCCGGCGCAGGAGACCGCCCCGACACCTGGATGAGTTTGTATCGGACTTTTAAATTGGACTTTAATTTTTCTGGGGACAGAAACCAGTCCGGGGGGGGGGGGGCAGTGTAACGTTGGGGCCATGTTAAGTGAATTTCCCAGCATGCTTTGCCAGATGAAAACGTTATGTGTGTGTAACCGTGATGTAAACAGAGGTCTGGGAGAATGACCTCCCCTCCTGCCTGTGCTCAGAGTGTGTGAAAAATAAATCCGGTTGATCACAGCCATCTGCTCCATTTTCTTTGTGTGAACCTTGCAAACGTCACAGTATGATGTGCTATGTCTATATGACATATCTTTTAGGGTCATCGTAGGACATCATGGGCCATCCTATGATGTGCTCCGTCTATGTGCCGTCATATAGACATCATATCTTTACGTGCAGCAGTTGTCCTCATTCTATTGCTCTCCATCTGGTTGGTCTTCTTCGTTCAGACCACTAGTTGAGGGATAGGTGTGTTGTAATTCCAGTTCATGGGCAGGACCATGAAAATAGATCTGAACAAAAAGTGCCTTTCGACCCTGTTCAGGAAGGCCCGTGCATGCCCGTAGAAACCAAGAAACCGGAGCACCCAGAGAAAATCAGCGCTGTGCTTGGCATTTTTCACATTTGTAGTGTAGACATTCTTCAAGGTTACACATTTTTACTGCGTCAGCACCTCTTTAAAAACGACTGCTGAGAAAGCGACGCTTTTGCTTAGCTTCTTCATCTTGAGCAACAATAACATCATAAAGACACATTAGTCTAGGCATCGTGAGCAATGATCTATACGACATCATAAACACATTTGTCTATGAGCCATATGACATCATAAAGGCTCATTTGTCTATGTGCCGTCATAGACATCATATCTTTATGACGGCATCACGAGTCCTATGATACCCGAGTTCCTATGATGACCAGGAAGAGATCATAGGCCGTCCTATGATGTCCTATAAATATTACAGAGACACACACACACAGACACACAGATTTCTTGCTTTAATAGTGACGATTGAAATAAATTCAGTAATATTTTCTTTATTCTAATAAATTATTTTTACAACTGTGAGACGATGTAAATGCCAAATTGACTCCCATCAGCCTGTTGACATTCATTAGGACCTTATTTCCCCCAAAATTATCAGTTTTCAATGTTTGTTTGTTTTTTTCATGAATAGGAGCGCCTATACACGTCAGACGCGGCGTCATTAGTCATGTCCCTTTGTGGACACCGTAGTTCACACATGGCCCGGCTGCAGGGGTTACGTTGAAGGTGAACCGCTACGAGCCATGCCGGGAGAGCCGCCTTCTTCAGCGGTATACGCCGCTGCAGGCTCCGGTGACGGGGAGAAATATGCGGCGGCCCCGTTAAACCGGGACGACCTGTGTCTGTACACCGCTCCTCAGCAGGAGTCTCGGCGATTCTCCGAGCCAGAGCCAGGTCAGCTGGAAGAGACTGTCGCCACCCTGAGGCAGGCAGTGCAGCCGTACACCGTCTGGTGTCGGGGCACCTTGGGGAAGATTAAACCCAAAGTTCTGGGGGTTGTCCAGTTCGCAGATGACGCCTACAGCTACCTGAAGGATCCCCCAAAAGACTTCTACCCCCGGGCGGGAGTCATCGGCTTCACCGGCGTCGTTGGGCTGCTTCTTGCCCGAGGCTCCAGGTTTAAGAAACTCCTGTATCCGGCGGGCCTGATGACCGTGAGCGCGTCCATGTATTACCCGGAGCAGGCTGCGGCCATAGCCAAGTCCACCGGAGACTCCGTGTACGAGTGCGCGGTGCAGGGCTACGCCGCGGCGGAGAGGCTACTGAACCCGCCCCCGGCTAAAGCGGACAAAAAGGGCACAGACTCCCAAACGAAACCGTGACGACCCCGGTGCAGCAACTCAGCAATACTGTAGGTCAAGCGGCTGCCTGGACAGGCGTCGGTCTGGGCGACTGAGACTGTTGGACTCTTTGCACTCAGGTTCACCTGCCACTCAGGCCGGGCATGGCCCCCGTCAGGAGCTTTGAAACTTGAATGTAATCCTTCTGCTTCAGATGAGATTGTATATTTATTTAAAGAAAAAAAATGTCCTAGCTTCAAAACCAGGGTTTAGCGCCTTAATTCCGTCCATCAGATGTCACATGTAAAAGTGAAATTGAAAATAAAATATTTAATGCAAAGTGTAGTTTTGAGTATTTTTTCGTAAAAACATAGTTTAGATCGGGAGCTGTCCACGTGCCTTGACAAAAATAAAACAATTTCAAGTTGCATATTTGGGTCGTGTTGCACATTAATGACGTGAGCTTGTGATTATTGTCCGCAAATACTGATTTGCGTTATTTAATATTTCAATATTTAAAAAATGGATGTTAAATGCCAAAACGTTTTTACAGTGCTGTTTACGATGAAACAAATCAACAACCTTGTATTTTATAATCTAATTGCAGAGACTGACATTTCAACGGGATTAATTTTGCAGCGCTGTTTTTTTGGGTGGGGGGGCAACTCGCCATTTATCAGTGATGGCACCATCAGAACCGGAGTTCATGAGGTTCCTTTACTGTGGAGATGTTTTCTACAGGACAGCAGACATGATGGTGGAAATAGCCAGTTCTAACGTAGTCTTTGCCTCATCTTCCTTTTAAGAATCACATGTTGCTGCTCACTGCTGATTTTGTGTGTGTGTGTGTGTGTGTGGGGGGGGGGGGGGGGGGGTCAGGATCTAAAAAAAATATATAGTAAAAGTTGCAAACTCCTAGTTAAGAATCTTTGGTAAATCCACTCATGAGCAAAACCTGTAAAATCAAATATTAATCAGAACATTAAAATGGTGCACTACAAGGATTTAAAAGCAGTACAGCGAGCTTCCTTGTAAACCCCCAAAGACCATCAACCTTAAGTGTCTGACTACATTAGCCATGTAGCTCCTTCTGCTAAATAATTAGTAATTTATGGGATACCAAATTATATTAATGTAATTTTACCAACAATAAAGCCTGGAAATGAAGGTGAATAGACATTGCCTGGCTGGTTAATGTTTTTATTTTCATTTCAGCCAAGAAAGAGTACAGTGTACAAAATTAAATACAAATTGCTTGAACAAGGTTCCCTCACAGCAGCACCAGCTTCTCGTTCAGAGAAATCTGTGCTTGGGTCAGGTTGGACAAGTAGGTCACCATCAACAGATCCTGCAATGATAAAACCAGAGCATTTGCGTATTTTAATATGACACTTAAATCCACAGTGATGCAATATTAAAACATGAGTAAACTATTACAAATGAATCCAGGTATATGAAAGGGTGTCTGCAAATATGTCTAAGACTTTTTAATGACATTAAAGAGCAAATGTGAACAGCTCATTATGCAATTAACATTTTTCAACTTTCATATTATTAAAAAGTAAAGGTTACAACAGGATTATAACAGGGAAGAGTTCAGCTGATGTCTGACATAAAACTACACAAAGGAATGTTTGCAAACACAGCTAAAATTAAGACCTTTAATTCTACTTGAACTTAAATTTGAGATTATACTGAGCACCAAGGAATTTCTGTGTGTCCTTTTCAGGGTGCCCACAGGTGCAAACAAGATTTAGGGCTTTTTAGATCAAGTTGAACATCTTAAAGTGTGGTTTATGCACCCGCATCACGTCAATGCCATTGCCGATGGACGACGCCTACGCAGTCCTCTGCAAAATTTACTTCCGCACCGGTTTGTCAGCGTCTGTTTGCAATTCACCACCCAAACGGTAGGTGGTTGCAGAGTCTCAGCAGATGTGTAGAGTGCTTCCTGTCTTCTTGCATATTTACCATTTTTGTCAGCGCAAGCAATGGCGACAGCACAAAAACGAATTTTGATGCCGATGGCCCTTATAAACATTGAACAACAGCTCGTTCTACTACAAGCAATGCAACACAGAAAGCAGAGAAGGCGGAGGAGATGGTTTGTGCGACTGCTGAACTGACAACAGACAGACGCAGAGTGAATTTTCCATGCTAATCCAGCCACTGAGACACACATGAAGAAACGGCGGCATCTTCAGAGAGCCAATTTGGATCGATGCTGTTGGAAAACAAACTGAATCTACCTCTGCCCGCACCAGGAAATGTGAAGGAGGAGACAAGGCAGACCAACCACAGCTCTTACGGCCTGCGCCACCAACGTGCACCTCTCTTTCTCTGGAGAGGTGCAAGTCGGGCTACACAATAGGAATGCACGTCACAGCTGTGTGGTGTCGACGTGGGAGCATAACTTGTGCTTAACTGTCAAAACAACACAATTCATCTTCAGGGGTATTAAAGGCCTTGATGATCACCATGTCCAATTATCATATTACTGTATGTGTTCCAAATAGGATATGACATGATGGAATATGACCTTGCATACATCTATAAACATCCGTTTTCTTAACAAGCCAATTATTACAACAGGCTAAATCATTTCACCTTTAAAAAGTTAAAAAATAACTGCGTTACCCGTGGGAAGTTTAGGATGAAAACTGAACAGATTTAAGACCCAACCAAACTGAATTTAAAACAGTTTAACACTTTTTAAAGTCTTATGTTACTAAATGTGTATTTAAGCAATTGTAAGACTTTTTAATGACACATGGTCATCCTGTTTTTAAAGGGACACTCCACCAAAGATCAAGTTTTTTTCCCTCTCGTTAACATGTCTGTAACATGTTTTTATGATGTACAAGACATATCAAGAGTGAAATCAAATGTCTCATGTGTCTGTTTTTTGCTTTGAAGTTTAATTTATTCCCCGCTCCCTGAAAAAAGGCAAGTTTAGACAATGTGTCTGGTAACGTAACTATGCATGGCACTGGCACAGGGCTCAGTAGTGTTGAGCCAATCAGGACTCTGGCCTAACTGGAGTTAGCCTCCAGGCTAGTTAGCACATTTTAGGCTGTGTGTCCATCAAATGTGTTTATTCTGTTCTGGGCAACTGTTTTCTATTCATTCTCTATGTAGTCCAGCATTAAGCGCTGAAACGCTTTGAGCAGTGGCCATTTTTGAAAAAAAGTTCAATTTTTCAGACTGCAGCTGAGCTCATCAGTCAGACCTTTCTAAGCAGCCAATCAGAACAAGGAAGGGTGGGACATAGGACGCTGATACAGTCTCTACTCAGACTCCCGTTTTCCGTGTCATCATATTTTACATCCAGAGCTGCTAGAATACGTTTCCTGTCCATTGTTATTTACAGAATGCTATTAAAAAAAAAAAAAAAAAAAAAATCAGTAGAAAATCTAACCATAGGAAAAGCGGAAGTGCTGAGCTGAGAATGACAAGCTGTTGTTGCTGGGATACAGGGCACAGTCCTTTTTTCCCTGCAGTGCACAAATGCTAAAAAAAACCCCCAACAAACCCACTTAGGGTGGTCAGGCAACAAAAAAAACGTGTTTGGTGGACACGCAGCCTTAACCAGCTGCCTTGAAAACTTGACCCAAATTAAGATGGGTTTTACCATTAAACTGCTTTTGAGGACTTATGCAGTTTCAGTCATTATCCTGAGCCACCGGGCATACAAATGGGCATGTCCTTCAACTGCTAAGACTTTTTAATCACAGGAGTTATTCTGATAATGTAGTGCTAGCCACTTATTACACTTCTTAGCCTTGTGGAATGTGGGTGGGCCTAGTAATCACACATCCTGGTGCTTTTTTTATTTTGGGGGGGGGGATTTTGACACAAAACTGTAAGACAACGAAAGGTTTTGTTTGTAGAAAAAAGGGCATAAGACACCATTTTAAACAATGCAGGTTTGTTTTTATAGGGGATGTACAGTATATCCACCAGAGGGCGTCTAAACAACATGATAATGTTTTGTTGAAAATGAAGTAAGGACCTTCATTCATTCATTCATCTTCTTCCGCTTAATCCTTTTTCGGGTCGCGGGGGGGCTGGTGCCTATCCCAGCATCTTTGGGCGAGAGGCAGGGTCCACCCTGGACAGATCGCCAGTCCATCGCAGGGCCAACACAGAGAGACAGACAACCATTCACTCTCAGTCACACCTAAGGACAATTTAGAATCCCCAGCTTGATGCCAGTTAACCTAACTTGCATGTTTTTGGCATGTGGGAGGAAACCGGAGAAATCCCGGAGTAAACCCACACAGACACGGAGAGAACATGCAAACTCCACACAGATCACTGTTGGTCGGGGGCTGGGGGGACCAAGACCTGTTTTAATTTATTACAGTTTTATGTATTCAGCTCAAATTCAGCTTTTCAAAGTATTTAGGGTCAGAAAACATTCTATAGATGGTCTTAAATTCCTATAATAAGCACTTAGTAAAGTGATAAAATGTAAAGGAAAGCCTTGAGCAGTACAACAATATTAAAAGTTTAATGCTGGCAAATACTTCCAAAAATCAATGTGGCAAAACAAGTGAAAGACTAACTCAGGAGGAGCACTTACATTGATGTTGGAGTTAAGCATGTTCTCAAAGTCCTCGGCCGAGATGGTGGGTACCTTGTTGACCAGGTCCATGAGGAAGCGGCCCACGCTGTTGTCAGCTGTCACCTTTCCCGACTGAGACAAAACAAACAACATTAAATCAACAGCCATCAATGACGGAGTGCTCAAGTTAATTATCAAGCTCAGATGTTCTCCGGAGACCCTGCCGTCATAAAGACACAGTTAAGCAATATTCCTTTATTTACTGAAGGTCTGAGTTAATACTCACCAGCACATCCTCGATGTATCCCAGCACAGTGGACAGCATGTCCTGTACCCTGGCTGCGGAGCTGGCCACCTGCGACAGGTCAGAGGTCAACCCCTTGGTGCGACTGGAGGTCACACGTGTCCTCTGCAAAAGGTCAACTGAAACAGGACAGTACAAGCACACTGATGAGGTTTTTTTTTCGTTCAGGGCACGTGTAACCTCAACTGCTTAAGTCTGCACACCTGAGAATATCACCTTGCTCTCAGTCTCTGCCTTTAATATTTTATAAGAGGTCCCCGTAGCAAAATAAAACAACAACCCATCAAACATGAGTTAGAAACTTAAACTTGATCATTTAATCAAAAGTGTTTGTAGCAACACAATTGTCAGACCTTACAAAGCCATATTTTTTTAACTCATAATGCACAAACAGGAAAAGTGGCAATTTTTCATGTTTTAGAGCCTGAAATATCAATTTATTTTTTTTTTTTCTTGAAAAGGGTACACAGGAAATTGGTCAACTATCAGATTAGTTAATTTTTTGATGATTGACTAATCATTACAGTACTAGTTAAATATGCAACTTTCTCACATATACATTTCTAGTTGTTCTTATACATTTGTGGTCTTTTTTAAAATAAATTTGCCATTTGTCGTACACACTGATCTGAATGATCATCTGAATGATCTGACTTTGCACATTAGACATAAGTCTTCTCTGTCCATTTTTAAAACCCACTTTTATTCCCTGGCCTTTAATCCCACATGAGACATTGATTTTATTGAAAGTCATTGTTTTTAGCTCTTTATAAATAGGGATGTGATTTGGGGTTGGGGAAATTATCTGAAAATTTAGCAGGGGGTCTGGGGGACGCAGTCCCCCAGCGGGGTCCCGGGCAGGGCCCCAGTGGGGGGGCAAAGCCCCCCGAAGCTCCTGGGTTTTTAAGTACCAGAACTGTGCTTAAATGACATAAAACAAACAGCTGAATGTCACTTATTACTGTATAATATTGACTTATGTTCCAAGAAGACAGCATTCCTAAAATATTCCAACAAGCATTATCCATCACATGTGTGGCGTTAAAAATATTTTTTAAATAAAGTCCAAAACACCTTCAGCAGGCAAGATGAAGAAAAGTGAAAAGTGAACTCCTGTGGCAGATATAAGGCATTTGATCGCCTCTAAGGCGTTTGATCGTGTTAATCACAGGATATTGTTTAGGAAAATGATTGACAGGGGGGTTCCCAAGTACTTAGTACGCATCCTGATTTACTGGTACGCACATCAGAAGATGCTGGTGAAATGGGGGAAGAGTCATTCATCCCCATTTGGTGTGAGCAGTGGTGTCAGACAGGGCAGTATATTGTCCCCTATTCTATTTAATCTTTATATGGATGATTTGTCAAAACTACTAAATGCCTGTAAAACTGGGTGTTTAATAGAGAATAAGTTAGTGAATCATTTTATGTATGCTGATGATCTAGTTATTCTCAGTCCAAGTAGTGCTGGTCTTCAGGAGTTATTAAGAGTGTGTAGTGCTTATGGAGAGGAAAATGACAAAATATAATACAAATAAGTGTTGTGTGCTGATTTGCCGCACTTAAGAAGATTTGTTAATGAAATTCCCTGTCTTTGAATTGGCAGGCAGGGAATTAATTGTCAGGGATAAAATTAAATATCTGGGACATTTTATTAATGATAGAATGACTGATGATGATGATATTTTCAGACAACGCTGCAAAATCTACATGCAAGCAAATATTCTTGCACGCAGGTTTGGTTTTTGTTTAGATGAGGTGAAACTGGTTCTTTTTAAAACCTATTGTACACCTTTATACACTGCTCATTTATGGATAAATTATAGGAAACAAAGTATGCAGAAATTACAGGTTGCTTACAATGATGCTTTAAGAATTTTACTTTAAAAGCCTCGATGGTGCAGTGCTTCCGAGTTATTTGTCTCATCACGTGTAAATACACTGCATGCAGTAATAAGGAATCTTATGTATAAATTCATCTGTCGGCTTGATGCATCTAGAAATGAAATCATTCAAGTCATGTCTAGCATTAAGCTCAGTTCTATTCGCTGTCAGTCACAGTTTAGAAGGCACTGGTACAGTAGTCTTTTTAAAGTCTGTACTGTCTTTATACTTCTTTTAGTAGTTGTGTCTTATTGTTTTGTAACTTTTTGATTGTTTTTCTTATTATCTGTTTTCAACTGTCTTGTTTTATTTTATTTTATTTTTGATGGACCATGAGTCTGGAATAAAGTCATTGATTGACTGATATAAAGGTCTACATTTAACCATGAGAAACTCCAGGTTAGCTGAGCAGCGTCTCCCAACAGTGACAGAGTTCGTGCACCAAGCCTTGTTAATATAAATGCACACTCCCCCACCTCTGGTCTTACCGGAGTCATTAGCTGCTCTGTCTGCCCGCAGAGTGTGCCGTCCGGCCAGCTCGACAGCACCGTCAAGTAATTCAATTCAATTCAGCTTTATTTATAATGCGCCACATCACAACAAAAGCCGTCTCGTGGCACCACACAAGTACTCCACTATGTAGCCATGTTTCCGTGAAAATCATGATATTGCAGTTCATAAGTTTCTTATTGTTGGTGATCCGAAGCCGTAGCTCATCCATTCTGTTCGCCACTGACCGTACATTAGCGAGGAAAATGCTGGGTAGTGAAAGCCGGTGCAGTGTTAGCTTTAGCTTAGCTCTTAGCCCTCTGCGCTTCCCCCGCCCTTGTTTACAGTCTCTACGCCGCCTGCGAGCACTTCCGGTCGGCCGGGTAGCTTACCTAGCGTCGGGTGTTCTCCAGAGCTCAGGGATGAAACGTAGGTTGCTGATAAAAAGGTCGTTATTTTGTAATCCAATGTCCAAAAGTTCATTTCGGGTGTAGGATGTAAAAAGCGAAGCTGTTCTGAACGAACAGACCCGAAATGAGCAGAAATATCACTGCTAATCCACAAAATCTGAAGAGACGCTGAGCCTCGCGTTGTGCAAGCGCCGCCATCTGGTCTGAAAATTTTTGGAAGATAAAAAAAGCGGAATTCTGCGAATTAGCGGAAAAATCACATCCCTATATAAATTTGATTTTACTTATTTTTATATGTTTGTGTGTGATTTTGTTGTGTTTGAAGTTAGTGTTTTATTACCTTGATGTACAACACTGTTCTCAGTTTTTGTTGTTTTAAGGTGCTTTATAAATTTATTGATTAGCAAAGTTTTTCCCTTTGCCATTTTGTATTATTTATCCTAAATTTGCAGGTTTCGTCCTTGTGTAAATTTAAAGTTTCTCATAAATGTTATTTTTCTTGTATGTTTGTGTGGGTTTTCACTCAAATTTGCAGTTTTTTTCATGTAAATTTGTAACTTTTTCTTCAATTTGTTAAGTTTGTCAAAACTGCAGGGTGCCCCTGTTTATAAGCAACAGAGCTGTAGGTTGCAGATCCCTGTTATATAGAGCGGATTAGTAAATTAGCAAGTTTGTGGACTTAAAGCTTTTGTGCCTCTGAGAAATTTGAGACACATTCTTATTCACAATGCATTTGTTTTCAAACAGATGACTTCCATTGTTCTTTGTGTTCTTACCGCCTATCCTCTCGGTGTCGTAGTACACATACTTTACAGTCAGTGGGGTGAACATCACACCAACTGTCTTTCCTGGCACACCCATCTGCGCGCTGCGTAGGAGATGCACAAACACAGTCAGAAACGCAGCCTGCTGTCAATCGCACAAACAACGAGTCACTGTCAAGAAGGTCAGCCAACCTGACGTAGGCGCGGATGTTCATCTTGCCGCTCTGCAGCGCCGTGTCCACAGTCAGGTGGATGGGGTTGGATGCCTCGCGGCTGTAGTACTCGTGAATAAGCACCGAGTGTTCTGTGATGTCAAATCCTGTGGCGTACCTGTTGGCAAAACATGCCACTGTGTTTGAGACTGATGTTTATTCCTCTTATATAAACTTCAGAATGGCAAACATGTCTGACAGACACACCAGCCGATGATGACCTCTGTCGGGGACACCCTCTTGTGAAGCTCATACATGTTCTTGGCAAACTCCATGTCGACAGCGACCTGTTGTCAAGGAGGATTAATATTTAACAAACAGAGCTTCTAGAAGATGAATATAATATAAAATACACCACATTACTACACTCATTGTTCTTTTTAAAAAGGTCACATTGTGTCATTCAGGGATGTTCCAGTTTTATGAGCTGTATCATAACTTCGTTAATGGGCATAATGAGTCTTGATCGTGATGCTTTTGGTACGCTTGCCATATTTGGCACGCTCATGAGGTGTGAATGTGTATTATGTAACAAATAACTGAAAGATAAGACATGTATATATTTTATTGATCCAAGAGGAAATTCAAGCTTTAGAAGTGCACAAAACAACACCCGTGAAAGCAACACCCGCTGCCACCCCTACCCATAGGTATAGAACATTATTCAAAAAACTGTATACAAACATTCTCCACAATGAACATTAGAGACTATAGGAAACTATATTCAGAAATAAACTATATTCTGAAGTAAACAACACTGAACTGAATTTATCAAGTAACTGTATAATTTAAAAAGTCTTAACTAACTGATGTAAGCATTACAATGAAAATACATTCAGCCAAAATCTATTTTTCATCAATTTCTTCAGACCAATCTGAAGCCAGTTCATAAATGGGGAAAATGGCATGATTTTACATCTGAACACACCCATAATTAATGAAATTATCATTTAACAGCAGCACTACAAAATAGCTGATTCACCACACAGAGCACCATGTAGGGACAGAGTGCTACTGCTGTCAGCTCGCTGAAGAGTCACTCTCCACAGCTGCTCGTTTTAATGTCTACTCAAATGTAATCTACATTCCAAAGGTCCACATAGTATGACGATGATACTCCACCAAACAGATTTGAATGCCCAGAATTAAATAAAAATGAGGAGTTTGTGAGCAGTGCTGTACCAAAGACTGTCCAGGAGGAATGTTTGTTCCATGTTTTAAATTCTGCAACAAGAAGTGCTGTGGGGGCGTTAATTTGCATTCATTTTAAAAAATCCATTAATTGGAATAATGCAACTTAGTTAAGATAAGATAAGATAAGATAAGCCTTTATTAGTCCCACAACGGGGAAATTCCAGGATTGCAACAGCACAGGGATAGCAACACTCAGAGCAACAATCAGAAGGCAAGAAAAAAAACAAAACAAAAAAAAAAACAAGCAAGCAAGAGCAGCTAATATACATATGTACGTATTACTATAAAATATATATATATACACACACACACACAGACACACAGTGCAGAGCATTGTAGCTGGATGGAATAAATATATGAATATATGAACACACAGTGCAGAGCATTGTAGCTAGATGGAATAAATATGTAAATATATAAACACCCACAGTACGGAGCATTGCAGCTAGGTGGAATAAATATGCAAGTATATAAACACACACAGTGCGGAGCAATGTAGCTAGATGGAATAATATGTAGATATATAAATATATAAACACACCCAGTGCTGAGCATTGTAGCTAGATGGAATAAATATGTAAATATATAAACACACACAGTGCAGAGCATTGTTGCTAGATGGAATGAAACAGCATAACCGTCTACTTAGTTATCCTACATGGTATGATTATGTGCCCATACATATTCTCACCCTCCACAGCGACCGGTAAGTTCCTAGTTGTATGCCGGAGGGGACCATTGTGTAAGTCTATTGCATCTTTTGCATTCAAAAAACTACTAGTTTGTTACGTCTTTTTGCTATCTCTGCGAGCAGCCCTGCTTAGGTTGTACAGTCTGACAGCCGTTGGTAGGAAGGACCTACGAAACCTCTCGGTTGTGCACCTGGGATGATGTAGTCTGCTGCTAAATGAGCTCCTCAGTGCATTCAGTATGTCCTGCATAGGGTGGAACTCGGACTCCAGCAGAGATGACAGTTTAGCCACCGTCCTTCTCTCTCCTATCTCCTCCATCGGATCAAGGCGCTGCCCCAGGACAGAGCTAGCTTTCTTAATCAGTTTGTTCAGTCTCTTCCTATCGGCTGCAGTAATGCCACTGCCCCAGCAGACCACTCCAAAAGTGATGGCTGATGCCACCACCGTGTCATAGAATGACTTCAGCAGCGCCCCTTGTACACCAAAAGACCTGAGTCTCCTCAGCAGGAACAGCCTGCGCTGTCCCTTCTTGTAGAGTGCATCAGTATTGTGTGACCAGTCTAGTTTATTGTTCAGATGAATACCCAGGTACTTGTAGGATGTCACCATCTCGATGTCTGTTCCCTGTATATTTACTGGTACTGTGAGGGGCTGCCCATGCCTGCGGCAGTGCACCACCAGCTCCTTAGTTTTCCTCGCGTTGATCTGGAGGCAGTTCCGATGGCACCAGTCCACGAAGTCCTGGATAAGCCCTCTGTACTCAGCTTCATCTCCATTGGAGATGAGGCCAACGATCGCAGAGTCATCAGAGAACTTCTGTAGATGGCAGTGTGTTGTGTTGTGTAAGAAGTCCGCAGTATAAAGAGTGAACAGGAAGGGAGCCAGCACCGTTCCCTGGGGGGCCCCCGTGCTACTGATGATCGTGTCGGACACACAGTCCCGGGTTCTCACAAACTGAGGCCGGTTCGTGAGGTAGTCCAGGATCCATGATGACAGGTGCTGGTCCACCCCTGCGCGCAGCAGCTTGTCCTTCAGGATCATCGGTTGGATGGTGTTGAAAGCACTGGAGAAGTCAAAGAACATGATCCTCACCATATTCCCGGGCTTCTCCAGGTGGGACAGAGAACGGTGAAGGAGGAAGATCACCGCATCCTCCACCCCAATGCCATGCTGGTAGGCGAACTGGAGTGGATCCATCGCTGGTTCCACCAGGGGGCGGAGGTGAGCAAGGAGCAGTCTCTCCAGGGTCTTCATCAAGTGGGACGTCAAGGCCACCGGTCTGTAGCTGTTCAGGTCTTTGGGGTGGGAAGTTTTTGGTACAGGTACCACACAAGATGTTTTCCACAGCTGTGGTACCCTCCCCAGTTTCAGGCTCATGTTGAAGATATACGTCACAATCCCACACAGCTGGTCTGCACAGGACTTGAGGAGCTTTGCGCTGATGCCGTCCGGTCCCGGCGCCTTCCTCGCCTTGATCTTCCTCAGCTCCGTCCTCACCTGGGTCCTGGTCAGGGTCAGGATGGGGGGCTGTGTGTTGGGAGTGGGGGGGTGTTGGTGGAGTGGGGAGTGGGCAGCAGGACTTGATTTCTTTAGAGGCAGCAGTGGTTGTTGTGCAGTCAGGGGGGAGGGCGGTTGGTCAAATCTATTGAAAAACAGATTCAGGTTGTTCGCCCACTCCCTGCCCCCTGTGGCCTGGGGGGAGGTATTCTGGAGCCCCGAGATGGTTTTGAGGTTTCTCCAGACCCCGCTGATGTCGCTCTGTTGCAGCTTGTCCTCCATCTTCTTCCTGAAGCTGTCCTTGCCTTCTCTGATCTTTCTCCTCAGCTCCCTCTGTACGGACTTCAGCATCTCCCTGTTCCCTGACCTGAAGATCCTCTTCTTCTCTCTCAGAAGTGTTTTTATCTCAGGGTTGATCCAGGGTTTGTTGTTTGAGTGACGCCGTATGGTCTTGGTGGGAACGGATTTGTCCACACAGAAGCTGAGGTAGCCCGTGAAGGTGTGAATGAGGCCATCGATGTCCTCACCATGTGGATCGCAGAGCTGCTTCCAGGCGGTGGCTTCAAAACAGCCCTTTAGGGTGTCCATTGTCTCCTCAGACCATAACTCCACAGTGTGCATGGCCGGAGGTTGTCTGTGCACTAGGGGTTTGTACACCGGCCGGAGATGAACCAAGTTGTGATCCGATCTCCCGAGTGGGGGGAGTTGTGATGAGGTGTACGCCTCCTTAGTGTTTGCGTAGAATAAATCCAGTGTTTTATTGTCTCTAGTGTGGCATGTGACATACTGGGTGAACGTGGGTAGAATGGGAGACAGTGAAACATGGTTGAAATCGCCTGAGATGAGGAGAAGAGCATCTGGGTGTTCTGTCTGCAGCCTGCTGGTTACTGAATGGATGACGTCACGTGCTGTCCCAGCGTTCGCCGTCGGATTTGCATAAACAACAATGCAGATCACGTGTGAGTGTTCTCTCGGGAGATATGTAGGCCTCATGCTAACAGCTAGCAACTCAATGTCTTTGCTGCAGTGTCGTTGTTTAACAGTGATATGTCCCGGTCTGCACCAGTTGTTGTTAACATACATTATCACTCCACCGCCCCTAGCCTTGCCACTGTCTGGTGTTCGGTCAGCTCGTATCATGTGAAAACCCTCCAGCTCAATGTTAGCATCTGCTGCTAGTTCAGTTAGCCACGTCTCAGTAAACAAAAGGAGAGAGCACTCCCGGTATGTGCTATCATAACGGGAGATAGCCGCTAGCTCATCTAACTTTCCCAGTATCGACCGTACATTTCCCATGACAACAGATGGAAGGGAGGGTCTGTACCTTATATTTTTTGTCCTCCGCCTTACTCCAGCCCGGCAGCCGCGGCGTTTTCGCCTCAGTTCTCTCGGTATGTCGAGTTTTTCCAATGGGACCGGGTGGCGGTTGAATGCTAGCAGCTGTTCTCTGCTGTATCGTATCCTGCTATAAACAGTGGCTCCGTCCACCGGCTCAGGAGACATTTAGGACGATCTGTGTGTCCGTGATATAAGTGGGGTGAAAAAAAAAGACGGATCAAAAGAGAGAGGAAGGGAAAAAGACTCGGAATCGAGCCGCTGTTGCAAAAGGCAGCCGACTGGTGTGGCGCCGAGGCCACAAAATGACCACGTTAATATTCCCAGCACGCACACACACACACACACACACACACACACACACACAAAAAACTACTTTGCATTACTCTGAATATAGCCAACATTCATCCTGAAAGATCTTGAAGACTACATCAACACATATTTCAGGAGATTTTGCACTATGGTTGCCGCAACCAGCGATAAGGACAGCTTTGCAGTATTCAGGAAATGCAGAAGGCGTTAGCGCAGTCAGTGACAGGGGTTCGAATCGATTCACGTTTGACTGAGCCGACATCGATCCACAAAGTCCGCGGATCGATCTTTTAATATAATGCTTTTACGTCTGCGAAACACAAAATGGCAAGCGGCCCTTGAACTCTCGCGTGATTGAACAATCACGCAAGTGTTCCCTGCGCCACAAACAAGTCTTTACATCCGTGTTTACATGAGCAGAGTTGTCAACGTGCGTGTATGTCTCTTAATTTATCAAGAAAGGTCACCGCAAAAGACTGTTCTCAAAAGTTTCTGAATATTTTTCATAAAGCGGGGATAAACGGCTTTGTACTAAGTGCAGCACTGTGTTGGAACATAAACAAAAGTCGACGATTGATAAACACTTCAAACGGAAAATACATGGAGACTGACTGAAACTCGTGAGCAGACCAGACAGACAGGGAGACTGCTGGAGCTGCTCAGATTGTAAGTAAAATATTGTTTTTTTTAACATTTGTACCGTAAATTAATAATTCAACCAGCATGATGGCGTTTTCTTTTACAAACTATGAATACAGTAGTTAACAGTTTGTTAAGCACTGTAAATGAATGCAGAATAAAGGTATATTTTTAGTCACGACTTCAGGGCTTCATGACAGGCAGCTGCTTTCATGTAACGTTTGTAATGAATGACATTTTGGTCTTCTAGCACTTGAGAGATTTGAAAATGATAAAAAAAATAATCACAATAAAATAAAAATGGTAGCATTAATAAATGAGCCATTTTTACTCAATAGAACTAAACGGAACTGACCAAATCTTCCCAGGATTTGACATTAAAACCCTATTCAAAAACTGAAAGTTAATTTGTAATTAAAATATAAACAAAAAATAAAAAAAACCAAATTATTAAACCCTACTGTGGTGTGGAGATTTAAAAATATGATTAATTGTACTTTGAAATATTATCTCCTTAAGGTCTGTGAAGACTGGGTTTCCACTCCAAGATCCATCCTGCACTGAGATGTTCTGAAGGGAAGAGAGGTTGTCAGTGGAGGAGCCACCCCTGCTTCACTGTGGATTTCAGCACAGAAGAAGACCTCAAATTTTTCAGGGGTCCTGGGGTGCATTCACACAGCCTCCGTTTGGTCCGGACTAAAGAACCAAAGAGTGTATTCCGTGGATAGTTCAGTTTGTTTGGTGCCGTCTGAACGTGCGTTGGAACTCTGGTGCAAACCAAACAAGCAAAGTCTGGTGCGCTTTGCTTGCCGCGTGAATGCCAAAGGACAATCCAGCAGACCAAAGGGCAGACGTGCCCCTCGGTGTTTGTGTAACCACAGCAACACGTAGTGAGAACAGAAAGTGGCATTTACCGTAAAGGTGCCTTCACATCAAACGCGAACAAGTGAATTTTTCACGCGGCACGATTACATTACAACTCAATGTAAATACAGTGGTGTGAAAAAGTGTTTGCCCCTTTCCTGATTTCAATTTTTTTGTATGTTTGTCACACTTAAATGTTTCAGATCATCAAACAAATTTAAATATTAGACAAAGATAACACAAGTAACCACAAAATGCAGTTTTTAAATGGAGGTGTTTATTATTAAGGGGAAAAAATCCAAACCTACATGGCCCTGTGTGAAAAAGTGACTACCCCCTAAACTTTTTTTTTTTTTTTTTTTTTTTTACAATACACATTTTATTGAAGATTTTTCATACAATAACAAACAAACAAAAGGTGCAATAAAACTAAAACTACAACCACTCTGTCCTACAATCTCATTCATTTATAGCCAGCATTCTTAGTTAGTTCTATGACTATCAAGCAGCAGAAAGCCAACTGGTGAAAGGATCCCAAGTCAATTTGTATTGCTGAAGTTTATTCAATAAACAGTATGTCACTCATTCATAAAACGGCCAACTGGGCCACATTTGTAGTCCATTCGCTGCCAGGAGGCGGCAGCCTCTTCCTCCAATGTCTCAGTAAAATCCTTTTGCTGTTGTAAGAACCAGAAAAATCCATCGTTTTTCGAAGGGAGAAAAGTCTGAGTTCTGAAGTTCAGTGGTTGAACCCAACATTGACAATTTTGCTGAGATTTGAAACCGCCTGTTTAGAACTTCATAGTTCTCTTTAATGTTATTCCACCAGTCTTTCAGTGTCGGGCAAGTCCAAAGTATATGCAAAATGGAAGCACCACTTCCCCCACATCTCCAGCATGAGTCTGCAGGTATCAGCTTCCATTTGTGGAGTTCTGTGCCATCTATGTGTTATCTTTAATTGAATAAACTTATTACCCATTTCCTTGTACACTGCATTAATATTATTCAGGCATGATATTATTCAGGCAGAGATATGTCCACAGCCAAGTCCCCTAACCCAATGTTCTTCAGCCCTATGCAAAGGGTCACATAGCTGATCTTGCAGTAAATGGTAACTCTTGGGCGCAATACCTCGACCTGATGTTAATTTAGAGAGCAGCACTTCAATTGGACTGCCGGTAGGGAAGTGTAAAGGGCTTCCTAACCATTTAGACAAGGCACTCCGCATTTGGACATACCACATTTGGACATACCTCCAAAACTGATTGCGTGGTAATTTATACCCATCTGCTATTTGACTAAAACTTAGGAAATGTTTACTCTGTGGATCAAATACTTGAGAAATGTGATTAATCCCAGCATCACGCCACAAAGTCCAATTTACTATTTTGTCTCCAATAAGAATCCACTTGTTATTCCATAAAGGTGCCTGAGGTAATTTCCAAAAGTCCCAGCGACCTGCTCTATGTAGTTTATACCAGACTGATATAGTATTGGCAATGATTGGATGAGCTGTTTGTGGTCTTGATTTTTATATTAAACTAGAAAAGCACTCAGAGTGCATACCTCCGCCAAGGTTCCTTCCGTTTGTCATGGATCACCCCCAAAATGTAATGGGTTTGTGTGTAGGCCTATAGCTACTTGTGGTGAAAATGGCATCAAAGTCTGTCCATCAGTTTTGGAGTATTGTTGCTAACACACTGTGAGAAGATAAGAGCCTTGGCTGAGGTATGCATTCTCAGATCATCATCAAAATATAATGGGTTCCTCTCTAGCCCAAGAACCACCTCTGGTGAAAATTTCATCCAAATCCATCCAGTAGTTTTTGTGTAATCCTGCTGCACAAATAAAAACAAAGCCCTTGGTGGAGGTAGTCATCACCAAAATCTAATCATTTGTTCCCCGTGCCATTACACACCTTTCCTGAAAATTTCATCAAAATCCGTTCATAACTTTTTGAGTTATGTTGGTAACAGACAGACAGACAGACCCCGGTAAAAACATTACCTCCTTGGCAGAGGTAATAACTCTGACCAGGGAGAAAAGCCATTGCTAACTTTTGTCTCTAACTGGAACCAACTACAGTAGGTTTATTCTGTATTGCATAATTTGGCAGCCATATCCTCATATGCTTTAGATAGCCCAGTAATACCATTTAAAATTAGGGAGTGAAAATCCTCCTTTCTTTGTACAGACCTGCAGCTTCTTTAGGCCTAAACGGTGTTGTGAGTTACCCCAAAGAAAATCCAAGATGAAAGTATCAAAGTCTTTAAAATAAGAATCTGAAATGTTCAAAGCTAGGTGAGATAGACTATAATAAATCACTGGTGCAATTATCATTTTAATAGCATGAATTTTACCCCAGACAGAAAGATGGATTTTCTTCCATCTACCAAAATCGGACTTCATTTTCTGAAGTAAAGGGTTAATGTTTTTTCTGACCATATTGTTATAATCTGGGGTAATTTGAATGCCCAGGTATGTAATGCCCTTTGAAGACCAACGGAACCTCCATTTTTTAAATAGTGTAGATGGGCAGTAACCGGACATAGGCATAGCCTCTGATTTGTCCTAGTTAACACGGTATCCAGATAAAAGGGTGAATTCCTCTATACAGTCTAGTAGGGTAGGAATAGATTTTTCTGGCTGTATTATCAGTACTAACATGCCATCTGTGTACAGTAACAATTTATGATGAATATTGCCCACTGTAATGCCATGGATATCTGTACCGTTTCTCTATTTCTGTGCTAAAGGTTCTAATGCAAGCACAAACAAACCGGAGCTAAGGACAGCCCTGTCTCGTAGATCTCTGTAACTGAAATAGGTCTGATATGAGTCCGTTTGTTAAAACACAGGCACACAGTTATATAATGTCTTAATCCATGTAATATTTTTCCCAAAACCAAAACTTTCAAGTGTTTTCAAGAGATAACTCCATTCAACATAATCAACGGCTTTAGCAGCATCCAGTGACAGAACAATTGTTGGATCAACTGAGTCATATACAGAGAGTTGTAAATTAACTAAACGCCTAATGTTGTCCGAGCTATATCGATTTGGAAGAAAGCCTGATTGGTCCATGTGGACTATGCTTCCAACAACTTTTGACAAACCATTTGCCTAAATTTTTGCTAGTATCTTTTGATCACAGTTGAGAAGGGAAATAGGTCGGTAACCGCTCGGATCTGGAGCATCCTTTCCTTTTTTGTGAATAAAGGATATAACTGCTGCATGCATAGATTGTGGTACAGTGCTATTTTTGAATGCATCATTATAAACTTTAAGCAATAAAGGGCTGAAAATATCATCAAATGCTCTATAAAAATCAGCCGGGAGTTCATCTACGCCAGGAGATTTATTTGATGGCATGCTTTTAATTGTCTGAGAAATCTCCTCTAACCTTTGTGGTGCATCCAGAAAATGTCTGTCCCTGTTAGAGAGTTGTGGCAAGTTTAAATCAGCAAAAAAGTTATCAAATTTCTGTTCATTTAAATCACCCTGTGACGAATATAAAGTTTTATAAAACAGTTTAAATCTATCATTTATCTGCCTTGAAGAGGTGGAAATGGTCCCATCTGGCTGCCGTACACCTGCTATATGACTCATATTATTCAGTTGTTTAAGGCGATAAGCCAGGAGTCAACCAAGTTTCTCCCCCATTTCCCAATAAGTTTGGTTAGTTCGAAATAGAGCATATTCTGCTTTTTTGTGATATAGTTTATCCAATTTGTATTTAGTGGCAATTATCTTATTTAATATGGGCCTGTCCTTGGTTTGGGAATATGAGGATTCATGCAGTTTAAGTTTATATTCTAATTCAGTGAGTTCTTTGTTCGCTGATTTTTTCTTAAAAGAAGCATATGAAATAATTTGACCTCTCAGATAGGCTTTTAAAGTGTCCCACCATATGGCCAGGGTAGTGTCCTGTTTTTTATTTAATTCCTCAAACAGAAGAGTTTCATCTGTAATCATTTTGAGGAATGCGTCATCTTTAAGTAAAGATGTATTCAAGCACCATCTGCGGCTCCTAAGAGTTTCTGAGAACTTAATCAAAGGGACACTGGGGCGTGATCAGAGATTACCATATTACCCATTTGTGAACTAACACAGTTATCAACTAATGACTGAGAAATCAAAAAATAATCAATTCTAGTGTAAACATTACAGGGGGCAGAAAAAAAGGAGTAATCTTGTGTATCTGGATGAATCAGTCTCCAGATATCAACTAGACCCAAATCTGAAACCAGTTGTTTAATAGCAGCAGCCGACCTACTCTCTACGTTGAATCTAGGTATGGATCTGTCTAGATCCTGATCCAGTATTTGATTGAAATCACCACCTAATATAATCTGAGTATTGCCTAATTCCAGGAGGAGTTGTGATAAATTATGGAAAAATTCTGACCTATCAGAATTTGGTGCATAAATGTTACAGAGAATGAATGGCATGTCCAACAATGGCCCCTGTACTATTATATAGTGTCTGTCTGAGCCTGTAATTACTTTTATCTCTTTAAAATTAATTGACTTGTGAATCAAAATAGAGACCCCTCTACTTTTACCAGTTCCTGGGCTTGAGAAGTTTTTACCCACCCAAGAGCATCTAAGTTTCAAAGATTCTTTCCTGTTCAAATGTGTTTCTTGGATAAGGGCTATGTTCACCTGAGATGATTTTAGATATGTCAGGATTTTCTTTTTCTTAACTACATTATTCAGACCCTTGAGGTTCCAGATGGCTATTTTAAGATCAATTATGTTTGCCCTGGTTTTTGAAGTAAATCAGATGTGTACATTGTCAGAAAGGTGGACCAGAGTGGGATTAAAAGAAGAATAATAACAGAACAAAAACAAACAAAGCAAACAGGAACAAACTATGTACAAACCCAGCCAATTTACAAAAGCTGGAACAAACAAGCTTAAAGCGAGTCATAGCTCACTTCAGCAAGAAAACCTGAGCTGATCACCCAAACTCGGCCTTCCTTTAACCAAACACCTGATATCTATAATACCCCATAACAGTGAACTTGGAATACATATAGTTGTAAAGGATTAAGCGTTTGTGGAAATTACCATTGTGTTTTCCCTTATACAGACTGCAACAGAGAAATTTGTCCATTAAGAAGGGACTTAGTACGTTATACACTGGGTAAATATTATAATGATTAACATGTTTACCCAGTGTATAACGTATTAAGTCCCTTCTTTGGTGATGTTCTTCCTGATGAACTCTGCGGCTTCATCAGGTGAGTTGAACCGGTGTTGTGTTCCATTGTGCTTTATCTCCAGGAAGAGGGGAAGCGGAGTGAATACTCTACTCCCCTGCTTCTCAGATCAAACTTGACTTGCCTGAAGGATCCCCTTCGTTCCATAGTTTGCTTGGAGTAATCAAGGAAAAACATGATCTTAGCTCCGTGCCACATTATCTGCCCCTTGTCCCTGGCTGCTCGGAGTATCTCCTCTTTCACTGGGTAGTGGAGTAAGATGACCATGACCGGGCGCAGACGGCCTCCGTCTCTCAGTTCCCATCTCACCAGGCTGGTGGGGACGCAATGGGCTCACTGTATCTCCAGGTCTGTGAGCTGCCACTCTGGCATAACTGGAATCTCTTGTTGCAGAAAGTGAATCATGTCATCTCCTTCTTTTAACTCCGGTATTCCCAGAATTTTTATGTTGCAGCACCGTCCTTTATTATCCAAGTCATCCAGGTGCTCCCGCATCTTTTGCATTTCTTTGTGCATAATTTTAATTTGCTGCTCAGATGTATCGGCGACATTTTCTAAAGCGGCGACCCGCTCCTCAGCCTTGTCCATGCGGGAGCTTAGCGTGCTAATTTTCCCCTCAATGTCCTCCACAGTAGCTTTAATTTCTTTTGTGTCCTGCTCTGTATTTTTGCAGTACTCCACAGAGTGAAATATTTGCTGAATCAACCCACACTATATACTTTGTATCATTCATTAATACTCCCATACATGACATATTGTACTGAAGTATGGGGAAATACATATAAAACAAACATATATCCAATCTTTATGCTTCAGAAGAGAGCTATTAGAATAATAAACAAAGCTGCTTACAGCGAACCAACAAACCCACTTTTTCTTAAATTAAAAGCTCTCAAGTTGAAAGATCTGGTTTGACTTTAAAACTGCAGTAATAATGTTTAAAGTGAAGAATCTATCACTGCCCGCAAATATCCAAAAGTTGTTCCAAATAAGGGAGAAACAGTATCATTTCAGAGGAACATGCATATTTCAAAAACCTACAGTGAGAACTACCACCAAGCAACACTGTGTCTCAGTGCAAGGAGTCAGATTGTGGAACGCTTTTGGACCTGAATTAAAGTCATGTACAACGCTTGGACAATTTAAAGAAAAACTAAAGAAAGAAATATTCCAAACATATATACAAGATGACATGTAAAACACAAAAGAATGATCATATTCAGTCTGTGTTGTGCTGTTGCTTAGTTGTTTTTTTTTGTCACTTTTGTCTTAGCTTTGTTCTGAATTGTAATCACTCCTGTTTTGTTTTCTTTTGAATTCTTGGATGGAATATGGGTGGGCAATACAAGCTGCGGCTTCAGCCATCATCCATTTCGGATAACTTATGTTGAACTGTATAATCAGAGGAGTTATTTTTAATTTGACCTTGTTAGATTCCCCCCCCCTTTCTTTTAATCTTTACTTTTAATCAATCCGAAATAAAAGATTTATTCATAAAGATTCATTCATTCATTTTGCGTGGACACTTGAATTGCTCTTATTTCTGTGACGACTAAGTTCATTGTGAGCTCACCGGCAGTTGCATCTGGTGTGGCTGCTGGATCCTGGTGAGGTCTGCTAACATAGGCATCCATGCTGTTGCTAGCTTTAGTCGGCGGCGTTGGCGACGACTCTTTGTGACACTGGGTCTTCCGAATTTCTCAGTTAGACATTGAGATCTTGGTTCTGAAGGGTCAGTGGTCTGATCCAGTAATTACCTGACCGAAGTTTGAGTTCCTAGGCGGGGAATTTGTGATCGTTGAATCAGTTTTCAGGTGTTAGGCTGTGGAAGCAACTTTCTAAGCTGCCATCTCAGCCGAGAGCACACGTGATCCTCACCCCCTAAACCTAATAACTGGTTGGGCCACCCTTAGCAGCAACAACTGCAATCAAGCATTTGTGATAACTGGCAATGAGTCTTTTACAGCACTGTGGAGGAATTTTGGCCCACTCATCTTTGAATTGTTGTAATTCAACCACATTGGAGGGTTTTCGAGCATGAACTGCCTTTTTAAGGTCATGCCACAGTATCTCCATCGGATTAAGGTCAGGACTTTGACTAGGCCACTCCAAAGTTTTCATTTTGCTTTTCTTAAGCCATTCAGAGGTGGACTTGTTGGTGTGTTTTGGATCATTGTCCTGCTGCAGAACCCAAGCACGCTTCAGCTTGAGGTCACAAACAGATGGCCGGACATTCTCCTTCAGGATTTTTTGGTAGACAGCAGAATTCATGCTTCCATTTACCACAGCAAGTCTACCAAGTCCTGAAGCAGCAAAACAGCCCCAGATCACCACACTACCACCACCATATTTTACTCTTGGTATGATGTTCTTTTTCTGAAATGCTGTGTTACTTTTACACCGGATGTAATGGGACACACACCTTCCAAAAAGTTCAACTTTTGTCTCATCAGTCCAGAGTATTTTCCCAAATGTCTTGGGGATCATCAAGATGTTTTCTGGCAAAACTGAGACAAGACTTTGTTCTTTTTACTCAGCAGCAGTTTTCGTCTTGGAACTCTGCCATGCAGGCCATTTTTGCCCAGTCTCTTTCTTATGGTGGAGTCATGAACACTGACCTTAACTGAGGCAAGTGAGGCCTGCGGTTCTTTGGATGTTGTTGTGGGGTCTTTTGTGGCCTCTTAAATGAGCCGTCGCTGCACTCTTGGGATAATTTTGGTTGGCCAGCCACTCCTGAGAAAAGCCACCACTGTTCCATGTTTTTGCCATTTGTGGCCAATGACTCTCACTGTGGTTCGCTGGAGTCCCAAAGCTTTAGAAATGATTTTATAACCTTTTCCAGACTGATAGATCTCAATTACTTTGTTTCTCATTTGTTCCTGAATTTCTTTGGATCACAGCATGATGTCTAGCTTTTGAGGATCTTTTGGTCTACTTCACTTTGTCAGGCAGGTCCTGTTTAGATGATTTCTTGATTGAGAACAGGTGTGGCAGTAATCAGGCCTGGGTGTGGCTAGAGAAACATCACGCAGTTACAACAGCTGCTCGTTTGTGGCGCTGTAGCCGAAACCACCACTGACTAGGAAGAAAAAATCTTGGCGAAGAAAAGAAAGCCAGCTCATCGACTGGCCAGGACCAAAAAGGGAAATCCGGTGTTACACCGAGAATTGCTCACTTGCCAAGAATTGCATCCCATCCACCAAAACAATAAAATATAACACTACAGCCAGGCTTGTAACCATCTGTGCATTTTTAGAAGTATCCATTACACATTTTTAGAAATAAAAATTGTTGTTACCTCTTGTAAATTATCTTTAAATTATGTTTATTTTTAGTGTTTCAAAGAGGGTTAGAAATCATAGTGATCCAACTCCACGTTTTCCAATCTTCAAAGTTGAGATTTTGCATTTATGCATTATCGGTAAAAAGGGTAATCACTTTTTCAAAGTTGTACTGACTATGACTAACACTAAACACCTGCTTGCGACGATGGGATGCAATTCTTGGCAAGAGGGCAATTCTCAGCATAACACTGTTCCCTTCAGCCAGGTTGTTTGTCCGCAACAAACAAATAAAAATAAAAAGCTGCACTGTCTGTATAAACCCCCGTGCCACCATCATGTCGCTAAACATTTTAAAAACATCAGTATTCTTGTCTGTAGCCACAAGCAGCTGAGAAATCTGGTGGTCCTCAAACCAAATATCTATCAGAGCCTGCATCTCCTCACAACTCACTCCTCACTACTCCAAAAGACATTTTTTTTTTTTTTTACTTTTCTCCTCTGCTTTCTCCGGTAAAAGTATTTCTTGGATCCGTGCGGTTGTCTTTATTGTTATTGTCTACCCAAAATGGAGGCAGAAGGACTGGGAGCTCTTCAGCAGAATCGGGATGTTGGATTTATTTACCGACGGATTCCTGCCACGGACGTGCTAACAAGGCTAGCAAGCTAGCAACGGAAACACACAAGGCAGGGACAACGTTTTCAGGTGAGTGGCAACTCTGCCTGTCTGCATCTCACCCAGATGGTGAATTCATGCCTTTTCACGTATTTACATTGATTTATAATATAATCGCGCTGCGTGAAAAATTTGCCAGTTCGCGTTTGATGTGAAGGCACCTTTATGGTAAATGCCACTTTCTCTTCTCACTATGTGTTGCTGTGGTTACACAAACGCCGAGGGGCAGGTCCACCCTTTGGTCCGCTGGATACTCTGTTTGCATTCACACGGCAAGCGAAGCGAAACATTTCTCACAATGACCACTTATTTCAAGTTTTTTTTTGTATGATGCAAGAATGAACTTTTTTTAGTATTTCATATTGAAAGTCATTTGGTTGAGAATACTTACATATTTATATAACTCAAGTTTTGAATGTGGAACATGGGTCGTATTTTGGGTGTTATTAGACTGCTTTTACTAGATCTGAACATTTGTGTTGAGAGTCACACTTGGCCACAATTAACCCTAAAGGTGCATTCACACCAAATGCGAACGGGCAGCTCGAATCCATACAAAGTGAATGGGAAGACTTGAGTACGTGCGAATTTGCGCAGTCGCTAGCTAGCTGCTAGCTTTGAGATTCTGTCGTCACCGGAGTCAAGGTATCACCATTGCAGAGTAAACTAGTTTGAAAATTTGACTCACTCACCTGGAGACTCAGGAGGACTGGAGGCCCTTCAGCTGAATCGGGATGTCGTTGCTATTTACCCATGGTTTCCTGTCACGGGCAAGCTAGCAACATAAACACCCCTCGTCTTGTGAACTTTTGGAGGCTTGAGACAACATTTTCAGGTGAGCCCCCGATTGGATAATTAAACATAAGCATGACGTTATTTTGGGAATTTCCACAGCAGGTTGAACACAGCTGCAGAAGCTTTAAAGACAACTTCGCCTGTCTGCATCTCACTCAGAAGGGGGATTCATATCTGTTTGTGTGATTTATAATGTAATCGGGCGGCGCGAAAAATTCACCCGTTTGCGTTTGGTGTGAGCGCACTTTAATGGCGGTCTCACTCTAAACAGGTAAGCCTACACGCTTATATTTCACAAATACAAATATTTTCTCAATAAATTTGGGGTTAGAAGAAAGGTAAGAGATTGCTGCAGAAGTGTCAGAATCATTATCAAATGTACTATTTCCGAGTAAACTCAGCTAGAAGACAGCAAAAAAACCTATAATTTTCAGTTCCACCTATAAAATGTAATATGCCTATATTTTACTTGATTAGTTAATGCTTTTTTTTTTGCAGAGCTTTCCATTCTACTGGGGGGACCTTCGGACAGGCTGGAATCACATAACAACACGGATGCAATGGAAATAGCCTTCCCAAAATTATTCGCTTTGAACTACTGTAAATGATATTAGGCTAACGTTAACACACAATTCATGGATGTTAACTGACCCCTTAACAAGCAGACGAGCTTTCCATTAAATATGTTGGAAAACGTGTCGTTAGCGAAAAGAATCATGACATACTTTATCAATGTTAAGTTACACAGCATATTATATTGTAGGCAGGCAGATAGCGACACTTCCAAACTCCTGCTTATAATCCATCCAACGGCGGGACGCACAAAAGACGGAAGACAATGCAGT
This sequence comes from Pholidichthys leucotaenia, assembly GCA_020510985.1. Classification (NCBI taxonomy): domain Eukaryota; kingdom Metazoa; phylum Chordata; class Actinopteri; order Cichliformes; family Pholidichthyidae; genus Pholidichthys; species Pholidichthys leucotaenia. The sequence continues at coordinate 194,790,064 of CM035846.1, read as the reverse complement.
TATCTTGATTGTGATTGGCCAAATGACGACACGTGATGTGTCGATGTGTGAAGATATTTGATTGTGAAGATGACTGTCCTCCATTGTTTGGGGAAGCTGTTTTAGGGAAACTGCTGGCGGTGCCCCCCCCCCCCCAAAAAAAAAACAAAAACAAAACCCTCTTCGGATCTACACGATTCACGTGAGTGACATAATTGGGATTCATTTCTGGGATTTTCGCTAAAGAGCAACTACTTTTTAGGTATGAAGAAGGTGGTGTCCTAATTTTCTCCATACTCAATGCATTCAAAGCAATTTAGCTGTAATGGCTAATTATTTTATTTATCTCAGCAAGAATACAATGTTGGTCATTTTTGACAAGTTTAATGAGCATTTAATTCTAAATAAATCACTGTTTAACAGGAAATTTTTAGCAATTCTGTGCTTTTCTTGTGGCGTTACATGGAACAGCATTACTGAAAACTATGGAAAAAGCAGCTACTTAAAGTACTGCACTTCCCTACACAACTTTCAGTACAAAATGATCCTGACTGTGTGTGAGCTCTGAGAGCAGCTTGCTTCAACAAGATTTTTCGGACAGCGGCAAAAATCACAGACACAAGAACCACGCAGGGTCCTGTACAGACTGCCCTGCTTATAAGCTGAATGTTCTTGCAGTCTCCAGTCCACACACCCCTTAGTTACCGCCACTGCTTTATGAAAATTATCGTTTTTTTTTTTTTTTTTTTTAACAGAATCAGCAGTTCATGCCTGCATATAGGCTGCATGCCCACCAAACAAGTTTTTTGTCACCCGACCGCCCTGAGCATTTTTTTTTTTCAGCGTTTGCGCACAGCGCTCTGGGGGAAAAAAAAAAAGTCTGTGCCCTGTACCTCAACACTTCCACGTTTCCTATTGTCAAGACTTTCGACAGATTTTTTTAATATCAGTCTCTAAATAACAATGGACGGAAACGTTTTCTAACAGCTCTGGATGTAAAATATAGGGATGTGATTTGGGGTTGGGGAAATTATCTGAAAATTTAGCAGGGGGTCTGGGGGACCAGAACTGTGCTTAAATGACATAAAACAAACAGCTGAATGTCACTTATTACTGTATTTTTATTTAGCGAATGCAAAGTCCTTAAGCCAAGCAGTTGCCTCCTGGTTTGCTGTATGGAGGGTGTGTAATCCTCCTTCCAGTCTTTGGAGCGGGCAAGCCTCTATGATGTGTTCCATTGTTTGCTCCTCTCCACATGCGCACAGTGGGCTGCTGTGTGTTGGACACTTGCACAGAGAAGAAATGGCAGAAGAAGCACCAGCCGCTGCTCCGGCTAAACCAGCAAAGAAGAAGGCATCCAAGCCCAAGAAGGCTGGACCCAGCGTTGGAGAGCTGATCGTTAAAGCGGTGACAGCTTCCAAAGAGAAGAAGGGCATGTCGCTGGCCGCCATCAAGAAGGCTCTGGCTGCCGGGGGCTACGATGTGGACAAGAACAAGTCCCGCGTTAACATCGCTATCAAGAGCTTGGTCAGCAAGGGAACCCTCAGCCAGACCAAGGGAACCGGGGCTTCTGGATCCTTCAAGGTGGCAAAGGCAGAGAGCAAGGCCAAGAAGGCCGCAAAGAAAAGCCCTGCTAAAGCCAAGAAACCTGCTGCCAAGAAACCAGCAGCGGCTAAAAAGCCCAAAGCAGCAGGAGCCAAGAAGGCTGCAGCTGCTAAGAAGTCCCCGAAGAAGGTGAAGAGACCAGCAGCGGCCAAGAAGGCACCAAAGAGCTCCAAGAAAGCTGCAAAGAGCCCCAAGAAAGTGGCCAAGAAGACCCCTGCTGCCAAGAAAGCTGCACCTAAGAAAGCAGCTAAACCTAAGAAGGCAGCCTCCAAGAAGAAGTGAGCTGTCATGGCTGACAATCACATGGAAATGGGCATTACTGTATAATATTGACTTATGTTCCAAGAAGACAGCATTCCTAAAATATTCCAACAAGCATTATCCATCACGTGTGGCGTTAAAAATATTTTTTAAATAAAGTCCAAAACACCTTCAGCAGGCAAGATGAAGAAAAGTGAAAAGTGAACTCCTGTGGCAGATATAAGGCGTTTGATCGCCTCTAAGGCGTTTGATCGTGTTAATCACAGGATATTGTTTAGGAAAATGATTGACAGGGGGGTTCCCAAGTACTTAGTACGTATCCTGATTTACTGGTACGCACATCAGAAGATGCTGGTGAAATGGGGGAAGAGTCATTCATCCCCATTTGGTGTGAGCAGTGGTGTCAGACAGGGCAGTATATTGTCCCCTATTCTATTTAATCTTTATATGGATGAGTTGTCAAAACAACTGAATGCCTGTAAAACTGGGTGTTTAATAGAGAATAAGTTAGTGAATCATTTTATGTATGCTGATGATCTAGTTATTCTCAGTCCAAGTAGTGCTGGTCTTCAGGAGTTATTAAGAGTGTGTAGTGCTTATGGAGAGGAAAATGACAAAATATAATACAAATAAGTGTTGTGTGCTGATTTGCCGCACTTAAGAAGATTTGTTAATGAAATTCCCTGTCTTTGAATTGGCAGGCAGGGAATTAATTGTCAGGGATAAAATTAAATATCTGGGACATTTTATTAATGATAGAATGACTGATGATGATGATATTTTCAGACAACGCTGCAAAATCTACATGCAAGCAAATATTCTTGCACGCAGGTTTGGTTTTTGTTCAGATGAGGTGAAACTGGTTCTTTTTAAAACCTATTGTACACCTTTATACACTGCTCATTTATGGATAAATTATAGGAAACAAAGTATGCAGAAATTACAGGTTGCTTACAATGATGCTTTTAAGAATTTTACTTAAAAAGCCTTGATGGTGCAGTTCTTCTGAGTTATTTGTCTCATCACGTGTAAATACACTGCATGCAGTAATAAGGAATCTTATGTATAAATTCATCTGTCGGCTTGATATATCTAGAAATGAAATCATTCAAGTCATGTCTAGCATTAAGCTCAGTTCTATTCGCCGTCAGTCACAGTTTAGAAGGCACTGGTACAGTAGTCTTTTTAAGTCTTTTTAAAGTCTGTACTGTCTTTGTACTTCTTTTAGTAGTTGTGTCTTATTGTTTTGTAACTTTTTGATCGTTTTTCTTATTATCTGTTTTCAACTGTCTTGTTTTATTTTATTTATTTATTTTATTTTTGATGGACCATGAGTCTGGAATAAAGTCTTTGATTGATTGATATGAAGGTCTACATTTAACCATGAGAAACTCCAGGTTAGCTGAGCAGTGTCTCCCAACAGTGACAGAGTTCGTGCACCAAGCCTTGTTAATATAAATGCACACTCCCCCACCTCTGGTCTTACCGGAGTCATTAGCTGCTCTGTCTGCCCGCAGAGTGTGCCGTCCGGCCAGCTCGACAGCACCATCAAGTAATTGAATCGGTGAATTCAAAAAGGGCCCAAGTCCACACTTTTTCAATGGGGACTTGGGCCCTTTTCGAATTCACCGATTCAATTCAATTCAGCTTTATTTATAATGCGCCACATCACAACAAAAGCCGTCTCGTGGCGCCACACAAGTACTCCACTAAGTAGCCATGTTTCCGTGAAAATCATGATATTGCAGTTCATAAGTTTCTTATTGTTGGTGATCCGAAGTCGTAGCTCATCCATTCTGTTCGCCACTGACCGTACATTAGCGAGGAAAATGCTAGGTAGAGAAAGCCGGTGCGGTGTTAGCTTTAGCTTAGCTCTTAGCCCTCCGCGCTTCCCCCGCCTTTGTTTACGGTCTCTACGCCGCCTGCGAGCACTTCCGGTCGGCCGGGTAGCTTACCTAGCGTCGGGTGTTCTCCAGAGCTCAGGGACGAAACGTAGGTTGCTGATAAAAAGGTCGTTATTTTGTAATCCAATGTCCAAAAGTTCATTTCGGGTGTAGGATGTAAAAGCGAAGCTGTTCTGAACGAACAGACCCGAAATGAGCAGAAATATCGCTGCTAATCCACAAAATCTGAAGAGATGCTGAGCCTCGCGTTGTGCAAGCGCTGCCATCTGGTCTGAAAATTTTTGGAAGATAAAAAAAGGGGAATTCCGCGAATTAGCGGAAAAAATCACAACCCTAAAAATATGATGACACAGAAAGCAGGAGTCTGAGTACAGATTAGTACCGGCGTCCTATGTCCCGCCCACGCAGCAGTTCTGATTGGCTGCTTGGTCTGGCATTGACGATCTCAGCTGCAGTCTCTGAAAAGTTGAACTGTTTTCAGCTCTGAGTGCCGCGACAAAAAACGGTCACCGCCGAGAGCGTTTCAGCACCGAGTAAACGCTGGACTACATAGAGAATGATTGGAAAATAGCCGCCCAGAGTGGACAAAACCTGTTTGGTGGACACGCAGCCTAAAGAGCGGAGCTCCGCACAGTTGTAACACACAGGCATAAAGTTAAGAGCAAACTGCAGCGAGACTCTCACAGCTTCCCTCATTTGCCACCTAAGTTATAAACCCTGTTTAAATTACGAATCCAAAGGGTCCTAAAAACGTTTGCAATAATAACGCATACCGCAGTATTGAGCTGTCCACAGTCACCGTAGGGGAAATTCCTCTACTGTGACAGCCCAGTTGCAGTAGATTGTAGTAGTCAATAGTACTATTACAATCACCCCACCCCCACACAGAATCAACCTTTCTTCACAACCTAGAAAAGGAAGATCCTTTTTGGTGTTTTCAGACAAATTTAACCAGCATATGTCATCATTTGGCTGATCTATCTCAGCGTAAAAATAAATTTTTAACTCTTTCTTGAGTTTAAGGTGATTATTTGCATTTCAAATTAGTTGTTCTTTTGTTTCTTAACCATCTGCCATAGCCACTTAGCCATAACCCTGTATCGGCAGAGCTCAATGAATACTGTATCTGAATGATATCCGCCCAACTTGGCCAACTGCCAACTCGGCCTGTCGTCGGGCATGATTTACACCCAATTCAGCCGACTGCTGAGTCGGCCCATCGATTACCGTATTCAGGACTCGTGGTGTCGGAGATTGAATGCATTGCTGAAGTACCGTAATCGAAACAAAGATAGAATTAATTACAGAAATTTACTCAGAAAAATATTATGCCTAAGAGCTCTCAGATCCGTATTCTCTTTTATTCATTTCCTATCCTTTTTGCCATAGAATTCAATTTTTTTTTAAATTTTACATATGTAGCATAGGTATAAATGCAGAGCATTTTAGACTAAGAATTTATACAGAATTTATTACTTAATTAGTTAGAACTGACTATTACTCACAAATATGTACTAATAAAAGAAAGAACAAGATCGTGGATACAAGTGGCTGAAATGAGCTTTGTCTGTAGGATTGCTGGACTCACCCTCAGAGATAGGGTGAGGCGCTCAGTCATCCGGGAGAGGCTCAGAGTAGAACCGCTGCTCCTCCTCATTGAAAGGAGTCAGTTGAGGTGGTATGGGCATCTGATTAGGATGCCGACTCGACAACTGGCTGAGTTAGGTGTAAACCATTTTAATAAACTGTGTGCTAACATGTTAGTTTTTGCACAGAAAGGTTTATAGGACTGTATTCCCAACAGCACGAAAAGGGCTTTGTGCATTTACCTAAACTGAGAGTGAGATCTGCTCCATACAAGGATATATATCTAGTTTCGAAGTTTTTTTTTAATCTGCTTTTGGTGAATAAAAATATTCTTTATTACTGCTTCAAAAATGAGCTCTGCTCCAAAGCCATAGAGACATGAACAGGAAGGTAAACTTCACACAAAATAAGTACACATTTAACACTTTTAATGTTGATGTCATTGTTGATAATGATGAGTTTCACAACATACCTCATCTTCTGACTCATTGTGCGGGACAGAGAAGCAGTTGGTCACCTCGATGGAGTGCTTGTCAATAGTACCTGGTGTGAGTTTGAAAGAATTTTCCATTAACATATTTTTACTCAGCTAAACACCTTTGTTTTGCTAGTCACCTAACAATGCACGGTATCCATCTGGCCAATTTAACAGCAGTGACAACCACAGTCAACAGTCGCTGCTACACGTCTCAGTGCAGCAGAAAAATAAGATATCATCATTTCATTAACCTTTAACCGAAGTCGAGCAACTAAATGACACTGCTATACAACAGAAGATTTAGCTTAGCAACAGCTGTACTCATCCAGCATGCGTTATTAGCAGTTAGCATGCAAGCTACAACCCCACCACCCAAAACCATATAATTCACAAAAAAACGGCCAAACCCCAGAGAGGACGGACACAACAGACTGTTTGTTACCCAAAAGGGTCCCGATCACACGACTCGCGCCCTCATTCCGTCGCTCGTAAGAGTCAGAGATTGAAGCGAGAACGACCGGGTGGATTTTCACGACTGGACCGAATACCGACATGTTGGGAAACGAGGACAGCTACCGGGTTCAGTGGACAGATAAAGAGCCGCCTAGAGACCGGAGGCTGAACTACAGGTACTCAAAAAAAATAAAAAATGGAAAAGTCTGAAACTGGATCTGCACCTCTGCTGTCCGCGTACGTGTAACCGGAAACCTCGTGTGACGAAATTTACGTCATCGTCTCCGCTCCGCTAGTGTCCGCAGTGCTCGACCGCGGCGCGGACAGTGACAGACAGTTACCACGGAGGCAGCAATTTGTCGCATGAGGACGGATAATTTTTTCACACATAAGGAGCTGCTTATACAAAGATATAGAGTGATGCTAATCAAGTCAGTGGCGGTGGTGCACCTGTGAGCTGGTTGCCAACCGCCAATCAAATCTAAAAGAAGAAGGACGGATGTTTTTTTCGCACATGGGGAGTTGTTCAGAGCCCTTATGGGAGCTCCTCAAAGTGATGATAATCAAGTCAGTGGCGGTAATGCACCTGTAAAGCCTGCTGTATGCTCTATTTCCCTCTAGTCCGCTGTGGTCCGCGTATGCTTTGGACAAGCCCGACATGCACGTGGCGCTGCTCATGCTCACTTTCATCTACCCAGGCCAAGCGGTTGACACATGCGCACAACCATCATTTGTAGTTTCACTCCCGCCCAATAGGTAGCGCCAAGGCACTTACACATCACGATTTTCACCAACAAAGAAACAGTCAACTTCTTCACAAAGTTTCTCTTCAGAGTCCATTTCTGCTGTTTGACTTTCCGGTTTTCACTCCTTTTCCACAAAGATGCTGCTGCCGCTGTGAAAGAAAGTATGTATGTATGGGTAACCCCCACAACAGCCACGGACAAGCAGAGCGCTCAGCTGGGGCAATTAGCAGAGCAATGAGATGTGTGTATTGAGATCAATAGGCAGCCGCTCTTTGTCTAGCTTCTTCCTGCCTGCTGTTGATATGTATGACTCAAAGGCAAATGTTCATGCTTCCTGCTATGCCTTCCTGCAGTTTCTTTGATGATAACATGCCTTTCATGTATTGTCTGTAGTGGGGTATAAAACTGCATTGCTCTGTAACTCTCCCTCTCTCTCTGACCACTGCTTCTGACGACACGCATTCTGTGTCTCCTCACGAGAGCCTGAGGACCCGCTCCAGCCCGCCTGCACAGGGCTGGAGTGAGTTCTATGACGGCGGGATGAATGATAATAAACTCCCTCAAAAACTCCCAGTTCGCTCCTTATCATTCCATGCCGCCACATTGGTGACCCCGAGAAAGCACACGCTTTGTGCAACGCAACCTTCTGGTCTGGACAGCTACACTGGTGACCCGACGACAACGAACGCAGCACCCGGCGGTGACTCTCCAACGAAAAGCGAACGCAGCAGCCTGGCGCAAATGATCTGCCCTCCCTTCTGCTACAGGGAGACCTCGACGCAGAGCCACCACCAGGCGAAACTCTCCGGAGATCACCCACGACCGGGAAAGCTGCAGAATGCTTCAAGGTGAGATGTGCACGCCTGAGATCTGCACATCCACGTGGGGACCGGCCGCTCTCACAGCTCCTCCACACGAGAGCGCACGCACCTCGTCCTCTCTCCATGACGGCGACCTCCAGGGCCAACGGAGAACGCAGTGCGTGGACCTGAACGCACCATGACCAATCTACAGCAACAGCTCAACAGGGATGACCATCGGCGCCGACGACGCTGATCTCCAGCAAGCTCCCTGACCCTGACTCGCCTCTACAGCGGACCTGCCATGCACCGAACCCCGCACGCACACCGGGGGGTTATGAGGACAGCGCACCACGCATGGGACAATACCGGCTCCACACAGACCGCCATCGTCCTTCGCTGCTGCACACAGAACCTTCAGGGCTGCTCACACACCTGAAGCACGCACGCAGCTCACTCACAGGATTTTGTACGGGTCTCAGCCACGGCGCACAAGGGAATTCAGCCGTCAGCTGTCCCCGAGGACTTTAGGACTGCGCGCGCACCTAAAGCCAACACGCCAAGCCCCTCACACTGCTGCAGCTCCTTTTTTTCTTCATGGCCGCGAGAGGAGTCAGAGACTAATTTTTCTTCTTACAGCTGCTGTGGACCTCCGCACGTTCAACGGGACAGCCCCTCAACATCGCGGATCCACAGGCAATTTTTGCGCGGCCCAGACAATTTCGCCGTCCCGGGCCGGCACTTGCTCCCCCCACCCCGCCTCCCTCCAACGCCGCCTGCAGCGAGCTTCCCCCGCAGCTCGCTCCCAAAGCCGGACTATCAAGGCCTCAGCTTCCCGCTGAGCCCTCTGGGGGGGAGTGTATGGGTAACCCCCACAACAGCCACGGACAAGCAGAGCGCTCAGCTGGGGCAATTAGCAGAGCAATGAGATGTGTGTATTGAGATCAATAGGCAGCCGCTCTTTGTCTAGCTTCTTCCTGCCTGCTGTTGATATGTATGACTCAAATGCAAATGTTCATGCTTCCTGCTATGCCTTCCTGCAGTTTCTTTGATGATAACATGCCTTTCATGTATTGTCTGTAGTGGGGTATAAAACTGCATTGCTCTGTAACTCTTCCTCTCTCTCTGACCACTGCTTCTGACGACACGCATTCTGTGTCTCCTCACGAGAGCCTGAGGACCCGCTCCAGCCCGCCTGCACAGGGCTGGAGTGAGTTCTATGACGGCGGGATGAATGATAATAAACTCCCTCAAAAACTCCCAGTTCACTCCTTATTATTCTTCCGCCACAGTATGTATGATTCATGTATGTTTTTATTCTCGTTTTCCACCTCCTTGTTGTCTTCTTTGTCTACTGATGTATGCTGTGCTGACATTGCCACCTCGTGACTGGGACGTTCAGTCTTGCGCATGCACTTGTCAACGCGTTCAGGTCGTGGACACGCAGCGCAGTCACAAAATTTGGGCTGCACGTGGTTGTCCGCGGTTGAGCACTGTGGACACTAGCGGAGTGGAGACGATGACGTAAATTTCGTCACACGAGGTTTCCGGTTATGCGTTTGGGGACAGCAGAGGTGTAGCATGAAGCAGGCTTAAGCTGGTTGCCAACTGCCAATCAAATCTAAAAGAAGAAGAAGCAGATGACCGCGTGCAGCCCAAATTTTGTGACCGTGCCACCTGCCCACTACCTGAACTCGTTGAAAAGCACATGCGATAGTGAAGTCGTTGGCCGCACTTCTGACGCAGTCCAGGGACGGATGTTTTTTTCACACATGGGGAATTGTTCAGAACTCCTTATACAAAGATAAAGAGTGATGATAATCAAGTCAGTTGTGGGGAGCGTGAAATAACGAAGCTGAATTGGTTCTTAATTCAGGTTTTATTCAAGCACTTCATCCCCAGCCTTCTCTCAAGAACAAAAGAGGAAGAGCTGCATCAGACCTTCACATTTATACCTCTCACACAAAGGGAGAATCACATATCCCTGTCAAAACCCCCTATTGACATTAACTCCCCCTCCAGTCTCTCAGTCCTCCACCTGTCTCCCAGGAGGTCGGGAAATCCTTTCTGGCCCTTTGCCGCCGTACCTCCGTCCTCTTGTTGTTAACCATAGGTGGTCCAGACATATTGTTCCATTCAGGACGTGAAGTCAATCCACACATGCAATCTCCAGCATCCCCTTAATGCTTACGCATATGTAGGCAAAAATACATGGGCTACATCAGTGGCGGTAATGCACCTGTAAAGCCTGCTTTATGCTCTATTTCCCTCTAGTCCACTGTGGTCCGCGTATGGTTTGGACAAGCCCGGCGTACACCTGGCGCTGCTCATGCTCACTTTCATCTACCCAGGCCAATTGGTTGACACATGCGCACAACCATCATTTGTAGTTTCACTCCCGCCCGATAGGTAGCGCCAAGGCGTTTACGCATCACGATTTTCACCAACAAAGAAACAGTCGACTTCTTCACAAAGTTTCTCTTCAGAGTCCATTTCTGCTGTTTGACTTCCCGGTTTTCACTCCTTTTCCACAAAGATGCTGCTGCCGCTGTGAAAGAAAGTATGTATGTATGATTCATGTATGTTTTTATTCTCGTTTTCCACCTCCTTGTTGTCTTCTTTGTCTACTGATGTATGCTGTGCTGACATTGCCACCTCGTGACTGGGACGTTCAGTCTTGCGCATGCACTTTTCAACGCGTTCAGGTCGTGGACACGCAGCGCAGTCACAAAATTTGGGCTGCACGTGGTCGTCCGCGGTCGAGCACTGTGGACACTAGCGGAGTGGAGACGATGACGTAAATTTTGTCACACGAGGTTTCCGGTTATGCGTTCGGGGACAGGAGAGGTGTAGCATGAAGCAGGCTTAAGCTGGTTGCCAACTGCCAATCAAATCTAAAAGAAAAAGAAGCGGATGACCGCGTGCAGCCCAAATTTTGTGACCGTGCCACCTGCCCACTACCTGAACTTGTTGAAAAGCACATGCGATAGTGAAGTCGTTGGCCGCACTTCTGACGCAGTCCAGGGACGGATGATTTTTTTTCACACATGGGGAATTGTTCAGAACTCCTTATACAAAGATATAGAGTGATGATAATCAAGTCAGTGGTGGTAATGCACCTGCAAGCTGGTTGCCAACTGCCAATCAAATCTAAAAGAAGAAGAAGAATGAACGTCCCATTCACGAGGTGGTGATATCGGCACTGCATACATCAGTAGACAAAGAAGACGAGGAAGCGGAAAGCGAGAATAAAAACGCATCTTCGTGGAAAAGGAGTGAAAACTGGGAAATCAAACAGCAGAAATGGACTCTATATTTGAAGAGAAACTCTGTGAAGAAGTCCGCTGTTGATGTGCGTTGCTCTCGCGTTTCTTCGTTGGTGAAAATCCTTGAGCGTCATCGCCTTGGCGCTCGCTACCTATCGGGTGGGAGTGAAACTACAAATGATGGCTGTGCACATGTGTCAACTGTGTGGTCTGGGTAGATGAAAAAAGTGAACATGAACAGCGCCGTGTGTGTGCCGGGCTCGTCCAAAGCGTACGCAGATCAAACCGGACTAGAGGGAAATGCAGCATGAATAGGGACAAAGCATGCTGACCATACGATATAATAAAAACAAATAAATAAAAAATACACCCACAAAACTTTTAGAAAGGTGCTGCATAAAAGTGTATATATCAATCGATCCATCTTCTACCGCTTATCCAGGAATCCAGGTCACAGGGGCATCAATCCAGGCAGGGTAGCCTGGACTTCTGCCCAGTTCACATAACACCATGATCCCTCCTGCAGGTGGTGAGCTCACTGGAGGACAGACCCATGTGCCTCCTTTGAGTCCACTGGGTCCTTGATAGAACACGATTTTCATGGAGAGCCACTTGACCGCTCTTAGTCTGGCCCTTCACCCAGGATCAGTTTGCCTTCGGAGACAATATCAGGGGCACGTCGAGCAAGTGCAAGTGCAAGTTTGAGATAAGATGGCTGCTGCTGAGCCTCACCACCGGGAATAAAGAAACTTGCCTTATTTCCCGGGACGTGATGGTGACTGCTGCTGCTGAACCAGATGATGATCTCCCGGGACTGACTGAGGTCATTTGGTGAGGAAGCGGAGGCAGGAGACACGCCGGAGTCCGGGGACTCTGGTTCATCGGCGCAGACTCCACCAGTTGACGCTCCCTCCAGCTGCTGGATTAATTCTGGAAGAAGACAAGGTTTGTATTACAAATACAGCTCTGCCTCCACCACTAAAACCCGCTGGTGTTCCTCCAGCTCCTCCACCGTTGGACCGTCGGGAGGCGTGAGGTCTGTGTACCTGACACGGCAGGCGGCGGGCCGCTGTTCAGGAGGAAGAGACGGGGTTGCAGCTGGATGACAGTGCCGGGCTTGAGGCTTCCGTACCCGGGAGTGCTTCTTCGCTGACACAGGTTCGGATGGGGAAGAGGTTTCTCCCAGTCCGCGGAGCTGGTGTTGAGACTGGGACACAGAGGTTAGCAGAACTGCGAGTTCGGGATAGCTCCACGGGCTGGGGTATACTTCAATCACCTGTGCCATGCTATTCCAACATTACAAAGCCTCCTCGGGAGTGTGGGAGGAGTGAGCCTCTGAAATAATATCCTCCACCAGCTCAGCTGCCCAACACTCCACCTCGTCCAGCCCGAGAGCACTATAGTCTGTGCGGGCAGACATTCCCAAAAAACACAGACTAAAAAGTGCGGGAGGAAAAGAGGGGAAAAAGACAAAAACTTACAGCTGCTAACGTCTCACCAGGCAGTGGTCTACTGTCATGAAATGCCCTTTTCAAGGGTGGAATTGAGGACACCAGGCGCAAGTTGTAAGTTTTGCACATTTAATAAACAAACACAAAGAACAAACATGTACACTTACAGGGAAACAGGGAACACCCGGAGGAAATGAACAGACGGGGACTCCGTCTGAAGGTCAGGAGTAACATAGCATTAACGATTAGACGAGAGACCACTGCGAGCCCAAAGTCTCGCCATTGGTCTTAAATAAGGCCAACACAAATGAGAACAGCTGTGGCATCATGAGTGAGGATGATTACCAAATTGGAGGCGGCTGTGACAGCCCGCAAACAGAATCTGACACCCGGAAATGACGCGCGAGCTGTCACAGTGCCTGCATGCACCAGGATACTAAATAACACAACATAAAAATATTTTTTTTGTAAGTTGTGTTTTTTCAACTGATTTAAGACAATTTTGCATCACTGAATCTGAAAATGACATCCGCTTCTCTCGATCAGGTCAGGTTTTTATGTTAACTTATAAGTAGTTGTATAGGTGTACTGTAAATTGAATAGTAGACATCGATAAAGGTAAAAGTACATGTAAAGTGAATGTTACGTCATCATTGTTCAAAATTCAGAGAATTTCAAGAAATAAAAAAGAATTTTACATCATACAAAGTGAAAATATCTGTACATGTAAACAAAAACGTAAGAAAACATGTGGCCATAGTTCAAAAAAGTTGACCTGATTGAGCAAAACCAATGTGATTTTTGGATTCAGCACATCAAAATTGTCCTAAATCAGCTAAAAAATAACTTAGACAATAAATTTGGTGTTGACCAGTGTAATGATACAAGGAAAGAATATACAGAAACAACCATCCATCCATCCATCCATCCATCCATCCTCCTTCTGCCACTTTTCTGGAGGTCCGGGTCACAGAGGCAGCATGTCAAGCAGAGAAGCCCAGACTTCCCTCTCCCCAGCCACCTGCTCCAGCTCTTCAGAGAGGATACCAAGGTGTTCCCAGACCAGCTGGGAGACATAGTCTCTCCACCGAGTCCTGGGTCTGCCCCGGGGTCTCCTCCCAGTGGGGTGTGCCCAAAACACCTCAAGTGGGAGGCGTCCAGGAGGCATCCTAATCAGATGCCCATACCACCTCAACTGACTCCTTTCAATGAGGAGGAGCAGCGGTTCTACTCTGAGCCTCTCCCGGATGACTGAGCTCCTCACCCTATCTCTGAGAGTGAGTCCAGCAATCCTGCGGAGAAAGCTCATTTCAGCCGCTTGTATCCGCGATCTTGTTCTTTCGGTCATTACCCAAAGCTCGTGACCATAGGTGAGAGTAGAAACGTAGATTGACTGGTAAATCGACAGCTTTGCCTTAGAACTAAGCTCCCTCTTCACCACAACGGACCGGTACAACATCCGCATCACTGCAGATGCTGCTCCAATCCGTGTGTCAATCTCTCGCTCCATTTTCCCCTCACTCGTGAACAAGACCCCAAGATACTTAAACTCCTCCACTTGGGGCAGGAGCCTGTCCCCAACCCAGAGAGGACAATCCACCTTTTTCCGGCTGAGGACCATGGACTCGGACTTGGAGGTGCTGATTCTCATCCCAGCCGCTTCACACTCAGCGGCAAACCGTCCCAGCAAGAGCTGTAGGTCATTGCTGGATGAAGCCAACAGGACAACATCATCTGCAAACAACAGAGATGAGATCATGTGGTCACCAAGCATGACACCCTCCATTCCCTGGCTGCGCCTAGAAATCCTGTCCATAAAAATTATGAACAGGATCGGTGACAAAGGGCAGCCCTGGTGGAGTCCAACTCTCACTGGGAATGAGTCCGTCCGAGTGTTGGCAATATGAACCAAACTCTCACAACGGTCTTACAGAGACCGAATAGCTCGTAACAACAAGCCCGATACCCCATACTCCCGAAGCACCCCCCACAAAAAACCACGAGGGACGCGGTCAAATGCCTTTTCCAAGTCCACAAAACACATGTAAACTGGTTGGGGAAACTCCCACGAACCCTCAAGAATTCTCGAGAGGGTAAAGAGCTGGTCCGATGTGCCACGGCCAGGACGAAAACCACATTGCTCCACCTGAATCCGAGGTTCGACCAACGGCCGGACTCTCCTCTCCAGTACCTTGGCATAGACCTTCCCAGGGAGGCTGAGAAGTGTGATCCCTCTAAAGTTGGAGCACACCTTCAAGTCCCCTTTTTTGAAGAGAGGAACCACCACCCCGGTTTGCCATGCCAAAGGCACTGCCCCCGACCTCCACGCAATGTTGCAGAGGCGTGTCAACCATGACAGCCCGACAACATCCAGCAGGAAGCAGGAAGCAGAAACAACCAGTAATGAAATAACTATTAAACGAGTAAGAAAATCAGAGAATACAGAGACAAACAGTGGGAATACATGAAAATCAGGAAACAAATCATTGAACAAGAATATCCTGGAAACAATAACTAAGACAAGGTCTGGATAGAAATAAAAGATGAACTAGATACACACTTAAAAGAGAGAACTGAGAAGACGATAATAATACAAACTCATAATATCAAGACGGCAAAGGAATTCTAAAGACAAAAGTATGAACACAGGAAAATAAATGCAAGATAAACAAAGAACAAACAAACAGAAAAAGACTAAACTTACACTTAAGACTGGGCATGGCCCCCGCCATGCCCAGGATCATGACAGTAATAAGGAATATTCAGAGACAGTATTCGGCTGTTGCTCCAATAATAAACAGGATAAACAGAACAGTCATTGAAGTCTTTCATGGACACTCAAAATTACTATATTTAGTCTCAAGTAATATCATCTGCCGTGAGGCTGCAGATATCCTGTTCATGGCTAGGGAGCACAATTGGTCATATTTAAATTTAACCTTGTTAGCCTTGGCCTCAGCAAATCTTGCAATTAGAAAAAATAATAAAAAATCTTTTTGTTTACCTGTACTGTCAGCAGCAGGTGTCGCTGCTGCCTCCTCATTAACAACAGGTGCTCCTCATTAACATGTGTGTTAGCATGTGTGTGTTAACATGAGTGCTTGTCTGCTCCTCGTGAGAGTTAGTCTCCTCACTGGTTGAAGTGAAAAAGGTTGTTTTGATAAAAATTTTCTGTGCCCTTCCCTTTTTCTCTATTTCTCTGCGCCACTCTGATAACTTTGTTTCATTTTGTCACTGTTCTGCATGCTGTACGGTTTGTTTAGAATGCAACCGAAGATACGCACATGACTCAGAGACAACATGGAAGAGTTCAACAGTCTGAGAAGAAGGGGGGAGGATGTTACGTTCGTGATTTGATTGGCTGCTTTTGTAAATACTTGTGTTTCTTTGTTTTGTGGGACATCATGTTAAATATGCTAAACATTAAAAAAAAAATATATTGTGGAGTGTGTCAATAACGAGGCGGATTTGACTCAGACAGTTTATTACACATCTCACACATAAGCATAGTCAGAAAAAGAGAGCATCTCAGACAAGACTCATCTCTTAAATACTCAGGTTTCCCTTCAGAAGCTTCTACACATAAAAAGTCACATTGCATTCACTTCCTTAATCCTTTAACATCCTCCTAGCAGTCTCTGATACACAAAAGGTCACCTGCATTCATCCTTCACACCTCCCTGTTATCTCCAAGGGAAACTCTGCTCTTTGTTCTAGTCTAAGATGCTATGCCAGTATTCACTCCCCAAACAACCCCCCCCCCCCCCCGAGCGTCTTGGATAGAACAATAGAATGACAGTCCATATGCTGTGGTAAAATCATTAAACATCAATCCACATGCTGCTTGGGCTTCAGTCTTCTCCTGTATCTGCTGTAACCAGGATTCACCGCCTCCGCGGCGCTGTCATGCTGGGGGGCTGATGAATGCTGGGGGGTTGATGACTGAGGGGTAAAAGTCTGTGCATGTGGATGCTCTGGGGAATCTTTTCTCTGGGAAACTCCCCGCGGGGGTCTTCCACGCCGAGGGGCCCTCGCCAACAGCACTTGCTCGTCCGCCACAACAAAAGCGGGTTTGAGTCTGTCTATGCCAATCCTGTCCCTCCTACCCCCCAAATCTAGCAAAAAATGCTTGTCCCCTGTTTCCAGCACTCTGAACGGTCCATCATAAGGTGGGCGCAGCGGATGGCGATGGGCATCGTGTCTGACAAAAACGAACTCTGCGAACTCCGCGTTTTTCAAAGTTTTAGGCACAAAAACGTGCGGAAAACTGTGGTGAACAGGGTCTGGCAGCGTGCTTGTGTCTATGCTACGCTGCAACAGCTGAGACGGGGAGCTGCCCGGCGCGGGATTATCTGGGAGAAACTCCCCGGAAAAACAAGTTCAGCCGGGGAAGCTTCCAAATCCTCTTTAGGCGCAGAACGTAACCCCAATAAAACCCACGGTAGCTTGTCTACCCAATTTGCATCCGTCAGTGACGCCCTGAGAGCCACCTTCAATGACCTATGAAAACGTTCGCATAACCCATTAGCCTGTGGAATGTACGCGGTTGTGCGGTGAATTATGACACCCAGGCTGCGGGCCATTGTTGACCAGAGTTTGGAAACAAATTGAGGGCCTCTGTCGGACGTAATATCCGACGGGACTCCAAAACGCGCCACCCATGCTGTTAAAAACGCGCCCACCACCTCCTCGGCTGTGGTTGCCGCCAGTGGAACCACATCCGGCCAGCGCGTGGTGCCGTCCACCATTGTCAGAAGGTGCGTGCACCCCTGTGATGGCGGGAAGGGGCCCACGAGGTCCACGTGAACATGGTCGAACCTCTTAGCCGGGATGCGAAATGGCTCCAAGGGAGCTTTCGTGTATCTATGTACCTTGGCTCGTTGGCACGCCATGCAGGCTGCTGCCCACTCTTTCACTTGCTTGCGAAGGCTCGGCCACACAAATTTCTCTCCTACCATTTTGACCGACGCGCGCACTCCCGGGTGCGCCAAAGAATGAATTGAGTCAAAAACGCGGCGGCGCCACGCGGCCGGTACCACGGGACGCGGTCGCCCCATGGAGACATCACAGATTAGGGGGTGCATACCGTCTTGCAGCACCCTGCTCTCCAGCCTTAACCCTGTTGATCCAGACTGGAGCGCGCGCACATCCGCGTCACTAACCTGCTCCTTGGCCATGACTGTGTAATCTATCCCCACGCGGACCGGGGAGGCCACGGCGCGTGAGAGGCAGTCTGCCACTACATTCAGTTTACCCGACACATGCTGAATATCGGTAGTAAACTCTGAGATCGCGGCCAGCTGTCTCTGCTGCCAGCCCGACCACGGTTCTGAAACCTTGGCCATCGCGAATGTTAGTGGCTTGTGGTCAACGAACGCGGTGAAACAGCGCCCTTCCAGCCAGAACTGGAAGTGGCGAATAGCCAAGTGGAGAGCCAGCAACTCCCTGTCGAACGCGTGTATTTACGTTCACTATCGTGCAAAGTCCTGCTGAAAAAGGCGAGCGGCTGCCAAGCCCCGGCTACATGCTGCTCCACGACTGCCCCTATGGCCACATCTGACGCGTCAGTAGTGAGCGCTATGCGGGCCGTTTGGTCTGGATGTGCCAACAACGCAGCATTTGCCAGGGCTGCTTTGACTTCCGAGAACGCCCGCTCTCGCTCCGGGGACCATTCGATCTTATTTGCGGGTTTCTGTTTTTTGAGCGCAGTGTACAGTGGTTGCATGAGCTGCGCTGCGCGGGGAAGGAAACGGTTATAAAAATTCACCATTCCCAAAAACTCCTGTAACGCCCTGACCGTTTGCGGCTGGGGAAAATCTGCTACCGCGCGCACTTTGTCAGGCAGCGGAACCGCTCCTTCAGGAGAGATGCGGTACCCCAAAAAATCAATCTGCGTCACCCCGAACTGACACTTCGCTGGGTTGATTATTAAACCGTGCTCTCCCAACCTCCGGAAAACCACCGTTAGGTGGGTTTCGTGTTCGTCTTCGGACGCGCTGGCTACCAAGATATCGTCCAAGTAGACGAATACGAAAGGGAGATTGCGCAGCACTGCATCCATCATGCGTTGGAACGTCTGTGCAGCCCCTTTAAGCCCGAATGGCATGCGCAAAAACTCGAATAAACCAAACGGAGTTATCACCGCTGTTTTGGGTATGTCCTCAGCGCGCACTGGGACTTGGTGGTAACCGTGGACCAAGTCTATTTTAGAAAAAACGCACGCTCCTGCCAAATGAACGGAAAAATCCTGGATGTGAGGAATTGGGTAGCGGTCGTGCGCTGTGGCGTTGTTCAACCTGCGGAAATCCCCGCAAGGTCGCCACGAACCGTCAGCTTTAGGGACCATGTGTAGCGGAGAAGTCCATGGGCTGTTCGAACGCCTGATGATGCCCAACCTCTCCAGGTTGGCGAACTCCTCGCGCGCTATGGCCAGTTTAGCTGCGTCCAAGCGCCGAGGTTTTGCAAAAACGGGCAGCCCGGTGGTGGTGATAAAATGCTCCACCCTGTGTTTAGCGACGGCTGCCGAAAATGTGGGGACCGTGAGTGCTGGGAACTGAGTGAGCAGTGTGTGGAACTTATCACATGCAGCTGTGACGTTGGCTTGTGTTGTTGGCCGGGACGCTCGAGCTGTACAGGGGATAGAATCAAAGGACAGTGCATTAACCAGGTGCCTGTTAGCGACATCAACCAACAAACCATGTGATCACAAAAAAATCAGCCCCCAATATATTGAAATTCAATGCTGCTATGACAAAAGTCCACTCAAATGTACGGCCGTGTAGAGACAGAAGTAGAGTCCTCTCACCAAAGGTCTTAATCTCCGAGCCGTTTGCTGCTTCCATCTTGGGGCCGCTAGATCCTGCCAGCCGGTCGGCGTAGGACGGCATGATGAAACTCAACTGGGCGCCGGTGTCCACGAGGAAATGCCTCCCCGAGCGTGCGTCTGTCAAGTAGAGCAGCTTGTTCTCCTCCCCGAGGGCTGCAGCTGCTACCGACCCCCGGTCTTGGCGTTTCCCGAGCGCTTGAACTGGCACGGTGGTATATATTTGCATGCCTTCTCTGCAAAGCGGCGGTGGTAGAAACAAAGGATGTCTCCTCTGCGTTCTTTGGCCCCCGCCGCCGCTGTTGTCGGTGGTTCTGCTACTGCCATCAATGGCTCCTCGCCTCCTCCGGCCGTCGCGCTGAGCTCCGTCGCTGCCGCCGTGGTCGTGAGCTCTCTGCTGGCCATGATGATCCGGTGTGCTTCTCGGGCCAGCGCACGATAGTCCTGCTCGGCCAACAACGGCGAATTGGCCAGGGTCGCTCTCGTCGCTGACGGAAGGTTCCGGAGGAAGAGGTGGGTAAAAATGAAGTGGTCGTCGTCCGAGCCCTTCAATCTCAGCATCTTTTCCATCAGGTCAATAGCCGACCCATCTCCTAACCCGGTCCGCGTCAGGAGTCTCTCTGCTCTCTCCTCAACCGAGAGTGTGTAGTGCTGGATGAGTGCAGCCTTCAACGCGTCGTACTTGTCGCTGGTTGGTGGCTGATCCAGCAGGCTCTCCACATGCTGAGCCGTGTGGGCGTCGAGCTTTGCGACCACATGGTAGAATTTCGTGTCATCCGCCGATATCCCCCGGAGGACGAACTGCGCCTCAACTAGGTGGAACCAGGAGCGCGGATTGTGCTGCCAAAAATCCGGTAGCTGGATTGTAACAGCATATGCTTGGCTGGGGGCTCCCAACGAGGCTGGCTCCGGGGATCTTTCGTCGTGTTGCATGATTCGTCTTGGGTCACCAGTGTGGAGTGTGTCAATAACGAGGCGGATTTGACTCAGACAGTTTATTACACATCTCACACATAAGCATAGTCAGAAAAAGAGAGCATCTCAGACAAGACTCATCTCTTAAATACTCAGGCTTCCCTTCAGAAGCTTCTACACATAAAAAGTCACATTGCATTCACTTCCTTAATCCTTTAACATCCTCCTAGCAGTCTCTGATACACAAAAGGTCACCTGCATTCATCCTTCACACCTCTTTGTTATCTCCAAGGGAAACTCTGCTCTTTGTTCTAGTCTAAGATGCTATGCCAGTATTCACTCCCCAAAATATTTTTTTTTTTTTTGTTACTTATTTGTACCCGTAGGTAGATTTGGTTTGCAGTCTGGTGACAAGCCACCGGCTGCTGGCCGCTGCGTACGCGAGCGCCCTAAACCTACATGTTTTTGGTATGCGGGAGGAAACCGGAGAAATCCCGGAGTAAACCCGCGCAACACGGGGAGAACATGCAAACTCCACACAGCTCACTGTTGGTCGGGGGCTGGGATCGAACCCATGATCTCATGATCCCCGCGATCCCCCGGCCGAGGGTAAAACTGTGCTGCTGCCACAGTGCTAAACCACTGCGCCACTGTGCAGCCCAAATATACAGTATATATATATATATATATATATATATATATATATATATATATATATATATATATATATATATATATATATATATATATATATATATATATATATATATATATATATATATATATATATAGTCCGCCTCTGGGCAATGCAATGGTTGAAAAAAATCATAGATTCACATAACAAGAACAGGTCATTTGAAGAAGCTGACTGATTTGTGCTGTCTGGTCATCCTGATGCATCTTCACCTGAAAATATCAAGAGAAAGATGTTAATTCATGAAAATGTCTGTTATTTATCAGTTGTAAACATGAATTCACGTGTTGTGTGATGGCACAACATGACAGCGCCATCACAGACCTGCTTGCCAAGAAGAACAAAGCGTTCATGGAATGGCAGAAGGATCCAGGCTCCATTCCCAAGAAGGAGGGATTCAAGTCATACCAGGCCATAGCTCAAAGAGAGATAGGAAACATGCATGACCAGTTGTGGGAAAAGAAAGCTGACGAGATTCAGAGCTTTGCTGATATCAACAACTCAAAGCAGTTTTTCAGCACTGTCTTGATGGAGTTTTTCAGCTCCATCAAGACAGTGTTTGGTCCCTCAAAATCTGGTTCTGCCCCCTTGCTGTCTGCAGATGGAGCCACGCTCATCAAGAATAAAGCTGCCATCAACAACAGATGGAGGAAACACTTCAGCCAACTTCTGAACCACCCATCCACAGTTGACCAGGCTGCACTGGACCAAGTTCCACAACAGACATCCATTGAAGAGCTTGATGACTCTCCATCCCTGGATGAAGTCAGAAAAGCCATCAAACACATGAGCTGCGGCAAGGCACCTGGCAAGGACAGTATCCCTGCAGAAGTGTTAAGGCACTTAGTGAAGAGGCTTTTCAGGCATTTCACAGTGTTCTTATCAGTATATGGGAAGAGGAAGAAATGCCAGCTGAATTCCGTGATGCAACACTAGTCGCCCTGTACAAGAACAAAGGCTCCAGAGCAGACTGCAGGACTACAGGGGTATATCCCTACTGTCCATTGCTTGGAAAAACCTCACCAGAGTCATTCTGAACAGAGTGATCTTGGCGTCTCAGAGAAGAACCTCCCTGAATCACAAGGTGGTTTTCGGCCTGATCACAACACTGTTGACATGGTTTTTGCGGTGAGACAGATTCAAGAGAAATGCCTTGAGCAGAACATGAACCTCTACGCAGTCTTCATTGATCTAACAAAAGCATTCGACAGTCATCAGAAGCGCACTGTGGATCACCCTCCGCAAACTCGGATACCCAGTGAAGTTCACCTTGCTCCTCAGGTTATTTCATGATGACATGACTGGAGAAGTACTGTCCGATGGTGAACCTTCTGAGAGAAGTGACATCTCGAATGGCATCAAACAAGGCTGCGTCCTTGCCCCAGTGCTGTTCAGTCTCTTCTTGGCCCAAGTACTACTTCATGCTGTCAAAGACCTCAAGCTTGGTATCTAGATCAGATACCGCCTGGACGGCTCACTGTTTGATCTGTGATGGCTTGCTGCAAAAACAAAGGTTCCTGACAGGCTCATAACAGAAGCCCTGTTTGCCGACGACTGCACTCTGATGGCCCATGAAGAGAACCACCTGCAGACAATCGTTGACAGGTTCTTCATTGCATCCAAGCTGTTCAGCCTGACAATCAGCCTCGGGAAAACAGAGGTCCTCCTCCAGCCTGCACCAAACAGTGTCTGCCAAGAGTCAAACATCACCATTGATGGCACACAGCTGAAGAATATCG
The DNA here is from genome assembly GCA_020510985.1 of Pholidichthys leucotaenia. NCBI lineage: Eukaryota > Metazoa > Chordata > Actinopteri > Cichliformes > Pholidichthyidae > Pholidichthys > Pholidichthys leucotaenia. Next base: position 194,767,363 of record CM035846.1, on the reverse strand, counting down.
ATACCTTCACGTACCTGGGCAGCACCATCTCTAATGATGGATCGCTAGACATGGATGTTGCAGCAAGGATACAGAAAGCCAGTCAAGCAATAGGCAGACTGCATACCAAGGTCTTGCAACACAAAGACATTCACCTCTCAACCAAACTGAAGGTGTACAATGCAGTCATACTAACATCACTGCTGTATGGATGTGAAACCTGGACTTTATACCGCAGGCACATCAACAAGCTGGAGCAATTCCACACATGGTCCCTGTGGTCAATCATCCAGATATGCTGGCAGGACCACATAACAAACCAAGAAGTCCTGGACAGAGCCAACACCACCAACATCAAAGCCAAGATCTTCCAAGCCCAGCTTCGATGGACTGGTCATGTCATCTGCATGGAAGAATCCAGAATCCCATGTCAGCGTCTTCTGCGGGGAACTGGCATGAGGTAGCCGCAAGCAGGGTCGCCCAAAGAAGAGGTTCAAAGACAACCTCAAAGCCAGCATCAAATGGGATGGCTTCCAGCCCCTACAGCTCAAGACTGTAGCAGCCAACAGAACAAGCTGGTGTGCCCTAACAAGGAAGGCAGTCAGCTCCTTCAAAGATGACCGTCGCCAGCGCCTTGCAGCTGCACGGGATCAGCGCTGCCCTGACAGCTGGTATTCCATGCCCTACCCGCTACCGCATATGTGCTTCAAGCTTTGGACTCCAAAGCCACATGCACGTCCACTGATGACAGCACAACGCATTGTCTTCCTAGGCTCCCAAGAGACAACCAGGATGATGATGATGACAGTAAAGTGAAACAGAAATGATGTTGATGCTCCTGTATATTTACCTCCCTATTCCACCATTAGGTCAAAAATGGATGTATCATTTGTATCATCATTTCCATCCATCCATCTTCTACTGCTTAATCCTTTTTGTGTTGTGTGTGTGTATGTGTGTGTGTGTGTGTGAGCTTATCCCAGCATGAGGCAGGATACACCCTGGACAGATTGCCAGTCCATCGCAGGACCAACACATAGAGACAAGACAATCATTCACTCTCCCATTCATACCTCAGGACATTTTAGAATCCCCAGTTGATGCCAGTTAACCTAACCTGCATGTCTTTGGCTTGTGGGAGGAAACCGGAGTACCTGGAGAAAACCCACACAGACACAGGGAGAACATGCAAACTCCACACAGAAGGGTCACCAGTGGTCAAGGGGTGGGATCGAACCCATGATGGTCAGGGGTGGGATTGATCCTGTGACCTTCTTGCTGTGCTGCCACAGTGCTAACCACTGCACAACTGAGCTGCCCACATATGGAACATATCATTTCATTTTGAAAGAGTTTTTTTTTTTACTTTTAACATCACCAAGGGCAGAAAATATTTTTAGAGTAAAATATTCACATAATTCTTCTTGAATCTTTGCATAACATTATAAATAAGTTAATTGACGCTTTGAAAGAAAAATTGCCACTTTGTATAAAATCTATTCTCCTAAAGTACAAAAAAATTAAACAAATTTTACTTAAGAGTGATTATATAACAAAGAAAATGAAGTTGAGATTTTATGCTGCATCAAATATTAGAATTTAGATTACCCAGATTTTACACACTGAACCTTTAATGCAGGGGTGTCCAATCATGTGCCATGGAGGGCCAAGACCCTGCAGGTTTTCTCTTCTACCCAGTTGCTTCAGCAGGTGTTTTCACTGATCAGCAATCAGTGGGAAGAAGTTCAGTGAAATCTGGTGCTGAACACACTGGTTGGAGGTAAAGCCTGCGGGGTCTTGGCCCTCCATGGCACATGATTGGACACCCCTGCTTTAATGCTTAATGCAGCATTACATGAAACACTAGGGGTGGTGTTTTTTTTTCTGACCATATTTATCCTTCAGTAAAGCTTAAGTGTTCTTAAAGTTTTTTTGTAAATTCTTTAAGTCGTCTCCAAGCTTCTTGAAGCTCTTCTTTGGATGTTCGATTTTCTGTCAAAACTGGCTTCCACTCAGTTCACTTTTTCTGTAATTTGGAATACTTTAGTCTTTTCTCCCTGTTTCCATTCCTTAGTAAGGACTTCTTAACAGCCACCCTTCTACTGAGACCATTTTTATGACACTTTGGTCAGTGTTAGATGGATCAATAGAAGAGCCAGTTGCACCTCTCATGCCCTGTGTCAAGTCTCTGCTGGATTTTTCCTGTTTTTAAATTACATAAATTTCAGATACTGTTCATCTGCCGTAGATGGTTTCTTAGGCCTGGCAGTTTTACAAAGGTATGAAAAATGCAACATGCAAAGAACACAAAATTCTGTATACTGTACCTTTACAAGGATTATGTCATTTAAAACTGTTAGTTATTTTTTACATTGTTAATGCATGTACAATAAAACAATGTACACTAAAACAATCCTTGCATAAAATTTCCCATCAGAACATCTTCTGGATCAGTGTGTATGTAGTTGGTATCCTGGACCAACCAATCATGCTGAGCTTGAGGCAGCGCTGCTTGCTGAATGGAACCACGTTCCTGAGCTTCAAATGGACAATTTAGTGACATCATGTCCCACAAAGAATTGAGGTTTTACTGGCAACAAATGGCGGTCAAACACAATAAAATCAAGAGAAATAATTAAGGATTAAGTTTTGTTGCATATCTGTTAGCTAATAAACAGGGAAAACACATGCAAATTTCAGAGGAAAAAAAAGAACAAATTTATAATTTAAAAGTTCAAGATTTACTATAATCTTCTTCTTCTTCTTCTTCCTCTTCTTCTTCTTCTTACAGCTGCTCCCTTTCAGGGTATTGTCGAGAGTGTAATAAAAAGACCAGATTTGGAGGGCAGACGAACTTTATTCACACTCTCACTTCATTCATACACAGAAAAAAACAATACCCTCATACACCAGGGTCTCTCCTTTTATATTTTCTTTCCCCCTTTATTATATTATTCTGTTTCTTTTTTTAATCTTTACTTTTAATCTATCCGAAATAAAGATTCATTCATTCATTCATATCACCCCACTCCTTCCCCCTGCTGCCTGAGATCTTGCATCACACTACATTTCACACATCATCACCCCTACTGTCCCCGCAGTTGCTCCTTCCTGCTGCCTGGGGTTCTACATCACCATAACTTCTCCCATCACAATACCTATTGTCCTCATCTGTTTAATCCCCCACGCTCTACTGGCAGAGGGACTATTTGCCTCTCCTCTGCTTCCAGTCTGAGATCATTATCCCAGCATGGGTTCCCCACAGTATCAGCGTTATCATCACCTGATATCGCAATGATCTGCATGTTGATTTGGCAAGGATTTTTATGCTGTATGCCCTTCCCGATGACAGGACGTGGATTGGGTCCCATGTCCTCACCTTGATTTATAATTTATATTCCCTGTTTCCAGGGCATGGGTCCCAGCCATCGTCCTTGCTTTAAGTTGTATTTTGGGATTTTCTGTATTGCACCTTGATTATCAAATCAAATCAAATCAAATCAAACTTTATTGTCATATTGCTGTACATACAACCGTAGTGCAGGCAAGATGAAATTGCGTTTCTCTCGGCATCCATATAAATAGAAGCAGCATAATATAAGACACACTCACACATATCTTCATCCCCCCACCCCACCCCCCATCCATTCACACATCCCTGAGACATACTTGGGAAAAACTAACTAACTATAATATACAAATAATATACATAATGTCCGTAGGTGCAGTAGTGTGTATGAGAGATTCCGGGTCAACTGTTCAGCATCCTGACAGCTTGTGGAAGGAAGCTGTCGATCAGTCTGGTGGTTCTGCCTCTGATACTCCGGAGTCATTTACCAGATGGCAGAAGTTCAAAGTGTTTATGCAGAGAGTGAGAACGGTCCTTGACAATGTTCAGTGCCCTGCTCCTACAACGGTTCTGAAAAAGTTCTTGGACAGAGGGGAGGGAGACTCCAATTACCCTCTCAGCTCCCTTGACTATCCTCTGCAGGGCTTTTTTGTCTGACATACTGCAGCTGGAGTACCATCTAGCAATGCAGTACGTCAGAACACTCTCCACCACACCTCTGTAGAAGGTCCTGAGTATGCAGATGGGGAGAGAGGCCAGTTTGAGTTTCCTCAAGAAGTGCAGTCTCTGCTGAGCCCGCTTCCTGATCCCCAAGGAATTCTTGCTCCAGGTCAGGTCCTGCGAGATCTGCACTCCGAGGAACTTGATATTCTCCACTCTCTCCATTAAACGGCCGCCGATGCTGAGGGGGACGTGTTCAGGCTGTGACCGCCAGAAGTTGATAATCATCTCCTTCGTTTTATCCACGTTGAGCACAAGATTGTTCTCCCTGCACCAGCCCTCCAGGTCTCTCACTTCTTCCCTGTACATTGATTCCTCATCCCTCTGAATAAGTCCCACCACCGTGGTGTCGTCTGCAAACTTAATAATCTGGTTCCCCTCGTGTCTGGATACACAGTCATGTGTTAGAAGTGTAAACAACAGTGGACTGAGTATGCAGCCTTGAGGGGATCCGGTGCTCAGCGTGACAGAGTTGGAGATGTTGTTTCCAACCCGGACAGACTGAGGTCTCTCAGTCAGGAAATCCAGGATCCAGAGACATGTGGCGATGTTCAGACCAAGAAGGAGTAATTTCTCCATCAGTCTCTGGGGAATAATGGTGTTGAATGCTGAACTGAAATCAATGTACAGGAGTCTGGCGTAGGTGTCTTTCTGGTCCAGGTGGGTGATGACAGAGTGTAGGGTGGTGACTATAGCATCCTCCGTGGAGCGGTTTGAACGATATGCAAACTGGAGCGGGTTGTGTGATGCAGGGAGGCAGGCTGTAATGTGTGGTTTAACAAGCCGTTCAAAACACTTCATCACAATTGGTGTCAGTGCAACAGGACAATAGTCATTCAAACAGGACACAACTGGTTTCTTTGCCACCGGTACAATGATAGAGGTCTTGAAGCATCTGGGAACAATGGCCTGACTCAGGGAGATGTTATAAATGTCAGTCAGGACATCCGCCAACTCACTCGCGCAGTCTCGGAGTACACGTCCCGGGATGTTGTCCGGACCTGCAGCTTTATGTGGGTTGACTCTGGTTAGGATCCTCCGTGTGTCCGCTGTGTTGATGGTAAAAGCTGGTCCGACCGATGGTGGGGGTGGGCCAGCCCTCCCTCTGGTTGTCGGGTTAGATGCTTCAAAACGTGCAAAGAAGTCGTTGAGCCTGTCTGGAAACGAAGCGCCGTCATCATTGACCCCCTGCCTAGACTTATAGCCCGTCAGTGTCTGAACTCCCTGCCACATCTGCTTGGTGTTCCTAGTGTCACAGAGGTGTCCCTGGATTTTCTCCGCATAGGCGTGCTTCGCCGCCTTAATTCCCTTTGAGAGCGCAGACCTGGCTGAGCGGAGAGCGATCCTGTCCCCTGCTCTGAAGGCTACATCTCTGACTGTAAGCAGTGAGCGCACCTCTGCAGTCATCCAGGGCTTATAGTTACCCCGCATAGTGATGGTCTTCACTGTAGTGACATCCTCTGTGCACTTCGCCATGTAGCTGGTGACCGTTTCAGCATACTCCTCCACATCTGTCTTGTCTTCCTGGGAGGCTGCTATTTTGAAAACCTTCCAGTCTGTGTGCAGAAAACAGTCTTTCAGTGCAGAGGTTGCACTCTCTGGCCAAATCCTGATTTGTTTCACTGCTGGCCTGCTGCGCTTCAATAAAGGTTTGTAGACAGGCACCAGCATCACGGATATGTGGTCAGAAAGGCCGAGGTGGGGGCGGGGTATCGCCTTATAAGCATCTGTATTATTATCATTATCCTGGGTTTATTATTGTCTTGTATATTCAGTTCTCTGTTGGGGTTCATCTTTATTATTATTATTATTATTATTATTATCTTTATTGCCATCGTCTTGTCTCCCCTGATCCCCTGTTCATGTGTATTCTCTGTGATTATCTATTCAGCCCCGCTCGTCCTGTTTTCTGTGACCATGCCCTGCTCTCTCCGTTTACCTCTGATTGTGCCCACCTGTTCGTTGTTGTGTTGATTCCCCCTGCTTCTATATATATGTCAGCATCAATCTGTGTTCCTTATGAGTGTCCTCGTCATATCTGTGTGAGCAACACACTCCTGTTCATGTCTGTATCCAGCCTTGTATCCTTTTTAGCCCTTGTGAGTTTTTTGTTGCAGCTCCCAAGCTGCTTGTTATTTTGTGTTTTTTCTCGAGCTGCACCGGTTTGGTCAGCTCTTTAATAAAATCACTACGAACTTCAAGTACTGTGTTTAGGTCCAGTTCTACCAACCTTGACAGCAGGGCACCCATTCAATGGACCCAGCGTACTTGAACTTTCGCCGTTTGGGCCTCCATGAGGAGGAAGCATGGGTGGCTACAAACATCGAGGCCCACATCGAGGATGCCCGCACTTCCCGCACACCGGAGGAAGCCCTCCTCTGCCTCGAATGCGCAGAGGAACTGACTAATGCTACGTGTCCACTGGTCTGGATTTTTCGGAAAGGAATCGGTCACCAGAACTGGTGAGGTGCAGGAAAGGGGTGTGGGCATGGGGCCGGTAGAGTTCTTGGATAGGTGGAGTCAGAGCAATGCGGGAGGAAATACTGGAATAGTCATTATTAACCATGAGCAGACTGATAAGTCTGTTTTTAATAGTGTTGGTATATTTGCATTACAAAAGGCAACTTTGTCGTCTTTGCTGCTGATTTTGGGTTAACTCAATCCTATAGACCCCCCACAACGCATGACGAATTTGACCACCTGGTTCGTGAGTTTTGGTTGGATGAGCCCATGTTCCACTGCTCTCCATGTCTCGTTCCTTTGTATGTTGTTTCTACATATATGACGGCAAGGACTGGTCATATAGTATCTGGTTGCCTGAAACAGCAGTTATTAATTTCTCCTTCACGTCTTCACAACAACAGGTAACGTACAGATCTGGTTGTCTTCTCTCCCCTCCTCTCTTGTCTTCTCCTCCAGCTGGCTGGTTCACTGGATTGGTTGACGTGTCCGGCTGTGGGCCGTCTTCAGCTCTCAGTTGCTACCAGACAATATGGCGTCCTTGGTCTCCATATTTTTAAAACAAACCAGCGAAAAGTGTTCCTAACATCACTTCGTGCGGATAATAATAGGTTCAGTTAATGAATCTGTCATTATTTGACATCAAAACCCGCTGGTTTAAAAGTTCAGGACGAGAGCGCTGCCTCTGGTGTGTGATCGTACAGAAAAAATCCTGACCATTCATAATGTTTATGCAAATGAACTGTAGGGGAACCCCCGGGCGACTCGGCACACCACGGTCCAATTTTCACCAGTCCAGACCCAAATGCTTTCTGTTGCATTTCCAATACACAATGAATGGGAAGCGGAAAAACCATGAAACCAGTGGATGCGTAGCATGAGGCACTTCCATCCCTGTGATGGTTCTCTCAGCTCGCCCGACTGCATGAGATCATCATCCCGGGGCTGATGGAGTTGTTCCTGGCGGTGGGAAAGGAGCTGATGGAGAAGGGACTGCATTCATCCGCTGGAAGGTGTGGTTGTTGGCGGCGCCGGAGGACACAGCGGCCCAGCTTTCCATCCCTAACAGGGGCGCCCCAGGCCTCCAGCGCCGCCAACAACCACACCTTCCGGTGGATGAACGCAGTCCCTGGGGCGACTGGGGTGCCCCAGGCCTCCGTTTCCTCCTCTTTCGGTCCTGTGCCAGCTCACCACCATCGGGCAGACTCACTGCATTAGACGAGTTCCAGCAGCTCCAGGGAGGGCTCACCTGATGCGTCAGCGGCAGCAGAGTGGGAATACAGGCAAGTACCCATTCCTTTTTTAACATCAATAAATGAAGGGACTTGACTGGTTCCCAGTAGGGAGACTCAGCTGCAGCCGCCTCCCGCTGCTGAGTTCTCTCCACCTCACTCTGCTATTAACTCTGCTGCCCTGTACATCCACCCATCCTCACCTGCATCTCCTGTGTCCACCTCTGTGTTTTGTAAGAGACTGACTATATTGGGTGGCAACCTCCTGGTCTGGGATGAGCTGGCTGCTCTGGAAGCTCCTCCTGCTGCAGCTATTTCCAGCAGTGGGTTCCAAGCAGCTGTAGCCCCAGATCTAATTCTTCATTGGTGGCTGTTTCTGGGTCTGGGCTACATGAGGAACAGCTCCACACCATTTTCCAGCTCCAGTACCAGCTCCACGTCGTTCCCCAGCTCCAGTACCAGATCCACGTCGCTCTGCAGCTCCAGTACCAGCTCCATGGTACCCCCAGCTCCAGTACCGGCTCCAGGGGTCATCCTGCTTGCAGCCATTCCAGAGGTCACCGTTCCAGCAGTGCATCCAGAGGCCGCCGCACCTGCAGCTCATCCTGAGGTCACCACCCCGGCAGCAAGAGACCAGGAGTTAAGGCAAGTACCTTTTCATTTATTTACAACCGCTATTTTTGCGTAGTTCCTCGTGGGGGCGGGGGCAATTGCAGATTTCACCAACCTTTGGGTCCTCCCCACCAATCTCTGCTGCTGTTGACTGTGGTATGACCTCACTCACCTCCTGTTCTCCCCCCTCATCCGAAGTGGCCATGTTGAGGATGGAGCCGCTGGAGGACCACGCTCGACCTCAGCCACCTGTCATCTCAGAGGTTGGTGGGCCTCCACCCGGCATTCCAGAGGTTGAGGGACCTCCAGCCATCATTCCAGAGGTCGGGGGACCTCCAGCCGTCATTCCAGCAGTCCGCTCCACCTGGTCCATTGGTCCGTCCGAGCAGTCTCCTCCACCTGGTCTGTCTGAGCAGTCTGCTCAGCCTGGGCCATCCGAGCAGGCCGCTCCACCTGGGCCATCTGAGCAGGTTGCTCCACCTGGGCTGTCTGAACTGGGCGCTCCAACCGTAGTCCAAGAGGCCAGCACGCCTCCAACCATAATCCAAGAGGCCAGCGTGCCTTCAACTGTAGTCCAAGAGGCCGGCAAGCCTCCAACCATAGTCCAAGAGGCCGGCGGGCCTCCAACCGTGGTCCAAGAGGCTGGCTACCCTCCAACCATAGTCCAAGAGGCAGATGGACCTCCACCTTTTATTCCAGAGGCCGGGGTCAGTGTGTAGCAGTCATCGGTCGCAGCGCATAGGGCTCCTTTGTGTCTGTTTGCTGAACTCTGTGTTCCTGTGGCTGCTGTTCCACCTTGTTCTCTGGTTCAGTGGCCTAAGGACAGTGGTAGACCACCAGACCGGCCCTGCATTCTGGTCTGAGGGTCCATGGACTGGGGCAGGCCCCAACCCACGTTGTTCTCCGGTCCGAGGGCTTATGGACTTGGGTAGGCCCCCTGACCCATTGTTTGTTGTGGTCCGGTGGCCCATGGACTTGGGTAGACCATCCGATCCGGTTTGTTGAGGGTGTTGGGGCCTTGGACTTTATTTTGCCCTCAAAACTGTATTTTTGTTTTGGACATTGTGTGGGGGAAAATGATTTGTTTCGGCCCACCTGGCCTTGTATCTCCACCACCCACCCTGTGAGGTTTTTTTTTTCTTTTGTTGGTGTTACCCTTGGGGGCCATCTGGAAGCCGCCCCTTAAGAGGGAAGTACTGTCAGAATGTGGATTGGGCCCCATGTCCTCACCTTGATTTTTAATTTATATTCCTTGTATCCAGGGCATGGGTCCCAGCTGTCGTCCTCACTTTAAGTTGCATTTTGGGATTTTTTGTATTTCACCTTGATTATTATCATTATCCTGGGTTTATTATTCTGTCTAGTATATTCAGTTCTCTGTTGGGGTTCCTCTTTATTACACTGGTCAACACCAAATTTATTTTTTAGCTGATTTAGGAAAATTTTGATGTGCTGAATCCAAAAATCACATTGGTTTTGCTCACTCAGGTCAACTTTTTGAATTATGGCCACATGTTGTGTTATACGTTTTTGTTTACATGTATGGATATTTTCACTTTATATGATGGAAAATTCTTTTTTATGTCTTGAAATTCTCTGAATTTTGAACAATGATGACATAACATTCAATTTACATGTACTTACCTTTATATAAAGGTAAGTATATACACAGTACTAAGTAAGTACAGGTTTTTACTTAGCACCTGATGGAGAGAAATGAATGTCATTTTTGGATTCAGCGGTGCAAAATTGTCTTAAATCAGTTGAAAAACACGGACAACTTACAAAACAATTATTTTTGTAACCCTTTGTTATTATGATTATTATTGCCATGGTTTTGTCTTCCCTGATCCCCTGTTCATATGCATACCCTGTGATTATCTGTTCAGCCCCACCCATCCTGTTTTCTGAGACCATGCCCTGCTGTCTCCGTTTACTCATGATTGTGCCCACCTGTTCGTTGTTGTGTTGATTCCCCCTATGTCTATATATATGTCAGCATCAATCTGTGTTCCTTATGAGTGTCCTCGTCATATCTGTGTGAGCAACACACTACTGTTCGTGTCTGTATCCAGCCTTGTATCCTTTTTAGCCCTTGTGAGTTTTTTGTTGCAGCTTCCGAGCTGCTTGTTATTTTGTGTTTTTTCTTGAGCTGCACCGGTTTGGTCAGCTCTTTAATAAAATCACTGTGAACTTCAAGTACTGCGTTTGGGTCCAGTTCTACCAACCTTAACACCTAATGCAATCCTCCCCATTTATCCAGGTGTGTCACTGGCACTTGAGCTCCCCTTGTGACTGGTTAACCAAACTTTCTTTCCCCATTCTATTATGCTGAGCACCAAGCTAGAAGGCAGAAAGTACCATTTTTTATATGGTCTTTGGTATGCCCGAGAGGGGGACTTGAATCCATAACCTTCTGGTTGTTGGGGCAGATGCACACTACTGTGGAAAAATAAAAATAAAGTCTCATGTTGCATGAAAAAAAAATAATTTAAATATAAATTATAAATTATATTAATTTACTTGTATCCTCCTTATTCCTGAGGGTGCTGCTGTAGAAACGATTATGGGGCAACTTCTGGTTTCAGCTGAAATAGCGTTAAATCAGTCAGCAGGAGTGGAGTAGTGGGGCATTTATAATAGCATTTTTAAAAGTTTTTCAAATTTATTTTAAGGTATAGTCCACTTAACGTGTTTTGCACTCAAGGGGCAGCTATGTAATTTCAGCACTTGTAGTTTTTGTATTTTTTGAATGTTTTGGCGTAGTTCTGGTACTTGTTGCTGGTGTTCGTGGTTGTGCCATAGACTGTATAAATGGAGGCTTGTCACCGGCAATACGTACTGTAGATCATGCACTAAAAACTAACAAGGACTGCTGTGATCGGTGGTACAGACACAAGAGCACACCAGGTATGTTTTCACTTGTATGAATGGTAAATGGCATTCACTTATATAGCGCTTTTACTCTCATCCCACAGGGTTCAGTTTTGGGACCATTATTATTCAATATGTATATAAACGATATATGTAAAGTTTCAGAAAAAATGGACTTAATATTGTTTGCCGATGACACTAATCTGCTATGCAGTGGAAACAATTTGGAACAACTTCTGGATACACTCGGGAAGGAATTAGAAAAGCTTAAACTGTGGTTTGATTCAAACAAATTAACGCTCAATTTAAGTAAGACAAAATTTATAGTCTTTAACAACCATCACAACAATCCAGTACCCAAACTCAGTGTAAATGGTGTAGAGATTGAAAGGGTATCTGAAACTAAATTCCTTGGAGTAATAATTGATAACAAACTGTGTTGGAAGTCACATATTAATTATATTAAAGGTAAAGTTTCCAAATCAATTGCAATATTACACAGAGTGAAATATTTGCTGAATCAACCCACACTATACACCTTGTATCATTCATTAATACTCCCATACATGACATATTGTAATGAAGTATGGGGAAATACATACAAAACAAACATATATCCACTCTTTATGCTTCAAAAGAGAGCTATTAGAATAATAAACAAAGCAGCTTACAGGGAACCAACAAACCCACTTTTTCTTAAACAAAAAACTCTTAAGTTGAAAGATCTGGTTGACTTTAAAACCGCAATAATAATGTTCAAAGTGAAGAATTTATCACTGCCCGCAAATATCCAAAAGTTGTTCCAAACAAGGGAGAAACGATATCACTTCAGAGGAACATGTATATTTCAAAAGCCTACAGTGAGAACAACCACCAAGCAACACTGTATTTCAGTGCAAGGAGTCAGATTATGGAACGATTATGGACCTGAATTAAAATCATGTACAACGCTTGGACAATTTAAACAAAAACTAAAGGAAGAAATACTCCAAACATATTTACAAGACGACATGTAAACTCACATAAGGATTGACATATCCAGCCTGTGTTGTGTTGTAGCTTAGTTTTTTTTTTTTCTCTCTCTGTGACATTCTGTCTTAGATTTGTCTTGAATAGTAACCGCTTAACCTAGCTTAGCTTAGTTTTCTTTTTTTTCTCTCAGTCACACTTTGTCTTAGCTTTGTTCTAAATTGTAATCACTCTTGTCTTGTTTACTCTTTTTTCTTTTGAATTCTTGGATGGAATATGGGTGGGCAATATAAGCTGCGGCTTCAGCCATCACCCATTTCGGATAACTCACGTGGAATTGTTTAGTAGAAGGAGTCTTTGTCTAATTTGACCTTGTTGTTATATTATACAGTTTCTTTTAACCTGTACTGTATTATCCGAAATAAATAAATAAATTCAATTCAATCTCTTGATGACCAAAGCGCTTTACAGATTCTGCTATCCACCCATTCACACACACATTCATGCACTGATGGCGGCATGCTACCTAACATTGCGCTTCCAGACCCACCAGGAGCAATTGGGGTGAAGTGTCTTGCCCAGGGACACAACGGCAGGATATCCGGGGACAGCGGGATTCGAACCGCTAACCATGTGGTTATTGGACGACCTGCTCTACCTCCTGAGCCACTGTCACAGATCTGACGTTAATATGTTATATATGTCACCAGAATGAAGGCTGCATGAAGTAAAATAATAAATAAAAAATAGTAACAGTTTGCTTCCTAAGGCTTAACGATTTAAGAATGATACCAAATAGGTTTTTTTTTTGGGTTTTTTTGCATTTGTTGCATTGCCTTTGAATGATATGGACTATCAGCTTCAGCATGCCTTAATTTTTAAATTATCACAAAATATAGATCAATAAAATTTTGAACAATTGTCAGAAAAGGTCTGTATGTGTTAAGCTAAATAACAAGCATTCATGGCATGACAGCAGCATGAGCATTTTAATTTTGGGGTAAAACAAACAGCTGCAGCTGCCTGTTTTACACTGACATTAGAACACCCAAGCATGGTGTTGTGGTTCTTTGTGACTCTGACTAGATCCTACATCTGCTCTAAGGTAAATTTGATTATGTCCAACATCTTTCAACAAAATGCAACCAACTTTATTGCGGTGGAGACATTGACATATCTCAGAGCTTTTATTTGTTTACAGCATTAGCATCTTAGCAGCGGTGCTAACAAACGGAGCTACTGTCTGTGAGGTCACTTTTTAAGGTCATCTTTCCATCCCTCGATAGTCGTGGGAAGTTATGATTATATTACTGTTTTTGAGGTGCAAAAGGCCGTGATCCCACATTTTTGATGCCAAAGTCATTGTTTTTTTAACAAGGAAAAGTGTCCCGTTTCAGTGACAACCACACGTTCTAAACTAGTACTGGAAGTTGCGCCCATAATTCGCGCAAGGCATCATGGGGGCTAGGAATAAGGTGGATAAATTAAGAAGTTTTTGGAAAAAGTCACAACAATCTTTTTTTCCCCACAGGGACATGTCATGAATAGCCCCTCCAGGGCAGAAAGACAGACCCACACGCTGGACTGCAGTAGTGACATTTAATAATAAAAAATCCAAAACAGTGCAGGAAACACAAAAATACAAGCAAGGGATGACTTACAAGGAGAACACTCCAGAGCTGGAATCGCTCTGGAGGAGATGAGGAGACGACAGAATGAATTCAATTCAGATCAGATTAAGACTGCTGCAGTGAGAAAATGAGCTGGCAGTTGACATAGTGCATGGCTCAGGAGACACACACGCAGGCTCAGAGTAGATCCAATAGCTTTATTAACAACAAGTGTGTATGAATGTGTGTCTGCGAGATGTGAATGTATTGGTGGAGGCGTCTGCGTCGGGCACGGAGGCAGGAGACCGTACAGCCGGACAATCCTAAGGGAGAAGCAAAGGGAGAAGGGTGACGGGCACCACACCAACACAGGAGATATGAGAATGGTGACTGGCTTACTTGGAATTAGCAGGTGGCTGGCACAGCAAGGATGAGGTCCGGTAGACAGCGACCTGGAGCGCCCGGTGCAGCAGCGAGGGAATGGAGGCGGAGAGGAGTGGTCCGCCGCCGGGGAATCCACCTGTGCACAGGGGAGCAGACTGGGAGAAGAATGAGGTAAGAGCTTCTTACCAGAATGTTTGCTGAGTGGTAGAGATTCCTTACAGCAATCATAGCGAGTGAAGACTGACGGCTTCAGGCCGAAGCCCAGGGCGAGGCGGCTTAAATCCCTCGCCGCTGATGAGGTGCAGGTGTGCGTGCAGCTGGCACCGCAGATGAGCGGCGAGGCGTGACAGCAGTGCTTAAATACATGAAGATAAATGAGCAGCAGGTGCGGGCAGTTGAGCAAGCAGGTGACCTAATTAATCAACTACTCACAGCTGAGATGGCTGAGGAACACAGTGAGTAGCTGGTGGGAGTGTCTGGGAAGGAAGAAGGGCGCTCAGTCACAAAACCAAAAATACACAGAAACAGACATAAAATATTCAGACATACAGTAAATTGAGAGTCTGAGCTCTGTGAAAACACTGAGCTCAGACTCTTGACAGAGCCCCCCTTTAAATGGTGGAACCCAGACACCCCAAGGTAACACCCAAGAGGACCCCCACCCCCCAAAAAGAAACAATACAGCAATGGACCATCCTGGGTGGGAGGTGGGGGAAACAGGTAGGAGGGAACAAAATATGGAGCCCGCTCAGGACCCGCACCCATGCTATGCCAGGCCCCTGGGCCCCCTAGGCCAAAGAACTAAGCTGTTCGGGTGGCCAGCCAAAGTCCCAGGCCAGACAGATGGCAAGGTGGTATGAGTCGGGTGGCCTGCCGGAGAATATGGGCCACCCAACCCAGCAGCTCAGTCTATTGGGTGGCCGGCCAGAGTTCTTAAGCCACCAAGACCGGAGGGGTGACCCAGGAGGTGGCCCCCCCACTGGAAGGCCCAATGAAGGGATGAAGGGCCGAGGGGGGGGGGCACAACAGTGTCTGGTGGTGGAGGAGAACCCAAGACGGCATCTGGCAGCAGAGGGGGAATCATGACGGTGTCGGGCAGAGGAGGGGAGACCTCGATACCCTTGGGCTGGCTGGTAACACCCCCGGTGGTACTGGACTGAGACATTGTTGCACCCACGGAGGTCCTGGACTGGGACGTAGCTGAGCCCGCGGCGGCTCCGGGCTGGAGCGTGGCTGCACCCACAGTGGCTCTAGGTTGGAGCATAGCAGCAACCGTGGTGGCTCCGGGCTGGAGCAATGCTGCACCCACGATGGGCCCAGTCTGGGCTGGGGCGTAGGGCCCATGGCAGGCCCATACTGGAGCGCAGCACCCATGGTTTGCTTAGGCTGGAGCACAGCACCCATGAGGGCCCCCGACCGGGACGCAGCACCCACAGAGACTTGGATAGAGGAAGAGGAACCCAGACGACGGCCTCGGGCAGAGGGGGAGCTGCACCCACGGAGGCCCCGGGCTGGGACAGAGCACCCGCGATGACCTCCACTGCAGGGGAATGCTGGACCCATAGTGACCTTGGGTGACAAGCCTGGACCCACAGAGACATCTGGCTGTGCTGGAACATTCCCGGCAACCCTGGGAGATAGCTCAGAGATAGCTCAGACAATACAAAGAGAAGCTGAATCAGGGTCACCGGCAGTGGCAGAGCCCGGCAAGGTGAGCTCAGGCGCAGCAGGTGGCTGCACCAGGCTCTCCTCATCAAGAGCCAAGCAAGATTTCGCCAAAACTGAGACAAGATAAACAAAGGAGAGCACTTGCCTGGGCTTGAGCTCCACTGCTGTCCAGGACTCCGTTGATCCAGACGATGATGACGTCTCGGGCCCGGTCCCTTGGAGGTCCAGCTCTGTCTCTAACTCTGCTGCGGTGGTCTCCGCAGCAGGCATGATGGTGGATACAGTCCTGGTGCCCCCAGGCGGAGTGACCCACGCTGGTGACTCATCTGGCATGGCAGCTGGGGTTTAGCTCACCATTGGCACTG
Organism: Pholidichthys leucotaenia; assembly: GCA_020510985.1. Classification (NCBI taxonomy): domain Eukaryota; kingdom Metazoa; phylum Chordata; class Actinopteri; order Cichliformes; family Pholidichthyidae; genus Pholidichthys; species Pholidichthys leucotaenia. The sequence goes on along the minus strand of CM035846.1, from coordinate 194,751,141 downwards.
GAACTCGGTCCTCCAGGGCCACAGGCTCCTCCCGCGTCTGGCGGCTCAATCCCGGGGTGGGTGGACACTCGGGCCAAAGGAGAAGACACGGAGAGGGCTGGTGAGCAATTAATTATTGCAGGAGGTGGTAAGAGCTCAGGGGACTGCATAACGTTAACCTCCCTACCGGGACTCAGGCAAGGCATATCATCATAAATTGAAGAAGAATAAAATGACACTTGCCTGTTTTCCCAGTGTTTGATGTTGCCTGCTGCAGCAGGTGGAAAGTCATCCCTCTCTGTGGCTACGGTGAACATCGGCCCCCCTGAGGATTGTGGAGGAGCCGCTCCTGTGGTCACGGAGACAGACGTAGCCGGGAAACAAACGGAGGACCTCTCGGCAGCAGGGAAGGATGCCAAAGTGGAGCAGGGACCAGCAGCTACAGGGTGGAGTGAAGCTGATGATTTAGCCGGAGAAAATAGGACCGAAGGCTGTACGGCTGAGGGAGACTTCTGTTTCGGTGTCAGGGAAATGGCTGCTGGAGAGTCGGGAGGATTCCTCCGGCGGTCTGGAGCGGGACAACAGTGTCGCCGTGGAGCTGATGGCGCAGGCGAGGATGAGGCTGATGGCAAAAGTGGGAGTGGAGGAAGGGAGAGTCTTAGCACCCGGGGGTGGAAGCGCACGCTGGGTTTGACCTCCAGCAATTTAGCGACTCCACCCCAACACAGCATCTCATCCTTATGGAATGAGCAGTTCTGAGCACCGATTGCCATGTCCTTAATCACTGAGACAAACTCCAGTTCATCCCGACACCACTTCCTCCTCCTCCGGTCTGATTTGCCTAATGGAAACATGACAGCTCTGCAGGACAAGTTAGTAAAAAAAAAAAAAAAAAAAGGCAAAAAGTGCACTAGCTGCAGCAGCTGGGCCTTATTCCTGGCGGCAAGCATCTGTCATGAATGGCCCCTCCAGGGCAGAAAGACAGACCCACGCACTGGACTGCAGTAGTGACATTTAATAATAAAAAAAATCCAAAACAGTGCAGGAAACACAAAAATACAAGCAAGGGATAACTTACAAGGAGAACACTCCAGAGCCAGAATCGCTCTGAAGTAGATGAGGAGACAATACAGTAGAATGAATTCAATTCAGATCAGATTAAGACTGCCGCAGTGAGAAAATGAACTGGCAGTGCTTAAATACATGAAGATAAATGAGCAGCAGGTGTGGGCAGCTGAGCGAGCAGGTGACCTAATTAATCAACTACTCACAGCTGAGATGGCTGGGGAACAGAGTGAGTAGCTGGTGGGAGTGTCTGGGAAGGAAGAAGGGCGCTTAGTTACAAAACCCAAAATAAACACAGAAACAGACATAAAATACTCAGACATGAATTGAGAGTCTGAGCTCTGTGAGAACACTGAGCTCAGACTCATGACAGGGCAGCTCAGACAAAGGCGACAAATGGGATGTAACCCAGGCAACAATACCTCGTACCAGTGCACGCCCTTTCCTCTCAGTATGCCTATATGTAACGCAAACTAGAAGATTACTATTTACAAGAAAGTTAATAGATAAGTAGGCTATTGTAATTTCGTGAGGAATGAGGCAGTTAGCCTATTTCCTTCTCTCTTTAGGGCACGCTTGAAATGTGCTCCATATGCACGCTGTACAGCTGCAGATATGAACTTACTGTATAATAACCGACTGTTTTCCATTATATCAGATTGTCTCAGCATCAAAAAGCCCTGTGCGTGTGAAGCGGGCAGATGCTGCGGGTCTGACGGTGATCTGGGAGGAGGGCTGCGCCGTGGGGAGGGGGAATAAAAAGAGCGTGTGAGGCGGGCAGCATCGGTTGGGGCCGGGCTTGATGACAGCATCCTCCGCCGCTCGCAGGTTCCACACCTGACCGACTCTGATGATGATGGAGCTCTGCTCCGCGCTGCCGGGATATTATCATCCCGTCGCCACCATTTCGCAGACACATGTTCTGCAGAAGCCATCCCGTTAATCTACTTGAACTGTTTTTTTTTTTAGCTGTTTATAATTCGGCGGATTTGATTGAGCGCTTGTTGTTTTCCTCTGAGTGCTGAGTGGTCGGATCTGAGGTGGGCTTTGTTTTTCCTGATAAAAACGAACAGGAGTGGACCGACGAAGCTGCGTCGCTTGTAAACGCCAGAAATGGGTGTCATCGAACCAAGGTTACCAACGCCGGCTCACTCCTGGACCACGATTTCATTTTTCACATGAGGAGACAAAGAAAAAGAAAAAAGAAACGTCTGCTCAACCCACGTCCGTTACATCTACAAGTTGGAGCGCTGGGTAGGTGGGATATTTTTTTTTTCTCTCTCTCCCTTTAATCCTTTTCGTGTCTGACAGCGATCCGGTTGGTGTAGCCTGCTGACCGGCTCACAGACACCACTTTAATGCTGGGGCTATTTTTGATCCATCTATCAAACGTGATGCGTCATTTTGACTGTCGCCGTCAGTCTCCTCTGGCGTCCAATCCGCCAGCGGTTCAAATGGACGCGCATCGTCCGAGGGCTAGAAGGGGGGGGGGGGGGAGGAACGGGAGTCCATTTTACTGCCTATAAATATTACACCACCTCTCTCTGTGCATGTGTGCCCATATGGTCTGCATGTTTAACTCAGTATGTTACTGTGTGTGCCACTTATGTAAGATTGTGTGTGTGTGTGTGCGTGCAGGCCTACAGTATAAACCCACCATCAAGTACACACTTACACAACACATAAATGGGGCATACACTTAGGCTTTTTTTATATGAAGCACGCAGAGCAGCAAAAGTGAATCTTAAATAATGTCTTTTAAATACTTTCACACTTGTGTCCAATACAAATGACTTTGAAAACGGCGTGCAATCAAATCCAGACGTTGAGGTTTACTTTCTACTTTTTTGTTCTCAAAACAAAATTTAAAAAAAAAAAGGACAATGTGTGCTATTTAGGAGTTAAAGCAACGCCAGAGTCATCAAGCTCCCATAAGGAGGCGTTAAAAACATTTTTGCAAAGCTTTACTGTGCGACAGGAACAGCTGATCGACGTATTGATCTCATTTGTCCACTGTGCTCTTCTCCTTTTTCATTCCAGGCTTCAGAAAAGCAAACAAATGATTCAATCAATATCCTCTGGACAGAGTCTGCCATAGGTTGGATATCAGTTACACACTAATACTCTTCACACTCACGTGCTTGCACACACGGTCACAGGCCATGGCGCTAGAGGGCACCGTCTTCCCCACCCGGCCGGACACCTTGGCGCTCCCTGTGGAGGAGAAGGGGGAAGCGGTGGAGGTGGCCACCGAGGCCACTGCCTCCACGGGAGTCTTCAACCTGTCGGAGGAGCTGGGTCACGTCGTCACCACCGAGACGGCGCCCTCCCCACCAAACTCGGCTGTGGTCAACAAGTCATTCCAGGCTAAGCTGGCTGAGAGGGAGGCCAAAGCCAATCAGCACAGGAAGAAGACTCAGGGGACGGAGAAGGAGCGGGGACGGTTTGGATGGGGTGAGCGACTCCGCAGTTTACTCCTTTCACGTCTGAGGCACATTATGTTAGGAAACAGTACCAAATGTTGTGGCCGCTCTCTGGATCCTTCATTTATTTCAAGTGAAACACATCACTGCTGACTCTTATGATGGTAATTTAACTTCTTCAGACTTCAGGCCTACTTCAGGAACATTTTCTGTCATCCCATGCCTCACTCACATATGGTTTAACGGCTGCACCCCTATCTCCTCCCCATCTGTCTTGCAGTATTAGCGAATCTTCCTCTAATTTGGATGGTGCCGCAGTGCTTCACCCTTCAGGGATTTTGACAGTCTTGCTCATTAAGTTCAGTTCTGCTCCAATCTTGCTCTGTACTTTCACTTAAGGATTAAAAAAAATCACCCCTGACTAAGACCAAGGAACTCAAACAAACTAAAAAGTAATGTTCGCCTAACTTTTCAGCTTTTCTGGCTGTCAGATGTTTTGGTGTGTTGTAGAAGCAACTTGACGAGTTCTACCATTCATTCGAAAATCTGTGCGATTTTGTTTAAAAAGATCACCATCTGGAGACACTTCATCAAAGAGCAAGTCAAACTTTGTCATTAATTTGCCAATAAATGCCAGCATATAAGATTTATCACACGGATATGAGATTCAGTCATCAATTTTCTTTCTCTTTCACAACACAAGGTCATTTCAAGGCAGTTTAAATTTTATGGTAAACCCCCTTCACTATTAGAAAGAGCACACCAATGATGAGGTGAAACCGTATAAGGAACCATTTGGTGACTGTGGAGAGGAAAATCTTCCTTTTTAACAAGAAGAAACCTCTGGCAGATCTGGGCTCAGGGAGGGAAGGGGAAGCATCTGTCATGGGGTAGGGGGATGGGAAAGAGAAGGAACGAAGAACAATGAGTGGAAAAGGCAAAACAGAAATAAAGAGAGTGTGAACATACTATACTGAAACATGTCTTTGATGACATGAAAACATTATCCCGCCTGGGGCTGCGGAATGGATGTCTGAGGTGGTACACCCTAGACTCATCGCCAGTTCATAGCAGGGCCAAATTAAGACGTTTTCCTACAAAGAAATTCACAGCGTTACTGCCTTCATTCACCTGTCAAATTAATGCCAAATGTAATTCAGCATTCCCTACTTTTGCATGTGTGTTTCCCAAAAATTCCATCAGAAATTAATGAAGTAGAGAAGGTGTTTTACAGTACAACCATAGTATTTGCCACACTTGAGAGACTGGAATATGTATCCCATGATTTATAATGGAAGTAATCAAAAATCCTTTCCGTTATTTTGACACGTTTTAAAATTTTGGTGTCATATCAATGATACAATTAATTTCTGTATGAAAGTATACTTTACAACTCAGATTATTAAAGAAAAAATATATTGCAGTTATGGTTGTAGTTGATATACTAGCAGTTTCCAAGTGAACTATGTAATTGTGTCACTAACATGACTTTGGTGTTGTCCTTGGAGCTTTACAGTTTTGATTGCAGATAAAAGTTGCACAGGCATCTTATAAAATCTTGCCTGTTACTGTAAGGTAACTGTGTCAAATTTGCAAATTTTGCCAGGATTTTCTCTTCATACATCACATGACTCATTCAGTTGCCACCTGATGAATGGAAATGAGTAATCTGTGTGTCTGAAAAGGTTATAGTGAGAGCTGAAGCAGTTTACTGCACTCACACCTACAGACAATCTAGAATCGCCAGCTAACCTAACCAACATGTCTTTTGACTGTGGGAGGAAACGCACACCGGCCGAGTACCTTCAATCTGTGAGTCCTTATTTCTGACCCCTGCACCCCACTCCGTATGAACAGAAAAGCCAAACACTATCTTAAAACATCAGACTCCATAGTAGTCGAGTTTGATATTCACTGGTATCAGCTTGTGTGACAACAGTTTTGTACCCAGCTTCTGTTGTAACTTCACTTCTGGCAGGGTGCTCCCACAGTGAAAAGAAAGTGAACAACTAAAGCGTCTGAAGTCCGTTCTTGTAGCCTTTCTCTTCTGAGCGTTTGATGATGTTGTGCCGTCTTACTTCATCTGCTCCCTTTTCCTCACCTGTCATTTTCATTCGTGTTTTCCCTTCGTCACCAGCCCGACTTTACTTTGAGTCACGCTTCGTCTTTGTAAGTAGTTTTGTCCCTTGCCACCTTCTTGTGTCTATTTTCAACTCTCTAAATGCCTACGTTCTATGCTCATCGTTTGACTGATGTAGAGCTGTAGCTTCAAACAGTTTAGTGTTTAACAGTTTTGAAAATGGGCCTTGCATGTGTAATCCAAAGGTTTTTGAGAGGTTTTCCAGGAAAAAAGTAGGAATTATCTTTCATGTAAAGAAAGTAATCACAAATTAAAGGAGTTTTCCTCAAAGGCATAAACTTCAATTATTTTTCATGCTTACATCTTTATTAGTCATTATCATATTTCCTTCCTTTGCCCAACCACTTCTTCTTCATTTCACCAGCACGAGCACGGCGCAAGAGACAACGCTATGTGGAGAAGAACGGTCGTTGCAATGTGCAGCATGGTAACATGCGGGAGACTTACCGCTACTTGACTGACATCTTCACCACGCTGGTTGATCTCAACTGGCGCTGCTCCCTCTTTGTCTTTGTCATGGCCTACGCTGTCACATGGCTCTTCTTCGGTGTCATCTGGTATCTCATAGCCTACGTCAGGTAATATTCATGAGAAACATTCATTCATACTGACATTGATCTCCTTAATTTTGAGCAAACTTATGTAGATTCATCTCAATTTTGACTTTGGCTGAACACTGCAAAATCTCAGTGTTCATAATATTACAATTGGCATAGCTAAATCAATTTAAAAATTACTTTCAGGCATTTGGATATTATTATGTGACCTGGTGTTTTCTTCTATACTCTTCTATACTTTTTTAAAGCAACAAGACAGAAATGCCCCTAACATTTCAAGTGGTAATGAAATATGCACTTTTGTTTTTCTTATTGCTCAGATACAACATATACGTACCGTGTAATGGTTATGTGACTCTTAGGAATGTTATATTGACCCTCCTTCACTAAGAGTGCTTAAATTGTTTATATGTTCATACATTTTAAGTACAAATCTGACATTAATCACTATGTTCTCGCTTAAATTGCTTCATACTCTCTGAACAAATTTAGAACTTTCTCAGACCATGAGTACGAACAAACAAATTATAGTCTAAAACAGTCAAGAAAAATAATAATTGTCATAGTACTACTAGTAGTATCATTTTGTTATTATACACTTTTAAGCATTTACAACTTGCCCAGCAATACAGTTAAGCAATATTCCACTCGAGGTTGTACGGCAGGGGTGTCCAATCATGTTCCATGGAGGGCCAAGACCCTGCAGGTTTTCTCTTCTACCCAGTCTCTTCAGTAGGTGTTTTCAATTATCATCAATCAGTGGGAAGAAATTCAGTGGAATCTGCTGTTGAAGACGCTGGTTGGAGGTAAAGCCTGCAGGGTCTTGGCTCTCCATGGCAAATGAATGGACACCCCTGTCATACGGTATCAATGAATATAGTAACTATGGGTGTGATACGTCTAATACCCTCCCCTGTCAGCCATTGTGGGTGGAAAAGCAGCTATTATATTTAAACAGATACAGTATATTGTAGTTACTTAAGCAAGTTCTTGCACTGGCTTTTTGCTAGCTAGGATTTTCTGCATTGTGGTTGGAGGAGTCTAACCATCCAATCAAAAGACATCAAAATGCTGACGTTCTCAAATGCCTTCTATGCGTACCCCTGGATGTACAGAAGACATCTGATTGGTTAAAACAACTAGATAAGTTTAACAGTTAGTTTAACCTACAGAGCGCACTGTTAATTCCTGAAGGCTCAAGGCAGATTTGCTTGACCCTGGCAACACAGATGACTGAAATATGATTGGACAAAAAAACTCTAACATGCATTACACTACTGGAAGGAGTGCAACCAAGAGAACAGCTACAAAATGAAGAGAATAGATTATTGGGAATAATTTAATACATCCTCAAGGAACAAATATAAGAATGTAGGTTGTAAATGTAATTCTGATAGTGTTTCGGCCAGCAGAGAAGGCTTTGCTGTCCCTGAGGGTCCACCACTGCTTACCGGTGATCTGTTGAGTCGATATCACAGAAGGGCCAAGATCAAAACGTGGCCAATGCTGCTGGCTAGTTAGCATGCTAGTGATTTGGCTTGGGCACACTTCACTTGCTTTTTCTTGGCATTTTCACATGAAACAAAGTCCATCACCACAAAGGTAATGTGGTTTTGTTAATCGAGACAATAAATCCAACTCTAGCACTGCCTATTTTTTAAACAGATGTGAAATAGCTTAACAATGTTTATACAAGGGCAGACTTTGTAAACTGAATAAAGTTTTTTCAAAAGGGTGGAACTTCTGGGTCAAGTAAGACTCCTTTTCAAACAGCAGCTGCGTTTTGATCACCCTGTAGTGTACTCCAAAGTGGACTGCACTGGGTATTCTGGCATATTAAGTGAGATTCCAAACCGAAAGGAGTGAACTGAGTTCAGTTCAAAGGGAACCGAGAACTGAGTAGGGAAGAAGTGAACAATGGTACATCACTTCACCAGAAGTTGACAAGAAGATCACCCATAAGCTATTGCACCTCAAATATGAGCAAAACAAACTGTTATTGTTAACGTTATTAACAAGCTAAACTGATGTTGGTTATTGTTTATATCAACTGATAGTAATAAAATATATTTGTGTATTTTATTTAAGAAATATAAATTATCCACCATAGTATCAGTATGTCAGTCAGTCAGTCAGTCAAAGCGGCCTCAGCCGAACTGCACACCTAGCAGTCCAGTCTTCACGGTCTAGCATCCAGGTGGCAAGCTCGCCAGTGTTGGCTGCCCCAGTGTCTCCTTTCAGAGTGTCCACAAATGATGTTAATGGCCATCCTGGGCGGCAAAAGCCATGCGTTGGTTCCCAGAGTACCAGGTGGCCTGCTAGGAGCTCTTGATGACGGTAACAGTGCCCCGCAACGCCAAGTCTTCGCCAAGCCACCTTGTCTGATATTCTAGGAAGGTTCCGGTAGAGATCTTCATTAGAGATCTTCATATCAGTATGTGTCCATGATCACTGTGGCACCGCGCGGAGGAGGGGGGGTGATGGTTACAGGGTGTTTCAAATGGAGAAATTTTGTGAAGGGCAGTTAACTGATATTCCCTGAGAACGGAGTAGGGAGTAGGGAATACAGTTGAAGTACACTGTGGATTGGACCATAGCTGGCACCTCACTGTGAAAATTAAGGTATCAACATAGTATTGCAATTCTCACTGAGAGTTGACAGTAAATTACTGTTAGTAATTAACGGTTACTTGAGCACCTTTGAAGCGGAGTGATACATATCCAGTGAAATGGAGAGCAATTATCGTGGAATATGGTAACTCCTGGAATCCCTATTGTCCAGTCAAATTGTTTGGTCGGAACTAACTGTTGTATAAAGATCGATTAATATCCACCTTATTCCTGGGGGTGCCACTGTAGGAACGATTATGGGTGGAACTTCCGGTTTCAGCTGAAGTAGTATTAAATCAGTCAGCAAGAGTGGAGTAGTGGGGCATTTAAAATAGCGTTTTTAAAAGTTTTTCAAATTCGTTTTAATGTATAGTCCACATACGTGTTTTGCACTCAAGCGGCAGCTAATTTCAGCACTTGTAGTTTTTGTATTTTTTGAATGTTTTAGTGTAGTTCTGGTACTTGTTGCTGGTGTTCGTGGTTGTGCCAAAGACTGTATAAATGGAGGCTTCTCACTGGCAATGCATAGATCATGCACTGAAAACTAAAAAGGACTGTTCATGTGATCGGTGGTACAGACGCGAGAGCACCAGGTATGTTTTCACTTGTATGAATGTCACAGATTTGAAATTTATGTGTCATATATGTCACCAGATGCAAGGCTGCATGAAGTAAAATAATAAATAAAAAATATTAACAGTTTGCTTCCTAAGGCTTAACAATTTAAAAAAAGATATCAAATAGTTTTTTTTGGGGGTTGAATTTGTTGCACTGCCTTGGAATGATATGAGCTTGATATTAGCAGTTTCAGCATGCATTAATTTTTAAATTATCACAAAATGTAGCTCAATAAAATTTTGAGCAACTGTCAGAAAAGATCTGTACGTGTTAAGTTAAATAACAAGCATTCATGGCATGACAGCAGCATGAGCATTTTAATTTCGGGGTGAAAAAAACGGCTGCAGCTGTCTGTATTTACCATGACAGCCAAGCACGGTGTTGTGGTTCTTTGTGGCTCTGACTAGATTCTCCATCTGCTCTAAGGTAAATTTGATTATGTCCAACATCTTTTAACAAAATGCATCTGACTTTATTGCAGTGGGGACTTTGATATATCTCAGAGCTTTTATTTGTTTACAGTGTTAGCATCTTAGCAGCGGAGCTAACTAACGGAGCTAATGAGGACACTTTTTAAGGTCATCTTCCCATCCCTCGATAGTCGTGGGAAGTGGTATGATTATATTACTATTTCTGAGGTGCAAAAGGCCATGTTCCTGCATTTTTGATGCCAACGTCATTGTTTTTTAACAAGGAAGAGTGTCCCGTTTCAGTGACAACCACACATTCTAAACTAGTACTGGAAGCTGCGCCCATAATTCACACAAGGCGTCATGGGGGCTAGGAATAAGGTGAGTAGGAAACCAAAAACAAAACAAAACAAAAAAATAGCACGCAATAATTTTTATGGTTTGCATACTAACACCATATTAATTTAAAAACATTTTACATGATTAATGTTGTCAGTAAAAAATGTGGGGAAAGAGAGAGATGAACAAACTGTTTAAAACCTTAAACAACTCTATACATTTTTTTGTTTTATTTGAATTATAATGGGCTTCTTCACTGAAACATTTTAAAGACATTTGAGGTTGTTTCTCTTATGATTTTAAGTGGGTAACTTTTTATTTTTTTACAATAAAAGAAAGCTAGAATGCTAGGCACTGGTTTTATTCATGTCAGATTAAACTGAAATTAAAATGAGACCCTCCGCTGTCTCTGAAAAAAAAAAAAAATTGTGTGTGGTGCTGACACGAAAAGTACCACATACATGGCCCCCAAAAAGAAAAAAAGACCTTGACGCTATTAAAACAATGGTCCTATGAACTATAATGAAAAGAGGCAATGCTTCTTTCTTCTAGACCTTCATCACAAATTCGTAACTGGGTATCAGCAGCAAACACACAAAGAAATTCATTACACAGGTGATTATAGTCTTCATAACTGTAAGTCAACCATCTCAAATTGGACCTGTCAGAACCAGAGGGGTCTGTCTGAAACTTCCATATAAGGGAGAAAATGTGCATCTTGAGAAAAAAATTATAATCTAGAGACAAATACATCACCAAAACACAAAAAAGCCTTTTGAAATTACACAAGAAAAACACTCAAAATATACATCACAAAATACAATAAAATTGTCCATATGTAAAACTTTTTTAAACGTAAGTTTAGCCTTAATATTGGTCATAGTCTATGTTGATATTACTGTTCATTCTACACAGCTTCTAGACACAGACATTAGTGAAAGGGGCCCATTGAGAATAAGCTATATGAGGGCTGGCACAGTTATTAGTCTTTCTCTACTTTGCGGTTCCGGTTCCGCCGGACCAGCGGCGCCACACGAGTCGGCTGCCCGTTGCAACAGCCTTTTTTTAATCTTCCTTCTTCTTTCTACACCTTTCACTCTGTATATATATCACGGACGCACGGATTGCCCCGGGGATCTCCCGGGTCGGCGGACGGAGCCACTGTTTGCAGCGGGAGACGTTGCAGCGGGGAGGAGCTGGTGCTAGCTAGCACTTGGCCGCCGCCCGGTGCTAATGGGAAACTCGACATACCAGGAGCTGTAGCGAAAACGACGCGGGTGGCGGGCTGAAGTTTAGGCGGCGTGCAAGAAATGTAGGACAGAACAATAAAGGGCGATGGCAAGAACCAAGCAGACCGCCCGTAACATCTACTGGAGGAAGAAGCCCCCCAGGAGGCAGCTAGCCACCAGGGCTGCTCGGAGAGGCGCTCCGGCCACCGGCGGAGTGAAGAGGCCTCACCGTTACAGGCCCGCGGCTCTGAGAGAGATCCGTCACTACCAGAAATCCACGGAGCTGCTCATCCGTAAGCTGCCCGTCCAGCGCCTGGTGAGGGAGATCGCTCAGGACTTCAAGACCGTCCTGCGCTTCCTTAGCTTCGCTGTCATGGCTCTGCAGGAGACCAGAGAGGCCTACCTGGTGGGTCTCTTCTTCGCTGGGGGGGTCGCCATCATGCCCGGGGACTTCCAGCTGGCCCGCCGCATCCGCGGAGAGAGAACTTAGACTTTCTGCTGCACATTCACCAACCATAATGCTCCGCACTGTGTGTCTATATATATATTTATAGTGCTTGCCCTTCAAAAATGACTTAATGGTTGGAAGTCAGATGGTGTGAGGTCAGGAAAGTAAAGGGGGTGAGGAAGGATTTCATAACCACAGGACTGTGCTTCTGTCTGGGTATCATGCACGATGGCTTGCAGGAGGTGGACACTTTTGGTCAGCATACTATAACTCTAAGTTTTGATGGCCTTTTGCAATTTCTGCAGCAGTGAAGCATAGTAAGTCCCAGTAATTGTGGTACCCTTTGCCAGGAAATCCATCATCAATACTCCATGCTGGTCCCAAAAGACGGTAGTACCAAAAAAACTGAATTTGTATTAGCAAATTTGCAACATTTATTAATACTTTTATTTAAATATCACAATACTGGTTCTCTGAATCAAAAAACTCAATAGTGTATTATTGCAATACTTAGTGTCCATGATACTATATCAGTTTTTTTGCCCCACGTCTACAGAATAGACTCTCAAACTAAAAAAAAAGATCCCCACAATGAATGCCATGCTCATGCTGAACCTTGCTCTAAGCTGACTTCAGCCAAATTTTGCTTAGTATGATGGCTTCAATAGATAAAACTGTGACTTTCTTCTCTGGATGGATGGATGGACGGACATAGGGTATTCCCCTACAATTTGAAAGTGCTATGAGATGACTGTTGTTGTGAAATGGTGCTATATACAGTGGTGTGAAAAAGTGTTCGCCCCTTCCCAACTTCTCATTTTTTTGTATGTTTGTCACTTAAATGTTTCAGATGATCAAACAAATTTAAATATTAGACAAAGATAACACAAGTAAACACAAAATGCATTTTGTAAATGAAGGTGTTTATTATTAAGGGTAAAAAAATCCTCCAAAGCTACATGGCCCCGTGTGAAAAAGTGACCCCTCCCCCCCCGTTAAAACATAAATTAACTGTGGTTTGTCACATCTTTGGAAAGCTGAGTTCAATTTCTCTAGCCACACCCAGGCCTGATTACTGCCACAGCTGTTATCAATCAAGAATTCACTTAAATAGGACCTACCTGACAAAGTGAAGTAGACCAAAAGATCCTCAAAAAAAAAAAGCTAGACATCATGCTGCGATCCAAAGAAATTCAGGAACAAATGAGAAACAAATTGAGATCTATCAGTCTGGAAAAGGTTTTAAAGGCATTTCTAAAGCTTTGGGACTCAGCAAACCACAGTAAGAGCCATTATTCTCAAATGACGAAAACATGGAACAGTAGCGAACCTTCCCAGGAGTGGCTGGCCGACCAAAATTACTTCAAGAGTGCAGCAATGACTCATTCAGGAGGTCACAAGAGACCCCACAACAACATCCAAAGAACCGCAGGCCTCACTTGCCTCAGTTAAGGTCAGTGTTCATGACTCCACCATAAGAAAGAAACTGCGCAAAAATGACCTGCATGGTAGAGTTCCAAGACGAAAACCACTGCTGAGCAAAAAGAACATAAAGGCTCATCTCAGTTTTGCCAGAAAACATTTTGATGATCCCCAAGACTTTTGGAAAAATACTGTGTGGACTGACAAGACAAAAGTTGAACTTTTTGGAAGGTGTGTGCCCCATTACATCTGGTGTAAAAGTAACACAGCATTTCAGAAAAGGAACATCATACCAAGAGTAAAATATGGTGGTGGTAGTGTGATGGTGTGGGGCTGTTTTGCTGCTTCAGGACCTGGTAGACTTATGGAACCATGAATTCTGCTGTCTACCAAAAAATCCTGAAAGAGGATGTCCAACCATTTGTTTGTGACCTCAAGCTGAAGCCCAGTTGGGTTCTGCAGCAGGACAATGATCCAAAACACACCAACAAGTCCACCTCTGAATGGCTTAAGAAAAACAAAATGAAGACTTTGGAGTGGCCTAGTCAAAGTCCTGACCTGAATCCGACTGAAATGCTGTGGCATGGCCTTAAAAAGGCAGTTCATGCTCGAAAACCCTCCGATGTGGCTGAATTACAACAATTTTGTAAAGATGAGTGGGCCAAAATTCCTCCACAGTGCTGTAAAAGACTCATTGCCAGTTATTGCAAATGCTTGATTGCAGTTGTTGCTGCCAAGGGTGGCCCAACCAGTTATTAGGTTTAGGGGGCAATCACTTTTTCACACAGGGCCATGTAGGTTTGGATTTTTTTCCCTTAATAATAAACGCCTTCATTTAAAAACTGCATTTTGTGTTTACTTGTGTTATCTTTGTCTAATATTTAAATTTGTTTGATGATCTGAAACATTTAAGTGTGACAAACATACAAAAAAATGAGAAATCAGGAAGGGGGCAAACACTTTTTCACACCACCGTACATAAAGTTGAATCGAATTGAAAGGATAGTGTATTTGCACAGGTTTAAAAATCTTTCTTCTTCTGCTTCTTCTTTTGGCTGCTCTCTTTAGGGTTTGCCACAGCAGATCACCTGCCTCCATCTCATCCTATCCCTTGTATCTTCCTCTGTAGCACCAGCCCTCCATTTCTTCCTTCACTACGTCCATGAATCTTCTTTGTGGTCTTCCTCTTTTCCTCCTGCCTGGCAGCTCCATCTTCAGCATCTTTTGTCCAGTGTATCCACGCCAATATATCCCTCCTCTGCACATGTCCAAACCATTTCAGCCTCGCTTCTCTTACTTTGTCTCCAAACCACTCAATCTGAGCTGTCTCTCTGGTATACTCATTTCTAATCCTGTCCCTCTCAATGACAATCTTGGCATCTTCAACTCTGCCACTTCCAGCTCCACCCCCTGTCTTTTTGCCAGTGGCACCATCTCCAAACCATACATCATAGCAGGTCTCACTGCCATCTTGTAAATCTTCCCTTTCACTCTAGCTGCAATCCTTCTGCCACAAATCACTTGTCTCTATCCACTCCACCCTGCCTGCACTCTCTTCTTCACCTCTCTTGTGCATTTTCCATTGGTTTGGATGGTTGAGCCCAAGTATTTAAATTCATCTACCTTCCCTACTTCTACTCCTTGCATTTTCACTGTTACACCTGCCTCCCTCTCATTCACATATTCTGTCTTGCTTCTACTGACTTTCATTCCTCTTCTCTCCAGTCATATCTCAACCTCTTCAGATTCTCTTCCACCTGTTTCCTACTCTCACTACAGATCATAATGTTGTCTTCAAACCTCACGGTCCACGGAGACTCCTGCCTGACCTTGTCTGTCAGCTTGTTCATCACCATAGCAAACAAGGATGGGCTCAGCGGTGACCCCTAATGTAATCCCGCCCCCACCTTGAATTCATCTGTCACTCCTGCAACACACCTCACCACCATCTCACTGTTCTCATACGTGTCTAACATGAAAAACTAACTTTCTGTTCACTGTAATTCTAGAAAACAGAATATTTGTCCATTAATATCCAGCATTTGTCATAATGTGTATCTTAAGGTATTTTAGGTGAGTTTTGTGCTTATTGGCACAGTTGGTGTCATGATTTGAGATTTTGAGGAGGCTTAAGTGCAAGGCAATCACTTCAGAAGAACATACAGACGCAGATGAAAAGTTACACCACTTTAATGAAAACCCAATCCCTATACAAAACATGCTAACTTAATGAATATATACACACACCGCAATAAATGAAACCAGCAACCAAGAAGCCAGACTATATACAAGAAAATAGTTGCACGCTGGAGTCACGTGTGGCCAAGGAGGGAAAGAGAGGAGAGGAGGGGTTAATAATGGATACGGCGTACTGGAAAATAACTACAGAGGATATGGCTCTTACGATACTGGCAGAGTGCCCGGCAGTGACCACAGCGTGGGAGAGGAGACGGTGAATTAATGACGGTAGGGAAGGAGGAGGGGTGACTAGAGGACCTGAGTGGAGAAGCCGTTGTCCTGGAGGTTGATGATTCAGGCGAGTGAGCAAACACAGCTCCGGAGACGCACCGCTGGAGGCGGCAGCAAACCTGAGAGGAGAAGGTAAGACAGCGTTTGGAGAAAGTAATTAATTTAACCACACAACAAGAATTATGATTATGAGGCGGCACAAACCCAACGATCCAGCGGAGGGCTGTTCACGCACTGGCCCTTAAATACGCTGAAGAATCAGGAGGCAGCAGGTGCGCTTGATGAGCTTCGGAGCCAGGAAAATAGGGGGGGGGGGGGTCACGCTCGCCTGATCATGAGAGTTGGGGTCCAGCATATAAAAATATTTAGGGATATGAACATCCTGTGGCTCTCTAATAAAAGTAAATGAGATACTGCATAACTCTGTCAAATATTTATATTCTTTTTCTTTTTCCCCCCTTTTAAATATGTTATTTATTTATTTATTTTTAGCTTTTTCCATACCAGAATCAGTGGTGGAGCTCATAAATAACCTGTCAAGGACAGCTCTTTTATAAACTGTACTGGCACAGGTGTTATATTCTGCACTTAAGGTCTGATATTCTGCATTTGTCATGTCATGCTTTCTTAGTAAATGTCAAGCTTTTGGGTTTTTCCTTATTTGACTTGAAATTTCTTCTGGGAGCATGAGAGTGGGAGAATAAAGTGTGTGAATAAAAATATGTGTCAATCACAAACGTGAGAGTTTGCAATCCTGACTGAAGAGTTGAGTAGGGTCTTATTTTTCTGAGTTACATATATTATAATCCATGTACGCTTTAGCAATAAAGAAGTCTTGCATACATTACAAATACTACATAGAATGGGTTAAAATATACAAAAATATCTGAATTATACAGCTTTAGAAGTGTTAGCCAGGAGATTTTTTGAGTCATTGCAGCTTTTGTAGTCCCGACTGAGATATCCCATTTAGTTGACAGAAATGAGAGTAGTATTGATTTTCTCACCAAATCCTCAAATATAAGATTTTCCAGTATGTCCAGCTATTCCTTTAATGAAATCATCAAAGCAAAAGCAGCACTTTTTTGGACATTTTCGCTATGGTGGCTAAAAACCTACAGCCTTTTCCAGCTAGAAATCGGATGATAAAGCAGTAAAAATTTGCCATGTATTTCATCATGATGCACTGCCCCTTCTCTAGATATGTCTGCTGGATTCCTTCTCCAATTAGCTAACTTATGCTTCATAAAAATCCAGACCTGTTTTATATCAATTGCAAGGCATCTGGGGGGGTGCCAGAGAGCTGTCATTGTTGCTACAATTCCTTGGTCACCAACACAGGTCGATAAAATCATGGATTAGATAAATGTCTTAACACCACTTTCATTAATTAGTGCTGCCTTTCTGGCTGGAGCTGTGCTAATCAGGGATATTAGCACTTGTAGTGTGTGTTTTAAAGGAAACTCCACAGGTTCTTCGTGGCATAGAATTTAGAAGCCCAGAGGATACTGGGAAGAGGTTGTCTGAGGTGATAGATGGTGAAAATGGAGGTCTTTTGCAGCATCGACAAAAAGTGACAGCATTAACGTATGGTTAGTCGCCTTGGTTAAATTTGATGAAGAACATTACTTAGATTCATTCCACCAATTAGCTGAGGTACTTGTCATCAATATATTTCTGCACCTTCAGTCTAAAAATATAAATCTTCTCACACTCATGTCTATTTTTCCTTTTTGACGCCCACTTTATCACCCCACCCCCACCACCACCTCCACTTCACTCTCCACTCCTTCTCCTCCCAAGGGGTGATCTGGACCATCTGGAGGATCACACGTGGACACCGTGTGTCAACAATGTCAATGGTTTCATCTCAGCCTTCCTCTTCTCCATTGAGACGGAGACCACCATTGGCTACGGCCACCGCGTCATCACCGACCAGTGTCCAGTGGGCACCATGCTGCTGCTGCTGCAGGCTATACTGGGATCAATGGTCAATGCCTTCATGGTGAGCACTGGAGCAGATAGACAGCTAAAGAGGAAGGGGGGGTCTTGTTTTAGACAGTCACTAGTAATAACAGCTCATAATATAATATTCCTAATCTGTTTGAGAAATGTTTTAGTAGCATGAAATTAGTTTTTTACTAGAAGTCAACATATGTACTGATTTATGCAGCCTTACTGTCACATTTTTTGAATATCCTTATTGCATTGTTTAATTATGAAACATTAGAGGAAGAATTCCATATGTGAGTTACCCTCATTTAAAGACACTATACAGGTGCATCGCAATAAATTAGAATATCATCAAAAAGTTAATTTAAGTAATTAAATTCAAAAAGCAAAGCTCATACAGTGCATCTGGAAAGTATTAACAGCACTTCACTTTTTCCACATTTTGTTATGTTACAGCCTTAATCCAAAAGGGATTAAATTAATTTTTCCCCTTAAAATTATACACACAATACCCCATAATGACAGTGTGAATTTTTTTTTTTTGAGATTTTTGCAAATTTATTAAAAATAAAAAAACTAAGAAATCACATGTACATAAGTATTCACAGCCTTTGTCATGAAGCTCAAAATTGAGCTCAGGTGCATCCTCTTTCCACTGATCATCCTTGAGTTGTTTCTACAGCTTCATTGGAGTCTGCCTGTGGTAAATTCAGGTGATTGGACATGATCTGGAAAGGCACACACCTGTCTATGTAAGGTCCCACAGTTGACAGTGCATGTTAGAGCACAAACCAAGCATGAATCAGAATCAGAATCAGCTTTATTGGCCAAGTATGCACAACACATACAAGGAATTTGACTTTGGCTAAAAACTCAGTCAAAGGAGGTCAAAGGAATTGCCTGTAGACCTCCGAAACAGGATTGTGTTGAGGCATAAATCTGGGGAAGGGTACTGAAAAATTTGCTGCTTTGACGGTCCCAATGAGCACAGTGGCCTCCATCATCCATGAATGGAAGAAGTTTGGAACCACCAGGACTCTTCCTACAGCTGGCCGACCATCTAAACTGAGCGATTGGGGGAGAAGGGCCTTAGTCAGGGAGGTGACCAAGAACCCGATGGTCACTCTGTCAGTGCTGCAGTGTTCCTCTGTGGAGAGAGGAGAACCTTCTAGAAGGACAACCATCTCTGCAGCAATCCACCAATCAGGCCTGTATGGTAGAGTGGCCAGATGGAAGCCACTCCTTAGTAAAAGGCACATGGCAGTCTGCCTGGAGTTTGTCAAAAGGCACCTGAAGGACTCTCAGACCATGAGAAACAAAATTCTCTGGTCTGATGAGACAAAGATTGAACTCTTTGGTGTGAATGCCAGGCGTCATGTTTGGAGGAAACCAGGCACCACTCATAACCATGCCAGTGGTGGTGGCAGCATCATGCCGTGGGGATGTTTTTCAGTGGCAGGAACTGGGAGACTAGTCAGGATAGAGTAAAAGATGAATGCAACATTGTACAGAGACATCCTGGATGAAAACCTGCTCCGGAGCGCTCTTGACCTCAGACTGAGGTGACGGTTCATCTTTCAGCAGGACAATGACCCTAAGCACACAGCCAAGATATCAAAGGAGTGGCTTCAGGACAACTCTGTGAATGTCCTTGAGTGGCCCAGCCAGAGCCCAGACTTGAATCCAATTGAATGTCTCTGGAGAGATCTGAAAATGGCTGTGCACCTACGCTTCCCATCCAACCTGATGGAGGTTGAGAGGTGCTGCAAAGAGAAATGGGTGAAACTGCTCAAAGACAGGTGTGCCAAGCTTGTGGCATCATATTCAAAAAGACTTGAGACTGTAATTGCTGTCAAAGGTGCATCAACAAAGTACTGAGCAAAGGCTGTGAATACTTATGTACATGTGATTTCTTAGATTTTTATTTTTAATCAATTTGTAAAAATCTAAAAAAAAAAACCAAACTTTTTTCACATTGTCATTATGGGGTATTGTGTGTAGAATTTTGATGAAAAAAAATGAATTTAATCCTTTTTGCAATAAGGCTGTAACATAACAAAATGTGGAAAAAGTGAAGTGCTGTGAATACTTTCTGGATGCACTGTATATTAGATAGATTCATTACACACAGAGCGATGTATTTCAGGTATTCATGTCTTTTAATTTTGATGGTTATTGCTTACAGCTCATGTAAATATCCCAAATTCAGTTCCTCAAAAAAAAAAAAAATAGAATATTACATAAGACCAATAAAAAAAGGAGTTTTAATACAGCAATGTTGGCCTACTGAAAAGTATATCAATGTACACACTCAATACTTGGTTGGGGCTCCTTTTGCCTGAATTACTTGATCAATACATCATAGCATGGGGGCGATCAGCATGTGGTACTGCTGAGGTGTTATTTTTTTTTTTTTTTTTTTTTTTTTTTTTTTACTTATTTGTACCCGTAGGTAGACTTGGTTTGCAGTCTGGTGACAAGCCACCGGCTACTGGTCGCTGCGTGCGCGAGCGCCCTAAACCTACATGTTTTTGGTGTGCGGGAGGAAACCGGAGAAATCCCGGAGTAAACCCGCGCAACACGGGGAGAACATGCAAACTCCACACAGCTCACTGTTGGTCGGGGGCTGGGATCGAACCCACGATCTCATGATCCCCGCGGTCCCCCGGCCGAGGGTAAAACTGTGCTGCCACAGTGCTAAACCACTGCGCCACCGTGCAGCCAAAAAGGAAGCCCAGGTTGCTTTGATAGTGGCCTTCAGCTCGTCTGCATTGTTGGATCTGGTGTCTCTCATCTTCTTAACAATTCTCCATGGATTCTCTGTGGGGTTTAGGTCAGGAGAGTTTGCTGGCCAGGCAAGCACAGTAATATCATGGTCATTAAACCAGGTTTTGATACTTTTGGCAGTGTAGGCAGGTGCCATGTTCTGCTGGAAAATGAAATCAGCATCTCCATAAACCTTGTCAGCAGAGGGAAGAATGAAGTGCTCTAAAATTTCCTGGTAGATGACTGCCCTGACTTTGTACTGGATTAAACACAGTGGACCAATGCCAGCAGATGATCTCTTTTCAGATGAAAGTAAATTTTGCATTTCATTTGGAAATCAAGGTGTCATAAACTGCCCTGGCAGGGGCAGACAGAAGACCCAAACACTGGAGCTGTGAATTG
The DNA here is from genome assembly GCA_020510985.1 of Pholidichthys leucotaenia. NCBI lineage: Eukaryota > Metazoa > Chordata > Actinopteri > Cichliformes > Pholidichthyidae > Pholidichthys > Pholidichthys leucotaenia. The sequence goes on along the minus strand of CM035846.1, from coordinate 194,730,311 downwards.
CTGACATTTAATAATGAAAATACACAAAAACACAACACTTACATGGTAGGAATAAGCCAGAAACAGAGGCATATGGAAACGCCGGGGAAAACGGGGCTCACGTCTGTCATGAACCGAGCTCTGGAGGTTTCCGCCAGGCTTGGTCTCATGACTTTTTCCTTATATTTACATATTTGTTGTATTTTGTTTTTTTGGGGGGGGTTTGTAATTCTTGTACTGTTTGCTATTTTCCTGTTTGTTTTAGTTTTGTTACATTCTTATTTTGTATTTATTTACATTTATATTTTAGTCTTCACTTGTTGATATTTTATTCTTTAGTTCTTTGCTGTTGGGTTGACAGCTGTCAAGGGTGTTTCCGGGTTTTGTGCTTTGTGTGGGCATTGCCCCTGTCAGCTGTCAGCTTCAGCCTCTCTTCTCATTGCTCCCAGCTGGTCCAATTATGCATCATTGTTTTCGCCTGCCCGCTCATGTGACCCACACCTGTCACTACTTATGTAAATTGTTTTTGATCTTATTTAAGGGTAGTATTTTCATTTCTCCTTGCCGCTGTCTTGTTGGAGAAGTTTCTCTTCGTCTCCACCAGAGCCCTGTTCTTGCTCTGGTGTGCTATACTAGTAAGTTTACCCAGTTGTTTGCATTTTCCATTAGAGCACTGTGTAGACTTTATGTTTGTTGTTTTTTCAATAAATCTCCCAAACTCACAGTTCAGTGCATGGGTCTCACCTTTCTGCTCCGAAGGGCAATTCATGACAATGTCTGAGGAATACAGGAGGACAGCCTAGACGGGACCAGGCTGAGGCCTACAGGAACACCAGAGATAAATGAGGAAAGAGAGCTAGATGGAGCACACCCGTAGGACAGGAAAAATGACGGGGGTTTCCCGACTGAACACACAGTAGGACGCTGCAATGAGTTAACGTTGCAGCCATCCTTAAATAGGACAAAAGGGAATGAACAAATAATGAGCAGGTGTGGGTGACATGAGCGAAGATGATTAGACTAAACACTGACAGCTGTGATAGCCCATGAACAGAACTTGAAATAACAGAAGTATCAAATCACGCTGTCAAAACAAAAGCACAAACTGGAAATGACTGCTACATACTAACAGAGGATATAAAAAGAATGTTGACTCAAAACCGAGGGCAAGATAAATACACAAAACTGGAATCAAAGTACAAGAAAGGACTAAGGGTGAAAGTGAGGGTAGGCTCCTGTCTAACAGGAAAATAATTACAGCAAGGAACTAGATGTAATGGATGCATAATATAAATGACTAAGGCTATAGGGATAATAATAACAGGAACTCAAAACATAATCAGAGACAAAAGACAACTAATAAACATCATACATCCAAAACCAACTTAAAACACAAGAATGAAACCAGGATGAAGAAAATACAGAAAAGATCTAAACAAACTTAAAGACTGAGCACGGCTATCTACCCGTGTCTTCAGTGTCTGGAGGAAGAGTGGCGAGGCACAGAATCCAAGTTACTTGAGGTCCAGTGTGAAGTTTCCACAGTCAGTGATGATTTGAGGAGCCATGTCATCTGCTGGTGTGTGGAAAAAAGTAACAACAAAAAAGTCAAGTCGTATCAGCCCAAGTCACTGTTTTCAGTGAGCATTGAATGTTAAAATTAAATATCTGCCATGTTTGAGTCAATTACCTTACATATTAGTGTGAGATTTTGGTATAATATTATTTAGAAAAAGGCATTGCTGATTTGTTTTAACACTTAATAAGGTTAGATTAAAGAAAAAAACTGCATAAAAAAACTTTCCTTTTCCAATCCTGCACCTTATTACTTAAGGTACTGTAAATAGAAAAGATTGTGTAATTATAGTTTGCCTACATTCTTTCTGATTAAGAGGAGGCCTCATGTTGGCTCAGCTGAATTCGATAGAATAATGCGCAGCTTAGTCTAGAGAGGGAATACACAATACAATACAGATGTAACAACACAAATGATGTGGAGATGGTATTGTTCCCTTCATTGTAAAAATGATGCTCAAGCTTAACATTTGGTGAATTGTAAGCACTCTTCTGATAAGAATGATTTCACACCGACACCCAGGCTGGATCATGTTTATGCATGTTTGAGAGCTGGACACTTGCCAGATAACAACAGCTAATGGACATGTGGGTTGTTTTATGGTCATATATTAGAAATGGTTCTGTCTGAGGTTAATTCAAGTGTCACTACTGCATTAAAGAATGAAAATTTCAAAAGAGAAGCTCATGGAAAAAAGGAAAGCCCTTAGTGCGTCATTGTGCAGCAGCATCATTCAGCCATTCAGCCTAATTAGGAATACTGAAGACAGGATATGCTCTTCTTTTTCTATCTGAAGCACCATCTCTCTGTCTTATATAAATTCCACAATTGTCTGTGCAGGTCGGCTGCATGTTTGTAAAGATCTCACAGCCCAACAAACGAGCCGAGACATTGGTGTTCTCCAAGCACGCTGTCATCTCTCTGAGAGACGACAAGCTCTGTCTGATGTTCCGAGTGGGCGACCTACGGAGTTCTCACATTGTTGGAGCCAACATGAGGGCCAAGCTCATCAAGTCCAAGCAGACTCAGGAGGGTGAGACAAATATTACTGTTACTGATGATAGGAATGCCTTTTCTTTTAATTTTTTTCCATATAAGCCAGCTGATACTGTGACAGCTACCAACATAATCATTCATTTGTTTTCAACTGCTTAATCCTTTTTGGGTTACGGGAGTGCTGGAGTCTATCCCGGCATCTTTGGGTGCGAGGCAGGGTACACCGTGGACAGATCACCAGTCCATCGCAGTACCAGCACAGAGAGAGAGACAACCATTCACTCTCACATTCATATCTAAGGACAATTTAGAATCCCCAGTTGATGCCAATTAACCTATCCTGCATGTCTTTGGTCTGTGGGAGGAAAACGAAGTACCCAGAGAAAACCCACACAGAGATGGGAAAACATACAGACTCCACACAGAAAAGTCAACGATGGTCAGGAGATGGGATCGAACCCATGAGCTTCTTGCTGTGCTTCCACAGTGCTAACCACTGTTCCACTGAGCTGCCCAATGCAATCAGAAACCTTTATAAAGTCTTTATAAACCTTTTTTTTTTAAATTTTAGTACACAAATGTAAACAAGTACATATGTTAGAGTAGCCTGACCTTTTAAAAGCAATCACCCAACAACAGTTTTTTTTTTCTTATCTCAATTTTGTTTAGGTGGCAGTACCAGAAATGTCCACTTGAGACTTGTTTCAAAGTCAATACCCATCTATCTATTAATGCGAGAACATCTGAGTGTGTCTGTGTGTGTCCTTGTATATTTCTCAAACCATTTGTCAGACTGACCTAAGATTTGGCACATATTATTTCTGAGGTTACGAGCATGTGAATCCTGGACTATGGAGTTGTTCAGACGAAATATGCAATTATCATTAAAAGTTTTCCCGTCTACCAAAGTTAGCCATCGCTCTGTCTCCCCCAGTGCTTACCTCTGTGTGACTGACATCACATCTTCCTACAACAACATGCCTAAGCTTCTAGAAGTAATGACTGTCCTATGTTGGAACAACTACCAGCTCGGTAGGCAGTGACAAGCACTGTGGCCGCACAGCAAGACAGTCATGGGTTCAATCGCACCCTTCTATGTGGAGTTTGCATGTTCTCCCTGTTTTTGCGTGGGTTTTGCCAGGTAGTCCAGTTTCCTCCCACAGGCCAAAGTCATGCACATTTGCTTATCTGGCACCAACTGGGGATACATTTCTTAGATATGAATGTGAGAGTGAATGGTTGTCTGTCTCTGTGTTGGCCCTGCAATAGAGTGGTGATATGTCCAGGGTTTACTCTACCGCTTGCCCAATGACACTGGGATAGGCTCCATCCCTCCTGAGACCTGAAAAGGATTAAGCGGTTGAAAATGAATGAAGGTTGGAACAAAAACAACAACAGACATTTTTGCTCTACAGATCTGTCATTTACATATGAAAATTACATAAAATGACACCATCATCAAGTTGAAGTGGTAAATGCTTTGTTTACCTTGGCTCCAAGATCTTGGGTGACTGCTCATCAGATCCTGAGACCATTAGGCACATTCAGCAGGCCCACATTGCCTTTAGGTGCTTGTGCAGAGTTTGGAGAAGTGGTAAGATCTGTACTGTGATGAAGCTTTGTATCTTCAGTACTTGTGTGATTCCCATCCTCCTGTACGGTTTAGAGACATGGACCTTCTCAGCCGCAGCCAATCAACATTTCAGTGTTTGCCGCAAGTATATCTTTAGCATCCGATGGTTCCACCATGTCACCAACAAAGACATGTATGCTAGAGCTGTCAACCACCTCCCCATCATCAGGGGAGGAAGACTTCCACTTTTGGGCCACATCGCTTGTTTGGGAAATGAGGTCCCACCAAGCAAATTCTCTCTGATTGTTCCCACCTTCTTCCAAAAGGCTGGTGCCGGGGTTATCCATGTCTATATCAAAGGTCACATCAATACACCTTCGGAGTGACCAGATCAGCCTGGCTCAAGACCACTGTATTTACAAGCGGTAGACTCCTACGGTCACATAAGTGGCCATGTACAGGTACATCTCAAAGAATTATAATATCATGAAAAAGTTCAATATTTTTTGTCACTCATTTCAGAAAGTGAAACCCATGTATTATATAGAGTCATTACACAGAGAGTGATATATTTCAAGTGTTTATTTATTTTAATTTTGATGATTATGGCTTACAGCCCGTGAAAACCCCAAATTCAATTTCTCAAAAAATTAGAATATTACATAAAATTAATTTTAAAAAATAGTTTTTTTAATAAAAATGTTGGCCGACTGAAAAGTAGGTCCATGTACACACTCAATACTTGGTCAGGGCTCCTTTTGGATTAATTGCTGTATCAATGTGGCGTGGCATGGAGGTGATCAGCCTGTGGCACTGCTGAGGTGTTATGAAGGCCCAGGTTGCTTTGATAGTGACCTTCAGCTCGTCTGCATTGTTGGGTCTGGTGTCTCTCATCTTCCACTTGACAATACTCCATAGATTCTCTATGGGGTTTAGGTCAGGAGAGTTTGCTGGCTAATCAAACACAGTGATGCCATGGTCATTAAACCAGGTTTTGATACTTTTGGCAGTGTGTGTGTGTGTGTGTGTGTGTGGGGGGGGGGGGTGCCAAGTCCTGCTGGAAAATGAAATCAGCATCTCCATAAAGCTTGTCAGCAGAGGGAAGCATGAAGTTCTCTTAAATTTGCTGGTAGACGACTGCGCTGACTTTGGTCTTGATAAAACATAGTGGACAAATACCAGCCGATGACCTCTGTTCAGATAAAAGTAAATTTTGCATTTCATTTGGAAATCAAAGTCCCAGAGTCTGGCGAAAGAGTGGAGAGGCACAGAATCTAAGTTGCTTGAGGTTTAGTGTGAAGTTTCCACAGTCAGTGATGATTTGAGGAACCATGTCATCAGCTGGTGTTGGTCCACTGTGTTTTATCAAGACCAAAGTCAGCGCAGTTGTCTACCAGGAAATTTTACAGCACTCCATGGTTCTCTCTGCTGACTTGTTTTATAGAGAAGCTGATTTCATTTGCCAGCAGGACTTGGCACCCCCCCCCCCCCCCACACACACACACACACACTGCCAGAAGTATCAAAACCTGGTTTAATGACCATGGCATCACTGTGTTTGATTGACCAGCAAACTCTCCTGACCTAAACCCCATAGAGAATCTATGGAGTATTGTCAAGAGGAAGATTCTGAGAGACACCAGACCCAACAATGCAGACGAGCTGAAGGTCACTATCAAAGCAACCTGGACCTTCATAACACCTCAGCAGTGCCACAGGCTGATCTATTAAAAAAAACTATTCTTTAAAATTAATTTTATGTAATATTCTAATTTTTTGAGAAACTGAATTTGGGGTTTTCATGGGCTGTAAGCCATAATCATCAAAATTAAAATAAATAAACACTTGAAATATATCACTCTCTGTGTAATGAATCTATATAATATATGGGTTTCACTTTCTGAAATGAGTGACAAAAAATATTGAACTTTTTCATGATATTCTAATTTTTTGAGATGTACCTGTACATCTTGTTGTTGCTGACGCCATCATGCAATGATCATCATGCTCACAACTTTTCAGGGAGCCAATAACAATTTTCCCTGAGATTTTTTAAACTGCTGGGTGTTTTATGGGCAGCGCTTATTTCGAGAGCTAACTCTAACCATGAATGTTTACAATAAATGCTTTGGAAGATCTTGGAACACCACAGCCTGATCTTAACCCTACACTGAATGCTGTTTGAATCTGTAGCCTTCATTCATTGAATCTGTAAGTTAACTGTATACTGTACACCCTAATATTCAAGTTTAATGGCAGTTGTGTCTTGCCTATCATGTTTGCTGACTAACTTTTGTTTTGCTATTAGGACTAGCATCTAAAACATGACAGGTTAAAATCCACAAGTTACACTTTAGACCTACATTTTAAACTATTTCTAAAGCTCCTGTTCTCATCTGTTGCTTATCGTATACGTGTTTGCTTACATGAACATTTTTATATCTAAAATGTGGCCTGTTAAACATTCGTTAGCATCTAAAACATGGTCTGTTTGCTGCGTATAGCCTTCAGCACATTGGTTAGCATCTATAACATGGTCTGTTTATCAGCTGAAGGCTATACACATGTTTGTGTGTGTGCGTGTGTGTGTCCATGTCTGTCACAATATGTGGCCTGTCTGTGGGTGACTAAATAAGATAAGATAAGATAAGATAAGCCTTTATTAGTCCCACAATGGGGAAATTCCAGGATTGCAACAGCACAGGGATAGCAACACTCAGAGCAATAATCAGAAGGCAAGAGAAAAAAAAATGCATGATTTCCTACATTTACACCTCTTTGTGTCCCACTTTCAAAGGCAGCCTACATTTGGGCATGTAAAGGCTAATTGGGCTACTGGTTTTTTACAGGAATACTTGCTTTATACAAACAATGCACTAGTAATCATGAACATAAAAAGTAAAAATGTTTCAGAAATTAAATCAACATGTTTATAGAGTGGTTTGAAAATGATTTACCATCTTCATAAAAACTATCTGTGGTAGGAAATTTTTTGAAACACATTGGCCTGAAGTTTATTAAATGAATTGTGCTTCACAAAGTAAGGATATGTTTCATACCTTTTGACATGTTTCGACTGTCATCTGCAGTCTTCTTCAGGAAGTGTCGTTTGACATCCGTGACGTGTCACATCAGCTGTTTTATCCTTTCCGTAGGTGTGACCGACCTGACAGATTTGACAGATCTGCCAGGTCGGTCTTGCCCCCCACCTTGCAATGGTCTCTGGAGGAGAGAGTCCCAGGTGTGCGAGAGCATGAATGTTCCATCACCTCGGTTCATGGTGTTGTGGGCTTGTTTCTTGATTTCAGTTGCTTCTTTGATCCAGTGTTTGTGTTTGTCGTGTTCTGATCCAATTATTTTTGCATTGTTCCAGTCCATGATAGGGTTGTTTATCTTGCAGTGGTCTGATATTGCTGATTTGAGGTTTTCCTGTTCTGCCTTTTCTTTTTGTGTTCTTGTGAGTCACCCTGCTGTTTCTTTTTCACATTCTTTTTGGTGTTCCCTTTTCCATGTTGCAAACATCCTCCGTGTTTCTCCTATGTACAGTGGGGCAAAAAAGTATTTAGTCAGCCACCAATTGTGCAAGTTCTCCCACTTAAAAGATGAGAGAGGTCTCCAATTTTCATCATAGGTATACCTCAACTATGAGAGACAAAATGAGAAAAAAAAAAATCCAGAAAATCACATTGTCTGATTTTTAAAGAATTTATTTGCAAATTATGGTGGAAAATAAGTATTTGGTCACCTACAAACAAGCAAGATTTCTGGCTCTCACAGACCTGTAACTTCTTCTTTAAGAGGCTCCTCTGTCCTCCACTCGTTACCTGTATTAATGGCACCTGTTTGAACTCGTTATCAGTATAAAAGACACCTGTCCACAACCTCAAACAGTCAGATTCCAAACTCCACTATGGCCAAGACCAAAGAGCTGTCAAAGGACACCAGAAACAAAATTGTAGACCTGCACCAGGCTGGGAAAATTGAATCTGCAATAGGTAAGCAGCTTGGTGTGAAGAAATCAACTGTGAGAGCAATTATTAGAAAATGGAAGACATACAAGACCACTGATAATCTCCCTCAGTCTGGGGCTCCACACAAGATCTCACCCCGTGGGGTCAAAATGATCACGAGAACGGTGAGCAAAAATCCCAGAACCACATGAGGGGACCTAGTGAATGACCTGCAGAGAGCTGGGACCAAAGGCTACCATTAGTAACACACTACGCCGCCAGGGGCTCAAATCCTGCAGTGCCAGACCTGTCCCCCTGCTTAAGCCAGTACATGTCCAAGCCCGTCTGAAGTTTGCTAGAGAGCATTTGAATGATCCAGAAGAGGACTGGGAGAATGTCATATGGTCAGATGAAACCAAAATAGAACTTTTTGGTAAAAACTCAACTTGTTGTGTTTGGAGGAGAAAGAATGCTGAGTTGCATCCAAAGAACACCATACCTACTGTGAAGCATGGGGGTGGAAACATCATGCTTTGGGGCTGTTTTTCTGCAAAGGGACCAGGACGACTGATCCGTGTAAAGGAAAGAATGAATGGGGCCATGTATCGTGAGATTTTGAGTGAAAACCACTTTCCATCAGCAAGGGCATTGAAGATGAAACGTTTCTGGGTCTTTCAGCATGACAATGATCCCAAACACACCGCCCGGGCAACGAAGGAGTGGCTTCGTAAGAAGCATTTCAAAGTGCTGGAGTGGCCTAGCCAGTCTCCAGATCTCAACCCCATAGAAAATCTTTGGAGGGAGTTGAAAGTCCGTGTTGCCCAGCGACAGCCCCAAAACATCACTGCTCTAGAGGAGATCTGCATGGAGGAATGGGCCAAAATACCAGCAACAGTGTGTGAAAACCTTGTGAAGACTTACAGAAAACGTTTGACCTTTGTCATTGCCAACAAAGGGTATATAACAAAGTATTGAGATGAACTTTTGTTATTGACCAAATGCTTATTTTCCACCAAATTTGCAAATAAATTCTTTAAAAATCCTTCAATGTGATTTTCTGGATTTTTTTTTCTCATTTTGTCTCTCATAGTTGAGGTATACCTATGATGAAAATTGGAGACCTCTCTCATCTTTTAAGTGGGAGAACTTGCACAATTGGTGGCTGACTAAATACTTTTTTACCCCACTGTATGTTTTTCCACATGATTTGCATGGTATTTCATGGTATTTTTTGTTTGGTTGTATTTTGTCCTTGGGGTGAACCAAAAGCCACTGCAGTTTTGTGTGGGGTTTTATTGCTGTGTTTATCCCGTTTTTTCATGATTCTTTGTATGGGTTCAATTATTCCCCGGATGTATGGTAGGGTCACTATGTTGTTGTTTTCTGTTTTTGGTGTGTGTGTTTTTTTTTTCCTTTTTGTTTTTGTTCTTGGTCTTTGTTTTGGACTTGATGTTTTCCTTTGTTTATTGCCCATGTTGGGTATTGACAGTCCATGAGTGCGTGTCTTATGTGCCGTTCTTCCTTCTGTCTGCCCTCCTTGTCTGTGATGATGGTGGCCCATTCATATTATGTCCTCACAACTGACAGTTTGTGTGCCGTGGGATGTTCAGATGTCCAGAGGAGGTACTGGTCCATGTGTGTTGGTTTCCTGTATACTGTGATTTTGATGCTGCCGTTGTCCGTATGGTGAATTTTTATGTCTAGAAAGTTTATGGTCTGGTTTGTTTCTTCTTTATGTGTGAATTTGATGTTTCCACTGCTGTTTATGGTATTCAGGTGGTCTGTGAGAATGCAAAAAAGAAACACCAGGGCAATTCACAAGAATACAAAAAGAAAAGGCAGAACAGGAAAACCTCAAATCAGCAATATCAGACCATTGCAAAATAAACAGTCAATCAATCAATCAATCAATCAAAGCTTTATTTATATAGCACTTTTCATATAAAAAGATGCAACACAAAGTGCTTCAGACATTGAAATAAAACACACACACACACACACACACACACACACACACAAAGAAACTTTCATCAGTGTAAAACTTCTGGCTTAAGGCTTATGGCTGGGCACCAAGGATCCAAGTGTGGAAGCACCATCACTTGGGAGCCATTACCAGCAGGGGAAGTGCCAAGTCCACAGCTACAGGAACACACCTCTGAGACCGCCCAAGTCCAACCTGATGGGTCAACATTGCAGGTGCGGTGCCGCAGCACACCACCCCTTCAGCTGGGCAGACCAAGGCAATCACAGGCCAGCACCCCGCAGCCAGAAAACAGGCACAACCCCCCACGGGAGGACCCCACATGAGGAAATGCCAGAGCTTGGACAGGGTGATACAAAGTCACTGATCAATAATAAGATAGTTTGCTGATAAAAAGACTAGGCAGTTAAGAACTAGAAGAATAGTTAAGATGACTAGAAGAATAAAACAATGCCTAAATACAGTCAAACAGACATATATTCATAAGTATTAATAGTTTGTAGTAAGATAATTGTGACATAAAATAGATTTAAAATCAGAATTACTATTACATACCTGTGCATACCCGTCCATGCCCGTAGAAACCAAGTATAAGCAAATATTTTTGCATGCCCGTTGCTGAAGGGTCTCCTCCTGTCTCAGATGGCTGTGTTGTTCACAGTCATGCCTGCGGCGTACTGCTGGAACCTGAGGTGTTTCATGTTCACGGCATCTTTTCTGATGTGCAGCAGTTCTCCTCGTTCTACTGCTCTCCATCTGGTGGGTCTTCTTATTCTTCATTCAGACCACTGGTTGAGGGATAGGCGTGTCGTAATTCCAGTTCATGGGCAGGATCATGAAAATAGATCTGAGCAAAAAGTGGCTTTTGACCCTGTTCAGGAAGGCCCGTGCATGCCTGTAGAAACCAAGAAACCGGAGCAGCCGGAGAAAATCAGTGCTTTGCTTGGCATTTTACACATTTGTATTGTAGACTGGCATTCTTCAAGGTTACACATTTTTACTGTGTCAGCACCTCTTTAAAAACGACATTGCTGAGAAAGTGATGCTTTTGCTTAGTTTCTTCATCTTGAGCAAGAATATGAAGACCGCTTGATCTGGCAACTCTGCTCACGGCAACATAGAATTGGCCATGGCTGCAGAAATCTGTTGTGCAGAAAACACGAACGCGCTGTAAAGACTGGTCCTGTGACTTATTCACCTTGCCAATTTTGAGCCATATGACATCATAAAGACACATTAGTCTAGGCATTGTGAGTGATGGTCTATATGACATCATAAATACACATTTGTCTATGTACCATCATATAGACATCATATCTTTATAATGGCATCGTGAGTCCTATGAAGTCCTATGATGCCTGAGTTCATAGGACGTCCTATGATGATCAGGCAGAGATCATAGGCCGTCCTATGATGTCCTATAAACGTGACAGACACACACACAGTGATTTCTTGCTTTAATAGAGTGAAGAGAATTAAAATAGGAAACTAATCAGAAGTAGGTCTTGAGCCTGCTTTTAAAAACATGAACATTCTCGCCAGCCCTGATGTTCTCCAGCAGGCTGTTCCACAGATGTGCCCTTCAGAGGTAAAGTGGGCTATCCCATAAAACCATTATTTTGAGAAAATGAGCTCTAAAGTTGAAATATTCTCAAAAAATCAGTGTGCCTATATCATTAAAAAGTTACCCCCTATAAATACCTTCAAGGTTTATGCAGAGCTAGGCAGTTTAAGAAAATGATAGACCCTTAACAATTAGTGTAGTACAATTAACTCATTTTTGACCTACATGTGGGATAGCCCACTTTACCTCTGAAGGGCACAGATGTGGGCTGTAGTAACTAAAAGCTGCCTCACCGTGGGTGCGTGTTCTGACAGTAGGGATGATCAAAAGGCCAGTGCCGGAGGACCTCAGGGACCGCAGTGGCTCATATGCCAAAAGCAATTTTGATAAATAAGAAGACCCAAGACCATGCAGACATGTAAACAACCACATCATGGACTGGAACAATGCAAAACTAATTGGATCAGAGGATGACAAACACAAATACTGGATCAAAGAAGCAGTTGAAATCAGGAAGCGAGCCCACAACACCACGAACCGAGACGATGGAGCCTTCATGCTCTTGCACACCTGGGACTCTCTCCTCCAGAGACCATTGCACGGCGGGGGGCATGACCAACCTGGCAGAGCTCGGTCACACCTACGAAAAGGATAAAACAGCTGATGTGATACGTCATGGACGTCAGATGACACTTTCTGAAGAAGACTGCAGGTGACAGTCGAAACATGTCAAAAGGTATGAAACATTTCCTTACTTTGTCTTAATAGAACAACAAGATCATTTTATCATCAAGAAGACAAAATGAACCTGTTTGAGATGGTATTGTGCCTCTTTTTCTGAAGAGAAGAGATATAGCATTGTTTTCAAATATCACAGCCCACGGAGCTCCCTTCCCTTTGAGATTTCTCTCCACTCCTCCAGATTGCACGGACATTCACCGCATGTAAGCACCAGAGGTTTTTTTATGTGCTGTACATTGTCCTTCACTGACAAATTTTTTCTTCTTTAGCAGTGATGTCAAAATAAGGCTGTCCATCTTTTTGACAGATCACACTGAGGGTGATCTATTTTTTTCACTGACAGTGGAGGGGTGTGAAGACGTGAGGGTACATGGGGAGCAGGCTCTGGCTCCTTGTGTATAGTGTATGGTGCTGCAGTCACTGGAAAGAAATCATTCTACTTTGTGTGGCAATAAACATGAAGTGACCATCTGTTCTTCAGTTCACTTAATAAATAAATGAATAAAATGAAAATGCAAAGAAAACCAAGTGTAGTGCAACCGCTTGTGAAAACGGGAACTTCTGGATTGCCAGCTCTCGAGGAATGTGTGTGTGTGTGTGTGTGTGTGTGTGTGTGTGTGTGTGTGTGTGTGTGTGTGTGTGAGCAGGGATGTCTGTTGACTGACAGGCTAGTCGACCAGTCACTCACAGCAGTCTATTTTAGGCCGGTGGTCAAACGTTTCTCAAAATCCTGCCTGTATACTATGAAATATTATCCTAGGTTGGATAAATACTTCACAGTATAGACCAGGGTTGCCCACACTTTTTTGGTGTATGAGACACTTTTAAAATGACCAGGTCAAAATGATCTACCTACATTTTAAAAACGCTAAATATAGGTATTATATTTTGGCGTACATTATATAACTGCGTGAACCCTTATGGAACAATACAGTTCAATACATTTATGATCAGTACTTTACTCTGATGACTTGCACTGGATGGACTCAGCCAGGGTTGCATACTCCAGACAGTAGCTGCTGGTAGCTAGTCTCCAGCAGGCTTCCAACTGATCATCAGTCATGCTGGAACTGTATTTGGACTTAATAAGCTTCATGTAGGAAAAGGCTGATTTGCACAAATAAATGGAGTGAAATAATGCAGTCAAGGAGGTAGCACATTTCCTCATGTTTGGATACTTTTCCTCTGTAAGTTCCAAAACTGTCCATGAGCCCTGGACTTGAGCTCAATGTCAGCCTGTGGTGTCAAAATCTCATCCTCCACAGCAGACGAGTTCAGAAGAAACAGTGCTGCAATTTTTGATGCGAGTGAATCAACCTCAGCATCTTCCCTGAATGGATAGCACAAAAATGTTGCAATTGGCTCAAGTAAAGCAAAGTCTTGAAACCGTTTGTCAACTCTGACAAACAATTTTCCATCTGCTTGATGTAGCATGCACTGTCAAGTTGCGCACATACCTTTTGTTGCTTCTCCAGCTCTGATGCCAGGTTGTGTAAGTTCCCCAAATCATGATGCTGCAGCTTTGAGGACATATGTTGCACTTTTCATGTGAAAGCATGGATTGAGCTGATCATGTTTACCACAGTTTTGCTCTTTCCTTGCAGCTCTAAATTAAGCTCATTCAACATATTGGTCAAATCAGTTAAAAATGCCAAGTCTAGCAGCCACTGATCATCATCAAGTTGCTTGTATTCTGCATGTTTACTGACAAGAAGAAACTCCTTTATATCCAGACAGAGCTCTCTAAATTGCTGCAGGAATTTCCCCTTACTAAGCCAGCTCACGTCAGTATGTAGCAAGAGCTCAGAGTAGCTGCAATCAGCCTCCTCCAGATGTGCTTGGAATAGTCATCTTTGAAGAGATTTTGCTCGAATAGAGCAAGTGATTTTCATAGCCACATTCATGAACTCTTATATTTAGCATTTTAGCACATAATGCTTGTTGGTGGATTATGCAGTGGTAATTAAGGAAGTTGGGGAAATCATCGTCCTCCCTGCACTTTGCAATAAATCCATTTGAGCGGTCCACCATTGCGGGTGCACCATCCGTGGTAATTGACACCAATTTACACCACACTAGGAGCTGGATTTTCTCAATAAAGTTTTTGAAAGTGTCACGATTTGACGGATTTGATGCAGAGACGTGACCGCCCGCGGTACACCGGAGTGCAAGAGGTTAAGTATCTTGAGGTCTTATTCATGAGTGAGGGGAGAATGGAGCGAGAGATTGACAGATGGATTGGAGCAGCATCTGCAGTGATGCAGACGTTGTACTGGTCTGTTGTGGTGAAGAGGGAGCTGAGCTCTAAGGCAAAGCTGTCAATTTACCAGTCAATCTACGTTCCTTCTCTCACCTACTGTATAGTCATGAGCTTTGGGTAATGACCGAAAGAATAAGATTCCGGATACAATGAAATGAGCTTTCTTCATAGGATCGCTGGACTCACCCCTCAGGGCTGTCTGCCATGGCCCGAGCCCAACTAAGGGCTCGGTCCCGTAGCAGTAGGGTAAAAAACTGCATTTCGCGACATCCTCCAGGTACCTCCCCACCCCCCGACCTGTTCCAAATACATCCGCACCTGATGAAGAAACTTCTTACACTTCCCCACCTCCCCCACGTACGGGGCAGGTGTGGGAACAGAGGTGGTACGGCGCACTGGAGGTTGAACAAAAGGAGCAGGCTGAGGAGGAGGAGCCAGGGGAGCCACAGTGGCCAAATGTTGCGTGACCGTGCCCAATTGCTGCATCATAGTTTGCAGCTGGTGGGACATCACGGCTATCTGACGCTTGGTCGCCTCTAAGTGATCCAGAGCTGATTGCCCCGATGCTGCTGCACCTGCTGAGCTGAAATCAAGGCTGGCTCGTTCTGTCATGATTGTAATTAACAATCAGCTCACGTGCGTGATGCAGCAACAAGAAAGAGCAATCAAACAACACACATTTGAGAGCTTTCTTAAATGTCAAAATAGACGCACAGCTACTGAAACAGTCACTCACCAGAGGAAACGGCCTGTGGAGAGAAGACGAGAACTGTAAATGGAGGAACAGAGTAAGGGAAAATGGACTGGCCAAATTACCACTTACGTGAGCTCCAAGGGAGACCCGGCAGGGCCCCAGCGGGGAATAGGCGAACCAGCAGGGGGAAGTGAATGGAGCTGGTAGTGCCTGACCGGGTGGAGGTTGAGTGCTGTAGATTGGCGATGAGGTGGCAGGAGAGCGCATGCAGTACCGGAGACACACCCGCACGATGGCAGCAACCTGAAGGGAGAAAAGAACAACAGGGGAGTAACGTTTCCTCCTGTGTGAACGATTATACTTGCTTGTCCAAATGACGGGCATTATACCCAGACGAGCCAGCGTTGAGTCACTGAAGAGCACTTCCTTATTAACGCTGGCTGATGAGAGGGAGCAGGTGCGTCTTCTCACTCAGGTGCATTGATGACCTGAGGAGAGATAAACGGGAAGGAGGTGGCGCGCTCTCGCCTCCCATGACAGAATTAAAAACTTGTTTTTAATGTCACGTGATCTACCCGCAGTGCCTTTGCGATCTACCAATCGATCGCAATCAACATATTGAACACCCCTGGTATAGACTTAACAAGGTGCGGGAAATATTCCTCAGAGACAATGGTCCATATTAAAATGCTAGCATCACAGAGTTTACGCAGATTTGTTGGCTGCACATTTGTGATGCTCTATGCATGCATAAATTCCTTCATGTGGTTTGTACCAGTTGCTGACCATTAAATTTGAATGTTGCAGCAAAGATTGAGTCTCAGACCAGGCAATGTTTTTCCAATCTTCTATTGTCCAATTCTGGTGAGTTCATGTGAATTGCAGCCTCAGTTTCCTGTTCTTAGCTGACAGGACTGGCACCAGTTGAAGTCTTCTGCTGCTGTAGCCCACCTGCTTCAAGGGTAAATGGGTTGTGCCTTCAGAGATGCTCTTCTGTGTACCTCAGTTTGAAAGAGGGGTTATTTGAGGTACTGTTGCCTTTCTGTCAGCTCGAGCAAGTCTGGCCATTCCCCTCTGACCTTTGGCATCAACAAAGCATTTGGGCTCAAAGAATAGCTGCGCAATGGATATTTTCTCCTTTTCAGCGCATTCTGCAGTTTATAAAGAATGGTCATCAGTTCAGTTAATTGATGACCATGGCATGGTAGTTGGAACCAGATATACCACATTTGAAGTCACTTAAATCACCTTTCTTCCCCATTCTGATGCCTAGTTTGAACTTCAGCAGCTCATCTTGACCATGTCTGCCAGGGCTGGCTTTAGCTCACTATACACTGTAAGTGTGGGCTGGCAGAAATGCAAAGTGGTCAACTTTTTTTTTAACTTGTCAGTTTAAATCTCTGTCAAACATCATTAAAAGGGAAGAACATTAAAAATATGCCCATGAAAAAATGGGCCAAAATACCTCAACAGCGATGTAAAAGACTCATTGCTAATTGCTTGATTGCAGTTGTTGCCGCCAAGGGTGACACAGCCAGCTGTTAGGTTTAGGGGGCAATTACTTTTTCACATGGGTCCAGGTAGGTTTGGATAGCTTTTTTCCATTAATAAATCAAATCATCATTTAAAAACTGCATTTTGCATTTACTCAGGTTATCTTTGTGTAATATTAAAATTTATTTGATGTTCTGAAACATTTAAGTGTAACAAATATGCAAAAAATATAAGAAATCAGGAAGGGAGTAAACACTTTTTCACAGCACTGGAGCATACCACTCTCTAGTATTTATAGTCCATAATAAAACCAAGATTTTGTGACCATAAAACCTGCAGAAGTTATGTCCACCTTCTTTTCACAGTTCATGTTTTTTTTTTTTTGTCTCCTGTAGGTGAGTTCATCCCCCTGGACCAGACAGACATCAGCGTTGGCTTTGAGACAGGCGATGATCGCCTCTTTCTTGTCTCGCCATTGGTCATTTCTCATGAGATTGATGCACGCTCACCCTTCTGGGACATGTCACAGGCCCAGCTGGAAAAGGATGACTTTGAGATAGTGGTCATCCTGGAAGGAATGGTAGAAGCCACCGGTGAGAAACAAAATGATAGACAATAATGTGCTGTGAAAATGCAAAACCAACATCAGTTGTCTGTCTTTTTTAAATCACTAGACTCATATACAGTATTTTTTTAGCTCGATCAAATCAACATGTAGTAACATGGCTCTATAAAAATGACTCAGGTTTCCTTGTAAAGATTTCCTTCTAAGCATATGAAATGATGATGCAGTGATAGAAAAGCTGTGTGTAAAAATTACTGTGCAGTGATTGAATAAATTATTAGTACATTAGTCATTGGCAGTGTGGAAAAAAAAATAGATGTTTAATGCATTTCTAACTCTGAATATCACCAGCTCAGTAGAGTGCAGCCTAAACAAAGGACACCTTTTACAATATTTTTATACTCTATACTTTTATCTGGAAGTCTTAGGAAATCTAAAATATACTAATGTTCAGCATTAGGCTGTACAAGGAATAGTACATTGCATTTTCATATTACTGCAACACTCTCATGACCTCTTTTTAAAGCATGCTTGGTGGTAACAACTACAAGTGAGTGAGTGAATTTATCAGAAGCATTAAACTTAAGCAAACCGTAAAAAAATTTGAGACCTCTTTCTGGAGCAAACATGGTTGTGCACACTCTCGCTTGATTATTTCGGATAAATTATGTTGAACTAATTTGACCTTGTTGGATTTTCTTTCCCCCTTTGTTATATTATTCTGTTTCTTTTAATCTGTACTTTTAATCTATCTGAAATAAAGATTGATTGATAAATTAACTCGTAGAGCATAAGTCAAATGGAAGAGTATTAGTAGAAATAAAATGTGCTTTGTGGTTTTCTTGTATTTTGGCTTGGGAAGCACATTCAGTTTCTATTTCAACAGTTGTGAAGATGTGGGCACACAGCATATGTGGACCACTAGTGGAATAAAAATAAGGAAAAAGAGGGGGAATATTCTGGGGGGAAAACACATTATTTTTAAGACTGATTTTTTTAAAAACTTAAAAAGGGGGGTCGGGGCAGTAACAAAAAATGTCACAAATTTATAAGTAAAAACAGGCTAATTTAATCTTTGATAAAGCTGCATATACTGTATGTTGACAGATAAATATTTCTTAATTTTAAAGGTCCCACTGACTGCAAAATTGTGTTTTTGTTTTAGTCTCAGAAAATATGTACATGAATCATATGTATACCATTAAAATATCAAAATGCTCACTTCACAGAGAAATACACCCTGTCTTTATTTAGTTCAACTCTTAAGGAAACAAGAGGATTACACTTCGTGGGTTTTGGGATGTCACAAACCAACAAGAACCACTTTCAGTTCTCTAAGTGAGCAAATTAAACAAGAGTCTGGCTGCCTCCATACTTATGATAGGCTTGTTCAAAAAAGAAAAAACCTTTACCCAATGAGATTAGGGGCTCACTGTTAGAGTCAGAGCAGGCTGAAACCTGACATGAGTTTGAAAGCTTTTCTGATAAGCTATAAAAGCAAACAAACAAAAAAAAAATCACAGGAATTATTTTAGGTAAAAAAAAAAAAAAATCTATATGTCCTTTAGGATGCTCGATTTGAAATTTATGTCTGGAAAATGCACAATATGTGGCCTTTAAAGATACTGTATGTAACATTTGGAAATGTTTGTTTAATGTCACCTTGTGGTCTTTAAATCAACTGTTGCCCCATTTGGTTCTTTCATTTCTAAAACATATAGCAGTTAGGATTTCCTGCCAAAGCAACTGAGGCTGGGATTTATGTGAGTGGAGTGGCTGCAGTTCCCTTAGAGACCACAGGGTGTAACTGAAATCAGAGATCTTGTGGGAATGTGCAATTGATGAGGCAGGTTTGTCTCATGGCAGTTTTATTACACATTCACCAACATCAGCAAAGTAAAAAAGAGAACATCTCAGAAAAACTCGTTCCATATATACCCCAGTCCCCCACAGTTCACAAGTCACATCATTCACATCAAAAGTAACAATGCATTTCCTCTTAAATCCTTTAGCATCCCCCCTCACAGACTTTGGCCCACAAAGGCTCTTCCAAGCAGTCTCTCAGCACACAAAGGATTACGTTTTCACAGCTTCCTGTTAACTCCAAGGGAAACTCTGCACTCTGTTCTATCTAAGATGTGGAGTACACTGTAAGGCATTAAGTAAGACACATGTGTGGCTAGAGTGGCTACACAACCCCCCCCCAAACATTTTAGATTGAACAAGAGAATAACAGTATGCATGCCGTGATAGAATCAATACACATCAGTCCACATGCTGCTTGGGCTTCAGTCTCCTGCTGTATCTGCTGTAACCAGGATTCAACGTCTCCGCGGCGCTGTCATGCTGGGGAGCTGCTGTCTGGGGGTGAAAACCTTTTGTCAGTCCCTGCAGGCATTCTGGGGGAATATTACTCTGTGAAGCTCCCCGTGGGGGTCTTCCTCGCCGCGGGGCCCTTGCCAACATCACTTGCTCATCCGCCACCACAAAAGCGGGTTTGAGTCTGTTTATGCCAACTTTTTCTTTTCTACCCCCCAAATCTAGCAAAAAATGCTTGTCCCCTGTTTCCAGCACTCTGAACGGTCCATCATAAGGTGGTCGCAGTGGGGGTCGATGTGCATCGTGTCTGACAAAAACAAACTCTGCGTTTTTCAAAGTTTTAGGCACAAAAACGCACGGAAAACTGTGGTGAACTGGGCCGGGCAACGTGCCTGATTCTATGCTACTCTGCAACAGCTGGGACGGGGAGCTGTCGGGCGCAGGGTTATCTGGGAGAAACTCTCTGGGCAGCCGAAGTGGTTGTGCAAAAACGAGCTCTGCCGGGGAGGCTTCTAAGTCCTCTTTAGGTGTGGAACGTAACCCCAATAAAATCCACGGTAGCTTGTCTACCCAATTTGCATCCGTCAGTGACGCCCTGAACGCCGCTTTCAATGACCTATGAAAACGTTCGCATAACCCATTAGTCTGCAGATTGTACGCGGTTGAGCGGTGAATTGTGACACCCAGGTTGCGGGCCATTGTCGACCAAAGTTCGGACACAAATTGAGGGCCTCTGTCGGACGTAATGTCCGACAGGACTCCAAAACGCGCCACCCATGCTGTTAAAAACGCGCGCGCCACCTCCTCGGCCATGGTTGACGCCAGCGGAACCACTTCCGGCCAGCGCATGGTGCGGTCCACCATTGTCAGAAGGTGTGTGCACCCCTGTGACGGCGGAAGGGGGCCCACGAGGTCCACATGAACATGGTCGAACCTCTTGGCCGGGATGTGAAACGGCTCCAAGGGAACTCTCGTGTGCCTGTGTACCTTGGCTCGTTGACACGTCATGCAGGCTGCTGCCCACTCCTTAACTTGTTTGCGAAGGTTCGGCCACACAAATGTCTCTTCTACCATTTTGACTGACGCGCGCACTCTTGGGTGCGCCAAAGAATGAATCGAGTCAAAAACGCGGCGGCGCCATGCGGCCGGTACTAATGGACGCAGTCGTCCAGTGGAGACATTGCAGATTAGGGGGGGCATACCGTCTTGCAGCACCCTGTTCTCCAGCCTTAACCCTGTTGGTCCAGACTGGAGCGCGCGCACATCCGCGTCACTAACCTGCTTCGCGGCCATGGCTGCGTAATCTATCCCTACGCTGACTGGGGCCTCCACGGCGCGTGAGAGGCAATCTGCCACTACATTCAGTTTACCTGCCACATGCTGAATATCAGTAGTAAACTCTGAGATAGCGGCCAGCTGTCTCTGCTGCCGGCCTGACCACAGTTCCGAAACCTTGGCCATCACGAATGTTAGCGGCTTGTGGTCAACGAACGCGGTGAAACAGCGTCCTTCCAGTCAGAACTGAAAGTGGCGGATGGCCAAGTGGAGAGCCAGCAGCTCCCTGTCGAATGCGCTGTATTTACGTTCACTATCGCGCGAAGTCCTGCTGAAAAAGGCGAGGGGCTGCCAAACCCCGGCTACATGCTGCTCCACGACCGCCCCTATGGCCACATCTGACGCGTCAGTAGTGAGCGCTATGCGGGCTGTTGGGTCTGGGTGTGCCAACAATGCAGCATTTGCCAGGGCTGCTTTTATCTCCGAGAACGCTCGCTCCCGCTCCGGGGACCACTCGACCTTATTCGCGGGTTTCTGTTTTTTGAGCGCGGCATAAAGCGGTTGCATGAGTTGCGCTGCGCGGGGGAGGAAACGGTTATAAAAATTCACCATTCCCAAAAACTCCTGTAACGCCTTGACCGTCTGCGGCCAGGGGAAATTTGCTACCGCGCGCACTTTGTCAGGAAGCGGAACTGCTCCTTCGGGGGAGATGCGGTGTCCTAAAAAATCGATCTGCGCCAACCCGAACTGACACTTCGCTGGGTTGATTATTAACCCGTGCTCTCCCAACCTCCGGAAAACTGCCGTGAGGTGGTTTTTGTGTTCGTCTTCGGACGCGCTGGCTACCAAAATATCGTCCAAGTAGACGAACACGAAAGGGAGATCGCGCAGCACCGCGTCCATCATGCGTTGGAACGTCTGTGCAGCCCCTTTAAGTCCGAATGGCATGCGCAAAAACTCGAATAGGCCAAATGGAGTTATTACCGCTGTTTTGGGTATGTCCTCAGCGCGCACTGGGACTTGGTGGTAACCGCGGACCAAATCTATCTTAGAAAAAACACGCGCCCCTGCCAAATGAACGGAAAAATCTTGGCTATGCGGGATTGGGTATCGGTCATGCGCTGTGGCGTTGTTCAACCTGCGGAAATCCCCGCAAGGTCGCCACGAGCCGTCAGCCTTTGGGACCATGTGTAGCGGGGAAGCCCATGGGCTGTTCGAATGCCTGATGATGCCCAACCTCTCCAGGTTGGCAAACTCCTCGCGCGCTATGGCCAGTTTAGCTGCGTCCAAGCGCCGAGCTTTTGCAAAAACGGGCGGTCCGGTAGTGGTAATAAAATGTTCCACCCCGTGTTTAGCGACGGTTGCCGAAAATGTGGGGACCGTGAGTGCTGGGAACTGAGTGAGCAGTGTGTGGAACTTACCGCTTGCAGCTGTGACGTTGGCTTGTGCTGTTGGCCGGGCCGCTCGCGCTGTACAGGGAATAGAATCAAAAGAAAGTGCATTAACCAGGCGCCTGTTAGCGAGATCAACCAACAAACCATGTGAGCACAAAAAATCAGCCCCCAACATATTGAAATTCACTGCTGCTATAACAAAAGTCCACTCAAATGTACGGCCGTGTAGAGACAGAAGTAGAGTCCTCTCACCAAAGGTCTTAATCTCTGAGCTGTTCGCTGCTGCCACCCCGGGACCTCTGGAACCTGCCAGCCTGTCAGCGTAGGAAGGTGTGATGAAACTCAACTGGGAGCCTGTGTCCATGAGGAAATGCCTCCCCGAGCGTGCGTCCATCAAGTAAAGCAGCTTGTTCTCCTCCCCGAGGGTCGCAGCTGCTACCGACCCCCGGTCTTCGTTTCCCGAACGCTTGAACTGGCACGGTGGTACATATTTGCGTGCCCTCTATGCAAAGCGGTGGTGGTAGAAACAAAGGGTGTCTCCTCCGCGTTCCCTGGCCCCCGCCGCCGCCGTCGTCGGTGGTTCAGCTACCGCTGCCCCTGGCCGCCTGCCATCTCCGGCCGTTGCGCCGAGTTCCGCCGCTGCAGCCGTGGCCGCGCGCTGCCTGCTGGCGTTGACAATTCGATGCGCCTCTCGGGCCAGCGCGCGGTAGTCCCGCTGGGCCAACAACGGCGAAATGGCCAGGGTCCCTCTCGTCGCTGACGGTAGGGTCCTGAGGAAAGGTGGGTAAAGATGAAGTATCATCCGAGCCTTTCAACCTCAGCGTTTTTTCCATCAGGTCAACGGGCGTGCCATCTCCCAACTCGGTCAGCGCCAGGAGTCCCTCTGCTCTCTCCTCAACCGAGAGAGTGTAGTGCTGGATGAGTGCAGCCTTCAACGCGCCGTATTTGTCGCTGGCTGGCGGCTGCTCCAGAAGGCTCTCCACACGCTGAGCTGTGTGGTCATCAAGTTTTGCGACCACATGGTAGAATTTTGTGTCATCTACCGATATCCCCCGGAGGTTGAACTGTGCCTCAACCAAGTGGAACCAGGAGCACGGGTTGTTTTGCCAAAAGTCCGGTAGCTGGACCGTAGCGGCATTCGTTTGGCTGGGGGCTCCTGATGAGGCTGGCCCCGGGGAATTCTCTTCTTGCTGCATGCTACGTCTTGGGTCACCAGTGTGGGAATGTGCAATTGATGAGGCAGGTTTGTCTCATGGCAGTTTTATTACACATTCACCAACATCAGCAAAGTAAAAAAGAGAACATCTCAGAAAAACTCGTTCCATCTATACTCCAGTCCCCCACAGTTCACAAGTCACATCATTCACATCAAAAGTAACAATGCATTTCCTCTTAAATCCTTTAGCATCCCCCCTCACAGACTTTGGCCCACAAAGGCTCTTCCAAGCAGTCTCTCAGCACACAAAGGATTACGTTTTCACAGCTTCCTGTTATCTCCAAGGGAAACTCTGCACTCTGTTCTATCTAAGATGTGGAGTACGCTGTAAGGCTTTATTAAGTAAGACACATGTGTGGCTAGTGTGGCTACAATCTA
This sequence comes from Pholidichthys leucotaenia, assembly GCA_020510985.1. Taxonomy (NCBI): domain Eukaryota; kingdom Metazoa; phylum Chordata; class Actinopteri; order Cichliformes; family Pholidichthyidae; genus Pholidichthys; species Pholidichthys leucotaenia. The sequence continues at coordinate 194,706,356 of CM035846.1, read as the reverse complement.
AAATGTCCATTGAGTAATCCAAAAGGGTTCATACTGTCTTCTAAAATAATTATAAAAATATTTTCTTTTCTATCAGACAGTGAAAAAGGTTGTTTTTACCTTAACATGTTTCGGCCACTTCTTGCAGCCTTAGTCAGAAGGGTCACATGATGTTGTTGTGACCATCAGCTGTTTCATCGGCTATTTCATCCAGGTTTACCAGACAGCAGATAATGACTATGGCCCCTGCTGTCTGACTGTAAATAAAGATACCAGTGAATAAATAAAGAGCACAACATGAAAAATTACACAGAGCAGTCACATACTCTTCATGTTACTCTCATTTAACACAGTGTCATCTAAATTTCTTCACACATCTCCCTGTTGACCCACAACACTTAGTGGATGGATGCCACTGATGGATGCCACCTTGGTATCCTTGAGCTTTTTTTTAATAGGCAAAATTCAAAATGGACACCATCCAAAGTTTAATTGGGTATAACTTAATAATGAACATACAGACTTGATTTTGGTGTCAAATCTCACTTTTTCAAGGGCAGGGAATCCCGTGGAAACCATAAAAAATATGATGGCTGCCAGTGGTACCCCTCAGCCTCTGTTTGTTGTTGAGATCTAGTTTGTCCGGCATTTTGACCATGACCGTTGACCTTGTAATCCTAAAACCATAAGCAGATGTCAGGGTGAACCTGTGTAGAAAGTTTGGTGACCCTTGGTGTCACTGTTGAGATACAGTTTATAGGATATTTTGAACTTGCCCTTTGACCTTTTGTCCCCAAACCCATAGTTCTAGGTCAGGGTCCCAAGGTGAACCTGTGTACCAAGTTTGATGATCCCAGCTTTCTTTGTTGTTGAGATATAGTTTAAATTGCAATTTGACCTTGACCTTTAACGTTGCAATCCCAAAACCATAGTCAGAGGTCAGGGTAAAAGGATGAACCTGTGCACAAAGTTTAGTGACCATAGCTTTACTTGTTCTATAGGGCATAGGGAAAACTAACCGTAACCTTTGACCTTTTGACCCCAAACCCATAGTGAGAGGTCAGGGTCTCTGGGTGAACATGTGTATCAGGTGTGTGGTGACCCTAGCTTTCCTTGTTCTACATATAGTAATCCAGCATAGGGAATGTTAACACTGAACTTTGACCTTTTGACCCCAAACCCATAGTCGGAGGGCAGGGTCTAAGCCACCCAAGACTTGTCTGAAACATGATGGTATTGATTTGAAAAGGCTATATCATTCCTTTGTGTAGTTATCATGTTACAAGATTTAGAGAAAACTGACCTCTGAGGTCAGAGGTCACCCAAATTCAAACTAGTCGGAGATTTTTCATAGATACACCAGTGGTATCAATTTAAAAAGCCCGCGTCATTTCTTTCTCTAGTTATCGTGTTCATAAAGTACAGTAGGTGTTGACAACGCCACCCATCCACCCGGCGGGGTGATGACTCTACCCCTTCAGCCTTTAGAGACTGAGATTCATCAAACTGTGTATCAATAATTTCCTTTATCCAACCAGAATCTCTGTTCATTAATGGCTCAGAAATAGCCAGTAATGGCTTTGCATGGCAGCCATTTTGGATTTTTTTCTCCAAAGTTTTATTGCTGGAAGCATTTTTACTGCTTAAATCATTATTCTGTGGTTTCCAGTGGAGTTCTTGCACTTGAAAATGTCTGATTTGCCACCAAATACAAGTCTCTATGCTCCTTATTAATGAAGTTAGGGTCGATCAAAACTTTGGAAGGCAGCCTTTTTGAATTTTGCCTGTAAAAAAAATTGTTCAAGAATTCAAACATGGCATCAATTGGTTTTGTGATCAGTACATGTCAAATTAATGGAATATGCAAAAAAACATTTTATATACCCCAAAACACGCATAGGTGTGGCTGCTACCAGACCATGATCATTGTTAAATAGATGACCATAAAAAACAGATTTTCATTGGTGTTTTGTTACCCTGCGTTAACAGTAGTCAGAGATGAATGTCCATATGCAATCAACAATAAAAAGTAAAAATAGTCAGACATGGAGATAAGTGGTTTCGGTCTGAAAATATGTTGGTATGTTTATAGATCCTCTCTGATAATAAATAATTAAGAAATGAATTAACTCATGACATCTTTATGGTTGTATGTGTAGTTGTTGCAATTGCCTCTCTTACTGTTTGAAATCTACATAAAAACAAACATGTTTTCAATGCAGTCCTATAGGAGCAACTCTGTAGTTAGCAGTACCTTCCTGGAAGGATTTATCTTCCTTGTATTCCTAGCTGTTTCCAACTCTGAATTTATTGTTTTGAAGCTATTCATGATGTGTTTTTACACTAGGTAAAGGTGGCCTCTCTGCCTACTCCAAATATTGATTCCTGTAGTCAGTGTGCTGTGTTAAATGGGAGTAACTGATGATCATAACTGCCACAGAGACACACAATGATAGACTGGCAGTTTAACAGTTTGTGATTGAATAGGTAAAATAATGATGTTTGTGTCAGAGTTAAAGGTGCAGCACTGACTGCTCTGCTTAGAATCCTGTTTATTTTAGGCTGTTTATTACTGGAACAGATAAATAATAAATTTACCTGTGAGGTTCAAATGTGTGTGCATGTGTGTGCAGGGATGACATGTCAGGCGAGGAGCTCTTATCTAGCGGAGGAAGTGCTGTGGGGTCACAGGTTCAGCCCCATGATGTCTCTGGCAGAGGGCTTCTTTGACGTCGACTATGGAGCGTTTCACCATACATTTGAGGTAATTATGCTGCGATAAGGGCAACCTTTTTTTGTGTCTTCTGATTTTCTGTCCTATATGTTATGTGGACAGAAGTATTGGGCCACCTACAGGTTTGATTTATAACATCCCATTCTAAATTCATAGGCATTAATATGACCCCCCCGCCCCCCACAACAGCTTCCAATCTTCTGGGAAGTGTGTATGTGGGAACTTTTGCCCATTCATCCAGAAGAGTATTCGTAAGGTCAGACACTGATGCTGGACCAGAGGGTCTGGCTCCATTCTCTTCTAGTACATCTCAAAAGTGTTAGATGGGGGTTGAGGTCAGGGCTTTGTGTGGGCTATTCAAGTTCTTTCTCACCAAACTCATCCAACCATGCCTTTATGGACCTTGTTTTATGGACTGGGTCAGAGCCTACTAGAACAGAAATGGCCCTTCCCCACACTGTTCAGAAAGAAGCATGAAATTGATGAAAAAAGTCTTAATAAACTGAAGCATTAGGATTTCCATAGAATGAAACAGATGATTAAGAGGTACATCCAATACTTTTATCCAGTAGTGCGTACACTGTAAATTTTTAAACTGAGAGATGCTCATATTAAACATGACCATATTCTCAGTTATTGAAGTTCAGTGTATGCACAATTCTCAGACTTAAGACTGCTCTAAAATCTCGGTTTCTAGCAGGTTTTTCTTACTGTGATGAACTCTGCTACCAACATGAATAAGGGGAGTAATGTGGTCTTACCATTAAAACATCCCTACGACCATCAGCTGGTCGTCTCCATGCACTGAATTCCTCTAGTTCTTTATTATTACACAGGAACCCCATTTGGCTGGCCAGCCAGCCCCACAAAACCACAGCGACATTGGACAGTTCAAGTTTTAGTTGGACACGACATACAAAATAAAGCCACACTCTTTTTGGGGAACAAAGGTTGACTCTAAAATGGTGGCTTCCAGTTTATTTATGGCTTTTCTCATCTCAGACTGAGCTCTTTGTTATACCTCAGTGAAACGGAGACGCATATGGTATATTGCTCAATGCGTCTGTATGTGTGTGGTTGGTTGTGTCTGTCTGCCTGTCTGTTTCAGCTCACCCAGTCAAAATTAAGTGGCGCTAAAGGCTTGTATCTGTCATGAATCACCCTTTTCACGGGTGAAAGTAGGGCACCAAACGCTCTCTGTGAGTTTGCACATTTATTAACATAAAAACAGACAAGAACATTAACATGCAAAAACTAAATCATGAAGTGCAAGGCGCTACAAACAAATACAAAATGACGAACGCTGGAGGAGAGTGGGGCTCGACGTCCAAGGGGACGGAAGCCAGGGGACACCTGGCCAGGGGCAGAATCCAGCCGGAGCTCTCCCGAAAGCGGCGGGTCTAACGGCTGGAAATAAGGGACAAACATACCTGGACGGAGCTCACCTACTCTCCTCGACAGCTGGACCCAAACACACTCAGTAGCCTGTTCCTGAGGATGGGTACACGTGGTAGAAGGACACAACAAACCACAGAGGTTTGCCGTGCCTTTATATGCAGTACTTAATCAGTGACAGGTGTAGATACATGAGTGGAGAAAATAACAGAATGAATAACAGGTGTGCAGCTCCGACCAGTCTGACAGCCGGAAGCTGTACAGCGCTGTCAAAATAAAACATAACCGGAAACCATAACGATACAAACACAACAGAACTCCAAAATGTACATAATAATACTACAAATACAAAAAGACAAGAATTAAACAAGAACCAAATACAGCAGACAGAAAAACACTAAACTAGACAGGAAACTGGGTACGGCGCCCACCCGTGCCCCAGGATCTTGACAGTATCATGGTATGGCCAGATTTTCTTGACTTTTAATTTGCTAGAATTTTGAGATAAGGCTTTGTTTTTGAAATAAACACAAATTTAACTCACCTTTACTGTCAATGAAGCCAGGAAAAATGGTATTGTAATAACTATGCCGGGCCACTAGAGGCGGCAGTGTGACTTTATTTTTACAGAACATGGATGACTTCATGTCACAGTCGATGGCTAGCTGACTGGCAAATAGTGGTTATAAAATACTATGGCTGGTTGAGGAGTAATTCCAGCCAGAGTATAATAAACTGTAGTAAAATCAGCAAACATAACATCAAAGAATGAGATATGGTCAAGTGTTGCTAGATGATCACACAGATCGTTAGTGGAAGTGAATGGAATTTATAGAAAATAGCCATAAAAGCCAACTGTGATCCAAGCTAGCTAATGCTAGGCGGGCTGATCTATTGGGCTGTTCTGGCCATTGCAATGTTTAATGGTATAGAAAAACAAAGCATGACTGCCTTACTAAACTAACATTAGCAACTATCTATTTGGCTATCATGGCTAAAACATATCAAAATAAGCCAGAATGACATGAAATAAGGATTAGCAAACCAGGTGGAAACACTGATGTCTGGTCTAGTGTATACAGTATATACAGTACACTTACTAGAGTTATAAGACCTTACATTCTTTTGGATTACTAATTAAATAATAGAAATATGAGCTTTTCTAGCTATCAAACATCTTTGTCTGCGAATGTTTGGAAAATCATCCTAAACAGTAGAAGTGATCTTTTTGTAAACATCTACAACAAGGTTGGGTTTTCAATATTAATGATCAAATTTTAGGAACATTTTCCTGCTTTTTATCAAAAGAATCAACCACCAGCAGTTCTTACACAAGCTAAATTCCTCTATGACTACAAGATTTTGGGAGGAATAAAAACTCTCTCTCTCTCTCTCTCTCTCTCTCTCTCTCTCTCTCTCTCTCTCTCTCTCTCTCTCTCATCCCTATTCCTGTCCCCACCTACACTTACAACCAACAGCTTGGTTCTTCTCACGTTCTCTTGGGTTTGCTGTGAGGCATGCTGGGAAATGTAGGAACTCTGAATAAAATATGCATTTCATGTTTATTTTTGTAGGGACGAATGCAGTACATTACATGGACCGGTGCCATGTTATGCACCAGTTTTCACAGCCAAAGATGGTTTGTCATGCTCAATCCCTGAAGAGTCTTTACGCAACAGAAAACACACACTTAAAAAGGGGGGATGTAAGAAAAGAAAATAATAGCGAGCCTAAGTCACACCCTTTCTACTTCTGCATATGGGACCTTAAATTCGAAAAAATCTCTATTGAAGTGAATGGCAAGAGTGAAATTATCTTTGGTCCCAATCAAATTTTGCCACGAGTTACACATATGATGTTTGTCAATTTAAAAGATAATTTCCCACATAATTAAAGTTCTTGGTTGTTGTATAATAACAGAGTAATATTTAGTTTTTGTGCAACTGCTTAGTGGACTACATATTTCCTTGTCTCGGACGATACATGTCACCAAACATGATTATGGTGATTCCCCTCTGAAAACTCACTTCCTGTTTTCTGACCGATGAAAGAAGGATCCAAAGAGGAGAAAAACAATACAAATATATTGTATTGTATTTTGAGAGCTGGAGTCACTCCGTGGGACTGTCAGTTACTTCCCCCTGGGCACGCTTTGAAAACAATGACGTAACTTACATGAGTCTGTGTTTGTAGTCTTTCAATTTATGTATTTACATTGTTATTTACGTGGAAAATTATCTTTTAAATTGACAAACATCATATGTGCAACTCGTAGCAAAATTCGATCGGGATCAAAAGATAATTTCTCTTTTGCCAGTCATGTCAATGGAGATTTTTTTCTGATTTAAGGTCCCATACGCGGCAATAGAGGGGGCGTGACTTAGGCTGTCTATAGAGGCATGTATTTCTTCATCATTTTTGTTTAACAAATCACCTCAGCACCTTCACTATACTGATTTTACTCTAAAAAAAAAAACTGAAAAAAAGCTCTGGCAAAAATGGGAAGACATATATTTAACATAGATGCAGCTTCTGTTGAAGTAGGTGAGGCAGATGATTTTGGCAAAATAGTGCAGCTAGCAGGCTTAGTTTTAGTAAAATGCTGTATGAAATCCAAGTTGTCATAATATATTTAACAACAGCTGTTATATTTAAGCTTTGTAGTCATATGCGGTGTAAACAATGTATATTGATTAACCCAAGAACAATGCCTCAATGAAACATAATGTAATAAGCTGTATTTGTATGGATACAATTCTAATGTAATTGCTAGTATTCTGCTAATACACAGTTTCCTCTTTTTCATAGCTCAGTCAATCTCTGCATTTAATCTGTCCTCATTCTTTCACACAGTTCAGTAAATCTTCTTCCATATTTAATACTAACTCCATGCCTAACAGTTCAGTTTAATTTATGATGGCCAAGCAGTGCAAACATATCAGCATATAAGAACAAATGCAAACGATAGCATCAACTCTAAAGCACATATGGGGAAAAAAAGCCTGCCCCAGACTATCTCAATCAGATCCCCACAGTCCTAATACAAGACAACCCCCCACAGACCAGGGGTACCATTATGCTGAGGAAGCTAAGATTTTTTTTTTTTTCGTTTAACTCAGTTCCAGTGTAAGCAAAAATAACTTAAAACCAAATATGCAGTGGAAAATCACATTAAAGTCAAATATTTGTAACCAGCCAAGGAAAAACCAGGAACAAGTCTCTCAAAGGGTATTTTGAGTTATTTACAGGCTCTTAAAGGGTGGACTCTAAGCTTTCCAATGATGTCTGACGCATAGAAATCCAAAAAGATTTGAAGTTGTGGCCTTTTGAATCTTAGCACCTCTCAAACTACTTCTCTGAGAAAATCATGTTTAAAGTTTCCAAGGATTGTCACCTTCCAGGGGAGCCAGGTGGAGGGCCGGAACAAAAGCTGGACTTTTGCACAACTTAGCATGAACCCAGCCCCCTTACAGTGCTTCTCAAAAGCAGCTCCGCTTAAGTAGCCATGTGCTGCTACCTTAATGTGCTGCTGATTGGCCTAAATGAATCACAGACGTGTGAATAGCCAACCAAACCGGATATGTAAATCAGCTGTGGTATCCACGCGCCCAAAACTAGGAAGCTGATATTTCCCTCTGAAACTACTCTAATTCAGATACAAAGGTTACGGTTTTAAAATCTCCCACACTGTAATTTGAAGCATGGGGTAGCTCCTTCATGATTTCAATGAGCATATTTTGCAAAAAAATGAAAATCACAAATTAAAAAATAAAGTATTTCTGTGTTTTTAGGAATCACGTCAGGCCGACTTGTTGCTGGTTTTTTTCATGACTGGTCACATTTATTCTTACATCATCATAATGGTTCCACTTACTGTACCTTGGCAACAGATTTTTTAAAAAAAAATTATGCGTCTTTGTAGAAATGCCACATTTGTTAGAATAGGTGATTAATTTTCATATTAGTGCTGCCCTTGTAAAAAACCCCCACCCTAAATGTTTTTGAAAAAGACAAAAAAAAAGCAGACAAACCAAGCAAGTGTAACTTAATACCATTTTATTTCTTCAGTTAAGGGTCCCATTCACTGAAAAAAATAGTTTTTTGTAGGTTCTAACCATCAGAAATGCATCTATTGGTCAGAATCAGAATCAGAATCAGAATGAGATTTATTGCCATTGTTCATGTAGTACACAAACTAGGAATTTGTCTCGGTGCAATGCTGCAACATTAAACATGCGATTAACAACAACAACAAAAAAAACCATCAAAATGCTGACTTCTTTTTTTTTTCTTTTAAAAAAACACAGCCTTTATCCACCTTATTCCTAGGCCCCATGATGCCTTGCGTGAATTATGGTAGCAACTTCCAGTACTAGTTTAGAACATATGGTTGTCACTGAAACGGGACACTTTTCCTTGTTAAAAAAACAATGACTTCGGCATCAGAAATGTGGGAATATGGCCTCTTGCACCTCAAAAAGTAATATAATCATACCATTTCCCACGACTATCAAGGGATGGAAAGATGACCTTAAAAAGTGGCCTCGTACACAGTAGCTCCATTAGTTAGCGCCGCTGCTAAGATGCTAACACTGTAAACAAATGACCCCTGCCGGCAAAATGAGTCACTTTGAGGACATTTTCAAAACTGATGTAATGTTATTTCCATATTCTGTATCGAAAGATCTTCAAAATGATATTTAATTTGTAGGAAGTGCGCGAAAACTGACCCCCAAAAAGCCGATTTGTTTCTATTTTAGTTAGGTTGAAAACTCGCATTCGATCGGTCGGGAGTTACATCTTCTGCAAAAACATAGGTATTTTTAGAAAGTACGATTTCTAAGCTTTCCAGTGATACCAGACACTCATGAGGGTTTTCCTGGGACTTTGCCGCTACCAAACAAAGAGAGTCATGATTTATGACTTCTCTTTGCCTGTACTCATAATGACGCGGTGCACATTCCAACCATCACGTCTCCACTGAAATATATCACACCATTCTGTCTTATTTTGTTATATTCTAGCTGATGCTACATCAGTCTATTAGTATTAGCTTGGCTAACTAGTTGGCCTTGGGAACAGTGGGGAAGAGGTGATGGACAGGCTGTTAGCTTAATTATCGATATGGTCGGATTTGATCGCCATTTTCTATAAATTCTATTCACCATCACTGGAATCCTTCTTCATCTACCACTCTTGACTATATGCAGTGCATCATTCTTAGATGTTATTTTAGCATATTTTCTGTTAGTATTATCTCTAACCGGGACCAAAGGCAGCTAACAAAAGCTAGCACTTTATATCAACAGTCTGGAGCTCTTGCAGCTTATCTAAGGAACAGGTCACTGTAACCTGATTCAGACCTAACTATAAGCATGAGGAAACAGGAATTTTTTTAACCCTGAATTTAAAAGCTGAGATGGTGATTGTCTCCTGAACCCAAACTGGGATTGGGTTCCATAGGTAAGGAGCCTGATAAAACTCAACATAACAACATTCACATGCATGGCCTTTTCTGGATTAATTGCAGCTGCAAAGATAAAGTAACTCCTTCAGCTGTGCATCTGTCATCTTTTCAATATTGAAATCTTTGTGTTTCGATAACGTTCTCCAAGGTGGACACGCCCTCCTGCTCAGCACGGGAGCTCTCATTGGCTGCAGCCAGACTCGACGCACACCTCTACTGGTCCATCTCCAGCAGGCTGGACGAAGAGCCCACACTGGTCAGCCAGGAGGCCAAGCAGCCTGACAAGGGGTCTGCAAATGACAAAGGATCAGAGCCAACCTTCATCGTCGGGGAGATGACCGACATCCAGGAGCAATCAGGACTGGGTGAACTGAATGGCAGTGTCGCCACTGACCAATCTGAATCCGAGGCCTAGAACAGAGAATGTTTACAAAGACCTTTAGTATATCACCACTACCATGTCACACTCAGTAGATGTTTTCTTTCAACGCAAATACGTAGTTTCATTAGGCTCAGTTCTGCAGTATACATCATATCTTGTGTTACCACATCAAGGAGATTATTTCTTGAAATTTTTGTGTTTTATTTGTATGTTTATCTTTGTTAAAATGTACTGTATGGGTGCTCTTTTTGTTTAGTTGTGTTAGCTCCAATCACCCTAGCCTATATCTACAGTTAAATACTATGCTTTAGGTGGGGTCAACTGCAGGACATCCTAGAGAGAACGTCAAACAGATCTGATGGGTGGAAAAATTTGCCAGAAGGAAGTTGTATGTATGCAGGGTTGAGTAAGTGGATTGTTCACATTTAAGATCAACAGTGCTTACTATAGATGCTTTATTTTCACTTGCTCGATGATACCTCAATAAATCTCAATCTTTAGATGCAAAGATTGTTTTAGAAATGTACAGTGATACCTTTGTTTTTAAAGATGCCTGTTGCCAATAAGCAGACTGCAGCAGTAGGAGGGAGTATATGCATCATAGTCTCAGATGGACATGGGTGCCCCTCTCCTGCAGAAGGAGGTGGAGTGAGATGTGGGACTGGAAATTGTTGGGCTTATGGGGGTTATGGTTAGGGTTAAAGAGTTAAAGGGTGGGCGTGCTCTTCAAGCAGGTAGAAGGCAAAGTCAGATGTTCAAATAGTGCCAGTTTATCCAATTATGCCTCTTCATAGTGCAGCAAGGCCATTCTCAATGGACACAGAGAGCATGCTCCTCAGTTCCCTTACTGGTCACAGATGTCACTAAAAACAAGGGTAGTCCAGAGTCCCTTTTCAGACATGTGTTCTAATCCATTAATCTGCCAGCATTGTAATGGATCAATGTTCTGACTGCAACACCCTTTTCAAATTTAACATGGCTGTCTTTTAACTTTTACCTAGTAAGAGGCCTTTGTAAGTTTAAGCATGACAGAAGTCTTGAACAATACAGTTGTATAGATGAGTACATGTGCTCACACATGTTCGTAAAGTTATACTCCATGGACAGGATTACAGTCTATAAAGTGACACTTTTACAGTTGCCAAGTACAGTAATTTGTGTAGAAGCCAAAACTCCAGCTACTAACATAACTTCTTTTGTTTGATTCCCAGCATAGTAGTTGATTAAGCTAATGTCCTCAAAGTTTTCCTTGAACAAACTTAGCAATCATCCACCATGTTTAAGTAAACAAAGAATCTGTTATTTGTCACGTGCGTTGTCACCAGATAATCCAATGTTCAAATCTATGGAAGCCAGTAGCAGCCATAGTTGCTATTGTCCTTTTTTATTCTGTTATCACAAGATAATCATCTCAATAGCACAGTGTGGTAGTTTGTTCTCTTATGCTAATGGAATAATTTAATGTGTTATTACAAGATACCAAAACTAATTTTCCTATGTTACTCGGATCACATATTCCTCAATTGTTCTTTACACTGGTAGGCATAAGATTTTTTTTTTAGCCCTGGCAGCAGAGCTGTTGACCAAAAAAAGAGCTGATGTAGACTATGCATATATCAAATTTTAATTATTTGTTTTTCTCTTCCTTCATCCTCACTTCTTCAGCGGATTTGTTCCCAAGTTTTTGAGAAAAATATTGAATTATCCTGTTCTCTGTACTTTAAGCATCTTAGGTGGCACTATGTGTGAAAACACTCAGCAAAAACAGCTGCATTGTAGTTACATGAGAAAGAAAGAAACAAGATCTCATAGAATCCTGAATTGATAAAGTTCAGCATTTTTCAGAACCATTACATTACACAGCAGCATTAATTCAAAAAGTTCTGGTTTAAGCCTATCAGTTAGTGATGGATTGATGAAGGTGGACAGACAGAATGGGGGAGGGGGACACTGTAAGCCTTGCGGTCTGCCAAGCTTCTTTAATGGTTGGGGAAACTGCCTACTGTTCAGTTATGAATCCTCCCTGATGGTGTGACAGTGATCTTGAAGGGTCAAATCTGTGTGATCATGAACCACACACTTGCTTTTTCTTTCTTCTCCATTATCTCAGGCTCTCATACATTATCTCGTGATAACAAAATTCATTTCATTATCACAGAAAACAAGTTTTGTTGTCTTGTGATAAAGCATTAATGGATCAAATTACCACAGGAAAATGTGCCTTGTTATAACAAATAATAGGATTATTATCTTGGGATCTTGGGATAACAGAGTGAAAAAAGGTAGTAGTGACCATGGGCATCCGTGGCTTTCATACAGTTCAGGTCAACTCAGTTTAATTCAATGCCTTTATTTTCATCACACAGTATATAAATAATTTTGTGTCTCCTGTTGTAATATAAACATAGTAAAGTGAGATAAAAATGTTTCTAAACAGTATAAATAAATGTAAGCAAATCAAAAAGAACTGTTGTTAAATAGCTCAAGTACAATGTATTCAAGGGGATATTACACATTTACAATCATCTGTAAATGATAAGCAATTCTGTTTTTTGACGGAGCTCAGGTAAAACACATTTTGGGTCTCTAATGATGTTAGTGCCCTGGCAAAGACCTTGGGTCCTGTAAGTGTCATCCAGTAGTGGTAAATGAGCAGCAGTGATTTGCTGTTTTGACTTAATGATTTTTGATGAATATCTTTCTCAGAGTTAACATACAACATTAGGTGGGATCTTGCAGAAATGGTAAAAGAGAGGTGTACAATAATTCTCAGCCCATACTGCCTTGAGTATGTCTAAATGAAGTCTTGAGGATTATATGACACCGTGATACAGTGGTACAATGGCATTGAGGGGAACAGTAATGGTGCATATTTCATGTCTGAGAAGGGCTAAAGAGCCCCTTTAATGCAAACCAATCAGGTGTAAACAGGGTGGGAAAGTAACACCAGCTCATACGTAGCTGATGGTGCATTTATTTTTTTCAAGAAGTTTTGTTCTGCAACAAACTACTTTTTGGCAGACAAAACTGTAAAAGTGTTAAGAAGATCCCATGAGAGTAAACTCATATCATCAAGAGGCATACAGAATGATGTTTGTTATCGACATTAGTACAAATTTATTTTGGTGACTCTAATATTGAAAACCTTTAACACAGAGGCAGGTTAGCACTTCAGCGTGTTTGTGGTGTGTGTAGCACAAAGGTAATAGTCTTTCATTTTTGTCCCCGGCCAGGTAGAAATTACAAAGCACAACAGTGTCCTTCTCAGTTCAGCCCCAAACGCCTGCTTTTGCTGCTGTGTATATATGTGGCCATTTTTACTTGATGTTTTTAATATCTAAAATCAACACTTAAATTAGAATAATACTAATAATAATAAACTGCAGTATATTCCAGAGCATCTGTGTCTGTGCATTTTTCAAGTAAGAACTACAGCGGAGGTCAGAATTAAAGAACACTGTATTAATACTTGATTTATTCTAACATACAGTGGTGTGAAAAAGTGTTTGTCCCCTTCCTGATTTCTCATTTTTTATGTTTATCACACTTAAATGTTTCAGATCATCAAACAAATTTAAATATTAGACAAAGATAACACAAGTAAACAGAAAATGCAATTTTTAAATGAAGCTGTTTACTATTAAGGGTAAAAAAAAATCCAAACCTACATGGCTCTGTGTGAAAAAGTGATTGCCACCCCCCCCCCCCAATTAAAACATAAATTAACTGTGGTTTATCACATCTTTGGAAAGCTGAGTTCAATTTCTGTAGCCACATCCAGGCCTGATTACTGTCACACCTATTCTCAATCAAGAAAACACTTAAATAGGACCTGCCTGACAAACTAAAGCTCTAAAGACAGTTACAGAGGCAGGATCCGCACCTCGGACACAGTCCAAGGATGGATAATTTTTTCACACATAAGGAGTTGTTCAGAACTCCTTATACAAAGATATAGAGTGATGATAATCAAGTCAGTGGCGGTAATGCACCTTTAAGCTGGTTGCCAACTGCCAACCAAATGAAGAAGAAGAGAAGAAGAAGAAGAAGAGATCCTCAAAAGCTAGACATCATGCTGCGATCCAAAGAAATTCAGGAAGAAATGAGAAACAAAGTAATTGAGATCTATCAGTCTGGAAAAGGTTATAAAGCCATTTCTAAAGCTTTAGGACTCAGCGAACCACAGTGAGAGCCATTATCCACAAATGTTGAAAACATGGAACAGTGGTGAACCTTCCTAGGAGTGGCTGGCCGACCAAAATTACTCCAAGAGCGCAGCACCGACTCATCCAAGAGGGCACAAAAGACCCCACAACAACATCCAAAGAACTGCAGGCCTCACGTGCCTCAGTTAAGGTCAGTGTTCATGACTCCACCACAAGAAAGAGACTGGGCAAAAACGGCCTTCATGGCAGAGTTCCAAGACAAAAACCACTGCTGAGCAAAAAGAACATAAAGGCCCATCTCAGTTTTGCCAGAAAACATCTTGATGATCCCCAAGACTTTTGGGAAAATACTCTATGGACTGACGAGACAAAAGTTGAACTTTTTGGAAGGTGTGTGTCCCATTACATCTGGCGTAAAAGTAACACAGCATTTTAGAAAAGGAACATCATACCAAGAGTAAAATATGGTGGTGTGATGGTCTGGGGCTGTTTTGCTGCTTCAGGACCTGGAAGACTTGCTGTGGCAAATGGAACCATGAATTCTGATGTCTACCAAAAAATCCTGAAGGAGATTGTCCGGCCATCTGTTTGTGACCTCAAGCTGAAGCCCAGTTGGGTTCTGCAGCGGGACAATGATCCAAAACACACCAGCAAGCCCACCTCTGAATGGCTTAAGAAAAACAAAATGAAGACTTTGAGTGGCCTAGTCAAAGTCCTGACCTGAATCCGATTGAGATGCTGTGGCATGACCTTAAAAGGCGGTTCATGCTCAAAACCCCTCCAATGTGGCTGAATTACAACAATTTTGCAAAGATGAGTGGGCAAAAATTCCTCCACAGCACTGTTAAAGACTCACTGCCAGTTATCACAAATGCTTGATTGGAGTTGTTACTGCTAAGGGTTGCCCAACCAGTTATTAGGTTGAGGGGCAATCACTTTGTCACACAAGTTTTCACATACAGTAGGTTTGGATTTTTTTCCCCCTTAATATTAAACACCTTCATTTAAAACTGCATTTTGTGTTTACTTGTGTTATCTTTGTCTAATATTCCAATTTGTCTGATGATCTGAAACATTTAAGTGTGACAAACAGAAAAAATGAGAAATCAGGAAGGGGGCAAACACTTTTTCACACCACTATATGTTATTCTTCATTGTTCAGAATTTTACAGAATATCAGCTGTGGCTATACTACTGGTATACTTCCAGCAGTGGTATTACTTATTACTTTCTGTAATTCCAGCTGCAGTGTTGAGCCGATTCCCCATTGAGAGTCTTCGCATAATCCTGTCCCCCAAACCAGAGCAATGTGAGAAACTAGTGATGTCTTGTGGGTGCAGATGTGCTGAAGTCATTCAAAGTCATTCAAAGCAAGGGCTCTACACTTTCTATTAATTTTTCAATTCCATAGCCTTAAAAAAAATACATTATTTAAGTCTTCTCTTCTGACACAGCAGTCACTGTTCTCGAATTCACAGTTTGTTTTATGTTTTTTTTTTTTTTAACAAAATAAATGCTCCAGAGGGTTCACCACCTGCAGGAGGGATCATGGAGATTATGGTGCTATGTAAACTGGGTAAAAATCTGGGCTACTCTGCCTGGACTGATGCCCCCGCAACCCAGATCCCTGGATATGAGGTAGAAGATGGATGGATGGACAAAATAAATATTTATGTTGAAGTGCCATGGTTATTTAAAAACATGCTAGTACAGCAATGGTACAGCCACAGCTGATATTCTGTCAAATTCTGAACAATGAAGAATAACATATATTAGAATAAATCAAGTATTAATATAATGTTCTCTAATTTTAATCTGCACTGTATAACTTATAATGTAACATACTGTATGTGTAGCCACACTACTACTCTTCATGAATATAGTTTTATTTAGGGAGACAATAAACTGTATTTAATTAGAAAAAATAAAGAATTTCATCCTGGAAAATGCATTTATGCTGAACTTTATTACAGTACATGGGTTGCTGCAATTGTCTGACCCTAGAATTAAATATCAACAGCAGAATATATCCAATTATATTTATGTATTGGAAAGACCAGTTTGAGCGATTGCACATTACATTTCATAAATTCATTTCAGGAAGCTAGTAACTCACATTTAATCTGATTTACTGCATGAGCAAATATTGTTACCGTTTGGCATCTAGTTTCATTACACCCAGAATTTATGATACATGTAGAATTGTGTGAGTGATGCTTAAATAAGAGTCTACATTCAGACTAACTTTCTTACTTTACTAAAAATAAAGACAAAAAACATGTATTTATCACAAGCAAAAATAATACAGCAAAATTCAAACTTAATAAAAGCACTTTATACACCTGGTTAGATTCATTATTAGCATATCACAGTTTTGAAGCTAATTAGATTATTTATGTGTCTTGTCTTCTGCCTGTTAAGGTTTACAATCTTAGACCCAAAAGCAACACGCATGAGGCAGAAAGTAAAGTGACGATAATGTTGATTTACAAGGTTGTACAATAAGTGATGCAGTAATGATTCGTCGCGAGGATCTGGCAACCCTGGGAGGAGAGAGCAGAACAGGGTTGAATATGATGGAGTAGATTGGGAATATAATAAGATAAGATAAGATAAGATAAGATAAGCCTTTATTAGTCCCACAGTGGGGAAATTCCAGGATTGCAACAGCACAGGGATAGCAACACTCAGAGCAATAATTTAGAAGATAAGAAAATAAGAGCAGTGAATATACATATGTACACATAAATATATAAATATATATATACACAGTGCGAAGCATTGTAGCTAGATGGACTAAACAGCATAACCGTCTATTTAGTTACCCTTCATGGTATGAATATGTACCCATACATATTGTCACCCTCCATAGCGACTGATATTGTCCTAGTTGTATACTGGAGGGGACCATTTGTGTAAGTCTGTTGCGTCTTTTGCATTCAGTACTATTAGGTCGTTACTTTTTTTTGCTATCTCTGCAAGCAGCCCTGCTTAGGTTATACAGTCTGACAGCCGTAGGTAGGAAGGACCTGCGAAACCTCTCGGTCACGCATCTAGGATGATGTAGTCTACTGCTAAATGAGCTCCTCAGTGCATCTAGTATGTCCTGCATAGGGTGGGACTCGGACTCCAGCAGAGATGACAGTTTAGCCACCATCCTAATATTGTATGTTTTATGCTTACAGGTCCACTGGGGAAATGCCACTGAACCAGGGAGGCTGATCCTCTTCGGCTGGGGAGGGGGAGACAGTGGGGGGGGGGCACACCCGTGTAGGGAAGCAGTGTAGGTGTTCCAGGGGGATGCTGCAGCCAGGCTGGCCAGGCCTGGATGGAGGGAAAGGGGTGAAAGAAACAATGCAGGCACATGGTGATAAGTCGACTTGCTTTGGGGGATGTGAAGGGGAAATGTGCGCAGTCCAGGTAATCCAATTCCAATATGTAAGGCAAATCCAAAATCCAATCAGACAAAGGTCAAAGAATGGAAGGCAGAGTGGAGCAGACCGGGGTCCAAGGCATCAGGCAGGCAACAGGGTCTAAAGAAAGCAAAGGTCAAAACACAGCAGGCAAGTCAAGAGTTCATACAGTACAGGCAAGGCAAGGATATGATTTGGTTGAGAGTCTATGCAACCAGCCAGAGAAATGGGAGAGGCTCCTTTATAAAGGGTGACCCAAATTGGCAACAGGTGTAATCAGGGCTGCAGGGAGAGTGCTAATCAGAGAGGAGAGAGAGAGAGGCAGGCACACAGAGCAGACAGGAGCCCTTACAGTACTCCCCCTTCACGAATGCCTCCTGGCATAACATGGGGCTTGTCAGTATGGCGTCAAGAGAAATCAGTGATGAGGGAGTCTTCTATAATAAAGGACCTAGGGATCCAAGATCGTTCCTCTGGCCCGTACTGCTGCCAATTAACCAAAAACTGGATGCCGCATTCCCTGCGGTGGGCATCCAGAATGTGGGTTACTGTGTAGACCAATCCTCCATCTACCATCTTGGGTAGGGGCAGTGGCTTGGACAGTGGGCAAAGTGAACTGTTGAACACCAGCTTAATCTGTGACACATGGAAAAATGGATGGACACAGAGCGCAGCAGGTAGGTTGAGCCTTACAGTGGAGGGGTTGATTATGGCCAGTATAGCGAACGGGCCCACAAAGCGAGGGGCCAATTTCCTGAATTCCATCTTGAGGGGAAAGTTTCTTGTTGATAACCATAGCCTTTGCCCGACTTGATAATTAGGGGCAGGACGCCTGCGTTTGTTGGCCCACCTTGAATTCTCCTTCACAGAGCGCAACAGTGCCGCCTTGGTGTCTCTCCAGAAGCGCTTACAATGTACTATGTGGGCAGCGACGGATGGGACTGATACCTCTTCCTTGGACAGAAGTGGGAGGTACCCAAGGGATGCCTCAAAGGGGGAGAAACCGATGGCAGCAGAGGTGGAGGAGTTGTGGGCATATTCCACCCATGGGAGGAAGGTACTCCAGGCGGATGGGTCAGATGATATGACGCAGTGCAACATAGCCTCCATCTCCTGATTAGCCCGTTCACATTGTCCATTGCTTTGTGAGTGATAACCGGAGGAGAGGCTGGCCGTGGCCCCGATGGACTTACGAAAAGCCTGCCACACTTTGGAGACAAACTGGGGGCCACGGTCCAAGACAATGTCGAAGGGGATGCCATGCAATCTGACCACATGATCCGACAGGAGCTGAGCTGTCTCCTAGGCCGATGGAAGTATTTTCAATGGCACGAAAGTGTGCGGCCTTGGAGAATCTGTCTATGATGGTGTGGATAACAGTATGGCCATTGGATGGGGGCGGGCCTGTAACAAAATCCATGGCGCTGTTGGACCAGGGCCGAGTGGGGACAGGAAGAGGCTGAAGCAGGTCAGCAGGAGGGGAGGTGGGGGTCTTGCCTGTGGAGCACTGAGGGCAGGCTTTGATATAGTTGTGGATGTCCCAGTCCAGAGGGTCACCAGAAGTTGCGGTGAAGGAAGGAGAGGGTTCTGGAAATTCCAGGGTGGCAAGAGAATTTGACTGTATGGATCCAGTGGATGACATCGCCTCCTCACCGCCGCCAGAACAAAAAGGTGGCCCTGTGGACCCCCTCCCAGGTCCTGGTCAGTGACCAGTGCCTCCCTGACACGCCACTCGATCTCCCAAGAGACCACTCCCACGATGATCCTCTGGGCACAATGGTCTCTTCCTCAGAGGTTGACAGGTTGGGTGCAAACTGACGTGAGAAGGCGTCAGGCTTGAGGTTTTTAGAGCCAGGCCTGTAGATGAGAGTGGTGGAACCTAGCGAAAAAAGGGCCCATCTTTCTTGGCAGGGGTTGAGTCGTTTGGCTGATCTGATGTATTCTAATTTCTTGTGATCAGTCCAAACCAAGAAGGACTGGGCAACCCCCTCCAGCCAGTGATGGCACGCCTCCAGGGCCAGGTTTCACCACTAACAGCTCCCAGTCACCAATGTCGTAATTTCTCTCGGCTGGGGACAGACGCTGAGAGAAATACGCACAAGGATGTAGTTTATCATCAGTGACCGAGTGCTGTGAGAAAACTGCTCCCACCCTAGTATCGGAGGCATCCACCTCCACAACAAACTGGTAAGCAGGATTGGGCAGGATGACTGGGCAAAGTGGCTCTTAAGCAGGGAGAAAGCCTGGTTGGCCTCCGGTGGCCAGCAAAAATGAATCTTGGTGGAAGTGAGGGTGGTGAGTGAGTGGACAACAGAGCTGTAATTCCTGATGAAGCGGTGGTAAAAGTTGGCAAACCACAGGAATTGTTGGAGCTCTTTTCGGGTCAAGGGAATGGGCCGGTCAGTCACAGCCTTAATCTTTCTTGGGTTGAGCTCAATCTGCCCCTTGGAGATGATAAACCCCAGGAATGTAGTGGTGGTGATGTGGAATTTGCATTTCTCAGCCTTTAGATAAAGTTGGTTCTCTAGGAGGCACTGGAGAACCAATTGCACATGAACCTTGTGTTTGGCTAGGGATGGGGAGAATATTAGGATGTCATCTAAGTAGACGAACTTGAACGAGTCTAGAAAATCCTGTAACACATCATTGATCATGCGTTGAAATACTGCGGAGGCATTGGTGACGCAGAACGGCATGACGCAGTACTCAAAGTGTCCACTAGAGGTGTGAAAATCCATCTTCCATTTGTCACCCTCATGTATACGAATGAGGTGATAGGTGTTGTAGAGATCCAGCTTGGTATAAATCAGGGAACCCTGGAGCCGATCAAAGGCAGAGTTCATTAGGGGCAGAACATATTTATCCTTAATGGTGATATTATTTAGCTCGTCATAGTCTATACAAAGGCGCAGCAAGCCATCCTTCCTTCTCACAAAGAAGAAACCCGCACCAACAGCAGAAGACGAGGGACAAATGATTCCGGCATTCACTGATTCCTTGATGTATTTATCCATAGCCATCTCGGGGGCGGACAGGCTATAGATGCGGCTGGAGAGTAATCGAGCCCGGTTGAAACTTGATGGTGCAGTCATAAGGGTGGTGAGGGGGCAGAGACAGGGCCTTAGCCTTGCTGATCCTCTTTGGCTGGGAAGTGGGAGACAGTGGGGGGCGCACCTGTGTAGGGAAGCGGTGCAGGTGTTCCTGGGGGATGGTGCAGCCAGGCTGGCCAGGCCTGGATGGAGGGAAAAGGGTGAAGGAAACAATGCAGTGACACGGTGGTAAGTCGACTTACTTTGGGGGATGTAAAGGGGAAATGTGCACAGTCCAGGTAATACAATTCCAATCCATAAGGCAAGTCCAAAATCCACTCAGGCAGAGGTCAGAGCACGGCAGGCAGAGTGGGGCAGACGGGGTCCAAGGCATCAGGCAGGCAACAGGGTCTAAAGAATCAGAATCAGATCAGAATCAGCTTTATTGGCCAAGTATGCACAACACGTACAAGGAATTTGACTTTGGCTAAAAACTTGCTCTCGTTGTTCAGGTGGAGGATTTAAATAAGGATTCAATGACAACAGAGTATGTACAGTAAATTACAGTCTGTCCACGTTTCTATAAAAGGATGCAAATATATACAGGAATATATGCAGTTATTTACTCAGACTATCCACACTTTGCAGAAATATATGAAAAAATATACAGTCACACAGTATTTCAATGTGAACTCAGATTCAGTGATATAATGTGAATGAAGTAAAAAGCAGTGTGACAGTTATGTGCAATGTAAGAATGGATGAAAAGTCATGAGTACAGCAACAGGTAGGACTAGGTGAATGTTAGGAGTTCATCAGAGTGATGACTTGAGGAAAGAAACTGTTCCTGTGACGGGTGGTTTTGACCTTCAGTGATCTGTAATGACGACCAGAAGATAGAAGTTCAAACAGTTTGTGGCCGGGGTGTGACGGGTCAGCACAGATGTTTCCCGCCCGTTTCCTGGTTATGGACTGATATAACCAGGAGAAAGAAAGCAAAGGTCAAAACATGGCAGGCAAGACAAGAGTTCATACAGTGCAGGCAAGCCAAGGATATGGTTTGGTGGAGACTCTACGCGACCAGGCAGAGCAATGGGAAAAGCTCCCTTACAAAGGGGGACCAAATCGGCAGCAGGTGTAATCAGGGCTGCAGGGAGAGCACTAATCAGAGAGGAGAGAGAGAGAGGCCAGCGCACAGAGCAGGCAAGACCCCTTACACTGCCATAGATATGGTATATTTCATATTTTATCCATGATACACTATCTATTTTAAAGGTACGGTTTCTCAATCAGATACACAAAGGTACCCCCCAGGACTGGACTGGATGGACGCTAACCTTGTTACTATCTTCAAGAACTGCGATAGAACAGACTACAGGAACTATTGAGGCATCTAGCTTTTGTTGATTGCTGATAAGGTTATGGCATGTATACAGGGCCGGATTAAAGAGGTTGTGGGCCCCTGGGCTAGAGCAATTTTTGGGGTCCTCCCACATATTATTTAGGGGAGTATGATATGCAAAATTGCTATGTTTATATGCATGGTAATAAACAGTTAATAATTGGATTTCTGGAGTTATCTGATTATTAAAGTAACCATTGTGGAGGAAAATAAGTTCAGGCAAGGTACGACGAGCTGTGAGGTTGCAGAGTTTTATTTTCCTCCAACATCATGAGACACACTGTAGCGCTGTGCGCTGTGTTGTGCTGTGTGTGCTATTGAGGCATGTATAGCAAGCTCTTTTATACATGTTGTACAAAGAGAGAGAATGCATGGCACATTTGCATATTGATATACATATCAGTCAATACATATCAATCGCGTGACCAACTGGCACCCGGACTTCCTCTCCTTAATCCGGGGATGTATAACAATAGTCCATTGTTCTGATTGTCTCCTAGGGGCTCTCTGTCCGTATGCAAATTGTCCTCTGCTTCCTGCCGGCTAGCTGAGTGTGAAGATTGAAAGTCCATGTAGATTGTGGTGGGTCACCACACCATGTAAAAACAATAATCAGCTAAAAGGCAATTATTGTGTTATGAGAAATTACATTAACACACATGGTTTATTGTCCAATAATCCATTCATTCAGAGCATGTAAACATGCCAAATCCGATTATTACCATTATCTGATTATTCCTAGTTATCAGATTATTGTGGCCATGTAGCCAGGTTCATTGATGGATCAGCTGGACCTTCAAGGTCCTAAATTACTAAGGCAGTGGCTATGAATATGGAACCATACCCACAGAATGGGTACTACTCTCTCGGCGCCACACCAGTCGGCTGCCTTTTGCAACAGCGGCTCGATTCCGAGTTTTTTTTCCCTTCCTCTCTCTTTTGATCACTTTTTTTTTTTTCACCCCACTTATATCACGGACACACAGATCATCCCAAATGTCTCCTGAGCCGGTGGACGGAGCCACTGTTTATAGCAGGATACGATATAACAGGGAAGAGCTGCTAGCATTTAACCGCCACCCGGTCCCACTGGAAAAACTCGACATACCGAGAGAACTGAGGCGAAAACGCCGCGGCTGCCGGGCTGGAGTAAGGCGGAGGACAAAAAATATAAGGTACAGACCCTCCCTTCCATCTGTTGTCATGGGAAATGTACGGTCGATACTGGGAAAGTTAGATGAGCTAGCGGCTATCTCCCGTTATGATAGCACTTACCGGGAGTGCTCTCTCCTTTTGTTTACTGAGACGTGGCTAACTGAACTAGCAGCAGATGCTAACATTGAGCTGGAGGGTTTTCACACGATACGAGCTGACCGAACACCAGAGAGTGGCAAAACTAGGGGCGGTGGAGTGATCATGTATGTTAACAACAACTGGTGCAGACCGGGACATATCACTGTTAAACAACGACACTGCAGCAAAGACATTGAGTTGCTAGCTGTTAGCATGAGGCCTACATATCTCCCGAGAGAACACTCACATGTGATCTGCATTGTTGTTTATGCAAATCCGACGGCGAACGCTGGGACAGCACGTGACGTCATCCATTCAGTAACCAGCAGGCTGCAGACAGAACACCCAGATGCTCTTCTCCTCATCTCAGGCGATTTCAACCACGTTTCACTGTCTCCCATTCTGCCCACTTTCACCCAGTATGTCACATGCCACACTAGAGACAATAAAACACTGGATTTGTTCTACGCAAACACTAAGGAGGCGTACACCTCATCACAACTCCCCCCACTTGGGAGATCGGATCACAACTTGGTTCATCTCCGACCGGTGTACAAACCCCTAGTGCACAGACAACCTCCGGCCATGCACACTGTGGAGTTATGGTCTGAGGAGACAATGGACACTCTAAAGGACTGTTTTGAAGCCACTGCCTGGAAGCAGCTCTGCGATCCACATGGTGAGGACATCGATGGCCTCATTCACACCTTCACGGGCTACCTCAGCTTCTGTGTGGACAAATCCGTTCCCACCAAGACCATACGGCGTCACTCAAACAACAAACCCTGGATCAACCCTGAGATAAAAACACTTCTGAGAGAGAAGAAGAGGATCTTCAGGTCGGGGAACAGGGAGATGCTGAAGTCCGTACAGAGGGAACTGAGGAGAAAGATCAGAGAAGGCAAGGACAGCTTCAGGAAGAAGATGGAGGACAAGCTGCAACAGAGCGACATCAGCGGGGTCTGGAGAAACCTCAAAACCATCTCGGGGCTCCAGAATACCTCCCCCCAGGCCACGGGGGGCAGGGAGTGGGCGAACAACCTGAATCTGTTTTTCAATAGATTTGACCAACCGCCCTCCCCCCTGTCTGCACAACAACCACTGCTGCCTCTAAGAAATCAAGTCCTGCTACCCACTCCCCACTCCACCGACACCCCCCCCACTCCCAACACACAGCCCCCCATCCTGACCCTGACCAAGACCCAGGTGAGGACGGAGCTGAGGAAGATCAAGGCGAGGAAGGCGTCGGGACCGGACGGCATCAGCGCAAAGCTCCTCAAGTCCTGTGCAGACCAGCTGTGTGGGATTGTGACGTATATCTTCAACATGAGCCTGAAACTGGGGAGGGTACCACAGCTGTGGAAAACATCTTGTGTGGTACCTGTACCAAAAACTTCCCACCCCAAAGACCTGAACAGCTTCAGACCGGTGGCCTTGACGTCCCACTTGATGAAGACCCTGGAGAGACTGCTCCTTGCTCATCTCCGCCCCCTGGTGGAACCAGCGATGGATCCACTCCAGTTCGCCTACCAGCATGGCATTGGGGTGGAGGATGCGGTGATCTTCCTCCTTCACCGTTCTCTGTCCCACCTGGAGAAGCCCGGGAATATGGTGAGGATCATGTTCTTTGACTTCTCCAGTGCTTTCAACACCATCCAACCGATGATCCTGAAGGACAAGCTGCTGCGCGCAGGGGTGGACCAGCACCTGTCATCATGGATCCTGGACTACCTCACGAACCGGCCTCAGTTTGTGAGAACCCGGGACTGTGTTTCCGACACGATCATCAGTAGCACGGGGGCCCCCCAGGGAACGGTGCTGGCTCCCTTCTTGTTCACTCTTTATACTGCGGACTTCTCACACAACACAACACATTGCCATCTACAGAAGTTCTCTGATGACTCTGCGATCGTTGGTCTCATCTCCAGCGGAGATGAAGCTGAGTACAGAGGGCTTATCCAGGACTTTGTGGACTGGTGCCATCGGAACTGCCTCCAGATCAACGCGAGGAAAACTAAGGAGCTGGTGGTGGACTGCCGCAGGCATGGGCAGCCCCTCACAGCACCAGTAAATATACAGGGAACAGACATCGAGATGGTGACATCCTACAAGTACCTGGGTATTCATCTGAACAATAAACTAGACTGGTCACACAATACTGACGCACTCTACAAGAAGGGACAGCGCAGGCTGTTCCTGCTGAGGAGACTCAGGTCTTTTGGTGTACAAGGGGCGCTGCTGAAGTCATTCTATGACACGGTGGTGGCATCAGCCATCACTTTTGGAGTGGTCTGCTGGGGCAGTGGCATTACTGCAGCCGATAGGAAGAGACTGAACAAACTGATTAAGAAAGCTAGCTCTGTCCTGGGGCAACGCCTTGATCCGATGGAGGAGATAGGAGAGAGAAGGACGGTGGCTAAACTGTCATCTCTGCTGGAGTCCGAGTTCCACCCTATGCAGGACATACTGGATGCACTGAGGAGCTCATTTAGCAGCAGACTACATCATCCCAGGTGCACAACCGAGAGGTTTCGTAGGTCCTTCCTACCAACGGCTGTCAGACTGTACAACCTAAGCAGGGCTGCTCGCAGAGATAGCAAAAAGACGTAACAAACTAATAGTTTTTTTTTTTTTTTTTTTTTTTTTTTTTTTTTGAATGCAAAAGATGCAATAGACTTACACAATGGTCCTCTCCGGCATACAACTAGGAACATACCGGTCGCTATGGAGGGTGAGAATATGTATGGGCACATAATCATACCATGTAGGATAACTAAATAGACGGTTATGCTGTTTCATCCCACCTAGCAACAATGCTCTGCACTGTGTGTGTTTATATATTTACATATTTATTCCATCTAGCTACAATGCTCTGCACTGGGTGTGTTTATATTTATATATCTATATATTTATTCCATCTAGCTACAATGCTCCGCACTGTGTTTTTATATATCTACATATTATTCCATCTAGCTACATTGCTCCGCACTGTGTGTGTTTATATACTTGCATATTTATTCCACCTAGCTGCAATGCTCCGTACTGTGGGTGTTTATATATTTACATATTTATTCCATCTAGCTACAATGCTCTGCACTGTGTGTTCATATATTCATATATTTATTCCATCCAGCTACAATGCTCTGCACTGTGTGTCTGTGTGTGTGTGTGTGTGTATATATATATTTTATAGTAATATGTACATATGTATATTAGCTGCTCTTGCTTGCTTGTTTTTTTTTTTTTTTTTTTTTTTTTCTTGCCTTCTGATTGTTGCTCTGAGTGTTGCTATCCCTGTGCTGTTGCAATCCTGGAATTTCCCCGTTGTGGGACTAATAAAGGCTTATCTTATCT
This sequence comes from Pholidichthys leucotaenia, assembly GCA_020510985.1. Lineage (NCBI taxonomy): Eukaryota > Metazoa > Chordata > Actinopteri > Cichliformes > Pholidichthyidae > Pholidichthys > Pholidichthys leucotaenia. The sequence goes on along the minus strand of CM035846.1, from coordinate 194,679,742 downwards.
TATCTTAGAATGCTTGTTACGGATATGGCTCAAATCTGACTGTCAGGTTCTGAGCAAGGTTGGGGGGCCATGCTCACGCTTTCAGTTTATTTTTGTTATTCACTGTGTTTTCTTCACCTCAACCCAGATTATTGTGTTTATTTTCATGTTCATGTCCTTACTTATGTTCTTTTGAATTTTCCATTTACTTCTGTTTGCTATGGTTATCTTAGTTCTGCCTTCTCATGTTTCTTATTTTAATCTTTGGTTAGTTTTTCATGGTTCTGTTTATTAGTACTATTATCATGGTCACAGTTACGTTTGGTTCATTTATGCTTGCCTATTGTCAGGACATCAATCAGGCCCTGCCCTCGCTTTAGGTTCATGTTTAGATCTTCTTTATTAATGGTATTGTAGATGAGCTTGGAAGAATGAGGCGGTGTGATATATAAACCAAAGTTTATTATCAGCTCCTCTAACAAGTCTCATCTAAGTGCAGAAGCAGAAGAAGGAAAAAGAGACTGAATACCTCCGGCTCTGTGAACTTATACTTTGCACATAACAAAAGACATGCACATCAAAGGCTGACATCCCTCATTATCTTAATCCCCCCATTGTGTTCGTACTCCCCCTCTTCGCCCTGGGGGGTGAGGGCAGCTCCTCCGGTCTCCACCGCAGTGCCTGGGAAACTCTTTGATCTTCACTGGCGGTTGAGATCCCTTTGTCCTGTTCTGAGGTGTGAAGTCGCCATATGTAATCACCAAACATTCTCACATGCTTCAACATATGTAGGTTATGGAATATATGATAAATAATAATGCCCCCCCCCCAAACGACTAAGAAAAGGACAATAGAAAAATTCACAGTTTAAGATAATTACTATGACATACTAACTGCTACACCTCTTGCCACAGAAGAAACTTTCCAGCAGCCATGCTCCTAAGAGAGTTCAGTGGTAATCATAACAGCATAGTAAAATCACAAGTCAGTCCTAAACTGTTACAGCACAATTAGTGAACAACTGTTGAGTAGTTTGCATCAGTCCCTGTGCTGTCTGGGTTTTAATCTTCTCCCGAAACTGCTGTGGGTCCGCTTGGGCGTCCTGCTGGGACTTTCCTGTAAGGAGTCTGCAGCGTGGGAAGGAGAGTGATTAATTGTTCCCTGCAGGGGGGCTGAGTCTTTTCTCTTGGGGGGTCTACCCTGCCGAGGTGCTCTCGCCAACAGTGCAGGCTCGTCTTTCAACAAGAAGGCAGGTTTGAGTCTGTCAATGCTGACTGTTTCTTTTCTATCCCCAAAATCAAGCACAAAGTGTTTATCACCAGGTTCCAGCACTCTGAATGGCCCATCGTATGGTGGGCGGAAAGTTGGCTTTAAAGCTTCATGCCTAACAAAAACGAATTCAGCGTTCTTTAAAGCCTGTGGGACAAAAACCCGTGGAAAGGAGTGATGAGCTGGACCAGGGAGAGAGTCCGGTCCGTTGCTGCCTAAAAACCTCGGGGCAGGGAGATGCCCTGGCTCTGGGTTCTCTGGTAAAAATTCACCCGGGAGCCTGAGAGGTTGTGCAAAAACTAATTCTGCTGGAGAGGCGTCTAGATCCTCTTTAGGCGCAGCACGCAACCCCAATAAAACCCAGGGAAGTTTATTTACCCAATTTGTATCCATTAGTGAGGCTCTGAGGGCGGCCTTTAAAGACCTGTGAAAACGCTTGCATAACCCATTAGCCTGAGGGTGATAAGCGGTGGTGCGGTGAATTGTCGCCCCTAAGCTGCTGGCCATGGCTGACCAAAGCTCTGAGACAAATTGAGGCCCCCTATCGGACGTGATGTCCGATGGGACGCCGAAACGTGCCACCCAGTTTGTCAAAAAAACGCGAGCGACTTCCTCCGCTGTGGTTGCCGCCAGAGGGACTGCCTCTGGCCAGCGCGTGGTGCGGTCTATCATTGTTAACAGATGTGTGAAACCTTGGGAGGAAGGTAGTGGCCCCACGAGGTTGACATGAACGTGGTCGAACCTTCTAGCAGGGATTGGAAAAGGCTCCAGAGGGGCTTTTGTGTGTTTGTGTATTTTGGTGCGCTGACAAGAAATGCAAGTTTTTGCCCATTCTTTTACGTTTTTGCGCAGGCCCGGCCACACAAACTTTTCGGTGACCATTTTAACCGAGGCGCGCACACCTGGATGCACGAGGGAGTGAATTGAGTCGAAAATACGGCGGCGCCATGTGGCTGGGACTAACGGGCGAGGTCGGCCGGTTGAAATATCGCATATTAGGGGGGGCACGCCGTCGCGTAAACCCCTTTCCTCCAGTCTTAACCCTGTTGGTCCAGACAGGAGTGCGCGCACGTCCGCGTCACTGCTTTGTTCCTCTGCCATGGCTGCATAATCTATCCCTGCATAGATTGGGGCCGCGTATGTGTCCGCGATAGTGAAGAGTTCTGCGGCTGAGGTAGAATAATCTGTCTCCTCGTGCTCTGGCGATGTCACAGCGCGAGAGAGGCAGTCTGCTACCACGTTAAGTTTGCCTGCCACATGTCGAATGTCTGTGGTGAACTCTGAAATCGCAGCCAGCTGTCTTTGTTGCCTGCCTGACCATGGTTCTGAAATTTTAGCCATGGCAAAGGTGAGTGGTTTGTGGTCTACAAAAGCCGTGAAACTCCGCCCTTCTAACCAGAACTGGAAGTGGCGGATGGATAAATGAAGCGCTAGCAGCTCCCTGTCAAAGGTGCTGTATTTACGCTCAGTTTGGTTTAGCGATTTGCTGAAGAATGCCAAAGGTTGCCAGATCCCGCTGACATGTTGTTCTACAACTGCCCCTATAGCTAGGTCCGAAGCGTCTGTGGTCAGTGCAATGCGGGCCGAGGGATCGGGGTGAACCAACAATGTGGCATTAGCTAGAGCGCTCTTTACTTCCGCGAAGGCGCGTTCGCGCTCCGGGGTCCATTCGACCGCGTTGGAAGCTTTTTGTTTTCTGAGCGCGTCATATAGGGGCTGCATGAGCTGAGCTGCGTGGGGGAGGAAACGGTTGTAAAAATTAACCATTCCTAAAAATTCTTGCAGCAATTTGACTGTTTGTGGCCGTGGGAAACTTTTTATCGCATGAACTTTGTCTGGAAGTGGGACTGCCCCCTTCGGAGAAACTCTGTGTCCTAAAAAATCAATTTGTGACACGCCGAATTTGCATTTGGCTGGATTGATTATTAACCCGTGCTCTTCTAGCCTCTGAAAAACCATAGTGAGGTGCTGCTCGTGTTCTTCCTCAGACGAGCTGGCTACCAGCATATCGTCGAGGTAGACGAAAACAAAAGGAAGGTCGCGTAATACTGCGTCCATCATCCGCTGAAAAGTTTGAGCAGCGCCTTTGAGGCCGAAAGGCATCCGCAAAAATTCAAAAAGGCCGAAAGGGGTTATTACAGCTGTTTTAGGAATGTCCTCTGCTCGAACTGGGACTTGATGATAACCGCGGACCAGGTCTATTTTTGAAAAAATGCGCGCACCCGCCAGATGCAGTGAAAAATCCTGAATGTGAGGAATTGGGTAGCGGTCATGCGCTGTCGCATTGTTTAATCTGCGGTAATCGCCGCACGGTCTCCAAGAACCGTCGGATTTCGGAACCATGTGAAGTGGTGAGGCCCAGGGGCTTTTCGAACATTTAATAATGCCTAATTTTTCAAGGGTAGTAAACTCGTCCTGAGTTATGGCGAGCTTGGCTGCGTCCAAGCGCCGAGCTTTGGCAAATACGGGTGGGCCCGTTGTGGGAATAAAATGTTCAACCCCGTGCTTAGCCACTGTGGCTGAGAATTTGGGAACTGTGAGTGCTGGAAATTGGGTGAGGAGTTGATCAAACTTACCTCCTGCTGTGGTGACGCTAGCCTGCACGGGTGGTGGAGAAACTCGGGCTGAGCAGGGAATAGAAGCAAAGGACAGTGCATTAACCAAGCGTCTGTTCGCTAGATCGACTAATAACCCATGTGCACACAAAAAGTCTGCGCCCAACAAGTTAAAACTCACCACCGCTACAACAAATGTCCATCTGTAGTTGCGGCCATGGATGCGGAGGTGCAGGCTTTTTTCGCCGAAAGTGTCAATACTGGAGCCGTTGGCTGCCACCGCTCCGTTGCCCCGGGTGCCCATGGCTCGATCTGCTTGGGAGGGCATGACAAAACTTAGTTGAGCTCCTGTGTCAATAAGGAACTGCTTGCCGGTGTGTCCGTCCGTCACATATAACAGCTTACTTTTCTCGCCGAGAACCGCTGCCGTTAACGGCTCTCGGCTTTGGCGTTTCCTGAAATCGTAAATTTGCAGGGGGGAACACATTTGTGAGCCTTCTCGGCGAAGCAGTGGTGGTAATAACAAACGTCGCTCCGTCTGTTACGTTTTGGCCGTGTCGCTGTCACCGCGGGCTGGATCTGCTCAGTGGGTTGAGGCTCCCCGTGGCTCTGGGCATCAGCGTTGAGGTCTGCGGATGCTGCTGTGGGTGTCTGCTCCTTGCAGGCGTTGACGAGTCGTTGAGCTTCGTTGGCCAGCACGCGGAAGTCTTGCTGGGTGCTGCATCGCATGTTGGCGAGCGTCCCTCTCATGTGTGGCGGCAGCGTGCTGAGGAATATGAATTGGAAGAGGAAGTTGTCATTGTCCTCTTCTTTAAGCTGCAGCAAGTCCTCCATGAGGGCTTTAGGTCTGCATCCTCTGTGGCCGTAGACTGCCAGGATCCTCTCGGCTCTCTCTTCGGCTGAGAGGACGTAATTTGCCACGATGGTTGCTTTCAGTATTTCATATTTGTCTTAGGCCGGCAGCCACCGGATTATGCTCCGCACACACCTCGAAGTGGCGGCGTCGAGTTTGGCGATGATGTGATAGAACTTCGTATCGTCAGCTGTGATGCCCGCCAGTGTAAACTGGGCTTCAGCTTGTTGAAACCACGAGGCGGGGTCTTCCTGCCAGAAGTCCGGCAGCTTGACAGCGACGGCATTTGTGTAGACCGTCACTGATGTGTCCGCAGGGTGAGAATGCCTTGCTTCGGCTCTCTCAGCAGCGCTGGTGCTCGGTTGAGCCCTCTCTATCACTTCTGCCGGGGGGGAACGTCGTCCATCTGTTCCCCTGTCTGCGTGGGCGCCGGCGTCTGCCTGGGTCGCCACAGATGAGTCGATCGCGGGGGAATGCCTCTGGTCCATACTCGCGTCAGGGTCACCAGTGTAGAAGAGCTTGGAAGAACGAGGCGGTGTGATATATAAACCAAAGTTTATTATCAGCTCCTCTAACAAGTCTCATCTAAGTGCAGAAGCAGAAGAAGGAAAAAGAGACCGAATACCTCCGGCTCTGTGAACTTATACTTTGCACATAACAGAAGACATGCACATCAAAGGCTGACATCCCTCATTATCTTAATCCCCCCATTGTGTTCGTACTCCCCCTCTTCGCCCTGGGGGGTGAGGGCAGCTCCTCCGGTCTCCACCGCAGTGCCTGGGAAACTCTTTGATCTTCACTGGCGGTTGAGATCCCTTTGTCCTGTTCTGAGGTGTGAAGTCGCCATATGTAATCACCAAACATTCTCACATGCTTCAACATATGTAGGTTATGGAATATATGATAAATATAGACCACAGTATCATGTTTTTGGTTTTGTTTGAGTTTTAGTATCATGGTCATGGTTATGTTTGATTTTGTTGATTAGTATCTCATGGTTTTATTGTCATGTTTATTCCTGTCATGATTTTGGTTTTGGCTTTTGCTTTGACAGCATCTTTTGATTACTTCCGGTTTTGCATTATAAGTTTTTTACTTCGCTAATTATTCACAGCTGCTTTTGATTTCTTAATTATTGATTGTTCACGGGTGTTCTTGATTTGTTTCTTTATTCATAGAGGTTGCACGCTGCCTTTGGTACAGCAACATTCATGTTAGCACACTCCTGTCCACGTCTGTTTGCTTTTAGTTAAATAATTCATGCCAAAGCGAAGAAAGCCTGTGTATGGGTCCAGTCCTTTCCTTCCAGTCATGACAGAATGTTGTTGTCAAACTTGGACTCAGCAGGCTTGGCTGGGCAGGAAGAGTTAGGGGAGCTTATTTTGGACTTGATTGAGTGGCACAGGATTTATAAATAGGTGGAGGAGTGGAAACCCATGGCCTTGGAGGAGGCTCGAAGGATCTCGGTGAGCAGACCAGAGGTGCTTCGGATGGTTTCCCCGAGGCTGCCGACCTTCCTTCTCATTGCCGGGCACCTTCCATCCTCCACTCCACCTGTTACTGTGTCACCGCCGGCTCTCTCCCCAACACCATCAGGCTGTCCTTCGCCTGCTGCCACCCCAGCACTGGATGACCACGCTGTTTGCTGGATCGGGTTTGTAGCGTCTGTGCCCTCGTATGCCGCAACTGCCGAGGAGCTGGAGGAGTGCCGGCAGGTTGTGCTATCCGAAATAGAACTGCTGTTGGATTACAAGCCTTGGCTCCTTCTGGAGTACGTGGCCCTGCTGGGTGGAGGCTTAATTCAATTCAATTCAATTCAATTCAATTCAATTCAATTCAATTCAATTCAACTTTATTTATATAGCGCCATTTCACAACAACAGTCATCTCATAGTACTATCAACTGTAGGGGGGAACCCCCACAGTTGCAGAAAGACCCCAGCAATCAGGCGATCCCCTGTGAGCAAGCACTTGGCGACGGTGGAGAGGAAAAACTCCCTTTTAACAGGAAGAAACCTCCAGCAGAACCAGGCTCAGGGAGGGGCAGTCATCTGCTGCGACTGGCTGGGGGGTGAGGGGATAGAGAAGAAGAAAAGAACAGACATGTAGAGAGCAAACAGCACGATGGGGACTCAATCTATGGGAGAGAACAAACAAATGTTAATGACCAGCAAAAAAAAATATTTCATAAAGAGTGAGGAAAGGAGTGAGGCCCAGTGCATTACTGGAGGTCCCCCGGCTGACTAAACCTATTAGCAGCATAACTAAGGGAGGGTTCAGAAACACATGATCCCTCCCTAATTGTAGGCTATATCAAAAAGGTAGGTTTTAGCCCTATTTTTAAAAACAGAGATCGAGTCTGACTCCCGAATCCAGATTGGCAGCTGATTCCACAGGAGAGGAGCTTGATAACTGAAGGCTCTGCCTCCCATTGTACTTCTGGAGATTCTAGGTATTACAAGTAATCCTGCATTTTGGGAGCGTAGTGCTCTGTTAGGATAATACGGTAGTATCAGATCTTTTAAATAAAAAGGAGCCTGATTGTTTAGAGCTTTGTAAGTAAGAAGAAGGATTTTAAACTTAATTCTAAACTCTATGGGAAGCCAATGAAGGGAGGCCAGAACTGGAGAGATATGATCTCTCTTTCTAGTACCTGTTAAAACTCTTGCTGCAGCATTTTGGATCAGCTGAAGACTTTTTAAAGATGTTTTAGGACAGCCTGATAATAAAGAATTACAATAATCTAATCTCGAGCTAACAAAAGCGTGGATCAGCTTCTCAGCATCACTCTGAGACAAGATGCTCCTAATCTTGGCAATATTACGCAAATGATAGAAGGCAGTCTTAGAAACAAATTTAATATGTGAAGTGAAGGACAAATCCTGATCAAAAATAACTCCAAGGTTCCTCACAGAGCTATTAAGAGAAAGAGTAACTGCATCCAAACTGAAAGTTTGATTTGGAAAGGAATTTCTAAGGTTTTTTGGACCAACAAGAATGACTTCAGTCTTATCTGAATTTAATAGCAGGAAATTACAAGTCATCCAAGCTTTGATTTCCTTAAGACAGGCTTCTAACTTGGCTAATTGATTACTATCATCTGGCTTCATTGACAGGTATAATTGTGTGTCATCTGCATAACAATGAAAATGTATACAGTGCTTTCTAATAATGTTGCCTAAAGGAAGCATATATAAACTAAAAAGAGTAGGGCCTAGCACAGATCCCTGTGGAACTCCATGACTAAGCTTTGAGTTGAAAGAAAACTCATTATTTACATGAACAAACTGGAACCTATCAGATAAATAAGATCTAAACCACTGCAATGAAGTTCCATTAAGTTCCATGATTAGACTTTTTCTTTTTTAAGGGGGCCACCAAGTCTAGAGCCTGATGCAGAGAAGCTGAAACACTATCCACCATGTTATCAATTACAGAAGGAGCAAGCTGTCTATAGCTTATTTCCGTTGTGTTGACACATGGCATAGAGGAAACAATCTGCATAAATTTGGAAACAGCATCATCTGAGAGGCATCTACTGTCATAATATTTTTCTTTAGGAGCCAAATAGTCAGAAATAGTAAAATCAAAGGTTAACAGACCATGGTCTGACAGTACAGGGTTATGAGGAGACACTACAAGATTTTCTATTTCTATGCCATATGTCAGAACAAGGTCCAATGTATGATGGAGGTAATGAGTAGAATTTCCTACTTTCTGAGAAAACCCAATCGAGTCTAATATTGAAGTAAAAGCCACATTAAGGCAGTCACTATCTACATCCACATGTATATTAAAGTCCCCTACTATAATTATTCTATCAGATTTCAGCACTAAATCAACTAAGAAATCAGCAAATTCGGATAAAAATTCTGAGTAGGTTGATGGGGGACGATAAACTATGGCAAATAAAATTGGGTTTAACCTAAAATTGCTAAAGTGCCCAATACTGAGGACCAGGCCCTCAAAGGAATTATAACATGTTTTTTGCTTTACATTAACTAGTAATTTGGAATGGTAAATTGTTGCTACTCCTCCTCCACGACCAGAACTTCTGGGATTTTGACAGTTTAAATAACCAGAGGGAGTTGATTCATTTAAACCAACATAATCCTCTTGCCCTAACCAAGTCTCTGTAAGGGATATTAAATCAATCTGATGATCAATTAACAGATCATGGACTAACAGAGACTTGGGAGTTAGAGACCTAATATTTAATAAACCACATTTAATTTTTAAATTATGAGGAGGAACAGAGGCCAAATCATTCAATTTAGAGGCTTTATGTTTAATTTGAGTTTTACCAATATTTTGCTTTATCACTTTGGGATGCTTATATATTATATTTTTATTCACTTTGGAGGGAGCAGACAACGATTCTCTGATGGGGAAGTCAGGGGCTAAGTTGAGGGGCGGCGGATGAAGAGGAGCTGCAGAGAGGCGTGTAAGACTGCGACTCTGCTTCCTGGTCCCAACTCTGAGTAGTCAGGGTTTTGGAAATTTGGATAAAAAAGATGCCAGATTGTTAGATAAATGAGAAGCACCATCCAAAGTGGGATGAATGCTGTCTCGTCTCATAAGACCAGGTTTTCCCCAAAAAGAGCTCCAATTGTCAATGTAGCCCACGTCATTTTTAGGACACCACACAGACAGCCAGCGGTTCAAGGATGACGAGCGACTAAACATGTCATCACTGGTCAGATTGGGGAGGGGCCCAGAGAATACTACAGAGTCCGACATTGTTTTGGCAAAGTCACACACCGATTCTACATCAAGTTTCGTGACTTCCGACTGCCGGAGACGGATGTCATTAATGCCGGCGTGAATAACAATTGTGGAGTATTTACAGTTACTTTTAGCCAGCATTTTCAAATTTGACTCGATGTCGCCTGCTCTGGCCCCAGGAATGCATTTGACTATGACCGCTGGAGTCTCTAGGTTCACGTTTCTGACTACAGAGTCGCCAATGATCAGAGTTTTTTCCTCAGCGGGTGTGTCGCTGAGCGGGGAAAAACGATTAGAAACGTGAACAGGTTGGTGGTGAACCGGGGCTTTGCGACTAGGCTTCCTTCTCACCGTCACCCACCCAGTCTCCTCGCTGCTGAGGAGAGCCGGGGAACCGCTGACAGGGGGGCCTAAGCTAGCTAGCTCCGCTGCAGCTAATGGGCATCCGTCGAGATTAACTGGCGCAGACGGTGTTTCAATGCAGCGGAGCCGGGATTCCAAATCAGACAACCTCGCCTCGAGCGCCTCAAAAAGACAACATTTATTACATTTACCGTTATCGCTAAAAGAGGCAGAGGTGTAGCTAAACATCTGACAGAGAGAGCACACCAGAGGAGAGGAAAGAGAGCTAGTAGCCATAGCTAATGGCTGGAGAGCAAACCACACAGGCAGACAGCAAAACAGGAAGTGACGATACGTTACCACAAGGAAGTGACGAGACCAAGGAAGTGACCAGTCTGTGCCGAGTTTAGAGTCTTTGCCGATGAGGAAGCATCCTCTGGCTCCGGTGCCTCGCCCACCACGTCATGCCCTGGCTTTTACACCTCCATGCCACTCGTCAGCATCTGCTCCAGTGCTGTGGAGCTCACCGGTTGTGGAGCACTTTTCATTGCCGCTGATCGGTCATCCTCAGGCCATTGTGACCAAAGCAGCAGAGTCACCTGGATCTTCAGCAGCAGCTTCAGCATCAAGGGAACTAACACAAGTACCTTTTCATTCTTTAACATTAATAAATGAAAGGCCTTGCCTTGTTCCCAGTGGAAGGGCTTAGCGACAGCCACGCACCCTGCCTGAGCCCTCACCACCTGCTGCTGCATCCATCCATCCATCCATCCATCCTCACCTACTTCTACCCTCTGTTTCTTTGAGCACCACGTTGGAGGGGATAACAGCTGTCATATCTGGGGTTCCACCAGTTCCAGCTGTCATGCCTGGGGTTCTGCCAGCACCTGGTGCTTTGCCTGCAGCTTCGCCGGCTACTACACCTGCAGCTTCAGCTGTTGCCACATCTGAACTTTCACCTATTTGCACATCAGAAGTTTCACCCTCCATCACACCTGCAGTGCCGGCTCCCACATTTGTTACATTGGTGCCCCCGCCCACTGCAACACATCAGAGCGCCTCGCCTGTTGCCCTTCCAGTGTCCCCAGAGTTTGAGGCTACCTCTGTAGCAGCAGAGTCACCAGGGTCCTCACCAGCACGAGAGCAGGAGCAAAGGCAAGTCCCAATTTTCTCATTACCATCAGAAATAGAGAGATCTTGTCTTGCTCCTGATGGGGAGGCCCAGTTGCAGTGCCCATCTGCTTCTGAGCTCTCCCCGCTGAGCTCTTCTGCTGGTAGTAGTAATTTGGACGTGACATCTGCCTGTGTTTCTTCCTCTGCATTCGAGGTGGCTGCATCTAGGATGGAGGAGCACACTTCTACCCCTGCTGTCTCTGAGGTGCACGCTACTGCTCCTGATCTCCACGAGGAGCACGCACCAGCTCCTGATCTCCATGAGAAGCATGCACCAGCTCCTGATCTCCACGAGGAGCATGCACCAGCTCCTGATCTCCACAAGGACCACACACCAGCTCCTGATGTCCACAAGGAGCATGCACCAGCTCCTGCTCTCCACGAGGGGCATGCGCCAGCTCCGGATCGCCATGAGGGGCATGCTCCGGATCTCCATGAGGGTCATGCTCCAGCTCCTGCAATCGGCAGTGTGCATCCTCCAGCGCCATGCTTGATGATCTGGTGGTCCAGGGATGCTGGGAGACCACCCGACACATCACGTTCTCCAGTCTGGCGGTCCAGGGATGCTGGGAGACCACCCGACACATCACACTCTATGGTCTGGTGGCCCAGGGATGCTGGGAGGCTACCCAACACATCATGCTTCACCATCTGGTGGCCCTGGGACTCTGGGAGGCCACCCGACACATCATGCTGCTTGGTCTGGTGGCCCAGGGGCTCTGGGAGACCATCGGACATATTACACCATAGAGTCTGGTGACCCAGGGACGCTGGAAGGCCACCCGACACATCGCGCTCCATGGTCTGGTGATCTAGGGATGCTGGTAGACCACCCAACACATCATGCTCCTTGGTCTGGTGGTCCAGGGACTGGAAGATCACCCGACATCACGCTCTCTGATCCGGTGGCCCAGGAATGCTGGGAGGCCACCCGATGCATCATGGTCCCTGGTCTGATGATCCATGGTCTCTGGGAGGCCACCTGATGCATCACGCCCTGCGGTCTGGTGGTCCAAAGACTCTGGGAGGCCTCCCGATGCATCATGCTCTTTGGTCTGGTGGCCTTGGGATGCTGGGAGGCCATCTGACGCATTTTGCCCTACGGTTTGGTGGCTCACTCAGGCACTCTGGAAGGCCACCCAGCACATCATGCTCCCTAGTCTGGTGGTCCTAGGATGCTGGGAGGCCACCCAATACATGACGTCCTACGGTTTGGTGGCTCAGGGACGCTGGGAGGCCACCGGACGCATCACACTCTTCAGTCTGGTGGCCCAGGGACTCAGTTCGGCCACCAGACATGCCATGCTCTCTGGTTTTGGGGTTCATGAACTATGCACATTGCGCTCTTAGGTCTGGGGCCAGGGACTCTGGTTGGCCCCAAATGACTGCTTTGTTCTTGTTTTGGACTGTGTGTGAGTGTGTGTGTGTGTGTGTGTGTTTTGCTTTGTTTTTTGTTGGTGTTGTTTTGGGGTGTCTGGAATCCACCCCTTAAAGTTGGGGCTCTGTCAGGTTCTGAGCATGGTTAGGGGACCATACTCATGCTTTCAGTTTATTTTTGTTATTCACTGTGTTTTCTTCACCTCAGCCCAGTTTGATTATTGTGTTTATTTTCACGTTCATACTTATGTTCTTTTGAATTTTCCATTTACTTCTGTTTGCTATGATTATCTTAGTTCTGCCTTCTCATGTTTCTTATTTTAATCTTTGGTTAGTTTTTCATGGTTCTGTTTATTAGTACTATTATCATGGTCATGGCTACATTTGGTTTATTTATGTCTGCCTATTATCAGGACATGAATCAGGCCCTGTTCTCACTTTAAGTTTGTGTTTAGATCTTTTTTATTAATAGTATCATGTTTTTGGTTTTGTTTGGGTTTTAGTATCATGGTCATGGTTATGTTTGATTTTGATGATTAGTATTCTCATGGTTATGTTTTCATGTTTATTCCTGTCATGATTTGGGTTCGGGGTTTTGCTTTGACAGCATCTTTTGTTTACTTCCAATTTTGCATCATAAGTTTTTTGCTTGCTAATTATTCACAGCTGCTTTTGATGTCTTGATTATTGATTGTTCACGGGTGTTCTTGATTTGTTTTCTTATTTATAGAAGTCGCGCGCTGCCTTCAGCACGGCAACATTTACGTTAGCACACTCACGTTCTGCCTGAGTTTCATGATCACGTCTGCTTTTTTGTTAAATAATTCATGCCAAAGCGAAGAAAGCCTGCGTATAGGTCCAATCCTTTGCCCCAGAGGGGCAGTCATGACATTGATTGGCCTGTGGAGATGTGAAAATGACGAGGCAGAGTTTATCTCACGAGTCAGGTTTATTCACATTCTCCAACATCAGCAAAAACAGAAAGAGAAAGTAAACACAGACATTCGTCCTTTATATACTCAGGATCTTCAAAGCTCACAGTCATATTGCATTTTATCACAAGCAACAATACATCTTTCCTTAAATCCTATAACATCCTGCTCAAAGCTCACAGTCATATTGCATTTAATCACAGGCAACAATACATCTTTCCTTAAATCCTATAACATCCTGCTCATAGTCTCTGGGAGACCAGGAAATCCCCCAAGGTCGTCTCTTGTATACCACAGACTAAATTTTCACATCCTCCTGTTATCTCACAGGAGGCCCAGTTCTTTGTTCTCTCTGAGATGTGAAGCTTAAAGTCATACACATGTGGTCCCACATGACCCCCCCCCCAAAACATCTAAGATGGAACAACAGAATACAGTCTGCATGTCATGATAAAATCATTACACATTAACCCACATGCTTCTTGGGCCTCAGTCTCGTCCCGTATCTGCTGTAAGCGGGCTTCGCCACTTCTGCGGTGCCATCCTGCTGGGGCGCTGCTGTCTTGGGGTGAGAACTGTTTGTCACTCTCTGTGGGTGTTCTGGGGAATGTCCCGGGGGGGGTCTGCCGCGCCGAGGAGCCCTGGCCAACAGCACATTTTCGTCCATCACCACAAAGGCGGGTTTGAGCCTGTTTATGCCAATCTTTTCCTTCCTGCCCCCCAAATCTAGCAAAAAATGCTTCTCCCCTGTTTCCAGCACTCTAAATGGTCCATCATAAGGTGGTCGTACCGGCGGGTGATGGGCATCGTGTCTGACAAAAACAAACTCCGCGTTTTTTAAAGACTTAGGTACAAAAACGTGCGGAAAACTGTGGTGAACGGGGCCAGGCAGTATGCCCGATTCCGTGCCGCTCTGCAACCGCTGAGCCGGGGAACATTCTGGCGCAGGATTATCTGGGAGAAACTCCCCGGGCAGCTGAAGTGGCTGCGCAAAAACTAGCTCGGCCGGGGAGGCTTCTAAATCCTCTTTAGGTGCAGAACGCAACCCCAATAAAACCCACGGTAGCCTGTCCACCCAATTTGCATCCGTAAGCGACGCTCTGAGAGCCGCTTTCAATGACCTATGAAAACGTTCGCATAACCCATTAGCCTGCGGATTGTATGCGGTTGTGCAGTGGATCGTTACCCCCAGGCTGCGGGCCATTGCTGACCAAAGTTCGGAAACAAATTGAGGGCCTCTGTCGGACGTGATGTCCGACGGAACTCCAAAGCGCGCTACCCATGCTGTTAAAAATGCGCGCGCCACCTCCTCGGCTGTGGTTGATGCCAGTGGGACCACTTCCGGCCAGCACGTGGTGCCGTCTACCATTGTCAGAAGGTGTGTGCACCCCTGTGACGGCGGGAGGGGGCCTACGAGGTCCACGTGAACATGGTCGAACCTTTAGCCGGGATGTGAAACGGCTCCAAGGGAGCTCTCGTGTGTCTGTGTACCTTGGTTCGTTGACAAGACATGCAGGCTGCTGCCCACTCCCTAACTTGTTTGCGCAGGCTCGGCCATACAAATTTCTCTCCCACCATTCTGACTGACGCGCGCACTCCCGGGTGCGCCAGAGAATGAATCGAGTCAAAAACGCGGCGGCGCCACGTGGCCGGTACCACAGGACACGGTCGCCCAGTGGAGACATCGCAGATTGGGGGGAGTACCATCTTGCAGCACCCTGTTCTCCAGCCTTAACCCTGTTGGTCCAGACTGGAGTGCGCACACGTCCGCGTCGCTAACCTGATCTGCGGCCATGGCTGCATAATCTATCCCTACGTGGACCAGGGCTGCCACGGCATGCGAGAGAGAGTCTGCCACTACGTTCAGTTTACCCGCCACATGCTGAATATCAGTAGTAAACTCTGAGATGGCGGCCAGCTGCCTCTGCTGCCGACCTGACCACGGTTCTGAAACCTTGGCCATCACGAATGTCAGCGGCTTGTGGTCAACGAACGCGGTGAAACGGCGTCCCTCCAGCCAGAACTGGAAGTGGCGAATGGCCAAGTGGAGAGCTAACAACTCCCTGTCGAATGCGCTGTACTTTCGTTCACTATCGCGCAAAGTCCTGTTGAAAAAGGTGAGCGGTTGCCAAGCCCCGGCTACATGCTGCTCCACGACTGCCCCTATGGCCACATCTGACGCGTCAGTAGTGAGCGCTATGCGGGCCGTTGGGTCTGGATGTGCTAACAACGCAGCGTTTGCCAGGGCTGTTTTGACCTCAGAATGCTCGCTCTCGCTCCGGAGACCATTCAATTTTATTTGTGGGTTTTTGTTTTTTTAGTGCGGCATACAATGGTTGCATGAGCTGCGCTGCGCGGGGGAGGAAGCGGTTATAAAAATTCACCATTCCCAAAAACTCCTGTAACGCCTTGACCGTTTGTGGCTGGGGAAAATTTGTTACCGCGCGCACTTTGTCAGGCAGAGGAACCGCTCCTTCTGGAGAGACGCAATGCCCCAAAAAATCAATCTGCATCACCCCGAACTGACACTTCGCTGGGTTGATTATTAACCCGAGCTCTCCCAACCTCCGGAAAAGTGCCGTGAGGTGGTTTTCGTGTTCGTCTTCGGACGCGCTGGCTACCAAGATGTCATCCAGGTAGACGAATACGAAGGGGAGATCGCGCAACACCGCATCCATCATGCGTTGGAACGTCTGCGCAGCGCCTTTAAGCCCAAACGGCATGCGCAAAAACTCGAATAGGCCAAAAGGAGTTATTACCGCTGTTTTGGGTATGTCCTCAGCGCGCACTGGGACTTGGTGGTAACCGCGGACCAAATCTATCTTAGAAAAAAACGCGCGCCCCCGCCAAATGAACGGAAAAATCTTGGATATGCGGGATTGGGTAGCGGTCGTGCGCTGTGGCGTTGTTCAACCTGCGGAAATCTCCGCAAGGTCGCCACGAGCCATCAGCTTTTGGGACTATGTGAAGCGGGGAAGCCCACGGGCTGTTCGAACGCCTGATGATGCCCAACTTTTCCAGGTTGGCAAACTCCTCGCACGCTATGGTCAGTTTAGCTGAATCCAAACGCCGAGCTTTTGCAAAAACGGGCGGTCCGGTGGTAGTAATAAAATGTTCCACTCCGTGTTTAGCGACGGCTGCTGAAAATGTGGGAACCGTGAGTGCTGGGAACTGAGTGAGCAGTGTGTGGAACTTACCGCTTGCCGTTGTGACGTTAGCTTGTGCTGTGGGCCGGGTCACTCGGGCTGCACAGGGAATAGAATAAAAAGAAAGTGCATTAACCAGGCGCCTGTTAGCAAGATCAACCAACAAACCATGTGAGCACAGAAAATCAGCCCCCAACATATTGAAATTCACTGCAGCTATGACAAAAGTCCACTCAAAAGTATGGCCGTGTAGGGACAGAAGCAGAGCCCTCTCACCAAAGGTCTTAATCTCCGAGCCGTTCGCTGCTGACGCCCCGTGACCTCCGGGCCCCGCCAGCCGGTCGGCGGAGGAAGGCGTGATGAAACTCACTTGGGAGCCTGTGTCCACGAGGAATTGCCTCCCCGAGCGCGCATCCGTCAAGTAGAGCAGCTTGTTCTCCTCCCCGAGGGCCGCAGCTGCTACTGACCTCCGGTCTTGGCGTTTCCCGAGTGCTTGAACTGGCACGGTGGTATACATTTGCGTGCCTTCTCTGCAAAGCGGCAATGGTAGAAACAGAGGGTGTCTCCTCCGCGATCCTTGGCCCCCGCCGCCACCGTCGTCGGTGGGTCTGCTACTGCCGTCTCTGGCCCCCCGCCATCTCCGGCCGTCGCGCCGAACTCCGTCGCTGCCGCGGTGGCCGCGCGCTGTTTGCTGGCGTTGAGAATCCGGTGCGCCTCCTGGGCCAGCGCGCGGAAGTCCCGCTGGGCCAACAACGGCGAACCGGCCAGGGTCGCTCTCGTGGCCGACGGTAGGGTTCTGAGGAAAATGTGGGTGAAAATGAAGTCGTCATCGTCTGAGCCCCTCAACCTCAGCATGTCCTCCATCAGGTCAATGGGTGTGCCATCTCCCAAGTCGTTCAGAGCCAGGAGCCTCTCCGCTCTCTCCTGGACTGAGAGAGTGAAGCGCTGGATGAGCGCAGCCTTCAACCCGCCGTATTTGTCGTCGGCCGGTGGCTGCTCCAAAAGGCTCTGCACCTGCCGAGCCGTGCAGTTGTCGAGCTTGGCAATCACATGGTAGAACTTCGTGTCATCTACCGTTATCCCCCGGAGGGTGAACTGTGCTTCGACCAAGTGGAACCAGGAGCGCGGGTTGTCTCACCAAAAGTCCGGTAGCTGGACGGTAGCGGCATACACTTGGCTGGGAGCTCCTGACCCGGCTGGCTCGGGGGAATTTCTTTCACTCATGATACGTCTTAGGGTCACCAGTGTGGAAATGTGAAAATGACGAGGCAGAGTTTATCTCACGAGTCAGGTTTATTCACATTCTCCAACATCAGCAAAAACAGAAAGAGAAAGTAAACAAGCTCACAGTCATATTGCATTTTATCACAAGCAACAATACATCTTTCCTTAAATCCTATAACATCCTGCTCAAAGCTCACAGTCACATTGCATTTAATCACAGGCAACAATACATCTTTCCTTAAATCCTATAACATCCTGCTCATAGTCTCTGGGAGACCAGGAAATCCCCCAAGGTCGTCTCTTGTATACCACAGACTAAATTTTCACATCCTCCTGTTATCTCACAGGAGGCCCAGTTCTTTGTTCTCTCTGAGATGTGAAGCTTAAAGTGATACACATGTGGTCCCACAGGCCAGTACATTCTATTAATGCATATCTTAAAAGCAGCAGGCTACAGGTATGGAAATCTGAGGCATTTATTTGTTTCAAAATGTTAATTAATATCTATTTACTACTTTTTTAACCTTACTCACTCCCAAATCCTAAGGCTACCCTCTTAATTTTAAGTCTAAATTTCATCTCATATCAAGTAAAATGGTTTGGACAAGATACTGATAGCAAGTCGCGAACCAACAACCTTCTGATCACAGGCCCAACATACTGTCTACCTCAGCTCCAGCAGCAACTGGCTCGGAGCTGATCTGAAAAGGTTTAGTCGGATTGTTAGCTTGATTGTTGTTAGCGGATTGTTGTTGTTGCTTCCATACCAATAGACATTTTGTATCGGGATACAGCTTCCGTATCCATAGCAACTGCCAATTACTAAGTAAAGTGAATGACCACAAAGTTCTAGGTTTAGCTTGAATAGCAGAAAAATATAGTGCCATCAGGACTAGCAACCGACAGATATCTTGCATCAACCCACAACTTTAATTAGGTTCAGCTGCACTGACCACAAGCACAAATGAACCATGAAACCATTACAAAAAGAGAACAGAGTCTGCACTGTACTGCAACAGTGACCGTTAATTTCCTCAGACAAATGTGAAAAAAGGCAACACTAGCATCAGTGAAGCAACATAACATTACAAAGCAGTATCAATTACTCAAAATGTTACACTGTAAAATTCGTAACAACTGTGCTGTCTAAGCTTTATAAAAGCAAAAAGGAACATCCATACTACAGACTGAAAATTGTGACAAAACAACACAGGGGCCCTTAGTGGGGAAAAACAATCGCTATATATGCAGCAGGCAAAACAATACAAACAAACAGGGGAAGGAGAATATAGAAGCCATTGTCTTGAAACGTACTCACCAATTGTGAAGTTTGCAGTTGAAATGGCACTTGGAGAAAAAAATGTTTCTGCCATTTGTAGGAACGTTCAGATGCTCTGATATCAGCGTGCTTATTCTGGCAACTCTCAAGTCTTTTTTTGGCCCAGTAGTCCCGGTGTGTATGAATCTTTAACACTCACAGCGGGTGTTTTACAGCTTTGATGACTGGGAGCTTCTGTGGCCAGAAAAGTTATACCCTCTTCGACTGACGGATTTTCAGACAGCGGCTCCACCGGTGCATCCTGTGTTAGCATTTGTAATGCTAACAGTTTGACAAACATCTTGTGATTGTAAAGCTGATGACTGTCCGGCTGTATTGCTACTTAAAAAAATCCTGTCAAATTATAATAATAATGCATGGGATGGCACTTTTTCATGGACACTCAAAGACACTTTAGAGTGGATACATTATTCATTCACTCCACAGATAGACACTGGTAGTAGTAAGCTACTTCTGTAGACACAGCTGCTCTGGGGCAGACTGACAGAAACGTGACTGCCAATCCATACCATTGGCCTCTCCAAACACTTATACACATTCATACCCAGTGTCATGGACACTGGAGGCAAGGTGGGTAAAGTGTCTTGCCCAGGAACATAACAGCAGGATTGCTGGGGAGAGCAAGATTTGAACCACCAACCCTCCGGTTATTGGACAACCCGCTCTACCTCCTGAGCCACTGCTGCCAATTTAGGAATCTTTTATTAATACCTCATTCTTACGTTCATGTTTTTCTTTCTTCTTTTTTTCTCTTTTGGGTGCAGCTATTGTATCTCCTAACATCCACCATTACAATTCATTCATTTATTCATCCGTGGCTTCACCACCAGCCCACGTCCAACGTTAATCAGGTCAACTGTCAACTCTACACCTGTTAAATTAAGCAGGCGGGACAGACGCACACCTCAACAAATAAAAAGTTAATACGCCAAAACAAACCCTCCAATAAATGTTGGGCACAGCAGAATTAACAACACAAAAAAACAAACAAACATAAACAAATAAATAAAATAACAAGACAAAAAAAATATTAATAGAATTTCTTTTGGGGCCCCACACAAGCCGGGGCCCTGGGCTCATGCCCCGGTAAGTCCTTGCCATAAACCGAGGCAGCGCGTATCCTCCTAAACAAACTTATCACCCATGTATGCACAGACTTTACAGCCGTGGACAAAATTGTTGGTACCCCTCTGTTAATGAAAGAAAAACCCACAATGGTCACAGAAATAACTTGAATCTGACAAAAGTGGTAATAAATAAAAATTCTATGAAAATTAATCAATGAAAATCAGACAGTTCTTTTGAATTGTGGTTCAACAGAATTACTTTAAAAAACAAACTCATGAAACAGACCTGGACAAAAATGATGGTACCCCTAGAAAAGATTGAAAATAATGTGACCATAGGGACATGTTCAACCAAGATGTGTCCTCTAATTAACATCACAGGTGTCTACAAACTTGTAATCAGTCAGTCGGCCTATTTAAAGGGTGACAAGTAGTCACTGTGCTGTTTGGTGACATGGTGTGTACCACACTAAACATGGACCAGAGGAAGCAAAGGACAGAGTTGTGTCAGGAGATTAGAAAGAAAATTATAGACAAGCATGTTAAAGGTAAAGGCTATAAGACCATCTCCAAGCAGCTTGATGTTCCCGTGGCTACAGTTGCACATACAGTATTATTCAGAAATTTAAGATCCACAGGACTGTAGCCAACCAACCTCCCTGGACGAGGCCGCAGGAGGAGATGGATAATATGAATGGTAACAAAAGAGCCCAGAACAACCTCTAAACACATTCATGGTGAATTCCAAGGTCACGGTACATCAGTGCCAGATCGTACCATCCGTCGTTGTTTGAGCCAAAGTGGACTTCATGGGAGACGACCAAGGAGGATACCCCTGTTGAAAACAAATCATAAAAAAGCCAGACTGGAATTTGCCAAACTGCATGCTGACAAGCCACAAAGCTTCTGGGAGAATGTCCTATGGACAGATGAGACAAAACTGGAACTTTTTGGCAAGGCACATCAGCTCTATGTTCACAGACACAAAAATGAAGCATACCAAGAAAAGAAGACTGTCCCTACTGTGAAACATGGAGGAGGTTCTGTTATGTTCTGGGGCTGCTCTGCTGCATCTGGCACAGGGTGTCTTGAATCTGTGCAGGGTACAATGAAATCTCAAGACTATCAAGGTATTCTAGACAGAAATGTGCTGCCCAGTGTCAGACAGCTTGGTCTCAGTCGCATGTCATGGGTCTTGCAACAGGATAATGACCCAAAGCACACAGCTAAAAACACCCAAGAATGGCTAAGAGCGAAACACTGGACTATTCTAAAGTGACCTTCTATGAGCCCTGATCTAAATCCTATTGAACATCTGTGGAAGGAGCTGAAACGTGCCGTCTGGAGAAGGCACCCTTCAAACCTGAGACAACTGGAGCAGTTTGCTCATGAGGAGTGAGCCTAAATACCTGCTGAGAGGTGCAGAAGTCTCATTGACAGTTACAGAAATGGTTTGATTGCAGTGATTGCCTCAAAAGGTTGTGCAACAAAATATTAAGTTAAGGGTACCATCATTTTTGTCCAGGCCTATTTCATGAGTTTGTTTTTTAAAATAATTCTGTTGAACCACAGTTCAAAAGCATTGTGTGATTTTCATTGGTTAATTTTCATAGACTTTTTATTTATTACCACTTTTGTCAGATTCAAGTTATTTCTGTGATCATTGTGGGTTTTTCTTTCATTAACAGAGGGTACCAACAATTTTGTCCATGTGTACTTCCTGAGACCCAGTGTGGCTTTCGAGCTGGGCAGAGTACAATTGATATGATATCTACAGCAAGTCCAGGATAAGTGTGAAGAGCAGAACAGTTCATTACCTCCGCCAAGGAGGTTATGTTTTCATCGGCGTTGGTTTGTCTGTCTGTCTGTCTGTCTGTTTGTTAGCAAGATAACTCAAAAAGTTATGGACGGATTTTCATGAAATTTTCACATATTGTCAGAAATGGGGTATCCTACAGATGATTACATTTTGGTGGTGATCCGGATCACCGTCCACAAGAAAACCGCCATTACGGAAAATGCGATTTTCGTGAATAACTACTGAACCACTAATCCTATCATTGTCAATACAATTGCTAGTCATATGTTTTCATGGTCAAGGAATCTGAAAACGTACACACAAACACTGTATGGGGGGAACTGTGCCGCTTGGCGGAGGTCTGCGCTCTCCGAGTGCTTTTTTAGTTTTATGGTGTGTTCATAGACTTCAAGAAAGCATTCGGCGCAGTGAACAGGGAGGCGCTATGGGAAGTCCTCAGGAACTATGGATGCCCAGACAGATTTGCTGAGCTGGTCAGAGGATATTATGATGGGATGACAGTGAGTATGCTCTCACAGTGAATTATCTGAATCATTCAGTGACAAATGGAGTTAAGCAAGGCTGTGTGCTTGCCCCAACAATATCTACTTGTCAGCTGTCATTGAGCATGCCTTCTAGATGATACCACATGGAATCCTGATAAGAACATGACCAAGCCCACACCTGTTTGACAGCTCAAAACTCAAATCCATGACAAAAACAACACCATGTGTGATTCGTAAACTTGTGTTTGCTGACGATCATACAACACTGGTTGCCCACATTTTGGAAGACATTCAAGCAATAACTGCTGCATTCACCAAATCAGCTCATCTTTTTGGCTTGCAAATCAACATGAAGAAGACAGAAGTACTTTACCAGCCTGTATCTGATGACTCTCCCACCTTTGATCCTGTCCAGACAGACAGCACCATACTCAGTTGTGTGCCCAACTTCACCTACCTTTGCAGCACTGTAACAAATAGTAACGGTTTGGACTGTGACGTACAGATGCGAATGGCCAAAGTGTCGTCTGCATTTGGGAGGCTGACCCAGCATCTTCGGAAGAACCATAACATCTGTATCAAAGTCAAATGCAAAGTTTACAAGGCTGTAGTATAATCAGCCTTTCTCAGTGGGCCGAAACATGGACACTTCTCAAGACCCAAGTCAAGAAGCTGAACTCCTTCATGATGAGGCACTTGCGACTGATAATGACCATCAAATGGTGGAAGCACGTTACCAATGAGGAAGTACTGGAGAGAGCTGGAGTGGAGTCTCTGCATGTGCTTTTCATGCAAAGGAAATTGTTTTGGGTTGGTTACATTGCGAGGATGAAGAACTACACAATCCCAAAGCAAGTGTTATTCTCACAGCTAGCTAGTGGAGAAGCATGAGGGACCTAAGCTAAGATTCAAAGACACAATCAAACGAAACTTAAGGGACCTAAATATACCCACGGAAGGATGGTATGACATGGCAAACAACATAAGTATCTGGAGATCAAAAATTCATCAGGAGATCAATCAAAATTGTTATCAGTGGACCGCCTAATGTGTATCTGATTGAGGATTTTCAGGGCAATACTTGAATGCAGAGATTTATTTTTAATTATTTAAAACTTATCCACCTTTGGATTGGTGTTATTATGTCTGTTGTGTTTCAAATTAAACTTGAACACAAACTGGATCTTTGTCTTACTGCTGCAACAAAATCACTACTAGGCCTATCGCACAGAGCCATGCAACACACAAATCGAGTAAAGCTGATACTAATGTCACTTATTTTATAAATGTGATTAGTAATGTCCACATTCCCATTCTAAGCATCATTACAACTGCTGTGACATAGACCCACTGCTGCACCATGTTAAATTTCTCCATCTTTTTTTTCCAACAGCCTTGCAGTAATGTATAGCTCATTAGAAATTCAGGGCTGGCTATAGGGAGAAGTCAGCATATTGGGTTACTAGGCAGAATCTTGGCTTTAAAAAAAGAAGAGGAAGAAATGTCTTTCTCTGTTTTCACTGCTAGATGGCGATGAAAAACCCACACATGCTGCTGCAACCCAGTCACATAGCCCATATTGGTGTGTAATGAGATGGGGTCCCCATCTCAGCTGTCTCCTTGGCAACCGGGGCTCGGGACAGGGAGAGGGCAGTGTGTGTATGTGTGTGCGTTCACATGTGTGTAAGTGTGTGTTAATGTGTGTCTAAAGTGGACCTTGACAGCTGCTGGGGGAATATGAGGACCGTCAGTGTCAGAGCTGATGTGATTTTAGGGGTTATCATTTGTGTAGGAGCAGATGATGATGATGATGATGATGATGATGATGTGACCTTCACATGGATAAGGATGAATGCCCTTGACATTGAAAACTAAGTCATGCAGGATGATTTCTGTATATTTTTCACACATTTCACATAAATTAAGGATAATAAGAACATTTGAAATTACATGGAACATTATTGTGTGTTGTTTGGTGTTTGAGCCCTTGCACAGAAACAGTAACCATACAAATACAGTACATTACAAATACAATACAGTATGTCTAAATATGTCAAAGCTTGAATGGAACACAATTTATTTTAGAGAAAAATAAATATAATTTCTTCAGTTCAACCCCCCCGTGTTATTATGAAGTTGTAATTATGTTTTTAATGACAGGCTGTTTTGCTGAGCCACCCCATCCTGTTGAGCCAAAATCAAAGTTTCTCTTGATGGAAGGAAATTATAAGTGTTTCGTCTGAGTCTTCACAAAACAGAAGGACAGATTGAAAAAGACAGCATTAATGATCTACTCTATGTATCATACTCATACCCCATGCAGATTTTTTTTTAATCCCCTGCCAGTCAAAGACCAAAGGAGGATTATGGTATGGGGCAGTTCATCTGTCCGTCTGTCTGTCCCACTTTTATGAAATCAACTCCTCCTACAGTTCTGGTCCACTTGTTTTGAAACTTGGTATCAGGGTTTGATATATACTGATGATGCACATATTGCAATTTGACTCTGAGTGGATGATTTTTGCAATAACGATAGACCTTAAGGTCAAGTTCAGATGTCAGTTTTTCTCTAACTCTTGTAAATACAATAGCTACTTCAAACTGATACCATAGTTGTAGCTCAGAAAAATCTTGGACATCTTACATGATGTCTTCTGACTACAGGTTTGGGGTCAAAAGGTCAAAGGTCAAGCTTAACATTCCATTTGCACTATTACTATCGAGCGAGTAAAGATGGGGTCACCAAACTTGGTACACAGGTTCATCCTGTAATCCGAAACGGTGACTATGGTTTTGGGATCACAAGGTTAAAGGGCAATGTTAAAATGCCATAAAATGGTATTCAGTTCAATTCAACTTTATTTATATAGCACTATTTCACAACAGCAGTCATCTTATCGCACTTTGAAACTGTAGGGCAGGGGTGTCAAACTCAAATTCACAGTGGGCCAAAATTAAGCAGTGAAGTAAAGTCATGGGCCAAACTCAATATTTATTGAAAAATTAACTGCAACTGATATGTAATGTTTAACCTTTTCATATGGAAACAAACTTTAGTTTTGCTTAAACACAGAATCTGGAACAACCAAAGCTTGATATTACAAACACATGAGAAATTAAATTTGAAATAAAAGACACATCAGTGGTATTCATTTCTTATTTAAATAAATAAATAAAGTATGTCTCTCCCCGTATCCTTTCAAGTTCCTTTTTAAAGTAAATCTTTTTCAAAGCCAA
The DNA here is from genome assembly GCA_020510985.1 of Pholidichthys leucotaenia. Classification (NCBI taxonomy): domain Eukaryota; kingdom Metazoa; phylum Chordata; class Actinopteri; order Cichliformes; family Pholidichthyidae; genus Pholidichthys; species Pholidichthys leucotaenia. The sequence goes on along the minus strand of CM035846.1, from coordinate 194,654,220 downwards.
CAACAAAAGAACCAAAAATAATAATGTCATTCAATAAAAATCCAACATTTCAACTATTAACAGACCATGCCTTGCAGTAGAAAAAGTGCATAAATAACAGATATATTCAAGCTCAGTTTGCTACACTCTGATTTACTCTGCACATTGGTCTAAGCCAGATACCTGGCATCTTTTCTTAGCTGCAAGTTCATCAATGTCTGGGGTCAGGCTCTGAGCTGAGGAAAACCTCAGGACGGAGTGAAGGTGTTCATCAGTGAGTCGACTTCTGTGAGGTGTTTTGTTCACCTTCATCATAGAGAACAGTTGTTCACATAGATATGTGCTGCCGAACATTGAGAGCATCTGAGCAGCTTGGGTGCGTAATTGAGGCATTGTGTCGGGGAGGAAACATGGAAACAGCGCAGCACCAACAGAGTCATATTTTGATTTGAGCATGTCATTACATTGGAGTTCAATTAGCTCCATTTGGAGGCTGGTTGGTGCGCTTTCCACGTCGATCGCAAACGGGTTACTGAGCAGTTCAAATCTCCCTTTCTGAGCCTCAAAGTCGGCAAATCGCCGGGAAAACTCGACGCTGAGCGCGTTGATTTTTTCAGCAAACTGTGCGCTAGGCAGCACGGCAGGAGAAATTTGCTCTGCCATGGTTTGGCAGCACGGAAAATGACCCAAGTTTCCTTGCAGCATCTGAGTCTTCCACAGACACAACTTAGTTTTAAAGGCCCTCACTGCTGCGTACATGTCTGTGATGATGTGGCCCCGCCCCTGAAGCTGCAGGTTAAGCACATCGAGATGGCTCACAATGTCAGACAGAAATGCAAGCTCACACAGAAACTTTTTATCTCTCAGCTCTGTTGTGTCCTTCCCTTTGTTTTCCATAAACTGACAGATTTCCTCACGTAGCTCAAAACATCTGTTCAGTACTTTTCCTCTGCTTAGCCATCTCACCTCTGTGTGATAGGGCACATCTCTGTATTCTGAATCCAACTCCTCCAGAAAAGACTTGAACTGCCGGTGATTCAAACCTTTGGCTCTTATGAAGTTGACTACTCGTTTTATAGAGCTCATGACATGTTCCATTTGCAGAGCTTTGCCACAGAGCGCTTCCTGATGTATGATACAGTGATAAACTGTAAGTTCACCTGCATCTTCCTCCCGCATCTTCTCCTGAATCCTGCCGACCAATCCACTCTTTTGACCGCACATCGCGGGCGCACCATCTGTCGTCAGTCCCACAAGTTTATCCCAAGGCAGGCTCATTTCAGTTATACATTTGGATACCTCTTCAAAGATATCTTTTCCTGTGGTGGTGCCATGTATTGATTTTAATCCTAAAAGTTCCTCTGTGACGCACAGGCTCGAGTCTACTCCACGGATGAAGATTGACAGCTGGGCAGTATCAGACATGTCGCTGCTCTCATCCACAGCAAGGGAGTATGCAATAAAATCTTTTCCCTTTTTTATTAGTTGTTCATGTAGATTAGTGGAAAGCTCACACACGCGCTCAGCCACGGTGTTTCTGCTCAGGCTCACATTTTAAAATTCTTGCTTTTTATCTGGGCACACGATGTCGCAAACTTTGACCATGCACTTTTTGACAAACTCTCCCTCATTAAAGGGCCGGGCTGATTTTGCTATCTCTGCTGCCACAATAAAGCTGGCCTTTACAGCAGCTTCACTTTTTGATTTTGCTTTCATGAACATAGTCTGCCGGCAAACCAGACTTCTTTTCATCTCCTCCACCTTCTGCAGCTTCTGCTTTACGTCCAGGTCCTTGTACTTTTCATAATGTTTTGTTTCATAGTGTCTTCTTATGTTATATTCTTTCATTACAGCCACGTTCGCTCCGCACACAAGACAAACAGGTCTGTCCTTTATATTCGTGAACAGATAATCTGCCTCCCACCTGTCTTGAAAGCTCCTGTTGTCCATCTTTCGTTTGGCCATTTTTGTGGAGGGTGAAATTAATTTGTCCGATGTGACTGGGGCATGGTTGTCAATGACTGTCAACAGAAAAAAGGAGCGCTTGCCGGTTTCAACTGCGCGCCAACATACTAGCAAAGCATTGTGGGATTTGTAGTATTAGCGGTACAGTATATACCGTGGGCCAGCTCTAATGCACATTTGATATGATCTCGCGGGCCAATTATAATTACACTGCGGGCCAAATTTGGCCCGCGGGCCTGAGATTGACACATGTGCTGTAGGGAAAAACCCCACAATTGCAGAAAGACTCCAGCAATCAGGCACTTCCCTGTGAGCAGAGGCAGACTTACCATTAGACAAAGGTAGGCGACTGCCTTAGGCCCCAATCTGTTAAGGGCCCCAATCTACGAGGAGCGCCATATATTTTTTTTTAATGTTTAGCATATTTAACATGATGTCTGACAAAATAAAGAAACACCAGTATTTACATCAATGGCAAATCAAATCACAAATGTAATGTCCTCACCCCTTCTCCTGAGACTGTTGGACTCTTCTATGGTGTCTCTGAGACATGCGCATATCATTGGTTGCATTGTAAACAAACCATACAGTGTGTAGAATAGCAGCAAAATGGAAACAAAGTTATCTGAGCAGTGCAGAGAAAAAGGAAAAAAAGCACAGATTTTTTTTTTTTAATCAAAACAACCCTTTTCACTTCAACCTGGGAGGAGACTTACCCTCCCAAGGAGCAGACAGCAGCGCTGCTTGTACGAGCACACATGCTGCTAATGACGAGCACTTCTTGTTAATGAGGAGGCAGCAGTGACACTGGTTGATGATAGTAGAGGTAAACAACAAAATGTTTTTACTATTTTTTCTGATTGCAAGATTTGCAGAGGCCAAGGCTCACATTGTTAAATTTATATGGAGTATGACCAACTGTGCACCCCAGGCATACACAGGATATCTGCAGCCTCAGCGGATGACATTACATCAGATTAAATATAGTTTTGAGAGTTGTTTTGCATTAAAAGTAGTGGGAAGAATTCCAAATTTTAAACCAGATGCCTTTTTCCATAGTTTACTGCAATGATATTCTATAACACCACAAGAAAAGCGAAGGATTGTCAAAAAATTCCTATTAAAGTGATTTGTAAATTAAGCAGAACCTTCTGCTATACAGAAAAAAAACTTTTGTGCAACAGCAAATACGAACTTTAGCACAATTAAGTGAGAATGAAGAAGCTACTAATAAATTTGTCATAAAAATGATCAACACTGTCAGCTACTCTTGCTGAGAACTTGAATAAAAAGGATGAAAAAATAATTATCCATTACAACAGCTAAATTGCATTGAATGCATGTTAAAAAGTATAGATTTGGAAATTGGCAGCAACTTCATTTGAAAACTCCCTAACCACAGCAGTGCTCAACCACTCAGTACCAAGTACAGAGAAAAAAGAAATAATTTATTCTGTTGCTCTGTGTTGTCTATGGAAGTCTGTGTTTTTCTGAAAAAAACAAACAAACAAAAAAGCTGAATATTCTCTCTCTTTCCATATCTGACTCCTACCAGTCTGTCTGCTGCACGTCTTAACACACACCTGTCTCATCAGATATTTATCTTTCCTTTACCGAGAGTTTTATCTGGAGGAAGGGCTCTCCTTGGGGGTTTGCCGGGGCGCACATTGGTCCGTGTTCAGACCAGAGATTCACAGCTTTAAAGGCCAAATGTCACGTAACAGGGTACTTTAAATATCTTGAAACTAGATATAAAAGGGAACCAATCCGTTCGGGTCTTGGTGCATATGCTTCAGTAACAACGGAATATTCGTTAATTTAAAACTGCCGCGCTTGGCCTGACACGGCCCCTGGAATCGCCTGGGGAAGAAGGCAGAAGTGACGAAATCGATTGTACCCTAGTTTGATGCTTGGGGTATTTCAATTGATTGTTTATATGGAGACTGGAAGGTTGAAGTGAGCAACAAGAAAGAAAAAATTGGATATTTCACCCGCCCACAGCGGCCGCCATGGTGTATCGCTGCCCTTTAATTTTTATAATTTGTCTGTTTTTGTTCACTGATTGTGCATCTGCCGGTTCATACACCCGTGAAGAACTACTAAATATCAGGACTCTCACCCCCATGGACCTTCTTCCAGTTTTTTTAGCTCCTGCCGTTGATCTGATCCATTGTTTGGCCAAAAAAGCAAGACGGCGGAAAAGAGGGAAGAGAGGAGGGATTCTCGCTCGGCTACGAAAAAGAGGCTCGCGAACAGCCTTGCCTGGCATATTTCTATCCAATGTCAATTCTCTCCTGAACAAGGTAGAAGAATTAAGACTGCTGATGCGTTTCAAGGACCTCGCTTCCTCGTCTGTCATCTGCTTCTCTGAGACCTGGCTTAATGAGAACATTCCAGATAGCGCGATCAGCCTCGAGGGTTTCCAGCTGATTCGTGCTGACCGCGTCACAGAGCTGTCCGGTAAGTCTATCGGAGGAGGAGTGTGCTTCTATATTAACAACAGCTGGTGCTCTGATGTAACGGTGATTTCCAAACACTGTTCTCCCGCCCTGGAATTTCTTTTCATTAACTGCAAGCCATTCTATTCCCCGCGCGAGTTTGCCTCATTCATTCTCGTCGCTGTGTACGCCCCTCCTGACGCGGACACGCGCGAAGCTCAGCGCGTGCTCGCAGATCACATCCAACTTACGGAGCGGAACTTTCCAGACTCCCTGGTTATCGTGGTGGGCGATTTTAACCAGAGCAATCTGAGTCACGAGCTCCCCCGCTACAAACAGTGTATTAAATGTCCAACCAGAGGAAATAACACGCTAGATCACTGTTATACTTCAGTAAAGGACGCATATCGCGCTGTTCCCCGCGCTGCGCTGGGACTATCTGATCACGTGATGGTTCACCTCATCCCCACATACAGACAGAGACTGAAACTCACTAAACCTGTGGTGACCACCACAAAGAAATTGACCAGTGAAGCTGGAGAGAAACTGAACACATGCATGGAAATAACTGACTGGGGCATGTTTAAAAGAGCCACACATGATCTTAATGAGTACACATACACTGTGAACTCATATATCAACTTCTGTGAAGAGCACATTCTCCCATCGCGCACCAGGATAAGATATTCTAATGACAAGCCTTGGTTCACAGCTAAGCTCAGACGGATCAGGAAGGAGAAGGAAGCAGCGTTGAAAAGTGGAGACAGGGACTGCTACAGGGAGGTCAAATATCGGTTTAACAGAGAGCTGAGGAGAGCTAAATCTGTATATTCTGAGAGACTCCAGCAGCAGTTCACTGCTAATGACTCGGCTTCTGTGTGGAGAGGACTGAGGCAAATCACCAACTATCGGCCTCAGGCTTCTAAAGGTCAGGATGACAAAGCCCTTTGTCAAAGACTGTCCCAACACTATGCCCGTTTTGACACCTCGTCAGCTGTGTCCAACTCACCCACTCCACCCAGCTCCTCTGCCTCCTCAGCCCCTAATTCATCAAGAGCGGTCCCCACCTCCTCCTCCTCCTCCTCCTCCTCCCCCCCTCCCCTTGTCATCAGTGAGCAGGACGTGCACAGACAGTTCTCCAGACTGAACCTGCGCAAGGCCCCCGGGCCGGACGGTGTGTCTCCCTCCACCCTGAGACACTGTGCGAAAGAGCTGGCTCCTGTCTTCACAGACATTTTTAACACCTCTCTTAAGCAATGTCACGTGCCGACCTGCCTCAAATCCTCCACCATCATCCCTGTCCCCAAGAAGCCACGGATTACTGGACTTAACGACTACAGACCTGTAGCGCTCACCTCTGTAGTCATGAAGTCCTTTGAGCGCCTGGTCCTGTCTCACCTCAAGTCCATCACCACACCCCTCCTAGACCCGCTGCAGTTTGCCTACCGTGCTAACAGGTCTGTGGACGACGCAGTCAACCTGGCCCTCCACTCCATCCTGCAGCACCTGGACTCCCCGGGAACCTACGCCAGGATTCTGTTTGTGGACTTCAGCTCCGCATTCAACACCATCCGCCCCGATCTGCTCCAGGACAAGCTGTCCCTGCTCAACGTGCCTGACTCCCTCTGCAGGTGGATCACCGACTTCCTGACGGACCGGAGACAGCATGTGCGGCTGGGGAAGTCTGTCTCAGACTCTGTTAGCATCAGCATTGGATCACCCCAGGGCTGTGTACTTTCCCCCCTACTCTTCTCCCTTTATACCAACTCCTGCACCTCCTCCCACCAGTCTGTTAAGCTGATTAAGTTTGCGGACGACACCACCCTCATCGGGCTCATCTCCAACGGTGACGAGTCCGCCTACAGGGAAGAGGTGGCCCAGCTGGTGTCCTGGTGCAGCCACAACAACCTGCAGCTGAATGCTCTGAAGACAGCGGAGATGATTGTGGACTTCAGGAAAGTCACATCCCCCCTGCCCCCCCTCACCATCACAGGCTCTCCCATCACCTTTGCAGATTCCTTCCGCTTCTTGGGCACCACCATCACCCGAGACCTCAAATGGGAGCCAACCATCAGCTCCCTCATCAAAAAGGCCCAGCAGAGGATGTTCTTTCTGCGGCAGCTGAGGAAGCTCAAGCTACCCACCAAGATGTTAGTGCAGTTCTACACGGCCATCATCGAGTCCATCCTCACCTCCTCCATAACTGTGTGGTACGCAGGAGCCACTGCCAGGGACAGACTAAGGCTGCAGCGCGTCGTGCGCACTGCTGAGAAGGTGATAGGCTGCAAGCTCCCATCTCTCCAGGACCTGTACATCTCCAGGACCCGGAGGCGTGCGGGCCGGATCATAGCCGATCCTTCACATCCTGGTCACGTGCTGTTTGCCCCCCTCCCCTCAGGTAGAAGGCTTTGGTCCATTCGGACTAAAACCTCTCGGCACATGAACAGCTTTTTCCCCTCTGCCATCAGACTGCTGAACACTAAGTGACTTTTGACTCTCGTGCACTATGTACAGCAGCTCAACCAGACTCATGTCATTCATCACTGTTTTTCTGTTGCATTATTGACTGCACTATGTGGTACTTCACATTATCTGCTACATGCTAATTTTTTAAACTGCCTTGACTAGTACTACTCATTATTACTAGTATTATTATTATTATTACTTATTATTACTTATTTTTCTACACTTATTGCACGTTTCTAGTCCTTTAGTTTTTTAGTTTATCCCTTTTTCTCATTATGTTTTTAATGTTGCAGCATGGCACCGAGACAAATTCCTAGTTTGTGTATCACATGAACAATGGCAATAAACCTGATTCTGATTCTGATTCTGACCTTAAAACGGGACTATCAGGGACAGCTGGGTAATAAGGGACACTTCTCTGGGAAATGTTTTCATACCTGTCAAGTGAGACGTTTTCGCCGTACTTCAACACCGTAAAAAGCGGCTATAAGGAACGGCGGAGCAACAAGGCACACCTCTCTGGGATCTCTGTCTGTTCCGCAACCGCTGCACAGCTCAACGTGTTAAACCATTGTCCTAATGACTTCTCATGGTAGTGAGAATAGCTCACGCTGAGCGATCAGCCCGCCCCGACAATTAAACTAATGAGTGACTCCACACTTCGAACAGTAGTGAGAATAGCTCCCGCTGAGCGATCAGCCCGCCCCAGCTGTGAGTGATCACACACAGGAGTGCTCCTCAAGACACTCAGTTTTTTTTCCAGTATATTTTTTCTTTTGGGCGTACAGAAATGGCAATACGCCCGTTTTTTGCTAAAATTGCATTTTCCCCGTATTTTCCTTAAAATATTTGACAATAACAACACGAACTACATTTAAAACATTTCCCAGAAAAGTGTCCCAAACCACTCTGCCGTCTCCCACTGCCGCGCTTGGCACCAAAATACGGCGAAAACGTCTCCCTTGACAGGTATGCGCCTCCATTTTCATATTGATCTGGTCAATTTCTTGACAGCAGCGGCTCTCCTCCACTGTAATAATAATGGCTTCCGAAAAATCAATATTTATGGGGCGCCCTCGACAGACCCCCTCCGGCTTCGCAATTCTGGAGGCGATTAATGTCCAGTTCAATGACATTTTCCACTGGTTCTGCTCTCTGGTCATCGTTGGAACTGTTGTCATCAGACAAAGCATCTGATTCCGTCTCGGACGGCTCGAACCGGTAAGGTTCAGTGCCTCTGTCACTGTCTGAACCACTGACAAAAAAAAAAAAAGACAAAACTAAACTAATTTGTTCACAATCGCTGTCACTTCCGTCATGATTGTCCAATGTTGATGTGTGAATGTGGATAGGCAGGGCAGCCAGGGTACAACTGGTGATGTCAAAAACATGGGCGTGGTCTGGACTGGCTGTCACAAGCCAGCAAGCAAGGTGGGGCCTTCACCTAGTGTATTTTGTGCAATTATGTAAATACAGGTGGGTGATATGGTCTCCGGTATGAATATTTGGTTTAAGCTATGTGTATTTTATCTAAATTCATTGACATTTAGAAAAAAAAATTACGTGACATTTGGCCTTTAAAGCTCATTGACAAGCTGTAGTAATGATTTTACCTCAAAAGATGTATAAAATGTTACAACAGTGGCTGTAGTGTTAGATTTACTCATTTGTTTGTAGTTTTATGGAGTCTCTCCTCAGGTGCACCTCTGTAACAGGGCACTTTTCAGGCAGGTGGACTTTTTTCAACACAAACCCAGAACTTCGTACATGCGGTCAGGACAGAGACATGGGGAGATGTCCACCGGTGGGCCGGGGGAGACGGAGGACAGGATGGTGTAGGAAAACTCGCGAGTGAGTGCTTTTAATTAAATCGCACACTCTGATTTTTGCTGATGTGTTCCGTTAATACTCACTGTAAACACGGAAGTGAGCGTGGTGCAGCAACACATTTGATTGGATAGACTGAGTATTTGAGTGCTACTCGGGAACAAATTTGATTGACAAAATTGATGGAAGTTGACGAGGATTGGTCAAAATTGCGGGAAAGTTGCGGTGATTGGACAAAGTTGCAAGGTCGCTCAAAAGATATGGCGATGGCTTGATTTTGCGTGAATTAGTGCGATTGCAATATCGCAAAATTCTGGAGGGACTTGTAAGTGTGAAGAAACATTAGATCTTCCATGTGTTTTTTTTTTCTAATAATAAACACATTCAATTTGTTAAACTTCTTTGTTTTTCTACAGATGTAATTCCTGATGCCTGAATGATATCATCATTTGAAGACTTCTGAGGACAATAAGTTTCAGGTAGGATTTCAGGTAGTCATCTGCTGCAACTGGCTGGGGCGTGAGGGGAGGAGGAGAAGAAGAAAAAGAAGAAGAGAAAAGAACAGAAATGTAGAGAGCAAACAGTATGACGACGACTACGACAGGGACTCAATCTATGGGAGAGAACAAGGATGAGATAAGATAAGATAAGTGTTTATTAGTTTCACAAGGGGGATGTTAATAACCAGCAAAAATATTACATTGACAGTGAAGAAGAGTGAAGCCTAGTGCATCATGGTAGGTGCCCCCGGCTGTCTAAACCTATTAGCAGCATAACTAAGCAAGGGTTCAGGGTCACTTGAGCCAACCCAAATTATAGGCTTTGTCCAAAAGGAAAGTTTTAACCTTATTCTTAAAAACAAAGGCCAAGTCTGTCTTTCAAATTCAGATTGGCAGCTGGCTCCAAAGGAGAGGAGCCCGATAACTGAAAGCTCTGCCTTCCATTGTACTTTTAGATATTCTAGGTATTACAAGTAATCCTGTATTTTGGGAGCGTAGTGCTCTGTTAGGATGATAAGGGACTATCAGATCTTTTAAATAACAAGGTGCCTGATCCTTTAGAGCTTAGAAAGTGAGGAGAAGGTTCAGGTTCAGGTTACTTTATTTGTACCCATAGGTAGATTTGTTAAACTTAAGGATTTTAAGCTTAATTCTAAATTCTATGGGAAGCCAATGAAGGGAGGCCAGAACTGGAAAGATACTATGATCTCTCTTTCCAGTACCTGTTAAAATTCTAGCTACAGCATTTTGGGTCAAGTGAAGACTTTTTAGAGACATTTTAGGACAGCCTGATAATAAAGAGTTCAAATTATCTAATCTAAAACTAACAAAAGTGTGGATTAGTTTCTCAGCATCACTCTGAGATAAGATGTAAGATGAGATTGTCATGGCGGCCTCTGGGCCGTCATTGGCATCATTATCTCCAGCTGCGCACAGATCCACAGGTATTAATCAGCAGCTGTTAAAAGCCAGCGTTGCTGACAGCTCAGTACGGAGTCGTCTGTCCTCCTCGTCGGAGAAAGAATCTGAACTCCGCTCTCTGGCCTCGTCAGGTTACTCTCTCGTCTCGTCTGGAACTTCTCTGGCTTCGTCAAGAACTTCTCTTACCTCATCAAAGACTTCTGTTCAGAGTCAAGCAAGTAAGAGAACTGTCTGTTACTCTACTCCTAACCTCTACCCCTGTGCACAGGTGGACCCCCCTGGCGGCGGACCTGTGGCCCCAGTTGACGGGGTTACGCCAACACGCACACGTAGCGGTTCGCTACCACCACGACTACCGGTACGTCTTGCTCCTCAAATTCCTGAACTACTGCTGTATCAGTTGCAGGAGTATTGGCCACCGTTATCAGTGGAGTTACTGTCATCAGCATCTGTTGTCTCATCGTCACCACGCTCTGTGGATTCACTCACCTCGTCATCATCTGGATTGTCATCGTCCCGGCTTGTGGTGTCACAGCCGGAGTCACTGGAAGATCTGTCCTTATCACAGCCACGGGTGGAGGCCCTAGCACGTTCACGGACACCTTCACCTCCACGTTGCACAGCCGTTGGCTCTCAGCAGGACGTAACCTGTGCTCCCGCCAAGTAAGCCTCACTACCTGTAGCTTGTCACTTGCGTGGGACAAAAGTAATTGTTTGTGCTTGTATGTTCCAGGGTTGCCGGGTCTCCGTCCAGGGTGCTCAGCTCCAGTGACCAGAACTCTATCCACGCACTCACACTTGCACTACACACCCTGTCACTCTAATAAAGATTATTGTTCACTATCTGCCCGTGTCAGTGTCTGTCTCCTGGGTCCCGAAACATGTCAGTACGACTCTGTCACGTTGACCCAGCGGACAGCTCACTGTCGCGCTTAATTAACACTCTTAGCGGCCGGGTAGATTTACTAGCCCACCAGCAGACAGTAATCTTAAACCAATTAACTCCAATTAATAGTCGGCTGGATCGTTTGGAAGGACACCAGACGTTTCCCCCGACCGCTAACATCTCAGCCCCTGCAGGCTTAGCGTCAGGACAAGCTAACACCTCCTCGTCCTCTCGTCTCACCCCAATTCCTACACCTGCCCGGTTCAGCGGCAAACTCGGGGAAGCCCGAGGATTCATATTACAATGTGAGTCAGTTTTTCTGCGTGTGCCGGGGGATTTTTCTCTCGATTCTAGCCGGATGGGCTATGTCATTAATTTGCTGGCAGGAAGAGCGTTAGACTGGGCGTATTCGATTATGGCTAAACCTAGCTATCCCCTGCTTTCTTACCAGGAATTTGTGTCAGAATTTTTGTCTGTATTTGATCATACGGATAGGGGTGAGGTGTTGACTGAACGATTTCTAAGCTTACAGCAGGGAAAGAGAGCAGCTGCAGATTACGCCATTGACTTCCGGGTCCTGGCCGCAGAGATTGGGTGGGGGGAGCCATCACTTTGTGGCATTTTCCTACGTAGTCTCAACGACGAGCTAAAGGATGAGTTAGCGGCACGGGAAAAACCAGATAATTTGCAAGATTTGATTGCCCTAGCAGTTACTATCGATAGCAGATTAAGGGAGCGGGCGGCTGGACGACGAGTTATGTCCTGTTCGGTTAAACCCCGCCCTCGCGTTCCTAACTCTCCTCTTCTCGCTCTACCCATGTCAGAGGAGGCCCCGGATCAGGAAGCCATGATTATGGGTCATTCCAAGGTATCAGCAGCTGAGAAACAACGCCGTAGAGATCAAGGCCTATGTTTCTGTTGTGGGAAGGAGTCACATGGGGTTTCCGATTGTCCGAGTAAGTTAAAAGGGAAGGCCTGTGGATCGCAGTAGGGGGATTCACGGGCAAGAACTCAGAGGAACCCCTTACTTGTTGTCATCTACCCCTCAGACTCATTCATACACACACTGAACACTCCACACTAGCGTTAGTTGATTCTGGAGCTGAGCAGAATTTCATTTCTAGAGACCTGGCAACCCGGATGGGCCTTAGCTGTCAGACTTTAGAACCCCCTGTCAGATTGATCACCCTGTCTAAGGCTTCCTTGACCACCATTGACCTTCAGACAGCCCCTGTGTCAATAATTGTCTCAGGGAATCACAGGGAGGAGATTCAGTTCTTAGTGCTGCCCGTTTCTTCTTCGCCCGTTATTCTGGGGTACCCCTGGCTGCGCCTACATAACCCCACTATTGATTGGCAAGCTGGGAGGATAACGGCATGGAGTACGTTCTGCCTTAGCGCCTGTCTCCAATCAGCGGCGTGTGCCCCATCCGTTAAGGTGCCTCTGCCAAATTCATCCCCACCGGATTTGTCTAAAGTGCCAGAGGTTTATCATGATTTGGGGCAAGTGTTCAGCAAGTCTCGGGCGTTGTCTTTACCCCCCCATCGTCCGTATGACTGCGCCATCAATCTGAAGGCTGGGGCCCCTCTGCCTGCTAGCCGCCTTTACAGCCTATCAGCCCCGGAGCGCGAGGCCATGGATACGTACATTAAGGAGTCCTTGGCTTCTGGTATCATCCGCCCGTCGTCTTTGGCAGTGGGGGCCGGATTTTTTTTTGTTGGAAAAAAGGACGGTTCACTACGCCCCTGTATCGACTTCCGGGGCCTGAATGAAATAACAGTCAAGGATAAATATACTCTGCCCTTGATGAACACTGCATTTGACTCCCTCCAGGGGGCATCCTGGTTTACTAAACTGGACCTTAGGAATGCCTACCATCTAGTGCGCATTAGAGAAGGAGATGAGTGGAAGACGGCTTTTCGGACCCCCAGCGGTCATTTTGAGTACCTGGTAATGCCGTTTGGGTTAACTAACGCTCCGGCCGTCTTCCAGCGTTTGATTAATGATGTACTTCAGGATTTTCTGAACTCGTTTGTTTTCGTTTATCTTGATGACATCCTCATCTTCTCCCGCACACTAGAGGAACATCGGATGCATGTCCGCAGGGTATTACAGCGCCTCCTGGAGAACCAGTTGTTCGTCAAGGCCAAGAAATGTGAGTTCCACACTGATCAGACCTCCTTCCTTGGATTTATTATTGCTCGGAACCAGGTGCTTCCTGACCCTGCCAAGGTCAAAGCAGTGGTGGAATGGCCTGCACCCACCTCCAGAAAGCAGCTTCAGGGTTTCCTGGGGTTTGCTAACTTTTATAGGAGGTTCGTGCCCAACTTTGGTAATATTGCCCGTCCTTTGACTGCTCTCACCTCCCCTAAGATCCCATTTTGCTGGAGTAAGGAAACAGCCGGTGCGTTTGAGAAGCTCAAGAGGGAGTTCGCCTCGGCCCGAGTCCTTACCCAGGTGGACCCGAAGCTGCAGTGCTTGGTGGAGGTGGACGCGTCTGATGCGGGAGTTGGAGCTGTACTCTCCCAACGGTCCCCTGAGGATGGTAAGATTCGCCCTTGTGCTTTTTTCTCTCATCGTCTCACCCCTGCAGAGAGGAACTACAGCATCGGGGACAGGGAGTTACTGGCTGTGAAACTGGCCTTGGAAGAATGGAGACATTGGCTGGAGGGGGCTGCTCAGCCGTTCGTGGTTTCGACTGATCACCGTAACCTGGAGTACCTCAGGACGGCGAAGCGCCTGAATGCACGCCAGGCTCGCTGGTCCCTTTTTTTCAGCCGGTTTAACTTTACCATCACGTACTGGCCGGGAAGCAAGAACGGTAAGCCGGATGCCCTCTCCCGGCAGTTTGACCCCCCATCCTCCGAGGACAAGGAGACCCCTATCCTGCCGCCTTCCTGTGTCGTGGGCGCCCTGTCCTGGGGAATCTGCAAGACGGTTCGCCAGGCTCAGAAGACCGAGCCGGACCCCGGGAGGGGGGGGGGGGGGTCCGGGCCGCTTGTTTGTTCCACGCACTGTCCGAGGCAAGGTGATTGAGTGGGGTCACGCTTCCAAGTTGGCTTGTCATCCTGGAGTGGGTCGGACCGTGGATCTTCTCCAAAGGACCTTCTGGTGGCCAGGGTTACGGAGGGACGTTGTAGGCTACATCCGGGCCTGCGCTCAGTGCGCCACCGGGAAGACGACATCATTCCCCCCGGCGGGCTTACTACATCCGTTGCCGGTTCCTTCACGCCCCTGGTCTCATGTAGCGATGGATTTTGTGACTGGGTTACCCACTTCAGATGACTACACCACGGTGTTGACCATCGTGGACCGGTTCTCGAAGGCGGCCCATTTTGTGCCACTTCGGGGTCTGCCTTCGGCCCAGGAGACTGCGGACCTCCTGGTGCAACATGTGGTCCGTCTTCATGGCATCCCTGCGGATATTGTGTCTGACTGAGGACCCCAGTTTGTATCTCAAGTTTGGAAGGCTTTCTGTGCGGCACTAGGAGCCACAGCCAGCCTCTCTTCTGGTTATCACCCCCAAAGTAATGGTCAGTGCGAACGGGCCAATCAGGAGCTGGAAGCCGCCCTTCGTTGTGTCATCTCCTCCTGCTCATCCTCCTGGAGCAAGTTCCTGCCCTGGATTGAGTACGCTCACAACGCCACGATCTCCACGGCCACGGGCGTCTCCCTGTTTAAAGCTACTTGTGGGTTTGATCCTCCGTTGTTTCCTGAGGAGGAAAAGGAGGTAGTGGTTCCTTCCGTCCAGGCACACATTAAGCGCTGCTGGTGAGTTTGGCTCCTCGCTCGTCAAGCCTTGCTGAAGACCACTAAACGTAATATCCAGGTGGCCAACCGGCATAGGAGACCCGCCCCGGACTATAAGGTGGGTCAGAAGGTTTGGTTGTCAACCCGGAATATTGGTGTGCCGGCTGAAAAACGTAAGCTTACTAAGCGCTTCATTGGCCCCTACACCATTAATCGTATTGTTAACCCTGTGTCTGTGCGCTTGTCTCTCCCCTCTTCAATGCGTATCTGCCCTACCTTTCATGTCTCCCAGGTCAAGCCGTACGTCTCTGACCCCCTGTGCCCTGCTCCTGCGGCTCCCCCACCCCCAAGGATGATCGATGGCCATCCGGCCTGGGGGGTGACTGCCATCTTGGATGTCCGCAGGCGGGGTCGTGGCCTTCAGTATTTGGTGGACTGGGAGGGCTTTGGACCGGAGGATCGGTCTTGGATTCGCCCAGCGTTGATCTTGGATAAGCAGCTGATTCGCGACTTCCACCGGGCGAATCCAGGTAGGATTGGGCAGGTGCCTGGAGGCACTGCTAGAGGGGGGAGTACTGTCATGGCGGCCTCTGGGCCGTCATTGGCATCATTATCTCCAGCTGCGCACAGATCCACAGGTGTTAATCAGCAGCTGTTAAAAGCCAGCGTTGCTGACAGCTCAGTACGGAGTCGTCTGTCCTCCTCGTTGGAGAAAGAATCTGAACTCCGCTCTCTGGCCTCGTCAGGTTACTCTCTCGTCTCATCTGGAACTTCTCTGGCTTCGTCAAGAACTTCTCTTACCTCATCAAGGACTTCTGTTCAGAGTCAAGCACGTAAGAGAACTGTCTGTTACTCTACTCCTAACCTCTACCCCTGTGCACAGGTGGACCCCCCTGGCAGCGGACCTGCGGCCCCAGCTGATGGGGTTACGCCAACACGCACACGTAGCGGTTCACTACCACCACGACTACCGGTACGTCTTGCTCCTCAAATTCCTGAACTACTGCTGTATCAGTTGCAGGAGTATTGGCCACCGTTATCAGTGGAGTTACTGTCATCAGCATCTGTTGTCTCATCGTCACCACGCTCTGTGGATTCACTCACCTCGTCATCATCTGGATTGTCATCGTCCCGGCTTGTGGTGTCACAGCCGGAGTCACTGGAAGATCTGTCCTTATCACAGCAACGGGTGGAGGCCCTAGCACGTTCACGGACACCTTCACCTCCACGTTGCACGGCCGCTGGTTCTCAGCAGGATGTAACCTGTGCTCCCGCCAAGTAAGCCTCACTACCTGTAGCTTGTCACTTGCGTGGGACAAAAGTAATTGTTTGCACTTGTGTGTTCCAGGGTTGCCGGGTCTCCGTCCAGGGTGCTCAGCTCCAGTGACCAGAACTCTATCCACGCACTCACACTTGCACTACACACCCTGTCACTCTAATAAAGATTATTGTTCACTATCTGCCCGTGTCAGTGTCTGTCTCCTGGGTCCCGAAACATGTCAGAGATGAGACAAGACGAGACTTCCATACTGGATCGGTCAAAAACAATGACCACCAGTGCTGTTAATTGACAGGGTGCCGATGGAAATTGGGCTACTGTTGGTTGAAGATCAAGGAGGAGGAGAGGGAGAGAGAGAAAAGAAAAGGTCAAAGTGTGGAGGCGAGAGTAGGGACTTTAAATGTAAAAACCATGACTGGTAAAGGCAGAGAGTTGGCTGATATGATGGAGAGAAGAAAGGTAGATATACTGTGTGTTCAAGAAACCAGATAGAAGAGAAGCAAGGCTAGGAGCACTGGAGGTGAATTTAAACTGTTCTACCATGGTGTAGATAAGAAGAGAAATGGAGTAAGGGTAATCTTTTTTTTGGTACTTTTTTTTTTTTATTTAAGATTTTCGTTTTTCACAAACAAACAAAGGAAAAAAGAACAACAAAAAAGAAAAATCAAGAACAAGCAGACATATATAAAGTAAAATTTACAATTTTCCTTGTTTCAGGTAATAGTTCCATTTTTTCCATCCATCCATCCATCCATCCATCTTCTACCGCTTTTCCGGAGGTCCGGGTCGCAGAGGCAGCAGTTCAAGCAGAGAAGCCCAGACTTCCCTCTCCCTCGCCACCTGCCCCAGCTCTTCAGAGGGGATACCAAGGCGTTCCCAGACTAGCTGGGAGACATAGTCTCTCCACCGAGTCCTGGGTCTGCCCCGCGGTCTCCTCCCAGTGGGACGTGCCTGAAACACCTCAAGTGAGAGGCGTCTGGGAGGCATCCTAATCAGATGCCCATACCACCTCAACTGACTCCTTTCAATGTGGAGGAGCAGCGGTTCTACTCTGAGCCTCTCCCGGATGACTGAGTTCCTCACCCTATCTCTGAGGGTGAGTCCAGCAATCCTAAGGAGAAAGCTCATTTCAGCCGCTTGTATCCACGATCTCGTTCTTTCGGTCATTACCCAAAGCTCGTGACCATAGGTGAGAGTAGGAACGTAGATTGACTGGTAAATCGACAGCTTTGCCTTAGAACTAAGCTCCCTCTTCACCACAACAGACCGGTACAACGTCCGCATCACTGCAGATGCTGCTCCAATCCGTCTGTCGATCTCTCGCTCCATTTTCCCCTCACTCGTGAACAAGACCCCAAGATACTTGAACTCCTCTACTTGGGGCAGGAGCCTGTCCCCAACCCGGAGAGGACAATCCACCTTTTTCCGGCTGAGGACCATGGACTCGGACTTGGAGGTGCTGATTCTCATCCCAGCCGCTTCACACTCAGCGGCAAACCATCCCAGCAAGAGCTGTAGGTCATTGCTGGATGAAGCCAACAGGACAACATCATCTGCAAACAATCTGAGTCAAACCTCGGCTTCAGGAGGAGCAATGTGGTTTTCGTCCTGGCCGTGGCACATCGGACCAGCTCTTTACCCTCTCGAGAATTCTTGAGGGTTCGTGGGAGTTTGCCCAACCAGTTTACATGTGTTTTGTGGACTTGGAGAAGGCATTTGACTGCGTCCCTCGTGGATTTTTGTGGGGGGTGCTTCGGGAGTATGGGGTATCGGGCTTGTTGTTACGAGCTATTCAGTCTCTGTACGACCGTTGTGAGAGTTTGGTTCGTATTGCCAACACTCGGTCGGAGTCATTCCCAGTGAGAGTTGGACTCCGCCAGGGCTGCCCTTTGTCACCGATCCTGTTCATAATTTTTATGGACAGGATTTCTAGGCGCAGCCAGGGAATGGAGGGTGTCATGCTTGGTGACCACAGGATCTCATCTCCATTTTTTCCAATATTTCTCAAATTTCCCATGGGTAAGTCTAAAGGGAAAATCAATCATTCCATTGTGTAAATTTCTTTAACAATGTCTATCTACCCTAAAAATACTGGTGGTTATGCACAAGACCATTTTAACTAATCATCTTCAGACATTGTTACGTATATTATTCACTTTTCCCATCTACCTTTAATATACAATGTGGGAGAGAAAAAAAACTTTTCCCTTTGTAAACATTACCGGAGTGGTGGCTCAGTTGGTAGAGCATCCGCCCCACACCCAGGAGGCAGGGGTTCAAATCCCGGCCGGGTCATGCCGAAGACCATATAAAAGTGGAACTTCCTGCCGTCCAGCTTGGTGCTCAGCAATAATGTAATGGAGGAGGGAAATCTGTGGCGGCGCCTTGCATGGCAGCGACCCTCTGATTCTACACTTGGGGTGTGTGTGATTTACACTGTAGATAGGTAAAACACAATCTTGTTCTACTGTACATGATTGGTTGTATGGTTGCATGACAATAAGGGTGATTTTATAAATGTACTCTAGAAGTTTGTTTTTGTTTTCCCTTTTGTTTTCCCCTCCTCCTCCTTTCCTTCTCCCAAACAAAGGGAAAAAAGTACACAAACAAGTGAGGTCTAGGAAACAGTACTACAAAGATAAATATATACATAGATATACAGTATATGTATACACATATATACATGCACATATACAGCATTTTTTAATCACATAAATTATACACAATTTTGAAAATACCATGTCATCCTAAATCTTTAAATAGTTACCAGAGTCCCATTTTCCCCAGTATTTCTCCCCTTTGTCCTGTTGAAGCCAAAGTCTGAAAGTCATCTTCTCCATTAATTCAAGAGCATTCACTATTTCAATAAAAAGACTAATAGTTGGGGAGCTTCTCTGGAGCCAACATTTTGTAATGGCTTTCATACTTGCTGCAAGAAATATCTTCACCAAGAACCTGTCCCTTTTAGAAATGTAATTTGGAATTATTCCCAGGAAAAGGTAAGAGAAAGAAAAATCAGGTTTGAGTCCCACAGTCTCTGAAATAAGGTGTCCCACATCCCCCCAAAAGGATTGAATATGTGGACATAACTAAAAAATATGATCATGGTCTGCCAAAGTAGTTCCACACTCCCTCCAGCATGACTGCAAAGACCTGCTAAATTTTGATTTTTGATGGGGGGGTGGGGGGGGTTTATAAAAAACCGAATCAGAGACTTCCAACAGGAGTCTCTCCAAACTAAAGAGTTGGTGGTGGAACACTGAGTCTTCCATACCTGGTTCCACTCCTCCTCTGATGTGACCACATCGATCGTTTCCTCCCAGCGATGCTTAATACTGTATATGCTGTAGAAATTTTATTCATTACAGTAAGGGCCCTATACAGAGTTCCCGTAATATCTTTAAAGGGCCTATATCATGCTATTTTAAGCCTTTAAGAGTAAACTATATGCATGTACAGTGGGGAAAAAAAGTATTTAGTCAGCCAGCAATTGTGCAAGTTCTCCCACTTAAAAGATGAGAGACGTCTCCAATTTTCATCATAGATATACCTCAACTATGAGAGACAAAATGAGGAAAAAAAATCCACAAAATCACATTGAAGGATTTTTAATGAATTAATTGGTAAATTCCTTGGTAAAATAAGTATTTGGTCACCTACAAACAAGTAAGATTTCTGGCTCTCACAGACCTGTAACTTCTTATTTAAGAGGCTCCTCTGTCCTCCACTCGTTACCTGTATTAATGGCACCTGTTTGAACTCATTATCAGTATAAAAAACACCTCTCCACAACCTCAAACAGTCAGACTCCAAACTCCACTATGGCCAAGACCAAAGAGCTGTCAAAGGACACCAGAAACAAAATTGTAGACCTGCACCAGGCTGGGAAGACTGAATCTGCAATAGGTAAGCAGCTTGGTGTGAAGAAATCAACTGTGGGAGCAATTATTAGAAAATGGAAGACATACAAGACCACTGATAATCTCCCTCAATCTGGGGATCCACACAAGATCTCACCCCGTGAGGTCAAAATTATCACGAGAACGGTGAGCAAAAATCCCAGAACCACACGGGGGGACCTAGTGAATGACCTGCAGAGAGCTGGGACCAAAGTAACAAAGGCTACATCAGTAACACACTACGCCGCCAGGGACTCAAATCCTGCAGTGCCAGACGTGTCCCCCTGCTTAAGCCAGTACATGTCCAGGCCTGTCTGAAGTTTGCTAGAGAGCATTTGGATGATCCAGAAGAGGATTGGGAGAATGTCGTATGGTCAGATGAAACCAAAATAGAACTTTTTGGTAAAAACTCAACTTGTCGTGGTTGGAGGAGAAAGAACACCATACCTACTGTGAAGCATGGGGGTGAAAACATCATACTTTGGGGCTGTTTTTCTGCAAAGGGACCAGGACGACTGATCCGTGTAAAGGAAAGAATGAATGGGGCCATATATCGTTAGATTTTGAGGGAAAACCTCCTTCCATCAGCAAGGGCATTGAAGATGAAACGTGGCTGGGTCTTTCAGCATGGCAATGATCCCAAACACACTGCCCGGGCAACGAAGGAGTGGCTTCGTAAGAAGCATTTCAAGGTCCTGGAGTGGCCTAGCCAGTCTCCAGATCTCAACCCCATAGAAAATCTTTGGAGGGAGTTGAAAGTCCGTGTTGCCCAGCGACAGCCCCAAAACATCACTGCTCTAGAGGACATCTGCATGGAGGAATGGGCCAAAATACCAGCAACAGTGTGTGAAAACCTTGTGAAGACTTACAGAAAACGTTTGACCTCTGTCATTGCCAACAAAGGGTATATAACAAAGTATTGAGATGAACTTTTGTTATTGACCAAATACTTATTTAACGGAGGAATTTACCAATTAATTCAATCATTCAATGTGATTTTCTGGATTTTTTTTTTCTCATTTTGTCTCTCATAGTTGAGGTATACCTGTGATGAAAATTGGAGACCTCTCTCATCTTTTAAGTGGGAGAACTCGCACAATTGATGGCTGACTAAATACTTTTTTTCCCCACTGTATGTGATAGTATATTACCTTTGGTACACTGGAGAATGAATTTCTTATGAAATATGAGTTATTTTCGTGAGCTACTTTTCAAACCCAGAAGTAAGATGCCTCAATCTCTGAGGCTCCGCCTCTCCTTCTTGTGGCTGCCGCCCATTTCATGACGTAACCCCTGAGTCGGCTGCTGCAGCGTGTCGCTGGGTTCCGCCCACGAAAATTTAGAAGACATTGTCTTACGTAAAAAAGCAAACAGTTGTTGTCACTGAGCAGATTAGGTGCGAGAGGAACTACTTCTTCACAGCGTCAATGCTAAAGTGAAAGAGTTTTGCCAATCACCGCTCCGTTAGCTGCGCGGAGAAAGTGGGTGTGTGCGTTAGCCTGGGGGTGGTGCTGGCAGCACAGGCACTTCCTGGAGTGGGCGGCTCACCCACGTTCATACGTATGAACGTGGGGACCCAGTCATTATCAGGGACAGGGCGGAGCAGCAGCTCAGAGAGCAGGGTTGAGGAGGAATACTCAGAGATGCGTGAATGGAGCAAAATACCACTTTGGGGGTGTTTTTGGTGAGGAATTAACATTATAACATGCTTTAAAGCTCAAAAAAGTCGATTTTGCATGATATAGGCCCTTTAATAGTACCAGAATTATATGCATTGATTAACCCCTTGCACTTGTTACAACCCGAGTGCCGGTTCCGTCCGCACTCGGATCCTATATCATCATTTCCAGGCTTTGACAGCAGTGGGTTCCTTCTAGCTCCTCGGGCTCTTATTGTGACAGCGCCCGGTGGAGCTCCCTGCTGTCAAAGTCCACAGCTGTGCTGCATTCGGGGTCATTAGTGACTGGTGTTAAAAGCGGGCGTTGAATGCACCCCGATGCAGCAGTCTCCGTTATGCTTCCTGTTATGATACCTCCTGTTATACTTCGGTCGGTTATACTTTCCGGTAAGCTACCAATTGTTATACCTCCTGTTGTACTTTCTGTTAATCTCCGTGGAAGTTCTGTGAAGACTCCTCGCTGTCTGAGGCTTCAGGCATTCCCCGGCTCAGACGCCGTCTTCTCATCATCTCCAGTTGTGAGTTATCCTGTCGTTATCCCGATCCTTGTTATTAGTGTGTATTTTCCCCTGTTCCTAATCCCTTCAGTAAACATCTCTGCAACTCACTGGTGACTGCTGGTGTCTTATGGTGGCTCGTGAGGGCCACCGTGACAGCACTCTGGTCAATTTCCCTAAAAACGCCAAAAAATAACGTACCCAAAGTAAATCAAAAGCTGTTCTTCAACCCTTTGCAGCATCTTCATGGGGTTGGTCTCATTTAAAAGAAAACACTTTGAATTTTTTTGGCAAAACAGTCATAATCTCTCTAAGTGCTCCTGCCACTGAGTAACAGTCATCTAAACATACTGAACTTGAAGAAAATAAATTTCGCCTGGGTGTTTTTTTTGGATACAAATGCTTGCAAATAACACACAGCTGTCAGATCCGGGCTGGAAAATGCAACAGAAATGTAGAACCAAGGGTTATCCAGCTGAGGTCAAAATTTTGTAACAATACCACAAAAAATGAATATATTACACAGCTTTTTTCTTAGGTTGTTCCCAGGCGTTTTTGAACTGTGCCAAATTGTGCCAAATGGCACAGTTTGGAAAAAATGTCTGTAACTTTTGAATGATTCAATATAGAAGCTTGATCTTGGGCTCTAATGAAAGGTGAAGGGCTGTGTGTGTGTGTGTGTCTGGGGAGGGTTGTTTATTCATTCATTCATTCATGAATGAACAAACAAGCCCCCACACACAAAGAAGCATGCCACGTAAAAAATGTGTGGCTTTTTTTTACAAGAAAAAATAACCTACAGTGCACTAAAAATTATACTAAAATATCTGTAATGTAGAAGATACCCCCCCCCCCCCGCTACAGAGGACGGACATCGCCCATCGCTACATGACGGAAAGCGGGGACGGTGCGCCGCGGTCTACTACGCACAGTTGTACTAAAATATCTGCAATAATATCTGCAATCCACTACAGAAGAGTAGCGGAGCGGGGGGGGGGCGTTCACGGTCCGGACGCGGCGCACAGACTGGACCCGTGCGCCGCGGTACACGGTCCATGCGCCGCTGTCTACTACGCACAGTTGTACTAAAATATCTGCAATAATATCTGCAATCTGCTACAGAAGAGTAGCGTGGGGTGGGGGTGGGGGGCGTTCACGGTCCGGACGCGGCACACGAACTGGACACGGTCCGTGCGCCGTCCGGGTCCGTCATGTTGCGCACAGTTGTAATTTACCGATCGGTCAAAAGTCATTTTGATTACAATTTTCAGGGATAAAGAATAATTTAGCTTATAACACTTACCTGTCCACAACAGCAGTGTCGCTGGTGATCTTCTCTTCCTCATTGTCAGACGAACATGACGCTGGTCCACTTGTTACGGACTCGTGGTTCTGGTCACGCGACCCGGTCAAACCATAATTCCATTATTGCGGTTTTGCGCTTCCATGATTGCGGTTTTGGCGAACGATTTTTCAAAACAAATAAGAACAGTAGTAAGAAAAAAAGACTTGCGAATGCGTGTGTGTCACCCAGCGGCTTACACAAAACAGATTTTAGGCAAGGGACATACGCTTTCGAACTTCTGTGCGCTTCTGTATTCGCAGCCGTTGGTAGGCGGGTCCTTCTTGCTAGGTTTTCAGTCATTGGTTCTTCAAGGTTTCAGAAACCCAATTCAAGGCTCTTATTAGTCGAATGAGAGGTCAATCACATCTAAACCAATCAAAGCACTCCTTTGGCTTTCTGTTCGCGG
This sequence comes from Pholidichthys leucotaenia, assembly GCA_020510985.1. Classification (NCBI taxonomy): domain Eukaryota; kingdom Metazoa; phylum Chordata; class Actinopteri; order Cichliformes; family Pholidichthyidae; genus Pholidichthys; species Pholidichthys leucotaenia. The sequence continues at coordinate 194,630,384 of CM035846.1, read as the reverse complement.
CTGTGTCTGTAGTGGAAGAACGGAAATGCAGGTTTTTTTTTTTCCTCAGCGCGCACTAGGACGCACAGTGTGCGCCCTAGGATGCAGAGACGTGCCCGCCCGCGGTACACCGGAGTGCAAGAGGTTAATATTTGTATAATTCTTGAGGGTTCGACTGAACCAGTACTTCCTATTCTTTAAAAAAAATTGTGTCGAACTTGCAAGCAATGGTAAAAGTCATCCTTTCCCAATTCATAGCGTCGACAAAGAACTTCAAAGCTATAGAATTTATCCTTTTCTATCATTCAACACAGGGCAGTAAGGCCTCGCTGTGCCCTTAGGCAGAACCTATGGTCATGCAATGCCGGGAGGAAGTGTGGGTCATATGCTGGCCAATTTAACAGTTTGATTCCCCTCTCTATATGGAGTCTCTTAATAACTTGTGACCAGATTTTTATAGAGAAAGTCATGCACCGATTTTGCAGCTGAGGAGTATTGTTAATTTTATTAAGACATCGCAAAACTGAGTAGGAAAACTCATTAGAGACAACTCGATGCCCTTCCATTTTGCTTCATATACTGGATTACACCAACAAACCAGAGACCTCAACTGTGCTGATACATAATAATCTCTCAAACACGTAGGGACAAGCGTCCCCTCTCCCGTGGCAGCTGCAGAGTTGAATATCTCGCTCTAGATCTCTTGTTATTCCAAATAAACCTTGATAACCATTTATCCCATTCCCTAGTAAGGGCAATCTTGAAAGAAGATTATGTGAAGAATGTTCAGGAGGTAAAGAGGGAGTCAGACAGGATCATGAGTTTGAAGCTAGAAGTTGAAGGTGTGGTATTGAATGTTGTCAGTGTGTATGCCCCACAAGTGGGATGATAGGTGGAAGAGAGAGGAATTTTGGAGTTAGTTGGATGAAGTGGTAAAGAGTGTTGCCAGGGTGGAGACGGGGGTGATTGGCGTGGATTTTAATGGACATGTAGGTGAAGGGAACAGAGGTGATGAGGAGGTTCTGGGTAGGTATGGTTTTAAGGAGATACATAAATGTGGAAGGACAGATGGCTGTGGATTTTGCTAAGAGGATGGAAATGGCTGTGGTGAACACATATTTCAAGAAGAGAGGAACATAGGGTGACTTACAGGAGTAGAGGAAGGTGCACACAGGTGGACTACATCTTATGCAGAAGCAGAAATCTGAAAGAGGTAGGATACTGCAAGGTGGTGGCAGGGGAAAATGTAGCTAGGCAACATCAGATGGTAGTCTGTAGGATGATTTTGGAAAGCAAGAAGAGGAAGAGAGTGAAGGCAGAGCCAAAGATTAAATGGGGGAAATTATAGAAGGATGAAGGTTGCACAGAGTTCAGGAAGGAGTTGACACAGGCTCTGGGTGGCAGGGAAGACTTGAATGGGAAAGAACAACAAAAGTATTGAGGGAAATGGGTCAAAAGGTATGTGGTGTATCCTCTGGACAGAGGAAGGAAGACAAGGACACTTGGTGGTGGAATGAGGAGGTACAGGATAGTATTCAAAGGAAAAGTGGGATAGTCAGGGAGATGAAGAAAGTAGACAGGAGTACTTGGGATCTAGGCACATAGCAAAGAGAAAAGTAGCAAAGGCAAAGGAAAAGGAAAAGGCATATAGTGAGGTGTATGAGAGGCTGGACACTAAGCTGGACACTAAGGAAGGAGAAAAGGACTTCTATCGATTAGCTAGACAGAGAGCTCAAGATGGAAAGGATGTGCAGCAGGTTAATAAAGTTGATCAACCACACGATGAAGATATGGGAAAGAGTTGTTGAAACCAGGTTAAGAGGAGCAGTAACAATTAGTGAGCAGCAGTATGGTTTCCTGCTAAGAAAGAGTATTACAGATGCAATGTTTGCTTTAAGAGTGTTGATGGTGAAGTATAGAGGTCAGAAGGAGCTGCGCTGTGTCTTTGTGGATCAAGAGAAAGCATATGATAGGGTGCCAAGAGAGGAAGTGTGGCACTGTATGAGAAAGTCAGGAGTGGCAGAGAAGTATGTGAGGGTGGTGCAGATGACATTGTGATCTGTAGTGAGAGTAGGGAGTAGGTGGAATTGAGTATATCAGAGGGACAGCTCAGGTTGAGCAGTTTGGAGACAAAGTAAGATGTTGAAGATGGAGCTAGCAGGCAGGAGGAAAAGAGGAAGACCACAGAGAAGATTCATCAATGTACTGAAGGAGGACATGGAAAGGGTTAGTGTTACAGAGGAAGATGAAAAAGGTAGGGTGAGATGGAGGCAGATGATCCACTGTGGCAACCCCTAAAGGGAGCAGCTGAAAGAAGAAGACGACACTGAGACAAGATGTTCCTAATCTTGGCAATATTACACAAATGATTAAAAGCACTCTTAGAAACAGGTTTAATATGTGAATTAAAGAACAAATCTTGATCAAAAATAATAAAATATCTCAACAGCAAAGAAAGCTTGGGTCACCAAACTAGCTACTTAAATTTACCTTGGGATCTTGACCTCCAGCTATGGGTTTGGGGACAAAGGGTCAAAGTTCCTTTTGCTCTATTACTATAGAATGTGTAAAACTACACGGTCCCCCAATAATTTTTTGGAAAAGTTAAAAGCTGCTGTCCTTCAGTAATATATTGGGATTTTCTAAAAAACTGGGGTGGGGGGGATTGCACTCATCTCAGAGTGCTCTTGTTCGGAATTTCATAGAACATTAGCAACATTCAAAAACTGTTATTGTGAAGTGCTTTTCAGCATGAACAAATTAATCCTCCCTTTGAGCTCAAATGGTATGCTCTCCATTTGGATCTGTCCAAAATAATTATAAATCAATCACAACTTATCCAGACCTCTGCAATCAGAGCACTTAACAAGGACCGGCAGGTGAGGATATTCCCTTACAGTGGGTACCGGAAGAAATCTGACTTGATCTCACAATTCTTTTGCTTTTTTTTTGTTGTTGTCCATTGAATGGGCGTTCTCTGGTACGTTTTTAGTGTATTGACAGTCTGAAGTAGTGAGACTCCTCAGGCTCCTGAAGAAACAAACCATATCACATATCCTCATTTGCATGGGGCCAATTGAGATCACAACCTCCCAATTAAATTCTTATACTTTTTTATACTTTTCAGTTTTACCATTGGCCCCATTTACATGAACACAATAATTTAAACCAGAAATAATTAGATAATGGCAATAGTCAGATTTGATGCCTTTACATGTATTTAAAAATGAATTATTTGGCAGTGAACTAGATGTGTTTCCCAGGTTTCTCATAATCCAATTATGAAAGTTATTAGATTATTTCAGAAATCCAACTATAACCGTAGTGTGCATGTAAACAGTCAGTGTTTTGTCTTGTACAGTAATTTGTTTTCCAGAGTGTAACTTTTAGCATTATTGCTTAATTTCTAACTGTATTTTTGTCTTTTCAATTAATTATCAGCTTATATAACTTTTTGTCAATAATATGTCGATCGCTTTGATCTGTATTAAAGGCCCCACATTTGGCAACATTGTGTTTTCTTGGGTTTTAACTTTTTAAATTGTGGCCATATGTCAAAATACTTCATAAAGAAATACACCCTGCCTTGAAGTACTTAAAGAAACTGGATGATTATACTTCCTGGATTTTATGATATCACAAACAATCCCCGTTTTCAGGTCCCTAAGTTAGCAAATCAAGCACACGCTGATTGCCTTCTTACTTGTGGTTGGCCCACTCAGAAATCCTATACCTAGTCTGATGAGGATCTCATTAATATTAATTACCCTAGCAAGCTGAACACTGATTGTTTCAGACACAACTGTATGTAACATGTCCAAGGGTAGTTAAAAACATAACTTACAAGGTTCTTTTTAAACCAGGTGAAGAGTCACAGGTAGCAGTCAAAGGGGAAACTTCAAAATGAGGATGTTCAAAGAAATTTATTTACAATAAAATATGTACAACAAATGCCCACTTAAAAAGACTAAGCTAAAACCTAAACATTAAAATTAAGCTAAATTAAGCTAAAATAGAATAAAATACTAACTAAAATAAAACCTAAGCTAAAAAACTAAAAGTGGACTAAAACAAACGATAAAAGTCCTTAAAAGCTGAAGAGGAGGATCCACTCTTCTAGGCCAGGCTCCACCTGCCACCATGACACCGACGCCCTCAGGAAACCTGAACAGGGGAAGACGCCAGCAGTATATCCATATTTCTGTCATCATCAGCATCATCATTATCATCATGGGGTGCTGGAACCAGATACTTAAAGCGAAGGCAGAGCTCCTCATTCTGCCTCTTGCTGTCTCTTGCCTGCAGCCCCCAACTGCTCCACACGGCAGTGTCCCCCCCCAAATGCCGGCATCATGGTGGTCCTGGCCGATACTGTTCCTCCTCCTCAGTCATGCCCTCCTTCAGCTATCTTCCTGGGACCAGCAGCCTCCTCTTGTCCTGGCAGGGCTCTCATCTGGCTGGTTATCCACTGGATAGTATTCAGGCAGGCCCTCCTCTGGCCCGGCTCTCTCCTCCAAGCAAAAACTATTTCCTCTGGCAGGGCTCTCTCCTCAAGCAGGGCTTTCCTCTGGACTGCCAAAGCACCTTATATACCATGTGCAGTCACAGGTGCTGCAAATCCCCAGTCAACACAGGTGCTGCTGATTAGTAATTAGGGGAAGCACAGGGTGGAAGCACAAAAACTACAAAACATGCAAACCAAATAAACATGTACATAAATTTAAAAACTATATAAAATTCAAAAAAACAATCAAATACTTCCACCTCGTGACATGTATAGGAAGCCTTTTGTACAATGTCCACAATGTCCCAGTGAAGTTGGGACATTGTGTAAAATGTAAGTAAAAACAGAATACAATGATTTAAAACCTCTTAACATTCCGGTGTCCCACCTGTGGGAAGTTTTACATTGGCTATTGGCTGGAATGCTAAGGGGTTAAAAATCGTGTTCAATCTATATTCAGTTGAATACACTACAAAGTTGCTACTTCTTTTAGATTTGATTGGTGATTGGCAACCCTACAGGTGCATTACCGCCACTGACTTGATTATCATCACTCTATGTCTTTGTATTAGGAGTTCTGAACAACTCCTTATATGTTAAAAAATTATCCGTCCCTGGACTGTGTCCTATGTGCGGCTCCAATAGCATGTGTTCTTTACAAAGTTGCTAACTTCCCAGGAGCAATTTTAAGCTCCATGATCTGCCTTTGATGCAAAAAAAAAAAAGGTCCACAGGAGTGAGTTGAGTTGACACTCTTTTGTTTATGTCCAGCACTTTATCCACAACAACCATATGCAGTCCAAAAACGAAACACTTGCTAACAGAAAAGAGGGAACAGTTGGCTTGCTGTGGCTAGCCTTGCAGTAACTTGCTGCATTTCAGAGTTTTGCTATAGCAGTTTATCACATTAATTAAATCTCTGCCACTAAATGCATATATACAGTGGGAAAAATCACTATAAATTCAAGAAATCTCTGTGTGTCTGTCTGTCATGATCATAGAACATCATAGGACGGCCTATGATGTCTGCCTAATGTCATGATGTCCCTATGATGTTGGTGTTCATAGGACCGTTTACTTGATGTCTATATGATGTCACATAAGCGGTGTATAGTTTATACACCATTTATGTGTATAAACACATAAACCTGTTGGTGTTCATAGGACCGTTTACTTGATGTCTGTATGACGTCACAAAAACCGAACTCACGTCACATAAACCGAATTCTATATGACGTCAGATAAACCGTAACTCTGCTGGTCGGTGTTCATAGGACCGTTTACTTGATGTCTATATGACGTCACATAAACCTGTTGGTGTTCATAGGACCGTTACTTGATATGATGTCTATGACTACATTATGTCCGATGATGTTCCTATGACGCCAAGGATTGTAGGACCGCCGATGTCTGTGTGTCACAAGCATATGGGAACCATGTCAAAGATCAAAGGCAGCCATCACTCACAATAATCACTCTATAAAAGCAAGAAATCTGTGTGTGTGTGTGTGTGTGTGTGTGTGTGTTTGTGTGTCTGTCACGCTTCATAGGACATCATAGGACGTCCTATGAACTCAGGCATCATAGGACACATAGACAAATGTGTCTTTAGGATGCCATATAGACCATGTGTCTTTGAAGTCAGGCATCACAGGACACATACCCAAATGTGTCTTTATGATGTCATATAGACCATGAACTCAGGCATCATAGGACGACTCGCAATGTGTATATGACAGCACATAGACAAATGTGTCTTTATGATGTCATATACATCAAGGCTGCCTTCATGTCTTTATGATGTCATATACAGTGAGTCCATGCCAGAAAGCCTCTTTTTGCTCAGATCTATTTTCATGATCCTGTCCATGAACTGAAATTACGACGCACCTATCCCTCAACCAGTGGTCTCGAAGAAGAAGAAGAAGAAGAAGAAGAAGAAGAAGAAGAAGAAGAAGAAGAAGAAGAAGAAGAAGAAGAAGAAGAAGAAGAAGAAGAAGAAGAAGAAGAAGAAGAAGAAGAAGAAGAAGAAGAAGAAGAAGAAGAAGAAGAAGAAGAAGAAGAAGAAGACCCACCAGATGGAGAGCAATAGAATGAAGACAACTGCTGCACGTCAGAAAAGATGCCATGACGATGAAACACCTGAGGTTCCAGCAGTACATCGTACCCGTCTGAGACAGGAGGACACCCTTCACCAGCATAGGGTACGACAGACTTTAAAGCACATTTCTAGGACATCATAGGACGGCCTATAATCTCTGCCTCATCATCATAGCGCGTCCTATGAACTCAGGCATCATAGGACGACTCTCCATGCCTACATGACGGCAAATATGTAACCTTGACAAATGCCAGTCTACACTACAAATGTGTAAAATGCCAAGCAAAGCGCTGATTTTCTCCGGGTGCTCCAGTTTCTTGGTTTCTATGGGCATGCACGGGCCTTCCTGAACAGGGTCGAAAGCCACGTTTTCAGGATCAAGCCCATGAACTAGAATTACGATGCACCTATCCCTCAACCAGTGGTCTGAATGAAGAAGAAGAAGACCCACCAGATGGAGAGCAATAGAATGAGGAGAACTGCTGCACGTCAGAAAGGATGCCATGAACATGAAACACCTCAGGTTCCACCAGTACGCTGCAGGCATGACTGTGAATAACACAGCCGTCTGAGACAGGAGGAGACCCTTCAGTGGTCTGAACGAAGACGAAGAAGACCCACCAGATGATGTCTATATGACGGCACACAGACAGAGCACATGACTCCCTACAAGACATATACAGTATATAGACACAGGTAAGCAACATAACACAGAACAGTGACAGGCAGGAGAAGAAGTAACAAGCAGGGGCAAACAGCCCCAGATGGCAGGGCATATTTTGTGTGATTTTTATGTTTTGCTGCATACAAAAGCCATCACTTGCCAGTTAGTGCTGTGTTGCTATACCAACTGTCCTGTAACTGGCAAGAATTCTGTTCCAATGCATCCCCTCTACGGGCACGCACGGGTTTCTATGGGCATGCACGGGTATGCACTAGTAATAATAATGCTGATAAACTAAGAGGAAGACCAGTGAAGAAATAAATATGCAAGACAGAATAATAATCACTCCTTAAATTCCAAGAAATCTCTTCAGTTTGTCTGTCGCGATCATAGGACATCATAGGACAGCCTATGATGTCTACATGATGTCCTATGATGATCCTATGATATCAGGCAACATAGGACTTGCGATGCCATCATATAGACAAATGTGCCTTTATGATGTCATATAGACCATCACTCACAATGCCTAGACAAAGGTGTCTTTATGATGTCATAGGGCCAGTCTTTACAGCACATTGGTGTTTTCTGCACAACACATTTCTTCAGCCATGGGCAATTCTACGTTACCGTGAGCAAAGTTTCCAGATCAAGCAGTCTTTGTACTCTTGCAATGTCTGCATGATGTCCTATGATATCAGACAACATAGGACTCACTGTGCCATCATGGAGACAAATGTGTCTTTATGATGTCATAGGGCCAGTCTTTACAGCGCGTTGGTGTTTTCTGCACAAGAGATTTCTTCAGCCATGGCCAATTCTACGTTGCTGCAAGCAGAGTTGCCAGATCAAGCAGTCTTCGTATTCTTGCTCAAGATGAAGAAACTAAGCAAAAGTGTTGCTTTCTGAGCATGGTTGCTTTTAAAGAGGTGCTGACGCTAAAAATATGTAACCTTGAAGAATGGCAGTCTACACTACAAATGTGTAAAATGCCAAGCAAAGTGCTGATTTTCGAGAACTGCTGCACGTCAGAAAAGATGCCGTGAAGATGAAATACCTCAAGTTCCACCAGCACGCCACAGGCATGACTGTAAACAACACAGCCGTCTGAGACAGGAGGAGACCCTTCAGCAACAGGCATGCACAAATACTTGCTTACACTTGGTTTCTACGGGCATGGACGGGTATGCACGGGTATGTACTAGTAAGTACTGAACACATCAACATTTTTCTCATTAAACATACTTCTGGTGGAGTCACTGACCTAAGATTTTCACCACTAGCAACCCAAGTAATCCATACATACAAGAAATCAAGGCAACTGTGTTTACGAAACAAGTTATATTTAATAAAACTAGTGCATGCCCATAGAAAGCAAGTATTCTTGTCTGAAAACAGGTAGCTCAGTTAGGCTTTACAGGCCCAAATGTAGGCTGTGTTTGACAGTGTAATGCAAAGAGGTGTAGCATATATGGAGGCAATCCCACACATTAGACTTTGACAAATATGAACGGGACTGAACACAAAGTTTTATTTGTGTGAATAATAATTACAGAATTATTGAAAATGAATGGGACATCTAATATTAGCGACTGTTTAAGAACCCTTGTTTATTTGTTTGTCAAACTTATTTGTGTGATCTTTTGTGACTTATATTCACAAGTACTGTATCTTGCACTTTGGGGAATGGGAGTTGTGTCATGAGTCTGAGCACAGAGCTCAGACTCCCTATGTATTTTTGAGTATCTTTTGCCTGCTATTATTTTCTTGTCTGTTTTTCTGTTATTTTGGTTTTGTGACACGAGCCTCCTTCCTCCTCTCCCAGACACACCCACCATTTACTCACAATCTGTTCCAGTTCCCAGCTGGGAGGGATTGTCTAATTAGGTCACCTGCTTGCTCAGTCAGCCCACACCTGCTGCTCTCACACTGGCTGCTCATCTGCCTGCCAATCTGCTGTTGACTATTTAAGGGCTGCTGTTTTGTCTCTCAGTGCAGCAGCATTACATGGACTGCATCGTCTGATGTTTTTGAACTTCCATTATCTACTCTAGTGTTCGCAGAGCGATACTGGCTCTGGAACACTTGTAAGTTTTTCCTCATTTGTATTTTTGTATGTCATGCACAGTTTTTTGGAGTTTTGTTCTCTTTTGTTAATAAATGTCACTAACAGTTCAGCACGTGAATCTGTCTCTCTCTGCCCCGAGGGGCGTACATGACAGAATGCTACCACCCTAATCACATTCAGGTGCTCTTGGTGTACATTTTTGCTTTTTGCTTTTTTCTTTTTTTTTTTACTCACCTGCTTGTTGGAGCAATTATGGATACAGCAGGTGGAAGCGGATACCCAATGCGTCTGGAGTGGGAGTGCTGCCATGCTCTCATGGAGATAGACGGGCTAAGCTCCACTGCACGCACATATTCCACTCCGAGAAACGTAATGTGGTATTTTGACCTCGCTGAAGCAGCAGCTCTTCAGTGCCCTCAGCTCTTGGAGCATGCAGAGGGAAGGGAAAGGATCTTCCTGGTGGCAGTGCTTCAATGCGAGAACGGCGGAGGGGTGAAGAATTCCCCGGAGAAGCCTGGACTCGCGCTGAAGGGAAGGCACTCCCGAGTCTCCGTAGCTTCTACTCCTCACCAGTCTCCGGCGCCCGTTCCTGCTCATCCAGCTCCATGATGACGCTGTCATCCCATGCTGGGCCACCGGAAGAATTTCCCTGCCTCTCCAACAGCCATCTCCCTGGCACCAAAACAGGGCCCCCCCTCAGCAGTGCAGGTCTCCCTCCTCTCTTCTCCGGCTGAGTCAGCAGCTTTTCCAGGGCCTGTAGCTGCTGTTTCCTGCCCTGCTTCGGTGTCCTCTCCTGCTGCCAAGAGGTTCTCTGCTTTTCCCCCGGCTGCGTCCATCTCCAGGACTACAGGGACGGTCCCTCCACAATCCTCAGAGGGGGTATTTTTCCCATAGCCACCGAGAGGGATGACAATACACCTGCTGCAGCAGACAACATCAGACACCGGGAAAACAGGCAAGTCTCTTTTCATTCTATTTCAATTAATGATGATATGCCTTGCCTGATTCCTGGTAATGAGGCTCTGGGTCTGCAGTCCCCTGAGCTCTCATCACCTGTTGCAGTAGTCAATTGCTGACCTGCCCTCTCCATGCCCTCTCTCCTGGTTCCTGAGTGTTCGCTGGCCCCGGAACAGGACCACCGGATGACATAGGAGGCCGTGGCCCTGGAGGTCCCAGTTCCAGCGCCGATGGCGAGCCGAACCCCAGTTGCCACGCCAGATGAGCCACCAGTATGGTCCACTTTGCCTGGGGCCTCTGAGACTGCAACTACCATCATGCCTGCTGCGGAGGCTGCCGCAGCAGAGTGCAAACCCAAACTGGACTGCCAGAGGACCAAGCCCGAGTTGTCATCATCGCCTGGATCGACGGAGTCCTGGACGGCGGTGGAGCTCGAGCTCAGGCAAGTGCTCTCTTTTGTCTTCCTCTTTTCTGTCCTGGAGCAATCTTGCCTGGCTTTTGGTAAGGACAGTCGGGTGCAGCCGTCAGCTGCACCTGAGCTCACCTCGCCAGGCTCCGCCGCTGCCAGCAACCATGACCATGTTCCTCTATCTGATGTTTCTGAATCTTTTCCCAGGGTCGCCAGTGAAGGATCCATTCCAGCCAGACGTCTCTGTGGGTCCAGGCTCGCCACTTGAGGATGTTGTGGGTCCAGCTCCTCCCGCTGAGGTCGTCGTGGCTGCGCTGTCCCAGTCTGGGACCTCTGCGGGTGCAACTCCCCCTCTACCCGATGCCGTCATCTGGGTTCCTCCTCCATGGTCTGAGTCTCCGTGGGTGCTGCATCCCGACCAGGGATCCTCATGGGTACTGCGTCCCAGCTTCAACCCGACGTGGGTGCTGCGCTCCGGTATGGGCCCGTCATGGGTGCTACGCCCCAGCCTGGAGTCCACGGTGGGTGCAGCTCAGGCCCAATCCAGAGCCACCGAGGGTACTGCAGTGCTCCAGCCCAGAGCTGCCAAGGGTGCTGCAGTGCTCCAGCCCAGAGCCACCGAGGGTGCTGCAGAGCTTCAGCCCGGAGCCGCCAAAGGTGCTGCAGAGCTCCAGCCCGGAACCACCGCGGGTGCTGCAGAGCTCCAGCCCGGAGCCGCCGCAGGTGCTGCAGAGCTCCAGCCTGGAGCCACCGTGTGTGCTGCAGAGCTCCATCCCGGAGCTACCACAGGTGCAGCTATGTCCCAGTTCGGGACTCACGTGGGTGCAACCTTTCTCCAGACCACCAAGGGCGTCATGGTTCCCCTTCCTCCTCTACCAGACTCCGTCATGGGGCTCCCCTTCCTCTTCTGCCAGACGCCGTCATGGTCCCCTTTCCTCCTCTGCCAGACGCCATCATGGTCCCCCTTCCTTCACCACCAGACACCATAGTGGTTCCCCCCCTCCGGCCCTGCTTCCCGTCATTGGGTCTTCCCGTGGGGAAACCGCCTCCTGGGTCATCCCTCCGGTTCTGGTGGCTAAAGAACTCAGGCTGGCCGCCCGAAAGACTGAGCTGCTGGGTCTGGTGGTCCATACTCTCCAGCAGGCCACCTGACTCATACCACCTTGCCATCCGGCTGGCCTGGGACTTTGGCTGGCCACCTGAACAGCTGGGTTCTTTGGCCTAGGGGGCCTAGGGAGCCTAGGGGGCCCAGGGGCCCAGTATGGCATGAGTGTGGGTCCTGAGCGGGTTTCTAATTTTTTCCCTCCTAGCCTTTTTCCCCCACCTCCCACCCAGGGTGTTTTTTTTGCTGTACTCCTTCTTTGGGGGGGAGGGAGGGTTCTTTTTTGGTGTTGCCTTGGGGCGTCTGGAATCCACCCCTTGAGGGACTGCATCGTCTGATGTTTCTGAACTTCATCCATTATCTACTCCAGTGTTCGCAAAGCGATGCCGGCTCTGGAATGCTAATTGTATGTTTTTCCTCATTGTATTTTTGTATGTCATGCACAGGTTTTTTTTTTGAGTTTTGTTCTCTTTTGTTAATGAATGTCACTAACAGTTCAGCACGTGAATCTGTCTCTCTCTGCCCCGAGGGGCGTACATAACAAATTGTTCAGTCATCAATATAATTGTTTTAGTTTATATGTGTAGTTTATAGTCTATTGTCAATAAACTCATGCAGTACTATAACAGGACACATTTACAAATATTTGAGATCCATTCTAGTGCATCCTTTTATATTTTAGCAATATTATAAGTACAAAACACCCAACATTATTATACACAGCAGAATTACCTGTTTGGCTGCAACTGTTGCATCAGTGTTGCCCATTTATCAGTAAATAATTATTTATTTTGTTATCTGGCTGTTTTTGTGTGTTCAGTCACGGTCGTCATTTAGTCAAAGCGTGCATATGTGTCTAGATATGATAAACAAGTGATCTGGCTATTCTGCTCCACAATCATGGTGGTATTATTATTAACTTTTAATTTTTAGATAGCCGTGTGAAAACACCAGCACCGAGAGGAGTGCCGTGTTGAACCCACGGTGCCGCAAAGGACAGTGGTGGCACACGGGTGAAGCAGCAGCCGAGACTCCCATTAACCAGGCAGGCTGGGCTTGGCTCCTTGTGAAGGACTGCAGTAAGCCGGTCCGACAGCTGCTCCCCCCAGCGCACCCGTGCACCTCATATTCACCACAGATGCCTAATTATCCTTTAGAGCTATGCAATCTCAGCAACATTATAGTATATTTTTTAAGCATTAAATCTTCAGTATTATCTTTCTTTTCTGGTCAAATCTGTTGCTTTTCACTTCCTTGTTTTGTTTACGGAGTGCTCTGGTGTGACTTGTCCAATCAGTATGGAGTCAATCTGAAACCCTGCCCACACTTCTAGAAGCCAGAGCATGAGGAAATGGAACGGTGGCTAAACTTTTATTGATAAAAATTACATATTTTGACTGAGCAACTCCATAGTCAGGGGATGCACACCCTCATAACCTCAGCAAAGCACTTATAAAATCTGAGGCCAGTCTGACAAACGGTTTGGGAGATATCTGAGGAACACACACACACACACACACACACACACACACACACACACACACACACACACACACACACACAGAGGTATGTTGCTTTATTGATAGATAGAATGACACAGGGAATAAGTATTGAACACGCTTGGTGAAATGCATTTAATATTTAGTTGAAAAGCCTTTGTTGGTAATAACAGCTTCCAGACACCTCCTGTAAGGAGAAACTAGGCACAGGCATTGCTCAGGAGTGATTTTAGCCCATTCTTCAGCCTAATCTGTCCTCAAATCTTGAAGGGCGGTGCAGTGGCTAGCACTGTTGCCTTACAGCTAGAAGGTTCCAGGTTCAAATCCCCAGGCTGGCAGGGGTAGGAACCTTTCTGTGTGGAGTTTGTGGGTTTCCTCCCACAATCCAAAGACATGCATGTTAGGTTAATTGGTTGTTCTAAATTGTCCCTAGATGTCTGTCTCCTATAGGCCCTTAGAGTAGAGGGTTGGTGCTAGTGAAGCGCTTTGAGTGGTCTTTGAGACTAGAAAAGCACTATATAAGTACAGGTCTATACCCCTTAATGCTGCCAGTCATTTTTGAGACTCACTGTTTTTTAACTGCCATGAGTTCTGTTTGGTGACATCATATGCATATCCTCTATTGAACCAGGACCATGTGAAATGGAATTGAATTTAATTCTGGAAATCAGTGATGATACCCAGCCCTATTGTTTACATTCAGTCCACATGCAACCTGACAAAGCTTCATCAATTCTGCAAAAAAGAACTAAGAAAATAACCAGACTCAGAGCTGTGATTGCAGCCCAAGGTGCTTCTACTAATTACTGACTTGAACAGGATGAAAATTTATGGAATCACTTATGTTAGACTATATATTTTTATTGAATTTAAATTACATTCTCAAAATCAGTTTTGTTTTTTACATTCTGTTTATAAATGCATTAAAAACAGAAAACAGTTATAGGGGTGAACACTTTTTTTTTTATCAGCAGTGTATATTATACTTTGTGGACTGGCACCTGCAGACCTGCCTCCAGATCAATGCGAGGAAAACTAAGGAACTGGTGGTGGACTGCCACAGGTAAGGACAACCCCCCACAGCACCGGTAAACATCCAGGGAACAGACATTGAGATGGTGACATCTTACAAGTACCTGGGTGTTCACCTGAACAATAAACTGAACTGGTCACACAACACCAATGCTCTCTACAAGAAGGGGCAGCGCAGGCTGTTCCTCCTAAGGAGACTCAAGTCTTTTGGAGTGCAAGGGGCACTCCTGAAGACCTTCTATGATTCGGTGGTGGCATCAGCCATCACATTTGGAGTGGTCTGCTGTGGCAGGAGCATCATGGCAGCCAACAGGAAGAGACTGAACGGGCTGATCAAAAAAGCTAGCTCTGTTCTGGGGCGACGCCTCGAACCAGTGGAGGAGACTGGAGAGAGGAGGATGGTGACTAAGCTGTCATCTCTGCTGGAGTCCAAGTCCCACCCCATGCGGGACATGCTGAACGCACTGAGGAGCTCATTTAGCGGTAGACTGTGCCATCCTAAGTGCTCGAGGGAGCGGCTCCACAGGTCCTTCCTACCTACGGCTGTCAGACTTTATAATCTAATTGTGCTGCTCGTAGAGGTCATATTAAACGTACCAAACATCACAACTTTGCGCAGTAGAAATCGTCCCCTCCAATACACACCTAAGACAATTACAATTATTATCGGGGGTGGCAACAACACTGTTGATTCAAATGTGAAATATACTGTCTGGGTCCATATTTATATTTTGCCGGGTAATTTAACTAACCGTAATGCTGTTGATATCTTCCAGCTGCAATGCTCCTGCACTGTGTATATATCTGTGTACATATGTATATTTATTTACTGCTTTGGCTAACTAGTTCTTATCTTATTTACTGTTGCTCTGAGTGCTGCTATCCCATTACTGCTGCAATCATGGAATTTCCCCATTGTGGGACTAACAAAGACTTATCTACTCTGATCTGATCTTATCTGGTCTTATGAAGAACATTTCAGGAGACTCAGACAATTGCAGACTTGTATTATTTTTTTAAACAATACTGCACATGTGATCTATACGTCTCCTGACCAATACCTGTACTTGAAAAATCTCAAAAGATCACTTCGTGTGCAGTAAAATAATTTAATTTGCTAGACTTCTTAGGTAGGAACAAAAAAATCAATTAAAAGTGTTCTGAGTTGATTGATTTTTTTTTCCCCTGCTGCCTTTAATTGCCCATATTTAGTTTCCTGGCTTTATGAATCGCAGGATTCCACTGTAACACTGAAAAGCCACTAACCATCATGAGCCTTAAAAAAGGATCTTTCTTCCTGCTGCTATGCTGATGGGAAAAACAGGCACCAACACCTCTTGTAAGTGTAATGGCTTTAATCTTAAGTGAGATCACATCCTGCTAACAGCTGCACTCAGCATAAGGGAAATTAAAACACAACATTAAATGAATGTATAGAAGACATACTGTATATCCAACCTTTTATTTCCAGGGTACAGTGTTTGGTCAAAGCTAACTCTGGAATAAAAGAAGAAGAATGGCTTTTCGTGGTAACCTGTCCTTTAGCCCTTTGGCTGATTACGTTAAAAGCCTTAAATCAGAAGCAAAGGCCTGCACCCAGTTAAAGTCAGGCTGCCATGTGAAGTAGAGCAGAGCTGATATAGGAGTTAGACCACCCAGTGCAGCATGCAGCAGGCTCTGAGAAGGGCTATGGGGATGGCAGAGACTTCTCACACTGCCAAATGACACAATTGTGTATTCCTAACATCCACACCAGATCAGAATGTTCACAAAAAGGGGAAAAAAGTCAGTTCTAGCTGCAGCTCTTAATGAATCTATTTCAAGCTTAATATAAGTGGTGGGAGGTGAGGTGGGGTTGAAAATTGAAATAGTCTTATTTAATTTGCCATAAGCCCCAAAGCAGCTTCTGTAATTTTTTTGTTTGTCCAGTTAAGTAATTTTTCAGAAGCCCTTAAAGGTGATACATTCATACTATTTATTTTCACTGTTTTAACAAGATTATGAGCTCAAGAAAATTATCTTGTGATCTCAGGAAAACAGTGAAAATAAATAGTATGAATGTATCACCTTTTAGGGCTTCCATAAATTTTATATCAGAGGGAATTTATGATTTTTAATAGCTACTTAGTGAATATGAAATTTAAACACATTTTGTGTTCTTTTGCATGAAACTATAAATCTGACACAATATTAAGTTATAAAACATAGTATAGTGTACAGTGTTTTAAAGAAGACCCATTTCCTTTCTCTAATTGTTCCATAAGGTTTTTAATTTATGAAGTTGTTGTATGCAGTGAAGCTCGGGCTTCAGGCTGCTCTGAACATTTAGTTTCCAACAGTTTTTGTTTCCATTCTTTGATCTGTGTGAAGTCAGTGAGTATAAATATTCCTAATATTTCAATTTCAGGCAACCCCATCCACCTATCCTTTAAATGTTCTGATTTCAAATGTTAATCACAAGAATATTCACTAAAAGTGACAGAAAAGAAAAGTCAAATGAAATTATGTGCTGCATCAAGAAGAGCACTTTGAGGTTTTGAACTGTGAATAATGTAAATCTATTTTAGTAGAGACCAAGAGTAAAAATATTTATTTGGGAAGTGGACATAGAAAGTTCTATTCAAATGTCTTAAGTTTCAAATCTATTTTCCCTTTGAATCCATGTAGCTATATTTGGAATTCAGAGCTTCACTTATTAAAATGCATAAATACTACACTGTACAAAGCACAAGCTTAACACACACGCTGGTGTGTGATAGAAAACAGGAAAGAAACCAATACAATGAGTCTGTTTACATGTAGTCATGATTAATTTCAAAACTAGAAAAATTACATGCTCAACTCAAACTTTATACCACTCAAAAATAAATTTAGAATTAAAATTACAACATACTTTATTGACATGTAGCTGAAAAATGTACTGTATTCATTAAACAGAAAAGAAGACAAAATACTATGTGTTGGTAACTTTCTGTTATTGAAGTATTTTGTGGAATGAGCAACAGATATTATGTTAGTCATTAAGTCATTGTAATTTCTTACCCTGTAGTTACTATTAATCATTGAGACACAGGCACAGCTTTTAAAGATTAAAAATACTGTCCACTACCATGCTGAGATGATCATTACCAGTGGGAAAGAAACATAGCTGGTTGGGTGTTTGCTGCTGACCACAGTGTGAAATGCCTTCCAAGTGCAGTCACTCTTGCAGGGCTGGTTTTTAGCAGAGTGTCATCCGACTAGGACGTGTCTTGGCAGCGAAGGAACAAATATAAACTGGCTTGGGTCCATGTGTGGCTTCCACATTCAACTGTGTGTTTAAGATGTGGCCCTGGATAAATATGGGATGAAAACTGGCTTCATTTGCTTTGAGCCAGTATTAGCCAGGTGTGCCATTTATTATCAGCCTGACAGCCATGCAGGTGTCCCAGAATAAGGCCTGTGTTGGGTCACGGCATTTTGGTTACTTGGGATCACTTGAACTGCATTGCTTTTGAATAGCTGGACAAAAGCAACCCAGAGTGCCAATAATTAGATCTCACAGATCATTGTCAGGCATTATCAAATCACTATCATGGAAACAAGCAATACCGTATATACGCACAGATTCATTACACAAGTGGTTGTGCTCTACATGACTGAGAATGAACTGATGACGGCCTGTGACGTAGAAGATTCGTGAGATCTAATGCAGTGTGCGGATCCCTTTTCCTACTTCTGCCATCACCTTAATTTTTGATCCAGCACCTGTGAAAGGTTTGGATGTGCATACCCCACACTCTGTTTTGTCACAGTATGGGAAAAGCAAATAATAATATTATTAATAATAATAAATACTGTGGTCACCTTTAATTTGATGATATACTTACATCAGTTCCTGGATATCTGGCCTGCAAAATTTTCAAAAAAAAGTGTGGATGGTAAAGTACTGTATTTACCTTTTTTAATGTTGCATTTCCTTCTCTGCCAACACTTAAAAACAGTTTGGCACTAAGGATATCAAGCAATGAAGTATTTCAGATATTATTTTGTCACTGTCATGGTTCGGCTAAAGTCTGGACCCAATTGCAGGAGACAAACAGATGAGGCAAGAGAGTCAACTTATTGAACTATGTACAGATAAATGCTTTCTGCTGCTGGGGTTTCGGCTCCTGTGGAGACAGGAGGTAGATAAGTGTTTGGAGTAAGGATGGTAAGGATAAACAGAGGGATAATGCAGGGAATGCTTACTTGTGCACAGTAGAGTCTGACAGGTAATTATCGGTGGCGAGAAGCAGGTAGGGTCCCCAACTCGTAGCTCATGGGCTTCAGGTACTGGGGTGAAAGTTCTTTAGAGAGTTCAATATTACTCTGGTTCCTTACTTGGTGGGTTATCCTGAGACTGAGGGTCCAGAAGGCATGAGAGTCCAAGGAGAGGAGAGTCAGGGAGTCTGAATCTATGGAGATTAGTGACAAGGAGCTTGGAGTGGCAAGGCGCCTCCTGAGGCACAGGGGGTTACTGAGTATTGCAATGACAAGAGTTCTTACTTGGAGTGTTTTCCCAAGGCTGGGAGTCCACATGGTGATAACCCATGGAGAGGAAAGCCAGGGGGGGTAGGAGATCCTGCTGCACAATGAATATGATGATAAATGACTGATCAGATTCCTTACTTGAGACTTCTGGAGGAGCTGATCCAGGTGAGAATGTCCGATGGGGAAGGAAGCAGCCAGGAACCAGGCAGTTTGCTGGGTGAATGCGTGCTGAGCCAGGGAAGGAATCTGGTGGCTGACTGGATAATAGGTTTAACCTGGAAGACACAGAAAAAATGCAGGTGAGCAGGAGCTGAAGCACTGAAGCAGAAGTTGCTTGCAGAGCCTAGAGATCACGAGGAGAAGGTTACCGATGTGACAGTCCTGCATAAATCCACACACTGGGTGTGCCTTTAAAAGACACAAGATTGAAGTCAATCAGTTGGTGGAGTTCACCAGCTGTCACAAATTAACATCCCTGGCTCCCAATAAGAGAGTTGTGTCACAGCAGAGAGTGGACCAAAAGATACTGCTGCACTCACCCAGATCCACAACAGTCACATTATTTTTGCAAGCATGTCTTCAGGTTTAAGACAGTAAAGAGTTATTGCATTTTTCTGTCCAAAATTCTTCACACATTCTCTCTTTGGGACAGATCACATGTCATGATGAAGGCAGCATGTGCTGCTCTAAAATCTCTGGGTCTTTTCTGGATTCATGCTTTCAAATACAGCCGTGGACAAAATTGTTGGTACCCCTCTGTTAATGAAAGAAAAACCCACAATGGTCACAGAAATAACTTGAATCTGACAAAAGTGGTAATAAATAAAAATTCTATGAAAATTAACCAATGAAAATCAGACAATGCTTTTGAATTGTGGTTCAACAGAATTACTTTAAAAAACAAACTCATGAAACAGGCCTGGACAAAAATGATGGTACCCCTAGAAAAGATTGAAAATAATGTGACCATAGGGACATGTTCAACCAAGATGTGTCCTCTAATTAACATCACAGGTGTCTACAAACTTGTAATCAGTCAGTCGGCCTATTTAAAGGGTGACAAGTAGTCACTGTGCTGTTTGGTGACATGGTGTGTACCACACTAAACATGGACCAGAGGAAACAAAGAGAGTTGTCTCAGGAGATTAGAAAGAAATTTATAGACAAGCATGTTAAAGGTAAAGGCTATAAGACCATCTCCAAGCAGCTTGATGTTCCTGTGACTACAGTTGCACATATTATTCAGAAATTTAAGATCCACGGGATTGTAGCCAACCTCCCTGGACGTGGCCGCAGGAGGAGATGAGATAATACAAATGGTAACAAAAGAGCCCAGAACAACCTCTAAACACATTCAAGGTGAACTCCAAGGTCACGGTACATCAGTGTCAGATCGCACCATCTGTTGTTGTTTGAGCCAAAGTGGACTTCATGGGAGACGACCAAGGATGACACCACTGTTGAAAACAAATCATAAAAAAGCCAGACTGGAATTTGCCAAACTGCATGTTGACAAGCCTCAAAGCTTCTGGGAGAATGTCCTATGGACAGACGAGACAAAACTGGAACTTTTTGGCAAGGCACATCAGCTTTATGTTCACAGATGCAAAAATGAAGCATACCAAGAAAAGAAGACTGTCCCTACTGTGAAACATGGAGGAGGTTCTGTTATGTTCTGGGGCTGCTTTGCTGCATCTGGCACAGGGTGTCTTGAATCTGTGCAGGGTACAATGAAATCTCAAGACTATCAAGGTATTCTAGAGAGAAATGTGCTGCCCAGTGTCAGACAGCTTGGTCTCAGTCACAGGTCATGGGTCTTGCAACAGGATAATGACTCAAAACACACAGCTAAAAACACCCAAGAATGGCTAAGAGCGAAACACTGGACTATTCTAAAGTGGCCTTCTATGAGCCCTGATCTAAATCCTATTGAACATCTGTGGAAGGAGCTGAAACATGCCATCTCCTCATGAGCAGTTTGCTCATGAGGAGTGGGCCAAAATACCTGCTGAGAGGTGCAGAAGTCTCATTGACAGTTACAGAAATCGTTTGATTGCAGTGATTGCCTCAAAAGGTTGTGCAACAAAATATTAAGTTAAGGGTACCATCATTTTTGTCCAGGCCTGTTTCATGAGTTTGTTTTTTAAAATAATTCTGTTGAACCACAATTCAAAAGCATTGTGTGATTTTCATTGGCTAATTTTCATAGAATTTTTATTTATTACCACTTTTGTCAGATTCAAGTTATTTCTGTGACCACTGTGGGTTTTTCTTTGATTAACAGAGGGGTACCAACAATCTTGTCCACGTGTGTAAGTATTAATGATCTTTGCCAAGGGCACTGACACAACCCCATACTATGCCTACCTTTAAGACTTGCTGCTGGTAACACTCTGGATGGTTCTTTTCGTATTTGGTCCGGAGTGCACAGTCTTCATTTCTTCCCAAAATACTGGTTAATGAACTGTAGACATTTCCACTGTGTGATGCAAATTTTAAAACAACATACAGCTTTGTTTTTGTACTGAAAGATTTTTAGTGGCATTTGTGAATATAACTCCTCATCAAATTCCTTAAAGTTCTTGTCAAATGCTGGTCAAAGTAATTCTTTACACATGTGGTTATACAGTACCAGCTATCGATGAATGATGGTTCTTTATACAGGACCTTCTGAGGGTTCTGATACCCCTTTCCCATAGGAGATGTGCTGGGTGCCAGAGCCAGGCTGGGCATTGCTCTCTGTGTTTCCACTGTAAAATCCTTGGTGCTTGGCCTGACAAACTGGTAGTGGTGCTGAGCTCACAGCACCAGTGATGTTATGGGCCAGGAGGAGAGACATCTGCTTTTCCTCATTTTGGTATCAGCTTTGGCTCCACTAATGGAAAAGCATACTGGTATCTTCAGCAGCTGAGCTGAGCAGTGGTCAAGCACCGGCCCAGTACCAGCACTCTTGCCATGTTGGTAGAAAAGAGCTTACTATGTCACAAGTATTCATCTTAGGCTTACACCCTCACCCTGTATGTGTTAAAATTTAAAAAATTTATGCACTGTGGATGGAGAAATAGGCCAATTATTTCAATTTTTTTTGAGAAACATTGTTTGGAAACATTTAAATAATTTTCTTACGCAGCTGTTGACAAACTGAAGATCTTGTGCTCATCTTGACTCCTCAGAGTCAGCCTTTCATGCCAAATAGTGATTATAGGCCATGGGCTAGAGAGGGTCACCGTGCACCCCCCAACCTCCACTCATCAACAAAATTATGTTTTTCTGAAGCGTATGGATATACTGACCATAAAAATAAATGTTAACATTGAAAATTTTGGGATGCAGTACCCATCTTGACCACTTGAATATGGGTACCCAGTTTTTCCACACAAACTGCGTCAAAACTGACTTTCAGAAAGAAACACAAGTGTCTTGTTTAAAACCCCAAATGACATTATTATATGATATACATATATTGTTATGTGTTCCATTATTATTATTATTATTATTATTATTATAACATGGTAACATAACAATATTATACTGCAAGATGTCATGAATGTGCCCAACCATGATACAGTTTGGTGCCAAATGGAATGTGCATCTATCTGAAATAATGTGAAGAAACGTTTGCATACAGTGGTGATCAAAATTAGAGAACAATGTATTATTACTGGCCCATGACAGCCCTGGTCTGTCCAGCTGAGGGGATTGTGCGCTGCGGGGCCACGTTTGTGGTGTCGACCCCTCGGATTGGACTTGGGCGGTCTCAAAGGGGGTGTTCCTTTAGCCATGCACTTGGCACTTTCCCCTGCTGGTGATGGCTCCCTCGTGATGGTGCTTCCACACTTGGATCCTCAGTGCCCAGCCATAAGCCACAAGTCTTAAACAGTCGAAAGTTTCTTTGTGGGTGGGTGCGCGCGCGTGTGTGTATGGGGGGGGGGGGGGCTTAATTGTGTTTTATTTCAATGTGTGAAGCACTTTGTATTGCAATGTTTTGTATAAAAAGTGCTATATAAATAAAGCTTTGATTGATTAATTGATTGAAGTACCTTCTAGCTTGGTGCTCAGCATAACAGAATGGGGCGAGTTGGTTATCCAGTGACAAAGGGGAGCACAAACCTACTGCTAGTTCCAAACACGGTGGACTAACGCCAGCAGATGACATGGCTCCCCAAGTCATCACTGACTGTGGAAACTTCACACAGGACCTCAAGCAAGCTGGATTCTGTGCCCTTCCTCCAGACTCGTGGACCTTGATTTTCAAATAAAATGCTCACTGTGCTTTATTGGCCAGCAAACTCCTCACCTAAACCCCATAGAGAATCTATGGGGTTTTGTCAAGAGGAAGATGAAAGATACCAGACCCAACAATGCAAACGAGCTGAAGGCCTCTATCAAAGCAACCTGGGCCTTCATGACACCTCAGCAGTACCACAGGCTGATCGCCTTCATGCTACACTGCATTCATGCAGTAATTCATACAAAAGGAGCCCCGACCAAGTATTGTGTACATGGACATGCTTTTCAGTAGGTCAACATTTCTGTATTAAAAATGCATTTTTTAAAAAAAAAATTAATTTAATGTAATATTCTAATTTTTTTGAGAAACTGAATTTGGGTTTTCATGAGTGATAAGCCATAATCATCAAAATTAAAAAGAAATAAATGCTTGAAATATGTCAGTGTGTGTAACGAATCTACATAATATGAGTTTCATTTTTTAAATTGAATTACTGAAATAAATTATCTTTTCAGTGACATTCTATGTTTGATTAGAGTGAATTAGTCTGCAGTTCACTTAGTTTTGCCCTTAGCCCACAGAACTGGACCTAGTTGACAAAGTTCAATATTCAGAATATTAGATAAATAAACAGAACAAGAATTAGCTCATATTCAGACATCTTACATCCAGAGAATAAAAGTCCAACCCCTCATTTTTCAGTCAGTTTATTAACCCGGATGATTTTTATTAGTACCCTTCATGGTGGAACATGGTGGAACTTGGAGTTGAAGCCAGAGTTTCCACCTCCACCTCTGCTGATACCCATGTGGATTACACCAAATGGTCTGCCCTTCTAAACCAAACGGGTGTACCAGATTAAGAGGGATTTGTTTTCACACATTTTATGATCTCCATGGTGAAAAAGAGACGAAGCTTATTTGATTCAAGATAACTAAATCTTCTTATTTTTGCAGACTTCATATATGTGTGTTAGGTTGCCTATGTTAATGCTCTATTAATCACACTATTTTTGGAAAATGCATTACACTTCTTGTCATGTGCCAGTGGCCTGAGAAAAAGGTGTTCAGTGATTGCATATTCACCTCTAGAAAAGTATTGCAACGAACTACCAAGTGCCCATTGTTGTCCTTTTAAAATCTGAGCACATGTGAGTAGTGTGACTTTGACTGAAGCAAGTATGTGTTTTCTTTTCTTCCCTCTCTTCAGTGTCACCACTGTGGGAGATGACATGGACACACCCACTCTGGACAATCTTTTGCTGAGTGTGCAACTAACAGTCATCTTGCTCAGTCTTCTAGTCTTTATACTAGCTTTTTTACCTTGATTGTGGAGGAACTGGAGTCTCTCTTGTTCCTTCTGCTTTATCCATCATTTTTTCTGAGATTTTTAAAATAAATATTTATCTCTCGACAAATTGTTTGACTGTTTTCTTAATCCCAACACTGTAAACACTTCTAATTACAATGTAGACTGCAATTACCATTAGACGCATTACCACAATATATTTTCCCTTACCTGATTAATTTAATGCGGTATAGTTACTCATAGACCCTTGAAAACACAACAGGGTTACAGGGGAACCCTTATGAAAGTTTTTTTTTTTTTTTTTAAAACAGCCCTTGGCTCTGCATGAAATACTTAAAACATAAATGGTTCAAAATGGAGCTCCTTATATTGATTTAGGTGAAACCCCTGAAAGAGGGTTCATGATGGTTCTTATTTTGAGGTTCTAGATAACAACCTTCATTCCTAAAGCCCATATCTCATGGAGTGACGAATGCTGACAAACAGCAATGCTTGGGTTTTAACAGGGTTTGTAAAAGGTTGCAAACAGTTTTTAACGTCACAAACAGTTTTTCTTGTTGCAAAGAAATTTTGAACATGTTCAAAATTTGCCACTCCGTCAGATACTACCCTAAAGGATTCTTAGTGGAACACATTTTTTAGGTTCCCGATAAAACCCTTCAACCATCAAGGGTTCTCGGCAGAACTTTTCATTTGGGCTAAAGATGGATCCACTGAACATAAAATGTTTCATGGTGCCACCTCCTCAGTGGGTTCTACATTAAACCCTATGAAAATTCAGAATGGTTCCAAATGGAACCCCCGGTGAAGGTCCATCCACCCATCTTCTACCGCTTATCCGGGGATCCGGGTTGCAGGAGCATGAGTCCAGCCAGAGTAGCCCAGACTTCTGCCCAGTTCACACAGCACCATGATCTCCATGATCCCTCCTGCAGGTGGTGAGTGCACTGAAGGGTAGACCCATGTGGCTCCTTTGAGTAGACTGGGTCCTTGATGTAACGTTTTTCATAAAAATTCACTGGACTGCTCTTAGTCTGGCCATTCACCCAGGATAAGTTTGCCTTGGGAGACCAGGGGCAAGTTGCCCTTGACAACATAGCTCCTGGGATCATCTGGGCACTCAAACCCCTCCACCATGATACAGTGGTGATCCACAGTGAGGGTGCTAGGCGAAACTCTAACCCTTTTAAAGTTTTATAGTACCTTCTGTAAAGGTTCCTGGTGGAACCTTTATCAAAAGCTTCCACCAGGAACTAAAAAGGGTGCTCCTACAGGGACAAGCCGAACAAACCTTTTTATTTTTTTTAATTTGATTTTGTACACTTTATTGAACCCCAGAGGGGAAATTGAGGGCATCCACCTGGATGGGTGAAGCAGCCACGGTACGGCGCTATCCCTTTACCATTCACACACACATTCACACCTAGGGCCACTTTAGAGTCTCTTCTTCTTCCGCTTAATCCTTTTCGGGTCGCGGGGGAGCTGGAGCCTATCCCAGTATCTTTGGGCGAGAGGCAGGGTACACCCTGGACAGATCGCCAGTCCATCGCAGGGCCAACACAGAGAGACAGACAACCATTCACTCTCACAGTCACACCTAAGGACAATTTAGAATCCCCAGTTTGATGCCAATTAAACTAACTTGCATGTTTTTGGCGTGTGGGAGGAAACCGGAGAAATCCCGAAGTAAACCCACGCAGACACGGGGAGAACATGCAAACTCCACACAGATCACTGTTGGTCGGGGGCTAGGATCGAACCCAGGATCCCCCGGCCAAGGGTGAGTTGCTGTGCTGCCGCAGTGCTAACCACTCCTCCACCGTGCCACCCACTTTAGAGTCTCCAATTAACCTAACTTGCATGTTTTTGGCCTGTGGGAGGAAACCGGAGAACTCCCGGAGTAAACCCACGCAGACACGGGGAGAACATGCAAACTCCACACAGATCACTGTTGGTCAGGGGCTGGGATCGAACCAGGGATCCCATGGCCAAGGGTGAGTTGCTGTGCTGCCACAGCTTTTTTTGCCTATGACCTACCAGAACAGGATTCAAATCCCACAGTATAAATTCTTATTCACTAATCAAACCTCAGTCACATGCATTTGTTAGCCCAGTGAATACTTCTCAGTGTAATAAAGTCAGTGTTTTGTGATGCTCAGTATCTCCATGGATCTAGGTTTCCTAGATTCATGGAGATACTGGGTATCTAGGTTCTAGGTTTCCATTCATAGGGCAATACCTCTGTGGCAGGGGTGTCGAATCGTGTGCCATGGAGGGCCAAGACCCTGCAGGTTTTCTCTTCTACCCAGTCTCTTCAGCAGGTGTTTTCACTGATCAGTGGGAAGAAGTTCAGTGAAATCTACTGCTGAAGACACTGGTTGGAGGTAAAGATTGCAGGGTCTTGGCCCTGCATGGCACATGATTGGGCACCCCTGCTCTATGGTGACAAATATTTGCAACATGGTTAAATATTTGAAGTTGAGAATCTCTAAATACTCATGTTTTCAATAATTTTTCAAAATCTCTGTCTTTCAGAAAGCACCCATTGGATCGAAGGGGTTCTTCTTGGCACTGCTTTGAAGCAAAGAACCCCTGAAAGAACCATTGCTCCACAAAAGGATTTTTCAGAGGCAAGGAGTTCTGGATAGAGCCCTCACCCTTCAAGAAGAACTCCCGTTGAGCCCTTATTTTTTTAAGTGTATGAATGATAAAATTAAGCTGCAGTTGTTTCCCATTCAGGTCTTACTTTTATTCAAAAGGATAAAAATCTACGAGACTGCAAATCTCCTTTTCTTAGTTCAAGCCTGTTTTTAAGGAACATACACAAGAAAGGCTGAAGAGGAACCACAACTCTTCTCCAAGAAGGGACCCCTAAAAGAACAGCGCAGTTGGCACAGGAAAGCCTGAGCCCCACACATTCAATTAGCCAGTCTGTCTTGCATTGGATGGGAGGGGGCACACAGTCAAGTTACGACTCACCAACATCACCAAGGGTGTGGCACGGCACTGCTTCCTGCACATCTAAAACTTAACAGGATGGGTTCAAAGGGACAAGCAGAGATGCACGCGGAAGGTTAATGGGAGAACTGGGAGATGGAGTTTCCCAGTGATGCAGCAAACACCAGCACAAGCAGCAGCAGCAGCAGCTGACCTTTCTTGTCCAAATATAAAAGGTGTGTTTCTGTCAGACCCCCATCAGCATCCTCTCTGCAGTTATCGTTTAAGTCAATATACAATACTGACTGGGGGGGGGGGGGAGAAAAGTCACTGTTGCTATGAAAAAAATATGAAAGTTGGGGAGAAAGAGATTGGAAGAAACCATTGTGACATCCCTCTCTGTAGCTGCCATGCATGTGAGGAGCCCACCCCACCTCAGCTGTAGTGAGGAGAGCCCAGTCCAGGCAGCCAGCAACCAGCGCGTCTCTCCCTACCAATAGGCATGCTCCACTCAGGCTCTGTGCAGAGCGAAGCTGGGCGCAGGGGAACCGCAGCGGCCGCGCCGAGCATCTTCACAGGTATGCGCCTCTCTGCCGCTACGCCCTTATTCGCTTTCCTTGCAGAACGGCTCCGGCTTCCTCCGTACACGCTATGCTCGACTCTGGCTCATTTCTAGGGAGGGGTTGCTGCTGTTTTTTTTTTTTTTTTTTTTGCGTGTGTCGTGGCTCACGTAGCATCGGTGGTAGCGAGGGGCTTGGTAAACACAGTCAGGGAAGGCGCAGCTGCAAAAAAAAAAAAAAAAAAAAAAAAAGCCCTCCTCTGTAACTTGCGCACACCTCAAAAATGTTCGTCCTCCGGCAGATGAGCGCCGAGCGTCCGACACCTCTGCTGCTGCTGCCGCTGCTGCTGGTGACAGAGGCGGGGACGGATGGTCGCCGCTGCGCTGCATACATTTCAATGGGAAATTTTGCAGCGGGGTTATGATTTCGTCCAAACACAACCGCTGACTGTATTTTCCAACTTGCGGCGTGCAGGTAGAGGGTGTTTATTATTATTATTCTGATGATTTGCGGAAGGCGCTGGACCTGCGGCTCTCGGCAGCCTACCAGGGAGCTGATTTGAAAAATCATTTTCATAGCAGTCAGTTTTCTGTAGGCTGTGCCATATTATTGCACTGCAGCAGGCTGTGGCGGGGGCTCTGATAGGTCAGGCTGTATCGGTGCGTGTATCCATCACAACACTGATGATTTATTGATAGCTGAGTGGATCTGCTTCTAATCGCTCCTCATTCATACATGAGTGTGGACGGTGCCCCCCCCCGCAGAATTCGTCAACACTGTGAGCGCTCTTAATTGAAAACGTGCTGAACTTGTGCTTTGAATGAGTTGGCAAAGGCTAAGCGTTTTTCTGCCCTCTTGGCCGTGATTAGCCCGCTCCGTGGCGCCGTGTTTTGCCTGTCACTAGGTAAGATGTAGGTACACTCCCTTCGCGGCGCTGTGTTCCAGCGGCCGCTACCTGTGCGCGCCGCGCTCCCCGGCCTGGCTGCACGCAGGCAGGGTGTTGGCCGACGGCAGCGCGTCTTATTAAGTTGACACTGAATTCAGAAGTTTCACACGCTTGCGGAAAACGACGACGCGGCCACACTGCTGCTTGTGACCAGCCGAGAGCGCTGAGTTTGGAGTGCTCACTGACACGGGGCGCTGTGAGAGCGGGGCTTCGTGGAATCATTGTTCTCCAGCGTGGCCACCGTTGCAGTCATGTGGCGGCACACTGTAGGCAAGGTTGCGCACAGGTACGGGCTATTGTTGCCTGGGCAACAACCCATTTGTCATCTTTGAGCTACCAC
Source organism: Pholidichthys leucotaenia (assembly GCA_020510985.1). Lineage (NCBI taxonomy): Eukaryota > Metazoa > Chordata > Actinopteri > Cichliformes > Pholidichthyidae > Pholidichthys > Pholidichthys leucotaenia. Next base: position 194,601,235 of record CM035846.1, on the reverse strand, counting down.
TGTGGAGCTAAAAAAACCAATCAACTGTTGTGACTTTTTCCATAAATGTCTTACTTTATACAAGCAAATTTATTTATTTTTTCTTGTTTTTCTCATATTTTTTCATGTAATTTGAGACTTTTTTTTAAATTTCTGCACTGTATTATAATAAATCTGGAACATTTTAATTATGAATTTGTGATTTTTTTCTCTGAAATTTGCATGTTTTGGTAAAACATTTTTTCCTGATAAATGTGGAATTTTTCTAGCTTATTTTGGAATAGTCTCATAAATTAGCAACTTTTTTATCGTTTTTGAGATTATTTTTATCTGTTATTTTATTATAATCAAAGATTTTTTCCACAAAATATTGAGACTTGTTGAAAATTTAAGGTTTTTTTTCTCATGAATTTCCTTTTTTTATTTGTGTATTTCATGTCATAAATTCATATTTCTTCTACCAACTTTGTGACTTTGTCTTTCTGTTATATTTTTTCTTTAAAAAACACATCTTTTCTCATTGCAATTTTGTGACATTTTCTCAAAAAAAAATTTTTTTGCCGATTAATTTAGTGCATCTTAATATATTTCTTATTTTCTTATGTATTTTCAGTGATTGTTATTGTACATATGTAACTTCTTTCCTTATAAACTTGCAACTTTTCTCAAGAATTTATGACTTTTGTCTTATGAATTCACATTTTGTCAAAAAAAAATGTAATTTTCCCTTGTTTTGGGTTAGGGCAACACCTCCTAAAAATGTCTGTGCCCGTCCCTGACTGTAGGTATGGAGTATCTGCACAATTTTGCAAGTATGAGTAGGTGCTAGTTATAAACCCTGTTAATGGCCTGATACTCAATCCCAGCATTGGTGCATCCCTAGCAGAAAACTACCAATAAAAAGTATTAAGAAAAAAATGTTTTTCAAAATGGCTCAGCTCTTACTAGTAGTGATTATCAGCTAATGAGGAAACTTTTACAACAGCTGACCTATGTTGTTCTGCTTCCTTATTCATAAAAGGGTATCTATTTTTATATCAGCATATCTGTGCTTAAATGTGCTTGGGTTCTGATAATTAATTGTAGTTTTGTTGTTGCTATGCAAAAAAAAGGCTTGTGTGCCACATTTTGCCACTGCAATCACTTGAAGCTGTGACCTTGTCAAAAAAGAGCCACCCTGTGTCTGCGTCGCTCTGATAAAACTCTCTGATGAAGGATACACTTGTCCATAGGGGTCCATCCCCATGCATCGTGGCTGCTTCTGGCTAATTCAAGAAGCACTTGAGCTGATTTTTTGCTGCATTAACCACACTACCTATTCGCTCCATTTGATGAGCCAGGAATAGTTTAAGGACTTCTACATCAGAAGCTCCAACTTCAAGCATGCTGGTTTTTCTTTTTTTAAAATGTTATTTTGGACTCAGCTCATTCTTGTTTAGTCAGGGAAGCTACAGTGGCATTAATGAACTGCCTCTGTATTTTCACACATGTCCTTGAAAATGAGCTCTTGATACAGTGTGGTATTAAAAGTGGAGCTTTCCTGCTGGGCTCCGTACATCTGGACAGCATTTATTGATTATCTCTGAGGTATTACAGTGAAGCAAATGATACAAAACAAGGTTCCAAATGATAAGAAGAGCTTGTAACTGCAAAGCAAACAAAGTTTTGAAGTGAGAAATGTTAAGGTCACCTTGAGGTCAAAACGAACAGAAGCTGTTCCAAACTGCTTGAAGGCAGGTATTCTGCATATATGATTCACGAGACTACTTGCTTAAGTTTGCCAAAGAAGTATAGCATGTCTGATTTTCTGAAATTAATCTATTGATCAGTTGCACCCTAAACTGTGGTCTAACCTCTCGATAGGGAGTGACGAGATCATAGAAAGGACAAGCTACATTGCCTGCTCAGAGACTGCTACCAAATTTTATTTTACCATACTCAGTGAAATCATTAAAATGTTTACAATATTTCTGAAATGACATTTATCTATGGCAAAGTACAATAAAAAGATGTACAACTCTGGAAGAAAAATAAAAGACCACTGCAAAATCTGTCCAAAATTAGCATCTCTACATGTATGGCAGCCGTTCAGTTTGCTGAATCTGATGAATTCCAACACAAGGACACCTCGGTCTACTTGAGGTACTGATTAGGTGATCATCGAAACATGGTAAGACACATGAAAACTGTGAATAAAAATCAGAGTTATTACACAAGTACAGATTTCCGAGTTCTTTCTAAGTTAAAACTTAAGTATTGTAGTGTTTAAGAATGAACATGAACTTGTTTTTCTTTGCATTATTTGATCTAAAAACACATCTCAAAGCAACACCTTTTTTGTTGTTTTGGCCAGTTGTCATTTTTCTATAAATGACTTGGAATTTGAATGAGATGCTTTCAGTAGGTTAGAGAACAAAACAAAATTGTTCATTTTATTCAAACACGTACATATAAATAATAAAACCAGATAAAGTGATCATTTTACAGTGGTGTCTTTGGCCTCTTCATTTTTTCCAGAGCTGTATTTATCTATACTACTACCACTGATGAATAATAATAATAATAATAATAATAATAATAATAATAATAATAATAATAATAATACTAGCTGAATGTAAATTTAATATTTGGGGTGATAGTGGCTCAGGAGGTAGAGCACATCACCTAATAACCGGATGGTTGGCGGGTTGAATCCCGCTCCCCCCACCTTGCTGTTGTGTCCTTGGGCAAGACACTTTACCCGCCTTGCCTCCAGTGTCTGTGACACTGGTGTGTGAATGTGAATAAATGCCCCAGGGCAGCTGTGGCTACAGAAGTAGCTTACCATTGTCTGAGGAGTGAATGAATAATGGACTCGTTGTAAAGCATCTTTGGGTGTCATGAAAAGCGCTATATAAATGCAATCCATTATTATTATTATTATAATGTTAGACTTATGTTTGGGAGATTCTTGTGTGTTTTGATGAGACCATGGATATCACGAGAAGATCATTGAGAGATCAATGAGAGATCTTGACGATCGCTGGGTGCTCATTGAAAGATTGAGTTGTCTGGCCATTTTTTGATCACTCAACGATCTCACAACCCTCTCCACCCCTGTGTAAAGGGGTATTGACAAACAATTACAGCTGTGATTTAAAAAAAAAAATGTAGGCTTGTCAATATGATCCATCCTCTAATGGCGTGGCAGTACACTTTATAAATTTCAGAAGTATTTGATATGGGCGTTTACTGCACCTCTCAGTGATTGCATCAAAACTAAAACTTGCTTGTTAAAATTTTCCAAAAATGCAAAATATTCAATTTTTGTGGGGTTAAGCAAAAATTGGCTGTTTTTTTTTCTTTAATAAAATTGCATTTTGACTGCTGGTGGACCAAAACACAACACAAAAGATTACTGGTGTAACCACCAGACCAATGAGATCAACTAATGAAATATTGGTGATGTAGGTAAGTAAAGTTTATTTATAAAGCACTTTTCACAAAGATACAGTCACAAAGTGCTGTACAATAAAACAGAACAAAAACACCTTGATAGAGACACAGTTAAAATAATTAAAGAAGTTAAAACACAAGATCAAAGTAATTAAAAAATGTCAGACTTATGAATTAAAAAGTCCCTGAATTGAAATGTAGCACAACTACGCATAATGCTTCTTTTTTATATCACTAAAATAGCTACAATTAAAAAAAACATCATTCTAACTTACTCTTTTAAATTTGAAAAGTAATTTCCAAACATGATACAGTGATAAAGTATTGTATAGTGAAGAGTAGCAAATTCAGTTATAAATGCATTACCCAGGATTTACACTGACTCCAGATGCAGTCCGTTGCAGATGCAGTAAGGATGGACTCTTGTGTCCATCCCTACCATCTCCATTTGTGTTTTGCAGCGGCATGGATGAGAACAGAGTCTGAAATACAAGATCATGCGAGAATTATACAAAATAACACGAGATCTCGAAAAAGACCCGAGAGTGACCAAGATGAACTGATCATGATCACGTGGTGACAAGAAGAAAGTGTGATGTAGCAGCTCCCCATCTGGATTTTTGGCTCTAAATAAAATGTAAGTAGCCCGTTAGTTTTAATTCTATGAAGCATTTGTATGCTAAATCAAGTTTTTACCTCCTCTGACACAGTGGTGGAGGAGTAGACCTCAGAAAATAACGGACGATCCTTAAATTGTTTTTAATGATGAAATGGCTATTAAATACCGCAAGATACCGTGGGATTTCCTTGTGGATTGTATCCTGCATCCGTCAGAAATAGACTTGTTGTGTTTCATTAGTAAACTGAATCTGACGAGCTGGATTCGTTCTGCAGCGGTCCGGACCAGGTGAGGATTAGAAAACTGATGAAAATGGGAGCTATTTGCTGCGGAGGCCAGATCGCAGCCGTAATGTACTGCATCCATAGTCAGTGTAAATCCAGGGTTAGAGTTCACCCAAGAGTTGTTAATTACTTTTAAACAAGGAAAAACAAGTTTTCTTTGTTGTTCTTTAAATGTAGTGATTTCCCAGTAGGGATGGCATGATGGTGTGGTAGTTAGCACTGTTGCCTTTAGATTGCCCTCCAACAGAAAATAATAATAGCAGGCATTTTTATCAGCAGGACCCAGAGTTAGTTTGAAAAAACCCTCTTGTGGCAGTGAAAATTATTGCATGAAGTGAGACAGTGGAGGTGTAGAGGTGAATGTGTTGAAAGTAGACCTCCACCATACCCTAACTAGCCTTAACTTATCTTTTTAGTGCTTAAAGGGGCCATTGACTGCACTTTTTGCACATCTTAGCAGCTCACATAATGAGCTGTTAATTTAATTAAATGTTTGTGACATAGTTTGGTCAACTTTTCTTTAATTATATTGCCACATCATTGTGAATTCTATGTGGCACCCTTTTTCGTAACAGCTTATTTCAGTGCATGTCTCTTTAAATCCCTAACACCGCATGCAACTCCGCCCCCCTTCCTACGTCATCACTGCTAGCATTAGCTGGCTGGCATGGATCTAGCCTGGGCCAACTAACATAAATTTGTCTTAAAGAATGAAAGACATAAACATCACTGGTGGACAGAGGTGTGTGATTTTATTGATCGATAGGCTATGACTGGTCCCTGTAGTACAATAAGCAAAGAAATGTGATAGCATGGCTAAACTGCTAGCTTTAGTAGCCGTCTTGAATCCCGGTTTGAGAAAATAAAACTTTAACTAAGCTAAAATAACATCTAAGAACTAAATATATGATCAAGTGTTGTTAGATGAACAAGGATTCCAGTGGGGCTGAAGTGAATTCATAGAAAATAGCAATCAAAACTAGCCGGACTGAGGCAGGCTGTCAGTTGCCTCCTCCCTGCCGAGGTGAGCTGTGTCTAGTTACAGGGATTGGCTCAGACTTCCTAGCACGCTAGTACTAACAGTTCTATGTAGAATCAATGCGAAAATATAACAAAATAAGCCAGAATGGCTCGAGATATGTGATCAACTGTGAACCAGGTGGAAACGGATGTCTACTAGGGTGACTGAAATCTAAAGAAAATAACAATATAAACTGTGCTTGGTGCGGGCTTCCTAATTCTGTGGAGGGTAAAAGGGAAGGATGTGGAGGCGAGGCATGAGCGTAGGTCGACACAGAATCTTTATTAACCCTCTAACATAAATGTACAGCCTATGGTCCCCAGTGGGGTCGAGTCTCTGTAGAAGAGCCTCCCCAGTCTCCCTGCGTTCTCTTTATATAACTTTATTGACCTCGTATAGAGACTGGGGTTGGCGCATTATGTATTGGGTATGACAAAGGAAATGTGTGGCGCGATTATCATAACACATGCTACTTTCATCACAATACATTTGCCTCCCTGCGCTCCATGCTGGAGTTTGGAGCAGCAGGGGGCGAAGGCGCCTCCTTGTCTGGTCGAGTTACCCCCCGAAGGGGCTTTAACCCTTCAGTCCATTATTCTGCCCCTCTTCCTGCTTCTGGGTGTGAGTGAATGTCCACATGCTGTGTCTAGTGTCACCACAATTCCACTGTTAGCTCTTAAGCTAACGACTTTGGCTCCCCATCCATCTACTGTACATGACAGACAGCTATGCTGGCCAATAACAGAGCAGCGGGCTGGTGTCAAAGACGGCACTGGGCTGGGTTTACCATGTTGTCCTGAGGTGAACCTAGAGGAGTCAAAATGGCTTCTTGGAGAGAAAAAAAAATAAAGGCTGTTTGTTTTTTTTAGAGAAGGGAGTGTTTTGATATTTTTTCAATAATCACATGACCAATAGACATATTTCAGAAGGTAAAACCTACAAACACACCATTTTTCAGTCAATTACCCCTTTAAACCTAAAAAATACCTAATGCTTAACCATGTAAAGAGGTGTATTTAATGGTTAAAATCATGTAAATCTGGAAGCTGAATATGAACAGAAATTTAAAAAAGACACTAGCTAGATTTGAACTCCCAACCCTTGCTCATTCAGTGCCGCCGACCATCCCTTGCATTACCCACCCACCTCTATATGAGGAGGTGACTGGAGTGAAAACCGAGAAAGTTGGTGAAGCCACCATATTCCAGATGTTCCACTGATGCGCATTTGGAGAGACTGAAAAAACAACTTGTGCTAACATTTCAGTTGGAGTTTGAACCTCCAGGTTGTCGTGGGCCTGTTTTCCTGTGTTTCTCTTCCAAAGACATGTTCCACCCTTAAGACATTGGGGCCAGGCTCCAGCCCTGTTGTGACCACACTTCTGATGAGTAGAAAATGAATGGGTGGATTTTTATTATCAGTGTAAAATCAATGCATTTTATCAATGAACACTATACAGTCCATTTAGAGGTTTGCAAAAGCCTTGCAGGATAATGTTAGTTCTAAGTTTAGTCACATCTCTTATGTTAATTTACCTGTTCATGAACTACAATAGAGCTGGAATGCCATGCTTTGCAGGAAGGTAACAATTACAATATCTGCTGTGATCAATTTCTCACACCAAACCTTGAATGGGTTTGTGATATGTGTAAGTCTAGTTTTAGCAGCTTGCATTCAGCACTCCACTCGTCCTTAAGCGATGTCTTCATAATGGAAAGCAAACAACAATTCCAATCAATGATACATGATAAGCCAAAAAAAAAAAAAAAATCATGTGGAAAAAGCCTTTGATCACTCTGTTACTCCTTTATAAGCCAGTCTACTGTATTCTCCATGCAGGACAGACTGTTATAACCATTAATTAATATATCAGACAGCCAAGCATGGATGTGCATTCACATGCACTAACACGAACAAATGAATGCTCTAACAGTCAGGGGGCACTTGAAATCTAGATGGAAATGAGACAACTTTGCTCATTTTCTCTATATATTTACTGTAACATTGGATTGTGATAATTCAGTTTATTAACAATAAATTCAAAATCAGTAAATACAAAAATACCTATCCACACTGCAACATGGGATTTGTTTAAGACATTTTTTTCTAAAAAAGTCACCAGAATACACCAGTACCTTGTGACAATTTCCTCCTTTCCTTGATCATGTTTAAACATTTTTGTCAAGTAATGACTTTTCATCAATTTCTAATGTTTGTTAAAGGAATACTTATCTGTATTTTACTAAATGGCTGAGGACAATTTAAATTAAATAACTTTTTTATGCTTTTTCATACTTCTGCGCTATAAATTTTGAAAATGTTTTGGTGATTGTGTGCTGTCAGAAAATGAACTTTTGTGATGTTGAGTTTAATTAAAGCATTTAAGCTGGTTTGACGTAAAATCTATACTTGATTTGTTAAACCAACTTACGCACTTTAAATAAATTCAACAGCACAATTTATTTTCCTAAGTGTAGGTAAATTTCATTGATTTTTGTTAAACTTAAAGAATCAAACTAAGCTACGGTATTAATTACTGTACTCATTTATTTTTTGGCTGTACTTGAATATTTGGCTAATTGGGCAGTTTTAAGATTTGGACATTTATTGTATAAAAATGTCTCACTTTCAGTTGTGTAGATAATGTTTCACTTCTCATTGTTACATATCAAAGACTTATATTTCAAGCTATTTTTACATTTTTGTGGCAAAATCCTTTGACAACTTTTTTCTTTTTGTCATGATTCGAGATTTTGAGGAGGCTTAAGTGCAAGGCAATCACTTCAGAAGAACATACAGACACAGATGAAAAGTTACACCACTTTAATGAAAACCCAATCCCTATACAAAACACACTAACTTAATGAATATATACATGCACACCGCAATAAAAGAAACCCGCAACCAAAAAGCCAAACTATATACAAGAAAATAGTTGCACGCTGGAGCCACATGCGGCCTAGGAGGGAAAGAGAGGAGAGGAGGGGTTAATAATGGATACGGCATACTGGAAAATAACTACAGAGGATATGGATCTTACAATACTGGCAGAGTGCCTGGCAGTGACCACAGCGTGGGAGAGGAGATGGTGAATTAATGATGGCAGGGAAGGAGGAGGAGTGACTGGAGGACCTGGGTGGAAAAGCCGTTGTCCTGGAGGTAGATGATTCAGACGAGGTAGCAAACACAGCTCTGGAGACGCACCGCTAGAGGTGGCAGCAAACCTGAGAGGAGAGGAGAAGGTAAGACAACGTTTGCAGAAAGTAACTAATTTAACCACACAACAAGAATTATGATTGTGAGGCGGCACAAACCCAACGATCCAGCGGAGAGCTCTTCACACACTGGCCCTTAAATATGCTGGAGAATCAGGAGGCAGCAGGTGTGTAGTCACGCAGGTGCGCTTGATGAGCTTTGGAGCCGGGAAAATAGAGACAGGAAGGGAGGGGGGCACGCTCGCCTGATCATGACACTTTTTAACCATCTATATCAATGTTTTTCAACCTTTTTTGAGCCACGACACCCTTTTACATTGAAAAAAAAAAAAAAATCAGCAGCACACCACCAACCAAAAATTTTATAAAATGACACATTGTAGCCTATTTCAGCATTGTAATGACAATTTAGTCTTGTAATTTGTTTATATTCAGTGTAAAACGTGGCACAGTAACATACAAAATTAATGGAAAGACACAAACACGTGAATTTTCTCCAGGCAGCAAAAATTTGTGCCCGTGCAAGTTCGATTTGTTCAAGTCAGGCCAAAAGTTTGCTTGATGCTTGGTTGTGATAGCCAATCGGTGTTAATATTCTGACATTACTGGGAGAATAAATTTGTTTGAAAATGAGATAGTAACTTACCAGAGCAGACACGCTCCCGTGAAGGGGGTTCTTTTCACGGCAGATGTGCTTATCTCAGCAAAACACTGCTGGAGCTCTGTGGCATTTTGTGTCCACTGCTTGTTTGGTGCTGGGGGCAGTCGTCGTTGGGATGCAGTTTCTGGAGGGGATGGTGGTATTTTCCCAGCTGGTGAGCCCCTGCGGATTGTATTGTGGGCTCAGTCATGGCAGTGTTTTTTTGGGGGGGGGATTTCCATGGTGGGTGCAGAGCAGCTGCGGAGTGGGGTTGGACCACAAGACGAAGAAGAAGAGGAAATAGATGGTAGCCATTATTGCGTTCATACTGCCAACCACTCACATGGAAGAGGCACTATAGGCACCAGTGCACAACAATGGAAAAATATTTGCTTTTTTTGAAACCAATTAAGTGAAATTAGACAATTTCCTGTGTAACCCCAGATGATCTGTAATGGCGCCCTAGGGTCCTGTGGCCCTAGGGTCCTTTTATTGCATGAGAATATTCGTAGTTCTTTTAATGTCAATTAAAGTTGTTCAGCCTCAATTTATCCAAACATTTAATAGGATTCATTTTACAACAAGAATGGAAAATCTCAACAAAACTATGAAAATGAAGATTGATATTATTTACTAATATGTGTTCTTCTCCCTTCCAAATTTTTGTTAATTTTTATTTTTTTCCAAATATTATAAGTTGGCTTCACTGGGCTCTAAATCATTTATTACATGTAATAAAGGTCTGATATTGTTCTTTTGATCCCAATTTCACATAGGGAGCACTGACATTTTGCTCACAGTATGCATACTTAGAAACAGCACAGGCACAAAGTAAGGTACACATCGTCTGAGGTATTTCATATTGAGTATTCCCTTTTTCCTGCTTCTGGCAGCATATGGGGGTGGTGTGCAGCACTATTGAGTTAGCAGGAGGAAAAATATATGATGCAACTATACTGATGGGGATTGCTTAAACCTGTATGACATGGTCTTATTAAATTTGGACGCATTTAATCTCTTCTTTTTACTTACAGAAGAAGAATTTATTGCAGGTTCTCTTAACACGTGTGCAGTTAGTACTGTCTATTAGATGAAGTGCAGCATTTAATGTCCACATGAGTGCATTAGTGAATCTGCTCAAGTGTTGCTCAGTGTGTGTCTGGAGTACAATAATAAGTGATTGTCATGACTGATGATGAAGGTTCCACCCAAAACCTGTGAGGCTGGATCACATTTTTCTGCTGAACTTCTGTCTAGGTAGAGAAGTCATTACTTAGGCGATGGTTTAATAGGATGAGAATTCTCTGTTTGGCCGTTCCTACAGTGGACAATGGTTTTAAACACTTTGGAGAGATGATGGAATGTCTTTGGGTAGAACAATGAGTTTGGCTCACATTACACCCTTTTTCTTGCTAAACTTGGGAAAATCTTTCAGTGTCATTTGGCTGGACTAGACTTCACAGGAGGCACTAAAAAGATTCTTCTTCTGCTGTTTTAAATCTTAAAAATTTGAGCCACACACCCAGAGGCAAAATCTCTGGAAAATGTTTTGCATTTAACACAAGTTCATGTTGAATTTATGATAACATTTTTGGAGCACATAAGTCAGACTTTTTGGGGATTGGCTGGTGTGTTTTTAAAGTGGCGCTTCTGTGGTTTAGGTGCATGCAGAAATAATTGCTTCCCTCTCCTGTCCTCTCCTTAGTGATGGCCTCTGCTGAGCAGCCGTGTTCCAGCTTCTACCAGCAGCATTGCGCATAAGGCAACACACCCACCTTTGCCCTCCTGCCCAGAAGTGAGAGAGACACCACCATGTACAGCGTGGAGGACCTCCTCATTTCGCATGGATATAAATTGCCCAAGAGCGGCCCTCCGTCTGCCACGCCTTATGACAAGCGCCCCTCTGATTGCCAGCGCGAACTTGTGGAGAACAGGGCTGGCCGGGGGACACTGAATGGGTATGAGGCGGACAGGGGGGCATCAATCATGGGAATCTACGGCACCAGGCAGGCACTGGTGAAGGGCTACCCCGTTGCAGACGAGAGCGGAGAAAGGATCCAAAGGAGAAAAGAAGTCGGCATTGGTATCCTAGGTGACGCTCAGCCCTTGGGTGATTCTCTTGCCACAGATAGCGGGTGAGTACGCTTTCCTTCCTTTTCAATCTCCCACACCCTATACATTTCCTTTATCCCTCTCCCCTCTTCTCACTGGGGCCCTTCAGTATTGCATGCAAAACTGAGACTGCACTGCGCAGGTTTTTTCCTTCCTCTTCTCATCCCCTCCTTCCAGAGCTGCAGAACACTGTGGCTGCAGCAGCACAACTGACATATCTTATGATGATATGAGGAATTATGAAATGTGCCTTTGCACTTGTTTGAGCCTTTTACATGCCTGCACATAGACATGGCTTGTGTCTCCATGGAGCCCACCCCGGCACTGGAAGCATCTCAACAGCCTCAAACAGGCAGGCAGATGTAAACAGCAGCACTAGACAGAGAGCAAACTGAAGAGAACTGAACATGCCTCAAGACAGGCGCGCAGTCACTCCACTGTAAACACTGGCACACTGAATCCCGCCCAGCACGTGCTCTGTGATGTAAGCATGTTGCTGGGCAAGTGTGCACAGTGCGGCTCCCCTCAGCCATACAGTCGCATATGCTGCTGAGCATGATCCATTGACTCTACAGCTTATGTGAATGAGCACAATGACTAACAGTGAGGCAGTGCAGACATTACACGGAGGAAAACTGCAGTTCATTCGTATTTTGGGGAGCTAAGGTTTATGACCGCACATTGCTTTTTAAAAACATATATCACAGTATAGTTGTGTTAAAAATCCTTGACTTGTACGTAGTTTATTAAATTTACCTGAAATATCTCATTGAAATATTTAAGCAATTTCACTTTTCTGCGCTCATTGCAGTCAGCTGACATCCGGGTAGTTCAAAACATGCTTAGATGTGACTAGTGACCGCTTCATCTTCTCTGCTCCCACCACATTGAGAAAAATATCTCTGCCACTGGAAGAAAAAATGTGATACAGAAAATTATTCTATGATGGGTAACATTTAGTGTGTTACAGCTAAAATAATCGTTTTGGCAGTGCAGCTTGCATCACAGCCATATCCTGAACCTAAGAGGTGATTATGGAACCATAGCTAAATTTATCTCCAAGCAGCACAGCTTTATCACACAGTAATGGATCACGCTGTTTTCAACCAGCCAGCATTGACTTGTCACACAGTTGCCATTTTATATTGGTTTTGCTAATCATATGGATGCATTTGATATTGCATATCTGCCCTAGCAACAGTCGAAAAAACCCCTTTCTTTTGATTTCCCTTTGAATTACTTCCTATAGTTGAGACTGCTCTTATGACTCACAGTATTTTATTATAATTGTTGTACTTTTAAAAGTATTGTATAATCTTAAAAATCAAAATGTGTTTTGAAATAAACAGAGTAGCAGTGGCACTGCATCAAATCAGATAATGGGATGCTTTTACATATAATTATTTCTTTTTAAAGAGACATGGTTACTGTCCAAATGACCAGTGTCTTGATAAAGTCAGCACAATTTAATATGCATATCATATTGCAGTGGCATCAAAATTTCATGGTGTCTTGATGGGAGTTTGGAGCTGCTGACTTAAGCACTTCTGTCTCATATGTGCTGGCACGCCTTGATTAAGTTGCATTGGAAACTCTGTACTGCCAAATCCAAACACATGTCTAGGGCTTGGACAGACATGTAAGCTTACATTTTTAATAATCATCAAATCTCTACATGATGGTACTGCTTTGTTACATATAATAGAAACTGATTTATTTTTTTCTGCGAAACAAATTCATATTTTTGTGTATTTCTGTGTTTTAATGGTGCATATTTGATGTTTCTCACCAGCTTGCTACTGCTTCTTTTCTAATTAACACCGAACCTTTTTGTCTTTATAGGTTCTATGATGTTCCTAGTTTGACTTATTCGGATCCGCTGAGCCTGACCCATGATGAGAGGGATGTTTCATACTGGCGGAGGCGAGGCCAGGACTTCAGCATCCTTCTGGACTATGCTGATGGCAGGGAGCTGAGGGCCTCTGCTGGAGCATGGCGGCCACAGGCCCTTATCACAGCAGAGGAATACAGGGCAGAGAGACAAGCTCAGCAGTTATGGGAGGACATTTCCTGGTTAAGGGACCCAGATGCAGGCCCTGGTCAGCTAAGAGTAACTGGGGAGAGAAAGTGCCAGAGCCTTGGAACAGAGGAGTGGAGGCCTGCTGTGGGTCTGGGAAGGCAGCTGTCGGATGGGGACGGGGAAAGGTGGGCTCAGGACCAGTACCGCCTAAGGACACCTGTGGGTTTTTTTCACCCTAGAACTAAAGCAAAATCTCAGTCACTCCCAAGGGTTTTGTCACCTGATGGAACTGACAGCAGGGAGCTCATTCCCTCAAGACCTAGCCTACCTGATAGACAGCAGAGATTAAACAGCACCGTCTTCTCTGGGCCATATAGTAGATACATCTATGGTGGTGTCAGGGAACGGTGGGGTAGGAATGCTGGGCCAAGCAGCCATGTTGCACTTTTACCAAAGCCCAGGTTCAGCAGGCCTTTAAAGCCTCCATCATACGAGATTCACCAGCAGACTAGGGGTAGCGCAGAAATGCTCGCTATTGACCAGGGTGCCAAACAAAAAGACAGGTCAATCTATTATCCAAGGGGTGGAGAGCTGAGACATGACTATTTCGCACAACACTCTGCCATTTCTGGAATGGAGCCCCCTGGCTACATCCCACCCCCGTCTTATAGGAAAATCCCGCCCCCAAGAGCAGTTTCACTAAATCGCCATGAAATTGCAAATTTAAGATGGAGGGCAGAAACTTTGCAGATGCCTCACTCAGATCCTGGAAGATGGCTTTCAAGACAGGCAAGTAGCTCATGGGTGGAACAATATGGAGATCGTAGTGCGTCCTATCGGAAACAGGTACTCTCTGGACATGAAGAACTACCAGGTCATGCCCGTCAAATACCCACTGAAGACCCAAGAGTGAAGCAAATCTCAGGAGGGTCTGGCGGAAATTCTCTTACTGACTCAGACAAGATTCGTACCATCAACAAAGAGATTCCTTCCGCTAAGGTTTTAGGACAATCTACACATGATAGTGCCTTTCCTCCCCAACAGGGGCCAGCTCTAGCTCCAGCTCCAGTTCCAGCCCCAGTTCCAGTTCCAGCTCCAGCTCCAGCTCCAGCCCCAGCCCCAGCTCCAGCGCCAGCCCTAGCTCTAGTTCCAGCCCTAGCTTCAGCTTCAGCGCCAGCTCTAACTTCAGTCTCAGCTCCAACTCTAGCTTCAGCTTCAGCTTCAACTCTAGCTTCAGCTCCTGCAGAAACCCGCAAAATAGCTCTCAATGACAGTGATGGCAGCATTCGATGGTGCAACAGGGGATTAAACAAAAAAAGTGACAGTGTAGCTTCTGAACTGAGTCGTAGTCAGTTTTTGCCTTCATCTATTTTGGGTAAACCACCACCACCCCCTTGTAAGCCGGCTGACCAGGGTGTCTCTGAAACTGTGCCAGAAATAAAAAAGGTGGAACATCCCGAACCACCAGAGAAAGACAAATCCAAGAATCTAAAAAAGAGACTTAGTGAAACTATTTTTTGTTTGGTGTCTGTTCCTGTTACCCCGCAGCTCATAATCCGTGATCAGAATAACAACAATGAGAAGTCACCAGACCCAGCAGATAGTCCTAGTGACAACAAAACTGGCCATTTAACAAACCAAAGTCTCCAAAGCACATCTTCAGCCGAAGCTGAGCTGCAAGCACTAACTGGTAGCTTTGCTAGCAGCAAAGCAAGCAGTAGGGCAAGCAGCAAATTGTTTAAAAAATTACCCTGTAGACCCCCGAAGATAAATCATTACAAGGAGCTGAAGCTGTCAGGGACCTGGCCTGCAAATCAGTATCGTGATCAGGAAACACAAACTAGCCCTGAGGCCCAAAAATCTGTCGCTGAAACCAAGGAAGCACAAGCAGACTCTGCTCCTCCCGGCACTGAAGTTGCCCCTGATAGCAGTGGTGTAGTGAGTACTGCCTTTAGTTTTCCTCTTCAGGGAGTGAAGAGCCTGAAACTGTCAAGCAACAGCGCCTTCTCCCTGACCTCCACCTTCTCCAACCAGCTGAACAAGAGCACAGCTCAGCAGCCAGCAGTACCACCCTCAGGAAATGTGGAGGAGGCCAAGCCAGCAGTAAGCAGAGGGCAGGAGCCATTTGAACCGTTCCAGCGGAGACCAGCTAGCCAGCGCCCATGGGATGCTGTGAAAGAACTGGAGACCATCAAAAAGGAAGTTCAGGATCAGCAGCAGAAGCAGAACAGCAAACAACCCAGCGTCGACAAATGCATAGAAGACCTTAACGAGGCCTACAAAGACATCTTGGAGCTTGGCACTGCCAGCAGTAAAGTCCCCAATGGCTCGGTTCAAATTCCTGAGCGCATAAAAATACGGTTAACATCAGAACCTCTTAACAAACCCAGCAGCCTTAGGCGCAGTGCAGTAAGCTGGTCTGTGGACCCAGAGTACAGGGAAGTGAAGAGCGCTTTCTCCAGACCTGCAACAAAGTCAGTTACCTTCAGCAAGCAGCTCAGAGAGGAGCTCCCAGTGCCACCGAGGGAGACAGGTTTCAGAGAATACAGGGTTGTTGCGCATCTTTCACGCAGAAGGAGCAATGACGGCAGGACAGTCAAACTAGACCTGCCAGATGAACCTATTGAGACACCACTTTGTGACTTCAGTCCAACCACACACACCACAGCAGCTGAAGTGCCATGGGCAGACAGACAGCCCATGCAAGATGCCTCAACACTCACGAGTCCTCCTGATTACGAAGACATATGCCAGGCTTTGCGTCAGTCTCGAGACCCAGCAGATGCCAGTAAACTGTCTGTAGGCAACTCCAGACCCAATGACACAGAGCTTCCTCAAGATCTCAGTGCTGAATCAGAGGAAGAGTGTCCTATTTGTAAAAGAGAGCTTGAGAATCAGATGAGACAGGGTCCACTGCCTCCACTTCATGAGGAGAACAGCTCAGACAGCTCAGCCAATCAAAATGGGAGTCCACCACAGCATGCTGCTTTAGAAAGTCCAGCAGAAGATAGAAAAACAGAGGAGCCAAACAACTCAGACAAAAGTTTGGATCAGTCAGGGTCTGAACTGTGTGTTGGGGAACAGACGGAGCAGCCACCACTCACACAGGAAAATGTAGGAGAGGGTGTGAAAACAGATGATGCTCAGGCAGAAAACTTGGACAGTTTGAGCATAGTTAATGCTGACGAAAGTATACCACAGAGTGGCGCTACAGAGGATCATTCCTCTGCAGCCACAATGTTAGAAACTGATCTGCCTGCAGACCCCCAAGTCACAGAGGAACAGAGTATAAATGAAACATTAACTAAGAAAGATGAACTTGAGGAGAAGAAAGCCATTGCAGGAGAAACACTTGAAGACAGTGCAGGCAAACAGTCAGCTGAAGTGAAAAGTGAAGGACAGGACCATGCAAAACTAGATGACAAGCAGGAGGAAGAGAAGAAGTCAGTTGCAGTCCCAGAGCATAGACTTGGTCTACGGACTCATCTAGGGCGAGACCACCCAGGGTTACCGGAGTTTCCCCCAGATAGACTGCCACTTTCGGTTCCCCCAAATCCAGACCGTAGACTATCTCTTTGCTTGGAGGGGGAGAGGAGGAGCAAGGGCCCCTCCCATCGAATTGAAGCATTGCAGAATAAACTGGCTATTTCTCCAGGTCGGGTGGCAGTTGAGCGACTGGCCTGGATGAGAGATGTGGATGTTATGTATCGTGTGAGGCGCCTTAGCATTAGGAGTACTGACTCTGGAGAGGGGGAGGCGGAGGGAGAAGGGGAGGCGGAGGACAAGGATGAAGAAGCAGGGGAGCTCCAGCCTGCTCCTCATGAAGGCAAAGAGATTGATCAAGAACTCACCGCTTCACAGACGGTTTCTGAAACAGTGTTGCAAGACACAGAGGAGTCACCTCTCTCAGGTAAGATGAGACTATTTGACGAAAATGATTTTTTCTTTGAAGATTGTGGAAAAATGTCTCAAATATAAAGGACTGATAGAAGATATACCAATAATTTTGAATTTTTTTGTGCAATTTAGTTGTTACAGACTACAGAGATATTTTATTTTTGTTTTAAGCTGTATAAGGACTAAACTACAACACATGATTTTATTCAAAGGCACAGTTCACCCATAATTTTTATATAAATAATAAATACATTTTTATTTATTTATCCTTGCAAACTGTATAGATTGGAAGTGTACACATTTGGAAGCATCGTTTCTAAACCTCAGTAAATAAAATTGCATTCGAAATGATTTAACCTCCGTGGCAAATCATTTGCATTTTGAAAATTTAGAGATCATACGAGAAACTTTTAAATAGTCTAAACATTTCTTGTTTGATTAGTTTGTTGGCAAGCAGCTGAAAGTTTGAAAATTAAAACTAGAAAACACTCAGAGAGCATAGACCTCCGCCAAGGCTCCTTCTGTCCCTCATGGATCACCTCCAAAATGTAATGGGTTTGTGTGTAGGTCACGAGCCATTTCTGGTGAAAATTACATCAAAGTCTATCCAGTAGTTTGGAGGATTCTTGCTAACACACTGTGAGAGGATAAGAGCCTTGTGGAGGTATGTATTCTCGGATCATCACCAATATGCAATGGGTTCCTCTCTAGCCCAAGGACCACCTCTGGTGAAAATTTCATCCAAATCCATCCAGTAGTTTTTGTGTAATCCTGCTGCACAAATACAAACAAGGTCCTTGGTGGAGGTATGCACTCTCAGATCATCACCAAAATGTTATTTGTTCCTCTCTAGGCCAAGGATCACCTCTGGTAAACTTTTCATCCAAATCCATCCAGTAGTTTTGGAGTATTGTTGCTAACACACTGTGAGAAGATAAGAGCCTTGGTAGCAGTATGCATTGTCAGATCATCACCAAAATATTATGGGTTCCTCTCTAGCCCAAGGACCACCTCTGGGGAAAATTTCATCCAAATCCATCCAGTAGTTTTTGTATAATCCTGCTGCACAAATTCAAACAAGGTCCTTGGTGGAGGTATGCACTCTCAGATCATCACCAAAATCTAATGGGTTCATCCTTGGCCCAAGGGCTACCTCTGGTGAAAATTTCATTCAAATCTGTCCAGTACTTTTTGCGTAATCCTGCTAACAGACAGACAGACAGACAACCAAACCACCCTGATTACATAACCTCCTTGGCAGAGGTAATCAGAAGTCAGGACAGACAATCTATGAATTAATTTGAAAATATAGGTTATACCACTTTTTTTCCTCTGCCAAGGAGGTAATGTAATTGGGGTGGTTTGTCTGTTTGTCCGTCTGTCCGTGAGCAGGATTATGCAAAAACTACAGGGTGGATTTTGATGAAAATTTCACCAGAGGTAGCCCTTGGGCCAAGGATGAACCCATTAGATTTTGGTGATGATCTGAGAGTGCATACCTCCACCAAGGACCTTGTTTGAATTTGTGCAGCAGGATAACACAAAAACTACTGGATGGATTTGGATGAAATTTTCATGAGAGGTGGTCCTTGGGCTAGAGAGGAACCCATAACATTTTGGTGATGATCTGACAATGCATACCTCTACCAAGGCTCTTATCTTCTCACAGTGTGTTAGCAAGAATACTCCAAAACTACTGGATGGATTTGGATGAAAATTTTACCAGAGGTGATCCTTGGCCTAGAGAAGAACAAATAACATTTTGATGATGATCCAAAAATGCACACCTCTGCCAAGGCTTTTATCTTCTCACACTGTGTTAGCAAGAATACTCCAAAACTACTGGATAGACTTTACTGCAATTTTCACCAGAACTGGCTCGTGGCCTACTCACGAACCCATAACATTTTGGAGGTGCTCTATGACGGACGGAAGGAACTTTGGTGGAGGTATGCGCTATCTGAGTGCTTTTCTAGTTTAGTAATTTAAAAAGTTATCTGCCAAAATGTGCTGATATTAAAAAAAAAATGAATAAAGTACAAATCTTAAAAAATGTTCTATAACAATACAGAATAAATTGTTAAATGCAAAAATATATACAATAACAGCCCAAAGTTATATTTTTAAAACATAGTTCAACTAGAAACTCACGGACAGGACTCACAAGGACCATTAATGATGCCACACCAGGCTGAGACTGAACACCGACATATATAGACAAGGGATAATCATGCACAGACAATCACAAACAGGGAATACACATGAAACATGACCATGAACATACAGGACAACAATACAGAAGCAATACAGAGAGGGCCGGCATTCACATGACTGTGAAAATAATAATAAACAAGAACTTACTGTAAAGCAAAACTCAAAGCGAGAATGTGGCTTTGAGCACGGGAAACATGAGGGCCTGGAAACGATAGGTAAACAAATACAGGGGAAGCACACGAGACTTACACAGAAGACCAAGGGGGGACACGGAGAACAATCACAACCGGGACAACAGTGACAACACGACAAACTAAGGACCGGAGAGCACAACAACAATCACAGGGGACTCAGGGGAAGCACAGAAGACAAATAATGCAGGCAATAATCATAACTAATTGGCAGCACGGTGGTGCAGTGGTTAGCACTGTGGCAGTACAGCAACTCACCCTTGGCCATGGGATCTCGGGTTTGATCCTACCCCCTGACCAACAGTGATCTTTCTGTGTGCAGTTTGCATGTTCTCCCCATGTCTGCGTGGGTTTACTTCGGGATTACTTTGGTTTCCTTCCACAGGGGCCAAAAACATGTAGGTTTGGTTAATTGGCATCAACTGGGGAGGTATGAATGTGAGTTGTCCCTTGCCCCCTTGCCCCTTCCCCCCAGGCCACAGTTGTAAATAAGAATGTGTTCTTAATCTGTCCTGCCTGGTTAAATAAAGGTTAAATAAAAAAAAGACTAATCACAGAGAAAACAACAATGACCATAAAGCATGGGTATGATCCTATGACCATGCCCAGATTATGACAGAGCACCCCCCCCCCCCCCCCCAAAGGCAAATTCCAGATGCCCTCCAGACAAAACAAAGAACATCCCAGTTGGGTGGGAGGAGGGGGACATAGGCACGGTGGGACAAAACAAGAACACAAACAAAGAAAAAATGTTCATCAGGTGGTTGGCCAAAGTCCCTGGACCACCAGACTGATGGACATGGCGCGCTGGGTGGCCAGCCAGAGTCCGAGGGCTACCAGATGGATAAACCTGGTTCGTCAGGTGGCCAGCCAGAGTCCATGGGCCACCAGACGGGGGAACATAGCGCGTCAGGAGCGCTGAGCTTGGGTGACAGCAGCTGAATAGTGGCAACCTCGAGTGGCAAAGGTGGGACAGGCTGCTGTGACGGTGACCAGAGTGGAGCGTACTGCTCGGATGACGACCAGGGTGGAGCGTACTGCTCGGATGGCAACCAGGGTGGAGCGTCCTGCTCAGATGGCCCAGGTGGAGCGTATTGCTCGGACGAACCAGGTGGAGCGGAGTCCTCCTGCAACTCCACCCTCAACATGTCCATCCTGGACGAGAGTGGAGAACAGGAGGTCAGTGAGGTGACACCACAGTCATCAGCAACAGAGACTGGTGGGGAGGACCCTGAAGCATGTGGAATCTGCACTTGGGTACCCCCATCAGGAGCAAGGCAAGTCTTTTCTGAAATGGGTTTTGAAAATAAGGGAAAAAGTACTTGCTTTAACTCCTGGTCTCCTTCTACTGGAGTGACAACCTCAGGATGAGATGACGGGGAAGGCGCACCAGCCTCTGGAACAGCAGGTGGAGGTACACCAGCCTCTGGCACGGCAGGTGGAGGTGCACCAGCCTTTGGCACAACAGGTGGAGGCACACCGGCCTCTGAAATGACAGGTGGAGGAGCACCGGCCTCTGAAACAACAGGTGGAGGTGCACTGGCTTCTGAAACAACAGGTGGAGGCACACTGGCCTCTGAAATGACAGGTGGAGGCACACCGGCCTCTGGGACGACAGGTGGAGGTGCACCGGCCTCTGAAATGACGGGTGGAGGTGCACCGGCCTCTGGAACAACAGGTGGAGGTGCACCGGCCTCTGGAATGACAGGTGGAGGCACACCAGCCTCTGGGACGACAGGTGGAGGTGCACCAGCCTCTAAAATGACAGGTGGAGGTGCACCGGCCTCTGAAACGACGGATGGAGGTGCACCGGCCTCTGAAATGAACGGTGGAGGCACACCGACCTCTGGAACAATCGGTGAAGCATGCAACTCAGGTGATGGCAAAGGTGGAGTGTGCAGCTCAGATGATGGGGGAGCTGTGGTGTGCACCTTGGAGACAGCTGGAGCTGTGGCATGCACCTTGAAAACAACTGGAATTGGAGCATGCAACACCATCCCTGACGCGGGCACCTTGGACGTGGAGGAAGAGATGGAGGACGGGTCAGTACAGGAATAAGCAGTGGAGCCCGGTGGAAGAAGGCCAGAAGCAGATGAGAGCTGCAACTGAGTTTCCCCATCAGGAGTAAGGCAAGACTCTTTAAATACTGATGTTAAAAATACTAAATAAAGTACTTACCTTAACTCCCACTAAACTGCCAGCGAGAACCCCAGTGACTCCGCTGCTGGAGAGGTGACCTCCACTTCTGGGAATGCTGGAGGGGCAGCAGACGAGGCACTCTGACATACAGCAGTAGGCGAGGGCACCCCTGTAGCAGATGTGGGAGCCGGACCTGTAGGCGTGATGATCGGTGAAACTGCATCTGCCGTGTAAACCAACGTGGGAGGGCCCTCCGGGGCTGGAACACTCTGTGAGGCTGGAGTGAAGGTGCAAGAGTGGTGAGGTGGAGAAAAAGCTGGAGCTTGGTGTGAGGAGGGAGGTGCCAAAGCCTGGGGACGCTTCTTCGTCTGCTCAGTCTTCAGCATTGATGGTGGGGCTGGCGTTGGGACTGGGAAGAGTCAAGCTGGAGCTGGAACCAGGGAGTGGTGATGCGCTGAGGAAGTCCAAACCTGGGGACACTTCACCGTCGGCGCAGGTTTGTAGGAGCATAGCCTCTCACCTGCTTGTGGAGGGCACGTTGGGGTTTCAACAAGGAAACAAGGTAACCAATCAGCTCCGGTTTTCTCTGTATGTTGGAAGTTTCCTGGAGTGTTTCCTCTGCAATATCCAGATACTCCAGAGCCTCCTCCAGTGTACGGGAAGAAAGGGCCTTGGACACAATCCCTGATCAGCTTCAACCCTGACCATTCCTTCACATCATAGCTGAGAGCCACAGAGCCACAGAGTCCATACCCGCAGAGTCCTCATTTGGTGGCGGGTCAGACGAGATGGTCGATGCTGGCGGAACAGATGAGATGGCAGCTGCTGGAGTGGACGTGGAACATGGGGGAGCGGAGAGAGGAGATGCCGAAGCCAGGGGACGTTTAATCATCAGCACAGACCTCAGTGAAACAAGTGAGTTTTCTCCCGACCTCCCGATAGGGATGGGGGTATTGATACTCTAGTATCGATACGTCTATACCAGCTGGTCGATACTTTGGAGTCGATACTTTTTAAATATCACAATACCACCATGTTAAGATAAGATAAGATAAGCCTTTATTAGTCCCACAACGGGGAAATTCCAGGATTGCAACAGCACAGGGATAGCAACACTCAGAGCAACAATCAGAAGGCAAAAAAAAAAAAAAAAAAAGCAAGCAAGCAAGCAAGAGCAGCTAATATACATACGTACATATTACTATAAATATATATATATATATACACACAGACACACAGTGTAGAGCATTGTAGCTGGATGGGATAAATATGTGAGTATATAAACACACAGTACGGAGCATTGCAGCTAGGTGGAAAAAATATGTAAATATATAAACATACAGTGCGGAGCAATGTAGCTAGATGGAATAATATGTAGATATATAAACACACAGTGCGGAGCATTGTAGCTAGATGGAATGAATATATAGATATATAAATATAAACATAAACATAAACACACCCAGTGTGGAGCATTGTAGCTAGATGGAATAAATATGTAAATGTATAAACACACACAGTGCAGAGCATTGTTGCTAGATGGGATGAAACAGCACAGCCGTCTACTTAGTTATCCTACATGGTATGATTATGTGCCCATACATATTCTCACCCTCCGTAGCTACCAGTATTTTCCTAGTTGTATGCCGGAGGGGACCATTGTGTAAGTCTATTGCATCTTTTGCATTCAAAAAACTATTAGGTTGTTACGTCTTTTTGCTATCTCTGCGAGCAGCCCTGCTTAGGTTGTACAGTCTGACAGCCGTTGGTAGGAAGGACCTGCGAAACCTCTCGGTTGTGCACCTGGGATGATGTAGTCTGCTGCTAAATGAGCTCCTCAGTGCATTCAGTACGTCCTGCATAGGGTGGAACTCGGACTCCAGCAGAGATGACAGTTTAGCCACCGTCCTTCTCTCTCCTATCTCCTCCACCGGATCAAGGCGCTGCCCCAGGACGGAGCTAGCTTTCTTGATCAGTTTGTTCAGTCTCTTCCTATCGGCTGCAGTAATGCCACTGCCCCAGCAGACCACTCCAAAAGTGATGGCTGATGCCACCACCGTGTCATAGAATGTCTTCAGCAGCGCCCCTTGTACACCAAAAGACCTGAGTCTCCTCAGTAGGAACAGCCTGCGCTGTCCCTTCTTGTAGAGTGCATCAGTATTGTGTGACCAGTCTAGTTTATTGTTCAGATGAACACCCAGGTACTTGTAGGATGTCACCATCTCAATGTCTGTTCCCTGTATATTTACTGGTGCTGTGAGGGGTTGTCCTTGCCTGCGGCAGTCCACCACCAGCTCCTTAGTTTTCCTCGCGTTGATCTGGAGGCAGTTCCGATGGCACCAGTCCACGAAGTCCTGGATAAGCCCTCTGTACTCAGCTTCATCTCCATTGGAGATGAGGCCAACGATCGCAGAGTCATCAGAGAACTTCTGTAGATGGCAGTGTGTTGTGTTGTGTGAGAAGTCCGCAGTATAAAGAGTGAACAGGAAGGGAGCCAACACCGTTCCCTGGGGGGCCCCCGTGCTACTGATGATCGTGTCGGACACACAGTCCCGGGTTCTCACAAACTGAGGCCGGTTCGTGAGGTAGTCCAGGATCCATGATGACAGGTGCTGGTCCACCCCTGTGCGCAGCAGCTTGTCCTTCAGGATCATCGGTTGGATGGTGTTGAAAGCACTGGAGAAGTCAAAGAACATGATCCTCACCACATTCCCGGGCTTCTCCAGGTGGGACAGAGAACGGTGAAGGAGAAAGATCACCGCATCCTCCACCCCAATGCCATGCTGGTAGGCGAACTGGAGTGGATCCATCGCTGGTTCCACCAGGGGGCGGAGATGAGCAAGGAGCAGTCTCTCCAGGGTCTTCATCAAGTGGGACGTCAAGGCCACCGGTCTGTAGCTGTTCAGGTCTTTGGGGTGGGAAGTTTTTGGTACAGGTACCACACAAGATGTTTTCCACAGCTGTGGTACCCTCCCCAGCTTCAGGCTCAGGTTGAAGATGTACATCACAATCCCACACAGCTGGTCTGCACAGGACTTGAGGAGCTTTGCGCTGATGCCGTCCGGTCCCGACGCCTTCCTCGCCTTGATCTTCCTCAGCTCCGTCCTCACCTGGGTCCTGGTCAGGGTCAGGATGGGGGGGCTGTGTGTTGGGAGTGGGGGGGTGTTGGTGGAGTGGGGTGTGGGCAGCAGGACTTGATGTCTTTACAGGCAGCAGTGGTTGTTGTGCAGTCAGGGGGGAGGGCGGTTGGTCAAACCAATTGAAAAACAAATTCAGATTGTTCGCCCGCTCCCTGCCCCCCGTGGCCTGGGGGGAGGTATTCTGGAGCCCAGAGATGGTTTTGAGGTTTCTCCAGACCCCGCTGATGTCGCTCTGTTGCAGCTTGTCCTCCATCTTCCTCCTGAAGCTGTCCTTGCCTTCTCTGATCTTTCTCCTCAGCTCCCTCTGTACGGACTTCAGCATCTCCCTGTTCCCCGACCTGAAGATCTTCTTCTTCTCTCTCAGAAGTGTTTTAATCTCAGGGTTGATCCAGGGTTTGTTGTTTGAGCAACACCGTATGGTCTTGGTGGGAACGGATTTGTCCGCACAGAAGCTGAGGTAGCCCGTGAAGGTGTGAATGAGGCCATCAATGTCCTCACCATGTGGATTGCAGAGCTGCTTGCAGGCGGTGGCTTCAAAACAGCCCTTTAGAGTGTCCATTGCCTCCTCAGACCATAACATCACTGTGCACATGGCCGGGGGTTGTCTGTACACTAGGGGTTTGTACACCGGCCGGAGATGAACCAAGTTGTGATCCGATCTCCCGAGTTGGGGGAGTTGTGATGAGGTGTACGCCTCCTTAGTGTTTGCGTAGAATAAGTCCAGTGTTTTATTGTCTCTAGTGTGGCATGTGACATACTGGGTAAACGTGGGTAGAATGGGAGACAGTGAAACATGGTTGAAATCGCCTGAGATGAGGAGAAGAGCATCTGGGTGTTCTGTCTGCAGCCTGCTGGTTACTGAATGGATGACGTCACGCGCTGTCCCAGCGTTCGCCGTCAGATTTGCATAAACAACAATGCAGATCACGTGTGAGTGTTCTCTCGGGAGATATGTAGGCCGCATGCTAACAGCTAGCAACTCAATGTCTTTGCTGCAGTGTCGTTGTTTAACAGTGATATGTCCCGGTCTGCACCAGTTGTTGTTAACATACATTATCACTCCACCGTCCCTTGCTTTGCCACTGTCTGGTGTTCGGTCTGCCCTTATCATGTGGAAACCCTCCAGCTCAATGTTAGCATCTGCTGCTAGTTCAGTTAGCCACGTCTCAGTAAACAAAAGGAGAGAGCACTCCCGGTATGTGCTATCGTAACGGCAGATAGCCGCTAGCTCATCTACCTTTCCCAGTATAGAGCGTACATTCCCCATAATAACGGATGGGAAGGTGGGTCTGTACCTTATACTCCTTGTCCGCCGTCTAACACCAGCCCGACAACCACGTCGTTTTCGCCTTATTTCTCTTGGTACGTCGAGTTTTTTCGTCAGCACCGAGTGGCGATTAAGTCCAAGCAGCTGTTCCCTGCTGTACCGTCTCCTGCTGTAAACAGTGGCTCCGTCCGCCGGCTCGGGAGGCATTTTGGGGCGATCTGTGTGTCCGTGATGTATAAAGTGTGTAAAGAAAGAAAGAAAAAAACTCGCTGTTGCAAAAGGCAGCCGACTCGTGTGGCGCCGGAAGTTTTTAATGTTAATATGTTAAATGTTAATACAAAACGTGCAATTTGTTTTCACTTCTGAGAGTTTTAGGCATTAAATTTATGTGTGAAAAGCAGTGAAAAACCAGCCCAGGTATATTTTAGAGATGGTCTGCCGTGTCACATGGCTATGACAGCCTATCAGATGTCAGAGTCTGTGCACTGTGCAGCCTCAGTCAAGCATCCGCTGACTCCCGCGCAGAGTGAACTTAACAGCGTTGCAGGCGGCAGAAGAAGCATTACTTCTGAAATGTTACACCATTCATCCAAATTCTATGGTGATACCAAGCAGCATAATTTTGAAAAAATAAACAAAATAAGCACTATTTAAGTTTGTAAAATAATAGTGTAAAAACAAATAAATTAAAAAAATTAAAAAAAACATTGCATTGTGAAAAAAAATTACACATATATGCTGCTTGGTATTCCCATAGAATTTGGATGAATGGTGAAACATTTCAGAAGTAAAAAATACTTGACTTGACTAAGCTTTCATACAGCATACTTACCCCCCGGATGACTGAGAATCTTCATCAAATTAAGAAATTGAATTAATTTTGCATTCATTGTAAGTCTTAATTATTTTTATTACAATTGAAAAAAAGATCATTTATCATTTTTTTTTTAACTTTTTTCATTGTTTTATATTATTATCATTTTATAAACATATCTTTCAAGTATTTATGTTCTTGAGTTTTAGTTATAGTTCATATTGCCCTTGCAATAAAGTTGTTAATGAAACTGCAGTCATGTGATTTTCTTTTAAGGGGCAAAAAGTATTGGTATTGAAGAAAAAATCCCATAAATTAATGATATTGTATCAAAAGGAAAAGTGCTGGTATCGCCCATCCCTACCTCCCGAGTAGCTTAGAGACTGGGGAACAGCGGGATGTGGGTGGCGGAGCCAGGTGGACGTTTCACTGTCGATGCAGGCTCTGGGCTTCTCACCAGTCCACAGAGCAAATCTTGCAGATTCGGCACTAATACAGGCAGTCCGACCAGACCGTGATAGCCTCGCAAACTGGGGAAATCCGCAATCACATCGGTGGCAATGTCCAAAAACCCCTTAGTCTTCTCCAGTGTGTGGCTAGTCCGGGCATCAGAAATCAGTCCCTCAATGAGCTGAGCTGCCCAACAGTCCTCCTCATCCAAGCCAAGGGCTGCAAAGTTCATGCCTGCAAAGTCCTTGTCTGTTGGCGTCATTCTGTCATGTATCTGCTTAGAGTGAGCAGATGTAGGTGAAAAGATAGGACAATATGCAGGCAGGATGCGGTGCAAGATCGTGATTTATTAAACAGAACTCAAACCAAACTAAACAACAGCATGTGGGCTGAAAACAAAATTCTACCAAGGCACAAACAGAGCAGGGCAAGACAATATGTATGAAACTCATGGACAGGACTCATGAGGAACATTAATGATGCCACACCAGACTGAGACAGAACACCAACATATATAGACAAGGGATAATCATTAGACACAGAACAGGTGGGGATAATCAGAGACAACAGGGAAGTGGCTACAGGTGTGGAGAACAGGATGGGCGGAGATGCACAGACAATCACAGACAGGGGATGCACATGAAACATGACCATGAACATACAGGACAACAATACAAGAGCAATACAGAGAGGACCAGCATAAACATGACTGTGAAAATAATCATAATAAACAAGAACTCAGGGTAAAACAAAACTCAAAGCGAGAATGTGCTTATAAGCACAGAAAACATGAGGGCCTGGGAATGGTAGGTAAACAAATACAGGGGATACACGCAAGACTTTCTCAGAAGACCAAGGTGGAAACACAGAGAACAATCACAACCGGGACGATGGGGATGACATGACAGACTAAGGACCGGGGAGCACAACAACAATCACAGGGGACCCAGGAGAAGCACAGAAGACAAATAAAGCAGATAATAGTCATAACTAATCACAGAGAGGACAAAAATGAACATAAGGTGTGGGCATGATCCTACGACCATGCCAAGATAATGATAATTTATGGGTATGTCCATGTCCATTCTTCTGTTTTGACAGTGGAAAAAACAGATTTTTGAACCAATAAAAAGCACTAAAAGATTGTCCTAAGATTGTCCTAAGTGCCTTGGTTATTCAGAATTATTCAGAGATTTGTTTTTGGCATAATATGCAATAAACAAATTGGAATTGCTTGTCACCTCACCTTTTAAAGTCAGGTGTACATGATCTATGGTGGATTGCTTAATGGAAACCACACATAAATGGCGATTGATAATGCGCCACTGACTTTACATGTGGCTTTTGTTAGTCAAAACTACATCATTGCGTCACCATAAACTAGCAGCGCACCGACTTTACTGCACCTCTTTTAATAGACACCAGTCCTACCAGTGCAAAACACCTGCAAAAGTCACTTGTTTAGACGATGAGTGTGCAAAAAAGGGTGCTGCCAGAAATGACCAAAACTACTGGCGGAAGGTGCAAATTCATGCTCTCAGATCAGGGTCACCAACTAAAACGGCAAGAGGTCCAATAAGTCAGTCCATCTCCACAGCTGAGGTCCGAATCAGGCCTAAGGATATTTAGGCGCCACAATTTGATTACAATTCAGGGTCTCTAATTTGATTGTGAAATGATTCTCAATGCATTTTGTTTTGTTTTCAGGATTTTTTCCCTCCAACTACAGTATGTAACACCTTGGTACTTTTAAAGTCAAATGTTTGCATTGACCCATGAATTTACTTCAAACATCTTTTAATAAAACAAATGGAAGAGAAATGTGGCAAGTCACAGGGACAAATTTATTTGAAAATGTGCTTTTAAGAACTGTCATCCTTTCATGGATATTCTTTAAGAAGACCACAGCTGTCTCCAGGCAGGCCAATATTATTTGTTTTACACATTATTTTTATTAAGCTAATGTTTTAGCTGCTTTTAGCTCAGTATTATTTTTTTTAACAAAAGTAGATTATTTGCTTAATTTCAAACAAAACACATAATAATTTAATTTTAAAAATACAGGAAAACACTAAATGTGCTTGTTGACTCCAAACAAATAGCTCTAAAATTCTAAAATCTACAACTTAAATCCTAAAAATATAAAGTTTTACAGGAGAACGTAAACTAAATTACATGCATTTTAAAAAGATTAATATCTAAAAAACAAAATCTCACAAAAAGTCCACCTCTATACTATATTTTCAGCATAAAAATAGTTAAAAACTTTAAATCTTAAAAAAGGGTCAGAAAATATTATTCCACACTACAGAATTCCATAGAGGTTTTTGTTTTTTTTCAACAGTGTTCTTTTCTTTTTAACCTCATCTGTGTCTGGGTAACACTCTGTCACAGGGAGAGAGGAGGTGAATGTGTGTGGCGCTTTTCATGTTCAGTAACACACAGAACAAATTATTGTTTTTATGTGATATTAGGGGGTCAAGGAAATTGCTTCCGTAGCCAACATCATGCTGGCCCAACCAGGGATAGACTTAGTCCATTTAGGGCCCACGGCAAAAACAGAAATGGGGCCCTACTTTTTCTTTGTTCTACACTTTCTTTTCAGGCCTTATTGAAATCCTACCTGAAACTAATTGTCCTCAGAAGTCTTCAAACGATATCATTCAGGCATCAGGAATTACATCTGTAGAAAAACAAAGAAGTTTAACAAATTGAATGTAGACTCTTGTCTATTATAAAAAAAACCCCAACAATTCACGTGGAAGATCTGTTGTTTGTTCACACTTACCAGTCCCTCCAGGATTTTGCGATGTTGCGATCCCACTAATTCACACAAAATCAGGCCATCGGCGCATCTTTTGAGTGACCTTGCAACTTTATTCAATCACCGCAACTATGGTAAATGGCGTTCACTTACAGTATATAGCGCTTTTCTTCTTATCTAGGATGACCAAAGCGCTTTACAGATCCTGCCATCCACCCATTCACACACACATTCACACACTGATGGCGGCAGAGCTGCCATACACACAGGCGCCAACCAGGCCACCAGGAGCAACTGGGGGTTCAATGTCTTGCTCAAGGACACTTTGACAAGCGGACAGCAGACAGAGAGGGAATGGAACCCATGATCCTCCGATCAGTAGTCGGTCACACTACACCTGTGCCACTGCCGGCCCCAATTATGGTCAATCCTCATCAACCTCCACCAATTTTGCCAATCAAGTTTGTCCCTGAGTAGCACTCAAACACTCAGTCTAACCACTCAAATGCGTTGCTGCACTGCGCTCTCTTCTGTGTTTACAGTGAGTATTAATGGAACATATCAGCATAAAATAGAGTCTGTGATTTAAAAAACACTCACCCGCGAGTTTTCTCACACTGTCCCATCCTCCATCATCCGGTGAATGTCTCCCCACGCCTCTGTCTTGAAAGCATGTACGAAGTGCTGGGTTTGTGTTGAAAAAAGTCCGCCTGCCTGAAGAGCACCCCGTTGCGGATGCGCGTGTGAGGAGAGACGCCGTAAAACCACAACAAATGAGCAAATCTAACACTACAGCCAGTGTTTGAACATTTTATACATCTTCAGAGGTAAAATCATTACTACATCTTGTCAATGAGCTTTAAAGCTGTGAATCTCCGGTCTGGACACGGACCAATGTGCACCCCCTGCAAACCCCCAAGGAGAGCCCCTCCTCCCGGTACAGCTCCCGGTAAAGGAAAGATGAGTATCTGATGAGACAGGTGTGTGTCAAGACGCACAGCAGACAGGCAGACAGGTAGGAGTCAGGCATGGAAAGAGAAAGAATATTCAGTAATTTTTTCAGAAAAACACAGACTTCCAGGGACAATACAGAGCAACAGAATAAATTATTTCTTTTTTCTCTGAGCTCCGTACTGAGTGGTTGGGAACTGCTGCAGTTAGGGAATTTTCAAATGAAGGTGCTGCCATAATTCCCAAATCTATACTCTGTAACATGCATTCAATGCAATTTAGCTGTCGTAATGGATAATTATTGTTTCATTCTTTTTATTCAAGTTCTCAGCAAGAGTAGCCTACAGTGTTGATCATTTTTATGACTAATTTATGAGTAGCTACTTCATTCTCACTTAATTGTGTTAAAGTCTGTATTTGCTCTTGCACAAGCATTTTTCTGTATAGCAGAAGTTTCTGCTTAATTTACAAATCACTGTTTAATAGGAATTTTTTGACAATCCTTTGCTTTTCTTGTGGTGTTATATAGAATATCATTGCAGTAAACTATGGATAAAAGCATCTGCTGTAAAATTTGTAATTCTTCGCACAATTTTTAATGCAAAAAAAACTCTAAAAACATCACAAATTTTATCGCAACTTTTTAAAAAAGCTCCCGCAAATTCAGGCTTTTTGGGCTGCAACAATCATAAAAACATCCTGTGAAATCCTGGAGGGACTGACTTACCCATATTTGCCAGCTGGGTTCTGTTCATGGTCTGCTGACTGGTCCATTTTGCAGAGGCATCTACTGTGCTCTCTCCTCTGTACTATGCAGACACAAGGGTGAATATATATATTAGATCCCAGGAAGAATAGCCAGTGTTTTATACAAGTGCTAATGGGGTTCTTAATAAAACAAACAACAAAAAAGCAAACAAACAAACTATATTTAATCTCATGTAATGTCACCTACTGTGAGGCTGCAGATATCCTGTGCGTCTGGGGAGCACAGTTGGTCATATTTATATTTAACCTTGTGAGCCTTCGCCTCTGCAAATCTTACAATTAGAAAAATAATTCAAAAAAATTGTTGTTTACCTGTACTGTTAGCAACTGGCGTCTCCGCTGCCTCCTCATTAACGGGTGCTTGTCATTAGCATCACGTGTGCTCATACAAGCAGCGCTGCTCTCTACTGCTCCTTGGGAGGGTTAGTCATCTCCCAGGATGAAGTGAAAAAGGTTGTTTTGATAAAAAAAAAAAATTCTGTGCCCTTCCCTTTTTCTCCATTTCTCTGCACCGCTCGGATAACTTTGTTTCATTTTGCCACTGTTCTACATGCTGTACAGTTTGTTTACAATGTAACCAATGATACGTGCATGCACATGGCTCAGAGACAACATGGATGAGTCCAACAGTCTAAGGAGAAGGGGGGGAGGACGTTACATTCATGATTTGATTTGCCATTTATGTAAATACTGGTGTTTCTTTGTTTTGTCGGACATCATATTAAATATGCTAAACATTTTTTAAAAAAATATGGGGCTCCTAGTAGATTGGGGCCCTTTGCAGATTGGGGCCTAAGGCAGTTGCCTACCTTTGCCTAATGGTAAGTCCGCCTCTGAGCCCAAGAGGACACGGTCCTGGGGGAGATGTGGAGGTGGTCACATACCATCGGAAGTGGCCAGATTTGCGGTGGATGCACAGTTTCACAACAGCGCTTCATTCTGCGGGTACTCACCAGGAAGTGTGGCTGTCTACCTTATGTGACTCCCGCAGCGAATGGTGATTTTTGCCTCCCACTACATCTCCGCTCTGCGGAGAACGCCCGAGGAGTGATGCCATAAAATGTCCAGGTGGCTGCTGATACAGTGTTTCAGTTCCACTTTTTTTGTTCCGTTAAAACAAGACAGTATCATCCCAAATTATATTAAATGGCTTTGGAGGGAAGGCTCTCGGGATCTGGATCTGGATCAGAGTCCGTCTGCCAGTTGGTGATCCTTGTTCTAGATCATCATAATGGGGCCCTAAAACTGTCGCATCACTTGTTATCAATATTATTTGCTGAAAATATAAGAGCAAAATATAGATCTGTATCTGAGGAATTAGAGAATTTTTTTTAATCAAAAAAGTTACAAAATCATGTACACTGATTTTACTTTGATTTGGCACAAAGAAAAAATTTGAGTGTCTCCTTTGTTGTATGATACCAAAATTAATTTAAAAGGGACGTTTCCTTTTACAACATGTTGACACAGTTTCCAGAGGGCTTTATGAAATGTGTGTGACATGCTTTTATCATAATACCTTAGAGTTTAAATACTGCAGCGCCATTTTCCATCCAGATTAAATACCCTTCTTCACAGTGACCAGTTTTATTGCAGATTTCTTTAAATGTTATTAAGCTCAGTTCACCCCACCCTCCCTCTTTTGTCATTGCCAACACCTGTTTTTGATGCCATAATGCTAATGTTTGCTAGTTAGCTCAGGTTGTCTGATTGACAAAGCCTGATAAAAGCCCAAATAAAGCATTTTGAGGGACAGGAATGTGTGGTTTGAGTGGTCGATAGGATAGGACCGGTCTCTTGGGTATAGTGCAGAAACAACCTTGAATGTGTGAGTGGCTAGCTCTGCTAGCAGTAGCTGACTGCTGCTGGTGGAGGAGCTGGCCAGGGTATAACAAACTATAGTAAAATAAGGGACCTTTACTTTACAGAGCTTTTTGTAGGCATAAAGACCACTCAGAGCACTTAACTAGTAGCTATACTAAGGGCCTATCAGAGACAGATACCAAGGGATGATTTAGAGTCACCAGTTAACTTAACATTCATGTTTTTGAATTGTGGGAAGAAACTGGAGCCTCCGAAGTTAACCTACACAGCACAGGAAGAACATGCAAATTCCACACAGAAATGTTCCCACACCTGCCATCCTTGGGATTCGAACCTAGAACCTTCTAGCTGTGAGGTAACAGTGCTAACCACTGTACCACCATGCTGCCCCAAATGACAAGCAAATCTAGAATCGAAGGGGCCGCTGCCATGCCACGTAGTGCCATAACCAACTTTCCTTCCCCATATCTATTACGTAAGCTGAGCATCAAGCTAGAAGGCAGGAAGTACCATTTTTATCTGGTCTTTGGTATCACCCAGCTGGGCCCTATTGTGATGATCTTAAACATGAATTTGCACTTTCCACCAGTAGTTTTGGTCATTTCTGGCAGCAGCCAAAATAAGCTAAAACAACATCTAGGAATCAGGCCTAGTTGGTAGAGCATCCACCCCACAGCTGGGAGGCCAGGGTACAAATCCCAGCCAGATCATACCAAAGACCATATAAAGAAAAAGGTACTTTCCGCCCACAAGCTCGGTGCTTAGCATAATGGGATGGGGAAAGGAAAGTTAACACACAAAGCTACCAGAGGGCTGACCCCCCACTGTAGCTTTCACTACTTACAGTAGCTGTGTGGCCTAGGGTCATTGGAACAGATCTAGGTGCTGCCCTATGCCACTGGCATGGGACTAATTTAACTTAATCAGGTAAATCAGAAATAGGCAACCTTGTTCCGTTAAATACCAAGACACTATATGTTTTGTTTGCAACCAGCCACTAAAGCAGGGATTTTCATTGATCAGCAATCAGTGAGTAGGGATTTGATTCTTTTTTTTTTAATTTAACCACCAGACTTTACCGCGGGATATTGGACCAGGAAACAGCCATCACCCACGGCCTGAATAAACTCTCCCTTTCCTTGATCTGCACACACCTCGCCGGCACATTGGAGTGCACAATGCCTACTTATGCGTCCGTCATTATCTAATTTATGACAGTTTTATTATTTTGGATCCCCAGTGTGCACTAGAGAAGTGATCCAACTCAGTATCTTGGGGTTTGCAGGGGTAAAATGTTGTTTTCATTCATTACAATGATTAATTTACCAGTTCCACTAACACCATTAATTCCTCTGAATCTAATTTCCTCTTGTGTCAGTGGGTCAGTTTTTGAACTCTGAAGGCAGAAACACAAGACATGAAAAATACCTACTGCACAAGTTTGCCCCTTTGGTCAAACATGCAATTTTTCCTCTGTAAATCACCTACAATCCCCACTAAGAAAGCACACAATTTTCCATGGTGCTTGTGCAGTTAGTATGGCCACTTGTGATCATGGTAAATCAGACCAGGGGTGTGGATGGTCCTTAACCACACTTTCATTTTGCAGTGCAAAACAGATTTGTCCTCCCATTTAAACATCATCATATTAGTATTATGCCTTCGCTCCTGTGCCCCTATTTATTAATGGGGGGGAGTACTGTAGTGATCCGCTCTGCGTGCCTGCTGCCCTAATTGCCTCCACAGCTGCACGCACACCTCTTCCTCTCATTAGGCAGCCGTCTTAAGCCGCGCTGCCCTCCGGTCTGCACGGAGATATCTACGCTTCAGCAGTCTGGCAAGACCTCCTCATCCTTTCTCCTCGACCTGCTCTGGAGTTTCGCCTCCTCAGCTTCATCAAGCTCATTGAGTGTCCTGGGAGTCTGTGCTCCCCGCCGACAAGTAAGCCTTCGGGATTCCTTCCCATCTTCGCTACTCCTCTTTCTCCCCTGTGCACAGGTGGAAGCCTCCTAGTGGCGGACCTCCTCCTGGCGGCAGACCTGGGCTCTAACCCGCACTCTGCACTCACTCTGCTACTCACCTGCATCTCTTCACCTCATCAGCGGCGGCAGCTTGCACACGGAGCAGCTGACTCGGGACCTTGGAAGCTCTTCAGTGCTCCAGCCCTTCATCCAGCCCATAAGCCTGAACATTCACCGGTTAAATCCTCCAAACCTCAGTGTACTCATCCGCTTGTCTGTTCTCTCTCCTAGGGTTGCCAGTCTGAAGCGTGCTCTGCTCGCCCAGCTGGTCACTCCTTCACACACACACACCCACACATACACTGTTCAATAAAAGATAACTGTGTTTATTTTGAGTCCGAGTCTGCTTCTGGGTCAGCCAAACATGTCAGTACATCTCCGTCAGAATGACCCAGCAGACGGTGCTCTCGCACAAAAACTTAACATCATTGAGACTCGGGTAGACCAGTTATCCCACCAACAACAGGTCATACTCACACAGCTGATGCAGATCAACACTGGCCTGGATCGCCTCACATCCTCTCAGCCCTTTCCACCTGCTCCCGGAGGAGCTGTCGGGCCAGCCAGTTCCACCCCTCTCCCCTCCCCGCAGTCTCGGCTGACTCTAGTTCCCACCCCCACACGATTCAGCGGTAAGCTAGGAGAGGCACGGGGTTTCTTGTTGCAGTGTGGGATAGTGTTCCAGCGTGTGCCAGGGGATTTCCCCACTAGTCACAGCCGCATTGGGTATATCGTCAATCTTCTGGAGGGGCGGGTCTTAGTTTGGGCTTACGCGGTGATGGCTCGGCCAGACTATGCTAGCTTGACCTACGACCAGTTAGTTGGTGAGTTTAATGAGGTGTTCGACCACCGAGATAGTGTGCTCACCACCCAGTTAAGTCTGTGGCCAACTTTTCAGTAGATTTCCAGGTGGGGGCAGCGGAGGTAGGGTGGGAGGATGCCTCCCTCTGTAGCATATTCATTCGCAGCCTTAGCCCCTGCCTGCGGGACGAGTTAGCCCACGTAGATAAGCCCAATAAGCTAAACGAGCTAATTTCCCTAGCCATCAGCATTGATAACCGGCTGAGGGAGCGAGCCAGCGAGCATCGACCTTCCGGTCGTCCAGGCTCACAGTTTCGCTGCTCCCCGCAGGCCCCCCTCCCCGTTAGCCCTCCCTCTTTCTGATCCCTTTGACACTGAGGAACCTATGGTGATGGTGGTGATGGGTCAGTCTAAGCTGCCCCCGTCTGAGAAACAGCGCCGCTGGGAGCTTGGGCTGTGCCTATACTGTGCTAGTGAGGAGCATGAGGTGGCCTCCTGTCCTGTTCAGCCAAAAGAGGGGATCCATGGGTCACAGTAGGGGGACTCACAGACTCACTCCGGGAAAATTCCCTTACTAAGTGTCTGCTCCCCATCTGTTTCATACATAATCACAATGAAATTTCCACCCACGCACTCATCGACTCCGGGGCTGAGCAGAGCTTTATTTCTGAGAACCTGGCAACCCGGCTGGGGCTTCCTTGCCTACAGCTGAAGACTCCATTGAAGCTGATCACTCTGTCTAAGGCTCCACTCGCCATTGTCACCAAGCAAACTGCCCCTGTTTCTGTTTTGATATCAGGTAATCACCGGGAGCAAATTAGGTTTTTTGTGCTCCCCGTTTCGGCCTCCCCGGTGATTCTGGGTTATCCTTGGCTTCGGCTGCACAACTTAACCATTGACTGGCGATCGGGAGCTCTCGTTTCATGGAGCTCCTTTTGCCTGAGTGCATGTTTACAATTTGCTGTTTGCTGTCCCTCCGTTCCCCTCTGTTTCCCTGATGCACCCCCGCCTGACCTTTCCTCGGTTCCCTCCGAATACCATGATTTGTGCGCCGTCTTTAGCAAGGCTCAAGCGCTGTCACTTCCCCCCCACCGCCCATACGATTGTGCCATTAACCACCTGCCGGGGGCTCCCTTGCCTTCCAGCTGGCTTTACAGCCTCTCGGCCCCGGAGCGGGAGGCGATGGAAAAATACATCAAAGAGTCCCTGAGCCCGGGCATTATCCGGCCATCGTCCTCGGCAGTGGGGCCTGGATTTTTTTTTGTGGGGAAAAAGGATGGCTCTTTGAGGCCTTGTATCAACTTCAGGGAGCTAAACAACATCACCATCAAGGATAAGTACACTCTTCCCCAAATTAACACTGTCTTTGATTCCCTCCTGGGGGCCTCCTGGTTCACGAAACTAGATCTCCACAACGCCTACCACCTGGTGAGGATCAAGGAGGGGGATGATTGGAAGATGGGATTCCACACTCCTAGTGGCCACTTTGAATATCTGGTGATGCCTTTTGGTCTGACAAATGCCCCCGCAGTGTTCCAATGCCTGATCAACAATGTACTGAGGGATTTCTTGGGCTCCTTTGTGTTTTTTTTATTTGGATGACATCCTCATCTTTTCCCAGTCCCTCGATGAACATCGGGTACATGTCAGGTGGGTTCTGCAGTGCCTGTGGGAAAACAAACTGTTTGTCAAGGCCGAGAAATGTGAGTTCCACACCCCATCCACCACATTCTTGGGATTTGTCATCTCTCGTAATGAGATCATCTCAGACCCGGCCAAGGTAAAGGTGGTGGTAGAATGGCCGTTCCATCATTCCAGAAGCAATTACAGCAGTTTCTGGGTTTTGCCAACTTCTACTGCCACTTCATCAAAAACTATAACATCATTGCCCTACCCCTCACTCGCCTCACCTCCACCAAGGTGCCCTTCCGGTGGACGGGGAAGGCAGAGGCAGCCTTTATTGAATTGAAATCATTGTTCTCCTCTCCTCCTATCTTGGCCCAGGTGGATCCCACACTGCAGTGTCTGGTAGAGGTGGACGCCTCGGACTCCGGAGTGGGGACGGTGTTGTCTCAATGTTCCCCCGTGGACGACAAGATCCGCCCCTGCGCGTTCTTCTCCTGCCGTTTATCCTCTCTGGAGAGGAACTACGACATCGGGGACAATGAGCTGCTGGCGGTCAAATTAGCCTTGGAGGAGTGGCGTCACTGGCTCGAGGGGGCCTCCCAGCTGTTTGTTGTTTGGACCGACCATAAGAATCTGGAGTACCTCAGGATGACCAAATGGCTCAATGCCTGGCAAGCCCACTGGTCCCTGTTTTTTGGCAGGTTCGACTTTACCATCACCTACCGCCCGGGGTCTAAAAAGATCAAACCAGACGCCCTGTCCAGCCAATTCTCCTCTGATGCTGTGGAGGTGCCATCACATCCCGTGGTTCCTCCCTCATGTATCGTGGGTGCCCTCTCGTGGGGCATTAAGGAGAAAGTGAGAAGATCACAGGAGACCAAGGCTGACCCGGGCGTGGGGGCCAGCGGGGAGGATATATGTGCCCTCTGCGGTCCAGGCGAGGTCATTAACTGGGCACACTCCTCCAAGCTTCTGTGCCACCCTGGCATGGCGCGGACCGTGGCTCAACTGCAGAGAACCTTCTGGTGGCCGTCACTATGGAGGGACGTCGGGGAGTATGTTCGAGCCTGCCCCCAGTGCGCCACCTGTAAGACGTCCTCCTCTCCTCCGGCGGGCCTGCTTCATCCTCTGCCCATCCCCGGCAGACTGTGGTCCCACATTGCTCTGGATTTCCTGACCAGTCTTCCTCCCTCTGCTGACAACACCGCCATCCTCACGATCGTGGACAGATTTTCCAAGGCGGCCCACTTTGTCTCCCTACAGGGTCTCCCTACGGCCAAGGAGACAGCAGACCAGCTCGTCCTCCATGTGGTGTGGCTCCACGGTATCCCGGTGGACATCGTGTCTGATTGTGGGCCCCAGTTCATCTTGCAGGTGTGGCGAGCCTTCTGTAAAGCTATCGGGGCCACGGTAAGTCTGTCCCCGGGGTACCAACCCCAGAGTAATGGCCAGTGTGAGCGCACCAACCAGGAATAGAGGCAGCACTACGATGCGTCACTGCCTCCAACCCAGCATCCTGGAGCTCCCACCTGCCTTGGGTAGAGTATGCGCATAATACCATGGTCTCCTCTGCCACAGGTCTTTCTCCGTTCGAGGTCTCCCTTGGATACAATCCCCCACTGTTTTCAGAGGAGGAGGAAGACATCGCGGTGCCCTCCGTGCAGGCCCACATGAAGCGCTGTCGCCAGCTGTGGAAAGCTACCCGGGCCGTGCTTCAGCCCACTGCAGACCGTAACGCTGACATTGCCAACTGCCGCAGGACCCCGGCTCCACCCTACCGGGTCGGGCAGCAGGTATGGTTGTCTACAAGAAACATTAACCTTAAGTCTGAATCCAGGAAGTTATCGCAGTGCTTTATTGGTCCTTTTTCTATCACCCACATTATTAATCCTGTCGCTGTGCGCCTGGCCCCCCCCCCCCCCCGCATCTGTCCCACCTTCCACGTCTCTCAGGTCAAGCCGTTTGTCTCCAGCCCTCTGTGCCCCCTCCCAAGATGCCACCCCTACCGGTGATGATCAATGGTGACCCCGTGTGGAAAGTCAACTCCATCCTGGATGTCCGACGCTGGGGTCGTGGCCTCCAGTACCTGGTGGACTGGGAGGGTTACGGCCCAGAATGGAGGTCCTGGGTGTGTCCCTCCTTCGTGATGGATCCTCAGCTCATCAGGGACTTCCACTGGATGGACCCGGGTAGGTTGGATCGGCCGCCAAGAGGCGTCCCGTAGGGGGGAGAGTACTGTGATCCGCTCTGCGTGCCTGCTGCCCTAATTGCTTCCACAGCTGCGCGCACACCTGTTCCTCTCATTAGGCAGCCGTCTTAAGCTGTGCTGCCCTCCAGTCTGCATGGAGACGTCTACAATTCAACGGTCTGGCAAGACCTCCTCGTTCTTTCTCCTCAACCTGCTCTGGTGTTTCGCTTCCCCAGCTTCATCAAGCTCATCGAGTCTCCTGGGAATCTGTGATCCCCGCCAACAAGTAAGCCTTCGGGATTCCTTCCCATCTTCGCTACTCCTCTTTCTCCCCTGTGCACAGGTGGAAGCCTCCTAGTGGCGGACCTCCTCCCGGCGGCGGACCTGGGCTCTAACCCACACTCTGCACTCGCTCTGCTACTCACCTGCATCTCCTCACCTCATCAGCGGTGGCAGCTTGCACACGGAGCAGCTGGCTTGGGACCTAGGAAGCTCTTCAATGCTCCAGCTCTTCATCCAACCCGTAAGCCTGAACATTCACCGGTTAAATCCTCCAGTGTACTCATCCGCCTGTCTGTTCTCTCTGCTAGGGTTGCCAGTCTGAACCGTGCTCTGCTCGCCCAGCTGTTCACTCCTTCACACCCCCACACCCCCACACATACACTATTCAATAAAAGGTACAGTAATTGTGTTTATTTCGAGTCCGAGTCTGCTTCTGGGTCAACCAAACATGTCACAGTCTGATTGATTTATTGCCTGTTATGTCCATAACACACCTCTGAATAATTAAGAGCATTACAACAGCCCCTTTGCGCTTTTCGCCTGGTGCAGAATTAGTTTTTGTGCTGCTATAATAGCAAAATGGACTTTGTCATGGCCATAAATGTGCTCTCCACCTTAGACAATACATTGAAGACGAAATCATTGTAATAAGGCCTATAATGTTTTTATCTATTAGCAAATGTTTCCTCATGTCTCATGTAATTTCTCTAAAAATATATCAAATTGAAGATGGCATTACTACTTACGTATGTCCGCTTCAGTTCATATGCTGTACATATGGAAAAAGTACAACATCAAAACCCCCTTTTCATGTGAGTTTACAGTCTAAGGCAGAAATCCTGGGTTAACAAAGAAAGTTGATCACTACCTTCTCTAATTTGGGTTTGAGGTTTGTCAATCCAGTTAATGCGATTGAATAATTGAAAAGGCTTTCTAATATATCCCTGTTCGTGATATCTCTGTCAATCTATTTATTTGGCACATTGATTACAATAAGACAAGTTTCAACATTTAGTTCTTTTAAACTCAACAGGTGTAAATTTGTCCTATGGTATCTCTTAAAAAGAGAAATTCACATCAGCGTAATCTAGGTGGATAAAAGACACTACAGGCCAGAAGAATAAGTACTGTGGTGGGGGTGGGTTTCAGTCCTTAATATGTGTTTGGCCAAATGATATACAGTAGTTCCAAAACATATATAAGGCAACAAAAGAAAATGCTTTGTGTCACTTGAATAAACAAAATGTAAACAATTGCTAATATTTTTTCTGGTCTTAAAAAAAAGATTTTTTTTTGTTATTTTTGCACCTACTAATGTTCCTCATATCATGTCATCTAGATGTATAACCACTGTGTAAGTTTAAAAATTAATGTTTCTTCTGTATGCTCCAGAACCCCAATGATTCAAGTCAACGGGAAACAGTGTAGAAAGACTGTGTCCACCATCTCCATCTGAGGTTTTTAGCTCCAACACTGTGACCTGGCTGCCTACTAGAATGCCTTCATCTCATCATGACACTGAAATTGCCTTCTTGTCCGACAAGAGCATTGTGTACACCCTCACCCTCGGCGCTGAGTTGACTACTGAGAGTGCTGTTCCACTGCCAAATGGAGCTGCCCCTTTAATCTGTGGGGCATCTTCCACCCCGAACCCCTCCCAGCCTTCCTAAAGTGACTTCCTACTACCCCATCATGCCCAAGACCATCCTCTTATAGGGTTTCTACTAGTCAGTCTTCTTGTAGCGGCTTGTCCTTTCTATTGTATCCTCCCTATGCTTTTCTCATTGGCAGACATTATGCAAATCTGTTGTGCATACCAGAACTTTGCGGAAGTTTTTTTTTCGCATACTGAACGAATTTGTTTGTCGACCGGGGTGAGCCGTAAGGGATATGAATGTAAGTGTTTTTTATGTTTAAGCTAATGTAGACATACATGTTCTGTTGCATTTAGACTACACCAAAATAAATATCTGATTGTGGCAAGGCGACGGCTGTTTTAGAACTGGACATCACTGTCTTTGGCTAGAGAACTGTTTTTATTTCTAGATGAGATAATCCGCCTTTTGCTTTTTTAAAAAGACTTTACGTGCCCTCTGTTATTGCTTTTGTACACACTGCAACCATAGCTCATGAAGCTCTTCAGTGAAGAGTTACTCTATACCACATGACATGATAGACAAGTAATCTGTTATAACATACAGTGGTTCAGTGGTAGAGAGGGAGTGTTGCCTTTTTTTTTTTAGCCAGATGTATAATTCCTGGTTGG
Organism: Pholidichthys leucotaenia; assembly: GCA_020510985.1. Lineage (NCBI taxonomy): Eukaryota > Metazoa > Chordata > Actinopteri > Cichliformes > Pholidichthyidae > Pholidichthys > Pholidichthys leucotaenia. The sequence goes on along the minus strand of CM035846.1, from coordinate 194,558,307 downwards.
ATCATGTGGTTAGTCTCCAGATCAATCTGAGTCATAGCTCTAATTTCCATGTAATTTCAGGAAGCAATACAGGCACAGACTGAGTTCCAAGTAGTGGTAAGCAGTTTTGATAAATATTAAAGATGGTTATAGGATTTAGAAGAAAAAGATATGTAGAGCAATATTGTTGTAAAAACAGCTCAGTGGTGTAGTGGAGCTACCTGTAGGAACCATTGTCAGGAGTCAACAGGTGAGCATGTCATTCAGATCACATTACAGGGAAATGTTGTGTCAGGGTAAAGGGTGCTTTACAGGGGGTGGGTGCTTTCTCTCATGATATATATGTCCATGCATCTGTAACGCAAAGAGGCAACATTTCACTGAATATTTATTTTTGTTATCATCAAATTGTTAATCAGTTTGCATAATGTACAAAATAAAGTATATTTTAAATATTTCAAGAGAAATTTTGTATTTAACCATGAAGTTTTATTTCACCACACTGAAAACAAGCTGAAAGTACCATGTGTGTATATTATCATACTGCGAGTATACAAATTTTCTAGTACTTTAAAAAATTTTAAAGGAGTAACATGAGAAGGGATGGCCCTGTGGTGTGCCTTGACCACACAATTCTGTTTCAGTGAGCAATAGGGATCATCGTTGTGAGAATTAAACCCGAAGGAATTTTTTTTTTTTGATTGTGCCATGATTTCCTATTTGATAGTGCTTTTTCACATGCTACCAGGGTCAGTGTTAGACATGCTTTGGGATATTTAACACATCAGTCTCCATCTCTGCTGTATGTTCACGGTCAGGCATGGCCCATGTCTTACTTTTGTCTTTGTATGTCTTCCAGTTCAGCTCATGTATTGTTCTGTTGTTGTCACAAGACGAAACATGTTTAGAAATAAAACTGGGAATTTTTTTAAATTTTACTTCTAACTATTTTTCTTTCATCCCTTTCTTTTTCTATCTCTTTTCTCTCCCTCCCTCCTTTTTGTGTCAGTTTCATTCCACAGTGTCTCGACTTAATGTAAATTGCTCTGCTGTCAGCAACAGTCTTTCACTAAGGGATACAGTGTAGTGTGCTACTTTAAACTAAAAAACACATAACTGTAAAATATATGGACAACTTAGAGACACAGATGTATGTAATATATTTACCCTGCTGAATTAAATATCACTTGATTTTCTCTCTATGGATTAAAAGCTTTGCAGTTATGTGTTTTTTTACATAGCAGCATAACTGCATTGGTGCAATGTGTCAGGAGCAGATCTATATAGATTTATTGCTGCTTAGCTATTCATCAAGTTCACCTAAATGTTATGTAGCATTTTGCAGTTGTAGCAGTTTATCAACTCAGACCATTGTCTTGGTACTTCAGACATTTCTGGTACATTTGAAAAAAAAAATCGCATCGCCTTATTACACGTGCATTACATTACACTCCAGGAAATGCCAAATATGATGTACTAAGCACTGTTTCATACTTTAGGAATTTACAGACAACTTACTGCTCTGGTAAGGTAGCATTGCAGATCATTTCTGCTCTTTGGGCAGGAACATTGAATCAAAACTGTGAATTTCAAACACTTCAAAAATTCATAATTGTTTAAAAAAAACAACCAAGGTGAGATTCAATGTTTCAAGGCAAGTCCATAGTCACCATCACAGGGAGGACAAGCTGGGACACCCTTAATTACTAAACGCATCTCAATTTCAAATCATTTCAAAGACTAAAAGGCTTTGCCTGTGTCTTGTGTGTAAACTGCCCCTGATGACATTTAAAAAGCTTTCTCAGTACATATGCCCCACCTCCCAGTAATTGGCATGTCAGGTACACTTGAACATAGTGTCATTTGACTTTTTGTACTGCAGGTTATGTGCAACATGAAGTAATTATGCACACTTGTAATATTTTCTATTTTCATATGAGATTTAAGTGCTTTTTGTACTCACTGACATTTTTTTTCTTCCTTGCATGAAATGCAAGCAAGAGGAGGGAAAAAAATGTTTTTCATAAAAGTATATTTGCATTTGGTACTCCAATAGTAAAACCTGTCAGCAAAACATTGTTTCATAATTTAATTTACAAAACTATGCCAAGTATTTAAAAGCTATTTTTAGAGTAAATCAAAAGAGATCTCATTCATTTTTTTCTTTTAAGACATGCATTTATCTTTGTATCTATAAATATGAGCATAATCCATAGTCATATGATTGTGCTACTGTTGTATGATACTGCAGTCTGATTCATAAATAAACTCTTTGCATGAAAAGTGTGTTTGTAATCCATGGTTCTTTATACGCTTTTACTATGAACTTTGTACATTTACTGAGGAAAATAATGTTTTAATCGCAGGTAATTTTTGCACAATTTCACCAGTAAAAAATGACAAGTCCTAGACAGTAACAGCAGGTTAATGCTGTTCAAAGCATTTGTTGTAGTTGTTGGTTTACACTGGGATGATACAGTTGAACAACACTTACAATAAAGTCAAAGACCTGTGCTGCCATTGATTTTGGAACTAATGCTGATTCTCAATTATTATTACATTTTAAATGCTGAGTACAGTTATAAGATAAGATAAGATAAGATAAGATAAGATAAGATAAGCCTTTATTAGTCCCACAATGGGGAAATTCCAGGATTGCAACAGCACAGGGATAGCAACACTCAGAGCAATAATTTAGAAGATAAGAGAATAAGAGCAGTGAATATACATATGTACACATAAATATATATACACAGTGCGGAGCATTGTAGCTTGATGGAATAAACAGCATAACTGTCTATTTAGTTACCCCACATAGTATGACTATGTACCCATACATATTGTCACCCTCCGTAGCGACTGATATTGTCCTAGTTGTATACTGGAGGGGACCATTTTGTGTAAGTCTGTTGCGTCTTTTGCATTCAGTACTATTAGGTCATCACTTTTTTTGCTATCTCTGCACGCAGCCCTGCTTAGGTTATAAAGTCTGACAGCTGTAGGTAGGAAGGACCTGCAAAACCTCTCAGTTGTGCACTTAGGATGATGTAGCCTACTGCTAAATGAGCTCCTCAGTGCGTTCAACATGTCCTGCATAGGGTGGGACTCGGACTCCAGCAGAGATGACAGCTTAGCCATCATCCTTCTCTCTCCTATCTCCTCCACTGGGTCAAGGCGTTACCCCAGGACAGAGCTAGCTTTCTTGATCAGTTTGTTCAGTCTCTTCTTATCGGCTGCTGTGATGCCACTGCCCCAGCAGACCACTCCAAAAGTGATGGCTGATGCCACCATCGAATCGTAGAATGTCTTCAGGAGCACCCCTTGTACGCCAAAAGACCTGAGCCTCCTCAGTAGGAACAGCCTGCGCTGTCCCTTCTTGTAGAGTGTGTCGGTATTGTGTGACCAGTCTAGTTTATTGTTCAGATGAACACCCAGGTACTTGTAGGATGTCACCATCTCAATGTCTGTTCCCTGTATGTTTACTGGTGCTGTGAGGGGTTGTCCTTGCCTGCGGCAGTCCACCACCAGCTCCTTAGTTTTTCTCGCGTTGATCTGGAGGCAGTTCTGATGGCACCAGTCCACGAAGTCCTGGATAAGTCCTCTGTACTCAGCTTCATCAACGTTGGAGATGAGGCCGACAATCGCAGAGTCGTCAGAGAACTTCTGTAGATGGCAGTGTGTTGTGTTGTGTGAGAAGTCCGCAGTATAAAGGGTGAACAGGAAGGGAGCCAAAACCGTTCCCTGGGGGGCGTCCATGCTGCCGATGATTGTGTCAGACACACAATCCCGGGTTCTCACAAACTGTGGCCGGTTTGTGAGGTAGTCCAGGATCCATGATGACAGGTACTGGTCCACCCCTGCACGCAGCAGCTTGTCCTTCAGGATCATCGGTTGGATGGTGTTGAAAGCACTGGAGAAGTCAAAGAACATGATCCTCATCGCGTTCCCAGGCTTCTCCAGGTGGAACAGGGAACGGTGAAGGAGGAAGATCACTGCATCCTCCACTCCAATGCCATGCTGGTAGGCGAACTGGAGTGGATCCATTGCTGGTCCCACCAGGGGGCAGAGGTGAGCAAAGAGCAGATTCTCCAGGGTCTTCATCAGGTGAGACGTCAGGGCCAGTGGTCTGTCTGTAGCTGTTCAAGTCTCTGGGGTGGGAAGTCTTTGGTACGGGTACCACACAAGATGTTTTCCACAACTGTGGTACCCTCCCCAGCTTCAGGCTCAGGTTGAAGAAGTGCTCCACAATCCCACACAGCTGGTCTGCACAGGACTTGAGGAGCTTTGCGCTGATGCCGTCTGGTCCCGAGGCCTTCCTCACCTTGATCTTCCTCAGCTCCATCCTCACCTGGGTCTTAGTGAGGGTCAGGTTGGGGGGCTGTGTGCTGGGAGTGGGGGGGGGTGTTGGTGGAGTGGGGTGTGGACAGCAGGTCTCGATGACTGTAGAGGCAGCAGTGGTTGGTGTGCAGGCGGGGGGGAGGGCGGTTGGTCAAACCTATTAAAAAAACAGGTTCAGATTGTTCACCCACTCCCTGCCCCCCGTGGCCTGGGAGGAGGTATTCTGGAGCCCAGAGATGGTTTTAAGTTTTCTCCAGACCCCGCCGATGTAGCTCCGTTGCAGCTTGTCCTCCATCTTCTTCCTGAAGCTGTCCTTACCTTCTCTGATCTTCCTCCTTAGCTCCCTCTGTACGGACTTCAGCATCTCCCTGTTCCCCGACCTGAAGATCCTCTTCTTCTCTCTCAGAAGTGTTTTTATCTCAGGGTTGATCCAGGGTTTGTTGTTCGAGCAACACCGTATGATCATGGTGGGTATGGTGTTGTTTGTATTGGAGATTTTCTCCCATTCTTCCTTGCAGAAGACCTCTAGTTCTGCAATATTTATGATCCGTCTTACATCCAATGGGGAAAAAAAGTATTGAACACGTCAACATTTTTCTCATTAAACATATTTCTGATGGAGCCACTGACCTGAGATTTTCACCAGATATCAGTAACAACCCAAGTAATTCATACATACAAAGAAATCAGGGCAACTGTGTTCACAAAATAAGTTATGTTTAATAAAGTGGAATGACACAGGAAATAAGTATTGCATACATGAGGAAAAAGAGGTGCAAAAAGGCAGAGAAAGCCAAGAAACCAGGTGAAATGAATTTAGGAAGCCATCCCATCCCCCATCAGTGCAAATTAATTTCAGCTAGTCAAGTCTTGACTGATGGGTCTGTGAATATCAGATTATCACAACACAAAGAACTCATGATGGGTAGAAGCAAAGACCTCTCTTTAGACCAGGAATGGGCAACTCTGGTGGTAGTGACGGCCAAAAGTTTTTTTCCTCACTTTCTGAGGACCAGATTTACATGTAAACCTTTGGGGGGTGGGGGTTGTATGTGTGTATGTGATGTCGTGCCCACCCACAGGGTGACGTCAGGTGGGCACAGCCCATGGTGTATATAGTTGTGTGTTCCTGATAATAAAGTGTGAGTTGTTGGCTGCATGAAGGACACTCCTGTCCCTCATTATTCAGACATAACATTTGGCAATGAGGAGACTAATTATGGGAGGGTGCGGGCTGCCTCCGCCACTGGTACCGTTCTTGGAGCATGCGGGAGAGCCAGTGACTCTGTGGCTGCAGTGGACGGCCATGTTTGAAGATTATATTAGAGCGCTGGGTCTCCCTAGGCTTGGCGGGAGAGAACGGCGGGCACTCCTGGCCCACAACCTCGGCGCGGAGGGCCGAAGAATTCTCTAGACGATGGGTGGAGCGGAGTGCTATGAGGATGCTGTCAAGCGGCTGGCTGGGTATTTTGTTGGGCATACAAAGACCGTAAGGCTGCAGGTGCTGGAAATGGTGGCGCCAGGAGCACCTGAGCTAGTTAGCCTCAGGAAGCTAACGGCCCATTCTATGCCTATGGACAAGCTAGCTGAGAAGTTAACTTTGCGCCAGAATCAGGCTACGAGCGGCCAGCGAGATCTCGAGGCAGAACTGGGGCCACGAGTGGAAGAGTCCCCGGTCACTGAAGACAGCAGGAAAGTCATGGAGCTCAGCATGGTGCAGGACCATAGCACTGGCGGGTCGGCCGGCACGGTGCGCGATGACGGCGGAGAGAGAGTGCAGCAGGAGTCAACCCTGCAGCTGGAGGCTAGGCAGTGGGAGAGTGGGACCATACAGGCTGAGGACCCCAGGGAAGAGCAGCAACAGCTGGGCGCAGAAATGACGCAGCGGAGCACCTGGGTAGAGGGTGTTGGGAGCAGTGACAAGGCACCTGGGTCGGAGAGTAGAGCTGACGAGAATGACGCTGAGAGCCCAGAGGGAGAACAGCCGCTGCTGGACAGGGAGTCTACGCAGCAGAGCACCTGGAACAAGGGGGCCGAGAGCAGTGACGAGGCACCTGGGTCGGAGAGTAAAGCCGACGACAGTGACACCGAGAGCCCTGGGGAAGAGCAGCAGCAGCCGGGCGCGGAGACGGGGCAGCAGGGCACCTGGAGCAAAGGTGCTGGGAGCAGCGACGAGGAGCCCGGGTTGGAGAGTCTCACCGACGAGTGCAAAGCTGAAAGCCCCGGGAGTGAGCAGCAGCAGCTGGACACGGTGGCAGCACAGCGGAGTGCCTGGAACAAGAGTGCTGGATGCAGTGGTGAGGTGTCTGGATTGGAGAACAACGCTGGCGGGGATGACGTTGAGAGCCCTGAGGGAGAGTAGTAGCAGCTAGACACAGTGGCAGCACAGCGGAGCACCCTGGATGAGGGTGCTGGGGGCTACGGTGAGGCAGTGAGCGGCGCCGACGAGCAGGCTTCAGTGGTCCCTGGAGTATGGCCACAGGGGGCTGGAGTGTTTGGAGCCATAATGGTGGCGGTGAAGGCGGTCGGGAGAGATTTGGACTGGGTCAGCGGGACAGCCCGAATCAGGAAGGAGGTTCATGTGCGACATGGGGAACACAGGAGGCCGGGTCGGGTTCCCCCGCGGGTTGGTGACGAGGTCCAGCCCAGAAAAGAGAAGCGGTTAATGGTGGGAAGAGACATTTTCGCCGGGTAGGGGGGCTTCAACCCTGGGGGCAGACAACGGCCAGGGGCACACATGACATGAGGCTGCCCAGGGCCTCCAAGCCAATTTGGTCTATGGCTGTGGAGAGACTGTGGAGTTACTTAAAAGTATAATGTGTAAATTTATGTATATACTGTGCTGGTGTGCATGTGAGAGTGTGATATGGGATTAATTTTACATTTAAGAGACGTAGTCCAATTTTGGTTGTTTCTGTGTGAATGTGATAGGCCGTTTTATTACTGTTCATTGTTCCCTGTATTTTTTTTCCCACAATATTTTTTTATTGAACTTTTTTTTTTTTTTTACAAACATAGCACACACAGTCAGACACTAACACAAAAGTAATTTAAAAATTAAAAAGAACAATAACAAAATAACAAAAAAAAGTGTAATAAAAACAACAACAACCATTAACAAAAACAAGTCAAAAACAATGCTCCTCTGTTTAGTCTAGGTAATCTATTACATAAGAATACATAATATACATTCACCAGCTTGGAATTTACAAGGTCCACACATATCATTCACCTTCTTCTTCAGAAGTTATGTTTAATTTCTTTACATAATCAATGAAAGGTCTCCATATATTCTCAAACACATTTTCCTTTGATTTCAGTATATATGTTATTCTTTATAGTGGAAGGTTTGTTAACATCTGTCTTAACCACTGGGTCACATCTGGTCTATGAGTCTATTTCCACAGTAGTGCAATACATTTTTTGGCATTAAGCAAACTGAGGTCTATGAATGCTCTTTCACTCTTATTAAAGTTATGTTTTTCTGGATACAGACCCAACAAAAACAGTTTAGGGTTCAATGTGATTTGTTTTGAAATTATTTTTTCAATTGTAACCTCACCTCTTCCCAAAACATTGTGATTTTTCTACATTCCCATAAACAGTGAAATAGGGTTCCTTTACTTTCCATACATTTTGTGCATGTATCTGGTATGTTTTTGTTATATCTATTTAATTCCACTGGTGTAACATACATCCGCATTAACCATTTAAAATGTATCAGTTTAAGATGTACATTTATTGATTTGGTTTGAGCTCCTGCACAAGCCATTTCCCATTGTTCCTCTGAAATTTCAATTTGCAGGTCTTCTTTCCAGTCATTCAGTCTTTTCTGTGAGTTTTCACTTGAGAATAGTGTCAATGAGTTGTAAAACTCTGAAATAATACCCTTTCTCTTACTATCTTTCATCAAGATTTTTTCCAAAGTTGAATAAGTAGGTCGGGTGAGAGCATTATTTTGATTTGAACAAATAAAATTTCTAAGCTGAAGATATTTAAAAAAGTGTGTTCTATTAAGATTGAATTTAATCCTCAGTTCTTCAAAAGACATTATGTTATCTGAGCGTGACAAATATAAGTCTTGAATCTTTTGAATCCCTTTTAAATTCCATACTTTAAATACAGCATCCGCTCTCCCTGGTGTAAAATATTGATTAACCCATATTGGGCTAAATTGTGACAGTGAGTGTGGTTCTTTTAAATATTTTTTAGTTTCACACCATATTTTATTCATGTGCTTTACAATTGGATTTTTAACTTGCTTCTGTAATTTTTTAGCCGAGTCTGAGTATATGAATAAGGGAAGAGGTAAAGGTAAATTGTATGATTCCATTTCAGTCCAGTGAGGGAGATCATTTGATGAAAAATAATATGTCATAGACCTCAGTTGTGCTGACCAGTAATACAACATAAAGTTTGGACATTTCAGACCTCCACAATCAAACGGTAAGTATAGTAAGGACAAACGTAATCTAGCCTTCCTATTGTTCCATATAAATTCCACTAACTTTTTTTAATTCTTGAGAATAGATCTGAAGGTGGTGGTAAAGGAATGTTTTGAAATAAATAAAGTATTTTTGGTAAGATATTACTTTTAAGTATATTAATTCTCCCGATCATCGACATTGGTAGTGACATCCATCTCTGAAGCAACTCATTAATATTTGTCATTAAGGCTTCATAGTTGGCATTGGCGACTGATTCTAGCTTAGGCAAAATTTGAATTCTTAAATATTTAAACTGATCTACAACATTGAATTGGTTTACCTCAGGAGATGGATGATTTCTCTGGGTCTCATTTAACATTGATATTGAAGATTTTGTTTTGTTTATTTTATATCCTGATATATCCCCAAAGTTCTTTATTAAATTTAACAAGGTTGGAATTGATTTTTTAAAATTCAACATAAACAAAATTATGTCATCGGCATACAGGGAGATTTTATGTTCTGTTGGTTGTTATGACCCGAGCGCCAATGTTATTTGCGCTCGGGCTATTCCTGTCAGGTCTTGACAGAAGCGTTGTTATTCCGGCTCTCCGAGCTCTTATTGTGACAGTGCTCGGGGAGGCTTCCGCTCAGCTGTCAAGACCTGAACAGCTGTCCTGCATTTACGGTCGTTAGCAGCCGGCTTCTTAAACCGACGCTAATGGCTGCATCTTTGCAGCAGTGTCCATCGCTGATCGTCGGAGCGATCGTATGCTTGGACTAATACTACATTAAATTAAATTAAATCACCCTTTATTGTCATTCAACTGTACAACCAATCATGTACAGTAGAACGAGATTGTGTTTTACCTATCTACTGTGTTAATCACACACACCCCAAGTGTAGAATCAGAGGGCCGCTGCCATGCAAGGCGCCGCCACAAATTTCCCTCCTCCATTCCATTATTGCTGAGCACCAAGCTGGACGGCAGGAAGTTCCACTTTTATATGGTCTTCGGCATGACCCGGCCGGGATTTGAACCCCTGCCTCCCGGGTGTGGGGCGGATGCTCTACCAACTGAGCCACCACTCCGGTGGAGCCACCACTCCACTACATTGCCTGTCTGTGGTGTGACCGTCTCATCCTGTGGACCCGTGAGTGAGCTTTTAGCCTTACGCCTCCCTGTGTGTGTAGACTAGTTGGTGTCATTGCCTCAGCGGCCTGTATTATTGTAATTCTCACTGTAAATAAAGACTATAACACAACTTTCTGGTGACGGTGTGGCGTCTTATGGTGGCTCGCGAGGGCCACCGCATGACATTGGTCCTACTTTAATTCCATGTATTTGTGGATGTAAACGTATTGCCATCGCTAAAGGTTCAATTGCCATAGTAAACAATAAAGGTGAAAGTGGAGAGCCTTGTTGACATCCTCTATTGATTTTTATTGATTTTGAGATATTGCTGTTTGTTAGGATTTCTGCTGTAGCATTATTGTATATTATTTGGACCCATTTTATGAAATTATTTCCAAGTCCAAACCTTTGTAGGACTTCAAAAAGATAGGGCCATTCGACCCTATCAAAGGCCTTTTCGGCATCCAATGACAGGAGAGCTGTATCCATTGCTTCTTTATTGGAATAAATAATATTAAATAGTCTTCTTACATCATGGAAGCCTTGTCTTCCCATTATAAAGCCATTCTGATCTCAGTTAATAATATTTGGTAATATTTCTTGTAGTCGTTTTGCTAAAATTTTACAGATTATTTTAAGATCAGCATTTAATAGGCTTATTGATCTCATGTTTTCACATTTATTAGGGGGTTTACCTGGTTTTGGCAACAGTATAATTAAGGCATTATTCTTGTATGGTGGTAAATTACCATTTTGAAATGCTTCTAAAACCATTTCCGAAAGTGGTTTTAGTAATTTATTCTTAAATTTTTTATAGAGGTCAACTCTAAGACCATCTGGTCCTGCTCTTTTTCCTGATTTCATATTATCAATGGCTTGCCCAACTTCTTTTTGACTAATTTTAGACTCCAGTATCTCCCTGTTTTCATTTGGAATACCTGGTATGGATAATCCACCCAAAAACCCATTTAGTTTTGTTAAGTCAGTTTCATTTTTTGTATCATATAGTTTTTCATAATAATCTCTAAAGGCACTATTAATTTCTAAAGGATCTATAACTACTTGTCCGTTACTTATAATACTGGTAATTGGTGTTTTAAATTCTAATTGTTTAATCTGCCATGCCAATAATTTTCCTGATTTTTCACCTTGTTCATAAAAAGTTTGCTTCAATCTCAGAAGACTCGAGGCAGCTCTATTCGCTGATTTTTTTTTTGTCATATTCAGCTCTCAGAATCAGTAATTCATTCTCTAACTGTGGGTCACTTCCTGCATACACCTTTTCTTGAAGAATTTTTATTTTACGTTCCAATTGGACTCTCTCCTCTCGGGTCTTCTTAGATTTTGAACCTGTATAACTAATAATATGCCCCTGTGGCACATATGTTGGGCTCACATTTTCCACAAAGGTATGACTGCATGTTTATTGGAGGTTTCACGTCTCGAAGGACAAAAGGCTCGAATCTGCAGAGGATGATGAGGAGGTGTGAGATTTGGCCTTTGTCTCGGAGAAGATGCCCCAGAGAGATTTCCGGTTCATCAATGAATAAGAGACAATGGTGAAAGTTCAAAGGGTTACATTGTGGCTGGGATTAAGTACCATGTGACTGTATGTTTACTGAAGCACCATGTGACTTGAGTTCCGATGCTGGAAACATATAAAGAGGTGATGTGATATAGTTCTTTCTCTTCTTCCTGCTTTGAGAATGCTAGAGTATGTGTTCTGTCAATAAAGCTGAACCTGAGAAATAAAACTCAGCCTCATCATTGAACGCATCCTCTACACTGGTGACCCTACGACAAAGAATGAGCACACAGAATTCTCCCGAGTGGGGCTCGGCGGAAGCCAGCCTGATGGCTGCCTCCACACTCCGGCTGCCCGACTTCTGGCAGCATAGTCCGCGCTCCTGGTTTAGTGCAGTCGAGGCACAGTTCAACCTCCGGAGAATCTCAAAGGACGACACAAAATTCTACCATGTGGTAGCGAAGCTGGACAGCCACACGGTCCAGAGGGTGGAAGATCTGGTCAATCATCCACCGGACAGCGACAAGTACAGCGCATTGAAGGACACGCTGATGAGCCATTTCACCCCTTCGGTACAACAGTGAGCAGAAGGGCTCCTAACGTTGACGGAGTCGGAGAACGACAGACCTGCGGACCTGATGGTGAAGATGCTGAGGCTGAAAGACTCCGAGGATGGCGAATTTATTTTTGCCCACCTTTTCCTCCGGACCCTGCCGCCAGCAGTGAGAGTAGCCCTGGCAGAGTCGCCCCGATTGGCCAGGCGAGACTACCATGGGCTGAGCAAGGAGGCGCAGCGGCTCATCGACGCCCACAAGCGGACCGCGGTTTCAGCCGCGGCAGCCAGCCCAGGAACAACATCTGGAGACGGCTTGGAGCCAGTGGTGGCGGCACCAGACGCACTGACGACGGCGGCGACAGGTACCAGGCGGCGCGGAGTGGATGACGGCCTGTGCTTCTACCATCGCCGTTTTGCAGAGAGGGCACACAAGTGCGTCCCACCGTGCCACTTTAAGCGTCCGGGAAATGCCAAGACCGAGGGTCGGTAGCAGCTACGACCCTCGGGGAAGAGAACAAGCTGCTTTACCTGACGGATGCACACTCGGGGAAACAATTCCGCGTGGACACGGGCTCCCAGCTGAGTTTCGTCACACCTACCTACGCGGAACGGCTGATGCCGTCTAAAGCTCCCTGGGTGTCGGTGTCAGCAGCGCACGGCTCAGCGATTAAGACTTTCGGTGAGAGGACTATGCTTCTGTCCTTACAGGGACGTTCATTTGAGTGGACTTTTATTGTAGCAGCAGTCAGTTTCAACATGTTAGGGGCTGATTTTTTGTGCTCACATGGTTTATTGGTTGACCTTGCTAATAGACGTTTGGTTAATGCACTGTCTTTCCATTCTATTCCCTGCACAGTTCGGGTGGCTCCGCCGACTGCACATGCCAGCGTCACAGCTGCGGGTGGTAAGTTTCACGCACTGCTCGCTCAGTTCCCAGCACTCACAGTCCCCACGTTTTTGGCGACAGTCGCTAAACACGGGGTGGAGCATTTTATCACCACCACCGGGCTGCCCGTTTTTGCAAAAGCTCGGCGCTTGGACTCAGCTAAACTCGCCATAGCGCGCGAGGAATTCGCCAACCTGGAAAAACTGGGCATTATTAGACGCGCTAAAAGCCCCTGGGCTTCGCCGCTACACATGGTCCCAAAAGCTGATGGCTCGTGGCGACCTTGCAGTGATTTCCGTAGGTTGAACAACGTTTCAGCATATGACCGCTACCCGATTCCGCACATTCAGGATTTTTCAGTTCATTTGGCGTTGGCGCGCATTTTTTCTAAAATAGATTTGGTGCGCGGTTACCATCAAGTCCCAGTGCACGCTCAGGATATACCCAAAACAGCGGTTATAACTCCTTTCGGGCTTTTTGAGTTTTTGTGCATGCCGTTCGGTCTCAAGGGTGCCGCGCAGACTTTCCAACGCATGATGGATGCAGTTTTACGCGACCTTCCTTTCGTGTTCGTCTACTTGGATGACATTTTAGTAGCCAGCACGTCCGAAGGCGAACACGAAAGTCACCTCACAGCAGTTTTTCGGAGGCTGACAGAGCACGGGTTAATAATTAACCCAGCGAAGTGCCAGTTTGGGGTAGCGCAAATTGATTTTTTGGGGTACCGCGTTTCGCCAGAAGGAGTGGTCCCTCTGCCTGATAAAGTACGCGCAATAACAGATTTTCCGCAACCTCAAACGGTCAAGGCGCTGCAGGAGTTTTTGGGAATGGTTAATTTTTACAACCAGTTCCTCCCAAGCACCGCGCGGCTCATGCAACCATTATACACTGCATTAAAAAAACAAAAGCCCACAAAAAAGGTTGAATGGTCTCTGGAGCGGGAGCGTGCTTTTGCCCAGGTCAAATCAGCCCTGGCAAACGCAGTTTTGTTAGCACACCCAGTTCCAACGGCCCGCATGGCGCTCACCACTGACGCTTCCGATTTAGCGGTGGGGGAAGTCATTGAACAGTTTGTGGCAGGGACCTGGCAACCTCTCGCGTTTTTCAGCAAAACCTTGCGCGATAGCGAGCGTAAATACAGCGCGTTCGACAGGGAGCTTTTGGCCCTACACTTGGCCATCCGCCATTTCCAGTTCTGGCTGGAAGGGCGCCATTTCACCGCGTTTGTGGATCACAAACCGCTAACATTTGCGATGGCCAAGATTTCAGAACCCTGGTCAGGCCGGCAGCAAAGGCAGCTAGCCGCGATATCGGAGTTTACCACCGATATCCAGCATGTCGCAGGTAAACACAATGTAGTGGCAGACTGTCTCTCTCGTGCGGTAGCAATGCCAGGCCCCGTGGGGGCAGACTCTGTAGCCGTGGCCGCGCGCCAGGGCAGCGACGCAGAAGCGCGCACAGCCCCGGTCTGTGTAGGTTTAGATTATGCAGCCATGGCCGCGGAGCAGGTTAATGATGTGGACGTGCGGGCGCTCCAGTCTGGACCAACAGGGTTAAGGCTGGAGCACAGGGTGCAGCAAATTGGTATGCCCCCCCTAATCTGTGATGTCTCCACGGGGCGAGGTGTGGTTCCAGCTGCGTGGCGTCGCCGCGTTTTTGACTCGGTCCATTCTCTGGCGCACCCGGGGGTGCGCGCATCGATTAAGATGGTGGGGGAGAAATTTGTTTGGCCCAGGTTGCGCAAACAGGTCAAGGAATGGGCAGCAGCCTGCATAGCGTTTCAGCGAGCCAAAATACACAAGCACATTAGAGCTCCGTTGGAGCCTTTTCACATCCCGGCTAAGCGTTTTGATCACGTGCATGTTGACTTGGTGGGCCCCCTTCCGTCGTCACAAGGGCACACACACCTTTTGACGATGGTGGATCGCACCACGCGTTGGCCAGAAGCGGTTCCTCTGGCATCAACCACAGCGGAAGAAGTTGCGCGAGCATTTTTAACAGCGTGGGTTGCGCGTTTCGGAGTCCCGTCGGACGTAACATCCGACAGGGGCCCCCAATTTATTTCCGAACTATGGTCGTCGATGACCCGCAGCTTAGGGGTGAAGATTCACCGCACTACCGCGTATAACCCCCAGGCTAATGGTTTATGCGAGCGCTTTCACAGGTCGTTGAAAGCAGCCCTCAGAGCGTCACTTACGGATACAAATTGGGTGGACAAACTTCCATGGGTTTTATTGGGGTTGCGTTCTGCACCTAAGGAAGATTTGCAGGCTTCCCCGGCTGAGTTAGTTTTTGCACAACCTCTCCGTTTGCCGGGGGAATTTCTTCCCGACAATCCCGCACCAAATTGCCCCCCCGCTCAGCCGTTGCAGAGTGACACAGAATACACTCCCCGGCCCGGTTCATCACAGTTTCCCACGTGTTTTTGTGCCGAAGGCTTTAAAAAATGCGGAGTTTGTTTTTGTTAGACATGATGCTCAGCGCCCAAGTTTGCGACCGTTTTATGACGGACCATTCAGAGTGCTGGAAACCGGGGGGAAGCATTTTCTGCTAGATTTAGGGGGCAGAAAGGAGTTGATTTGCATAAACAGACTCAAACCCGCTTTTGTTCTGGCTGATGACCACGTGCAGCTGGCGAGGCCCCCCCGCTATGGCAGGCTGCCGAGAAAGAATTCTCCAGAACCCCCACAGAGACGTGCTAACAGCTCTAATCCACAGAGGCAGAAAGACGCTGCAGAGGTAGCAAAGCCGGTTTACAGCAGATTCGGCAGAAGGTTAAGACCTAGGCATCTGGTGGATTGATTTGTAATATGTGGAGTGTTTTTTTATGCCATGCATGTTTTGTCCTTTAATAGACGTTTGGGGGTGGGGGTGGGGGTGGGGGGGGTTATGTGGCACATATGTTGGGCTCACATTTTCCACAAAGGTATGACTGCATGTTTATTGGAGGTTTCACGTCTCGAAGGACAAAAGGCTCGAATCTGCAGAGGATGATGAGGAGGTGTGAGATTTGGCCTTTGTCTCGGAGAAGATGCCCCAGAGAGATTTCCGGTTCATCAATGAATAAGAGACAATGGTGAAAGTTCAAAGGGTTACATTGTGGCTGGGATTAAGTACCATGTGACTGTATGTTTACTGAAGCACCATGTGACTTGAGTTCTGATGCTGGAAACATATAAAGAGATGATGTGATATAGTTCTTTCTCTTCTTCCTGCTTTGAGAATGCTAGAGTATGTGTTCTGTCAATAAAGCTGAACCTGAGAAATAAAACTCAGCCTCATCATTGAACGCATCCTCTACACCCCCTAATAAAAGCTTTGAAAGCCTCCCACTTTATACATGCCGTTGTTTGTGTAGTATTGATATCAAAGAACTCATCTGTTTTTCTATGTACTTCACAAATTCCTCATCCTGAAGCCATTTATGTTGAAAATGCCACCTAACTGGGCCCTTTGTCAATTTCTTATCTACATATACTAGACAGCAGGGTGCATGATCAGAGATCACAATATTATCATAGAAACAGTTTTGAATCTTGGACCTTAATTCTGTAGAGATCAAAAAGTAGTCAATACGTGAGAATGTCTTATAGGTATTAAAATAACAAGAATAGGCTTTGACTTGTGGTTTCATTTCTCTCCATATATCTAGCAATCTCAGTTCTTTCATAAAATGGTTAATGGTCATCCTACATCCATTGTGCGTACAGTCCAGTCCTGTTGATCTATCTATACTGGGATTCAATGTACAGTTAAAATCCCCTGCTATTATATGTTGCCCTGTAAGTGATGATGAAGTAAGGAATAAATTAACAAAGAAGTTTTGATCATCAATATTGGGGCCGTATAAGTTCACCAGATTTATATTTTCTAATAACAAAGATCCTTGGATAATTAGATATCTTCCAAATTTGTCTCTAATTACATTTTTCGTTTGAAATGGGACTGTTTTATGTATGAGAATCATAACTCCCCTAGCTTGGGATGAAAATGATGAAGTGAACATGTTACCTTGCCATCTTCTCCTAATTCTTTTTACATCCTCCTCTAATAGATGAGTTTCTTGTAAAAAATTCAATTTTTGAATCTATGTCTTTTATTTTATTCATGACTTGTTTAAGTTTTTCAAGATTTTGTAGACTTCTGCAATTCCATGAAGTTAAATTAAGATTAACGCTTTGATCTATAATCAATAAGGAGTTTGAGATTACCTTGCAATATGAACATACTCTTACAGAGAAGCAAAAACATGGATGATAAAACATTCATCCTACAAACTAAACAAAAACAGATTCCCTTTCCCCACATTCGTGGTAATCCGCCCAAAATCAAAAAATTCCGTCTCCCGTTATAGCTAGTGACTGTTCCACACCTGCGAGGATCAGTCAAACCACTCTCTCTTTCTCCTCTCAATCACCCTGACTCTACTACTATTCTTATGACATTAACTCTCTTCTGTAGTTTTTTCAACATAACTTCAAAGTTTTATAGCAACGTTGTACATCATAACTTTTTTTTTTAATACAGTCTGTATTTTGTAGACATGTTTATGTTTCAGATCAATCAGATGTCTGTACATATGCATAAATGTTCTACCTTTGTCGTGTTCATGCTTAGCTCCCGCCAGTCTCCTTTTGGATCTGCTTGATGAGCTCCTGCACCTCTTGAGGGGTCTTGAAGGTGTGGGTTCTCCCCTTATATGTGACCAGCAGTCTTGCCGGATGAATTACTCCGTGACAAATCCCTAGGTTGCGCAGTTCTTTGCGGGCCGGGTTGAACTGTTTTCTCAATTGTTGTATTCCTGCAGCCAAGTCCGGATATAACCGCACCTGTCGGTCCTGGTATTTAATTTCCCCTTTAGCTCGTGCCGCATTGGTGACTGTCATCTTGTCTCTGTAGTTGAGGAACTTCATAATCAGCGTCCTCAGTGGTGTCTTATTATCTCTCGGTGGGCCGATTCGGTGAGCTCTCTCTAAAACGACCGATGACTGCAGATCCGCGTTATTCAGCGCTTCTGGAATCCACTTTTCCAAAAAGGAACACGGGTCCTGTCTCTCCACTCCCTCCGGGAGGCCCACCAACCTCAAATTATTCCGTCGCGAGCGGGATTCCAAGTCTAGGACGTTATCTTCCAGACGTTTGCATTTTAATTCCAGTGTTTGCAGTTTAGTTTGCAGGCTGATGACGTTATCTTCAGCACTTGAAATTTGGAGCTCCGCCTGCGACACTCGCTCCATGCAGTCGTTTATTTCTTTTCTCATACCTTCTATCGCTGCTATAATCCCGTCGAATTTAGACGAAAACTGTTCTCATGGAGTTGATGGCAGTGAGCACTACGTTTGTCCCCTCTTCAGCAGTTCCCGCTCCGCCGCTCCTCCTCCGCCATTGCCTCTGGAGTTTTCTCTGTTTCGCCTCAAGCGTGGAAGTCTGTTAGCTTGGGTTGTTTTGTCGAGTTACCTTTTCCTCCACCTAATTTTCCAACCTTAGTCTTTACCACATCTGCGCCAAAATGCTAGGATGGATTTTTGTTCCAGTTAAGAGAGTTTTAGTAATTTTTTTTATTTTCAAGAGCAGAGCAGTGTGAAACACGTCTTCCTACGTGGCCGCCATAACCGGAAGTTTGTTCCCTGCATTGTTAGGGCGTGAATCAGGTTCAAATTTTGGGAGGGCCAATCGGTGTGCTTGCAGTTTTTCTACGGGGGGAATATGTTGTATGTGTGTATATGATGTCGTGGCCACCCACAGGGTGACATCAGGCGGGCACGGCCCATGGTGTATATAGTTGTGTGTTCCTGATAATAAAGTGAATTGTTGGCTGCATGAAGGAGACTCTTGTCCCTCATTATTCAGACATAACGGGGGGTGGGGGGTGGTATTTGGTGCAAGGTCAAAAGATTCACAATTAAAACTGAAAATGCAAATGAAAATAAAAGCTACTCAGTGTTTTATCATATTAGAATTAAAATTACTGATAAAATTATATCTGCCCTGCAATGGACTGGTGAGCTGGTGATCCTGTACCCTCCCTCTCGCCCAAAGATGCTGGGATAGGCTCTCCCCCAACCCGAAAAGGGTTAAGCAGTCGAAGATGGATGGATGGATGGATGGATGAATGGATAAAATTGTATCATGACCTAATTTTTAGTTGTGATGTTGAATAGATACATCCATGGATGCGCCTGGACACATCATCAGTGATGTTTCCTGATGTCATCTGGCGTTTCGGGTCTCACATCAGACACCCTCAATCAGGTAACCCAGCCAGGGTTGATCAGACCCCGACTTGTGTCCCAGTGGCATTGGCCCACCAAACGGACCTCTTAATCCATAGCCACCGAGAGGCTCTTCCTGCAGCCTCAGTGGCAGATTTGATGGCCTCCCTTTTAGCAGCTCCTTTGATGCCAAGGACAGTGTAAATTTTGCACAGGGAGTGGGCAGCAGAGCCTCGACATCTCACTGCTATGGGCTCACAGTATGCTTTCCAACCATTTCTTTGGCATTGTTCTACCAGTTTTTGGTATTTGAGCCGTTTGCATTCATTGGTCTCTTCCATGCACTCCTCCCAGGGAACTGTGAGCTCCACTAATATCACCTGCCTGGAAGAGAAAGATTAAAGTACCACATCTGGCCTAAGAGTATCACGAGCCAAGGGCTGGAGATTTTCTGCCAGACTTGGCCTCATGGCTTTCTCTGTTTATTTATTCATTTGTTGCATTTTGGGGTTATGTATTCCTGCTCTGTGTGCCATTTTTCCTAGTTGTGTTAGTGTTATATCTTTTTTATGTTGTATTTATTCATATTTATTTGATATATTTTCTCCTCTGACTGTTGACAACTGTCAGGGGTGTTTAGTTTCGTGTGGGCGTGCCCTGTCAGCTGTTTTCAGTTCGTCTCCTTCTCACCACTCAGCTGATTCCAATCAGGTATCCTCACTTTTTCCTGCTCGTTCAGGTACTCACACCTGTTGGTTGTTATGTTGATGGGTCTTTATCCTTATTTAAGGGATAAAATTTATTTACTATCAACTACCGTTGTTCTCCGAAACGTAAGTTTCTGTATTACTCTAGCGTGCGCTCCACGCTTAGTTTTCCCCAGGTCAGCTGGTGATTCCTCTCACCTTAGCTTTTGCTATCCAGCTGTACCTGTGTTTTATGTTTACTGATTGTTGGTTGAGTCCTGTTTTGTTCTTTTGTGTATTTTTTGTTATTAAAACCTGCAAACTCACAGCCGGTGAGTGGAGCCTTTATTTTGCCCTGAAGGGCATTTATGACAAAGAGATGTTGCTGTTATGTAGTCAGGGAACTTAAGCTGCTTGCCCAAGTCAGTTTGCAGGCCCCAGTCTGAAGCTGAAGAGGGCAGGCTGGCTGATGGTCTAAGCTGTGGTTGGGGCTTCTCTCCAGCCCTAACAGAGGTGATTTTCCTTTGACTACCAACCTGCTTATTGTTGGCCACAGCACTGGAGATGGTCTCTGCTACACACTTAAGCACCTGGTCATGGTGCCAGCGATAGCGGCCCTCACCAAGGGCTGTTGGGCAGCTGCTGAGGATGTCTTCAAGCGTGCCCTTTCGTGGGCAAAGAGGACATGTTGGCAGCTCGTTCTTGCCCCAGGTATGCAAGTTTGCCAGACTGGGTAGCACATCATATACTGCCTGGAGCATAAACTGGATGCGCTGAGGTTCTGCATGCCAGATGTCATTCCAGGTCAGCTTCTTCTCCACTGCTCCCTCCCATTTTTTCCATGCCCCTGCTGCTGCATGCCTACTATCCTGCTAGTCCTTGCTTCTTCAACACCTGCTCTCACCTCCTGCAGGATTAACTGGTGTTTGTCCTTTCCCTGTACTTTATCATAGCACAGCTGTGGGATGGAACCCAGCCCTGCATGTCCTATTGCCGCTGTGCCCACCAGAGCTTTCTGTCTCAACTAAGATTCTGCAAGCACCAACTCCTCTTGAGCTCTCCACTTCCGACCTGTCCTCACCACAATGCCTGCTGCTGCCACTCTTGATTCTCTAGATTCACGATAGGCTAGTGCCTCTCTTGTGCGGGAGACCTTGAACTCCTCTTCCAGACTGCTGATAGGAAGCTGGAGTTTGTTGCTCCTGCTATTAAGTGCCACATTACTGAAGCTATGTGGTAAACCCAGCCATCTTCGAAGGTAGAAGCTGATCTTCCCTTCCAGGGTTTCCACTGTAGACAGAGGCACCTCGTACATCAGCAGAGGCCAAAGGACACGGGGCAGAATGCCATGTTGGTACACCCAAGTCTTGAACCTGCCAGGAAGGCCAGATTTATCCACAGTCGACAGCCATGCTTCCAGTTTCCTGATAGTAGTTTGGATAGATGCTGTGTCCCTGAGATTGCAGTCAAAAACCTTCCCTGGGCTTGTGACTGGTTTCTCTGTGATAGATGGTATCACAATGCCAACAGAACTTGTCCATCACTATCCTTCTTTTCAGGACCATGGATCTAGACTTTGAAGGCTTGAAGTTCCTTCTTGCCCAAGAGATAAGTTTTACCAGGCCTTGGAGAATCCACCTACTGCCAGGCACTGATGTAGTAGTGACTGTCAGGTCATCCATGAAAGCTCTAATGCAGGGCTGCTGGATTCCTGACCTTGACAGGGGTCCTCTACACTCTACCTCTGCTGCCTTAACCAGCATGTTCATGGACAGAGTAAAAAGGATAACAAAGATGGTACAACCTGTTATAATCCCTTTCTCCAACTGGTGCCAATCTGAGGTCGAGCTGCCAGAGGTGACTCTGAGTCCGAACTGACCGTAATAGTTCAGAATGAGATCCTTGATCTTACGTAGTATGTGGTATTGGTCCAGTGTGATATCGACCAGCTTATGGGGGATTAACCCATAATCATTGGTGAGGTCCAGCCAAAACAAAACTAGATCTCCATTTCCCTCCCGTGCCTCTCTGATCAGTTGAGTGACCACACCAGTGTGTTCCAAACACCCTGGTACACCTGGGATTACACCCTTCTGTACTGATGTATCGACGTAATTGTTCTTCAGAAGGAAGTTGGTCATTGTCCTGGACAGGACACTGAAGAAGATCTTACCTTCCACACTGGGGAGTGAGATGGACCTGAACTGCTCCAGTTTAGATGACCTCTCTTCCTTGGGAATCCACATTCCCTCTGCCCATCTCCACTGCTCTGCTACAGTCCCTCTTTGCCAGATCACTCTCAGTATCTTCCATAGGATTCTGAGGAGCTCTGGGCAGCACTTGTGTACTTTATAGGGTACTCCGCTGGGGCCTGGAGCAGAGCTGGCTCTCGCCGCTGCCACTACTTCCTGAACTTCC
The DNA here is from genome assembly GCA_020510985.1 of Pholidichthys leucotaenia. Classification (NCBI taxonomy): domain Eukaryota; kingdom Metazoa; phylum Chordata; class Actinopteri; order Cichliformes; family Pholidichthyidae; genus Pholidichthys; species Pholidichthys leucotaenia. Next base: position 194,536,144 of record CM035846.1, on the reverse strand, counting down.
TTCCAGGTGGGTTCTGAGGTGCTGAACTCCACCAGAGGGGCTAGAATGTCCAAGAGAGCTCTATGAGGTCCCAGATCCTGCTCTCTGAAAGGATCACTTAAGGTGTTGTGCAAGAAATGGTCAACTTCCTTTTTAGAGCACTCAAGTCTTCCACTGCGCTTCTGCCCTAGCATCTTCCTCATGAAGCCAAATGGATCTGCCAAGAATGCAGTTTGTCTCTTGGCTCGCTCAATCCTCCTCCTCCGGTGCCATTCAGCTCTGTGCACGGTCATAAGCTTCTCCTCTTCTGCTGCTGCTTTAAACTGTCTTGTCAATATCCTCAGCTCTTTCCACAGCTGATGAATCCTGCCAGCCCTACGGTTCTTAATGTAGGTAGACTTGCCAGTTCTGTGCTCCATACTGCCAAACCTCTCTGCCCCAATGCTCATAATGATGGTTGTCATGCTTTGGAGTTGACTATCCACATCTCCTTTTGCTGTTATTCTGATGATCTCTGCTGTATCTTCATCAAACTGTTGCCACAATCAGTGCTGCTTTGCTGCAGGCCACTTTATCTGGTGTTACTTGACTACTGTGCTTGGAACCGGGGCACTGGACACTTGGAGGTTCTGGGCACTGTGGGGTGACTCTGGGCCAGGCTCCTCCTACGTCTCACCAGGTGTAATTCCTGTGTGCTGTGCCACAACCCCCTGAACCAAGCATTTCATCCGGGCCTGATGGATTTTGAGGCCTCGTTCGTTTTTACAGACTTTGCTGCAGGTGCATCTACTTGCCGTTATTGATAGTCCGTTTTCCGAGATCATCATCCTAAGGTCCATCATAGTGGGGTGCTCATCCTCCCCCCCTCTCGGGTACCCCTGGGGGTATGTCTCTGTGGGCTGATCTGTAGCTTGGATGGGTTCTTCCTCACGGAAGATACAGGTTGGGCTGCCAACCCTCCATGCACTGGTTGCCATCTCTCTGTGCTGTTCACTGTCTCACCAGTTGTCACCAATCTATACTTGGTTGTCACCAAACCTGTTCTTGGGAGTCACTGACTAAGCCAGATGCAAAGGTGAATAGATACATCCATGGATGTGCCGGGGCACATCATCAGTGATGTTTCCTGATGTCATCAGGTGTTTTGGGTCTCACAACATCAGACACCCTCAATCAGGTGACCCAGCCAGAGTTCATCAGACCCTGACTTGTGTCCCAGCGGCATTAGCCCATGATTTGAACCTCTTAATCCATAGCCACCGAGAAGCTCTTTCTGCAGCCTTGGTGGCAGATTTGATGGCCTTCCTTTTAGCAGCAAATTTGATGCCAAGGACAGTGTAAATTTTGCACAGGGATTGGGCAGCAAAGCCTCAGCATCCCACTTCTATGGGCTCACAGTATGCTCTCCAACCATTTCTCTGGCACTATTCTACCAATTCTTGGTATTTGAGCCTTTTGCATTCATTGGCCTCTTCCATGCGCTCCTCCCAGGGAACTGTGAGCTCCACTAATATCACCTACCTGGAAGAGGAAGATGTAAGTACCACATTTGACCTAAGAGATGTTTGTGTTACGTAGTCAGGGAACTTAAGCTGCTTGCCCAACTCAGTTTGCAGGTCCCAGTCTGAAGCTGAAGAGAGCAGGCTGGCTGATGGTCTAAGCTGTGGTTGGGGCTTCTCTCCAGCCCTAGCGAAGGTGATTTTCCTTTGACTACCAACCTGCTTATTGTTGGCCATGGTACTGGAGATGGTCTCTGCTACACACTTTAGCACCTGGTCATGGCACCAGCGATAGCGGCCCTCACCAAGGGCTGTTGGGCAGCTGCTGAGGATGTGTTCAAGCGTGCCCTTTCCTGGGCAAAGAGAACATGTTGACAGCTCATTCTTGCCCCAGGTAAGCAGGTTTGCCGGACTGAGTAGCATATCATATACTGCTTGGAGCATAAACTCTCTCCATCAACTTTAAAACTCTCCATCAATTTTTTTTAATCTTTATTTAAATGCAGCACATTTTTTTTAATCTTTATTTAAATGCAGCTTTATTTAAGGGCAGCACGGTGGCGGAGTGGTTAGCACTGCGGTAGCACAGCAACTCACTCTTGGCCGGGGGATCCTGGGTTCAATCCCAGCCCCCGACCAACAGTGATCTCTGTGGAGTTTGCATGTTCTCCCCGTGTCTGCGTGGGTTTACTCCGGGATTTCTCCGGTTTCCTCCCACATACCAAAAACGTGCAAGTTAGGTTAATTGGCATCAAACTGGGGATTCTAAATTGTCTTTAGGTATGAATGTGAGAGTGAATGGTTGTCTGTCTCTCTGTGTTGGCCCTGCGATGGACTGGCGATCTGTCCAGGGTGTACCCTGCCTCTTGCCCAAAAGATGCTGGGATAGGCTCCAGCCCCCCCGCGACCCAAAAAGGATTAAGCGGAAGAAGATGGATGGATGGATGGATGGATGGTTGGATGGATGGATCTTTATTTATACAAGGTAATTCCATTGAGAGGCAACCTCTTTTTTTCAAGGACACCCTGTTCACACTCACACAGTTACACATTCACACCAGAAAGCTGCCCAGTACAACCACAGATTGACCTGTGACCACTGAATAACTCCACTGGAGCAGTTGGGGTTAAGGGCCTTGCTCAAGGGCACCACAGTGGGGATAAGGAGGGTGGGGCAAACACTGTTATGTGATCTGTCCCACCTAGATCTAATCCTGCCAGTCCAGGGACTGAACCCATGACCCCCCGCCCACTAACCTACACCCCCAACCACCAGGCCACCACTGTCCACCAATGATGGCCAAAGAGAAATTTTGGATGATAAAAAAAAAAAAAAAAACAAGAAGAAAAGGAAATATGATAAAGCTTAGCTTGCTCTTGGATTCATTGTGGGTGTGGAGGGGCAGAGAAATAGCTATGGGTAGGTGGGCTTGTTAATGGCTCCCCAAAATGGGGAAAAAAAAAGTTTAAGAGCCACTGGTATAAATGAACCAAAAAAATCAGCAGATTACAACAACCACAAATGAACCAAAAAAATCAGCAGATTACAACAACCACAGTCTCTGAACTTCTGCTGCTGACATGGATTTGAAAATCTGTGCTTCAGTCCACTCTTTTGAAAGAAAACTCAAAGCTTTGAATATTTTTCTGCACAATTAGAAGAAAAGCTTCCAAGCTCCATGAGGCTTCACCTGCCAAACAAGAATAAATGCTACAGCTCCTCAGTAGCATTTATTCTTGTGTAAAAGCAGCCTACTTTGTACATTTATTGCTGTTTACAGCCTATTAATGCAGTCTTAGCAGGCAATATACCTTAAAAACATGTTCTCCGCGGGTGCACTGTTCCCTCAGGCTCCTTTACTGTTGCTCTCTCCTTGACCACTTGCACACAGTGTCATGATGCCGAGCACAGTGTTCGCACTGTGCTCATGCTCTTAGTTTATTCCTGGCCACTTCTTCTTTCCAGTGTTATTATTTGACTTTATATGGTTGGTTGTATTATGTGTTTGATTTTGCAATTTCCGCTTTATGCTTTTGTTTTGACAGTATGTTTGTTGACTTCCTGTTTTGTGTTAAGCTTGCGGTATTGCACTACTGTCATCATTCTGTTTAATCATGCCCCGCTCCTGTTCCTCACCTGTTTCCATTTGTTGCTTTTCCCCTTGCCTTATTTAAGGGGTTGTGCACGATTCTTCGACACAGAAGAATCTGCCAAGTGTAGGTCACCAGCAGCTTTGAGTTTGCTCTTTTGTTTTCCCTCCCACATTTTCTGTTTTTGTCCCGAGTTCTTGGGTGTCATGACTACCATGGACTTTCGTTTATTTGGACTGAGTGAAGAGGAGTGTAGGGTGACAGAATTCGTTGTGCATTTTGTCTCAAAGGCTTGAGCCACCCACACTCCTGCAGTCGCCTTTGGTTTTGTGGACAGTGTGGCCCGGCTGATCGAGGCATGTCCCAGTCTCTGCAGCTACCCGGGTCTGACTGCAATCCTCGCCACGGTGGTCGAGTCCCATCGGCAACTCAGTGAGCGGGTGAGGGATTCCCCTTCGGTGCAACCTGGGCCGACAAAAAAGCGTTCCCAGGTGGGGAAGGCTCGTCCATCTCGCCAGGAGCCCGAGTCCTCTCCCATCCACCAGATGGCCCCCGGAGCTCCCGGAGGGACATCATCTGGCTCTGGAGCAGCAGCTGATTCCATCATGCCCCGGCAATTCAGACAAGTGCTTATTTATTCTCCTTCTCTCTCTGCTGAAACCTCTTGCCTAATTTCTGGTGGTGAGGCTCAGATCTTTACAGTTCACTGGGTCCTCACTATCAGCTGCTGTTACCAGCTCCTCACCTGTATTTCCTGTCTCCCTGAAACTAGGTCCTAGGAGGGAGCCGTTGGACGACGGAGGGACTTGTGGATCCTGGGGACCATGGTCTGGTCCCACCACCATGCCCTGCGAGGGAGAGAAGCACTTTCTGCGTCCCAAAGTCTGTGCCGATGAATGAGCATCCCCTGGTTTCAGCGTCACACGACCCGGCATCATCAGTGAGGTGTTCTCTGGCTCCGCTCCTAGGGGCCAGGGGCTTTACCCTTGACGAAGTCTACGCCAATGATCCAGTGTCCCCGGGCTCCGACATCTTGCCAGATGACCGCTGCAAATCCTGGGAGAGCAGCATCTGGTTCTTCGGCGGCAGCTTCCATCACACCCCGGGAGGAAAGGCAAGTGTTTCTCCATTCTTTCCCTAATAGAAATGAACAAGCTTGCCTACAAAAAAAAAAAGTCTCTCCTGGTGGTGAGACTCAGCTCCAGCACCTCGCTGAGTTCTCACGCCCTGTTGCCGATGTCAACACCTCACCTGCTCTCTCCGTGCTTCCTCCCGTCTCCCCTGAGTATCTGCCGGTTCCAGGATTGAGCCGCCAGATGATGGAGGAGCCTGCGGTCCTGGAGGATTTGGTTCCAGCCCTGCAGCTATGACCCGGATGAAGGGAGAGTGCCTCTGGGAACCTGAAGCCCGTGCCGACAGTGGAGTGTCCCCGGACTTCAGCTACACAGCACTTGGTGCCAGCGACGAGACGACCCCCAGCTACTATGCTGGAGGAGCCACCTGCATTGTCTGCTTTGCCTGGAGGTCTTGGATTTGCAATCACTATCACGCCTGCTGCTGGGGCTGTCGCAGCAGGTTTGCCAGAGTCCTGGACGGCAGTGGAGCTCGAGTTCAGACAAGTATTCTGTTCTGCTTCTTCCTCTGCAGATTCAGAGTAATCTTGTCTGGCTCAGGGTGGGGGGAGTCAGGTGCGGATGTCCTCTGCTCCTGAGATCCCCTCACTGGGCTCCACTGCTGCTGGTGATTCTTCTCCAGTGTCTTCTTTGTGTTTTTCTTTCAAGGTGACCACGCCAAGAATGAACACCAAGATGGAGGGACTCAAGTTGCCCCTGCCTGGATCGCCAGAGTCCTGGATGGTGGTGGAGTCCAAGATAAGGCAAGTGCTCTGTTCTGTTACCACCTCATCAGATCTAGAGATTTCTTGTCCTGTTTGGGGTGGGGTGAGCCAGTCGAAGCAGTCACCTGCTTCTGGTCTCTCCTCATTGGGCTCCACTGCTGCCGGCGGTAGTAACCGGCGTGTGTTTTTTCTCTCCTACTCGAGTCCTCATCTGGGTCCATGACTGGTCATCCATCTCCTCCGCCCGAGGCCGTCATGGGTTCCTCCCTGCCGGAGGTCTCCGTGGGTCCTTTCTCCCTGCCTGAGGTCACCGTGGGTCCAGCCTTAGCATCCAAGAACACTGTGGGTCCAGTCCCTTCAGTTGAGGTGTTCGCGGTCGTTTCATCTCAGCCCGGGACCTCCGTGGGTGCTGCTCCCCATGTAGTTGAGGTCTTCGCGGGTACTCCATCCAAGCCCGTGACCTCTGTGGGTGCTGCACCCCTCCAGTTGAGGTCTTTGCGGGTGCTCCGTCCCAGCCCGGGACCTCCGTGGGTACTGCTTCCCCTCCGGCTGAGGCCCCCGAGGGTGCAGCTATGTCCCGGTCCGGGGACCCGAGGGTGCAGCTACGTCCCAGTCTTGGGCCATCGTGGGTGCAACTACGTCCCAGTATGGGACCACTGTGGGTGCTGCGACTCGGTCCAAGGTCACCGCGGGTCCTATTCCTTCTCCTGTGGTCGCCGTGGGTCCTCTCCCTTCGCCTGTGGTCGCCACAGGTCCTAAGCAGTCGTCGGGTGTTAGGTCCCTCCAGCTCCTGACTCTCCCATTTCAAGCTGCCGTTCCTGTGGTCCTGGAGCAATGCTCGTACCATCTACCGCCTCAAGGAGGGGACAAGCCATGCTCCACGGCCCAGGTGCTTTGGGATGCTAGGAGGCCACCTGATGGGCTGTGCCATTCAGTTGGGTGACTTTTGGACTCTGGTAGGCCACCTGACAGACCGTTATCTTTGCTGGGGTGGCTCCGGTATGCTAGAAGGCCACCCGATGGACTGCGTCATCTGCCTGGGTGGTCTGGGGACTCTGGTAGGCCACCAGATCTATTCCAGCTTGTTGTCCAGTGGTCCATGGACTCTTGCAGACCACCCAAACTGTATTATTGGTTATTCTTGCCCTTGTGTTCTGTCACCTCTATTCTTTTTAGTGCTGTGGGGCAGGAGCATTTTCTGTTAGATAGATAGATAGATGTACTTTATTGATCCCAAAATGGGAAATTACAGTTGATTCCTGTTGATTTGGTCCCTCCAACCCTGGTTCCTCCCCACCACCACCACCTGCCAGGGGTTGGTTATTTGGTTGATTCCGGTTGGGGGGGGGGGGGGGTTCTTTTTCTTTGGTGTTACAAAGGGGTGTCTGGAGTCCACCCTTTGGGTGGGGGGGGGGGTCTGTCATGACGCCGAGCACAGTGTTCGCACTGTGCTCATGCTCTTAGTTTATTCCTGGCTACTTCTTCTTTCCAGTGTTATTATTTGACTTTATGTGGTTGGTTGTGTAATGTGTTTGATTTTGACATTTCCGCTTTATGATTTTGTTTTGACAGTATGTGTGTTGACTTCCTGTTTTGGGTTAAGTTTGCGGTATTACACAGCTGTCATCATTCTGTTTAATCATGCCCTGCTCCTGTTTCACACCTGTTTCCATTTGTTGCTTTTCCCTTTGCCTTACTTAAGGGGCTGTGCATGATTCTTCGGCGCAGCACCCTTCTCATCAGCAGGACATAAGTTCCTCTTTATTTTCCTCAGTTTATCTCTATGCAACCCCAACATGTGCTTCTAGCATTGTTCTCCAGGTTTATCCAATGATTCCTCTCGTTAGCTGTTTGCTATTTTTGGCTTCTCCTGTATTTTCCTGCTCACTAGTTTTGTAAGTTTTTGTGTTGTGTGTGTCACTAATAAATTTGCAAACTCACAGCCGGCGCGTGGTGCCTTTATCTTTCCCTGAAAGGGAGTTTATGACACACAGAGCAGCACCTAGGTTTCAATTAGCACTCCCTCTGCTGGTGGACTCTATAATGGCATTTAAGAATATGGTTCTAAATACAGCAAACGGGATATAAATAAATAATTGATTTTTGGAAATGGACTGGCGGGCCGCAGTAGATGAGGGGGTGGGCTGCATGCGGTCTGTGGGCCACCATTTGCCCATCCCTGCTCTAGACCTTCACAACCTTATTGTTGCATATTGATGGCATTGGTTATAGGCGCATTTCTAAACTGCTGAATGTTCCAGTGAGCACTGTTGGAGCCATCATTCGGAAGCGGAAAGAACATCATTTTACCATCAACCGGCCATGACCAGGAGCTACTCACAAGATTTCTGACAGAGGAGTCAAAAGAATTATCAGAAGAATTATCCAAGAGCCAAAGACCAATCGTGGAGAGCTCCAGAAAGACCTGGAGTTAGCAGGTACTGCTGTTTCATAGAAAACAGTAAGTAATGCACTCAACCAACATGAGCTCTATGCCCGCTCACCTCGCAAGACTCTATTGCTGAAGAAAAAGCATGTTGAAGCTCATTTAAAGTTTGCTGCACAACATTTGGGCAAGCCAGTAAAATACTGGGAGAATATAGTCTGGTCAGATGAGACCAAAATTGAAGTTTTTGGATGCCACAACACACAGCATGTTTGGAGGAGAAATGGCACTGCATATCAGCCCCAAAACACCATACCAACAGTGAAATTTGGACGTGGAAGCATCACGGTGTGGGGGTGTTTATCAGCTCACAGTACAGGCAGACTTCATATAATTGAAGGAAAGATGAATGGACAAATGTACAGAGACATCTTTGATAAGAACTTGTTGCAATCTGCCAAGATGCTGAAGATGAAACACAGCTGTGGAAACTCTCATCTGGCTCCAAAGAAGGAAAATAAAGCTGCTAGAATGGCCTAGTCAGTCACCTGACCTGAATTCAATTGAAAATCTATGGAATGAACTGAAGATCAGAGTTCATAGAAGACACCCACAGAATCTTCAAGATTTGATAGTTTGTGTGGAAGAATAGGTTAAAATCACTCCTGAGCAATGTCTGTGCCTAGTTTCTCCATACAGGAAGCATATGGAAGCTGTTATTGCCAACAAAGGCTTTTCTACTAACTATTAAATGAATTTCACCAAGCACATTCAATACTTATTCCCTGTGTCATTCCACTTTATTAAATAGAACTTGTTTTGTGAACACAGTTGCCTTGATTTTTTTGTATGTATGGATTATTTGGGTTGTTACTGATATCTGGAGAAAATCTCAGGGCAATGGCTCCAGAACTATGTTTAATGAGAAAAATATTGACATGTTCAATACTTATTTTCCCCGCTGTACACAGCTTTTTAAGATCTAACCACAGATTTTTATTGATATTTAAGTCTTTGGAATGTGGGGGCCATTCGAAAACCTTCAGCTTGTGTCTGTTAAATAATACATGGTGAATTTTAAGTATGTTTTGGGTCATTATCCTGTTGTAGAGTCCATCCTTATGTAATAAATATAGGGACAATAACTTAATATTTTTTATAGACAATGTGATGTTTGCATCCAGAGTTTCCTGGTAATTATTGGAATTGAGTCTTCCTGCTACCCATGGAGTGTTTCTTGTGGCCACTGGCTGCAACACAACCCCAAAGCATGACAGGTCCATTACCATACTTAACTTTAAGCAAGGGGCTCTTTCTTTTTGGAGTCTCTGACTGGGGTGTTGGAAAGTGCTCCTCTTAAAGACTCAATGGGCCTACTGGGGGACTTCAATGTGCATGTGGGCAATGACAGTGAAACCTGGACGAGCGTGATTGAGAGGAATGGCCTGCCCAATCTGAACCCAAGTCATGTTCAGTTATTGGACTTCTGTGCCAACCACAGTTTGTCCATAATGAACACCATGTTCAAGCATAAGGGTGTCCATATGTGCACCTAGCACCAGGACACCCTAGGTCACAGGTCAATGATTGATTTTGTTATTGTGTCATTAGACCTGTGACCATATTTCTTGGACACTCGGGTAAAGAGAGGTGCAGAGCTGTCAACTGATCACCACCTGGTGGTGAGTTGGATCCGATGGCAGGGGTGGATGCCACTCAGACCTGGTAGACCCAAAAGTATAGTGAGGGTATGCTGGGAACGTCTGGTTGAGGCTTCTGTCCGAGAGATCTTCAGCTTCCACCTTCGAAAGAACTTGGCCCACATTCCAAGGGAGTCTGGGCCATGTTCACTACCTCCATTGTAGAAGTGGCTGCCCAGAGCTGTGGCTGCAAGATCACTGGTGCATCTCGTGGTGGCAACCCCCGAACCTAGTGGTGGACACCAGTGGTGAGGGCAACCATCAAGCTGAAGGAGTCCTATTGAGCTTGGTTGGCTTGTGCGACTTCTGAAGCAGCTGAGGTGTACTGACAGACCAAGCAGAGTGCAGCTTGGGTAGTTGGTGAAGCAAAAACTCGGGTGTGGGAGGAGTTCAGGGAGGCCATGGAACAAGACTTTCGGTCAGCCTCGAAGAGATTCTGGCAAACTGTCTGGCGACTCAGGAGGGGGAAGCAGCTCCCTGACCACACTGTGTTTGGTGCGGATGGGGCACTGCTGACTTCGACTGGAGACATCGTTGGGTGGTGGAAGGAATACTTCAAGGATATCCTCAATCCCACTGACATGCCTTCCACAAAGGAAGCAGAGCTTGAGGACGAAGAGGATGACTTGCCCATCACAGAGGCTGAGGTTGCCAAAGTGGTTAAAAAACTCTTTGGAGGCTGGGCCTCGGGGATGGATGAGATTTGCCCTGAGTACCTCAATGCCCTGGATGTTGTAAGGCTGTCATGGTTGACATGCCTCTGCAACATTGCATGGAGGTTGGGGACAGTATCTTTGGCATGGCAAATTGGAGTGGTGGTTCCTGTCTTTAAGAAGGGGGACCGGAGGGTGTGTTCCAACTTTAGGGGATCACACTTCTCAGCCTCCATGGGAAGGTCTATGCCAGAGTACTGGTGAGGAGTGTCTGGCTGTTGGTCAAACCTCGGATTGAGGAGGAGCAATGTGGTTTTCATCCTGGCCGTGGCACATCAGACCAACTGTTTACCCTCTCAAGAATCCTCGAGGGTTCGTGGGAGTTTGCCCAACCAGTCTCCATGTGTTTTGTGGACTTGAAGAAAGCATTTGACCATGTCCCTCATGGTCTCTTGTGGGGGGGTGCTGTGGGACTATGGGGTATCGGGCTTGTTGCTATAAGCTATCCGGTCACATTACGACTGTTGGAAGAGTTTGGCTTGTATTGGCAACACTCAGTCTGACTCATTTCCAGTGAAAGTTGGACTTCGCCAGGGCTGCCCTTATCGCTGATCCTATTCACAATTTTTATGGACAGGATATCTAGGGGCAGCCAAGGAACAGAGAGTGTCATGTTTGGTGACCACAGGATCTCCTCTCTGCTGTTTGCAGATGATGTTGTTCTGTTGGCTTCATTGAGCAATGACCTACAGGTCTTACTGGGATGGTTTGCTACTGAGTGTGAAGTGGCTGGGATGAGACTCAGCATCTCCATGTCAGAGTCATGGTCCTCAGGCAGAAAAGAGTGGATTGTCCTCTCAGGTTTGGTTATGAGCTCCTGCCCCATGTAGAGGAGTTCAAGTATCTTGGGGTCTTATTCACAAGCAAAGGGAGAATCGAGCAAGAGATTGACAGATGGATTGGAGCAACATCTGCAGTGATGCGGATGCTGTACCGGTCTGCTGTGGTGAAGAGGGAGCTGAGCTCTAAAGCAAAGCTGTCGATTTATGAGTCAACCTACGTTCCTACCTCACCTATGGTCATGAACTTTGGGTAATGACCAAAAGAATGAGATCTTGGATACAAGCAGTTGAAATGAGTTTTCTCTGTAGGATTGCTAGACTCATCCTTAGAGATAGGATGAGGAGCTCAGTTATCCGGGAGAGGCTCAGAGTAGAACCGCTGCTCTTCCACATCGAAAGGAGCCATTTGAGGTGGTATGGGCATCTGATCAGGATGTGTCCTGGACACCTCCCACTTGAGGTGTTTCGGTTACGTCCCAATGAGAGGAGACCCTGGAGCAGACCCAGGACACGCTGGAGAGACTATGTCTCCCAACTGGCCTGGGAACGTCTTGGTATCCTCTCTGAAGAGCTGGAGCAGGTGGTCAGGGAGAGGGAAGTCTGGGCCTCTCTGCTTGAGATGCTGCCTCTGCAACCTGGACCTCCAAAAAAGCGGTAGAAGATTGGTAAATGGATGGATGGATGTGTCTTGAGGTATAAACAATTAATATCTTCAGTAAAAACTTTTTAGTAATATTTGAATTTACATCCAAGGCCCAACTTAAAAGCAAGAAATGCAGGCCTTACAGATAGATTTGTCAGAATTGGTATTTCTTTCATGATGCCGCTTTGGGTCACCTGGGGGTGGGGAGTCAGAAAAACATAAATGTAATATAAAAACAGAAATTACTGCATCTTTACTCATTTTAAGAAATTTATTTAATTATAGTTTTATTCATAATTTTATTTCTTCAAATTCAGAGTTGAAATCATCATTCTATTCTGACTGCATATTACTAAATCTTTCAAATCTATGTGAAATTTTATAATAATAAATATATAATAAACATTTTGTCATGATTATTGCTATTGTTTCCTTCCTTACTTATTCCTTCTTTCCTTGTTTCCTCTCTTTCTTTCTTGTTTCCTTCCCTTCTTATTACTTTCTCATTTCCTTCCTTCCTTCCTTCCTTCCTTGTTTTCTTCCTTATTTCCTTTCTTTCTCCCCTTTTCTTCCTTCCTTCCTTTTTCCTATCTTCTGTTACTTCTTTTTTCTTCCTTCTTTCCTTCCTTCCTTTTTACTTCCCTGTTTCTTTCCTTCCTCAATTCTTTCCTTTCTTCCCTTCTTCCCTTTTAACTTCCTTCCTTCCTTTTCCCTATCTTCCCTGTTACTTCATTTTTTCTTACTATCATGATCCAGGCTGCACTCTGTTGTTTCCGTCTCCCTAACTACTTATGCCCCACAGCTGCTGCAGCTTCACCAGCCGCTTCTCATTTGGGCAGCCTTTAAATAGAGAGCAGAGCTTCACTTCTTCATGGGAACATCCAACTTCACACACTACAGCTGACAGCTCTTCTCAACACACTCTCCCTCTCTTCCAACGTGGGAAACCGTAAGCTCAAGACTTCTTTCTCACTGCCTCATCATTTCTATGTTGCCTTCCACTTACCTGTGCACAGGTGGACCATCCTCCTGGCGGACTTAGGATTTATCCTCCCAGAGGTTCTGGATCTTTTTCCTCCCGGCGGACTCAGGACCCAGTCCTCCCGATGGGAGGGAGCCCCTGGCACCTGCTCAACACCTGTAAGTGGACATTAATAAACTGTTCAGGGTTTTCCTTCTACTCCCTCAACTCAGGAGAGTCTTAGCTCTTCACTGTAAATATCTGCACTGGGATTTCACTCACTCAGCCATCACGACAGTCAGGAAGGGAACAAGGAACGCTGGCGGTCTCACAGCCTGCAGCTCTCTGACCCAGTTGTCAGACTGTCTGCGCATCTCAAGTCATTTTCTGCACAATAAATCATTGTTACACTTCCTAACCGAGTCTGTGGTCTGCTTCTGGGTCTAAATAACTAAATCATGTCAGTACGTCCCCGTCCATTAGACACAGCAGACGCTGCTAACAACGAGAACGTGCACTGTCTTAACATCGCTGAGACTCAGTTAAATTAGGTTTTAGATCAGCAGCAGGTTGTTCTTTATCAGCTCACACAAATTGATGAGCGGCTTAAACAACTCACCGCTGCTCATTACGCTCAGACCACATCAGCGACACCGGTTAGTTATCCTCTCTCCTTTCCCTCTGTTGGCATACTCTCCGCACGTAACGCTGGTACCCACCCTGGCCTGTTTCTGTGACAGAGTGGGAGGGGCCCGAGGCTTTCTTCTTCAATGTAGCCTCGTTTTTCAACGTGTACCAGGGGATTTCCCTAATAACAGCCGGATTAGTTATATGGTTAATTTGTTGGAGGGGCGGGTGTAACCGCTCCCAAAGTCTTCTTCTAGGTCAGAAAACCACGCTCCAACTGATGTTGTTGACAAGTTTTTTGTTTATTTTGTCACAGCAAATCTTTGCCCTTAAACACCTTGAAAAACTAAAAATACAGACATAAAAAACATGAATACAAAATAAATTATAACACTTAACAAATGTTCATAAACAAAAATAATCACATACCGTGTGCGCCTTCTGCCTAGAATTTAGGAGTTGTTAGTCATGTCACTAATTTCCCAAAGTCCTCTCTCCACATCTGATTGTGGACAGCCTCCAGCAGCCGTGTGACTCTTCTAATCAGGCATGTGAACAGCGCATGCCTACCACCCATTTTTGCACCATATCAGATCCAGGTACGCCGCTGGTTTCCTCACAAACATGGAGAACATTTAACAGTCCGGCTGCCTGCAGGAAAAACACTCCGTCCTCTCTCCCGACACTCGCTCACACAATGGCGCTGATAGGCAGGGCGAGACACCTGCACGAGCCCCCTTCAAGAGCTCTCCAACTCACCCGCGAGCTCGGCAGCACGAGCGCATATGCGCCACGATATGGAGGGATTGAAGGCGGAGAAAAGGACACCGCTAACGTCCGCAACACTGGCGCACACACCCATAAACAAACATTATTTCAGAAAAAGAACCAAAGATACATAAACCTTTTCACTGTGACAGCTACACTGCCACCAAAATTACAAAGATTTACATTCACTCAACTTTTAACAAACAAAATTAAATCTTGTAATTTTCCTAGAAATAAATGTAAACCTGCAGCGGATGATAAAATAAGCAGCAACGATGCTAAGGTTTTAAGTAGAGTTTATTATATCATGCCGCCGTCACGAGCTCTGCTCCCGACGCCGTGCATGCGCGCCGGGAGCGAGCTCAGCGGCTCTCGGAGAAGGAGGACACAATGTCTGTGTCCAGCAGCAGCAGTTGAGGAAGTGGAATTGAGAGAGGTTTGCGTTACAGAGTTGCAGCATATATACCCAACTACAACAATACATCAAAGAGCATTCCCCAGCAGTTGGTATGATCAAAGGGACTGCAGAACAGGCATGAGATATTTGCATTTGAAAGACCTACATAACAATAGGCAGATTTGCTAGCCTCTGCTCCAGGTGTAGGATAAAGAGGTTACAAGGCACATCTACATATTGATCTCAGCCTCTAGGTCACAGTAAGGACAAGACGCATGAACACTATACATGAATGGCACATTACATCACAATACATGAATGGCACATTGCATCACGATACATGAATGGCACATTACATCACAATACATGCATGGCACATTACATCACAATACATGAATGGCACATTACATCTCAGTAGTGCAGCGGGAAAAACCAAGAGAAGAGAGCTGACTGTCCTGTGTGTTGTGGGGGGGTTGAATCAACCCGCCACACGCTCCCCCCCAGAGGGCATGGCAGGGGGCCGAGACCTCGATAATCCATCTATGGGAGCGAGCTGTGGGAGAAGCTCGCTGCAGGCAGAGGGGGAGGGAGGGGAGGGGTAGTAAGTGCCGGCAGGGGCGGTGAAATCGTCCGAGCCACGCAAAAATTGCTTGCTGCTCCGCGACGTCGAGGGGCTGTCCCGTTGCGCGTGCGGAGATCACAAGAAGAAAAATTTGTCTCTGACTCCTCTCGTGGCCATGAAGAAAAGCAGGAGCGGCTGTAAGAAAAAAAAATAAAAGCAGAGGGACTGGCGTGTTGACTTTAGGGCAGGCGCAACTCTAAAGCCTCGGGAACCGCAGACAGCTGAATTCCCCTTGTGTGCCGTGGCTAAGACCATAAAATCCAGTGAGCAAGCTGCGGGCCTCAGGTGTACAAGCAAGCCTGAAGGGCCAGTGTGCAGCAGAAGGAAGGCGGTCAGTGAAGCCGTTATTGTCCCGTGCGTGGTGTGCCGTCCTCGTAACTCCCCGGTGCGCGCGCGGGGGTTCTGTGCGTGGGTGGGCTGCTGGAGTGGCGAGTCAGGGTGTAGCAACTTGGTGGAGATCGGCGCAGACGGCGCCGATAAAATCCAGGTTTGGGCTGTGGCTGCAGCTTGGCCATGGTGCGTTGGAATGGTGGGAGGAAATAGACGATCTTTTGTCCCTCAGGCTCGTGCAGATGCGTTGGAGCGGTGGGAGGGAATAGACGATCTTTGGCACCGCTCGGCCGTGGTGCGTTCAGGTCCACGTGTTGCGTTCTCCGCCGGCCATGGAGGACGCCGTCGTGGAGAGGGGACGAGGTGTCTGCGCTCTCGTGTGGAGGAACTGCGAGTGCGGCCGGTCCAGCGTGGATGAGCAGATCTCAGACGTGCAGATCTCATCATGAAGAACGGGTCACCAGCACAGCTGTCCAGATCAGAAGGTTGTGTCGCACAAAGCGTGTGCGTCTTCGGGGTCACCAGTGCAGCGGATGATAAAATAAAGGCAGGGATGGAGTTTTAAATAGCTTTATTATCACCCGCCTTCATCAGAACTCGGCTGCAGCCCATGGCTTGAGCAGGCTGCAGCTTCCTTCTTCCAGCTCTCCAAGAGGAGACACGCGTGTGTCTCAGCACAGTACAGAAATCAAGATGCAGTAGTCAGAGTGAGAGAATGAACATGAAAATCAGACAGCTTATATACTCAGCTCAGACAATACATCAAAGAGCATTCCCCAGCAGTTGGTATGATCAAAGGGACTGCAGAACAGGCATGAGATATTTGCATTTGAAAGACCTACATAACAATAGGCAGATTTGCTAGCCTCTGCTCCAGGTGTAGGACAAAGAGGTTACAAGGCACATCTACATATTGATCTCAACCTCTAGGTCACAGTAAGGACAGGATGCATGAACACTATACATGAATGGCACATTACATCACAATACATGAATGGCACATTGCATCACGATACATGAATGGCACATTACATCACAATACATACATGGCACATTACATCACAATACATGAATGGCACATTACATCTCAGTAGTGCAGCGGGAAAAACCAAGAGAAGAGAGCTGACTGTCCTGTGTGTTGTGGGGGGGTTGAATCAACCCGCCACAAACCTTCAAATCACATGTTGCTTTAATAGCATTGATATTATTCCCTTTCTAAACTTAAGCGTTTCTTTGTCATTACTGTATCATCTGACTTTAGTTTCATTATGTCCTCCCCTTGTAGTCTAGGACTCATTTTCAACTAGAACTATTAGTTTCTGAACAGGTCTCTCGAGAACTGAGACTTGCTTTAAGCGTTCACCTTTTTTCCCTAGACCTCTTTCTCAACCTCCCTCCAACTCTAAGGAGGTTATCTACAAGGACAGGATCAAGCTGTTGCATTTTGTGAGTTTTTGGTAGTTTAGCTGATTTCTGACTGAACCATTTCAGCTCATCTTCAAATGCCTCCTTTTGTGCTGCCCGAATGAGTGTGAGAGAGTCTTTTAATCCTTGCTACAACATTGATGACTATATTCCAGTCAGAAAATCTTGAAAACCTTTCAAGAAAGTTGTCTCTTTCAACAGCATCTGTCTTCAAAACCTTTACTTCAGGGTCACCTACGAGAAGCTCTGGTGAATGTTGAACTGTGACAATTTCACGTTCCCATAAAAACTCAGGCCCAGTGAGCCAGTTTGAGTCAATCAGCTCTGCCACCTTGAGACCTCTAGAAGCATGGTCTGCTGGATTTTGATTGGTTTCAACGTAGAACCATTGCTTTGGATCTGTAGTGTTTCTTATTTTCTGGGCGCGATTGGTGTCACACACGGTTCTAGGGAGCCGCGCAATAAGAGCCAAGGGCGAGCCAGTGAGTCGTGATGTTTTATTGAAGGTAGGGGTGAGGGATGAGGGAAGCACAGATACTCAACACAATAACACTCATGAGCAGTACAGCGACAGACAACACCGTTGGCACCGGGCGTAGGGGTACACAACAAGAGGGCTCACAGCAGGTAACACTCACGGGTTAAGCAGCCAGAAGAATAGAGAGCTGGCACTGGGCAAAGGACTCCAATACACAGGTCACTCTTACAAGGTGGTACTCCCAAGTGATACAGTAAGGCAAGTAGTGGGTTGGCACCGGACATGGGGGTACCAAGGCACAAACTCCTTACGGGAAACACTTACGAGTTGTGCTGAAGATGAGGCAGGGGCTGGCAGCAGACGAAGGGGCTCCAGCCTAGCAGTGCTTATGTCGCAGCCCCGAGTCATCGAGGCTGCTCCTATTTATTCACATTGGCAGCGCCCCAGCTGATGAGGACTAATTGGCCCCAGCCGTCCGTAATGCTGCCAGCTGGGAGCCTGCTGAGACGCTGCTCAATGGGAAGCAGGGATGAGGGAAAACATGGGCTGAGTGCTGAGACGGCATCTCAACCCATGGTGACAGAGCCTCCCCCTCAAAGTCGGGCTCCTGAACGACCAGAAACACCCCAGCCCCCCCTCCCCCCCCCCACCTAGGGTGGGAGGAAGGGAGGCAGGGCCGGAGGGGACGAAGCAAAGGGAAACACCAACAGGCCAATGTAGGGTAACAGGGCAAAAAAAACCAACCCAAACACAGTACTCTACATTGCACCAAAAAAAATGACAAAAAAACGGATAAAGCAATTACGGAGTGTGGACAACAGAACAAACACTACTCCATAATGCAAACAAAACTAAGAACAGGACAAGAGTGACACAAAGAAAAAGAAAAAAACGCTGAGTACGGGTAATGAAGAGGGAGAGAAAAAAACCCACAATACACAGCACCATATATACATCCACCCACAGTCACCAAGAGAAGTGAAGGTGACTGGGACAAACGGACAATTACAGAGCATGGTTTGAAGGAAAACAAAGCACATGACTCTATAATGAACAGACAAAATTACAGACAGGGCACAAAAAAGGAAATGCTGAGTACGGGCAAAGGAAAACCCACAGCACTACGGATATAGAAATACACACAGTCACCCAAAGAAGTGAAAGTGACTGGAACGAACGGACAACTGCAGAGTATGGTCTGATAAGAAACAAAACATAACTCTACAATGCAAGGACGAGGCTAAAAACAAGGTACAAAAAGTAAAATGCTGAGTACGAGGAATGGAAAACACACAGCACTATGAAAACACATCCACCAACAGGACAAAATATTACACCCGAGTGACCTTAATAATGATAAAAGAAAAAGCGACACCCGAGGAATATGGCAGGCAGAGTCCAAAAATGGCCGAGATGGCTCCGGAGATCTCCCCGCCCATTGTCCAGTTGGCGAACCAGGGAAAGGGAAATGTTCGGACGGCGAACTCCGGACCCAGATCCCAGGAATCCAGTCCACCGGCAGCCGAACCAGGCCACCCAAAGGCAAACACAGACCAGCGGGGGGAACCAGATCACCGAACCGAAAGTCTTGTGGGTCGGGTCGTCGACCCGCATCACTCAACCACCAGGACCGTTGAGACGGACGAAGGGTCAGAGCGGGTCCCGGTGGAAGAGGCTCAGGGGAAAGCCGATGACGAGGGCGACGAGCGTCAGGCCGCAGGGAAACGGCCACCTCCTCACCGGACCTGGACAACACTGGGGCAGCACCCACGTCGGACCCCGATCGGGCCTTAGGCGAACCCACGTTGGACCCCGATTGGGTCTCGGGTGAACCCACGTTGGACACTGCACCAGAACCGACCTCCAACGTTGAATCTGGACCCTCCAGCACCACGAGGAACAGCAACTCCTCGCCGGTGACCCTGAAAGAAGGCTCAGAAGAGAAAACAGAACCGGGATCAGGATCACCGGCAGCGCCAGAACCCGGCGAGACGAGCTCAGACGCAGCGGGCAGCTGCACCCGGCTCGTCTCCCCTAGAGACAGGCTGAAGTGCTCAAAGATAAAAAGGGAGAAAAGAAAGGAGAGCACTCGCCTGATCTCGGGTTCTGACGCCGTCCAGGACTGCAAAGATCCGGGATCCGTCGTCAGGAGGTCGTTGTCAGGCTCCCATCCAGCCGCGTCGGGCCCCGCAGCCAGCACGATGGTCAGCGCAGCTTGAGATTCCTCCAGCTCCGGTAACCCCGCCGACGATCCACTCGGCGTGAAGCCAGAAGAATCTCGTCCCGCTGGACCGAACCGCTCCTCTGTGGAGACCCGGGGACGCTCAGTCGTCAGCGCAGACTCCACGCAGCAGTCAGTCCCCCTCCTCCGTCCGCAACGTAGCTGCGGAACCACAGGCCCTCTCCTTATCCCACCACGTTGACCCGGAGCCGGGGATTGCTCAGCGGAGAGAGACACAGAGGATGCGGGATTAGGAACACAGGTTACAGCAGGTGGGGGGAGTTCAGGGAGCTGCGAACCCTGAACTCCTCCTCCAGGAATGTGACAGAGCAAATCATTAAGCAGATGTGAAAAACCTATGACTTGCCTGCCTCCTGGAGGTTGAGTATCGCCTGCTGTGGTGGATACTGCTTCTTCCTCTCCCCGCCCGGCGATAACGGAGGACCCCCCAGGAAATCGTCTGAGGATCGCTCGCGTTGTCTCCAGCAGAGAGCTCGCCAGGCCAGAATTCCAGGCACACACAGCAGTCAGGAAGCGCGTCGAGGAGGAGGGGGAAACAGCCGGGGTGAGCCAGCCCGAATGTCCAGGAATGACAGCGGGGGAATGAGGCTCAGGGAACGAGGCTGTGAAAACTCCACACTGACGAGGCGAAGAGGTGACAGCTGCGTGGGAGGAACGGTCCTGACGGCGGCCCAGAACTGGATCCGGACGAGGTTCGTGCAGAGGTGACTCAGCGATGTGATGACGGCTATTCCCAGGGGACGAAGCGAGGGGGGAACCCAGGATTCGCCGCTCCAGATCGGAGATCGAGGCGAGGAAGGCGTCGAGCACGGGAAAGCTTCGTAGCCCTGGAGTCCTCTCCATCAATCTCACTGCCGCCGCCACATGCCTGAAGATGGTAACAGGACACACAGTGGAGCTCGCGACAGCCACTCGACCCCAGACATAACTGCTGTCAGCTGCGGCTCCTTGAAGGGAATCCCGAGTGACGTGGCGCAGGTCGGGGGAAGCCCTCTGGTTGGCGCGAACTCTCGGACTGGAATGGCGGCAGGAACGGGATCCCGAAGCGGGGGGAAACGTCGCCCACTTCGGCTTCCTGCCTGGATTTCCATCCAACCCGCGGAGCTTCTCTCGCTGTGTACCTGTGGCGTCTATCCTGGCACTGTCCTCGAGATGGAACACAGAATGAAGGTAACAGTCCAGGAGTTCCTCAGCACGGCCCGGATGCCAGCGTCTCGCGTTGGAGGCGTCGTGCAGGGTGAAGAGTGTCCCGTCGACAGCCTCCGAGATGGACCTCAGCTCGTCGCCCTGGCGCCGAGAGTGACTCCTGGGAAACGGCATGCTAGCAGCGCTGACACCCGGACAGAAAGGTACAGTTCCACGGCGACTCACGGCCGCCGGTAACTCGTCTGGCTGCGACATACTGTCCCACACGGCTCTTGGGAGCCGCGCAATAAGAGCTAAGGGCAAGCCAGTGAGTCGTGATGTTTTATTGAAGGTAGGGGTGAGGGATGAGGGAAGCACAGATACTCAACACAATAACACTCATGAGCAGTACAGCGACAGACAACACCGTTGGCACCGGGCGTAGGGGTACACAACAAGAGGGCTCACAGCAGGTAACACTCACGGGTTAAGCAGCCAGAAGAATAGAGAGCTGGCACTGGGCAAAGGACTCCAATACACAGGTCACTCTTACAAGGTGGTACTCCCAAGTGATACAGTAAGGCAAGTAGCGGGTTGGCACCGGACATGGGGGTACCAAGGCACAAACTCCTTACGGGAAACACTTACGAGTTGTGCTGAAGATGAGGCAGGGGCTGGTAGCAGACGAAGGGGCTCCAGCCTAGCAGTGCTTATGTCGCAGCCCCGAGTCATCGAGGCTGCTCCTATTTATTCACATTGGCAGCGCCCCAGCTGATGAGGACTAATTGGCCTCAGCCGTCCGTAATGCTGCCAGCTGGGAGCCTGCTGAGATGCTGCTCAATGGGAAGCAGGGATGAGGGAAAACATGGGCTGAGTGCTGAGACGGCATCTCAACCCATGGTGACAATTGGTAACAAACACATGGAAGCGCCGGGCTTCATTCTTGATGTACCCAAGCACCACTTGAGAGTCTGTCCAGAAAAACTCTTCGTCGATCTTCAGCTCGAGCTCTGCTCTGAGAAAGTTACTCACACCAGCTGAAACTGCTGCAGCAGTCAGCTCAAGACGTGGGATGGTGACTATGCTTGTGGGTGCCACTCGGGCTTTACCCATGACAAGAGCACAATGAACTTGCACATCAGAAACAATCCTGATGTAGGAACACTGTCCATAACCACTGCTGCTACCATCTGAAAAGTGATGCAACTCAATTTTTTGGATTGTGCCGAGGTATTCAGGAATGAAGCATCTTGGTATTTTAATGTTTTGAAGATTTTCCAAATCCTGGAGCCATATTTCCCACTTGGCCTGGATTTGAGGGGAAACAGGTTCATCCCATCCAACACCCCGCCTGCACATGTCTTGCAGCAGTTGTTTGCCAGTCAAGATGTAAGGAGAGAGAAATCCTAGGGGGTCATACACACTCGCAACTGTTGCTAGAATTCCTCTTCTTGTGGCTGGTTTTTCTTTGAGGATAACACTGAATGAGAACACATCAGCTTCCACATTCCACTTTATCCCTAGTACACTCTGCATTGGAACCTCAGTGTAATTCAGATTTACATCTTTCTTCTCACTTGCATGTTCTGTTTCTGGTATCACCTCCAGGACCTCTTTGTTATTGGGATTTTTTTCCATTTTCCCCTTTAAATGCCTCAATCAAACTGTAGCAAGCTGCTTGTTGTTCGGAAGCTGTGGATACTCTCTAAAGGGTAGGGGCATTTCCAAATGTCCTTCCTTGTTGTGGTGAATATTTCCGTTCAAAAACTGGAGAAACTGAATGTCCTCTTGGGATATACTTCCTTCTCTTGGATTTGTGTCCAAGAAATCTCGTTCCAGGACTTTGATCACAGAGGAAGGTGTGATGGATGGAAACTCCTTTACAGAGACACGATTGCAGACTCCTGTTACCTCCATTAGACCAGCCCATGGTTTGATGGAACCTACGATAGTCCAGCCTAAGTCTGTTTTGACTGCATATGGATCATAATCATTTCCTGGTATGACCTTCCTTGGTTTTAATGCTCTTGCACAGTCATAGCCAATCAGGAGCCCTGCAGGACAGTCTAATAGATCTGGCATCTCTTCCGCAATGCTTAGAAGGTGAGTCCACTCTTTCGCTGTCTCACGAGTTGGGATACTGTTTTTCTCAAGTGGAATGTATTCCCGTGTATAAGTAGGTGGCAAGACAACATACTCTTGTGAATGGTAACCTCTTACTTTGAGCCCATCTACATTTTGGCAATGTACAGTTGAACCCCGGTCAGTCATTGTTGTCAACCTTAACCTAACAGGTTCTGTTTTTGCATGAATTTTCTCACAAATATCTTGATCAATGAATGTATTGCTGCTTTGAGTGTCCAGAAGTGCATACACCAAGGTCTCTGGACTGTTTTCTGCTGCACAAGAGAGCCATACTGGAACAATCATTGAAGTGTGATCACTGTTGCCCACCTTCACACTACATGCAACTGTGGAAGTGCTTTCCTCTTGTGGTGGCATTTCTGGCTTTTCTCCTTGAGGACGTTCCTCGTGAAGTGGAGAGGGGTGGCTTTGCCTGCAAATATTACAAGTTGTGGCACACTTATTTGGGATGCTTTGACTGCATATGTATAGCACAGTGACTGAGATGCTTAACACTGCATAGGTATATTGTAACCTCACGTCTTAGAAGGAACAATAAGTCTGGACCTCCTGGGGATAACAGTAGGAGGTGGAGGTACCTTTAGCAAGGACTCTGAAAGGACTTCCTGACCTCCTGGGGTCAGGTGGAGGAAGAAGAGGCCTGGGGGAGAGGTATTGTCGATGGGAGGTTTATTGACAACGTGATGCTGTACTTTGATGTCCCAGGTATAAAAGTGGGGAATTGGAGTAATTCGCTCTCTTTTCCTATTTGAGAGATGGTTGGAGATGTGAGATGTTTAATAAATCTGAATTGAGAAATAAATTCAGCCTCTTCATTTCACGCTCTCCACATTGGTGACCTGAAGACGTATAATGACTAGAGACAGTTCCCCCGAGCCAGACTCGCCAGGGACCGCTGGAGCAAGCGCGGTCTCAGTCAAGCTTCCAGAGTTCTGGCAGGACAATCCAGACTCATGGTTCCTCCTGGCCGAAGCCCAGTTCGAACTCGGGGGAATAACGGCAGATGACACAAAATTCTTCCATGTCATCGCCAAACTCGACAACCGCACAGCCCGACACGTGCAGAGCCTGGTGCAGCACCTGCCCACTCGCGACAAATACAGCGGGTTGAAAGCTGCCCTCATCCAGCGTTTCACGCCCTCAGCCGAGGAGAGAGCTAGGAAGCTCCTGGCTCTGCCCGACTTGGAAGGACGCACGCCTGTCGACCTGATGGAAGACATGCTGCAACTGAGAGGCTCAGACAACGACGATTTCCTCTTCACGCAGATCTTCCTGCGAACCCTACCATCACAGACGAGGGCGACCCTGGTAGGCTCTCGTTTTGTGACCCAGCGGGACTTCCACGCGCTGGCCCAGGAGGCGCAGCGGATCCTCAACTCCAGTGAGGAGCACTCAGCCACCGCAGCAGTGGCAGATCTCGGTGCAGCGACCGGGAGCAGCGGGGGGCCAGAGGCGACGGAGGCGATCCCACCAACAATGGCGGCAGCGAAGTCCCGACACAGCGGAGGAGACGACTTCTGTTTTTACCATCGTCATTTCGCAGAGAGGGCGCGCAAGTGTGTACCGCCGTGCCAGTTCAAGAGCTCAGGAAACGCCAGGACCGGGAGTCGCTAGCAGCGGCGACACTCGGCGAACGGAACAAGCTGCTCTACCTGACGGACGCGCGCTCCGGGAGGCACTTCCTCGTGGACATGGGCGCCCAAGTGAGTTTCATCACCCCTACCTATGCCGACCGGCTGGCAGGCCCCCGTGGTGACGGAGCAACAGCGGCGAACGGCTCGAGCATTAAGACCTTCGGTGAAAGGACTCTGCTTCTGTCCTTGCACGGCCGCACATATGAATGGACTTTTATTATAGCGGCGGTGAGTTTCAACATGTTAGGTGCTGATTTTCTGTGCTCACATGGGTTGTTAGTTGATCTTTCCAATAGGCGCCTAGTTAATGCACTCTCCTTTTACTCCATTCCTTGTGCAGCTCGAGTGTCCCCGCCACCAGCACAGACCAACGTCGCCACAGCAGGTGGTAAGTTTCACACACTCCTCACTCAGTTTCCAGCACTCACAGTTCCCACCTTTTCGGCAACAGTTGTGAAACACGGGGTGGAGCACTTTATTACTACTACTGGCCCCCCCGTCTTTGCGAAAGCTCGGCGCTTGGATGCAGCTAAACTATCCATAGCACGCGAGGAGTTCGCCAACCTGGAAAAGTTGGGCATCATCCAGCGTTCAAAGAGCCCATGGGCCTCCCCACTGCATATGGTCCCTAAAGCTGACGGCTCGTGGAGACCTTGCCGTGATTTCCGCAGGTTAAACAACGCCACAGCGCATGACCGCTACCCAATCCCGCATATTCAGGATTTTTTGGGCATCTGGCGGGGGCGCGCATTTTTTCTAAAATAGACTTGGTCCGCGGTTATCATCAAGTCCCAGTGCGCGCTGAGGACATCCCCAAAACAGCGGTGATAACTCCGTTTGGACTTTTTGAGTTTTTATGCATGCCGTTTGGGCTTAAAGGTGCCGTGCAAACCTTCCAGCACATGATGGATGCGGTGTTGCGCGATTTCCCTTTTGTGTTCGTCTACCTGGACGACATTTTGGTAGCCAGCGCGTCCGAGGTAGAACACAAAAAACACCTCACAGAAGTTTTCCAGAGGTTGGGAGAGCACGGGTTAATAATCAACCCAGCTAAGTGCCAGTTCGGGGTGGCGCAGATCGACTTTTTGGGGCACCGCGTCTCCCCACAGGGAGCAGTTCCTCTACCGGACAAAGTGCGCGCAGTGGCAGATTTTCCCCAGCCACAAACGGTCAAAGCACTACAGGAGTTTTTGGGAATGGTGAATTTTTATAACCGTTTCCTCCCCCGCGCAGCGCAGCTCATGCAACCATTATATGCCGCGCTTAAAAAGCAAAAACCCTCCAATGAAATCGAGTGGTCCCCGGAGCGGGAGCGCGCATTCGCGGAGGTAAAAAAAGCCCTTGCAGACACTGCGTTGTTGGCTCATCCAGTCCCAATGGCCCGCATAGCGCTCACCACTGATGCATCAGACGTGGCCATAGGGGCGGTAGAGGAGCAGCACGTGGCCGGGGTTTGGCAGCCGCTGTCCTTCTTCAGCAGGTCCTTGCGCGAGGCCGAGCAAAAATGCAGCGCGTTTGACAGGGAGCTGTTAGCGCTCCACTTAGCCATTCGCCACTTCCAATTCTGGCTAGAAGGTTGGCGTTTCACCGTGTTTGTCGATCACAAACCGCTCACTTTTGCGAGGGCCAAAATTTCAGAACCATGGTCGGGCCGGCAGCAGAGGCAGCTGGCCGCAATTTCGGAGTTTACTACTGATATTCAACACGTAGCGGGTAAACTCAATGTAGTGGCAGACTGCCTCTCTCGCGTGATAACCGCACCAGTCCGCGCAGAGGTAGATTATACTACCACAGCCGCTGAGCAAAATAACAGCGTGGAAGCGCACGCGGCCCCAGTTCACGTGGGAATAGACCATGCAGCCATGGCAGCGGATCAGGGTAGCGATGCGGACGTATGCGCACTCCAGTCTGGACCAACAGGGTTAAGGCTGGAGAACAGGAGGCTGCAAAATGATATGCCCCCCCCCTAATCTGCGATGTCTCTACTGGACGACCGCGTCCACTAGTGCCGGCCACATGGCACCGCCGTGTTTTTGACTCGATTCACTCCCTGGCGCACCCAGGGGTGCACGCGTCTGTGAAAATGGTAGCAAAAAAGTCTGTTTGGCCGGGCCTGCGCAAGCACGTTAAAGAGTGGGCACGAGCCTGTATGGCTTGCCAGCGGGTCAAAATACACAAGCACACAAAAGCCCCCTTAGAGCCGTTTCACATCCCGGCCAAGAGGTTTGATCATGTGCATGTCGACCTCGTAGGCCCCCTACCGTCGTCGCAGGGGTACACACACCTTTTGACAATGGTGGATCGAACCACGCGTTGGCCGGAAGTGGTCCCACTAGCATCAACCACAGCTGCAGAGGTGGCCTGCGCGTTTTTAACAGCTTGGATAGCGCGTTTCGGGGTTCTGTCGGATATTACGTCCGACAGGGGACCTCAATTTGTGTCTGAGCTTTGGTCAGCGATGGCCCACAGCTTAGGTGTGACAATTCACCGCACTACCGCTTACCACCCCCAGGCTAATGGTTTATGCGAGCGGTTTCATAGATCATTGAAGGCGGCCCTCAAAGCGTCGCATACGGATGCAAATTGGGTAAACAGACTACCATGGGTTTTATTAGGGTTGCGTTCTGCACCTGAAGAGGACTTAAAAGCCTCCCCAGCAGAGTTGGTATTTGCACAACCTCTCCGGCTGCCAGGAGAGTTTCTGCCAGATAATCCGGCGCCAGGGCATCCCCCTGCTCAGTGGTCACTGATCGACACGGGAGCAGACATGCTTCCGGGCCCCGTTCACCACACCTTCCCGCGCGCTTTTGTGCCCAAATCTTTAAAAAATGCCGAGTTTGTTTTTGTCAGGCACGAGGCTCAACGCCCAGCCCTGCGTCCACCCTACGATGGCCCATATAGAGTGCTGGAAACAGGTGATAAGCATTTTGTGCTAGATTTGG
Source organism: Pholidichthys leucotaenia (assembly GCA_020510985.1). Lineage (NCBI taxonomy): Eukaryota > Metazoa > Chordata > Actinopteri > Cichliformes > Pholidichthyidae > Pholidichthys > Pholidichthys leucotaenia. Next base: position 194,508,818 of record CM035846.1, on the reverse strand, counting down.
GGGACAGAAGGGAAACAATTAGTATAGACAGACTAAAGCCTGCTTTTGTGATGGCCGACGAGACTGTGCGAGTGGCGAGGGCTCCTCGACGCGGCAGGCCCCCCAGGGAGCATGCCCCAGACCCCCCGCAGGGATCAACTAACAGTTCTCGTCCTCAGATAGCAGATTCACTGCAGGATGGCGCCACAGGAGCGGCGAAGTGGACTATGTTGTATTGTTTCATCTTCGATGTTTGGGGGGGGTTATGTGGCACACATATTTGGGATGCTTTGACTGCATATGCATAGCACAGTGACTGAGATGCTTAACACTGCATAGGTATATTGTAACCTCACGTCTTAGAAGGAACAATAAGTCTGGACCTCCTGGGGATAACAGTAGGAGGTGGAGGTACCTTTAGCAAGGACTCTGAAAGGACTTCCTGACCTCCTGGGGTCAGGTGGAGGAAGAAGAGGCCTGGGGGAGAGGTATTGTCGATGGGGGGGTTTATTGACAATGTCATGCTGTACTTTGATGTCCCAGGTATAAAAGTGGGGAATTGGGAGTAGTTCGCTCTCTTTTCCTGTTTGAGAGATGGTTGGAGATGTGAGATGTTTAATAAATCTGAATTGAGAAATAAATTCAGCCTCTTCATTTCACGCTCTCCACACAAGTGACCTTCTGTCGACAGTTTTTGGAGATGTGACCAACTCTAAGGCAAGAAAAACACGTTATTATCAATGACAAATTTTTTCCCGTCTTTGAGAGGCATTGCTGCAAACTTGTCACACTTATAGATAAAGTGATCTTGCTGACAGCAAATACACTTAATCTGCTTCTTATTCTGAGATGCTAAAGAGCTGGGCTTGGAACCTCTGCCACTTTGGGATGTGGCCTTTGAGGTTTGTTTTGGATAATTGGGTACATTTGTTGAAGCTACCAGGACACTGGCCTTGACACGTTTTTGTTCCTTCTCTAGTTTTTCACTTGTATGCTTTAGCGCATAAAGGGAAGAAATAGGATTGCATGCTATGCGCGCTTCTTCTGCCACAAAGTGTGCAAACTCTTCAAAACCTGGATATGCCTTCCCTTCATCCAGTGTTTTAGTGACATGTCTGTTCCAGCGAGTTGTTGCCCAGTCTGGAAGTTTCAGCAGTAATTTCTGATTTTCCTCACAATCATCCAAAACTCCAAGTCCTTGCACATGGGGCATGGCATTTTTACAAGAGATGAGGAAATCACTGAACTCTCTTAGCTTAAGGGAGTCTTTTGGTCCAATCTTTGGCCAGGAACTCAGTTTTCCCCTGAAAGCTCTTTGGACTACAAAGGGGTGGCCATAGCGCTTGTTTAAGGCATCCCAAGCCTGTGTGTATGCTTCTTCATCACTACGATAAAAGGTTCCTTCTAACACTGAAAGCACTTCTCCACTTATGTATTTTTTCAAATAGAACAGCTTATGCGCTGGATCTGTACAACTTGTTTCTATCAAAGCCTTGAAGCAAGTGCTCCACTCTGTGAATTTAAATGGGTCTCCTGTAAACACGAAAGGCTCTGGTGCCGGAAGTCTTGTCATAGCAAGGGATTCCTTGAGCACTTGGACTAGTGAGACTTCGCTCTCTCTGGGCTCAGATATCCTGCCAGAGTTATGTGGGACTGATGCACTGTGGGGAATATTGATGCATTTACTCTCAGAGTAAGGAGGGGCCGATACATTTTGTGGAACTTGAGTGCATGGAGGGCTACTATGCTGCATTGGAAGCTGACTTGGAGGCAAAGTACTTTTTATTTCAGCATCCCTTATTTCAGCATTAAACCTTGATTTCTCTTCAGCATACACATTGTATTTAGCCTCTATGACTTCAAGATCCCTTTGATCTTCCAGCCATTTTAGTTTTTCCTGCTGAGCCAAAATCTCCTTTCTCTGGGCAGATATTTCCTTCTCCCTGTTTATTTCAGCCTGTTTTGATGCCAAACGTGCAGCTTTTTTGCTGCTTTTTTCGCCGATACATGACTTCCCTGCTGACTATGACTTGACTGACTGCTTTGACTAGTTCTAGACACAGTTGATCCATAAATTGACCTTGCATCTTCTCTTTGGAGTAACTGAAAGAGAGATTCCTTTACAGCTACTGCATCAAATTCCTTAGTATCAACATCTGCATACCGTCTTCGCAGGAGTAGGATTATTTCAGTTGTAACTGAAGTGCAGCTATCAAACTTCCTTCTCATATCTTGAGATGGTAAAGTAAGTGCACGTAAACTCTCATACCTTTGCTTTAGTTCTGACTCACACTTTTCTATTGAATGGATCATTTCACCCAACTCAGTTTTAGAGCACTCTTCCTTAAGTTTAGATCTTGTTAGTTGAATCTCTGCTTTAAAGTTAAGATACGTCGACATAAACTTTCTTTCTCTCTCTGTTATTTCCTTTCTTTTAAACTCAACGATTTTTTCTGTAGGGCGTCTCTCCCTTTCTGATCGTCTCACTTGCGTTTCGACTTGAGATGATGATGATAACCCTATCTTGTGTGTTTCAAGATCTCCAATTATTTCTCCTATCCGTGTCTCAATTTCTCGTCTTTTTAAGTCGACAGATTCAGTTGTTAATTTCTCTTCCAACTTTACTTTCTCATCTTCTAGAGCTGCAAGTATTTCCTCTAATGTACGAAACTCACTTGTGCTCTGCTTCATTTTCAAAAATGATTTGAACTAACACTTCTGGAATTTTACAGTGAAAGGAAAGTAAGAAAACTGCTGGGAGAACATACAATAGGAAACAAGTGACACTCTTCAGTAATTTACAACACTTCAAGAATAGCTTTTACTTCTGTTTCTTTTCTCAATTTTTTCTAATTTCTAATTTTTTCTTTTCTTTTTTCTAAAGCCCATCCAGGGACAAGAGTTGCAAATTAGCTAATAGCTATACACTCTATGTGCAACACATCAGATTGATTGTCTTTGATTAATTGTCTATGTTTATTGCACTGTCCCTGTCAAATAAACTAATCTACTACTACTAATTTAACTTAGGAATTAAAAGGTTCCAAACTGAAAATATACCATCTAACCTGGTACCTTAAAGGTGTTGTGACCTTTTGCAAACTGCATTGTCCATAAATGTCGCTCTGGTACCTCTTCTGTCTGGCTGAATGTCCAGCGGATGTGGGAAGAAGCATACACGTCTTTTATTTGCTCAGCAAACAAAGTCCTTGAAGCATGGCCCTGCAGGAATCTTGCTACTTGCTCCTGGATTAGGCACGTTTTTCACTGTAACCGCTCCCAAAGTCTTCTTCTAGGTCAGAAAACCATGCTCCAACTGATGTTGACAAGTTTTTTGTTTATTTTGTCACAGCAAATCTTCGCCCTTAAACACCGTGAAAAACTAAAAATACAGACATAAAAAACATGAATACAAAATAAATTATAACACTTAACAAATGTTCATAAACAAAAATAATCACATACCGTGTGCGCCTTCTGCCTAGAATTTAGGAGTTGTTAGTCATGTCACAAATTTCCCAAACAAAGTCCTCTCTCCGCATCTGATTGTGGACAGCCTCCAGCAGCCGTGTGACTCTTCTAATCAGGCATGTGAACAGCGCATGCCTACCACCCATTTTTGCACCATATCAGATCCAGGTACGCCGCTGGTTTCCTCACAAACATGGAGAACATTTAACAGTCCGGCTACCTGCAGGAAAAACACTCCGTTCTCTCTCCCGACACTCGCTCACACAATGGCGCTGATAGGCGGGGCGAGACACCTGCACGAGCCCCCTTCACGGGCTCTCCGACTCACCCGCGAGCTCGGCAGCACGAGCGCATATGCGCCGTGATATGGAGGGATTGAAGACGGCGAAAAGGACACCGCTAACGTCCGCAACACTGGCGCACACACCCATAAACAAACATTATTTCAGAAAAAGAACCAAAGATACATAGACCTTTTCACTGTGACAGCTACAGCGGGCTTGGGCCTGGGCTTGGGCTTGGGCGTACGCAATAATGGACTGTCCCGATTATCAAAGTTACACCTATGATCGGTTCGGGCTAGAATTCACTCGGATGTTTGACCATTCTGATCAAGATGACGTTAATACCACCCACCTTCTTTATCTCCAACAGGGAGCCAGGTCCATGGCCAATTATTCGGTGGATTTTCGGGTTCTAGCAGCAGAAGTGGGGTGGGAGGATACGTCTCTCTGTAGTATTTTCGTGCGCAGCCTCAGTTCCAGTCTTTGTGATGAATTGGCCCGGTTAGAGAAATGTGCCGCCCTTAATGAGATAATTTCCCTGGCTATTAAGCTTGATAAGCGCCTTCGGGATTGCTCTTATAAGCAATGCCAGACGGGCAGCTCCAAACATGAGGTGATCCACTGTCCTAGTCAGCCAGAAAGGGCGGTGTTTGCTCACCGCGGTAGGGATACTGACGGACAAGAAACGGTCCAGACCCATTATCAAGTTTCATTTACTTATTTGGTTTTGTCCACGGTTACATTGATTTCAGCACTACTGCTCTCACTGATGAACAGAGTGAGGAACAGAGCTTTATTTCTGAGAGTCTGGCAACCCAGTTTATGCTCCAGTGCCAGGAGTTGAACGTTCCATTAGATTTGGTAGCTGTTTTGGGAGAGCCACTCACTAAAGTTTCCAAGAGAACAGAACCCATTTCCATTTTAGTTTCTGGCAACCACAGGGAGCCTTTTTGCTTTGCCTTCTTCATCTTTCCCTGTTATTCTGGGTTACCTGTGGCTAAGGCTGCATAATTCTGTTACTGATTGGCAGGAGAGGGGGATTATCTCCTGGGGCACTTTTCATTTGTCTGCCTGCCTTCAGTCAGCTGCTTGTTCCCCATCGGTTCCTCTTAAACTATCGCCCACCGAAACACCTGATTTAGTCAATATTCCTTCCAAATATCATGATCTGGCCCTTGTCTTTAGTAAGGCCAAGGCGCTTTCTTTACCCTCTTACCGCCCATATGACTGTGCCATTAACCTCCACCCTGGGGCCCCCCTACCATATATCAGACTTTATAGCCTGTCGACGCTGGAACGTGAGGCCATAGAGAGGTATATTAAGGAGACATTAAACTCAGGCATCATCAGACCTTCATCGTCAGTGGTGGGGGCAGGGTTTTTCTTTGTAGGCAAAAAAGACAGATCCCTTGGGCCCTCCATTGAATTTAGGGAACGTAATAACAGCACAATCAAGGGTAAATACCCTCTACCCCTCATCAACTCTGCATTTGATCTGTTGCAGGGTGCCTCTGTGTTTACTAAGTTGGACCTTCACAATGCTTACCATCTAGTCCAGATTAAGATAAGATAAGATAAGCCTTTATTAGTCCCACAATGGGGAAATTCCAGGATTGCAACAGCATAGGGATAGCAACACTCAGAGCAACAATCAGAAGGCAAGAAAAAACAACATCTAGTAAACATATGTCCATATTACTATAAATGTACATATATAGACACACAGTGCAGAGCATTATGGCTGGTGAATGTGCAGCAGAAAGTCTAAGCTCTCTCTCCGTGGATGCAGCGGGCCAGCTGGAAGTCTTTGGGCATGATGGTGACCCCCTTAGCGAAGAAGAGACCCACCAGGTGGGCCTCGCTGGTCTCCTGCAGAGCCATGACGGCGAAGCTCAGGAAACGCAGGACGGTCTTGAAGTCCTGAGCGATCTCCCTCACCAGGCGCTGGACGGGCAGCTTACGGATGAGCAGCTCCGTGGATTTCTGGTAGCGACGGATCTCTCTCAGAGCCACGGGCCTGTGACGGCGAGGCCTCTTCACTCTGCCGGTGGCCAGAGCGCCTCTCCGAGCAGCCCTGGTGGCTAGCTGTCTCCTGGGGGGCTTCTTCCTCCAGTAGATTTTACGGGCGGTCTGCTTGGTTCTTGCCATCGCTATTTATTATTCTGTCTTATATTTCTTTCACGCCGCTTAAACTCCAGCCCGGCACCCGCGTCCTTTTCGCTACAGCTCCCGGTATGTCGAGTTTCCCATTAGCACCGGGCGGCGGCCAAGTGCTAGCTAGCACTAGCTCCTCCCCGCTGTAACGTCTCCCGCTGCAAACCGTGGCTCCGTCCGCCGACCCGGGAGACCCCCGGGGCGATCCGTGCGTCCGTGATATATATACAGAGTGAAAGGTGTAGAAAGAAGAAGGAAGAAAAAAAAAAAAAAAAAAAAAAAAAAAAGGCTGTTGCAACAGGCAGCCGACTCGTGTGGCGCCGCCGGTCCGGCGGAACCGGAACCGGAAAAAAATTAGAGAGGATGATGAGTGGAAGACGGGGTTCCGCACCCCTATTGGACATTTCGAATACTTGGTGATGCCGTTTAGATTAACCAACGCTCCAGCCGTATTCCAGTGGCTCATCAATGATGTCCTTAGGGATTTTCTGGACTCATTTGTTTTTGTTTACCTGGATGACATTCTTATTTTTTCCCGCTCTCTAGAGGAACATTGGGTCCACGTGAGGGCTGTGTTGCAACAGCTGCTGGAGAACCACCTGTATGTCAAGGTGGAGAAATGCGAGTTTCACACATCCACAACTTCATTTTTGGGATTCACTATTTTCCACAGATTGTAGCAGACCACGGCAAAGTGAAGGCTGTTACTGACTGGCCCATCCTTTCTCGGAAGCAGTTGCAGCAGTTTTTGGAGTTTGCTAATTTCTATTGCCATTTTATTTGTAATTACAGCATGGTAGCCCAGCCTCTCACTAAACTCACCTCCACTAAGATTCTGTTCAGGTGGTCTGACAAGGCCGGTCAGGCCTTCACTAACCTAAAGAACTTGTTCTCTTCTGCTACCATCCTTGCCCAGGTGGACCCAGAGCTTCAGTTCACTGTGGAGGTGGACGCCTCCGACTCCGGGGTGGGGGCAGTCCTGTCACAGTGCTCGGCCACTGACCATAAGGTCCATCTGTGTGCATATTTTTCTCGGCGCCTTCCCCCGGCCGAGAGAAATTACAATGTTGGCGATCAGGAGCTGTTGGCTGTCAAGCTCACCCTGGAGGAATGGCGTCACTGGCTGGAGTGGGCCATATAGCCATTCATGGTGTGGACAGATCATAAAAACCTGGAATACCTGAAGTCAGCTAAACTTCTTAACTCCGGACAGGCTCGTTGGTCTTTGTTCTTTGACAGGTTCAGGTTCAACATTACCTACCGCCCAGGCTCTAAGAACATCAAGCCGGATGCCCTTTCCAGGCAGTTTGCTACCAATGACTCCTCTCTGGAGCAACACTCCATCTTCCCTCCGTTGTGTGTGGTGGGAGCACTCTCATGGGAGATTGAGGAGAGGGTCAGGAGAGCCCAACGGACTGAGCCTGTCCCTGGGGAGGGGGGGGGGGTACTACGGGTCGTTTGTACTTTCCTTCTTCTCTCTGGGGGGCCGTCATTGACTGCCTTCATTAGGGTAAACTCACTTGTCATCCTGGGGTTACTCACACACTCTCTCACCTCCAGAGAGCATTTTGGTGGCCATCCATGAAGAGAGACGTTAATGACTATGTGATGGATGCATGTCCGCAGTGTTCAGCTGGCAAGTCACCATCTTCTTCCCCCGCTGGACTATTGCATCATCTGCCCATTCCCAGCAGGCCCTGGTCTCACGTAGCCTTGGACTTCATTACTGGACTTCCTGCCTCGGATGGTCACACAGTCATTCTCACCATTGTGAACCAGTTCTCTAAGGGGGCGCACTTTGTTCGTCTCGCTAAGCTTGTCATCACCCGCAGCTCACGGGCTTCCACCTCAGCTGCGCGCACACCTGCGCCTCGTTAGTGTGCCGCTATTTATTCCATCCTGCCCTGAGCTGCAGCCTGACGCCGTCTGTCTCCCAACATCGATATCTCCCAGCAGCTTCCTCCTCATCAGGCCTGCTGATCTACGCTAAAGGACACGTAAGCTGTCATTATTGTCTGCTCATCTTCTTCTAGCAGCCTCCCCTGTGCACAGGTGGATAACCCGGCGGCGGACTTACCCTCCATCGTCCCGCCGCTCCTCTGCCTCACCGCTTCGCCCGGACGCACAGCAGGACGTTGTCTCCCAGGCTTGGGACCTGCCAACGCCAGCCACCTCATCTCTGCAAGTAAGCACAGCTCTAGATCACGTTCCCGTGTGGTTGCCTAGCTAACCCCTTTTCTCCTCTCTCCCACAGGGTTGTCTGGCCGCACGACGTGCTGCTCTGTCCTGGCTTGCATCCTCCACCCGCATCACACACTAATCACTCACACACGCATCCATACACTCACCTTGTTGTTTAATAAAGCTGTCAAATCCACCTGAGCCTGTGTGCGTGTTTCCTGGGCCGACAATATGTCAAAGCTCCCCTCGGCCAGAGAGACAGCTGACCTCTTTGTCCTTCATGTGGTCCTCCTCCACGGTATCCCCGTTGACATGGTCTCAGACCAGGATCCCCAGTTCATCTCTCAGGTTTGGTAGTCTTTTTGCAAACTTATTGGAGCCACAGTCAGCTTGTCTTCAGGATACCACCTTCAGAGTAATGGTCAATGCAAGCATGCTAACCAGGAACTGGAGGCAGCCCTGAAGTGCATCACGGCAACCAATCTGGAATCTTGGAGTTCATATTTACCTTGGATTGAGTATGCCCACAACACTGCCATCTCCACCGCTACGGGTCTCTCTCCTTTCAAGGCCTCATTCGGTTACAACCAAACCCCGTTCCCCACCTCGGAGGAAGAGGTTGCAGTGCCGCCTGTCCAGGCGCACATCAGATGTTGTCATCATTTTTGGAGGACCACTAGAGCTGCCCTTCACCACACTGCTGGCCAGAACTCCGAGATCGCCAACCGATGGAGGATCTCGTCCCCGCCTATCATGTGGGGCAGAAGGTATTGTTGTCCACTAGCAATATTAAGCTGAAAACTGACTTCAGAAAGCTCTCTCCATGTTTCATTGGTCCTTTTTCTATTTCCATAATTATCAACCCTGCATCTGTAGGCCTTGCTCTCCCTCCTGCTCTCCGTATTTATTCCACCTTCCATGTTTCGCAGGTGAAGCCCGTTTCCACTAGTCCCCTCTGTCCATCCTTCAAGCCACCACCACCTCCAGAGATGGTTGATGGGGGTCCGGTTTACAAGATCAACTGGATCATGGATGTTTGATGCAGAGGACGGCGCTTCCAGTATTTGGTCGACTGGGCAGGGTATGGTCTGGTATGGAGAGATCTTGGGTTCCAAGGTCCTTCAGTACTAATCCTCGGATGGTCCGGGCATTTCATCGTGCTCACCCTGACAAACCGGGTCAGACACCAGGAGGCACCCCTTGAGGGTGGGGTACTGTCATGATCCAGGCTGCACTCTGTTGTCTCGGTCTCCCTAATTACTTATGCTCCACAGCTGCTGCAGCTTCACCACCCGCTTCTCATCTGGGCAGCCTTTAAATAGAGAGCAGAGCTTCACTTCTTCACAGAGACGTTCGACTTCATACACTACAGCTGACAGCTTTTCTCAACAGACTCTCCCTCTTCTCCAATGTGGGAAACCGTAAGCTCAAAACTTCTTTCTAACTGCCTCATCATTTCTATGTTGCCTTCCACTTACCTGTGCACAGGTGGACCATCCTCCTGGCGGACTTAGGATTTATCCTCCCGGAGGTTCTGGATCTTTTTCCTCCCGGCGGACTCAGGACTCAGTCCTCCCGATGGGAGGGAGCCCCTGCCACCTGCTCAACACCTGTAAGTGGACATTAAACTGTTCAGGGTTTTCCTTCTACTCCTTCAACTCAGGAGAGTCTTAGCTCTTCACTGTAAATATCTGCACTGGGATTTCACTCACTCAGCCATCACGACAGTCAGGAAGGGAACAAGGAACACTGGCGGTCTCACAGCCTGCAGCTCTCTGACCCAGTTGTCAGACTCTCCACGCATCTCGAGTAACTTATGGCTGTCATGTCTATGTCAATGTCTCTGTACAATAAATCCTGTTATACTTCCTGAGTCCGTAGCCTGCTTCTGGGTCTAAATAACCAAATCATGCCACTTACGTTTGACTTTCTTGTTTCTTTCCTTCCTCATTTCTTTCCTTTCTACCCTCCTTTTGTACTTTCACATTTCCTTTGTTCCTTCCCTCCTTTCTTCCTTGTTTCAATTCTTCTTTGTTTCCTGCCTTCCTTGTTTTCTTCCTCCATTCCTTCCTTCCCTAAAGAAGGACTCCCACAGGGAGTCACTTGTGATGGGCAAAAGTGTGACCTTCTGATAGTGAATGATTATTCTGAAATATTTAAACTTAGAGCATCTGTAGCTGTAGACACCAAAAGAATCTTGTGGGATGCAAATTGAACATGTTTCCAATCTGAGGTATTACAGTTTTCAGTTTCTCAATATAGTATTGACATCTTGACATATATTTGATTAGCAAATTTTGTCATTTTTAAAGTACATGAGTAACCTAAATATGGGAACACTGTAGATCTTTAGAAAATTTTGTCTTTTGTGCATAAATGCACAGAATTTTTTGCCTGATGTTTAGGTATATTTAAAACACAGTTTGCAGTGTCTTGTCTGATGTGGTGGTTAGTGATACGGGAGCTCCACAGGAGACTGTGTTTTCTCCTTTTTTCTTCATCTTATATACCAATGACTTTCAGTACAACTCCGAGTCATGCCACCTGCAGAAATTCTCTGATGACTTGGCTGTTGTTGGGTGTATAAGAGGGGGAGTGAAGAGGGAGTACAGGGCACTGGTAGACAGATTTTTAGACTGAACCGAGCAGAATCACCTTAGGCTGAACATCAGCAAGAGCAGAAAATGGTCCACTGCAAGAACAAAATGAATATGTCATCAACCTGGGTTTGGTGGTCCCAAACCCATTTCTGACCTGTGGCCTTTTGGCCGTCTCCCTGTTTATTTTCCATCAGGCGCATCAGGGAGCCCGTTGGGTCCTTTGCTCCCTGACAGCTCGGGCATGCCCCCTCCTCCTGTCAGTGCCATCAGCTGTGTCTCGTTAATGGGTGTTTCACACACGTACACGCACACACTTCATTCATTCTCATTCACACGCTCATACACTCACTTATTCACACAGGCTTTCAGTTATGTTCAGCCTACGCATCTACACACCAGCGGTCTCTTCCCTTGTTAGTATTATTATTACTTAAATGCTGGGTTAGTAGGAAGAGACCGTCGGCACACTGAGATTCATACACGGCAGCGTGTCCCTCCGTGTATGCTCGTATCCACTCCCTACGGATGATCTACAGCCTGTTTTTCCCTCATCCACCGGACTGCACGGACAGCCCCAGATTGCTCCTGCACCGTAAGTTAATGTCAGCCTTTCTCCCTGTGTCGACAGCAGCCCTGTGGCACTAGGCTTTCCCTCTCCCTGGCAGTCAAGCATCCAGGAGCCATACCTGTATGTCTGATGGCCTCTATTGTCATTACTGCATCTACTCAACTCACTGTTCTACGTATTTATTTGCTGGACTTGTTATTTTTTGGAGTTTACAGTATGTTTAATAAAGTGCATGTTCTCAAATCAAATCAAATCAAATCAAACTTTATTGTCATATTGCTGTACATACAACTGTAGTGCAGGCAAGATGAAATTGCGTTTCTCTCGGCATCCATATAAATAGAAGCAGCATGATTTAAGATCAGAATCAGAATCAGAATCAGAAAAAGATTTATTGCCAAGTACATTAACAGAACACTGATAACATACGAGAGAATTTGACTTGACACAGTAATGACCTGCATTTCCGTGCCGCGGCGCATCTGAAACGCGCCTGTCAGCAGGAGGGTACAGGTAGCATAAGGATAATACAATGGGAAGGAGCAAAAAAATCATTGATTCAAAATACTGGTTACATAATTAATCAATATTAAGAGTTCAAGGAAAAAAAAAGCTCTCAATGCACATACATTCGCTACACAGGATTTCACGAGGCACAAGAGAGCAGTGTATATCTTTATTCAGTTCATGGATCAATGTGTGTGCGGTGTTGAGCAGTGTTGATGATAATAAGAGAGACCCAAGGACCCTTGGCAGAAGATGTTTTGTCTGGCTGGCGCCCAGTCCTTATCTGGCGCTGTGCAGCTGGCTGTCCAAGGCCTTGTGCTCATGATTTTGAAAAAAACACAGTCTGCAGACAGCCAGGAGGAATTTTCATGGGGAATGAGCCAAATAGGACTGATCACAGAGAAGGCTTATATTTCTTCTGTAGATTCAGTACATCCCTTCAGTCATTGCGGGGCTTTAAATCCGTCGTGGAAAGACCTGAGCGAAACCATGATGTAATCCACCTTACGAGACAGTTCTCCAGTAGTCGCTATCAGGGTCTTCTCCAGTTTTTCAATTTGATAGATGCACCTCGCCTGGCCAGCATTTTGATAGGTTGAATCCATCTTCAGCAATTTGCAGTAAACCAGGACAATTCCAGTCCCAATCAGAAAGATCCCGATCACCAATATTACGAAGATAAACAAATCTTCAATATCTTCGATAGAGAGATTAGAGAGACACAGCATTCTCCAATTACCTGTGTCACGTAAATAGCCCGCTGGAGCCGTTCCAGCGGGGCAGACAGCTTCCCCCCGGAGCACTTTTCCTTGTTGAAAAAATAGTGTCAATTGTGTTCAAAGCCCAGCTTATTAACTCCATAATTTCTTTTCGGCGGTCGCAGATAGACGCAGACAGACAACAGCAAGCTGGGATCCAGTAGTTAGGAGGGGAGGAAAAGTCAGAGCAGGAGAGAAAAAAAAAGCGTCTACTCTCTTGGGAGGGCGGAAGTGAAGATACACTCCCACATAGCTTCACCCCCCCACCCCCACCCCCCCATCCATTCACACATCCCTGAGACATACTTAGGGAAAAAAAAACTAACTAACTATAATATACAAATAATATACAAAATGTCTGTACTCTCCCAGTTGGGTTTTTCATTCCTTCCTTCGTGCGCCGCGTAATGGTGCATGGGGAATCATAACAGAATGCTCCGAGCAGCCAGAAAAAAAACCCAGCGGAGTAGATGTGCGTTTTTTCTTTTTCTTTCCACCCTCTTCCCCCCCCCCCCCCCCCCCGAATAACAACATGGTGGTCTGGACGGACGAGGAGCAGAGAGCCCAGGACCTGCTGGAAGAGGCACTCTTCTCCACTCAGTGGCTGCAGTTCCCCGAGGACTTTCTGTGGGCACAGCTTGTCGCAGAGGACATCGAGCGGTGTCATCCTAATCTCCGGGTAATTCTGAGGGTGAACGCCATCCTCTCCGTCATTCTTCCCCTGCCAGACGTGGAGCTGGAGTGGGCCTCTCCGACATCGAAGCCAGCCACCTGCCAGAAGAAGTGCTCCCGGCGGAAGAAGACCTCCTCCTCCTGCGGTTCTCCTGCTCCTGCATCATCCCCCGGGCCGGCGCCCGCCCAATCCTCGGACGTTATGATAGAGGGGGAGAGACTGGGTCTGCTTGCCATGATAGACTGCTGGATCAAGGAGGAGTGCCACAAGAGGGAGGTCTAAGGACGTGCTTCCCTGGCTGTGAAGGTTCCATCCTCCCCACCCGCTCAATCCATGGGTTTGATGACGGAGGAGGAGAGGTTGAACCTGCTCGCCGTAATCGACCGGCGGATCAAGGAGGAGCGCCGTGAGGAGGAGGAGAGCCTGGCCCTGCTCGCTCTGCTCGACGGTTGGATCGAGGAGGAACGCAGGGAGAGGAAAGGAGACGCCTCGGAGGCCGCTGGGGACGTCCAGTGCCAGAAGAACAGGCATGTTTTTCCTCATTTAACTTTCTCTATTGATGAACAATTTTGCCTGCCTCCTGGCGAGGAGACTCGGGATGTGCAGTCCCCTGAGTGCTCGACCCCAGCGGCATATAGTGCTCCCTCACCCAACCCCACCAAACCTTTTTTGTGTGCCCCTACAAACTCGCCGGCTCTGGAACCAGGTTGCTCAAGGGGAGAGGAACTGGAGGCCCAGGAGGGTCCAGCTCATGGGCCAGCAGTGAGGTAGTCCCCGGCCGCCACGCCAGAGTAGCCGGTGGCGTGGAAGATGGTGCACAGGGGCACCAAGATTGCAACCACCATCAGCAGAGTCATCCCCTGGACCAGACCTCCAGCCAACAGGACCCCGAACGTCATCGTCAGCATCGTCGGAGTCCTGGACGGCGGTAGAGCTCGAGCACCGGCAATTAATATCTCCTGTAGTTCACTTGTCAATTACTGAGAGATTTTGTCTGGCTCTTGGGGAGGAGAGTCGGGTGCAGCCCCCAGCTGCATCTGGAGCTGGGGGTTGGCGGACCAACGGTACCCACACACCCCAAGTCGTCGGAGTCCTGGACGGCGGTGAAGCCCGAGCAAGTGTGCTCTATAATGGCTATCATGTCTATGTCAATGTCACGCTTCCTGACTCATGGTGAGTGGGGCCCGGGGCAGCTCGCAGTAGCCTTCGGGGCCACCTCACTGGGCTCTGCCACAGCCGGCGACCCTGACTCGGTCTCTTTTTCTCTTCCTCTGGGTTCGGAGCCCCCTGCCAGGGTTGTCGGAGAGCAGCTGATCCCGCCTGAGGCTGCCGAGAATCTGGGTCCAGCAACAGGGGTCGTGGAGAGCCCTACCTCCCTCGCTGGGGAGGCCACTGTGGGAGCAATGAGGCCCCCAATTGGGACTACCGCAGGTGCAACGGTGCTCCAGCCGGAGCCCACCACGGGTGCAGCAGAGCTCTGGCCGGAGCCCACTGCCGGAGCAGCAGAGCTCCGGCTGGAGTCCACCGCCGGTGCAGCAGAGCTGCAGTCGGAGTCCACTGCCGGTGCAGCAGAGCTTCAACCGGAGTCCACCACTGGTGCAGCCATGTCCCAGGCCAGAGTCCACCGCCGGTGCAGCTGCGTCCAGCGGCTGAGACCATCGCAAGTGCTACAGTCCCCCTGCTCCAAACTTCGGAGGGCAGGGGGGCTCCTGTCCCTCGGTTTGGCCACCAAGGTTCCCAGGTGGGTAGGCTGCCTCTCCGCCTTCCCCTCCAGTTCTGGTGGCTCCACCATGCTGGTCGGCCACCCGAAAGAATTGGCTTTCGGGTCGGGCAACCCATTGGCCCGGGCAGGCCGCTGGATGCTGTTCTGTGGGCTGCCTGTTGGACGTGGGACTTAGGCAGGCCACCCGATCAGTCACCCCTCGCCATGCTGGGGGCCTGGGACTCTGGTCAACCTCCTGAACTTTGGACTTCTGGGGAGGGGGGTTAGTGTCCTCGGTGGGGGCTGTTTAGAGGGTCACTGCTCTATATTTGCATATTATTTGTTGTATTTTTCACCTGCTGCTTCCCTCCTAACCTGTTTCCCCCCACCTCCCACCGTGGGTAATTGTTTGTTTCTGGGGGGGGGGGGGGGTCCCTTGTGGTGGGTTTTGGGTTTCAGCTGGTGGTACGGGGGTCTCTAGTATCCACCCCGGGGGGGGGGGGGGGCTGTCACGAACCTGGGTTTGGTGGTCCCAAACCCAGTTCTGACTCGTGGCTTTTTGGCCGTCTCCCTGTTTATTTTCCATTAGGCGCGTTAGGGAGCCCTTTGGGTCCTTCGATCCCTGACAGCTCGGGCACGCCCCCTCCTCCTGTCAGTGCCATCAGCTGTGTCTCGTTAATGAGTGTTTCACACACGTACACGCACACACTTCATTCATTCTCATTCACACGCTCATACACTCACTCATGCACACAGGCTTTCAGTTATGTTCAGCCTACGCATCCACACACCGGCGGTCTCTTCCCTCGTTAGTATTATTATTACTTAAATGCTGGGTTAGTAGGAAGAGACCATCAGAGCATTGAGATTCATACACGGCAGCGTGTCCCTACGTGTATGCTTGTATCCACTCCCTATGGATGATCTACAGCCTGTTTTTCCCTCATCCACCGGACTGCATGGACAGCCCTGGATTGCTCCTGCACCGTAAGTTAATGTCAGCCTTTCTCCCCATGCCGACAGCAGTCCTGCGGCACTAGGCTTTCCCTCTCCCTGGCAGTCGAGCATCCAGGAGGCGTCCCTATATGTCTGGTGGCCTCTATTGTCATTACTATATCTTCTCAGCTCACTGTTCTGCGTGTTTATTTGCTGGACTTGTTATTTTGGGGGATTTATGTTTAATAAAGTGCACGTTCTACTCCTGCAGTTGGGTTTTTCATCATAACAGAATATGAATAACGTTAGTTAATTTCATTGGCACTATGATGCTCGTCTTTAGTGCTGCTTTTGAGCTAATAGATCATAAACATTTGTTAATTAAATTAGCTGCTTATGGTTTTAAAATGACAGCCACTGAATGGATGAGAAGTTACTTAATTAATAGAAAACAGTGTGTCCTGTTTAATGGTGCCTTGTCAGATATTAAAACTATAGTGTGGTATACCATAGGGTAGCCGTCTGGGGCCCTTATTTTATTCTATATTTACAAATGATTTACTATGTATGTTAAAAAGCTCATCCATTGTTAGGTACACCAATGATACCACTATTTACATACTTGCAAGCAATATTGAAGAAATGTAAAAAATGCTACAGGAAGAGTTGATGTTGATCTCTCGTTGGGTTGTTGAGAACAAACTAAAACTGAATTTGGAAAAAACTGAAACCCTCTTGCCTGGTTCCAGGTATGCCCTTAGAGCAGATGAGGAACTGTGTATTTCCTTAGAAGGTGTACCTATTAATCAAATTAAAGAATTTAAACTGCTAGGAGTTACAGTTGATGGAATATTGTCATGGCCAACCCATATTAATAACATTGTTGGTAAAATGAGTAGAGAGATTTCTTTAATTAGGCGATATGCTACCCTGTTTACAGAAAGAACAATAAAACAAGTATTGCAGTCTCTTGTCCTCTCACATTAGGACTACTGTTCAGCCATTTGGTCTAATGCCACAAGACAAGACCTTAATAAAATCCAGCTCACTCAAAACCGAGCTGCTCGCCTAGCTCTCAGATGCTCGTTACAAGATAGCATTAAGGAAATACATGCCAAGCTATCATGGTTGACTTTGGATGAAAGGCTGACATATAGTTTGGTTCAGTTCCTAAGAAATATTGTCTTTAGAAGACCTTCATATCTGTATTCGGTTCCAAGGCTGTCATAGCCAGGAGCGGCACTGGGGTTAAGCTCCCAGTGCTCATAAAATGCTCCTTACGGCATGCGTCTCGAAAAGCCTCTGACAACTAAGTCCAACTCCTAGCCTGCCCGTGTGGTTTAATCTCTAAGCCCGGCGGAACTGCTTTTACTAATAGGAGAAGGGGCGAGGGCGGATCTCTGGCGCCTTAAAACCAGATGCTTCAGGTAGATGGTGGCTCGTCAACCTGGGAAGGTAGCCCATCTAGGGGAAGGTAAACCCTGATTTCAAACCTCCGCTGCCTTGCGGCACACCCGGTCATGGGAAAGGCTTCGGGAGTCAACCCTGAGGAAAAATCCGAAGTCGGAGCCCCTAAGGCAGTTCTCTGTTGTGCTCAACATCGTTCTGGCAGCTCCTGCGACGGTGCTGGTGCCAAACTGTAGCAGCCCTGCTGTTCCTTTGGATTCATCAGTGACGTGGAGAGGGGGGACATGCTGCATGGGCAACATCTTGTCCTCCATATCTTCCTGCCCAAGCTTGAATCCTACCAATGCCCAACGCTGGAAGGTAGAACACCGGATCACTGGAGAGGACACTCCAGCTTCGCCTTTGGAGTAGACAAAACACGGGGAATGACAGTTACTGGTTATAAGCCACCGCTCAATTGACGTAGAGCACGGCGCCAGGGGTTGTTCCCGATGGTGGGAGGGGTCATCGGATCTCACTGGACAGCTACCGCCCGCCTCAATCTGGGCAGGCCCCAGCCAAAAAGGTGTTGTCCCGCCACAGCTTGCTTTCCTCATTGGGTGCATGGGGATGAGGAGAAGTCCGAACAGCAGGCTGAGAACCTTTGCACCAGGCAAGACAAAAAAACAAAAGAGACCAACTCTAAAATTGGGAACTTGGAACGTCCGCACTATGATGACAGGACTCGCTGCTAACCTCAAGGACATCAACAACACCAGGAAGACTGCCATCATCAATAATGAGCTGAAGAGACTGGGAGTGGATATCACCACTCTCCAGGAAACACGGTTGGCTGACGCAGGCACACTGAGAGAGAAGGACTACACATTCTACTGGCAGGGAAAGGGCAGTG
Source organism: Pholidichthys leucotaenia (assembly GCA_020510985.1). Lineage (NCBI taxonomy): Eukaryota > Metazoa > Chordata > Actinopteri > Cichliformes > Pholidichthyidae > Pholidichthys > Pholidichthys leucotaenia. The sequence goes on along the minus strand of CM035846.1, from coordinate 194,490,706 downwards.
ACGAACACAGGGAACACGGAGTGGGCTTTGCAGTGAAGAACACCTTGCTGAAGATGGTGGAACCGAGCAGCAATGGCTCTGCACGACTTCTCACCCTCCGCCTCAACACCACTCAAGGCCCAGTCACCCTCGTCAGTGTGTATGCCCCAACACTGACAGCCACACCAGAGGCAAAAGACGAGTTCTATGAGAATCTCACAACAACTGTCAGGATCATCCCCAACTCTGAACAACTCATTCTCCTTGGAGACTTCAATGCCAGAGTGGGCGCTGACCACGACTCCTGGCCCTCCTGTCTTGGACCATTTGGCGTGGGCAGAATGAACGACAACGGACAGCGGCTGCTCGAGTTCTGCACATATCACGATCTGTGCATCACAAACTCGTTCTTCAAGACCAAGCCCCAACACAAGGTTTCCTGGCGACATCCGCGCTCAAAGCACTGGCACCAGCTGGACTTGATCCTGACCAGGCGCACCTCACTGAAGAACGTGCTAATCACCCGTTCGTTCCAGAGTGCAGATTGCGACACAGACCATTCATTGGTGTGGTGCAAGGTCAAGCTGCAGCTGAAGAAATTCTATCATGCTAGACAGCCTGGAAAGGCACGGATTGACACCAGCAAGATGGCCCAACCACAACTTGTTGAGCAGTTTGCCTCCACCTTTGAGAAGGAACTTGGTGTACCACAAGAAGGAGAATCTGCAAAGCAGAAGTGGGAAGAGCTGCGAAACACCATCCACCGCACAGCCTTGGCTACCTTTGGGAGGAAGACCTCGAAGTCACAGGACTGGTTTGATGCCAAGTTGACTGACATGACCCCCGTCATTGAAGCCAAGCGCTCAGCACTTGCTGAGTACAAGAAGTACCCAAACGAGAAGAATCTCCAGATTCTCAGGGCTGCGAGAAGCAAAGTTCAGCAGACCGCTCGGCGCTGTGCCAACGAGTACTGGACTCAGCTCAGCCAAGACATTCAAACCGCTGCCATAACAGGGAACATCCGTGTTATGTATGATGGCATCAAGAAAGCACTTGGTCCGGCTCAGAGCAAGACGGCCCCCCTCAAATCCTCCACTGGGGAGATGATCACAGAAAAGAACAAGCAGATGGAGAGATGGGTGGAACACTACTCCGACCTCTACTCCAGACAGAACACCGTGACACCGTCAGCCCTTGATGCCATCAACTGCCTGCCATCCATGGACGAACTTGACGGTGAGCCAACCATCGATGAACTCAGCAAGGCCATTGATAGCTTGGCCGCTGGCAAGGCACCCGGCAACGACAGCATACCCCCCGACCTGATCAAGCACTGCAAGACCGCCCTACTGCTGCCATTGCATGACGTCCTCTGCCAGTGCTGGAAGGAAGGTGCCGTACCACAGGACATGTGAGACGCCAAGATCATCACCCTCTACAAAAACAAAGGGAAGAGAAGCGACTGCAACAACTACAGGGGCATCTCCCTCCTCAGCGTTGTTGGCAAAGTCTACGCATGAGTTGTTCTTGTTCATCTACAGAAGCTTGCCGAATGTGTCTACCCCAAGTCTCAGTGTGGCTTCCGCGCTGAGCGATCAACGGTAGACATGATATTCTCCATCCGCCAACTCCAGGAGAAATGCAGAGAACAGAACATGCCCCTGTACGTCGCCTTCATCGACCTCACCAAAGCGTTCGATCTGGTCAGCAGAGAGGGCCTTTTCAAGATCCTACCAAAGATAGGATGCCTACCAAAGTTGCAAAGCCTCATCGAATCGTTTCACACCAACATGCAGGGGATAGTGCAGCACGACAGCAACATCTCAGAGCCATTCAACATATGCAGCGGAGTGAAACAGGGCTGTGTACTTGCGCCAACCCTCTTTTGGATTTTCTTTGCTATGCTCCTGAGGCATGCCTTCAGCACAGCAACAGAGGGAATCTACCAGCCCCACAAGATCTGACGGCAGGCTTTTCAACCTCGCCCGCCTGAAAGCCAGAACCAAAGTACGCGAGGCTCTAATCAGAGACATGCTGTTCGCAGACGACGCTGCAGTTGCAACCCACACACAGCAGGAACTTCAGACCCTGATGGACCGCTTCTCCCAGGCATGCAAGGACTTCAGGCTTACCATCAGCCTGAAGAAGACTAACGTCTTGGCGCAAGGCACGGAAGCACCACCAACCATCACCATCGACGACTACGAGCTGGAGGTTGTGAATCAGTTCACGTACCTGGGGTCCACGATCAGCAACAACCTCTCCCTTGATACAGAGATCGACAAGAGGATTGGAAAATCAGCCTTCACACTCGCTCGCCTCACCACACGAGTGTGGGAGAATCCCAAACTCTCTGTCAAGACGAAGATGGCAGTGTACAACGCCTGCGTCATCAGCACACTGCTCTATGGGAGTGAGACGTGGACAACATACGCCCGGCAGGAAAAGAAACTGAACTCCTTCCACTTGCGCTGCATTCGCCACATCCTGGACATATCCTGGCAGGACAAAGTGCCCAACACAGAAGTTCTATACCGTGCCGGCCTTCCCTCCATGTTCACTCTACTCAGGCAGCGCAGGCTCCGCTGGCTAGGCCACGTTCACCGTATGGAGGATGGAAGAATCCCCAAAGACGTTCTCTACGGAGAACTGGCGACTGGCAGGAGGTTTTGGAGGGTTTGCAGCCCCCCGAGCCTCTACTTCCTGCTGATATATTAATTAAACCCGCTGCCTCTGTGTCTCCCCCTGCTGAGCACGCTTCGACTTCTGAGGAGCGTCACCAGACGAGGAGTGAGCCTGCAGCCCTCGGGCAGAAGACCCCAGCCCCGCAGCCTTTTTCTGGGCAGAGGAGATCGGACGACTGGTTGGAGCCTGTGCCGACGACGGAGCGTCCCCGGGACTCCACAGATGAACAGTCTGGTCCAGCAGGCCGAGAGCCCCCCACCTCCACGCCACATGAACCGCCAGCGTGGACGATGACGTCGGGGGGTCCTCGAGCTGCAAGACCCCTCTTCCAGGGGCAGATGACGTCACAACGGAGTGGGAACCGGACGACGACCTCCTCCCGTTTGAACCCGGAGCATCGAAGTCCTGGATGGCGGCAGAACCCGAGATCAGGCGAGTGCTCTATTTTCTATCCCTCATCTATTTTCTGGAGCATTATTGCCTGTCTCTCGGGGGGGCAAGCCGGGTGCAGCCGTCTGCTGCGCTCGAGCCTGTCTCGCCGGGCTCTGCCGCTGCCGCTGCCGGTGATCCTGATCCCGGTTCCTTTTGTCCCTCTGAGCCTCTCCCCAGGGTCACTGGAGGCAAACCTGCTCTAGGTGCCACCTTGGAGGTTCCGGCCCAATCGAGGTCCGACGCGGGTGCTGCCCTCGCTCGATCGGAGCTCGACGTCAGGGAGGTTCCGGCCCAATCGGGGTCCGACGCGGGTGCTGCTCTCGCTCGATCGGAGCTCGACGTCATGGAGGTTCCCGCCCAATCGGGGTCCGACGCGGGTGCTGCTCTCGCCCGATCGGAGCTCGACGTCGTGGAGGTTCCGGCCCAATCGGGGTCCGACGCGGGTGCTGCTCTCGCCCGATCGGAGCTCGACGTCGTGGAGGTTCCGGCCCAATCGGGGTCCGAAGCGGGTGCTGCCCTCGCTCGATCGGAGCTCGACGTCAGGGAGGTTCCGGCCCAATCGGGGTCCGACGCGGGTGCTGCTCTCGCTGGATCGGAGCTCGACGTCATGGAGGTTCCGGCCCAATCGGGGTCCGACGCGAGTGCTGCTCTCGCTCGATCGGAGCTCGACATCATGGAGGTTCCGGCCCAATCGGGGTCCGACGTGGGTGCTGCTCTCGCCCGATCGGAGCTCGACGTCATGGAGGTTCCGGCCCAATCAGGGTCCGATGCGGGTGCTGCTCTCGCTCAATCGGAGCTCGGCGTCATGGTGGTTCTGACCCGGGTCGTCCTGACCCAGGTGGGTCCCGGAGATTGTGCAGCTGACCCACCGCTGAGCGCTTTCCAGGCCATGCCCTGTCCTCGCCATGGCCCCTCCTTCCCCGCATTTGAGACTGCGGGAGTTAATTCCAGTTGGCACGGTTCGCCGACCTTCCCCCAGCCATTCTGTTGGCAGGCCGATACTGCCCGACCACCCGGTGACCGGCTCTTTCTTTTTGGCGTCCGGGCCCGGACTCCTGACAAGCAGGATGAGACGTTTGACGCTCTGGTCCGGCCGCCGGAGACTTGGTTTTCCTCGGCCCGGGGTTTGGGTGGGCCGTTAGGGTACGTTCCACTGTCTCTGCTGGCGGTCTGGATGCTGGGGGCTTGGAGGCCTCCTGAGCGGAATTATATAACTCTATTCCCCAAAGTTTTTTTTTTCCTTCTCTTGCCCCACCACTGGCTTGTGACTGGTTTTTCTTTTTCTCTCCTCCCCTCTCAGACTGTAATACCCCACTGGGGATTGAACTTCGTGTATAAAGTGACTGTTTTCCGTTAATGGACATATGTTCTCTTGCCGTAGTTATTTTTCATGTTATTTTCTGGGATGACTGTTTGGGTTTGTTCCTTGCACTCCTGATTTGAGACTCTTTAGAGCAGAATTTCCTTTTCCTTTTGACAGAATGCTATCATGAGTATTGTATGTTTCTTATAGGGTGTGATTGTATATTTCCGATGTTACTCCCTTACTCGGGTCTAGTTCCTTTTTGGCACCTGTGTTGTCTTTTGGATTTGAAGATTTTCTGTACACATTAACCTGGAGATGAAGGTATTATTTGTCCTTTTATTTCTTTGACCCTGCCTTGTAGTATTGACTGGTGTTCTATGTATCCTCATCTTGGTTTTCTTTTTTAGTGGCAATATGTGTGTGAAGTTACATGGGTTGGTAGTTCGTGTCTTTTGTTATATGTGAGAGATGCCCATTTAGCGCTGGTTTTTCTTTTTATTCTTCTTAATGTCCCCGTTTATGTACGTTTTTTTCCCTCCCTCCCCGATGTTTTTGCCCCCTGGTTGTTGTTCTGCCCCTACCCCTTGTCACTTGTGCGTTTGACCCTTCTCCCCCTCCACCTGCTTCCCCCTCCTCCCTCCCTGGGGTTGGGGGGTCTGGATGTTACGCGCGACCAGGAGTTCGCGTAGGGAGAGGGGTTCTGTCATATCCCGAGCGCTTTTGTCCACGCTCGGGTTATTCTTCATCCCTGTCAGGTTTTTGACAGCAGGTGTCGTCACTCGGGTTTCCCGGGCTCTGATTGGCCAGACGCTCGGGGGCTGTCAGCTGTCAGAGCCTGAGCAGCTGCGCCGCATTGCCAATCATGAGCAGCTGGCTTTAAATGTCAGTGCGAGTGAATTGGACTCTGCGGCTGTCTCGTCAAAAGTCTTATGACTTTCCCCTGTCTCCTTACCACATGCTCCCTGGGTTCCCCGACGTATCCCGCTGCATGTAAGTTGTCTATTATTTGGAATTGTACTTCTCCCTCACTGACATTCCTTCCTAATTGCGGCGGACGAGAGCTCCTCGTCTCTGCCATAACTCTCTCCCTGTTCCACATTTAATATTCCTTGCCTTTGTGGCGTACGAGTGCCCCTCGTCCTAGCCGCTAACCTCTATTGTGAATTCATATTGTGTTGTGTAACGAAGCCTGCGTGGCAAGTTGTGTTGTACACCCAAGCCCTGTGCAATATAAATAAAAGAACTGAATTGCAACTTACTGAACTGTGGCGTCTTATGCTGGCTCGTGAGGGCCAGCCCTGACAAGCTTACTGCTAAATGAGCTCCTAAATGACGAGCAGTAAACTCATGGAAGCGTGCACGGGACCACCACCTCCATTCTTGGAGTCTCCATGTGTGCCTCTCAGACCATGGCACTACTGGCTGGGTTTATTTAACAACTTTATCAACGCGGCTGTTACATAGTTCTATATGCTCTTATTTGTGAGGAACAGTGTGGTGGCGCTCACTTCCGTTTCTGCCACCACCCCGTACCTATAAATAGCAGCAGGCAGGGAGGGCGGGTCTCTGTGACAACACCCCTGCCTGGCGGTTGTAGTGTGAAGTTTGGAGTTCAATAAACACAAGTTCAGTCGTGCACCTAGCCTCATTATTGTAATTCTGTTTTCAGACATAATATTTTGGCGACAAGGATAAAGTATGGAAACATGTGGGTCTCCAATTCGGCCTTTTCTGGAGCTCTAGGGTGACCCACCTGTCCCCTGGCCAAGATGGTACGCTGCCTTTAAAAAATACACGGTGGCACTAAATCTGGGCAAGATGGACAAACTGAGGGCACGTGCACTGTTGGTGCACAATTTGGGAATTGAAGGCCAGCGGATATTGAACACACTTGGCGATTCAGATGATTTCGAGCACGTGGTCGAGCTGATGGCACACCATTTTTGCGCCCTGGACAGCATCATCGTCCGGAGGATCAAGTTTTGGCAGCGCTGCCAACAGGTGGGTGAGCCTATTCAGCGGTTCGTTGCCAACTTGAAACTACTGGCTAGTGAGTGTCAATTCGGGGTACTGGAGGAGGAGATGGTTTGCGACCAGCTGGCGGAGTATACCAACAACGCTGCAATATGAACGAAGCTGCTCAGAATAAGATAAGATAAGATAAGCCTTTATTAGTCCCACAACGGGGAAATTCCAGGATTGCAACAGCACAGGGATAGCAGCACTCAGAGCAACAATCAGAAGGCAAGAAAAAAAGCAAGCAAGCAAGAGCAGCTAATATACATATGTACATGTACCAAACATATGTACCAAACATATGTACCAAACATGACCTGGTTGACCACATGACCACAACCCGGTTCCGGTTCCGCCGGACCGGTGGCGCCACACGAGTAGGCTGCCCGTTGCAACAGCCTTTTTTTTATCTTCCTTCTTCTTTCTACACCTTTCACTCTGTATATATATCACGGACGCACGGATCGCCCTGGGGGTCTCCCGGGTCGGCGGACGGAGCCACGGTTTGCAGCGGGAGACGTTACAGCGGGGAGGAGCAAGTGCTAGCTAGCACTTGGCCGCCGCCCGGTGCTAATGGGAAACTCGACATACCGGGAGCTGTAGCGAAAACGACGCGGGTGCCGGGCTGGAGTTTAGGCGGCGTGCAAGAAATATAAGACAGAATAATAAAGAGCGATGGCAAGAACCAAGCAGACCGCCCGTAAAATCTACTGGAGGAAAAGCCCCCCAGGAGACAGCTAGCCACCAGGGCTGCTCGGAGAGGCGCTCCGGCCACCGGCAGAGTGAAGAGGCCTCGCTGTCACAGGCCCGTGGCTCTGAGAGAGATCCGTCGCTACCAGAAATCCACGGAGCTGCTCATCCGTAAGCTGCCCGTCCAGCGCCTGGTGAGGGAGATCGCTCAGGACTTCAAGACCGTCCTGCGTTTCCTGAGCTTCGCCGTCATGGCTCTGCAGGAGACCAGCGAGGCCCACCTGGTGGTCTCTTCTTCGCTAAGGGGCTCACCATCATGCCCAAAGACTTCCAGTTGGCCCGCCGCATCCGCGGAGAGAGAGCTTAGACTTTCTGCTGCACATTCACCAACCAACCATAATGCTCTGCGCTGTGTGTCTATATATATACATTTATAGTAATATGGACATATGTTTACTAGATTTTTCTTGCCTTCTGATTGTTGCTCTGAGTGTTGCTATCCCTGTGCTGTTGCAATCCCGGAATTTCCCCATTGTGGGACTAATAAAGGCTTATCTTATCTTATCTTATCTTACATATTACTATAAAATATATATATACACACACACAGACACACAGTGCAGAGCATTGTAGCTGGATGGAATAAATATATGAATATATAAACACACAGTGCGGAGCATTGTAGCTAGATGGAATAAATATGTAGATATATAAACACCCACAGTACGGAGCATTGCAGCTAGGTGGAATAAATATGTAAATATATAAACCCACACAGTGCGGAGCAATGTAGCTAGATGGAATAATATGTAGATATATAAACACACAGTGCGGAGCATTGTAGCTAGATGGAATAAATATATAGATATATAAATATAAACACACCCAGTGCGGAGCATTGTAGCTAGATGGAATAAATATGTAAATATATAAACACACACAGTGCAGAGCATTGTTGCTAGATGGGATGAAACAGCATAACTGTCTACTTAGTTATCCTACATGGTATGATTATGTGCCCATACATATTCTCACTCTCCATAGCGACCGGTATTTTCCTAGTTGTATGCCGGAGGGGACCATTGTGTAAGTCTATTGCATCTTTTGCATTCAAAAAACTATTAGTTTGTTACGTCTTTTTGCTATCTCTGCGAGCAGCCCTGCTTAGGTTGTACAGTCTGACAGCCGTTGGTAGGAAGGACCTGCGAAACCTCTCGGTTGTGCACCTGGGATGATGTAGTCTGCTGCTAAATGAGCTCCTCAGTGCATTCAGTATGTCCTGCATAGGGTGGAACTCGGACTCCAGCAGAGATGACAGTTTAGCCACCGTCCTTCTCTCTCCTATCTCCTCCACCGGATCAAGGCGCTGCCCCAGGACAGAGCTAGCTTTCTTGATCAGTTTGTTCAGTCTCTTCCTATCGGCTGCAGTAATGCCACTGCCCCAGCAGACCACTCCAAAAGTGATGGCTGATGCCACCACCGTGTCATAGAATGTCTTCAGCAGCGCCCCTTGTACACCAAAAGACCTGAGTCTCCTCAGTAGGAACAGCCTGCGCTGTCCCTTCTTGTAGAGTGCGTCAGTATTGTGTGACCAGTCTAGTTTATTGTTCAGATGAACACCCAGGTACTTATAGGATGTCACCATCTCGATGTCTGTTCCCTGTATATTTACTGGTGCTGTGAGGGGTTGCCCATGCCTGCAGCAGTCCACCACCAGCTCCTTAGTTTTCCTCGCGTTGATCTGGAGGCAGTTCCGATGGCACCAGTCCACGAAGTCCTGGATAAGCCCTCTGTACTCAGCTTCATCTCCATTGGAGATGAGGCCAACGATCGCAGAGTCATCAGAGAACTTCTGTAGATGGCAGTGTGTTGTGTTGTGTGAGAAGTCCGCAGTATAAAGAGTGAACAGGAAGGGAGCCAGCACCGTTCCCTGGGGGGCCCCCGTGCTACTGATGATCGTGTCGGAAACACAGTCCCGGGTTCTCACAAACTGAGGCCGGTTCGTGAGGTAGTCCAGGATCCATGATGACAGGTGCTGGTCCACCCCTGCGCGCAGCAGCTAGTCCTTCAGGATCATCGGTTGGATGGTGTTGAAAGCACTGGAGAAGTCAAAGAACATGATCCTCACCATATTCCCGGGCTTCTCCAGGTGGGACAGAGAACGGTGAAGGAGGAAGATTACCGCATCCTCCACCCCAATGCCATGCTGGTAGGCGAACTGGAGTGGATCCATCGCTGGTTCCACCAGGGGGCGGAGGTGAGCAAGGAGCAGTCTCTCCAGGGTCTTCATCAAGTGGGACGTCAAGGCCACTGGTCTGCAGCTGTTCAGGTCTTTGGGGTGGGAAGTTTTTGGTACAGGTACCACACAAGATGTTTTCCACAACTGTGGTACCCTCCCCAGCTTCAGGCTCAGGTTGAAGATGTACGTCACAATCCCACACAGCTGGTCTGCACAGGACTTGAGGAGCTTTGCGCTGATGCCGTCCGGTCCTGACGCCTTCCTCGCCTTGATCTTCCTCAGCTCCGTCCTCACCTGGGTCCTGGTCAGGGTCAGGATGGGGGGGCTGTGTGTTGGGAGTGGGGGGGTGTTGGTGGAGTGGGGAGTGGGCAGCAGGACTTGATTTCTTTAGAGGCAGCAGTGGTTGTTGTGCAGTCAGGGGGGAGGGCGGTTGGTCAAACCTATTGAAAAACAGAATACCAGGTGACTTGACGCTAGCCAGGGCCATTGAGTTAGCTCTCCAGCTGAAGACAGCGGACAGGCTGGCTCTGGAGCTGAGCGGGCATTTGTCATGTTGACAGCTGGAGTTTCCTGCTGCCACACAAATAACGGACCCAGATGGCGATGGAAGTGGGGAAGATGATGCTGCGGAGGCCAACGCTGCAAAATTTAGGTCTGCCCTGGGGAAACCCATGTGTTTGGGTTGTGGGCCTGTGAATCACCGCTTCAAGGCCAGGGACTGCCCAGGGAGAGGGAAACACTGCGACAAGTGCAGATGCTTGAACCACTATGCCAGGGTGTGCCGTATGTCCGAACAAGGAAGCCCACAGAGGAAATGGACTCCTCCCCCACCCCGACGATTGTCCACACAGTGTCCCCGAGCACCAACGGGTACACGTTCTGCACAGTGGAGCTGGATGGTGTGGAGGTAGTGGAGATACTGCTGCTGATCAACACAGGGGCGGAGGATTCTCTGCTGAATTGGGCTACGGTGAGAAAATTCTTCCCCCGCTATAGGATTCAAGGAGACCCAGTGCCGCTTTATGCCTATGGAGGTGGACGGCTGTGCATGGTGGGAACGCTGGTGCTGACAGCCTGGCACAAGACAGCGGCAATGGCTAACTTCAAGCTCATCGTGACGGCCCGTAGCAACAACATCATGGGCTGCAACCTCTTTTATGGTCTGGGTTTTGTTATCAAGAGTGGTGCTGGGAAGGAGTGGTCTGGCTGTGTACTGTGGGACCGGCCAGTTCCGAAAGTGGAAGACAATGCAGTGTGGGACGAGGAGTTACCGAGCACCCCGGAGGGCGAGCAGGACCAGCCTCACTCAGAGTCGTTGCAGGAGGGTCTCAGCCCAAGTCGCCCTGGATGAGGGTACTTGGCGTGACGGCAAGGCACCTGCAATGACGAACGACGCCAAGGAGCTAGCTCCAGTTGTTCCTGGAGCTCGGCTAAACTGGGCTGATGAACATGGGGCTACAATGGCGACAGCTGCAGTGAATTTAAAAGAGATCGGGGCCAGACCATTAGGCACGGAGGGACCGTGTGCCAGGCAGAGAAACTGCAAGCTGAGCAAAGCCCATCTGGGAGTCGCAGACCTAGTTCGGGCTCGTGAGGAGGGGCGACCACGGCAAGTACGGGCCAGGTGACAGTCTGAGGATCACCAGGGGTGGCTGCGCATCGTGGCCAAACAAGGAGATGACTACTTTGAGCTGTCGGAGGGTTCGTGGAGGCACGCCAATGAGCTGCGGCGTGCCTGGGAGGAGACTTCAGGTGGCAGGCCCGGACGAGAGGTACACTCGACGGTGAGGAAGAGGAGACACTGCGGCACTGCGGCAACACAGCAACTCATCCTTGGCCGGGGGATCCTGGGTTCGATCCCAGCCCCTGACCAACAGTGATCTGTGTGGAGTTTGCATGTTCTCCTTGTGTCTGCGTGGGTTTACTCCAGGATTTCTCTGGTTTCCTCCCACATGCCAAAAACATGCAAGTTAGGTTAATTGGCATCAACTGGGTATTCTAAATTGTCCTTAGGTATAACTGTGAGAGTGAATGGTTGTCTGTCTCTCTGTGTTGGCCCTGTGATGGACTGGTGATCTGTCCAGGGTGTCCCCTGCCTCTCGCCCAAAGATGCTGGGATAGGCTCCAGCCCCCCGCGACCCAAAAAGGATTAAGCGGAAGAAGATGGATGGATGGGTTTGAAATTGTTCAGTGTTTATTTGAATGCATGTGTGAAATAAAGAAGAAAGAGGAAAAATATTTTGTTGTGTATATATATATACGTATAACTATGTAATTCTGGGGATTATTTTATAGGTTTTGTTTAGTTTAGGAGACACGGCGGTGATTTTGTGTTACTGATGGACTATGGTTATTTATCTTCATAATGGCAGAATAACCCACCTCGCCGTGTGGGGGTTGGACGGTAGTCCACCCGTCCCCCTAGTTTTAGTTTGTTGTATGAATGTGATAGGCTTTTAGTTATTGTGAATTAGTTGTAGTGTGAGATTCGGGTCCTAAATTGGGGAGGGTCTCAATTGTGTGTGTGTTTTGGACTGTTCTGGGGGGGGGGGGGGGTGCTATATAGTTCTATATGCTCTTATTTGTGAGGAGGTGGCGCTCACTTCCGTTTCCGCCACCACCCCGTGCCTATAAATAGCAGCAGGCAGGGAGGGCGAGTCTCTTTGCCAACACCCCTGCCTGGCGGTTGAAGTGTGAAGTTCGGCACTCAATAAAGACAAGTTCAGTTGTGCACCTAGCCTCATTATTGTAAGTCTTCAGACGTAACAGCGGCCAGCCTGGATGACGCTGATGAAAAGAGACGGAAGAATGTCCTCATTCATTGTCTAGGCGAGGAAGGACAGCAAATGCTCCGCACTCTGGGCAGTACAGACTCTCTAGATGATTATTTGAGACTAATGGACGAGTTTTACTGCGAAAAGTGCAACGTCATGACACGACGATGCAGATTCTTTGACTGCTACCAAGAGAAGGGTGAGTCCACGCAGCATTATGTTATGGAGCTCTGTAATTTGGCGAGCACGTGTGCCTTTGGGCCTTTGGAAGAGGAGCTAATTTGAGACAAGCTAGCATATAGCACGAACAATGAGTGGCTAAGGGAAAACCTATTACTGGCAAAGGACAGTTTCATGCTAGGCCAGGTGTTGCAGATGGCTAGCCAAATAGAAGCTGCCACTCAGCTAGCGAGACAGCTACTGGCTAACGAACAGTTACCGCCCCAGGCTAACCCACAACGTCAGGTCGATAGTGATGCAGCCAGCTATTCGGGGTGGACTTCCACACGGAGATGGACAGTAGTGCGGGCAGGAGAGGGAGTCTTGAGACCACGTGACAGCTGTGGTTCCCCTCATCACTGAACGAGCTCGTCCGTCTGCCCCACTAGAGGAAAGAGATGCTATCTCTGTGAGCAAGCTAACCACCTGGCTCAGGTTTGCCCTGCCGCCCATGAGGGGACCGACCCAGGACCCATAGATGTAGCCACAGTGTGCGTCGCAGGCGCCAAGAACTGACCACTAAAGTGGTACGTGGTGCAGCTAGATGGATTTAATGTGCCGCTCGTGGTAGATTTGGGTGCTGCACGGTCCATATTGAGCATATCCACGGTAAGGAGACTTTTCCCCAAAAAGACAATTGTGGCGAGGGCTGACAACATGTTTGGTTATGGACACATGAAAATTGGCATGGCGGGCACTGTCAGTTTTTCAGTATCATGTGGGCCAAAGACGATTCCGATTCACCTTTCAGGTTTTGCACCATCTGACTTACTAGGCATTGACTTGCTGGGCGAGTTGGGGTTCTCTATTACGGACACTACAGGCTTGGCGGTGTTGACCGTCTCACCAGCCTGGCACTTCTGCTGGCCGGCACTATTCGTGGGCCTGGGATACATAGCCGCTTTCAACCATCAACCACTCATTGACCCAAAGGTGACGCCCAAGATCCAGCCCCTTCGCCGGTTACCCCTTGCACTGTGGGATGACATCAGGACGGAACTGAATAAACTTCTGAGCGCGGGCATCATTGAGAAGGTGGACACCTCAGCGTGGATCTCAAATATAGTGGTGACTAAGAAGAAATCAGGTGGCATACGGCCATGCATCGACCTCAGGATCATTCCAAAGTGACCATCCCAGATAAATATCCCCTGCCCATGATGGAAGAGCTCACTGCATCGTTCAGCAGTTCCAGAGTTTTCTTGAAGTTGGACCTCCGCTAGGGCTACCTACAAGTGCCTCTCCATCCGGCCAGTTACAACCTGATGGCGTTCGTGACCATTTAGGCGTTTTCAGATATACTCGCATGCCTTTTGGCCTCAGCTCAGCACGGAGCTATTTCCAAAAAATCATGACCATGATTCTAGTGGGCCTCAAAGGTGTGGTAGTGTACCTAGACAACATTGTGGTGCAAGGTGTGTCACGGGCCACCCAGAACAAACGCCTGAGACAAATGATGGCGATACTGTTGGACCAAGGGGTAATGTTGAACGAAGAAAAGTGTGTTTTTGCAGCCGAAACCATAGAATTTGGGGGTTTCACCTGCTCACTGAGGGCCTGAGCCCCCTGCATTCGAATGTGGAGGCAGTCCTGCAGCTCCCAGACCCCACAACGCCAGCACAAATTTTGTCGTTCCTGGGCATGGCAAATTTCTATGGATGCTTCATCCCTTGTTATTCGGAAACAATAGAGCCCCTCTATGCCCTACTGAAACAGAATTCGCTGTGGGAGTGGACCCCGACCTGTTGGGCTGCCATTGCTAAACTAAAAGCACAACTCACCTCCCCACCAGCATTGTCCCATTTTGACCCCCGATGCCCCACTTTTGTGACTTGTGATGCATCTGGCTCAGCAGTGGGGGCGGTCATGTCCCAACTCCAGAACCGGGTGGAATGCCCGGTGGCATATGCATCGAGGTCCCTCACGTTGGAGGAACAAAGGTATGCAGGTGGTGAAAGGGAAGCACTCGCGTGTGTGTGGGCATGTGAACGATGGCACATCTTCCTCTATGGGCGATACTTCACACAGCTGATATATCACAGGGCGCCGACGACTCTGCTGGAAACGACCAGATCGGGCCACAAACCACTGCGGATACACAGGTGGTCGGAGAGGCTGCGGGCGTACAACATCACTACCCATTTCACTCCTGGCAGAGAGAACATAGTGGCAGGCCTCCTGTCCCGTGCCACACCCAATGACGAACAAACTACCGACTACAACCCACTGGAGGTGGACCTGATCAACGCGTTGCATGACCCCCTCCAGGATATTGTGTCTCTCCAGGAACTCCAGGCGCAGTCGGAACAGGACGCAACATTGTCCCAACTTCATTTGTTTATCGGCGGGGGGGGGGGGGGGGGGGGGGCACGAAGATGCAAGGTGAGCTGGCACCGTTTCACATGGTTAGGGATGAACTGAGTTGCGGGAACGATGTATGCGTTGCAAGAGGACATTGCACAGTGGTTCCGGAGTCACTGAGAGCCCACGTTTTGGCCATGCTTCATGCGGGTCATCTGGGGGCAGTTAGGGTGAAGCAGCACTGCAGGGACTCGGTTTGGTGGCTAAGCATTGATAAGGACATCGAAGTGATGGTTAAGGACTGTGTGCCATGTTTAGAGAGTGGGAAAACCGGGATGCTGCCTCCTCTGCCTTTGCAGCCTCTATAGTATTCGGAGGGCCCCTGGAAACACGTTTAGCTGAACATCTGCATCATCATCAACATCATCATCATCATCATCATCATCATCATCATCATAGCAGTCTGTCGCGGGCGACAATGACTGTAATGACTGCTGTAATGTAATGTAAATGAAAGTAATGAATGTAAATGAATGTAATGTAATGACTGCTGACAATGACGACAGACCAAGACAAACTGACTCCAGTATCTGTTGCAGTGACTGACCAGATGATAGGTTTGTTTATCTCTGCTCTTTTTGTAGTGCATGTCATGATGCACCGACTGGCAAAAGTCCACCACAGACCTTGTGACAGATGTGCTTATCTGCCAGGATGTCCAGTCTCACCCTGTGTAACTGGGAGTGGTCCACTACAGACCTGTGACAGATATTGTTTTTAGTTCTGCCAGGATGCCTAGTTTCACCCTCCATGCCCTCGGAAGGGCGGGGTTGCCGGTTGAGTCGCCGATGGCCTGACCCATGAGACAGGTAGTACCGGTTTTCATGGCTATCAGGTAGCAAGCAAACCGGATATCTGCACTGGATATCTGGACATCTGCAGTGATCTGCATACAGCCCCTGTGAGCAGCTATTTTCTGCAGGTAACCTACGACTTGTGCTCAAAATGGCCAGAGGTTTTACCCTCTGGGTCGGTCACAACCGATATGGTTATTGGTTTCCTTACTTCACTTTTCCCTTGGTGGGGTGTTCCAGATGTCATTACGACGGACAATGGGCCTCAATTCATCTCTCGGGGGTTTAAGGAGTTTTTGGGGGAGAGGGTTGTGTAGCACATAAGGACCACTTTCTACCATCCTCAGGCGAGTGGGGGGGGGGTGGAGCGCTTCAACAAGATGCTTAAGAATGGACTGAAAGCACATCTGGCGGATGGCTTCCAGTTCATTGACGCTCTCCAGAACACACTCCTTCATTACAGAGTGATGGCCCACGCCACAACAGGGCTTTCTCCAACAAAGTTCATGCTGGGACATGAATTATGCCTGCCCCTGGACCATTTGCGGCCTCCTGCAGTGGCCCCTCCAGCAGACGCAATATTGCCAAGGGGGCGGGTACTTAAACAGCAGCGGCAAATGAAACAACATTTTGACAAGAAGCACGGGGCGAAGACGCATGGACTCGAAGTATCAGACTGGGTTAGGATCAGGCACCCTAACCGCACACACAAGCTGCAGTCGTTCTGGACAGGACCACTGCAGATCACGGAGCAGCTGGGTCCGGACAAGTTTCGCCTCTCGGACGGGTCGCGGTGACATACTAGCTGCCTCAGGAAATCGTCGCTGGCCCAGGATCTAAGAGCACCGACTGGCGAGATGGACACCGGCTGGGACTTCGCTGACGCGCCGTTGGAGGACACACGAGACCAGCCGACGGGGCCAGCAGCTGGACCTCAGCCAGTGATGTGCTCTGCAAGGGTCCGTCAGAGACCGGGGCATCTCAGCGACTTTATTGTGGGGTTTGGATAAACAGAACGTGTTGGTTAATAGGTGGCAGAACAATCCACCTCAACATGTGGGTATCTTGGTAGTCCACACAGGTGCCCAGCTAGCTGGGGGTGTTCTTTAATACAAAATGTTAAATGTTCTAAAATGTATGTAATTGTTTATGGGTATTCGGAATGCTATTTTTTGGGGGGGGGTGGGGGTTGATTTGCTAAAGTTATATGTTGTTGTACGTTTTACAAAGGGGGGGTGATGTGTGAGTGTGGGAGGGTTTGAGCTCTGGGGCTGTATCAATGTGCGATTTTATTGTTTTTAAATTTTTGTGTGTGTGGACCCCAGGAAGAATAGCTGTGATTACGGTAGCAACTAATGGGGATCTGAATAAATGAATGAACATCATTTTGTTCTTGCAGCCCTGGTTTGGGAGCTCTTGCAGCTTGTTCTTGACTCATCATTGTGGCAGAACTTTTTTTCTTGTGTGGTGTCTGTTATGCCTGAAGTTGGAGTCAAGGAGGAGACCAGCAGTGGAGCTGGACACACATTTATTCTTATACAGGGCGCAGGGCACCTAACCACACCTAACCGCAAGCAGGAGCAAAAGAGGAAGAGACCCCCCCACCTGCAGCCCTTCTTATACGCATGGGGTTGGCGGAACCGGAATATGGACCCACCACCCAGTGCCACACAAATAAGAGCTCCAATCATAATACAACATAGGAACAATAAATAATTACATCACATTCCCCCTTCCTGTAGAAAAAAGGCCCAAAACACACACATACCATTAAAACCCACACCCTATTTGGAACCCAAATCATCCGCTAGACATAACTGCACTAAAAATTACCAAAAGGGGCCTATGGCGTTCATACAAAACAACTAAAATTAGGGGAAATGGATAGACTGCCGTCCTGCCCCCCACACAGCGAGGCGGATTATTCTGCCGCCAGATATAGAAAAGAAAATTGCTGCTGCTGTGTTCCCTAAAATGACCAAAACCCAAAATAATCCCAGAACTATAAACACGCATTCAGAACAATTAACATACACTACCGTTCAAAAGTTTGGGGTCACCTCAGACAATTTTGTGTTTTCCATGAAAAGTCACACTTATGAGTTGTAAATTGCATAGAAAATATAGTCAAGACATTGACAAGGTTAGAAATAATGATTTGTATTTGAAATAATAATTTTTTCCTTCAAACTTTGCTTTCGTCAAAGAATCCTCCATTTGCAGCAATTACAGCATTGCAGACCTAACATGATTGCACAAGGGTTTTCTAATCATCCATTAGCCTTCTGACGCAATGAGCAAACACACTGTACCATTAGAACACTGGAGTGATAGTTGCTGGAAATGGGCCTCTATACACCTATGTAGATATTGCACCAAAAACCAGACATTTGCAGCTAGAATAGTCATTTACCACATTAGCAATGTATAGAGTGTATTTCTGATTAGTTTAAAGTTATCTTCATTGAAAAAAAGTGCTTTTCTTTCAAAAATAAGGAAATTTCTAAGTGACCCCAAACTTTTGAACGGTAGTGTATATACATATACGGCTCGGGGAAAAGAAGAACCCCCCCGTGAGCCCCCAGACCCTTTTACATTCAGTCCGCCCCTGGAGGTGGCTCACCTCTTGGGCCACAGCTGGTCGCCTCAGTCCTGATGCGTCTTCTCCTCCACACCGCCGAGCGCTCCACTCGTCTGGGGCCACGGCTTGTCGCCTTCCCTGGGGCACACCATAACTCGTTAAGGTGCCGCCATGTACCATCCGCCAGCTGAAGATACCAATCTTGCCGCATGCCCGTCACCTGCAGCCGGCCCTGGTACTTCTCCATTTGCCACCTGGCTCACACCCGCCATGACCTCGCCTCCGCCCAAGCCTGAACCCAGTCTGCGGCTCCAAGCGGAGCTTTGCTTGGCCTGCAGTGTTCTCGCCTGGCACTCGCCCTCTCAGTGCCAATCGGTCCTGCACTGACTGCTTGTAGACCCGCTGCAGACCCTGCCAATGCAGCCCCGTGTCCACTGGCTCCTGTCGGCTGAGCTCCAGGAACATCTGGGACCATCCTCTGGGCATCGCTCGTCGCCGCAGGTACTCCCCTGTGCTGTCCAGTACCCTTGTCCAGGGCGACTCGGACACTGGCACTGGGGCCCTCTCGCGGCGACCCTGAGTGGGACAAGGCCTATCCACTCTCCGGGGTGCTGAACTGTCCTTCATCCCACACAGCATCGTCCCGTTCTCTCGGAACCGGTCAGTCCCACAATCCGCAGCCCGACCACTCCTCCCCAGTGCTCTTGATGGAAAACCCGAGGCTGTAGAAAAGGTTGCAGCCAATGATGTTTGTGCCGTAGGCCATCACAACGAACTCCACATTGGCCATCTCCACTAACCTGTACCGTGCCATCAGTGTGACGGTGCCCACTGTGGCCAACTGTCCTCCTCCATAACCGCAAAGCGGCGCTGGGTCACCTCCCATTCTGTAGTGGGGAAAACATTGTCGCACTGCAGCCCAGTTCAGCAGAGAACTCTCCGCCCCCGTGTCGATCAGTATCGGTACCGGTACTCCGTCCAATTCTACCGTGCAATGTGTGCCCCCACTGGTACTCGGGGACACAGTATTAATCACTGTCGGGGCAGGAGGAGTCGAACTCTTATGCGGGATATCTTGGTCCGCTGACTGGCACACCCTTGCATAATGACGCACATGGCCACATTTGCCGCAGTGCTTTCCTCTTGCCACACACTCTATAGCCTTGTAGCGGTGCCTCGTGGACCCACAGCCCATACACTTGGGCTTCCCCGGGGCAGACCTCATCAGTACAGCGTTGGCACTCTCAGCATCATCCTCAACACCTCCATCACTGTCTGGGTCCACTACCTGTGTAGCAGTGGAGGATCCCACCTCTCGTGGTGACAGATGCTCACGTGGCTCCCGAGTTAGCTCATCTGCTGCCTCCAGCTGGAGAGCCAACTCCACAACCCGGGCCAGCGTCAACTCACCCAGAAATGTGAGCGGCTTAGACCAGACCGCAGCACAGTCGGTGTGTTCCGTCAACTGGTCGCGGATCATTTCTTCCTCCAACAGTCCGAACCGACACTCAGCGGCCAGCTGCTTCAAATCCGATACGAACTGCTGGATGGGTTCGCCAACCCGTTGGTGGCGCTGTCGGAATTTAATCTTCCAGAAGATGATGTTGTCCAGCGCCCTGAAATGGCGCACCATTAGCTCAATCCCTTCTTCATAATTGTCCGTGTCACCAAGCGTGCCCAAAATCCTCTGGCCCCCCATTCCCAGGTTGTGAACAAGCAGTGCACGCTCCCTCAGCTTCTCCATCCTTCCCATGTCCAACGCCACCATATACGTTTTAAAAGCTTCGTACCACTGAGGCCACGGTACAGGCAGTTCACCTGGGAGCTCCAAGAATGGCCGAATTGGTGCTTCACATGCTTCCATGGCTTTTCGTCTCGTCGCCAAAATGTTATGTCTGAAGTTGGAGTCGAGGAGGAGACCAGCAGTGGAGCTGAACACACGTTTATTCTTATACAGCGCATAGTTTGGTAGCCATGGACCACTCATTTTAGCCTTATTGGTACAGACTGTATTAGAAAATATGGGTATGCTGGCACATGTGTGACACATTTCATAACACTGTGCCACCCTAGACTCCATTGGGTATTGACCATCCATGGGTGAGGGTCCTTGACCACTAGTCCCTAGGGTGGCACAGCAAATGGTTTGGTAGCCATGGACCACTCATATTAACCTCATTGGTAGAAACTGTATTGGGATATATGGGTATGTTGGCACATGCGTGGCACATTTCATAAACACTGTGCCACCCTAGACTCCATGGGGTTGAGGGTTCTGGAGGACTAGTGCCTAGGATGGCACAGCACATGGGTTGACAGGCACGGATACTGCTCCCACACCATCAACCCCACATTCGAATATGAATATCAAACCCGATGCTAACTTCACAGTGCTCATAAAGCAATATCTAATGGGACCAAGTGACATCAAGTCAACTAACAGACACATTTACAAATATTTCAGACCCACTGTAATATATTCGCTGCATTTGGATTAAACAACAAACGTGTCTGAACTGGACACAAAACACCAAAATTATTAAATTAAATTTCAAAGAATATATTACAATGGGTCTGGAATACTTGTAAATGTATTCTGTTCTGTTAGTTGAAATGATGTTACTTGGTCCATTTAGATATAATTTAATGTGCTGTTTGGGCCTTTTTTTGTAACGTTAGTTACTACAAGAATGGCCATTTGTTGTTAAATATTAAAATAAAAATGATTTAATTGATTTTTGGGGCATTTGGTGTCCCATAAAAAAATGATTTAATTTATTATTTGGATGTTTTCTAGGGGGTTATGGTCCCGGGGGTCCCGTTTAGTCCTGTTGGGCCCTTTTGATCCCGTTTGACCCTGTTCGCTGTTTAGTGCAACCGGTGTAAGGGCCATGTTTTGATCTCCAGTCTTTCACAGTACTGACTCAACTGGTATGTTTTATAAACAATTATTACTTTTGCACTTGACAATATTTAATGTTTACATGTGTGTAATGACAATAGACATTGAGATGTTTAGCAATAGTTACTGGCTAGACTTAAGGACTATTTTTTTCTCAGCTGCACAAAATAACTGGATAAACAAACAAATCATAATATTTTGTCCAGTATGGCTGTCATTTAATACATTTAGCTTGCTGGAACTGTTGTATAAAAGCAATATTACATTCAATGTCGTTACGGTATCATGATTACTGTGATACGTCTAATGTCCTCTGCGCCACAGTTACTATAATCACGATATCGTAACTTCGTCTCATGTCATATTGCTTAATCAAACCATTGTGCTGGTGTTGATGAAACCACTGTGATGCTCTTATTCCTCATACTGATTCTGTTAAATACATTTAAAAAGTATGTGATCCACTCAGCAAAACATCAACAGACGGTGGTGATGTATTAGTGCACATTGCTATAGAAATCAGGGAACACTTTTCCTTGAAGAGCCACCTCAAAAATAACAGTTTTCACTTCCTTTTTATCTGTGTAGAAGATTTGTAAAGCCGTAAATCAAATGTAGACAATTTGTCTACAAAAATGTTTAAAGTGACACTGCAGTCAAAATCAAATTTTCTTTTCTTGTTAAAATGTCTGTAGCATGTTTTTTATGACTTACAAGACATATCAAGAGAGAAATCACTCTTACATATCTGTCTTTTTCTGCTGTTAAAGTTCAGTTAAGCTCCTCCCATTGGAAAAAGGCAAGTTTCGACAGACTGTTTTTATGATGTCACTATAACAGGTGAGCCAATCAGGACTAAATGCTGGCTATGGGCCTCTGGGCTATGGGTGGGCCTACTTAGAATATTCATAGAGCCTGGCGTTTGAAGGAGGAGGAAAAGGGAAACTATTTTCGCAAGCAATTGTAAGACCATGAAAGGATTTTTTGTGGGGAAAAAGGGCATAAAATACCATTTCAGACAATGTAGATTTATTTTTAAGGGGATTTATATCCACTGCAGTGCATCTTTAAAGAATAGGCTACAGTACATGCAAAATAATTTGAGCCATGGGGAACCACTGATGCTGGCTGAATACTGTACATCATTATCCAAATGCACCAATTCTTCTTTTTTACCTAGAGTGGAAAATTATTTTCTATGTTTGTCGAGGCATTTTTTTAAGATTTCAAACTGGGTTCCTCTCTGTTGTAGCACCGGGGATGAAAGACAAAGTAGGACAATGATCTCAAAATAATGAAGTAAATTTATTTCAGAATAAGACACACATAAAGACAATTTGCCTTTGTGAGTAGGTGAATCCTTTAATCCAGTGAAACTGGATCTGATTCAAAACTCAACTGAATCTTGTTTGCACAACTACCAGAAAAAAATCTTTGCAGTTATTGCTGAAAAATTACAATTAGGGTTATTATATCAGGTTTTTACGGCATGATTATTGTGGCTTCAAATGTAGCAGCAATATTTTTGTGATACTGTATCTGTTAAAAATGTGAAAAATAAAAATGCCATACAGTAATCACATTAGTTCAGTTATCTGTAACTTTGCTGTAACTTTGCTGATTGTGTTGTTTTGTAAGTACTATATGTATAAAGTCACTAAAGTGTATTAAAAGAACAATTACTGTTAATGGATTGTAAAAAGGCAGCCAAATAACAGACACAGGATTAACACAGTATCAATTAGAGGGCAGTAAGAAAGTGAATACCTCTGCCAAGGCTCTGTCCCTGTCCTCTCTCCCTCCCTTCGTCCATTCAGCTGTCCATAATGCCGCCCGTCCACCCGTCCTTCTGTGCATTGCAAGATAGGGTCTTGGAGGAATGGGCTCATGTATTATCTCCAAAATCTAATAAGTTCATCCCAAGGGCCACCTCTGGTGAAAATTTCATCCATATCCTTACAGGCTTTTTACATAATGTTGCTAACACATTGTGAGAAGATGGGGCTTTGGCTGAAGTACAGTCATGTGAAAAAATTAGGACACCCTGTATAAGCTTGTGGGGTTTTTTTTTTTAACATATTTGGACATATGCAGATCTATCTATAAATGCAGCAAATCTCTGTTTGTGTGTGTGTGTGTGTGTGTGTGTGTGTGTGTGTGACTGTTTCACACATATCTCTTGAACCGTTTGTCAGACTGGCCTCAGATTTTAAACGTGCTTTCCTGAGGGTACAAGGGTGTGCATCCCTGAGTATGGAGGTGCTCAGAAAAATATGTAATTATTATTAATAAAAGTTTTCACTTCTACCGCTGTTGTTATTATTCTGATGTAGTGCCCTCACCATTCCACACGGGGCTGTATGCACTATTCTACACGGGGCCGCTAGGTATGAATACTTCAATACCAGGTAGTTGATACTTTGGTATCGATACTTTTTAAAATATCGCAATACCACTGTGTCGATAGGAAACATGCAATTTGTTTTCACTTCTGAGTTTTACGCATTAAAGTTAGGGTTTTTTTTTAGTTGTATGCATTAAAGTTATGTGTGAAAACTGGTGAAAAACCAGCCCAGGCATAACAGACGATCTGCCGTGTCACATGATTATGGCAGCCTATCAAATGTCAGAGCCAAAGACTCACTGCGC
Source organism: Pholidichthys leucotaenia (assembly GCA_020510985.1). Classification (NCBI taxonomy): domain Eukaryota; kingdom Metazoa; phylum Chordata; class Actinopteri; order Cichliformes; family Pholidichthyidae; genus Pholidichthys; species Pholidichthys leucotaenia. Next base: position 194,467,079 of record CM035846.1, on the reverse strand, counting down.
ACTGCGCAGCCTCACTCATGCTCATCCTCACTCAAGCCTATTCATGCTGCATTTCCCCTGTCAAGCACTCACTGACCCCCCGCCAGTGGTAATACTAAGCAGGATAATTTTGAAAAATAAACAAAATGAGCACTATTCAAGTTTGTAAAATAATAGTGTAAAAATAAATAAATAAATACATAATAAAGCAAAAGTTAAAAAAAATGCATTGTAAAAAAAAATACACATATATGCTGCTTGGTATTACCATAGAATCTGGATGAATGGTGAAACATTTCAGAAGTAAAAAATACTTGAATCCAGTTGACTTGACTGAGCTTTCATACAGCATACTTACCCACCTGGATTACTGCGACTCCAGGAAATTAAGAAATTGAGTTAATTTTGCATTTATTATTTTTATTATAATTGGTCAAAAAATCCTTTTTTAAAATTTTTATTTGCTCATTCTATTTTATTATCTTTTTACAAGCGCTTCTTTTCAAGTATTTATGTTCATGACTTTTATTAATATTTCATATTGCCATTGCAATAAAGTTGTTAAATGAACCTTATATCTGTAAATTTCTGCATTGTATTTTACATTTACATTGATGTTTATGTTAGGGCTGCCTGACTTATTCTGCAAATTCCATGAAATTGTATGGATTACAAAGTATTTCCAAAACCTTGAAATTACTTGAATTTACAGTTTCTTAATATTTCACAAGTCTTTAAATAATTAAACTGCACTATTTGCAGTGTCGACCTGGTCACACTGCCACCCACCACTTTATTGGCAGAGATGCAGGGAGATAAACTGATTGGCTTATTAGATATTTGCCTAAGCTCCTAAAACCCGGCAATTCATCTTTGTCCTCTGTAGCTGGCATTATATTTTATCTCATAGCTCTCATACTATACACAACACTCTGTTAAGTCCTGCTGTTCCTTAGAGTAGACAAGTGGAGCTGTAAAATATCACGTTTGTGGGTGTGACCTCCCCAGCCTCTCTGGCCCACTTTCAAACACAGCCTACATTTGGGCCTGTAAAGCCTAATTGGCCTACCTGTTTCACACACAAATACTTGCTTTCTACAGGCATGCACTAGTTTAATATAAATGTTAAAAATACTGGCAGAGTCACATAATCTATCTATAAATACAAGAAATCTCAGTCTCTGTGTTTGTGTGTGTGTCTGTCTGTCTGTCTTTTCCAAGCATATCTCTTGAACCGTTCATCAGACTGGCCTCAGATTTTAAACGTGGTTTCCTGAGGTTACAAGGGTGTGCATCCCCGAATATGGAGTCACTCAGTCAAAATATGTCATTTTTATCAATAAAAGTTTTAGTCCCCACTCTGTGTCTCTTCATGAGCTGTTAAAAAGTGTGGGTGGGGTTTCAGATTGACTCTGTGCTGACTGGACAGTACGCAGCATCACGATCATGCTGATTGGATAACACATAGCATCACGACCTGTCAGTCACAATAGTGTTCCTGGAACAAAACAAGGAAATGAAAGTTAGAAAGACAGAAAAAGATAATACTGAAGATTTAATGCTTAAAAAATTATACTATAAAGTTGTCGTGATTGCGAAGGTCTAAAGGATCATTCACCATATGTGGAGAAGGAGGTGCACGAGCAGTCTGGGCAGAGCGTCAGCGGGGAACAGGTCTGACAAATCAACACAGAACATGCCGGGAGAAGCAGCGACCAGACCTGGCTCAAAGGCACGCTAACTGATGGTGATAAAAAAAAAAAAAAAATTGTTTCCAATAAAGTGAAAAAAAGATAATGCATGGAGTGTGCTTTTGCCCTGAGGCTGATTGATCATGGAAAACAGTTGAGCTCTGTGGTTTGAGCGATCAGCTGATTGGATCCATCAGTGTTCTGACGGCATATCTATCAGAACAGCTGATATACGTACAGGACATACAGGAGAATTGAAATGGCGTTTCTCTCTCTCTTCAGTGGTGTGAACAATATAAAAAAAGAAAAGGAATAAGGCTGGAGAAACAACAAAAGCAGTCCATGTACAATAATGCAACCTGTAGTGCAAATAGTGACACAAGATTGACTTAAGGTTTAATGCTTAAAGAATGATACCATAATGTTGCTATGATTGCGTAGGTCTAATGGATAATTCGGCATGAAGAACACCAGGTTTGCCGGGGGGGGCGGAGTCACTGAATCGGTGGAGGCACACGGGTAAAGCAGCAGCCAACGGGTCTCAAATATTTCTAAACGTGTCCTGTTATAGTACTGCATGAGTTTATTGATGATATGCAGAAGAAATTCAATATTACACTGAACTCCATCACTGAACAGTGATACAAACTAAAATAATTATAATGATGACTCAACAACGCCCATTCCCCAAAGTGCAAGATGCACTATTATCTTGAATAAGAGATAAAAGATCAGACAAATAAGTGATCTGACAAACAAATAAACAAGGGATCTGAAACAGTCGCCAACATTGGATGTCCCATTCATTTTCAATAATTAGGTATTCTGTAATTAATATTCACATGATCAGATAATTCGTAGTGCCATTTACTCCCTTTTATATTTGTCAAAGTCTAACATCTGATTGCCTACATATAGGCTACACCTCTTTGTATTTCACTTTCAAACACAGCCTACATTTGGGCCTGGAAAGCCTGACTGGGAAACCTGTTTCAGACAGGAATACTTGCATTCTATGGGAAATGCACTGGAACAACTAAACAATTAAAAATGAATTGAAGACTTTTCTCAACTTTTCTGTAAAATGTACTTCTAAAATATATAAAATAGTGAGGAATAAATTAGGACACCCCACATCTTTTTTTTTTTTATTCATTCCCACTTACAATGGCTAAAATGCATTTATTCATTCATCTTCTTCCGCTTAATCCGTTTCGGGTCGTGGGGGGGGGGGGGCTGGAGCCTATCCCAGCATCTTTGGGCGAGAGGCAGGGTACACCTGGAACAGATGGCCAGTCCATCGCAGGGCCAACACAGAGAGACAGACAACCATTCACTCTCACAGTCATACCTAAGGACAATTTAGAATCCCCAGTTTGATGCCAATTAGCCTAACTTGCATGTTTTTGGCATGTGGGAGGAAACCGGAGAAATCCCGGAGTAAACCCACGCAGACATGGGGAGAACATGCAAACTCCACACAGATCACTGTTGGTCGGGGGCTGGGATCAAACCCAGAATCCCCCTGCCAAGGGTGAGTTGCTGTGCTGCCGCAGTGCTAACCACTGCGCCACCGTGCCGCCCTCTAAAAAAATGCAAATAAAAACAAAAACAAGGTTAGACATAGATACATGAACATTTCTTAATAAAGAACTGAATATTTAAAGGGGTGTCCAATTTTTTTCACATGACTGTATGTGCTCTTGATCACCTCCATCATCTGATGGGTTCATTCTTTGGCCAAGGGTCATGCCTGATAAAAATTTCATCAAAATCTGGGTTGTTTTTGCATAATCCTGATAACAGACAGACAAACAAATAAACAGAGGGAACTCAGAGAGTGCATACCTCTGCAAAGGTTCCGTCCCTAACTCCCACCCTTTGTCCATCCGTACCTCCAACTGTCCCTACCTCCACCCTTCCATCTATCCGTACATTGCGAGATAGAGCCTTGGTGGAGGTATGTGCTCGTGGATCACCTACAAAGCCTAACTGGTTCATCCGTAGCTCAAGGGCCACCCCTGGTGAAATTTTTTGTCAAAATCTGTCCAGTAGTTTTTGCATAATGCTGTGGCTAACAAACAGACAGACAAACCAGCCCCATTACAAATATTACCTTTTTGGTGGAGGAAATTATGAAATTGCAATTTTAAATTCTGCTATTTTGCTTAAGTATTACGTATTTGTATGAGTATGCGCTATTAAAAGTTAAAAAAGCTCTATTAAGACCAATTAATTAAAGAAAAAAGTCATGCAAAGTTTGAATGGCTTCTCACTTTGTCCAGGGATTTATAAAAATGCCTTTCCTTTCCCTCGCTGTGTGCTGTTCCCGAATGCAGCAGTCTGCCTCTGTCTTGCAGGCCATCCATCTTCAGCTGTCCCTCCATCACAGCTGCCTCCTTCCCTCTGTTCTTCCCCAGTCAGTAAACTACACATCTGTCATTACTGTACAACTGTCAGCACTGTCACAAGACAACTGCCCTCCTTCTTGTCCACTGTAGAGCTGCTAAACAGGAAATCTGTTCTTCATTGTTCCACACCCCGAAAAAATCCAAGAGATGTTCAGATTTTGCCAAGACAAATGCAAGACCATGCTTGTAACTTAGTCATGTGGCCATGTTTCAACAACTAAAAATGAATTCAAAATCCATCTTTGTTGGAATTAAAATAACACACACAAAAAGCCATGAGCCTTATAATAAATGCAGTCTTTTGCTCAGATTTTTACCTCCGCCAGGCCGAAAAGGCCAGGAGGAGGTAATGTTTTTGCCGGGGTTTGTCTGTGTGTTTGTCTGTTTGTCTGTCTGTCTGTTGGTTAGCAAGATAACTCAAAAACTTTTGGACGGATTTCCATGAAACTTTCAGGCATTGTTGGAAATGGTACAAGGAAGAACTGATTAAATTTTGGGGATGATCCGCATCACCGTCTGGATACAGGAATTTTTTAAAGCATTATTTAACACTGTGACATACGGCCATTTTCAACATGTGCGCAGGCGCAAAGGAGGGCGCTGGTCGCCGTGTCTGACCAACACAAACTCCGCGTTTTTCAACGTTTTACGCACAAAAGCACGCGGAAAACACTGGTGGCCTGAGCCCGCCAGCGTGCCTGTGTTTGCGTACAGCTGCAAAACCTGACACGGGCAGCTGTCCGCCATCGGATTATTTGGCAGAAATTCACCGGCCAGCCATAGGCGCTGTGCAAAAACGAGCTCTCAGCCGGGGAAGCTTCTAAATTCTGTTTTGCCGCGGAGCGCAACCCCAATAATATAATATAAAACCCACGCCAACCTGTCTACCCAATCTGCATCCGTCAGTGGAGGAGATGGACACAACACCAACACTTCAGTTTATTACCTCCGCCAAGGAGGCAATGCTTTTACTACTGAACCACTAATCCTATCACCATCACATTGATTGTCATTGATTAATTGTCTATGTTTATTGCACTGTCCCTGTCAAATAAACAAATAATCATTGTGAATCCAATTGCTAGTCATATGTTTTCATGCTCAAGGAATCTGAAAACGTACACACAAACACTGTATGGGGGGAACTGTGGAGCTTGGCAGAGGTCTGCGCTCTCCGAGTGCTTTTCTAGTATTATGTATGTTTTTCATTTTCATCAGTGGATGTCAGCTGTATTTAACTCTTCTAAACAAGGACTTTTACGGCCAAATAGTGCCTGCTGTTATAACATTTTACCACAAGATGGAGACAACATACAGACTGAGCTCGGACCCAGAACCGACCCATTTAGCACAGGACCTGAGGACATGCCCGAGTGCAGCTCAGAAAATTAGAATATTGTAAAACTTTTTCAAAAATAATTTTCATATTTTCTATATTAATCAAACAAAGTAGGCTACTTTAAGCTTTTTTGTTTCAACCGTTGATAATTATGATTTAGCTCTTTGTATTAAATTACTGAACCATGATATTACTTCAGATGCACTAGTACAGCAGTGTTAGGCAAATGCACTAAAGAATAACAATTTGACAGATTTGATGACATGAAAGATTTAATGTAAAATCTTGGGCAGCTTACTCTACATAAGTGCGATTTTATTTGTCCATAAATCCCCCCTGGAGCATTGCATGGCAGGGATGTTGCTCAATTTATTGCTGCTTGCATTTGCAAATAAAGTGGAAAAAAAAACACTTTTTAAAAATCTTTCTATTTCCCAGTTTTGCAGCTCAACAGCAGTTGCATAACTTTCATAGTTGTTTACACTGCTGCGTGCACGTGTGTGTGTGTGTGCGCGCGCGTGTGTGTGTGTGTATAGTTTAAAATGAACAATGAAGAAGAGTTTGTTTTGAACATCTGACAGCTGTTCTCTGTAAGGAGAACAGTTCAGTTGCTCAACTTCACCCATTTCAGCTCGAGAGCCGCTGGAAATTTTTGTAAGAACAAACAAAAAATTGTAAATGGGATCAAACTTTGCGCTGATTTCCGCGCAGCGGGCCCTGGGTGTGTTGCGGCGCGGGCTGCCCTGCACAGCCTGCCGGATTGTAGTTTTAACAGCTGATGCGATGCCCCTGCGCCGTTGAGCCCAGTGCTGTCTGGCTATTTATGGCAGATGCCCCTCAATCGAGGCCGTTCTCTTCAGCCCATAAATGGTCGCTGTGGGATGAGGTTACCGCACCGATTTTGGCCCTCACTCCCCAAACCTTTCGGGGGCAGCATTGTGTTTCCTCTTATTATCAGTCTATGAGTCCAGGGACCCAATCCTGGCTTACAAGAATGGATGTTTTAGGAGCTACTTGTCTTGACTTTGGAGTAGTTTAAAGAAACCTTTAACCTAGTAGCCTTTTTGTGCGTCCCCCCCCCCCCCCCCCCAGCTTCCTCCCTCTTTTCCACCTCAGTCCCTCTCCCATCAATCCTTCTCCTCTTCTCTCCCTCTCCCCTCTTCTCTTTCTCTGCTGGGCTGGGGCATGGCTGATTTATTTGGCCAGAAGCAGTAGAGCCGGAGGGAAAGCGCCAGGCTATATCAGTCGATTCCTGAGGTTGGATGTACTTTATAGTGGATGACTTGAGGGCCTCTCTTTGGGTTTACCTGCACGCACACCTGGGCCTCCTGAGCGTCACCTGTGGGTTAAAACGGGGAACTGGGTGCTTGACTGTCATCGGGATAAATGGACTCCATCAGGGGAGCACCTTTCTCAGCTCCTCGTCAGTGGAGCGAAATCACGTCGTAAGTCTGACTTTTATTTCTGTTGTGTTTCCACATGCCCACTATATTTAAGGAGAGCACATTTCAAACAGCTGATGATCGTTTGATTTGTGAGCCATCTAAAATAGAGGGGAACAAAAGTATAAAAATAGCCAGTACTTGCATTTCATCTCACTTACGCTTTGAATTGAAGTCAAAAGACAAGGGGTCATTACCGCAAGAGATTCATGTTTATTTTGTCCTGAAGTTTTGTGTTTTTTTGTTGCATTTATTTATATTTGAAATATTTCAGATAAGAATAGTTGTGGTTTTGCTGACAACATTAAAGAGTGAGCTCCCGACAAGCAGTATTTCCAAGGTAAATATTTGATCGATGGTCTTCGCAGAATATCATTCACCAGTGCCAATTCCTGACCAAACTACCATGCAACTTTGCCTCCAAAACTGAAACAGCACTATATGTTTGCAGGGTTAATTGTAGATAAAGCCATTGTTATGTCCCAGTTCAGTCTTGCTTTTGTTGCTTTGCAGTAATGTCTCAAGTAACCACATGGGTATTGACATACCAAACCCCCAGATTATAGCTGTATGGAGGCATGTGTGTGCAGCTGATCTAACAACTATGTGCTGGGCCTGTGTGTTGTTCCAACACTGGTCAGGCATCATTTCACCACAGTTTTGTTTTTGTAGTGTGTACGTGTGCCTGTGGAAGAGGGAGAGAGTGTACGCCATACTGTGTGTCAGTTGCACCTGCTGCAGCCATCAAACTGAACAGACAGGTTTACTGGCTGCCCTCTTGCTTCACCCTTTGCCACTAGACTCTAATTATCCAAATGTAAAAGTGCAAAGTGGCTCAAGCTTCCTACTGCTGCTGATACTACTACTGCTGTGCTTATGTTCACCTGAGGTCATTATTGTTCTGTTGAAGGAATGCATGATATGATACGCATGAATGTCACCATACTAAGGTGACATTAACCAGTAATGTGGCGGAAATTTATGCCAGATCAATTTTGTGTATAAATATTAGCAACATTGCTATTTTAAACATTAATAATCATTTTTTCAAATACATACTGTATGCTTGAAGGTCTCTTGTTCCAAGCAAAAAGTATATCATACAAAATTGTTTTACCCTAAGAAATAAAGTACTCATTTTTCTCTGGGCATTTAATCACCTTTTTTTTTTTTTTTGTAATTCTACTAAGAATTTTTTAGGAGTGATTTCCTAAAAGAGTCAGTTTCTCGTCACAAGGCTGTTCATGAAACATTTCCTCTGACTCATTTCATATGGACTGAGAGGAGCAAATCTTGGTACAATTATTAGTCTTTCTCTACATCGGTACCACCTAGAGTTGCACACTTCTCCCATCACTTTATACAGCTGTGGAGACCTGACCTGTAGAAGTCTGCAGGTTGCATCAGAAGCTGTGACTTGAGATTGGAAATCAGTGTTTCATCATCTTGGAAGTGCTTCCATCTGGGTAGAATGCGAGTTGTGAACTGGGGTGCTGTCTTGCAGAAGGCAGACACCTTTGGTCAGCATGGTTTTGATGACCTGCAGTGAAGCATTGTAATTGTAGTACACTTTTCCATGTAATCCATCATCAATACTTAATGCTGGTCCCAGAATACCAGGTTGGTCACGTGCCTTCTTCGGGTGTGGTGAGTCATAATGCTTCCATTGCTTCAACTGGGCTTTAGTCTCTGGGTCATAGTGATTGACCCATGTTTTGTCCTGCATGATTAGTCTGTTGAAGAAGTCCACCTGATTTTCTTGGCACATGGCCAAAAGAGCCTGGGAGCACATGACTCATTCTTGCTTCTGGAAAGGTGTGAGCAAATGGGGAATCCCTCGTGCAGACAACTTCTGCATGTACAAATGGTCATGGATGATGTTTCCACAGACCCCACTCTGATCTTGACCTCTTGGGCTAGTTGGTAAATGGTAATGTGGCGATCCTCCAAAATGGTGGCCTCCTTTTGCCGGGTGGTGACTTCATCAATGGTGCACTGTGGTCACCTGGGAATGGGTGCCATGTCCACCGATGTCCAACCACAATTGAACTGTCGATTCCAGTGCTTGTGACATGGTGTATAGACCCAGTGACCAGACTCAGACTCAGGAATAGATACAATTAAGTTTATTAACAATAATGAGTGTGTGTGTATGCGTGCGTGGATGTGTAGTCTGAAGCCGCTGGGGGAGAGCAGAACACCATACAACCTGGCAACCCTAGGGACACACAGAAGCAGGGACAGTTAGAGGTTATCACAGATGCGGATGTGCAGTTTAGTCCGAAGCTTACTGTTTATGGAGATGTTGAGCGGCTCAGGTTCAGCTTGGCGGCTACGGCCAGGAGGACAGTGTTCTTCGTTCTCGTCGCAGCAGCTGGAGGTGAATGTGTGCAGGGTGAGTGGTGCAGCATTGTCCACCACCAGGAAGGAAGGAGATCCGCCGCCACAGAGAGGGGGAGATCCGCCGCCACGGAGCTCCGCCTGTGCACAGGGGACTGAGAGAGGGATTAGAGGAAAGAGTGAGGCTTACTTGAACTGGAGGAGGATTCTTCCCGACGCTGGTGGGCAGGAGGCTAGGAGCGAGGACAAGGGTAGGCTTAGACTGGAACTCAGGAACAATGACGGAGGCAGGAGAAGGTCGTATGGAGTGTAGACAGACGACTCTGCACTGAACCCAGGGCAGCGTGGTTTATATAGCCCAGCCCATGATGAGGAGCAGGTGTGCGCGCAGCTGAAGGGAATGAGCACTGGAGCAGACCATTACAGCTTGACTACGTCATACGATGAGGCATCCTTCCCATAAGTTTCTTTCATCTCAGTGAACGCCTTCCATAGAGTGCGGCCTCTCAAGTACAGGAACCTGATGACCGCTCTGCATTCAACTGGCTTGATTATCACACCTTACTCCACCTTAATACCTGTAAAAGAGAAACTCTTAAGAATTCAGAGCTGCAAATTACCACATGACCTATAGAGAAATGTATTATTATACTGTACATATGCAATTTCAGCCTCCGGCAGTAACCGGAAGTGAGTCAGGGAAAATGAGCTGCCCTTGTATATGTACCATTTGTCATGAACGGGGTTGATGTTTCAACCTCGTTTCATGATCTGTGGCTGTAGTCTGCCTGTTTGTGGTTAATTATTTCGAGCTGACAGGTCATTAGAGCCTCTGGGCTGGCTCCCTGCCAGTCTATAGCCACGGCCCTGCCTCTCACCTTTCTCTGCCAGGCACTTATCAGCTGATTGCCATCACCTGGGTGTTTACACATTCATGCACACACTCAAGCACTCTTTCATACATGCACACATATACACACACTCACTCTGATACGCTTACATGCACACACACACGCACGCGTGCGCACACACACACACACACACACACACACACACACTTTCTCACTCATCCTCTCTCTCACCAGCTGATGCCGCGCACCTGCTTCCACTTGCCACTCATTAGAGTGGCAAGTGGAAACTCACTCCACTTGCCACGGTGGAGTGAGTTTCGTGGATCCAGGCTCGCATACTGATCCAGGCAGTATTGGGGTCAGCAGTGGCCCAGCTGGGCTCCACTGTGGGTGCAGTCATGGCTCGGTCGGGGTCCACCGCAGGTGCAGCATGGGTCTAGCCGGATTCCACTGTGGGGGCAACCATGGCCCGGTCGGAGTCCTCCAGGGGTGCAGCGCAGGCCCAGTCGGGGCTCACTGTGGGAGCAATGAGGTCCCAGGGCGGGGCCACCGCTGGTGCAACATTGTCCCAGGCCGGAACCACCGTGGGTGCAGCCATGGCCCTGTCTGGGTCCACTGCGGGTGTGACCATGCTCCAGTCCCGCGCCAGGACCACCGAGGGTGCAGCCAGCCAGTCTGAGGACACCAAGGTCTCCTCTCCTCTTCCTGAGGCCTTGTGGATGTTCCTTCTCCTTCTGCTAGGCACTGTCGTTGTCCATCTTTCTCCACCACCAGTAACCGCAGGGGTCCCCCTTTCTCTGTCCGGCCACCCACCTCTCAGCCTCCCAGTGGGTAGGCCGCCGCCTCTTCTGTCCCTCCGGTCCTGGTGGCTTAACCATGCGGGCCAACCGCCCAAAGGACTGGGTTTCCTAGCCGGGTGGCCCGTTTGACCTGGCAGGCAGTCTGACACTGTTCTACAGGCCGCCTGCTGGGCCTTGGACTCTGGTCAGCCCCCTGAACTTTGGGACTCTTGGGTCTTGGGGGGGCTTAGTTTTTGTTGGGGTTGGGAGTGTTTGTTTTTCCTTGTGTTGTATTGTTGTGTTTTCCTTGTCAGTTATTCCCTCCTGACCTGTTTTCCACCACCTCCCACCCTGGTTAGTTGTGATGGGGGGCAGGTTTTCTTTTTGTTTTGATGGTACCATGGGTGTCTGGTGACCACCCCTTGTGTGGGGGGGGGGGAGAGGGAGGGGGGCTTTGTCATGAACGGGGTTGACATTTCAACCTTGTTTCATGATCTGTGGCTGTAGTCTTCCTGTTTGTTGTTAATTATTTCCAGCTGGCAGGTCATTAGAGCCTCTGGGCTGGCTCCCTGCCAGTCTACAGCCACGGCCCCGCCTCTCACCTCTCTCTGCCAGGCTCTTATCAGCTGATTGCCATCACCTGGGTGTTTACACATTCATGCACACACTCAAGCACTCTTTCATACATGCACACGCACACACACTCACTCTGATATGCTTACATGCACACACACGCACGCACACGCGTGCGCACACACACACACACACACACACACACACTTTCTCACTCATCCTCTCTCTCATCAGCTGATGCTGCGCACCTGCTTCCACTTGCCACTCATTAGTCTATGGGGGTATTTCTGGGTGGCAGTGGAAACACTCGGTGCATCGGCGTCAGTCAACCTTGGATGTTCTGGCTCACTCATGTGTGGTTCCTCCTCTTTGGACTTTGTAGTGTCGTTGTCTCCAGAGCCCATTCTGCTCCAACATTTATGTAAGTCTTCCCTTACTATTTTCCAGCCCTTTCTCTCTGCTGCCCAGCTCTGCCCTGGGAGCACGTGGGGCTTGCCACCTGAGTTTGTCGCGGGCCATCTCCTCATTCTCATCTGTCTACTCATTTTGGACTGTTTTATGGACACTTTGTATGTTATTTTCCCTCTGTCAATAAACATGCTTACTTTACTGCACTTTGGGCTCGCAACAATTCATTTGTGCGCTGCGTATTTACGCAGTGGACATGACACCATTTATGTTAGTTAAGCTTTATTATCCTTAAAGAAATTTTCCTTGTGTCTGTGGCTACAACCAGACAACACAGAGATTGCATAAATTGTGGAGGTAATAGATCAGGCGAGATGCAACGAGCTGGAAGGGTACAAGGTTTATTTCCTCCAACATATTGAAACGCGCTTTGTAGCTCGGTGAGCTACTACGTTGCTCAGGCATGTGTCACAAGCTCTTTTATACACGTTATACAGACAGAGAGAATGCATGGCACATCAGCATAGTGATTGCCATCTAATACACATCAGTCAATACACATCATTAGCATGACATCAGCTAGCGCCCAGTCCTCTCCGAGGACGCATACATAACAGTCCTGTCTGATTGCCCCTTGGGGCTCTCTGTCTGTATGTAAATTGTCCTCCATTTCCTCCAGCCCTGATGAGTGTGAGATAGTGTCCGTCTGCAGTGTGCTGGGCCACCACTCAGAAGGGGCTATGACCTCCACCCCCAGTCGTTTGGGCTCCAGCTCCGGTAGAACTGTCCTGCTGTAGAGGAGTGTCGGAGGGCATGTCAGTTCTTGGGGGGGACGGGGGAGGGGTGGAAAAGACAGTGTGCTCCGCTCCAAGTTCCAGCACGTTGAACAGCCGTGGATCGTGTGCGCACGGGGCCGGTGTGCATCGTGCATAATGGAACAAAGCGGCGATCGGTCAGCGTGAGGTGCGGGAAGAGCGAGGTGGAGTGGGGGTGGGGTGGGAATAAGTGAGTGCCGGCCCGGGACGTCAAAGGTGTCTGGGCTGTGCAAAAATGGCGTGTGGATCCACCATGGTGAGGGACTTTCCGGGTAAACCTGGTGGTGATCCGCAGCGGCTGTGCAAAAAAAAAATTAAGTCTTTGACTCCTCGTGCGGCTCAGTCCTACGAGGATGTGGGGAAGGCAAACGGCCAAATTGCCCAAGGATGCGTAGTGGCTGTGAAAAAAACTGAAGCTGTGTGAGCGACTTGGCAGTTTGGTTTTAGGTGTGGGAGCAGCCCTAAAGTCATCGGGGAAAGCAATCGGCTAAATTCCCATTGTGCGCCGTGGCTGAGAAACCCATACAAAGTTCCGTGTGCGTGCTGCATGTCTGCTTCAGGTGCGTGAGCAGCCCTAAAGGTTCCGAGGATGGCGATCGGCCGTGTTTCTCGGGCATGTGCAGCGGCGGAGGACGATATATAAGTCTGTGGAGCCGGTTTGTCTCTGGTGCGTGGCGCGTGCCTGGAACAGTGACCACATAGCTGGAAGTCGCACTGTTCTCGTAATCCTGCGGTGTGCGCGCGGGGCTTCTGTGCGCAGAAAGTCCGCTGTCAGGAGGTGAGTCAGGGTCGGGGAGCTTGGTGGAAATCAATGCAGACGGCGGTGATGATCTTCCCCGTTCAGGCTGTTTCCTTCGGTTCGCTCGTGTCGCCGTTCATGGTGCGTGTCGGTCCCAGCGCTGCCCGCTCCGGAGAGTGCGCTCCGGTGTGGATGAAGAGGATGCAGGCGTTCTCTGGTCCTCTGGAATCCACAGCGTGGCGAGAGGGAGTAAACGGTCATTCTCTCTCGTCAGGTCACCAATGTGGAGAAAATTACATAGTCGAGAAACGCACCGTACACGTCCAGGGTCACCAGTGTGGAGGTAATAGATCAGGCGAGATGCAATGAGCTGGAAGGGTACAAGGTTTTATTTCCTCCAACATATTGAAACGCGCTTTGTAGCTCGGTGAGCTACTGCGTTGCTCAGGCATGTGTCACAAGCTCTTTTATACACGTTATACAGACAGAGAGAATGCATGGCATATTAGCATAGTGATTGTCATCTAATACACATCAGTCAATACACATCATTAGCATGACATCAGCTAGCGCCCGGCCCGGACGTCTCCTCCAAGGACACATACATAACAGTCCCGTCTGATTGCCCCCTGGGGCTCTCTGTCCGTATGTAAATTGTCCTCCGTTTCCTCCAGCCCTGATGAGTATAGTGTCAGATAGATAGTGTCCGTCCGCAGTGTGCTGGGTCACCACAACATTAACAATGTCCCATATCAAAACCAACAACAGTTTGCAGATTACAGCCACCTACTATCAGGTTAACTCCATATACAAATAACATACATGTTATTATTTGAGTTTGTTCAGCAAAGATATATGGATATACAGATATATAAATATATACTTTTTATTTTTCCCCTTAAAAGATTTCAGTTTGTTTTTCATTTGGGTTGTACAGGTTATAGGCAGTGTTGGGAGTAACGCGTTACTGTAACACCACTACTTTTGCAGTAACGTGCTGTGTAATGAAATTACTGTTTAAAAATTCGGTGGCGCAGTGGTTAGCACTGCGGCAGCACAGTTTACCCTTGGCCGGGGGATTGTGGGGATCGTGGGTTCGATCCCAGCCCCCGACCAACAGTGATCTGTGTGGAGTTTGCATGTTCTCCCCGTGTTGCGTGGGTTTACTCCGGGATTTCTCCGGTTTCCTCCCACATGCCAAAAACATGCATGTTAGGTTAATTGGCTGTTCTAAATTGTCCCTAGATATCTGTTTCCTATAGGCCCTTAGAATAGAGGGTTAGTATTAATGAAAGCGCTTTGAGTGGTCTTTGTGACTAGAAAAGCGCTATATAAGTGCAGGTTAGTTAGTTAGTTAGTTAGTAATGCGTTACAGTTACTGAAATTTGATCATATACGTTACTTGCGTTACTCGTTTTATTAATATGAATAGATATTTTTAGCACAAATAAATATAAACTGATCCTACATAGCTCACGCAGCCATCAGTCTCCTCCACGGGTAGATTTCCTGTCCTGCCCCAGTTCATGCTGCAACCTGGTGGGAAGAAATGCCGTGGCGTGGCGATTTCTCATATTGAGCCCTTATCACCTGTTGTCCGAGTGGTGAGTAGCCCCCAACAGCTCCTACCTCTGTGGTTAAACATGAGTATTTTTAGAGCAAGAAGCTGCATGTAATGTCCGCATTTGTGTAAATGTTTTTTTTACTGCACAGAGAAAAAGTGACTGTGATTTGTTGCATTAGAGAACAGCTTAAGGTGAACTTTAATTTATCTGTGCTTTCTGTTTTATTTTATCATATTCATTTATATGCTGTTGTGATATGCAACTATTTCATGGAAGTAAATCCTCTAAATATGCATTTTTAATGGGCTGGTCCAGGGTGTCAAACATATGGCTCCTGGGCCAAAAACAACCCACCAGGTGGCCCGGAATTTTCTGTGAATTCACAGCTTTATTTCTAGTAAATTTCTGACTTTCTACTGATTACAATAGTTTGTGTAAATCTGAGACATTTTTTCTCTGTAAGATGAGACTTTTTTCTCATCAGTTTTCTTTTCTTCTTTTTTCTGATGAGAACAAGGGGCCCTTGACCTTGCTATGAGTGCAAGATGATTTAAGTATGCAATTAAAAGTAACGTGAAAAAGTTTCTTTTCTAAGTAAGTAGTTACTTTAATTATGTAGTAACTGGTAAGTAACTCAGGTACTTTTGAAAAGAAGTAACTAGTAACTGTAACTAGTCACTATTTTTTAGTAACTTGCCCAACACTGGTTATAGGTCACATTAATGGTGGAAACATTTTTGAAATGATTTATTTTGGTCTCATTTTTAACATCACAAAAACCTGCATTTGAACAGGGGTGCGTAGACTTTTTATATCCACTGTATATTAATTTTGTGCTACTCTGTTCTGTATTTTTGGATTTCCTCTTCATGACCAGAGTCATTAAAATTATATATTGTTAATATAGTGTCATAGATAAACACTGAAAACTAGTGTGTGCTGCTTATTTAATTTTACCTTATTTATAACAGCAGACACTCTGCATGTTTACCTCATCTGAGAAAACAAACAAACAAGCAAACAAAACAGATTCAATCCTTAAATGCAAAGTTGGAAAAATATTTTCACCCAACAACTCAGGTTGTGACTTTGGTTATATGCTTTGTGGTATCAAAACTGCTGCAATGTAGAGACATAGCAGCTACTTATTTTGGGTTAAATTGGCTGTATTTTGAACATGAACAAAATATTAAAGTGGTGGCCAGTGCTGAATACTGAAGCCAATGCAGAAGTCCTTTTATTCTACATTCTCCAATATCCAGCAGGTGGTAGCAGTTGTAGTTACAAAAAAAGCTTGGGTCGCCAGAAGCCCGGTCGCAAATGGCATGTTGGTTTTCATGCACCGTGATACTTTCCTGCTGAGTTTATGTTCTCATGTGCTAAGTTTGCATCATAAAGAATAAAATCAATATATTTTTTACAAATAAATTATGCTCCTGACTGCGATATTTAATTAAGAGTATTATGATTATCACCCCCCCTCATGGATCGTCACCTTATCGTGGTGGGGGGGTTTGCGTGCCCCAGTGATCCCAGGAGCTATGTTGTCCGGGGCAATTTGCCTCTGATAGGGTCTCCCAAGACAAACTGGTCCTGGGTGAAGGGCCAGACGAAGAACGATCCAACAGACTCTCATGATAAATTGTATATCAAGGATTCAGTGTACCCCGCCCGGTATGGGGTTACCGGGGCCCCACCCTGGAGCCAGGCCTGGGGGAGGGGCTCGAAGGCTAGCGTCTGGTGGCCGGGTTTCCACCCATGGGACCCGGCCGGGCTCAGCCCGAAGGAGTTACATGGGTCCGCCCTCCAGTAGGTTCACCACCTGCAGGAGGGATCATGGAAGTCCGGTGCTATGTGGATTAGGTGGCAGTCAAAGGCGGAGACCTTGGCGGACTGATCCCAAGCTTTCTAAACTGGCTTTTGGTACGTGGAATGTCACCTCTCTGGTGGGGAAGGAGCCTGAGCTGGTGTACGAGATTGAGCGATACCGGCTAGATATAGTTGGCCTCACCTCAACACACAGCTCCGGTTCCGGAACCAGTCTCCTGGAGAGGGGCTGGAGCTTGGCCTTTTCTGGAGTTGCCCCGGGCGAGAGGCGACGAGCAGGGGTAGGTATTCTTGTATCGCCCCACCTTGCTGCCTCTATATTGGAGTTTTCCCCGGTGGACGAAAGGGTTGCTTCCCTGCGCCTTCGGGTTGGGAAACGGGTCCTGACCATCATTTGTGCCTATGCACCAAATGATGTTTCAGAGTACCCACCCTTTTTGGAGTCTGTGACTGGGGTGCTGGAGGGTGCTCCTCCTGGAGACTCCATTGTCCTACTGGGGGACTTCAATGCGCACGTGGGCAACGACAGTGAAACCTGGAGGGGGGGTGATTGGGAGGAACGGCCTGCCCGATCTGAACCCGAGTGGTGTTCAGTTATTGGACTTCTGTGCTAACCACAGTCTGTCTATAACGAACACCATGTTCAAGCATAAGGGTGTCCATATGTGCACCTGGCACCAGGACACCCTAGGCCGCAGGTCGATGATCGATTTTGTTATCGTATCATCAGACCTGCGACCGTATGTCTTGGACACCCGAGTAAAGAGAGGTGCAGAGCTGTCAACTGATCACCACCTGGTGGTGAGTTGGATCCGATGGCAGGGGAGGAAGCCATTCAGACCTGGTAGACCCAAACGTATAGTGAGGGTGTGCTGGGAGCGTCTGGCTGAGGCCCCTGTCCGGGGAGGTCTTCAACTCCCACCTCCGGAAGAACTTCAACCACATTCCGAGGGAGTCTGGAGACATGGAGTCTGAATGGGCCATGTTCTCCACCTCTTTTGTTGAAGCGGCAGCCCAGAGCTGCGGCCGCAAGGTGGTCGGTGCATCTCGTGGTGGCAACCCCCGAACCAAGTGGTGGACACCAGTGGTGAGGGGGGCCATTAAGCTGAAGAAGGAGTCCTATCAAGCTTGGTTGGGCTTGTGGGACTCCCGAAGCAGCTGAGGTGTACCGGCAGGCCAAGCGGAGTGCAGCTCGGGTGGTTGCTGAAGCAAAAACCCGGGTATGGGAGGAGTTCGGTGAGGCCATGGAACAAGACGTTCGGTCGGCTTCAAAGAGATTCTGGCAAACTGTTCGGCGGCTCAGGAGGGGAAAGCAGCTCCCCGTCCACACTGTGTATGGTGCGGATGGGACACTGTGACTTCAACTGGGGATATCGTCGGGGCGGTGGAAGGAATACTTCGAGGATCTCCTCAATTCCCACTGATACGCCTTCCACAGAGGAAGCAGGGTTTGGGGACGAGGGGGATGACTCGCCTATCACAGGGGCTGAGGTCGCCAAGGTGGTTAAAAATCTCCTTGGTGGCCGGGCCCCGGGGGTGGACGAGATTCGCCCCGAGTACCTCAAGGCCCTGGATGTTGTTGGGTTTCATTGGTTGACATGCCTCTGCAACATTGCGTGGAGGTCGGGGGCAGTGCCTTTGGCATGGCAAACCGGGGTGGTGGTTCTCTCTTCAAAAAAGGGGACCGGAGGGGTGTGCTCCAACTTTAGAGGATCACACTCCTCAGCCTCCCTGGGAAGGTCTATGCCAAGGTATTGGAGAGGAGAGTCCGGCCGTTGGTCGAACCTCGGATTCAGGAGGAGCAATGTGGTTTTCGTCCTGGCCGTGGCACATCGGACCAGCTCTTTACCCTCTCATGAATTCTTGAGTGGTTCGTGGGAGTTTGCCAACCAGTTTACATGTGTTTTGTGGACTTGGAGAAGGCATTTGACCGCGTCCCTCGTGGATTTTTGTGGGGGGTGCTTCGGGAGTATGGGGTATCGGGCTTGTGTTACGAGCTATTCGGTCTCTGTACGACCGTTGTGAGAGTTTAGTTCGCATTGCCAACACTCGGTCGGAGTCATTCCCAGTGAGAGTTGGACTCCGCCAGGGCTGCCCTTTGTCACCGGTCCTGTTCATAATTTTATGGACAGGATTTCTAGGGCGCAGCCAGGGAATGGAGGGTGTCATGCTTGGTGACCACAGGATCTAATCTCTGTTGTTTGCAGATGATGGTTGTCCTGTTGGCTTCATCCAGCAATGACCTACAGCTCTTGCGGGGACGGTTTGCCGCTGAGTGTGAAGCGGCTGGATGAGAATCAGCACCTCCATGTCCGAGTCCATGGTCCTCAGCCGGAAAAAGGTGATTGTCCCTCTCGGGTTGGGACAGGCTCCTGCCCCAAGTGGAGGAGTTTAAGTATCTTGGGGTCTTGTTCACGAGTGAGGGGGAAAATGGAGCGAGAGATTCGACAGACGGATTGGAGCAGCATCTGCAGTGATTGCGGACGTTGTAACCGGTCTGTTGTGGTGAAGAGGGAGCTTAGTTCTAAGGCAAAGCTGTCGATTTACCAGTCAATCTACGTTCCTACTCTCACCTATGGTTCACGAGCTTGGGTAATGACCGAAAGAACGAGATCGCGGATACAAGCGGCTGAAATGAGCTTTCTCCGTAGGATTGCTGGGACCTCACCCTCAGAGATAGGGTGAGGAGCTCAGTCATCCGGGGAGAGGCTCAGAGTAGAACCGCTGCTCCTCCACATTGAAAGGAGTCAGTTGAGGTGGTATGGGCATCTGATTAGGATGCCTCCTGGACGCCTCCCACTTGAGGTGTTTCAGGCACGTCCCACTGGGAGGAGACCCCGGGGCAGACCCAGGACTCTCGGTGGAGAGACTATGTCTCCCAGCTAGTCTGGGAACGCCTTGGTATCCCCTCTGAAGAGCTGGAGCAGGTGGCTGGGGAGAGGGAAGTCTGGGCTTCTCTGCTTGAACTGCTGCCTCCGCGACCCGGACCTCCGGAAAAGCGGTAGAAGATGGATGGATGGATGGATGATTATCACCTGCTTTGTGACTGACAGGCCTCAGCCTTGGCGCATGCATTTCCTTTGCTACTCACTTTTTTACAGTAAGATGGAAACAAAAATATTCATCTGTTTCAAAAAACCATTGTGGACATGACTCTTGCAAAATCTGTTTTATCAATATTCCTATTGATGGCTGGTAAATCTAAACATTGATTTAGAGGTGTAACAAAAGTCATGCTCTCATGCATCCATTTTTATCCCCTTTGGTCTTCGGCATGTTTATGACAATGTTTGTCTGTCCATCCCACAAAAGAAGGAGACAACTTTATTTTCATTCAAGCCATACAGCCAATCCTGTGCAGAAGAAAATTACGTTTCTCCTACCTACAATGTTACTCACATCTAGAATCAGACGGGCCGCTGCAATGTGAGGTACCTGCTATGAGAAACCAACTCCAAATTTTGTTCTAAATGTTTTCAAACTTGGTACCAGAGTTTGATATACGAGGGGCGGGCTGAAAAATTCATAGTGGCCAAATTTGACCAAATGTGGTTTATTTTTCAACATAGTCTCCCCTTCAGTCCATACACTTCTCCATGGTGTTGCAGTGCTTGGATCCTGTGGTTGAAAAAACCACATTTGTTGAAATTGACCACTATGAACTTTTCAACCACCCCCCACCCGCCCCCGTACACTGATGCGCGCATATTGCAATTCAGTTCCGAAGATGTTCTGTTTCACCTCAGTTAACAGACAGTAACTGTCTTGTGAAATCCCCTATTTGTACAGTTGTGTCTCAAAATGTTTTTGAAAATTTGGTACCCAGGGTTTGATATACACTGATGTTGCACATAGAAAAGACGAAAACTGCTCTCTTGAGTAAGAGTTAGGATTCTTCAAAGAAGACAGGTGGGGTTTATTGCACTCGCCTCAGAGTGCTCTTGTCTGTTTTGTATTCGAATAGAACTCTACTCATTGCATCAAAAGAAACACATAAATATATGACTTTTATGTGCTCAAGAGTTAGACTTAACTACTTTCATTATGTTACACAATATGAAGTTATTCTTTTATGTGCCTTTAAATAAGAACAGCAAAACCTCCAAATAAGAATTTCTGGTATGAAATTGCCTTCCTCTGTCACTCTCTCTCTCTTCTCTCTTTGTCTATGACTCCAGCTCCATTTTCCTCCCCTCTTTTCCTCTATGAGCAGAAAAACTTGTGTGTCCCTCTTGCCTCTGCTCATCGATATCCATATAAGAGCAGCACAGGCAGATTTCTGTGCTGAGTGTCAGGCAAAATTGATGCAAGGCAGCAGAGAGGAATGCAGATCTGGATCTAAAGAGGGAATGCCAGAGTAAATGTTTAAGGAAAGAGGGAGGATGAAGGTCCCAGCTGTGCTGTCTCGTGCTTTCATTTGATCTGTGTGTGTGTCTGTGTGCATGTGGTGTGTGTGTGTGTGTGCGCTTCTGTTACACATATTAGTGCACGTATGTCTGTGTGAATGTTTACATTCTTACAGTTACCCAATCAACTTCACTTTGCAATGTCCACTGTTGCTTTAAGTTCAGACTCTAACTTAATAATCAGCACTTCTGTAATGAAATAAAAAGATGTTTTCCTATTCTTAGCACTAGATCTCCAGTAACATTTTTTTTCACACTGTCAAGAAAAAAACATGTTCCCAGATGTACAGAAAATTGCACTATTTATGTGGTTTACGGCAAGAATTGGCTTTGCACGACAGAGTTTATTGGTTAAGGTCAATCAAGGTTGGAAATGACCCTTGCAGAATCCCTGGATCCATTTGTTAGAGGTGCTGCTCCCACCCTAGTAACAGGAAGGAAATGGAAGCCAGGTGCAGCAGTTGCAGAGGCAAAGTCCACCTTGAGGCACTGGGACATAGTAGGGCAAGTCCAACATGGCAGAGGGGGCCTTGGCTTGGGAGTAACAATGTGCTGCCTTCTGGCAGAATTTGGGACTTTTATTCAATGTAAGTTCATGCAATAGGAAGTACTTTTAATTTGACTAGTGATGTCATAACGTTAGAAACAGGAAGTAGGAAGTAAAATGTCAGTTGGACCAAGGGCAAAGTCATGTTGCCATTCAGAGGAAGGAGTTCCTAAAAAATTCGCTTTTCATAGCCCCAGCAGATGCATCCCTTTTTTACTTTATCTTCTGAAGCTGTGATGTTGAAGTCTGCTTGTCAAGAAATAAATCACCAATGAAGAAAAGTTTAACTTGCTGTCTAGCTAGTTCTTACAACTTAGTGAGGACAGTACAGTGAAAAAGGGTGATTCAGCTGGAGCGCAACAACTAAAGTAGAAAGAAGCAAAACCTAGCAAGAAAGATGGAAGAAAGAAAGAGTGAGAAGTCTGCATCAGTGCACACACACAAGTCAAGGAGCTCTCGCTCATCTTCATCTAGTGCCGCAGTCAAGGCGCGTGCAGCAGCAGAGGCTGCAAAAGTACGAGCTGCTTATGCAGAAAAAGAAGCAAGGCTAAAAGTTGAGAAAGCTACTACAGAAGCAGAGCTGGGACGAGTTAGAGCTGATCTAGAGTTGGGAAAAGCAAAGCTGGAAGCTGAATTAAGCGCACTAGAACAACAAAAAGAGGCAGCAGCAGCTGAAGCACAGGCTGAAGCATTAGAAGCAGCTGAATATCAAGAGAATTCAGTTAAGTCTGGTTCATCTTCACATGAGGTCCTCCAAGAGGAAATTGCAACACATACTAAAGAGTACGTTGCAGCACAAACTGAACTGCGCCGAACAGGCATTCCAGTGTCTCCCCCTAGCCCAGCGCCCGATGCAGCAGCGTCTGAAGAGAGCTACATTACATGGCATCCTTTGTCAGCAATAGGCCCAAACGAGGATGATGTACGCCAACAGGGTGAGGCCCCCCAAAGGCAACCCCTTCTCAGCATGGCATCAAATCAGAGCGCACCTCATACTGGGAACCAAACAATTCCAAATCGAGAAAGTGGACATCCCGATGTGCCTAAGAAAGCATATTTCCCTCAGAAACCAGCACTAAGCCCAATGGCACCATCATACTTTCCTCGCAATGTCCCAACCACCCCAAGCGTGGCACCTGAAACAGAACACCTGGCACGATACCTGGCTCGCCGCGATCTAGGGAGTACCAGCCTCTACCAATTTGATGACAAACCCGAAAATTACATGGCATGGCAGTCATCATTCGATAATGCAACTGCTGGCCTGGGACTCACAGGCACTGAAACGCTGGATCTGCTCATTAAGTGGCTCGGGCCAGAGTCAGTAAAGCACATAAAACGCATTCGCTCTGTGCATGTAGGGCGCCCAGACGTAGCACTAGAGAAGGCCTGGGAGCGCCTCCAGCAGTGTTATGCTGCACCTGAAGTCATGGAGAAGTCTCTGTTTAAACGACTGGACGAATTCCCAAAAATATCTGCAAAAGACTACGGGAAACTGAGGGACCTAGGCGATCTCCTCATGGAGCTACAGGGTGCTAGAGGAGAAGGTTACCTCACAGGACTGGCATACCTGGATACAGCCAGAGGAATTGGGCCCATTGTTGAAAAACTCCCCTATGGGCTTCAAGAGAAATGGCTCGCAAGAGGCTCAAGGTTTAAAGAAAAGAACAAAGGCTATTTCCCTCCATTTGATGTCTTTGCCGATTTCATCTGTCACGAAGCACGGAGAAGGAATGATCCCAGCTTCGCCCTACCATCTGCTAGCAGCAGCAGTTTGAAATCAGACAAGGCACCCTCACGCAACTTAGGAAGCAAGATATCAGTTCATAAGACAGAGGTTTCATCAGGTAAAGATCCGCCAGCAGATATACCTGAGAAAAAAGTTGAAGGGTCAGAGAAAAATTGTCCCATTCACAACAAACCACACCCACTCAGGAAGTGCAGAACATTCAGAGGAAAGATGCTTGAAGAGAGGAAGAGTATTCTCAAAGACAACGGGATGTGTTTCAAATGCTGCACGTCCGCAAGTCATCTCGCTAAAGACTGTAAAGCAACTGTGAAGTGCACAGAGTGTTGTAGTGACCGTCACCATGCTGCCATGCACCCAGGTCCACCACCTCAAGCTGCGAAAGGGCTTCCACTACCATCAGACAATGGCGGGGAGGAAGATGTGCCAGCCGGTGACAGCACAGTCATCAATTCTAGCTGCACACAGATTTGTGGTCCAGGCCGAACAGCAAGATCCTGCTCAAAGATTTGTCTGGTTCGAGTATATCCCGAAGGTCAACGTGAGAGGGCAACTAACATGTACGTAATCCTGGACGACCAAAGCAATCATTCATTGGTCAGGTCTGACTTCTTTGAGCTTTTTAACATCAAAGGCCAGTCTTTCCCTTACTCACTAAAGACCTGTGCGGGGCTGGTGGAGATGTCAGGCCGGAAGGCTGAAGGATTCCAGGTTGAATCTCTGGATGGCCAAACCAGCCTACCACTTCCACCTCTAATTGAGTGCAATGAAATACTCAATGATCGCACTGAAATACCGACACCCGACGCGGCCCGCCACCATCCACACCTCAGGGGTGTAGCACCATACATACCTGAGCTTGACCACATTGCGGAGATACTTATCCTGCTCGGCAGAGATCTCGTCAGAGTGCACAAGGTCTGGCAGCAAATAAGTGGACCTCCAGACGCTCCTTTCGCACAAAAGTTGGAGCTAGGCTGGGTGCTTGTTGGAGATGTGTGCTTAGGGGGTGCACATAAACCAGTCGTGCGGACATTCAAGACCAATGTGCTGGAGAATGGCCGTCCCTCTATGCTCACACCTTGCAAAGCCTCCATAAAGCTGACTCAGACCGTGTCTCATGGCGGGGAGCAGAGGAGTAAGTCCACAAAGCCATCACTGGATACCCTTGGAAGGAAAGTCTTCAAAGAGACCGAGTATGATAACAGACCTGCCCCGTCCATGGAGGACACCATCTTCCTGGAGATTATGGACCAAGAAGTCTACAGAGACGAGTCAAACAACTGGGTCGCTCCGCTACCTTTTAGGGTCCTCGGCAGCGCTTATCTAACAACCGTGAACAAGTATTTACCCCGCTTCGCCGCTCTGGAGTAGGACCGCTACGAAGGAAACCGGAGATGAAACAACAGTTCCTGGAATTCATGGGGAAAATATTAGAGAAGAAAACATGCAGAAGTGGCCTCCGCCATTGGAAGACAATGAAGAATGTTGGTACCTTCCCAACCTCGGAGTCTACCACCCACAAAAGCCTGGGAACATTCGCGTTGTATTCGACTCCAGTGCGAAGTATTCAGGAACATCTCTGAACGACGTTCTCCTGACGGGACCTGACCTCAATAACTCACTCATTGGGGTTCTGATCCGCTTTCGGAAGGAACAAGTTGCAGTGATCGCCGACATACAGCAGATGTTCCATTGCTTCCTAGTTCGCAATGACCATAGGAAGTACCTGCGTTTCTTGTGGTACAGAGACAATGACATGTCCAAGGACGTAATCGACTATAGGATGAGAGTCCATGTTTTTGGCAACAGTCCCTCCCCATCTGTGGCCATCTATGGTCTGAGGAGGGCCATCCAAGAAGGTGCGAACAAACATGGAGCGGACACTGTACAATTTGTGGAACGTCATTTCTACGTCGATGACGGACTCATCAGCCTACCCACCGACGCTGACGCCATCAGCCTCCTGCGTAGAATGCAGGCCTCACTCAGCGAATCAAACCTGAGGCTCCACAAGTTCGCTTCAAATAGCGACGTCGTCCTTCAAGCCTTTGCACCAGAAGACAGGGCAGTCCTGAAGAGCCTTGACTTCAGTGGCGAAGCTACACCTGTGCAACGGAGCTTGGGACTATTGTGGGAGACCACAACAGACACATTCACATTCACTGTCTCACAAGAGAAGAAGCCCTTCACTCGCAGAGGAGTGTTGTCTACGGTGAACAGCATCTTTGATCCGCTAGGCATGGTTGCGCCAGTGACCATTGAAGGCAAAAGTCTGCTCAGAGAACTCAGTGTTGACATGTGTGACTGGGATGCACCGCTCCCAGAACAAAAGCTGAAACAATGGGAATCATGGCGAACGTCATTGCATGATTTAAACCAGCTGCACATCCCACGCTCATACACTACGACATCCCTCTCCAAGGGTGAGCACACAGAGCTATGTGTGTTCTCCGACGCAAGCACCAAGGCCATTGGAGTGGTGGCATATCTGAAGACTACACAAGCTGATGGAGAAATCCAAGTTGGATTCATCCTAGGGAAAGCTAAACTGGCTCCACAGTCAGAACCAACAATTCCCCGGCTAGAGCTGTGTGCCGCAGTATTAGCCGTAGAAGTTGCTGAGCTCATACAAGACGAGCTGGACCTGAAGCCTGATGAGGTCAAGTTCTACTGTGACAGCAGGGTAGTTCTTGGCTATATCTACAATCAAATGAAACGTTTCTATGTATACGTCCACAACCGAGTTCGCAGAATACGTCAGTTCTCAACACCTGACCAGTGGCACTATGTCAGTACGGAAGACAACCCCGCAGACCACGCTTCGCGGGCAGTTGCGGCATCACATCTGGCACAGACCACATGGTTCACCGGACCAGACCTTCTGTATAAACCCAGTCCACCTGATGAAGACTCAAAGGAAGTCTTTGAGCTTCTCAACCCAGAATTGGATGGAGAGATACGCCCTGAAGTGAGCAGCCTCTTGACTCACAGTCTAAACAGAGGCCTCAATGCCGCACGTTTCCAGCGGTCCTCATCAATGCGCTCTCTCACTAGGGCAATTGCTCTACTCATCCACATTGCTAGATCTTACAAGCACAAGTCCAGTCAGTGCAAAGGATGGCACTACTGCAACCTCCCGCGTACTCCAGATGAGCTGTCCCAAGTTAGACACATCATCATCAGAGCAGCGCAGGAAGAGGCCTACTCTAAGGAATTAACAGCACTTGAAAATGGAAAAACTGTAGCCAAGGACAGTTCTCTCCAGAAACTCAGACCTGTTCTTGAAGAAGACCTGATTTGCGTTGGCGGCAGACTAAAGCATGCTGACTTGAGCAGTCAGGAAAAGAACCCCATCATCTTGCCCAAGAACAGTCATGTTTCCCTGCTGCTAGTGCGCCAGTGTCATGAAGATGTCAAGCATCAAGGACGACACTTTACAGAAGGGGCCCTGAGAGCTGCAGGCTTTTGGGTCATAGGCGGAAAAAAGCTTATCGCCTCAGAGCTGCACAAGTGCGTTGTTTGCCGAAAGTTACGCGGCAGAACAGAGGAACAACTCATGGCCAACTTACCTCCGGAACGACTACACACATGCCCACCCTTCACCTATGTAGGAGTGGATGTGTTCGGACCTTGGCCAGTCATCTCAAGGCGCACGCGAGGTGGACAGGCCCAAAGCAAGAGATGGGCGATGCTCTTCTGTTGCATGAGCTCCCGAGCCGTGCATATTGAGCTCATCGACTCCCTGGACACTTCCAGTTGTGTCAATGCACTAAGGAGATTCTTTGCGATAAGAGGACCTGCTAAGCAAATAAGATCAGACTGTGGAACAAACTTTGTTGCCGCTGCAAAGGAATTGGGACTCAGTCAAAACACTTCAGTCCAGCAGTTCTTGAGCCAGCAAGGGTGTTCTTGGGTGTTCAACCCACCTCACTCGTCACACATGGGAGGGTCGTGGGAGCGTTTAATAGGCCTCTCAAGAAGGATTCTGGATGCCATCCTGCTGCAGGAGAATGTCCAGCTAACTCACGACGTCTTGAACACTCTCATGGCTGAGGTGGTTGCAATACTCAATGCCAGACCCCTTGTTCCGGTCTCCACAGACCCAGAGTCACCCTTCGTGCTCTCTCCTGCGATGATTCTCACCCAGAAGGTGGGAGTTCCTCCACCATACGGGGAATTCGCGGGAAAGGATCTTCTCAGCAGACAGTGGAGACAGGTGCAAGCCCTTGCAGACTGTTTCTGGCGTCGCTGGCGACAGGAGTACCTTCCCACTCTTCAGCCCCGACGGAAGTGGAGGGAGACACGACGGGATGTCAAAGAAGGAGACATCGTGCTCCTGAAGGACCGTCAAGTTCCACGTAATGCGTGGCCCAGGGCGAGGATTACAGCGGTCGTCCCTGGCAGGGACGGCAGAGTAAGGAAGGTCGAGCTGAAGACAGCAGGCAAGGAATCCAAGCTGTTCCAGAGGCCGGTGTCAGAAGTAATTCTTCTGCTGCCAAAAGACTGAAACTTCAGGCCAGAGACATTTATTGGTGGGTAGTGACCTTTAAGGTCAGACGGAGAGTGTGCTGCCTTCTGGCAGAATTTGGGACTTTTATTCAATGTAAGTTCATGCAATAGGAAGTACTTTTAATTTGACTAGTGATGTCATAACGTTAGAAACAGGAAGTAGGAAGTAAAATGTCAGTTGGACCAAGGGCAAAGTCATGTTGCCATTCAGAGGAAGGAGTTCCTAAAAAATTCGCTTTTCATAGCCCCAGCAGATGCATCCCTTTTTCACTTTATCTTCTGAAGCTGTGATGTTGAAGTCTGCTTGTCAAGAAATAAATCACCAATGAAGAAAAGTTTAACTTGCTGTCTAGCTAGTTCTTACAACTTAGTGAGGACAGTACAAACAACACCCATATGGCAAAAAGCTACTTCATCTGAACGCCAGCACCTGATAGTGGAGGAGGTATGCTGCAAGGAAGAAGCAGCCAGATGTGCTACAGCTGTGTCACAAGTCAAGCAGGGCTGCTGGATGATGTGGGAGGGCATGGAGTGAGCTGTGGAGCATGGCGTCCAATCGGCTGAGTTTTGTCATCAGAGCCACATATGATGTCCTGCCCTCTCCAACCAACTTACATCTTTGGTTTGGAGAGGATCCGGCCTCTCCCCAATGTGCTGCACAAGCAACCCCCAAACACATTCTGGTGGGTTGTATGACTAGTCTAAGTCAAGGCAGATACACCTGGTGCCATAATCAAGTGCTGAAGTGCTTGGCTACTGAAATTGAGAGGAGAGTAGCTGTCGATGCCATGCCTCTAAAGGCCCAGAATACTTCCTTGCGATTGATATCCTTTATGAGGGAAGGGGAGAAACAGCGGGCCAACCCAGTACCAGCAGACTCATGTCCACTTGACGCAGCCTGGAGTTGGGAAATGCGGGTCGATCTAAGCCAGAGACTCACCTTCCCATCTGAAATTGTAGCGACCAACCTGCGCCCAGACCTGGTGCTCTGGTCCAAATCCTGCCGATGTGTTTTCATTGTTGAGCTGACAATCCCTTGGGAGGAATCCATCGATGAGGCTTTCAAAAGGAAAAGGCTGCGATATGCAAACCTAGCAGCTGAAGCAGAGGAGCGGGGCTGGAATGTAAAGGTGCGCACTGTAGAGGTGGGCTGCAGGTGCTTTGTAGCAAGTTCTACCACAAGGCTACTGAAGGAGATGGGAATCAAAGGGCAGGCCCAATGGAGAACTATCAAAGAGCTTGCCAGTGTTGCTGAGAGAAGCAGTCACTGGCTATGGCTAATGAGGAAGGACACAGTATTGACTATCAAATGACCATATGGAGCCTCCATGTGACATACACCCAGGCCTGATCAGCCTGTGGTGGACCAGCCTTGGGCCAGGGTGTCTTGTGATAAAAGGCTGAAACACCCAGTGAGCCTGGGTGCACAACTGATGATGTGTCGCATTGGTGGCGCCATGTGATAATCAACCCCATCCAGGAAGACATAGTGGTTGGGGGCTGATTTGATTGAAACCAGTCAACTGAGGTGCTGATTTTAGGGATTGTAACAACTAGTCCTTTTATGGTGATAGTTAGCTACAACATTCGCCTTGTGATGGCGAAAGTTTTGACCCACTAGGACTTGCATTCAGGCTCTATGGTATTTGGTAACAGCACCAAACACATAAGGGATTTGGTGGAAGGTTTATAGTCCATGACAATATTTATATACCTCCTGGTTATTGAATAAATAGCCTATGCTATAACAATCCCAAATCAGAAAAAAATTGAGACAGTAAGGTCAATAGAAATAAAACAAACAAAAATAAAAACTAAACATACAAAAAAAACTTGCAGTGATTCTTGAATTTACTTTGACTTGTCTTTCATTGCATGCTGTATGAACCCAATATCTTGTGTTTCAGGTGTTATTTGGTTCCATTCTTTCTGCAACCACATCTTTCCCACTTTCTTACTTTGCTTCAGAGAGTGGGTTTGTTTTCAAATCCCACAGCCCTCTGGTTCCCTCCCCCTCCCCTCAGGATCGCAATACGTGAGCACACACAGCGCGCACATGGGAAGCAGGAGTTTTAAAATCAACACGGGACAAAACAAGCATTTGTGAGTTGTTTGTGCTTTGACAAATTAGGAGAAACATGCAAATTTTCCCAGTTTCACGGCTGAGAGTGAAACGGTAAGAGTGGAAAACTTCATCAGGTTGATGCTGTCATGGTTTTACAAGATTTGGACCCAAATGCACGACACAACACACAGGGACTGGGCTTGAAGCAAGAGACTGATATATTATTTAGTGGTGAGTAAATGTGTTCTCCCTCAGTGGAGGACGTGTAAACTCCTATGGAGACAGAGAGAGAGACAGTGGCTGTGTCTCAGTTCAGGTGTTGCAGCCTCATAGACCGTGGCCCTGGAGGCCAGAACACTCAAAGGTTGGTAGGATGCATCTAAAGGCTGATTTTTGGCTGTTAAATGAGACGGTCTAGTCTTTGGAAGATGTGTGTTTGCGTGACCACACACTACCCTGTTGCCTAGCAACCATGACTGCGTCAGGTGAGGTTTTTTTTTTTCTCTGACATTTTTGACAGAGAAAGAACTTTTATTTTTATCTTCATTATTGTATTTTCTTTACCTTTTACTGGAGAATCTTCACCAGACAGACAGAGGACCATGACAGATAAAATAAGACTAACTCACGTTAAAGTCAGCAGGTAAAATTAAGGTAAATTAAAACCACAAAATAGATAAATTAATTTTTAATAGTATACCAGTTAGAGCTCTAAAATATATTCTTAATTATATAACAGTTTCCTGTTATCATTTATGACCATTATGTAGCTAAATAATTAGATGTTCGGCCTTGTATCAGATCTGACATTTAGTTTTTAATGTTGTGAAGCAGACCACAGTCCTGTACTGTAGGATGATGATCCTCCATGATGTTCAGCAGCAGTAGAACAGATTCCATCTTCAGCTTCACCTCAGTTGGACCATCTCGGTAAATTAGAAAATCATGATTTGTCATTTCATTTTAAAAACTATAATCAATATTAAATCAGGTTTAAAATGTGTGGGCAGCGTGGTGTCGGAGTGGTTAGCACTGCGGCAGCACAGCAGCTCATCCTTGGCCGGGGGATCCTGGGTTCGATCCCAGCCTCCGACCAGTGATCTGTGTGGAGTTTGCATGTTCTCCCCATGCCTGCGTGGGTTTACTCCGGGATTTCTCCGGTTTCCTCCCACATGCCAAAAACATGCAAATTAGGTTAATTGGCATCAAACTGGGGATTCTAAATTGTCCTTAGGCATGACTGTGAGAGTGAATGGTTGTCTGTCTCTCTGTGTTGGCCCTGCGATGGACTGGCGATCTGTCCAGGGTGGACCCTGCCTCTCGCCCAGAGATGCTGGGATAGGCTCTAGCCCCCCCGCGACCCGAAAAGGATTAAGCAGAAGAAGATGGATGGATGCACTCTGTGTAATAAATATATGAAAGTCTCTTTTAGAATTAGCTAGGAAAAAATCATCTTTTTCAAAAAACTACTTCACTGAAATGCAGTTTTTCTAACTATTAACAGTAAACATGCAATATTTTTATTTAGCTTGTTTCAGTTTGCAAAATAAACTGCTAAAAAAAAAAAACCCACAATCAATAAAACAGTTCATCAAATCCCTTTTATTGTGGTTATTTCAGTCAAATATCAGTTTTATAAATCTTGAGTCCAGACCGTTCTCTCCACAGCTGATCCTCGGTTCCTGCAGGTACTGCACCGTGGGCCTCAGAAATAGACCGGGAAAAAAAAAAAAATCAGAAAAATCTGATTATCACTTCAGATGTGATGGACATTTTTAAGATCAGCATAATCAAATTATTACAGATGCCCTGTCCCTCCTCAGCTTCATAAACTGCTCCGTTTTCTCTAAAAATAACCTTAGGTGTTTTTTTTACTGCACCACATAAGCAAATAAATAACTTCCTGATGTCTCTACAGGACTTTAAAAGTTATCTTAAAGCAAGTTATTTCAACCACGTCATTCTGTATTTTTTATATTACTACATTAGTTAATAAACTGACATTAATAGGGAAAAAAGGTTTGATTTCAGGAAAAAATAACAGTTCAACATGTTTAATTAATACAAGTGAAGCATACAACACATCAGAAAAAATAATGTCACGTAATATGAGCTTAAATAATCAGATGTTGCTGTTTTCTGGATTACTGTTGTTTTTATGTTCAAACCACTGCATAATTCAAGCAAAAAAACTTACTGTCATGATTAGCTGACAGCTCAAGTGCACAATGGTAGCACAAGACGGAACCACACAAGGGGGATACGTTCAATGATTTATTCAATAGAGAAAACAGCGCCTAGTTAAGGAAACAGCCACTCGCCAGAAGATTCAATCCGCCTGTGGAGAGAAAAGCAAGAGCTGTCAGCGGAGAAGCAGAGAAGGCAAAATGGGCGAGCCAAATTACCACTTACTCGGGATTCCGGAAGAGGACCGGCAGAACTCCAGCGGGGAACAGACGAACCAGTAGGGGAGGGAGATGAGCTTGGAGTGCCTGACCGGGCGAAGTTTTGTTGCTGGGAGAGGTGATGAGGTGGCAGGAGAGCGCACGCAGTCCCGAGACACACCTGCACGTTGGCAGCAACCTGAAATAGAAAAGTAGAGAACTGTTAGACGACGTGTCTACACTAGTCCATAAATGACCTGCTTGCCTGAATTAGGGCAGTATACCCAGACGAGCCAGCGTTGACTGCGCGGAGGAAGCCTCCTTAAGTACGCTGGCTGATGAGCGGGCGCAGGTGTGTTCTCTGTCTCAGGTGCAGTGATGAGTTGACGAACGTGCGGCAGGAGGGAAGGGGCGCACTCTCGCTGCCCGTGACACTTACTTTGAACTGTTTCTGACTTCGTTCTGCTTCTGCCTGAGCCGAGAAAAAAAGCCAGGCTGAGCCATGCGCTGAATGCTGGGATAAGTTAGGGCCACAAGGACATGCTTCATGTATCCTCCGTTTTCAGGGTTTTGAAGGCTGCATTTGTCGGCCGCATGTGAAGGAGCCCACGGAATGGGACAACCTTGGACTCAGCACAGTGACGTATCTGGCCTAGAAATGCGCACTCGGAGGATGCAGAACCTGAATTGAGACACAGCCAGTAAGTAACTGGACAGGATTGGTAAGTATAAGGCTAGAAATTAACAAAGGAGGTTTACTTGCAACTGGGGAGGCAGCCTGGCAGATGAGCAGACTTGGAAAGGATGCAGGTTTATAACCCATTAGGTTGCGGGCCAAGGAGAGTCTTGAGGCTGTTTTGGGACTTGGATTTAGTGTAGAGTCTGTACATGACACAGGTCAAGGGTGTTACGGCCCTACTAGCCAAGCCCAGAATCACCTATTTTCCTGAGAACTTTATAGTCAAGGTGGACTAACCTATTGTCTTTTTCACCATTAGGCAAGGTAGACTCATACCTATCCACCCAGGCCAGGATTTGAACCCCTGACCCTGTGATTCAAATGCTCTCACTCCAAACTTTGAACCAAAGAGGAATTCCCTTACTAGCTCTAAGCTAGTATTGGAGGTGAGCCTTAAGGTGTCAGGGAACTGCACCACTGACTAATTTCTTATGGAGGAAGGATTAGTAACAAAGGGTTAGAGGCCCAGGTGACAAGGGGGTCCACAAGGGGGGAGCCAAGGAGTACCAGATCCAGGGAGTTTTAACAAGGGAACCAGAGATCCTGAGATTCAAGGGGTTAGTCAATGAATGTACAAGATTTTACATCCTTTGTATTCTGTTGCAGGCAAAATGGTGTCTGTTATAATTCTAAACCCTCATCATAAGTCATATTTGAACTATACTGAAAGCTCGAAGCTCAGTTTGCTTCTATGAATCCTGCTGACTTTACTAGGGAGTCAGAAAAAGTAAAAACTCCAGTCTGCTATTGAGGGGCATGAGCATGAACGTGTGTAGATGTGGATGTCATGGTCAGTGTGGACAGAGGGCCTGCTCTCCTCTGTACTTGCTATGGAGGTGTGCTGCTCTCCGTCCACAGGTGGCCTTCTGTGGAGCAGCACAAGTCATGGGAAGGATACGCTCACAGCCGGGTGTATCGTGTTGTCTCTGTGCCCTCATAGTCACTTCAAAAAAAAAAAAAAAGAATCTGCTTCGTATAGTTGAACATAGTTCACTTAATAAATAAAGTCTAGCAACCAC
The DNA here is from genome assembly GCA_020510985.1 of Pholidichthys leucotaenia. Classification (NCBI taxonomy): domain Eukaryota; kingdom Metazoa; phylum Chordata; class Actinopteri; order Cichliformes; family Pholidichthyidae; genus Pholidichthys; species Pholidichthys leucotaenia. Next base: position 194,432,901 of record CM035846.1, on the reverse strand, counting down.
TGGTGAACGCAGGCCTAGTTTGCTTCTGCATTGGCACCTCGCATGAACAAGAAATGAGTGTGTGCGCATTGCACGCATATAAGCAGGCAAGTCTGTTGATTGACAGGTTGGTTGAGAAATTGTTTGAAAGTTTCTCAAAATTCAGTCCTGCCAAGAAAATAAATTTTAGTTTTTTTTAAGGTGCTTACTTGGAAAAGACATCTAGAGAACTATCCAGACACATTTTTTAAGGGTAATAAAAAGGGTATTTGACCAATGTTACAGATGTTACCCACAAGCCTGTGTCTCGTATAGCGGCGGATATTAGGAAACATGTTTTGAACATGTTAAAATTTTTCTGTGACAAGAAAAACTGTTTGCCACTCTTAAACCTATTGTACTACATTTTACAAACCTTGACGAAACCCCAACAATTGCAACGTTTGTGAACCTCAACTTTCACCGCCCTGCGAGATATTACCCTTAAGGTGTGCAGCAGTTTGAGTTGTTGTAATTGCACTTTTCATTTCCAAATTTGCCACATATACTCTGTTGGGGACAGCTTCTCAACAAACTCACCAAAATGACCCTCAAGTTGGTCTGCATCCAGTTTGAGCTCCAGGTAAAGTTCATTGTAAGAGCTCAGAAGGTCTGGGCATTTATGATTACAATGTTTGGCAATCTCATGCCCAGTGATCCTCATGTGGGTCTGCAGTTGCGCTCAAGGTCATGGCCAACGGTCAGGAGATCTGTGCTCTCTTGGGGTGATTTCATCAGACCAGAAGGAACTACTACGTCATTGACGGTCTGGTTTGTTTTGTTTGCATATTCTACAACATTCCAGTGCTTTCTGATTTTGACCTGTAAATTTGTAAGCTCTCATCTGGCTGGCTATCCATGGCAGGGCTCTCCTCTGGCTGGGGCCTCTCCTCTGGCAGGGCTCTCCTCCAAGCAGGCCCTCATCCGGCCGGGCTCCCCTCAGGCAGGGTTCTCTCATCTGGCAGGAGCTCTCCTTCAAGCAGGCCCTCCTCCAGCTGGGCTCCAGGCACTCTCTGGACCGTTGGAGGACCTTTTATATCATGTGCAGCCACAGGTGCTGCACATCCCCAATCAACAGGTGCTGCTAATCAGTAATTAGGGGAAGCACAGGGTAGAAGTATGCTGCGTTCAGGTTGCCCAATAGTGTACTCCGAAGTGGACTGCACAGGGTATTCCGCCATATTAAGTGAGATTCCAAACTGAAGGGAGCGAACAGCCTTCAGTTCAAAGGGAACTTGTTCAAAGGGAAGTTGACAGGAAGATTACACATAAGCCATTGCACCTCAAATATGAGTAAAACAAACTATTGTTTCTAACGTTATTAACAAGCTAAACTGATGTTGGTTATTGTTTATATCAACTGATAGCAATAAAAATATACTTTAATTAATATTTTATATAAGAAATATAAATTATCCACCGTAGTATCAGTACGTGTCCATGGTTACCATGGTAATGCACAAAGGAGAGAGTCGATGGTTACAGGGTTTTTCAATGGAGAAATTTTGTGAAGGGCAGTTAACTGATATTCCACGAGAACGGAGCAGGGAGCAGGGAATACAGCTGAAGTAGACTGTGGATCGGAATGTAGCTGTAGACATTTTCAACTAAAGTCCCACAGTTAAAATACAATAACTACAAAACATGCAAACCACAAACAAACATGCAACATAAATTTAAAAACTATATAAACCGAAAAAACAATAAAATACTTCCACCCCATGACATAATTTATAATTGAATGATTTATCGACTGAAAATTAATGACCTGAATGCAAAGGTGTCTATTCAGTCTTTTTACCTCCGCCAAGGAGGTTATGTTTTCATCGGCGTTTGTTTGTCTGTCTGTCTGTTTGTTTGTTAGCAAGATAACTCAAAAAGTTATGGACGGATTTTCATGAAATTTTCACAGATTGTCAGAAATGGGGTATCCTACAGATGATTAGATTTTGGTGGTGATCTGGATCACCGTCCACAAGAAAACCGCCATTATGCAAAATGCCATTTTCGTGAATAACTACTAAACCACTAATCCTATCATTGTCAATCCAATTGCTTGTCATATGTTTTCATGGTCAAGGAATCTGAAAATGTACACACAAACACTGTATGGGGGGAACTGTGGCGCTAAACCGCCATTACGGAAAATGCCATTTTCGTCAGTAACTACTGAACCACTAATCCTATCATTGTCAAGCCAATTGCTAGTCATATGTTTTCATGGTCAAGGAATCTGAAAACGTACACACAAACACTGTATGGGGGGAACTGTGGCGCTTGGCGGAGGTCTGCACTCTCTGAGTGCTTTTCTAGTTTAAAGAGTGATCAATATCATTATTCAGCTTACTTTCAATTACAGTAGTTTGTTAAATCAACACATACCTGGTGGATCTTATTCCAATGTCTGTCTTAAAATGGAAAACATCATAGTTGTTTTGGCATCACCTAAGTGGGCTGCAAACTAATATTTACTGCACCAAGAATGGCCGTTACATGATAGTCATTGACTTTTTACCTCCGCCAAGGAGGTTATGTTTTTTTTTATTTAAAGTGTTGGCTTTTGCATCAAGGGATAAAACTGAAATCTGTTCTTATTTGTGGTCAGTCGTTATATTACATGAAGTATGAAACTCAATAAAGCTCAAGTTGTATGACAACAAACTGAGACAAGAGTGTGCTGCAGAGCTTCACAGCTGTTATATGATTGGCTAATACAGTGCTGAGTCACACGGTGACTTGTTAAGAGACATCATCACTCTGTGGTGTTTACATGATGTCCTGGGTGTTGAGTTTTACTGAAGTGTGCTTGACTAGTCTGAACATCCTGTGCTTCAACATGAAATTGTTGACCAAAGTTTGTTGTGTTGAGACGTTGAAGGGCTGAAAGAAATTTTAATGATTAAATGTGTGTGCTCATTGAATAAAAGTAGTGCTACCTTATGGTATGAATTACTCTGGTATAGAGTAGTCACCAAATAAATGACTTGAATAAGAGTGTAAAAAAGCTACCTGAGTAGTAGACTTGACTCACACCAATATCTGAAGTTTTTTCATAAATTTGAAACCTTTTTGTCATACATTTACTACAATTTTCTTATATATTTTCAGCATTTTTGTGATAAATTTGCAACTAATTGCTCATAAATTTGTCTTTTGTTAACACTTTTGACTTTATGCATACTAATTTCTCAAATGGGTTTTCTTTTAAAACTATTAGTCTTGGGGAAAATTAAATATAGGCTATCTGCATGTGCCTTCTAGTATAACCCAAATTATAAATCAAATATTTTCTGATCGAGAACTGAAGAATGATGATTTCATATATTTAGAGAAATCCTTGCCTCGCACTCAGTTAAAAATTGTGAAATTAAAATTAACTCAAAGACTAGGCCCAGCTGTCCTTGAGTAAAAAATACAGGTTTTTCTTTAAAAATGTATTCAATAGTAAAAAGCACAATACAACTATTTATAATTTTGTGAAAAACTGAGGGCATGAACTTGAGTAAACTTAATTCATTACTACCCACCTCTATTTGTTGCTATCAAGTCACCAACCCAGAGTCAGGCTGCATTATTTGGAAGACTTTATGTCTCATACTAGTGTTGTTTACTTCTTAGAAAGTGACCTCTGGCGTGTTTTAGAAACCAAACCTGTGTGCAATCAGTGAGACAGTGAGTATGTGACGTCTCATGTTTGTTGCTGGGAGTGAAAATGTTCCGTGAGTGAGACGAGTTCAGATGCTACACAGATTAAGACAGAAGATACACATAAAAGCACGAAAGTAGGAGTAAAAGAGACAAAAAAAAAAAAAAGGAATCAGGAGGAATTATGAAGAATTAAGAAATTTCTCAAGTAAGCAATATGATGCATTAAAGGATGACAAAAAAGAGTGTGAAAAGAAAATGAGGGAGGCAAGCAAGAGTGCACTGTTCCCCAATAAAGTGGCTGCCTGGCTGACAGGGTGACCTCTCAGCCAGGCAGCCACTCACAGCACACGTTTCCTTATTAGGGGCGTCCACAGGGAGCAGGGTGGACTAGTAGGGAAGGTGGGAGGAGTTGTCATGTGTGGAAAGGTGGGAAACAGCATCATGCAGAGGAGGTAAGTTCATGTGAGTGTACCAAACGTTGTGATGAAAGACAGGAAATTAGTAACTTTCAGTAGTTTAAAAATGCTGTTTTGCAGTTGTTTGCCTAAGTGCTGCTGAGCGGACAATGTTTGACTATTTCTGTGTGTGATGCAAAACAAAAATGATTACACTCAGGCAGTGATGTCTATGAAGTGTAACATTAAAACTAAATAATAGCATAAATGTTTTGTGTAATGAAACAACAATAAACTTCTTTTGTGAATTCCTGATTATGTGGGAGAATATGTGTGTGTCTTAAATCATGTTCTTTTACTCATGTGGATGCCGAGAGAAACGCAATTTCATCTTGCCTGCACTACAGTTGTATGTACAGCAATATGACAATAAAGGTTGATTTGATTTGATTTGATTTTGATTTGAGAAGTATTACTAACTAACTAACTAACTAACCTGCACTTATATAGCGCTTTTCTAGTCACAAAGACCACTCAAAGCGCTTTCATTAATATAACTAACCCTCTATTCTAAGGGCCTATAGGAAACAAATATCTAGGGACAATTTAGAACAGCCAATTAACCTAACATGCATGTTTTTTGGCATGTGGGAGGAAACCGGAGAAATCCCGGAGTAAACCCACGCAACACGGGGAGAACATGCAAACTCCACACAGATCACTGTTGGTCGGGGGCTGGGATCGAACCCACGATCCCACGATCCCCACAATCCCCCGGCCAAGGGTAAACTGTGCTGCCGCAGTGCTAACCACTGCGCCACCGTGCAGCCCGAGTATTGACAATAAACTGTGATTTTTAAAAAATGCAATATTGATTTTGTTTTAATACACAAATATAACTACCAGAATGCAACTCTTAAGGTATTTTTGTTTCCTGTTCTCGCTTTTCACAAGGTGGCAGTACACCTTTTAGTGATGCTTGTTAATCACCACTATACAAAAGAAGACCAGGCTAACTAGCTCGGACCAGCAGTGTATGGCTAATACTAATGGGAAAAAAGTCATATCCCAGGAAACAGAAAAGAGAGAGACAAACTTCATTTTTGTCATGTTATCTATAGATGTCATGATTGCAACAGTTGTTTTCAATGATAGCTGCAAAGTCAACATTTGATTTTATGACACCCTTAATGAAAGGCTTCCTGAACTTCAGTTTGGTGCAGTAGTGTTGTCACATAAACCATGAGTGTAACACCTACAGTGGTGTGAAAAAGTGTTTTACCCCTTCCTGATTTCTCATTTTTTTGTATGTTTGTCACACTTAAATGTTTCAGATCATCAAAGAAATTTAAATATTAGACAAAGATAACACAAGTAAACACAAGATGCAGTTTTTAAATGATGGTGTTTATTATTAAGGGTAACAAAAATCCAAACCTACATGGCCCTGTGTGAAAAAGTGACCCCCCCAAACATAAATTAACTGTGGTTTATCACATCTTTGAAAAGCTGAGTTCAATTTCTCTAGCCACACCCAGGCCTGATTACTGCCACACCTGTTCTCAATCAAGAAATCACTCAAAAGATCCTCAAAAGCTAGACATCGTGCTGTGATCCAAAGAAATTCAGGATCAAATGAGAAACAAAGTAATTGAGATCTGTCAGTCTTGAAAAGGTTATAAAGCCATTTCTAAAGCTTTGGGACTCCAGCAAACCACAGTGAGAGCCATTATCCACAAATGGCAAAAACATGGAAAAGTGGTGAACCTTCCCAGGAGCAGCACGCTGGTCAAAATTACCCCAAGAATGCAGCGACGACATCCAAGAGGTCACAAAAGACCCCACAACAACATCCAAAGAACTGCAGGTCTCACTTGCCTCAGTTAACCCCTTGCACTCTGGTCAATTTCCCTAAAAACGCCAAAAAATAACATACCCAAAGTAAATCAAAAGCTGTACTTCAACCCTTTGCAGCATCTTCATGGGGTTGGTCTCATTTAAAAGAAAACACTTTGAATTTTTTGGCAAAACAGTCATAGTCTCTCTAAGTGCTCCTGCCACTGAGTAACAGTCATCTAAACATACTGAACTTGAAGAAAATAAATTTTGCCTGGGTGTTCTTTTGGATACAAATGCTTGCAAATAACACACAGCTTCAGATCCGGGCTGGAAAATGCAACAGAAATGTAGAACCAAGTGTTATCCAGCTGAGGTCAAAATTTTGTAACAATACCACAAAAAATGAATATATTACACAGCTTTTTCCTCAGGTTGTTCCCAGGCGTTTTTGAACTGTGCCAAATTGTGCCAAATGGCACAGTTTGGAAAAACGTCTGTAACTTTTGAATGATTCAATATAGAAGCTTGATCTTGGGCTCTAATGAAAGGTGACACTCAGGGCTGTGTGTGTGTGTGTGGGGGGGGGGGTGTTTATTTATTCATGAATGAATGAATGAACAAACAAGCTCCCACACCCAAAGAAGCAGGTCACTTAAAAAATGTGTGGCTTTTTTTTACAAGAAAAAATAACCTACAGTGCACTAAAAATTATTCTAAAATATTTGTAATGTAGAAGATAACAACTCCCCCCCCCCCCGCTACAGAGGACGGACATCGGCCATCACTACATGACGGAACAGTCATGTGGTGATGTGGCGACCGCGGCGCACAGTCCCGCGGTCCCCGCGCCCCCCCCCCCCGCTACAGAAGAGTAGCGGGGGGGGGGCGTTCACGGTTCGGACGCGGCGCACGAACCGTGTACCGCAGCACGCACAGTTGTAGTTTACCAATCGGTCAAAAGTCATTTTTGATTACAATTTTCAGGGATAAAGAATAATTTAGCTTATAACACTTACCTGTCCACAACAGCATGTGGACGGTCTATGATGACCATGGAAGAGAATCCTAAACGTCTACTCTGCTGGGACAGCACCGCCTGTGGCTAAACAGGCCAATGCGCGAATGGCAGTCCCTGTCACACAGGTCGCCACAAAGCCACACAGAGACCACCACTTGTGGGTGGTCTCCGTGCTGCTGGGTCTGTGGCGGTTCTTCCTGCGGGTTCTTTTTTCATCTGCTGCAGCAGTCAGTCTCTCTTCACCCAGCCTTACACAAAACAGATTTTGCAAGGGTCGCTTTCGAACTTCTCTGCTTCAATTGGCTCGCTGCATTCGCAGCCATTGGTAGGCGGGTCCTTCTTGCTAGGTTTTCAGTCATTGGTTCTTCAAGGTTTCAGAAACCCAATTCAAGGCTCTTATTAGTCGAATGAGAGGTCAATCACATCTAAACCAATCAAAGCACTCCTTTGGCTTTCTGTTCGCAGCTGTGTCTGCAGTGGAAGAACGGAAATGCAGCTTTTTTTTCTTCAGTGCGCTCTAGGACGCAGAGACGTGCCCGCCCGCGGTACACCGAAGTGCAACAGGTTAAGGTCAGTGTTTATGACCACCATAAGAAAAAGATTGGGCAAAAATGGCCTGCTTGGCAGCAATCCAAGACGAAAACCATTGCTGAGCAAAAAGAACATAAAGGCTTGTCTCAGTTTTGCCAGAAAACATCTTGATGATCCCCAAGACTTTTGGGAAAATACTCTGTGGACTGACGAGATAAAAGTTGAACTATTTAGAAGGTGTGTGTCCCATTACATCTGGCATAAAAGTAACACAGCATTTCAGAAAAGAAACATCATACCAACAGTAAAATATGGCGGTGTGATAGTCTGGGACTGTTCTGCTGCTTCAGGACCTGGAAGACTTGTTGTGGTAAATGGCACCATGAATTTTGCTGTCTACCAAAAAATTCTGAAAGAGAATGTCCGGCCATCTGTTTGTGACCTCAAGCTAAAGCACATTTGGGTTCTGCAGCAGGACAATGATCCAAAACACACCAGCAAGTCCACCTCTGAATGGCTTAAGAAAAACAAAATGAAGACTTTGAAGTGGCCTAGTCAAAGTCCTGACCTGAATCCAATTAAGATGCTGTGGCGTGACCTTGAAAAGGCGGTTCATGCTTGGAAACCCTCCAATGTAGCTGAATTACAACAATTCTGCAAAGATGAGTCGGCCAAAATTCCTCCACAGCACTATAAAAGACTCATTGTCAGTTATCACAAATGCTTGATTGCAGTTGTTGCTGCCAAGGGTGGCCCAACCAGTTATTAGGTTTAAGGGGCAATCACTTTTTCACACAGGGCCATATAGATTTGGATTTTTTCCCCTTTAATAATAAACACCTTCATTTAAAAACTGCATTTTGTGTTTACTTGTGTTATCTTTGTCTAATATTTAAATTTGTTTGATGATCGGAAACATAGCACGGTGGCACAGTGGTTAGCACAGTGGCAGCACAGCGAGAAGGTCATGGGATCGATCCCACCCCCAGACCATCGGTGACCCTTCTGTGTGGAGTTTGCATGTTCTCCCCGTATCTACGTGGGTTTACACCGGGCACTCCGGTTTCCTCCCACATGCCAAAATCACGCAAGTTAAGTTAGGTTAATTGGCATCAAAACTGGGGATTCTAAATTGTCCTTAGGTATGACTGTGAGAGTGAATGGTTGTCTGTCTTTCTGTGTTGGCCCTGCGATGGACTGGCGATCTGTCCAGGGTGTACCCTGCCTCTCGCCCAAAGACGCTGGGATAGGCTCCAGCCCCCCCGCAACCCGAAAAGGATTAAGCGGTAGAAGATGGATGGATGGATGGATGGATGGATCGGAAACATTTAAATGTGACAAACATACAAAAAAAACGAGAAATCAGGAAGGGGGCAAACACTTTTTCACACCACTGTAGCTTCATATATCAAGAGTAGAACAAATTTGCTTCCATCAGCTGCAGCCCTTTAAGGTAGAGTGGGAGTATGTATGTCTGATTATGGGATTAATGTATAGTACCTATGCAATGTATGGAAAACACTGCAACATGACAGTTTATTAAATTTTGATCCACAGTTAACTCAGAGCTTTTCTGCAGCTAATCAGGGGTTGTTGCTCCTTTATGAGCATTATTAGCATTAACCTAAGCAGGGCTGCTCGCAGAGATAGCAAAAAGACGTAACAAACTAATAGTTTTTTGAATGCAAAAGATGCAATAGACTTACACAATGGTCCCCTCCGGCATACAACTAGGAACATACCGGTCGCTATGGAGGGTGAGAATATGTATGGGCACATAATCATACCATGTAGGATAACTAAGTAGACGGTTATGCTGTTTCATTCCATCTAGCAACAATGCTCTGCACTGTGTGTGTTTATATATTTGCATATTTATTCCATCTAGCTACAATGCTCAGCACTGGGTGTGTTTATATATTTATATATCTACATATTATTCCATCTAGCTACATTGCTCCGCACTGTGTGTGTTTATATACTTGCATATTTATTCCACCTAGCTGCAATGCTCCGTACTGTGGGTGTTTATATATTTACATATTTATTCCATCTAGCTACAATGCTCTGCACTGTGTGTTCATATATTCATATATTTATTCCATCCAGCTACAATGCTCTGCACTGTGTGTCTGTGTGTGTGTGTATATATATATATTTTATAGTAATACGTACATATGTTTATTAGCTGCTCTTGCTTGCTTGTTTTTTTTCTTGCCTTCTGATTGTTGCTCTGAGTGTTGCTATCCCTGTGCTGTTGCAATCCTGGAATTTCCCCGTTGTGGGACTAATAAAGGCTTATCTTATCTTATCTTATCTTATGATGTGAGATGTGAAATGATTCAAAAGATTTTCAGTCAAATTCACTCCTCACTTGCGCTTCTGATTAAAAAGATGGTTGGAGTCAACATGCTTAAGATTTAGCTTATGCTTAGATTTAGCAGTTAAGATTTCCCAGCTTAAAGCTGTAATCACAGGAACTAATCAGATTCATGCTATAAAGTTTATTTCCACCAAGTACCAGATGACCATGCACGTTGGTTTCTGGGCCAAATCCGAGCTGCCAGTTACAATCTTGATTTTTCTCAAAATACTCTGAAAATTATACTACGTTTAGTTTGTCATATTGGTCAAAATTCACCAACACATCTGAGCCAGTGCAAAATGTCAGACATGTTTGGAAAAAGGTTTAATACACAGTTTTGTTGGCGCATGAGCCTTGTTGGGTTGTTTTAGCTTCTTTTGAAACATGCAAGAATATAATTTTCATAATTAACCTTTTGCCTTTCATTATTTTTGTTGGTTAGGTTGGTAAACCTAAGACTATTTTTAAATATTTATATTAATGGGAATATATTTTTTCCGTTTTCCACCATTTAAGTCATGAACATTTAACATCATTCATCTTTAACTCCTGTTAACATGAAACTTAACTACTTTGAGTTCTTTGGGAATCAAGCACTCTGTACAATGTGCATATGAATGTGGGTTAAACAAGCGACAAGATAGACATTTATATTTCTGCCAGAAGTGTTAGATGTGACTAGCTGGGCCTCACAATGCTGCCTCCAGGCTGCTCAGCCATCTTCAGCTGTCTCACACTCATTCATAATGATGATGTGTTGAGTTACTCAGGTGGCTTTTGGTTTCTTGGATAAGATTGTGTCTGCACCTTTATTGTGTGATTTTGTCAATGTTTTATGGACATCTAAAATCAGAAGCAGAAATGCTTCGCCTCCAGTGCGTCCACACCTGCTCCTGCATCATCTGCTCCACAACGCCGCCATCCAGCTCCGGACCAGCGGAGGAATACCCCCACCTCTCAGGCAGCAGATTCTCCTGGGTCATTGTGTTACAGATGATGAAAGTCTGTAACATGCGTTCATCAACCAAATATGGAAGGTCAGCAGGGGACATAATACATAAATAAAGAAATTAAGTGACAGCATGATTATATAAATCAAATGAATGCATACAGTATTTGTATAATAGTTTTGCCTTGATTTTCAATTGAAAATCGCCTTTAGAGCCAGTTCTTTAGAGTGCATGTCATGAGGCTGAGCACGGTTTGTCACCGTGCTCAGGCTTTTTATTCATTCCTGAGTATTTCCTGTATTTTTCCATGTGTGTTTAGGATGTGTTCTTTGTTGTCAGTTGTTCTGTTATGTTTTCATGTCCTTATTATTATGATGATGATTCTGTTATTGTCTTTAGAGTTCCTGTTCTATTTTGCTCTCAGTGTTTATATTTTGTTTCCTTGTGACACGAGCCTTGCCCTTGTTCCAGGCACTCCCACCTTGTCATTATCTCGTTTGTGTGCTCCGTGTTTAGTAATTAGGTTAACCTGCTCGCTCATGTGATCCACACCTGAGGCCACTTGTTATGATTATTTTCCTGCCCTATTTAAGACGTGCTCTGTTAGTCTCCCATTGTCAGAGCATCATCTTACCCATGTATCTCCGTCGGGACCCCATCCCTGTTCCAACGCGCTCCTTTGTGTTTTGTCTTCTCGTCATTCTCCTCTGTGCAAGTTTATTTTTGAGCACTTTTTGGATTTTGTGTTTCCTTAATAAATTACCACAAACTGCGGTTCAGCTCTTGGGTCTTTCCTCTTTGCCCTGAAAGGGCGATTCATGACAGTACGCCCTGACCAGTAAGAGACCCAGTTGCTGTAATTTGTGGTTATTTTTTTTTTGTTTCACTCACCTGTTTGTGGAGCTCATCCTGTCCCCAGCACGCCGACCTCCGGCAATCAAAGGGAGATCGGCAGCGGGATCCCCGAGTGTGGAGGAGCAGTGGGACCGAGTTCATCCAGAACTTCGTGGATGAAGCTCTCACCTACCGCAGCCCGAAAAGATCTGGGAGAGTGTGAATTCAGCAACCATCATTTTCAAGGCACACCCAGGGTTGTGGAGGCAAGCCCACTTTGCGGACTTGTTAGCCACGCTCTCCGTGCTGCAACAATCCTTCCCTGGGCTGACGTGGGGGCCGTCTCCAGCGAACCTGGAACCTACACGGAAGCGTGCTCCACTGAAGATGCCCTGCTTTGCCTCCAGTGTGCCCACACCTGCTCCTGCATCATCTGCTCCACAACGCCGCCATCCCGCTCCAGACCGCCGGAGGAATACCCCCGCCTCTCAGGCAGCAGATTCCCCTTCGCCAAGGCAGAAGACTCCCGCTGCAGTGCCCTCTTTGTGTTTTTCCTCTCCAGCTGTTTTGTCAGCTTCCTCCTTCTCCGCAGCTGCTGTTTCCCACTTCTCCTCGATGTTCCCTCCCGGTGCTGAGGGGTTGGCTGTTTCCTCTCTGGCTCCACCCGTCTCCGTGTCCGCAGGGGCGGCTCCTCCACGATCCTCTGAGGAGCCCATGACCACCATAGCCACGGAGAGGGATGACTGTACACCAGCTGCAGCAGAGAACATCATGCCCTGGGAACACAGGCATCCCGCTGTTCCAACGCGCTCCTTTGTGCTTTGTCTTCTCGCCGTTCTCCTCTGTGTAAGTTTATTTTTTGAGCACCTTTTGGATGTTGTGTTTCCTTAATAAATTATCACAAACTGCAGTTCAGCTCTTGGGTCTTTCCTCTTTCCCCCGAAGGGGTGATTCATGACAGAGCAGTAATTTCATAAAAAAATATTCTTGTCGCGTATTTAGTATCTCTGTTACATCTCAGTCATATGGCCCATCACCTGCCAACTCTTGTGTTTACCTGCAGTGTGTACAAACAAAAGTGAACAGGGTAGTCTGAGCTCATGTCCATGACACTTGTGTGGTTGAAATCATATATTGCTTGTAAATGTATGCTGAGACATGTCAGGCTTTAAATGCACAGCACATCTGAACTCTGCCTTATCTGACGGGTTTACTTTGATTTAATTGCCTCTGTGTCCCCACTCACCTGCAGATACCTGCAATCACACAGTGAACATGCTATGGAATTTTTTATACACCCGTCTCTAAAGACAGGACGTATTATGGTATGGTGATGTCTGTCCGTCAGTCCACCCAGCCATCTGTACTGCTTGTCCGGTGAACTCCTCCCACAGTCTTCAAGCCACAACTTACTTATTTCACACAGTGTTTGTATGTATCGAAGATGTGCATATTATAAGGATTTTGATTTTTTATTATTTTTGTGATAATTCCAAGTTTTACAACTTTGTTATTTTTTAATGCAATTTCAGTAGAGGGTGCATGGATTGTCCTCCCACAGTTTTCAAGCTAGGACATTTTCATTTCACACAATGTTTATAGATGTATCGAAGCTGTGCATATTGTAAGTCAGAATCAGAATCAGAATCAGAATCAGAATGAGATTAATTGCCATTGTTCATGTAGTACACAAACTAGGAATTTGTCTCGGTGCAATGCTGCAACATCAAACATGGAGTAGCACTAAAGATAAAAATAAAAAACTATGCATGCCATAAAATGTAGAATATGAATGAGTAATACTAATCTATGCAATTATTAAATATATTAACAGGCAGCAGATATTGTGGAGTTCCACATAGTGCAGACGGTAGTGCAAAAGAAAACAGTGATAATTATCATGAGTCCGGTTGAGCTGCTGTACGTAGTGCACGAGAGTCTGATAAGTCACTTAGTGTTCAGCAGTCTGATGGCAGAGGGGAAGAAGCTGTTCATGTAGAGGGAGGTTTTAGTCTGAATGGACCAAAGTCTTCTACCTGAGGGGAGGGGGGCAAACAGTGTGTGTCCAGGGTGTGAAGGGTCAGCTATGATCCGACCTGCACGCCTCTGGGTCCTGGAGATGTACAGGTCCTGGAGGGATGGGAGCTTGCAGCCGATCACCTTCTCAGCAGCGCGCACAACGCGCTGCAGTCTTAGTCTGTCCCTGGCAGTGGCTCCTGCGTACCACACGGGGATGGAGGTGGTGAGGATGGACTTGATGATGGCCGTGTAGAACTGCACTAACATCTTGGTGGGTAGCTTGAGCTTCCTCAGCTGCCGCAGGAAGAACATCCTCTGCTGGGCCTTTTTGATGAGGGAGCTGATGGTCGGCTCCCACTTGAGGTCCCGGGTGATGGTGGTGCCCAGGAAGCGGAAGGAATCTGCAGTGGTGATGGGAGAGTCTGAGGGTAAGGGGGGGCAGAGGGGCTGTGACTTTTCTGAAGTCCACGATCATCTCCACTGTCTTCAGATCGTTCAGCTGCAGGTTGTTGTGGCTGCACCAGGACGCCAGCTGGGCCACCTCTCTCCTGTAGGCGGACTCGTCGCCGTTGGAGATGAGCCCGATGAGGGTGGTGTCGTCCGCAAACTTGATCAGCTTGACAGACTGGTGGCTGGAGGTGCAGGAGTTGGTGTACAGGGAGAAGAGCAGGGGGGAAAGTACACAGCCCTGGGGTGATCCGGTGCTAATGCTAACAGAGTCTGAGACAGTCTTTCCCAGCCGCACATGCTGCCTCTGGTCCGTCAGGAAGTCGGTGATCCACCTGCAGAGGGAATCAGGCACGTTGAGCAGGGACAGCTTGTCCTGGAGCAGAGCGGGGCGGATGGTATTGAATGCAGAGCTGAAGTCCACAAACAGGATCCTGCCGTAGGTTCCCGGGGAGTCCAGATGCTGCAGGATGGAGTGGAGGACCAGGTTGACTGCGTCGTCCACAGACCTGTTGGCTCTGTAGGCAAACTGCAGCGGGTCCAGGAGAGGAGTGGTGATGGTCTTGAGGTGGGGCAGGACCAGGCACTCAAAGAACTTCATGACTACAGAGGTGAGTGCTACAGGTCTGTAGTCGTTAAGTCCAGTGATCCGTGGCTTCTTGGGGACAGGGACGATGGTAGAGGTTTTGAGGCAGGTCGGCACGTGGCATGACTTCAGGGAGGTGTTAAAAATGTCTGTGAAGACAGGAGTCAGCTCTTCCGCACAGTGTCTCAGGGTGGAGGGAGACACGCCGTCCGGGCCGGGGGCCTTGCGTGGGTTCAGTCTGGAGAACTGTCTGTGCACGTCCTGCTCACTGATGACAAGGGCAGGGGGGGAGGAGGGGGGGTCCGCCTTTGATGAAGTGGGAACCATGGAGGCAGTGGCGCTGGGGGGAGGAGGGAAGTTGGACACAGCTGACGAGGTGTCAAAACGGGCATAGTGTTGGGACAGTCTTTGACAAAGGGCTTTGTCATCCTGACCCTTAGAAGCCTGAGGCCGATAGTTGGTGATTTGCCTCAGTCCTCTCCCCACAGAAGCAGAGTCATTAGCAGTGAACTGTTGCTGGAGTCTCTCAGAATACACAGATTTAGCTCTCCTCAGCTCTCTGCTAAACCGGTATTTGACGTCCCTGTAGCAGTCTCTGTCTCCACTTTTCAACGCTGCTTCCTTTTCCTTCCTGATCTGTCTGAGCTTGGCTGTGAACCAGGGCTTGTCGTTGGAGTAACTCACCCTGGTGCGCGATGGAAGAATGCTCTCCTCACAAAAGTGGATATATGAGTTCACAGTGTCCGTGTACTCATCCAGATCATGCGTGGCTCCTTTAAACATGCCCCAGTCAGTTATTTCCAAGCACGTGTGCAGCTTCTCCCCAGCTTCACTGGTCAATTTCCTCGTAGTGCTCACAACAGGTTTTGTGAGCTTCAGCCTCTGTCTGTATGTGCGAATCAGGTGGACCATCACGTGATCAGATAGTCCGAGCGCAGTGCGGGGAACTGCGCGATACGCGTCCTTAACTGTAGTGTAACAGTGATCCAGCGTGTTCACTCCTCTGGTGGGGCATTTTATAAACTGTTTGTAGCGGGGGAGATTGTGGCTCAGGTTGCTCTGGTTAAAGTCGCCAACCAAAATAACCAGATAGTCCGGAAAAGTTCGCTCCGCTTGCTGAATGTGATCCGCGAGCGCGCGCTGAGCCTCGCGCACGTCCGCGTCGGGCGGGATGTAAACAGCGGCCAGGATGAATGAAGCGAACTCACGCGGGGAATAAAATGGCTTGCAGTTGATGAATAAATATTCCAGAGCGGGAGAACAGTGTTGGGAGATCACAGTTACATCGGAGCACCAGCTGCTGTTAATGTAGAAGCAGACTCCTCCTCCTGTGGTCTTGCCGGAGAGCTCCTTATCTTGGTCTGCACGAAACAGCTAAAATCCCTCGAGGAGGAGCGCGCTGTCTGGTGTCCTTTGTTTGAGCCAGGTCTCAGTAAAGCAGAGGGCACACAAGGTGGAGAGGTCCTTAAATCGCATCAGCAGTCTCAGTTCATCTACCTTGTTAAAGAGAGAATTGACGTTGGACAGAAATATCCCAGGCAGAGCCGTGCACGTGCCTCTCCTGTGAAGCCGCGCGAGAGCGCCCGCTCGTCTTCCTCTCTTTCGCCGTCTCACTTTTTGGGCTAAAAGGTGAACCAGATCGGCGGCAGGAGCCAAAAAAACTGTGAGTAGGTCCGTGGGAATGAAAGTCCTGATATTTAGTAGCTCTTCACGGGTGTAAGAGCAGGCAGATACACAATTGACGAACAAAAACAAACAAAGCAAAGTGCAACGAAGCACCATGGCGACCACTGTGGGCGCCATCTTAGAGAATAGAGATAGTAAGTAATACCTAAAGTAATACCTTTACTAAAGTAATACCTAAAGTAATACCAAAGTAATACCTAAAGTAATACCTTTTTTGTTTGATAGTTGGCCAAATTTGTTTAAGCCCTCTCTCCGTGGATGCGGCGGGCCAGCTGGATGTCTTTGGGCATGATGGTGACCCTCTTGGCGTGGATGGCGCACAGGTTGGTGTCCTCGAACAGACCCACCAGGTAGGCCTCGCTGGACTCCTGCAGAGCCATGACGGCGGAGCTCTGGAAGCGCAGGTCGGTCTTGAAGTCCTGAGTGATCTCCCGGACCAGGCGCTGGAAGGGCAGCTTGCGGATCAGCAGCTCGGTGGACTTCTGGTAGCGGTGGATCTCCCTCAGAGCCACGGTACCGGGCCTGTAGCGGTGGGGCTTCTTCACTCCGCCGGTGGCCGGGGCGCTCTTGCGGGCGGCCTTGGTGGCCAACTGCTTCCTGGGGGCTTTTCCTCCGGTGGATTTACGGGCGGTCTGCTTGGTTCTTGCCATTATTGCTCTTTATTATATATATTTTCCTTTTTTTTCTGCCTTCTATATTGTAATACAACGAAAGTATTACTAGATAATAATAGAAGTAATACCTAAAGCACGATTAATGTTGTTATAATGACCAGTACTGGTTCCCTTTAAGGGGTGGATGGTGGGGCAGCTCTTCCACTCAACCTTTCAAGGTAAAGAAGAAGAAGCCATCTCTGTTGTCACAGATAGATAGATAGATAGATAGATAATGTACTTTATTGATCCCAAACTGGGAAATTACAGCGTAACAGCAGCATGACGGTAGACAACCAAATGACAGAAACACACACAACATAATGGACAAAGGGATTACTCATGGAAAGTGAAACTGCTAAAAAAAAAAACAACCTTATATACATCATAGATGAATAGATGCTGACCCGTACATGTATGTGCAATGCAGGACTATCAGGTGCAGAGTGAAATGTGAGGTACCAATTAGACTGTAAGGTGCAGTATGGCAGCATAGTTATGACCAGAATTCAACATCAGAGTGAGTTATTGTACAGTGAAATGGCATGTGGCAGGAAAGATTTCCTGTACCTAACCGTTCGGCAGCAGAGCTGTAGCAGTCTGCTGGAGAAAGTGCTCCGCTGTCTGTCCAGTATGTGGTGGAGGTGTCATGGTCTAAGCACTGATATCGTCCACGCTCGGGTCATGCAGTATTTTCCTCCCGTTCTGTTAGTTTTTCTTACGGCCTTCCCGGGCTCTTAGTCTGACAGCGTCTCTGCGGGACTTCCGGCTGTCAAAGCCGAGTTGCATGGTGACAACTGATTGCCATTCCACTGATTAATGCTTATTATCTGTTTCACCCTCTAAGCCCTATTTAAGGGACCAGCCGAGGTTACTCGGGGCTGCGACCTCACACGCATAACACTGGTCTCCCCAATGTTCGGCTGGAGTCCCTATTCCCCGGCTCCAGTCACGCTCATGTTCTCCTTATTCTCAGTAAGTTTACTCCCGTTATCCTGAGTGTATTATGACTGTGCCTTTGCTGTAGTCGTTATTTGTGTTTTGCCCCACGTGGCTCTTTATTTTTGTATAGTGTGTCTTCCTTTAATAAATATGCAGACTCAACGGCTGCCTATAGTGCCTCATTAGTGGTCCGCGAGGACCACCCATGACAGTAGGTCGCAGCCAAACGAGATGCCGGTGACTGTGAGTTTGCTTAATTTGGGCTTGTAGTTTTTTCCTTTTTGTTTCACGTACCAGTGTGCTGGGAGATGGTGGCACCACCCAAGGGCTATGCCATGAGCTTAGGCTACGAGCTAGTGATGGCCCTCGTCGAGATTGATGGGATCCTCTCCAGCGCTCGCAGTCACCCCATCCCCAGCGGCTCACACTGGTACCTGGACCTTGCTGAGGCGACTGTTAACCGCCATCCTCGCTACACTGACCACCCTGAAATCACGGCGAGGATGGCTTTGATCTCTGCTCTTCGGGAGAAGCTCGGTGGTCTGGAGGGAAAATCTGGCAGGAAGCCAAAGGTGAGGCGTCCCCGCTCTTCACCTCGGGATCCCGTTCCTGTCACCCGTCCAGCCCAGTAGTTTACACCAACCAAGGGCCATTCCCAGTGGAGGAGGACGTCAGCCAGGATTCCCTCGGTGGAAATACAGTGGACAGCTATGACCATCCAGGACCGAGTGGTTGCAGGTTGCTCCGCCTCCCATCCAACCCAAATAATTAAGCATGTGACAGCGGTAGTCAGGCTGGTGGAGAGGAATCTGGAACTTTATCATTACCCCGAATACGCTGACCTGCTTGCCTCTTGTTTCTGCACAGGAGCGGCATTTTCCTGATCTCAACTTCGCCTCGCCCTCCGCCAGTAAACGTCGTCACTGTGCTTATAGCAAGCCTCAGCGAGAACCCCGTCCGGATCCAGTTCCGGGTAGCCGCACAAACTCTGTCTCCCAGCCAGCTGTTACCTCTGCGTCTCATCAGAGGGGTAAGACAGCAGTCTCCTCCAGGTTGTATGTTCCTTGTCCCTGGACCACGTCTGCTGCTCCTCCCCCTTCCTCGACGCTCTCCCCGGCTGCTGTGAGCTCCACGAGTCCGACTCCGGCTGTTTCCGTTCCTGATCGAGTGCAAGCAGCTCCTCCTCGTCTTCCTGGGGGGCCCTCCGTCAAAATCGAAAGGGGGAAGGGAAGAACCAAGCCCGCTACAGCAGGCACCATCGGCCCTCTAGAGGAAAGGCAAATGCAATTTTATTCTTCTCCTCCTTATTGTGAGTTGCCTTGTCTGACTCCTGGGGGTGGAGTTCGGGGCTCACAGTCTCCCAAGCTTCCTCTATCTGCTGTAGCCAGTAATGATGAACCTGCTACCTCTGTGTCTCCTTCCCCTGAGCGTTCCCCGATGCCAGGACTACACCGCCAGACGAGGGAGCCTGCGGCCCTAGAGAGTCTGGTTTCAGCCCCACAGCCACGTCACGGGCAGAGGAGGAGGGCGGACTGCCAATTGGAGCCTGCGCCAACGAGCAAGCGTCCCCGCATCTCCACGGAGGAACAGTCCGGCCCGGCAGGTCACGGATCCCCTGCCACCACACCGTGCGGGCCTTCGGCATGGATGTCAGCGTCAGGGAATCCCCAGACTGTGGATACCATCATGCCGGCTGTGGAGCCTGCCACAGTTGAGTGGGAGCCAGAAGTGGACCTTCAACTTGCTGAACCTGGATCACCGAAGTCCTGGACGGCAGTGGAATCCGAGATCAGGCAAGTGCTCTATTTTGTCTTCCTCCTTTCTACTCTGGAGCATTTTTGCCTGTCTCTCGGGGAGACAAGCCGGGCGCAGCCGTTTGCTGTATCCGAGCTTGTCTCACCGGGTTCTGCCGCTGCCGGTGATCCTGATCCCAGTTTTCTTTCTTCTCCTGAGCCTTCTCCCAGGGTCACCAATGACGAGTCAG
Organism: Pholidichthys leucotaenia; assembly: GCA_020510985.1. Lineage (NCBI taxonomy): Eukaryota > Metazoa > Chordata > Actinopteri > Cichliformes > Pholidichthyidae > Pholidichthys > Pholidichthys leucotaenia. The sequence continues at coordinate 194,412,986 of CM035846.1, read as the reverse complement.
TTTCGGTCGCTGTCCTGGAGGTTCTGGGTTCGGGGTTGGAGGTCATCCCTGGTGCTGTGCCGGCCCAGTTGGGGTCCGTCGTGGGTGCAACTCTGATCCAGTCGGGGTCCGTCACGGGTGCAGCTGTGACCCAATTGGGGTCTGTCGTTGGTGCTGCTTTAGCCCAGTCGGGGTTCCGTCGTGGGTGCAGCCCGGTTCCGCCTGGGATCCAGCAGGAGTGCAACGCCAGTCCGAGTGGAGTTCAGAGAAGGAGCTGCAGTTTCTTCGCTTTTCGACGCCGGACTGGCCCCTTATCTTTTCCCCAATCCCCCCCTCCCTCCACTGGGTGCCGCTGGGAGTCCCGGTTTTCGGTTCGGCTTCCCCTTGCTGTCCCTCTTGGTAGGGAGGCCGCCTCCGAGCACTTCCTTTTGGTCCCAGTGGCCTATTGACGCGGGATGGCCGCCTGGGGAACTGCTTCACCGGTTTGGTGTTCTGGGTCAGCCAGTTGACCACAGCCAAACTGGACTCTTTGTTCGGCGATCTGGTCCGACCACCAGAGGTACTGTTTCTCCGGGCCTGGGACTGGGGTAGACCGCCCAAACTCATCCTTTTTCCCCTGCCAGCGATCTGGACGCTGGACGCAGGTAGACCACCAGATCTAATTGTTTTTTTTTGTTGTCTTGTTGTGCTCTGCTTGCCGTCATCCCTGTGTTTTTTGTTTTTTTTTTTCTCGCCTATTCTTTGTAAATTTTGGGGATGCTCTTGTGTTTTGTCATTTTGACTATTTGGAACTGTGCTTATGTTGCCGCTCTTTAGTGTGTGTTTTTTCTTTTTCCCTTTTCGCTGGTGTTATTAGGGTACGTATGTTTGTGCCTGTCTTTCTGTTGAGATGTTTTTTTTTCTTCCTCTATTGTTTGAGAGAGGCTCCTTTTGCTGCCTATGTCTGTTTATTTGTATTTATCTGAACTGTCTGTAGTTCGCCGCTCTTTAGCGTGTTTTTTTTTTCTTCTCCGAAGTCTAAGATATGCCCTGTTGCCTATGCCTGTTTATTGGGACGGTATGTTCGTGCCTGTTTTTCTGTTGAGATGGGGGTTTTTTTCCTCCTCTTCCTCCTCTATTGTTTGAGAGAGGCTCTTTTGTTGCCTATGCCTGTTTATTTGTATTTATCTGAACTGTCTATAGTTCGACGCTCTTTAGCGTGTGTTTTTTTTCCCTTCGGTAGTCTGAGATATGCTCTGTTGTTGCCTATGCCCGTTTATTGGGACTGAATTGGACTGTATTGGGACTGTATTGGACGCCATCTTTTTCCAAGATGGCACCCACAGTGGTCGCCATGGTGCTTCGCTGCGCCCTTCTTTATATGTTTTTGTCTGTCAATTGTGTGTCTGCCTGCTCTTACACTCGTGAAGAGCTATTAAATATCAGGACTTTCACTCCTACGGACCTACTCCCAGTTTTTTTAGCTCCTGCTGCCGATCTGATTCACTGTTTAGCTCAAAAAGTGAGACGGCGAAAAAGAGGAAGGCGAGCGGGCGCTCTCGTCCGGCTCCGCAGGAGAGGCACGCGCACGCCTTTGCCTGGCATATTTCTCTCCAATGCCAACTCTCTCTCAAACAAGGTAGATGAATTGAGACTGCTGACGTGATTTAAGGACCTCACTTCCTCGTCTGCTCTCTGTTTTACTGAGACCTGGCTCAGGGGGAATATACCGGACAGCGCGCTTCACCTAGAGGGATTTCAGCTGTTTCGTGCTGATCGCGTCACAGAGCTCTCCGGTAAGTCCTCGGGAGGAGGAGTCTGCTTTTACATTAACAGCAGCTGGTGCTCTGATGTAACAGTGATTTCCCAACACTGTTCTCCCGCTCTGGAATTTTTATTCATCAACTGCAAGCCATTTTATTCCCCGCGGGAGTTCGCCTCATTCATCCTGGCCGCTGTCTACATCCCGCCCGACGCGGATGCGCGCGAGGCTCAGCGCGCGCTCGCGGATCACATCCAACATATGGAGCAGACTTTCCCAGACTCTCTGGTTATTGTGGTTGGCGACTTTAACCAGAGCAATCTGAGCCACGATCTCCCCCGATACAAACAGTTTATTAAATGCCCAACCAGAGGAGAGAACACACTGGATCACTGTTACACTACAGTGAAGGACGCATATCGCGCTGTTCCCCGCGCTGCGCTCGGACTATCTGATCACGTGATGGTCCACCTCATTCCCACATACAGACAGAGACTGAAGCTCACTAAACCTGTTGTGAGCACTACGAAGAAATTGACCAGTGAAGCTGGGGAGAAGCTGAACACGTGCATGGAAATAACTGACTGGGGCATGTTTAAAGGAGCCACGCATGATCTGGATGAGTACACGGACACTGTGAACTCATATATCCACTTTTGTGAGGAGAGCATTCTTCCATCGCGCACCAGGGTGAGGTACTCTAATGATAAGCCCTGGTTCACTGCTAAGCTCAGACAGATCAGGAAGGAGAAGGAAGCAGCGTTGAAAAGTGGAGACAGGGACTGCTACAGGGAGGTTAAATATCGGTTTAACAGAGAGCTGAAGAGAGCTAGATCTGTGTATTCTGAGAGACTCCAGCAGCAGTTCACTGCTAATGACTCGGCTTCTGCGTGGAGAGGACTGAGACAAATCACCAACTATCGGCCTCAGGCTTCTAAAGGTCAGGATGACAAAGCCCTTTGTCAAAGACTGTCCCAACATTACTCCCGTTTTGACACCTCGTCAGCTGTGTCCAACTCCCCCCCTCCCCCCAGCTCCACTGCCTCCTCGGTCCCTACTTCATCAAAAGCGCCCCCCCCTCCTCCCCCCCGCCCTTGTCATCAGCGAGCAGGATGTGCACAGACAGTTCTCCAGACTGAACCCGCGCAAGGCCCCCGGTCCAGACGGCGTGTCTCCCTCCACCCTGAGACACTGTGCGAAAGAGCTGGCTCCTGTCTTCACAGACATTTTTAACACCTCCCTTAAGCTATGCCACGTGCCGACCTGCCTCAAGTCCTCCACCATCATCCCTGTCCCCAAGAAGCCACGGATCACTGGACTTAACGACTACAGACCTGTAGCACTCACCTCTGTAGTCATGAAGTTCTTTGAGTGCCTGGTCCTGCCCCACCTCAAGTCCATCACCACTCCCCTCCTGGACCCACTGCAGTTTTCCTGCCGAGCCAACAGGTCTGTGGACGACGCAGTCAACCTGGCCCTCCACTCCATCCTGCAGCATCTGGACTCCCCGGGAACCTATGCCAGGATCCTGTTTGTGGACTTCAGCTCTGCATTCAACACCATCCGCCCCGCTCTGCTCCAGGACAAGCTGTCCTTGCTCGGCGTGCCTGATTCCCTCTGCAGGTGGATCACCGACTTCCTGACAGACCGGAGGCAGCATGTGCGGCTGGGGAAGACTGTCTCAGACTCTGTTCTCCCTTTATACCAACTCCTGCACCTCCAGCCACCAGTCTGTTAAGCTGATCAAGTTTGCGGACGACACCACCCTCATCGGGCTCATCTCCAATGGCGACGAGTCCATCTACAGAGAGAGGTGGCCCAGCTGGCGTCCTGGTGCAGCCACAACAACCTGCAGCTGAACGCTCTGAAGACAGTGGAGATGATTGTGGACTTCAGGATAGTCACAACCCCTCTGTCCCCTCTCACCCTCACAGGCTCTCCCATCACCACTGCAGATTCCTTCCGCTTCTTGGGCACCACCATCACCCGGGACCTCAAATGGGAGCTGACCATCAGCTCCCTCATCAAAAAGGCCCAGCAGAGGATGTTCTTCCTGCGGCAGCTGAGGAAGCTCAAGCTACCCACCAAGATGTTAGTGCAGTTCTACACAGCCATCATCGAGTCCATCCTCACCACCTCCATAACCATGTGGTACGCAGGAGCCACTGCCAGGGACAGACTAAGGCTGCAGCGCGTTGTGCACACTGCTGAGAAGGTGATCGGCTGCAAGCTCCCATCTCTCCAGGACCTGTACATCTCCAGGACCCGGAGGCGTGCAGGCCGGATCATAGCCGATCCTTCACACCCTGGTCACGTACTGTTTGCCCCCCTCCCCTCAGGTAGAAGACTTCGGTCCATTCAGACTAAAACCTCCCGGCAGATGAACAGCTTCTTCCCCTCTGCCATCAGACTGCTGAACACTAAGTGACTTATTGACTCTCGTGCACTATGTACAGCAGCTCAACCAGACTCATGTCAATCATCACTGTTTCTGTTGCATTACCGACTGCACTATGTTGTACTCCACAATATCTGCTGCTCGCTAATATATTTAAAAAACTGCTTTGACTAGTATTACTCATTCTTATTCTACACTTATTGCATGTATAGTTTTTTATTTCTTTTATCTTATCATGTTTAATGTTGCAGCATTGCACCGAGACAAATTCCTAGTTTGTGTACTACATGAACAATGGCAATAAATCTGATTCTGATTCTGATTCTGATTCTGATCTGATTCTGATTCTGATTCTGTCTGTTTTTTTGCCGCTTATTAGTGTGTTTTTTTTTCCTCTCTTCCTTTTTTGAGAGATGCTGTGTAATTGCTTCCATTGTTATGTCTCGGTATTTTCACCTATGCATTATGGAGTACATTCATGGTTTGTTTTTTTTTTTTTCCCCCATCCTGTGTTTGTAGCACCATGTTCTTGTTTATTGGGCCCTTGTCATTTTTTCCCGGTTTCCTTCCTTGGTGTTCTTTTTTTCTGGGATCTCGCCCTCCTAGCCTTTTTTTTCCGTCCTCCACCCACCCTGGGTGGGCCTTCGTAGCCTTCTGGGTGGGAGGAAGGCTTGGGTGTTACGCTGCGCCCAGAGTCCGCCGTTCGGGGGGGACTACTGTCATGGTCTGAGCGCTGATATCGTCCCGCGCTCGGGTCATACAGTATTTCCTCCAGTTCTGTTTTTCTTATGCCCTTCCCGGGCTCTTAGTCTGACAGCGTCTCTGCGGGACTTCCAGCTGTCAAAGCCGAGTTGCGTGGTGACAGCTGATTGCCATTCCACTGATTAATGCTCATTATCTGTTTCACCCTCTAAGCCCTATTTAAGGGACCAGCCGAGGTTACTCGGGGCTGTGACCTCACACACATAACACTGGTCTCCCCCAACGTTCGGCTGGAGTCCCTATTCCCTGGCTCCAGTCACGCTCATGTTCTCCTTATTCTCAGTACGTTTACTCCCGTTATCCTGAGTGTATTATGACTGTGCCTTTGCTGTAGTCATTATTTGTGTTTTGCCCCACGTGGCTCTTTATTTTTTTTTCTCCTCTCGGCGCCACACCAGTCGGCTGCCTTTTGCAACAGCGGCTCGATTCCGAGTTTTTTTTCCCTTCCTCTCTCTTTGATCACTTTTTTTTTTTCACCCCACTTATATCACGGACACACAGATCATCCCAAATGTCTCCTGAGCCGGTGGACGGAGCCACTGTTTATAGCAGGATACGATATAACAGGGAAGAGCTGCTAGCATTTAACCGCCACCCGGTCCCACTGGAAAAACTCGACATACCGAGAGAACTGAGGCGAAAACGCCGCGGCTGCCGGGCTGGAGTAAGGCGGAGGACAAAAAATATAAGGTACAGACCCTCCCTTCCATCTGTTGTCATGGGAAATGTACGGTCCGATACTGGGAAAGTTAGATGAGCTAGCGGCTATCTCCCGTTATGATAGCACTTACCGGAGTGCTCTCTCCTTTTGTTTACTGAGACGTGGCTAACTGAACTAGCAGCAGATGCCTAACATTGAGCTGGAGGGTTTTCACACGATACGAGCTGACCGAACACCAGAGAGTGGAAAAACTAGGGGCGGTGGAGTGATCATGTATGTTAACAACAACTGGTTGCAGACCGGGACATATCACTGTTAAACAACGACACTGCAGCAAAGACATTGAGTTGCTAGCTGTTAGCATGAGGCCTACATATCTCCCGAGAGAACACTCACACGTGATCTGCATTGTTGTTTATGCAAATCCGACGGCGAACGCTGGGGACAGCGCGTGACGTCATCCATTCAGTAACCAGCAGGCTGCAGACAGAACACCCAGATGCTCTTCTCCTCATCTCAGGCGATTTCAACCACGTTTCACTGTCTCCCATTCTGCCCACTTTCACCCAGTATGTCACATGTCACACTAGAGACAATAAAACACTGGATTTGTTCTACGCAAAACACTAAGGAGGCGTACACCTCATCACAACTCCCCCCACTTGGGAGATCGGATCACAACTTGGTTCATCTCCGACCGGTGTACAAACCCCTAGTTCACAGACAACCTCCGGCCATGCACACTGTGGAGTTATGGTCTGAGGAGACAATGGACACTCTAAAGGACTGTTTTGGAAGCCACTGCCTGGGAAGCAGCTCTGCGATCCACATGGTGAGGACATCGATGGCCTCATTCACACCTTCACGGGCTACCTCAGCTTCTGTGTGGACAAATCCGTTCCCACCAAGACCATACGGCGTCACTCAAACAACAAAACCCTGGATCAACCCTGAGATAAAAACACTTCTGAGAGAGAAGAAGAGGATCTTCAGGTCGGGGAAACAGGGAGATGCTGAAGTCCGTACAGAGGGGAGCTGAGGAGAAAGATCGAGAGAAGGCAAGGACAGCTTCAGGAAGAAGATGGAGGACAAGCTGCAACAGAGCGACATCAGCGGGGTCTGGAGAAAACCTCAAAACCATCTCGGGGCTCCAGAATACCTCCCCCCAGGCCACGGGGGGCAGGGAGTGGGCGAACAACCTGAATCTGTTTTCAATAGATTTGACCAACCACCCTCCCCCCCCTGTCCTGCACAACAACACCACTGCTGCCTCTAAGAAATCAAGTCCTGCTACCCACTCGCCCACTCCCTACACACAGCCCCCCCATCCTGACCCTGACCAAGACCCAGGTGAGGACGGAGCTGAGGAAGATCAAGGCGAGGAAGGCGTCGGGGACCGGGACGGCATCAGCGCAAAGCTCCTCAAGTCCTGTGCAAGACCAGCTGTGTGGGATTGTGACGTATATCTTCAACATGAGCCTGAAACTGGGGAGGGTACCACAGCTGTGGAAAACATCTTGTGTGGTACCTGTACCAAAAACTTCCCACCCCAAAGACCTGAACAGCATCAGACAGGTGGCCTTGACGTCCCACTTGATGAAGACCCTGGAGAGACTTGCTCCTTGCTCATCTCCGCCCCCCTGGTGGAACCAGCGATGGATCCACTCCAGTTCGCCTACCAGGCATGGCATTGGGGTGGAGGATGCGGTGATCTTCCTCCTTCACCGTTCTCTGTCCCACATGGAGAAGCCCGGGAATATGGTGAGGATCATGTTCTTTGACTTCTCCAGTGCTTTTCAACACCATCCAACCGATGATCCTGAAGGACAAGCTGCTGCGCGCAGGGGTGGACCAGCACCTGTCCATCATGGATCCTGGACTACCTCACGAACCGGCCTCAGTTTGTGAGAACCCGGGGACTGTGTTTCCGACACGATCATCAGTAGCAACGGGGGCCCCCCAGGGATACGGTGCTGGCTCCCTTCTTGTTCACTCTTATATACTGCGGACTTCTCACAACAACACAACACATTGCCATCTACAGAAGTCTCTCTGATGACTCTGCGATCGTTGGTCTCATCTCCAGCGGAGATGAAGCTGAGTACAGAGGGCTTATCCAGGACTTTGTGGACTGGTGCCATCGGAACTGCCTCCAGATCAACGCGAGGAAAACTAAGGAGCTGGTGGTGGACTGCCGCAGGCATGGGCAGCCCCTCACAGCACCAGTAAATATACAGGGAACAGACATCGAGATGGTGACATCCTACAAGTACCTGGGTATTCATCTGAACAATAAACTAGACTGGTCACACAATACTGACGCACTCTACAAGAAGGGACAGCGCAGGCTGTTCCTGCTGAGGAGACTCAGGTCTTTTGGTGTACAAGGGGCGCTGCTGAAGTCATTCTATGACACGGTGGTGGCATCAGCCATCACTTTTGGAGTGGTCTGCTGGGGCAGTGGCATTACTGCAGCCGATAGGAAGAGACTGAACAAACTGATTAAGAAAGCTAGCTCTGTCCTGGGGCAACGCCTTGATCCGATGGAGGAGATAGGAGAGAGAAGGACGGTGGCTAAACTGTCATCTCTGCTGGAGTCCGAGTTCCACCCTATGCAGGACATACTGGATGCACTGAGGAGCTCATTTAGCAGCAGACTACATCATCCCAGGTGCACAACCGAGAGGTTTCGTAGGTCCTTCCTACCAACGGCTGTCAGACTGTACAACCTAAGCAGGGCTGCTCGCAGAGATAGCAAAAAGACGTAACAAACTAATAGTTTTTTTTGAATGCAAAAGATGCAATAGACTTACACAATGGTCCTCTCCGGCATACAACTAGGAACATACCGGTCGCTATGGAGGGTGAGAATATGTATGGGCACATAATCATACCATGTAGGATAACTAAATAGACGGTTATGCTGTTTCATCCCACCTAGCAACAATGCTCTGCACTGTGTGTGTTTATATATTTACATATTTATTCCATCTAGCTACAATGCTCTGCACTGGGTGTGTTTATATTTATATATCTATATATTTATTCCATCTAGCTACAATGCTCCGCACTGTGTTTTTATATATCTACATATTATTCCATCTAGCTACATTGCTCCGCACTGTGTGTGTTTATATACTTGCATATTTATTCCACCTAGCTGCAATGCTCCATACTGTGGGTGTTTATATATTTACATATTTATTCCATCTAGCTACAATGCTCTGCACTGTGTGTTCATATATCTATATTTATTCCATCTAGCTACAATGCTTCTGCACTGTGTGTCTGTGTGTGTGTGTGTGTATATATATATTTTATAGTAATATGTACATATGTATATTAGCTGCTCTTGCTTGCTTGTTTCTTTCTTGCCTTCTGATTGTTGCTCTGAGTGTTGCTATCCCTGTGCTGTTGCAATCCTGAATTTCCCCGTTGTGGGACTAATAAAGGCTTATTTATCTTATCTTATCTTATCTTATTTTCGTATAGTGTGTCTTCCTTTAATAAATATGCAGACTCAATGGCTGCCTATAGCGTCTCATTAGTGGTCCGCAAGGACCACTCATGGCAGTAGGGGGTGTTCAGGATTGTCCATGATTGGACTCGCAGTTTTATTTAGTGTCCTCCTCTCCACACAGTCTCAAACGTCTCCGGCCTGAGACCCAATTACAGAGCCAGAGCCAAGTTTGTTGGTGTCGCTGGCTCTGATAATGTCTACCCCCCAACAGACAGCTTGCAAAGAAGATGGCGCTGGTGACAATGGCCTGGTAGAAAAGCACTAGCATCCTGTTGCACACATTGAAGGATCTCAGCTTCTTCAAGAAGAAAAGTCTGCTCATCCCCTTCTTGTGCGCAGCATCGGTGTTGGATCTCCAGTCCAGCCCATTGCTGATCATGACCCCCAGGTATTTGTAGTCCTGAACTACCTCCACATTCTCCCCCCTAATCTGCAATGGCTGTGAAGGTGTCCTCTTCTTCCTGAAGTCAATCACCATCTCTTTGGTCTTGCTGACATTCATCCTCAGCTGATTCTGCTCTGTCCATTCCACTCATTCAGTCCATACAGCCAATCATGTACAGTAGAATGAAATTACGTTTCCCCTATCTACGCTGTTAATCACATGTAGAATCACAGGGGTCACTGCCATGCAAGACGCCACCACAAACAACTTCTCCTTCCCCCCATATCTATTATACTAAGCACCAAGCTAGAAGGCAGGAAGTACCATTCTTATATGGTCTTTTGTATGACCCTGCTGGGACTTGAACCCCCAACCTGCCAGTTGTGGGGGCGATGCTCTGTCAACTAGGCACCACTTCTCCGCTCGAGGTGTAGTAATATTAATTAATAAAGACATTTCTTTCACTCCCTCTAATACCATAGTAGACTCAAATGGTCATTATATAATAGTCACTGGTCAAATATTTATATAATATGCAAGTTGCCCTAGTCAGTGTTTATGCCCTAACTGCAATGACATTTCTTTATCAGCAACTTTTAGATTACACCAGATCTAATTCACATAATCTATTATGGAAGGGGACTTCAATTTATGTATAGATCCACACTTGGATAGATTGGTCTGTTAGACAAAACAAAGCACTATCTAATTCAGCTGCTTATGTACAATCATTCCTGTCTGAGTTTGGCATCTTTGATACATGGCGGTTTTAAGAATATTCTTTTTTCTCTCCTGTTCACAATACATACAGTAGAATTGACAACTTTTTCGTTCCACTTTGAACTGTAGATTGATTGCCCCACTAATAGTCCTTGCAGTTACATGGTTATTAGTTTTATTACAGATCTATACTTCAATTGTGAATTTGTAATCGATATTGTGGTTGTTAGCGTGCTAACTATGCAGTATTAATAATGGCTATGGAAGGGTGTTCAATGTACTGTGTGTGGTGCTCTTGTTTTTTTTGTTTTTTTTTTGGTGTTTCACATAGACCAGACCTGCATGCCACTTGGACCTGTGTATACTACACTTTCATAAACATGTATTTATATGTTCTCCACCTGTACCTAACAACAGAGGCATTCACAGGTAGTTTTCCTGATACCTCTCATAGGATTTAGTAAGATATATCTACAGATTGTATTTTTTGTTGGTATTGTTTTACTGTATTGTTACCACACAGTGTCACAGTTTGCGCCCCAACGGGGCAAAGAGTCAGACTCAGATGCTGGGTGGGCTCTTAGCATGATGTTCTAGTAATACAAAAAATAACACAGCTCATGGGCTGAAACAAAACACGGCAAAGCAGGCAAAACAAGATACTATGATCAGGGCAAAATCAAGTCTTAGAAGCGTGTGTGAAATGCCAGTAGATGTCAGGACTGATCTAAGGAGCTGCACCTCTTAAATAAGGACAGAACTAATCAACTCAAATGCAAACAGCCGCGAACAATCAAAAACCTAGCAAGACACTCTCAAAACAAAAGCTAGCCCAGGACTGAAGATAATGACAGGAAACCAGAATAAGAGCAAAGCAAGGATAAGTATGAAACAAAAGCATGATAATAATACAAATAAACAGGATAATAATAATAACCAGGAACAGAGCCAAGTTCATAATCAAAATGAACAGAGAATCATAACAATAAACTTAAAGCGATGTGGGCTGGAGCCCATGTCCTGGTGACAAGAAATACAAATTATAAATCAAGGTAAGGACATGGGGCCTAGCCCACATTCTGACAATACCCCCCCTCTTAAGGGATGGCTTCCAGATGACCCTCAAAGGAACATAAAAAAAGACTCTCCCAGGGGTCACAAGGCCAGGTGGGCCGAACCAAACTCCTACCCCCCCCCCCCCCCCCGAGTCCAAAACAAAACATAACTTGTGTGGCAAAATGAAGTGCACAACCCCACCTTCAAAGCAAGGCGGTTCGGGTGGTCTACCCAAGTCTATAGACCACCAGACCAAAAAACCAGGTGGGTCAGGGGCCTACCCAAGTCCAAGGACCCCCAGACCGGAATGCAGGGTGGATCAGGCGGCCTGCCACAGTCTCTTGGCCACCAGATCACTAAACAAGGTGGGTCCGGGGTCTACTCGAGTCCCCAGACCCCCAAATCAGAGTGCAGGGTGTCCTGGGCAGATACTGGGGCATGCTGATCTCAGGAGTTGACCACAGGCACCGATGACTGAGGCACGCCGGCCTCAGGAATCAATGATGGAGGCGCCCTGGCCCCAGGATGCGATGACTGCAGCACCCTGGCCTCTGGAACAGCAAGTGGAGGTGCACAGGCTTCTGGAACAGCAGGTGGGGGTGCACCCACCCCTGGCACAGCAAGTGCAGATACACCCACCTCTGGAACAGCAGGTGGAGGTGTACCAGCCTCTGGAACACACAACAGAGGTGCATCAGCCTCTGGGATACACGGCGGAGGCTCACCGGCCTCTGAGACACACGATGGAGACGCACCAACCTTTGGAGTGAGTGACTGAGGCACACTGGCCTCAGGAGCTGATGGTTGGAGCGTGCTGACTTCAGGCACTGATGGGTGGAGCGCACTAACCTTAGGCGCTGATGGTTGGAGTGTACCAAACTCAGGAACAGGTGACGGAGGTGCGCCGGCCCCAAGAGCAGCTGATAGAGGCTCGCCGGCCTCGGGAACAGATGGTGGCTGGGGAGCACTGACCACCAGTGACAGCCAGATGCCTGGAGAGCCACCCCTGCTGCAGTCACCTCGGACGGGGGAGGAAAGGCAGGGAGGTGGGTGAGGTGACACCAAAATCACCGGGAGCTAGGCGAGTCTTTACTAACAGTGATGTTAAAAAAGTAAAGAAAAGAACTTGCCTTCGTTCTTGGTCCACTGCTGTTGGATGACTGCCTTTGGAAGAGCTGGTAGAACTATGACCTCAGGGAACAACAATGGAACAGCCTGCTCAAGGCGAACCAGGCGGAGCGGACTGCCAGGGCGAAAACAGGTGGAGCGGACTGCCGGGCAAAACAGGTGGAGCGGGCCTGCTCGAGCGAAACAGGTGGAGCAGCCTGCTTTGGCAAAATAGGTGGAGCGGCCTGCTCAGGCAAAACAGGTGGAACAGATCGCTCAAACAAACAAGGTGGAGCGGATGTTGATGTATGCGTCATGGAGAAAGCTGGAGCAGCTGAGAGTCATCCATCACCAGCCGGTTCCCACCCAGCAGGGGCACACACTCTGAAACATTGAGGGAGGAAGTAGGTGAGGATGGATAGATGGATGGAGGGGGCAGCAGAGAAAATAGCAGAGATAGGTGGCGAGAGTCCAGCAGCGGCAGATGGCCGCCACCGAGCCCTCCCACTGGGAACCAGGAAAATTCCTTCATCAGTGGACGTTTAAAAAATTAATGGGTACTTGCATGTGTTCCCGCACTGCTGACACAGAAGGCCCAGACGACTCAGGTGGCTCCGGAGATCGTCTGGCTGGAAGCTGCGGGCATTGGAGCGGATCGTCGAGAGGAGCGACGCCTCCTCGAATCATCCTTCCACCCAGGGCCCCTGAACACCAGCTTGCTTCCGAAAAACCCTCTCCACTCCACCAGAAAGAGAATAGGTGGCCGGAAAGCTGTCTCCGACGAGGAGGAGGCAGATTGCAGTGGTGGTAGCAGAGGGAGTGCCAGTCTCTGTATCCGAGGATAGGAGTGCAAATTCAGTTGAGCAATCATTAAATATGCAACTCCCCCCCACCCCTAGTAATCCCAAGCGTCCTCCAGGGATGAGCAGCCTCGAGCAGCGGCCACGAGGTCCTCCACTGTGGCTACTACTTCAGCTCATGCCAATGCCACCTTTTCCTCCAGCCAAACTCGCCCGCTAAGTCCTTAACTGGCTGCATCCTTCTGTCACAGTTTGCGCCCCAGCGGGGCAGAGGTGCAGACTCAAATTCTGGGCGAACTCTTGGCATGATGTTTTATTAATACAAAAAATAACAGCACATGGGATGAAACAAAACATGGCACTGCAGGCAAGACAAGATACTAGGATCAGGGCAAAATCAAGGCTAAACAGAAGTGTGTGTCAAATGCAGCACTAATCTAAGGAGCTGTGTCTCTTAAATAGGACAGAACTAATCAACTCAAATGCAAACAGCCGCAAACAATCAAAAACATAGCAAGACATTCTCAAACAAAAGCTAGCCCAGGACTGAAGATAATGACAGGAAACCAGAACTAAGAGGAAAAGCAAGGATAAGTCCATCCATCCATCTTCTACCGCTTTTCCGGAGGGTCCGGGTCGCGGAGGCAGCAAGTTCAAGCAGAGAAGCTCGAGACTTCCCTCTCCCCCAGCCACTGCTCCAGCTCTTCAGAGAGGATACCAAGGCGTTCCAGACCAGCTGGGAGACATAGGTCTCTCCACCCGAGTCCTGGGTCTGCCCCGGGGGTCTCCTCCCAGTGGGACATGCCTGAAACACCTCAAGTGGGGAGGCGTTCCAGGAGGCATCCTAATCAGATGCCCATATCACCTCAACTGACTCCTTTCAATGTGAAAGGAGTCCAGTGTATTCATCTCCACAATGCAAAAGCTGCCCAGAAGAACTAAACATCCACCTGAGCGGACTCAAGCTTAAGCATGCCCCAAATCCAACTTATCTTGGAGTGACCCTTGATAGACCTTATCCTTCAAGGAACATCTAAAGGGGACGGCTGCTAAGGTGAAAAGTACCGAAACAACCTGCTCTGCAAGCTCCGCTGGTGCAAAATGGGGGCGGCAGTCTCACCCTGCGCACCTCAGCACTGGCCCTTTCATACTCTGTAGCAGAATATTGTGCCCCTGTCTGGTCCAGGTCATCTTACACACACCATGTAGAACACCCAGCTCAACTCAACCATGAGAACTATAACGGAACAATCCGCTCAACACCACTCCCCTGGCTCTCTGTACTGTCAAACATAGCCCCTCCACACATCCGGGCGAGCAGCATTAACTCAAAGGATGCTCCTAAAAGTTAAGATTTCCTCACTTACCAATCCATGCAGATATCTACACCCCACCCACTGCCCGACTTTCATCCAGACGGCCGATTTGGAAAAACCCTCCCCCAGCTGACTTTACCATCCAGACAGCTTGGCAAGGGAATGGGAAACCAAGGAGGTCCCAAACAAACAGCTGGTGATAAACCCCAACCAACAGGTCCCGGGCACCAACCTCCCAAGGAGACAGTGGTCTACACTCAATCGCTTCAGGACTGGACATGGCCCCTGCTTGGCCAGCCTTCACAGATGGGGCAGTAGCCCTTAGCCACTGTGCGCATGTGGAGAGGAGCAAACTATGGAACACATCTAGAGGCTTGCCCGCTCCCAAAGACTGGAAGGAGGATTACACACCCCTCCATACAGCAAACCAGGAGGCAACTGCTTGGCTTAAGGACTTTGCATTCGCTAAATAATAAAATGTGAAGGCAGCAGCGGTTCTACTCTGAGCCTCTCCTGGATGGACTTGAGCTCGTCTACCCTATCTCTGAGGGTGAGTCAGCAATTCCTACGGAGAAAGCTCATTTCAGCGCTTGTAATCCGCGATCTTGTCATGTGTCTATTTCGGTTATTACCCAAAAGCTCATGAACATCAGAGTGAGAGTAGGAACGTTAGATTGACTGGTAATCGGACAACTTTGCCTAGAACTAAGCTCCCTCTTCACCACAAACAGACCTGGTTTACACAACGTCCTGCATCACTGCAGATGCTGCTCCAATCCGTCTGTCAATCTCTCACTCCCATTTTCCCCTCCTCGTGTCAACAAGACCCCAAGATACTTAAACTCCTCCACTTGGGGCAGGAGCCTGTCCCCAACCCAGAGAGGACAAGCCACCTTTTTCCGGCAAGGATAAGTATGAGACAAAAGCATGATAATAATAATACAAATAAATAGGATGACTAAGAGGCAAACTACGAGTAAGGCAGGATAATAATAATAACCAGGAACAGAGCCAAGATAATAATCAAAATGAACAGAGAATCATAACAGTAACTTAAAGGCGAGGATGTGGCCTGGGCCCATGTCCTGGTTGACAAGAATGCAAACTATAAATCAAGGCAGAGAACACGGGGCCCAGCCCAAATTCTGACACACAACAGCCATAAATTTTAACGCCAATTAACAGAATGCTAGCCTTTTAGGCCCCTTTCAAAAATAAAGTTGTTATTCAACATATTGTAGCTACTTAACCCAAACAACCACTACAGCAGTTATCAGTGCAAAATAACAACAGGGTCTGAATGAAACTTTAGACCTGTGGAGTTACAGCATTTTTTTTTTTTTTTTTGGTAAATTTAGAGACCAAGAGACCACTGCTACTATTTATACATATCTGTTTGAATAAAATGAGCAGTTTTCTTTAATTTCTCCAACCTACTGAAAACAACTCACCCAAATTCCAAGTCAAAGTAGTCATAATTTATCTATCATCATTTACACATGGCCAAAAACAACAAAAAAGATGTTGCTTTTAGATGTGCTTTAAGATCAAATAATGCAAAGAAACAAGCTCATGTTCATTCTTAAACATTGCAATACTTAAGCTTTAACTTACAAAGCACTCGGAAATCTGTATTTGTGTATTAACTCAGATTTTTATTCACAGCTTTCATGCATCTTACCATGCTTAGATGATCACCTAATCAGTACCTCCTTAAGTAGATTGAAGTGTCCCTGTGTTAGAATTCAACAGATACTCAAATTAAATGGCTGCCATACATGTAGAGATGCTAATTTAGGGAAGATTGCCATAGTGTAAATTTCATAAGTGTATGATTTTTCCTTTTGAAAATATTGCCTCCAACCCAGTTTCCTTTTTTATATTTCTACATTTATTTTCATTTAAGTCACTTTCAAACTACAGTTGGCGAGCCACAGACACTGGTTCCATGAGCATAAATTAACACCTCAACAACCCTCCATATCTTTTTTCAGACTTCAAGGAAACGCGAGTTCCATCTCCTGCAGATAACAGTGCATTTCTCCGGAATATCAAGTTTCATGTCCTCACATTGCTGATGTCACATGAATGCGTCAGTCAACCTGGAAGCTGCTGATGCCGGTCGCTATTAGTTGAGAGTCACCAGCATTTTTACAAGTCTTTTAATTTTGTTGCCCCTTGCCAAACTCTGCGCAGATTAGTGGTGGATACAGGAAGACATGACTGATCTATATAGTTCAATGGTTGCTGCTCTTTGTCCTCCATTACAATGGAGAGGATTGCGAAATGCATCCAACATTTTACAGAACTGCCGTTAATTTTTTTCATATTGGCACTGAATAGCTTTCATATTTACAAGAAGAGACACTGTGCTTGTGTGTGTAGGTTTGCACTTTTATTTGGTGGTGTTACGGCCCCTTTCTGGGCCAAGGCCAGAATTGCCTATATTATTCCATGGATTTCCTTATTTCAAGTCCGTCTTGGCAAGCCTGATGGACTTGGAGATTTTCCTGGGATCGTCTCGGTAAGCCTGGCGAACCTGGTCATTTTCTCCCCCTTCTTTTAATATCCCAGGCTGAAACTCAAACTCATGACGCCATGATCTGAACCCCTCCGCTCTACCACTAAGCCAAAGAGGAATTCCTCTCTAACTCTCCGCCAGTAACAGACGTGTACTCTATGGTGTCAGGACATGCACCACTGACCAATTACTCATGGACAGGGCCGTCATATCTCCCCCCTTAAGGAAGTGATGCAGGTGTCAAATCCCGGACGAGCCCCCACTTTTTGTTACGGCCCCTTTCTGGACCAAGGCCAGAATTGCCTATATTATTCCTTGGATTTCCTTATTTCAAGTCTGTCTCAGCAAGCCTGACAGACTTGGGTTTTTTTTCCTGGGATTGCCTCAGCAAGTCTGACGAACCTGGTCATTTTCGCCCCCTTCTTTTAATATCCCAGGCCGAGACTCGAACCCATGACACCATGATCTGAACACCTCCACTGTACTACTGACCCAAAGAGGAATTCCTCTCTAGCTCTTGGCCAGTAACAGAGGTGTATTCTATGGTGTCAGGACCTGCACCACTGACCAATTACTCATGGTGGGGGCCGTCACAGTGGGGGCATGTGTTTTTGTGTTGCATTTTGTGTCCAGCGCCACACAAAGCAGAATACACTTTACTTTTTCAGACGGGGGCTGTCACAGAATAAAGAGGAGCAGAGGATGCATGAGACGAGCACAGAGCAGAGCGGAACAGGGAGAATGCCCCTCACTGGAACAGAACAGGCTAATAGCGGCTCCATAGCAGTCAGGGACAGTCAGAAGCTGCTGGAAGGCCTCTGTGGGAGGGATTGAAAAATGCTCTTAAAAAATCCTCACTCTCAGCAGCTGGGACATTTGTGTAGATTGTGTCACACACAGTTGTTTGCTGAAATTTCGAAATTAATATAATCTGTCAGAATATATGACAGACAGCCAGACTTGGTGACCGTGCCAGCCTACTTCACCACACGTTTATATGCGTTTCCTGTTCAAATGTCTGCCAAGCTGAGTGAGGGTGGGCAATGACCCACATTGACTGCAGAGTCATTTAGGGGCCCTTCATCAAGTTAGTGTGGGTAACCTATTCAGACAACGAGGGAAAGTTCTGGCTGTACTGGGGTTTTCCTGGATGCTGGAGTACTCTGAGAGGGGCTGTACTGCTTATTTCTCTGATGGTGATTACTAGGCTTCCAGGTTGACTGGCCCGAACAATCGTAATAAGTGAGATTCAGTCCAGAGAATAACAAGAAGGCGTGGGCATGGTCACAGTTGGTGGGCACCCTCATTAACCCCACTGTGGTGCCCTTGAGCAAAGCCCTTAACCCCAACTGCTCCAGTGGAGTCGGCTCAGTGGCCACAGGTCAGTCTGCGGTTGTACTGGGCAGCTTCCTGGTGTGAATGTTTAATTGTCTGAATGTGAACAGGGCGTCCTTGAAAATGAGAGGTTGCCTCTCAATGGAACTACCATTAAATCAATATAAATTTATAAATAAATTAGTTTATATAAATAAATAAAGGTTAAATAAAAATAAAAAAACACACCATGTCCAGAGCATGATATCTTCACCACCAGAAACAATGTTTTCACCTGTTGTGTTTTGCTCGGTACAAACAAATCCATGCTGCTAAATGGATTATGTTTAACTAAAAAAAGATTGTTATATCTGAATTTAATAAATAAAAGAAATAAATATGTATGAATGTAGTATGTAAAATACAGAGGTAGAATTTTAATGTGAATTTTATGAGATGATGAACTCCAACTGTGTTTAAAAAGAAAGCAAGATATTTCACAGCTAAACTGTTTTATGATAGTCTGGAAGTAGTAGTAAAACAATGCCCACCTTGAGTTTTTGGAAGTTTGATGGCACCTGGCCATATTGGCTGAAACATACCCCATGTCTGCATGTCTTAAGCTACCATCTGACTTCCAGTCTCCCTTGGGCCCATACCACCCCCCGCAGCTCTGCTGGCACCCTCCTCCAATCCTGTTCCAGTGTTTTTATCATCAAGGCTAATTTCTGCTTGTAATCTGATTAGGCCTCTGAGCTGCTTTACCTCCCCGCTGCCCTGTCTCTCTCTCTCTTTCTCGCTCTCTCTCTAGCTCTCTTGCGTGCACACAGACATATGTAATGCACAACTGCCTCTGTGGGTGTGGGTGTGTGGCAGTCACTCTGCCATAGCCCTGTGTGTGTGTGTCTGTGTATGTGTGTTAGTGTCAATACCTCCGTCCATGTCTGCTTGTCTGCTTGCCGATAGCTGTCCTCATCTCCACCGCTGTCACTCCTGCTGTCCGCTACCACCACTGTGACCTGAGGGGAGTCAGCCCATCCTTCTCCTCTCCTCCCTAAACATGTTTCGAAACCCATGGATCTCTAGTTACCATGTGAACCATGTGCAGCCCTGTGGCCAAGGTAAGGCCTGTCAAAGATGAAGCATTGGTTGATTTTAGGGCACATTTCTTGGAAACCTTTATTGTGTATTTGTAGTTTAGCTCCTAACTGAGTGAAACGAGTTTGGTGGCTATCAGTGATAAAGTAGGTGGTTGAGGTTCATTTGAGAGGTTTCTGGATTAATTCATTATTTTTTCTTCTGTTTGGTTGGTCAGATAAGATGGGAATTAATGACATATGAGAGTAGGTTAGTTCTGTCTATTGCTTTTTTGTTTGGTTTTGGGGTGTTTTTAAAGAGTTCAGAAGGTTTAAGTTTAGACATTTAGTGCATGATGTTCAACAGGTGTCTGCAGCTATGTAACGTTTTCTGCTTCCTCACTCTTGCTGCTTTACACTCTGATACGTACACACATCACATGGCGCAGCATTGGAGGAGACTGTGAGGAAAGCAAAGGCCCAGTTTACTCAGGGAATCTATTTGAACCTCTGAATATTTTTAGAAAATCCCTTCTCCTTGCTGTACTCACTTTGGGACTGTCAGCATGAGCCTAAGCTGCTCTCTGGCACTGCCAGCCTTCAGCCTTGGGTTGCTTGTATTTGTTGATAACCTACAGGCGTTTCCAAGGAAAGCTGAACTGACATCTGCACCAGGGGCTTTCCATGAGTAAATTTACAAACAACCAGATATAGACAGATGCCTCCACAAAATTCCCACAAGACATGAGTGTTGAATGTTTATGGATTAATGGGACTGTAGTGCTAAAAGTTATGTTTTTTATTGACATCACATTTAACAGTCATCAAGGATCAGTGGTTTATATATAGAATGAAAAAAATATTTCATGGAGGTATTGCTGTTATAGAGCAGTAATGGTTTTAAAATCAGGAAGTTGAACTTTTATTCTGGTCTCCTGGTCTTTTATTCTAGCCAAGGCCAGAGCATCCGGTGTACCTAGAGTAGCCTTTCACCTCACTAGTTGGGTCTTCACCACTACATCTTTATGCATGCACAAATCTTATGGTACTTTCAGACCAAACACAAAATGAATTTTTCTCTTGCTTCTCCAACTGTGCACTGATCAGCCTCAGGAAGTGGTTAAAATGGCCATCATCATGACGGAGTTCTTGGAGGGGGCAGTGGAATTCTCTCAGCTGTGTGCGCCACTGAGTAATGCTATGAACGCAAGCACAACGATATTTTAGACATTTTTTGGGATTTTTTGGGGATTTCCGCAGCAGGTACAAGGCAACAACAAATGTTGTATCACTCATTGTTGATAGTGGAAATAAATGTTGCTAAAGTGCGTGGTAACTGTGGAGGAAACCATGTCCCTTCGTGGGGCAAATTTTCACTTGTTGCTCAATTCTGCCGGCTGTGCTCATGTAGTGAAGAGCAACAAGAATTTTTACTTTGCATTTGGTCAGAAAACTCCACTACACTGTGTCTGAAATCATTCATTTATTTACTGCTACCTAGTCCTACTGTAATTATATATGGAATTTAAAGTAGAGGACGATATAGTGAACTCAACTTAAATAAAACTACACATCCTATTTTTCTGCACCACAGATAATGTCATTACTGTGGGAGAGATAACACATGACAGATCAACAACAGGTGATAGAAAAGCTCCAATATATGTTATATTAAATTTATTTGCTAAATTAATAGATACTAATGCTTCGAGGTACATTGTGTTGCGATGCAAAACCCCACTTTCTCTAATGCGCTGTTGAATGTAGTGCTAATGAAATGGCCAGTAGTGGGGTGCTATTCATCAAGATGCATAAATACACAATGAAGAGAAAGCATTTTAAAAAATGAGACTATGTTCAGATACCACTCAAAATGGCGAACATACTGTACATACACTACTCACAAAAAGTTAGGGATATTCGGCTTTTGAGTGAAATTTCAGGATGCACTTAAAATGCACTATAACCTTTACAGGTGAACTTAATTTGACCTTCTCTAACCTTTTGAATGCACATTTCCAACTGTTCAGTGTTTCAGTACTTTTTGCGTAACTTGCTGTTCTCTAACAAGGTGCTTAATGCAAAATTCACAACAGGTGTTTGAGCCATGTATTGACCAATACATTTTCTGGTTCAAATGGAATTGGTATTTAAACAGTCCTCTTCATCATGCTGTTCACATTTTGACATCATGAGACCAAGACAACACCTCACAATTGATCAACAGTACCTCACCACTGCAAGGCTTCAAACAGGATATTCTCAGAGGGAAGTGGCCACTGAGCTTAAAGTGTCACAGAGTGTCATCAGCAGGTTGCAACAGAGTACAGAGGGACTGGAAGAGTCACAGAAAGGCATAGAAGTGGACGTCCTTTGGCCACATCCCACACTGATGACCGCTTCATTGTGAACAGTGCCCTGCGGAACCGGGTGATGAATGCTACTCAACTCCAGGTGCATTTAAGGGAGGTGAGAGGCACCTAAGTGTCACGTCAGACCATTCAAAACCATTTACATCAGCGTGGTCTGCGCGCTAGATGACCTGCAAGGGTACCTTACCACACCACCAGGCATAGGCGTCATCATCTTGCATGGGGCAGGGAGCATTTATGCTGGACAAGGGACCAGTGGGTCTCAGTGCTGTTCTCTGATGAAAGTTGATTCACGTTGAGCAGAAATGATGGCCGCCAACGATGTTGGAGACATCAAGGAGAGCGCTATGCATCAACTGCTGTTGTCACCAGATGAGCCTTTGGTGGTGGTGGTGTTACAGTCTGGGCAGGTGTGTCTAGTCAATACAGAACTGCCCTACATCTTGTGAATAGTACAGTGACAAGCTGATACTATCTGAATAACATCATTAATCCAGTCATTGTGCCACTGCATGAACAACACAGGCCGAATTTCATCTTCATGGACGACAATGCTCCAACTCATCGAGATTGCATCATTAGCGAATGGCTGGTGGAGGCTGGGGTACCTGAAATGGAGTGGCCTGCACTTTGTCCAGACCTGAATCCCATAGAAAACCTATGGGATCAGCTGAGTCGCCATGTGGAGGCTCGTACCCCTACACCCCACAACCTCAATGACCTGAGGGCCGCCCTTCAAGAAGAGTGGAATGCCATGCCTCATCAGATGTTAAGTCAACTTGTGAACAGCATGAGACGTTGTTGTGAAGCTGTAATTAATGCTCAAGGGCATATGACAAGTTATTGAGACACTGACATTTTTTGTTGTGGTATACCCACCACTGTTGGTGGCTTTTGTTTCAATAAATTGTTTGAGAAGAAGAAATTACCATTGCATGTTTCTACTTAAATGCCTTACTTTCATGGTATAATATCACTGTAGCATGAACTTTTTACACTTTCCATAAATTTCACCTGAAAGCCAAATATCCCCAACTTTTTGTGAGTAGTGTATATTGAGAAGGGAATGATTTGCTTGCAGCCTTTGGCACTTCGTGACTGGAGGCCAAACTAAGCCAGAGGTGTTTTGAGGCTTCTGGAGCAGTAATATGAGCAGCCTCCCTTACTGGGATACAACTTCATAACAGGCTGGTGTGATGTGAGAATAATAAAAGGAGACAGACATAAAAGGGTGTTACTGTTTAAGAAAAACAAAATGCTCTGGTAAAAAATAATTTAGACTAAACCTAAATAGTTTTTAAAATTGTATTCTTTGTGTTGGTCCTCATCTTAATACAGTTATCTCAATGAAGCTCCACACAGATTCTATTCACTTGGCAATTAAACAAATGCAAATTACTAGTTAACTAATGCATTTAAAACAGATTATCGTTTGGAGTTGAAAAAAGATTTAAACATATTTCTCAGCATCCAAACTTTTATAACCACTTGCATAGATTTTACTCTGATTTCTTATTTCCTGAACGTATTTCTCACTGGGTTTGCTTATCATATCACTGCTGCTGTTTGCAACACTACCTGTGATAAGTGCTGCAGCTTTAAAGAACAAATGGATGATTAGTCATATTCAATTCAATTCAATTCAATTCAACTTTATTTATATAGCGCCATTTCACAACAACAGTCATCTCATAGCACTATCAACTGTAGGGGGAACCCCCACAGTTGCAGAAAGACCCCAGCAATCAGGCGATCCCCTGTGAGCAAGCACTTGGCGACGGTGGAGAGGAAAAACTCCCTTTTAACAGGAAGAAACCTCCAGCAGAACCAGGCTCAGGGAGGGGCAGTCATCTGCTGCGACTGGCTGGGGGGTGAGGGGATAGAGAAGATGAAAAGAACAGACATGTAGAGAGCAAACAGCACGATGGGGACTCAATCTATGGGAGAGAACAAACAAATGTTAATGACCAGCAAAAAAAATATTTCATTGAGAGTGAGGAAAGGAGTGAGGCCCAGTGCATTACTGGAGGTCCCCTGGCTGACTAAACCTATTATGCAGCATAACTAAGGGAGGGTTCAGAAACACATGATCCCTCCCTAATTGTAGGCTATATCAAAAAGGTAGGTTTTAGCCCTATTCTTAAAAACAGAGATCGAGTCTGACTCCCGAATCCAGATTGGCAGCTGGTTCCACAGGAGAGGAGCTTGATAACTGAAGGCTCTGCCTCCCATTGTACTTTTGGAGATTCTAGGTATTACAAGTAATCCTGCATTTTGGGAGCGTAGTGCTCTGTTAGGATAATACGGTAGTATCAGATCTTTTAAATAAAAAGGAGCCTGATTGTTTAGAGCTTTGTAAGTAAGAAGAAGGATTTTAAACTTAATTCTAAACTCTATGGGAAGCCAATGAAGGGAGGCCAGAACCGGAGAGATATGATCTCTCTTTCTAGTACCTGTTAAAACTCTTGCTGCAGCATTTTGGATCAGCTGAAGACTTTTTAAAGATGTTTTAGGACAGCCTGATAATAAAGAATTACAATAATCTAATCTTGAGCTAACAAAAGCGTGGATTAGTTTCTCAGCATCACTCTGAGACAAGATGCTCCTAATCTTGGCAATATTACGCAAATGATAGAAGGCAGTCTTAGAAACAAATTTAATATGTGAATTGAAGGACAGATCTTGATCAAAAATAATTCCAAGGTTCCTCACAGAGCTATTAAGAGAAAGAGTAACCGCATCCAAACTGAAAGCTTGATTTGGAAAGGTATTTCTAAGGTTTTTTGGACCAACAAGAATGACTTCAGTCTTATCTGAATTTAATAGCAGGAAATTACAAGTCATCCAAGCTTTGATTTCCTTAAGACAGACTTCTAACTTGGCTAATTGATTACTATCATCTGGCTTCATTGACAGGTATAATTGTGTGTCATCTGCATAACAATGAAAATGTATACAGTGCTTTCTAATAATGTTGCCTAACGGAAGCATATATAAACTAAAAAGAGTAGGGCCTAGCACAGATCCCTGTGGAACTCCATGACTAAGCTTTGAGTTGAAAGAAAACTCATTATTTACATGAACAAACTGGAACCTATCAGATAAATAAGATCTAAACCACTGCAACGAAGTTCCATTAAGTCCAACATAGTGTTCTAATCTATCAAGTAGAATATTATGATCGATAGTATCAAAAGCTGCACTAAGGTCTAAAAGGACAAGTACAGAAACCAGTCCATTATCAGATGCGATGAGGAGGTCGTTAGTGACCTTCGCTAAGGCTGTTTCAGTACTATGATGGATTCTAAACCCAGATTGAAACTCTTCAAGTAAACCATTTCCCTGCAGGTGGTCAAATAATTGCGTAGCAACAACTCTTTCTAAGATTTTTGAAATGAAAGGGAGATTAGAGATTGGTCTATAGTTAGCTAAAGCTCCTGGATCTAGCGTTAGCTTTTTGAGTAAGGGTTTAATTACAGCCGTTTTAAAAGCCTGCGGTACATGGCCTAAAGTTAATGAAGAATTGATTATATGAAGAATAAGGCTACCAATAAGTGGGAAGACTTCTTTAAATAACCTGGTAGGAATAGGGTCTAAAAGACAAGTTGAAGGTTTGGATGAGGAAACTATTTTGTCTAACTCACAAAGGTCGATTGGAGTAAACTCATCAAGACAGACATCAATTGAAGGAGTTGTATTAGTTACAGTATTTAAGTTAACTGTGGGAAGAATCTGATTGATTTTATCTCTGATGGATGAAATTTTATTATTGAAAAAGTTCATAAAGTCCTGACTAGTAAGCTCTAAGGGAATGCTAGGATTGACAGAGTCCTGACTCTTTGTCAACCTGGCTACAGTACTGAAAAGAAACCTGGGATTATTCTTGTTCTCTTCTATTAATGCAGAGTAATAACTTGTTCTAGCTTTTCTAAGAGATTTTTTATAAATTAAAAGATGATTTCTCCAAGCTAAATAGATTTCATCTAAATTAGTGGAGCGCCATTTTCTTTCTAATTGACGAGTCTTCTGTTTTAAGCTACAAGTTTCTGTGTTGAACCAAGGAGTTAGAAATCTCTGATTTGTAGGAGTCAAGAATTGAGGAGACTGGATGATTTTTCCAGTAACTGCTTTAATTCTCCATTCATCCTACGTCCTCTCTCGATCGGAGTGAAAAGAGACAGGATGCAGTCACACACATACATTTACACATTCATCTTCTAACAATACATCACACACAAAAGTCACAATACTCAGCTACATCCTTTCATCTCTAATAGAACACCCAGAGTCCTTCTGTTCTCCTTTCCGACCCCCAAAGGTCAGGCCGGGTAATCTTCTCCTCTCTCCTGAGTCCCCAGGGGGTGCAGACATGTCTTCCTCTTGAGGTGTGAAGCCAATACACATGGCTAGCTCAAAGTCTCTCTTGGCTGAATTCAGCCAGCCACATGTGAGTTACATGGGGGGTCCCAGGGCCGCCCCTTTGGAGGCCTGCCGCGTCGAGGCACGCCCGCCGGCCATACAGACTCGTTATGCAACACAAAAGCAGGCTTTAATCTATCGATACTGATCGTCTCCCTCCTGCCCCCCAAATCTAGCACAAAATATTTCTCCCCCGCGGTTGTCCAGCACTCGAAATGGACCGTCATAAGGTGGGTGGAGACTATGCCATTGAGCATCGTGCCTGACAAAAACAAACTCTGCGTCTCGTAAAGCCTGGGGCACGAACACACGCGGGAAAGAGTGATGAGCGGGGCCCGGGAGCATTTCTGCTCCCGTGTTACTCAGAGACCCCCGGATCGGGAGGGCCCTGGTGCCGTGTGGTCGGGTAAAACTCGCCTGGCAGCCTGAGCGGTTGTGCGAAAACCAATTCTGCTGGTGAGGCATCTAGATCCTCTTTGGGTGCCGAACGCAACCCCATAAAAACCCATGGTAGTTTGTTTACCCAATCTGTGTCCGTCAGTGACGGCTCTGAGGGCTGTCCTTCAAAGATCTGTGAAAACGCTCGCATAAACCGTTGGCCTGGGGATGGTAAGCGGTCGTGCGATGTACCGCCGCTTCTAAGCCGCTGGCCACTGCTGACCACAGTTCTGACGCAAATTGAGGTCCCCTATCAGATGTAATATCTGACGGGACCCCGAACCTGTCATAACCCGAGTGTCGGTTCTGGCCACACTCGGGCCTCATATCTTATTCCCTGGCTTTGGCGAGCAGAGGATTCTTTCAGCTCCTCGGCTTTTATTGTGAAGGCGCCCGGGGGAGCTCCCTGCCTGTCAAAGTCAGGCTCTGCGCTGCTGTTCACAGTGAGCAGCTGCGCCGCATTGGGGTCATTAGCGGCCGAGTTAAAAGCCGGTGGATGAATATCCTCCAGGGCGGCTAGTCTCTGGTTATGATTTCAGCGACGTTCTGTTGTGCTCCGTGTTATGCTCAGTTATGTTCCTGTTTGCCTTGCTCATCGTTGTTAACGGACTTGGGAACTTGTAACTCACCTGTTAACTGTGTCGTCTCGTAAGGTATGTTCCTTAAGACTTCACCCTCACATATTGTCCGTCTGACGCATCGGTCCTCCCTGCGTCAGACGGCACCCCAGCCAGTTGTATGTATCCTGTGTTTGTTCATCCCTCTCTGTAATAAAATATCACTGCAAACTCACTGGTGACTGAGGCGTCTGTGATGGTCCGTGGAGGGGCCATCGTGACAGTAGACTGCCGCCTAAACCCCGAGAGGAGGCGTTGCATCGAGACGCCACTCACCGTGTAGTTTGCAGTAGTGACTGTTTTGTTCCTGTCTGTCTGAGCGTCTGCAGCTGGGAGTAGTCGTCATCCTGGAGCCGCAGCCGGACCTGGGCAGGCAGCTAGCGGAAGCTCTGGAGGAGATTGACAACACCATCTCTTCCGCTACGCTGTGGGACGCTCCCAGCGACATTCTAAGACATTTGGACGACGGTGAGGAATTTCTGCTTAATCTCCCCCTCGAGCTAGACGATCACCCGGAGGTGATAGCGAGGTGGGAGGAGCTCGCCGTCCAACGCGAGTCGCTTCGTGGGCTGGAGGAGAGGAGCAGGAGGCAGGGGAGAAAGCATCCACGCTCCCTGCGTCGTTGTTCCGTTCCCGTCCCGGAGAAGAACCAGGAGTTCACGCCGTCTGGGGGCCGACGACGACGTCGGCGTAACGACGCGGGCTTTCCTCAGCAGAATCCTCAGCTGAAACCCCGTCTGGATCCAGTTCCGGGTCGCCGCAAGGGCTCAACCCACCACACAGCTGTCACTTCTGCGCCTCGTCAGAGGGGAATCCCCGCAGTCTCGTCTTCTCCCGGGCCCTCGCCTGCTGTCCCGTCAGCGCTCCATGCCCGACTGACCCCGGCTGTCGCCCCCTCCTCCTCGTCGCCTATCCTGGCTGCTGTGTGTCGCGGGAGCTCCGTTTCGGCGAGCCCCATCCCGGAACCGTTTCGAGTGGCTCGTCTTCCCAGAGGGCCCTCTGTCGCCATCCAGCGGGGAAAGGAAGGAACGACGTCCCCCACAGCGGGAACCATCTTACCCTCAGGGGAAAGGCAAGTGCATGATAATTTCTCTCCTTTAGATATTGTTTTGCCTTGTCTGACTCCTGGGGGTGGAGTTCGGGGTATGCAGCCCCCCGAGCTCCCTCCACCTGCTGTGGATGAAAGTATTAACCCTGCTTCCTCTGTGTCTCCCTCCGCTGAGCGGTCCTCGACGTCAGGCCAACGTCGCTGGATGAGGAGGGGGCCTGCGGTTCTGGAGAGCCTGGTTCCGGTTCCGCAGCCATGCCATGGGCGGAGGAGGAGAGCGGACTGTAGCGTGGAGCCATCGCCGATGAAGAAGCGTCCCCGGGGTTCCACGGAGGAGCAGTCCGGTCCAGCAGGTCGAGATTCTCCTGCCACCACACCGTGCGGGCCACCGGCGTGGACATCGGTACCGGAGGACTCTCTAGCTGCGTGCACCATCATGCCAGCTGCGGAGCCCGACGCAGCTGAGTGGGAGCCTGAGGACGACCTCCTGACTTCTGAGCCCGGATCATCGCAGTCCTGGACGGCGTCAGAACCCGAGCTCAGGCAAGTGCTCTGTTTTATCTTTCTCTTCACCTTTTAGAGCACTTTTGCCTGTCTCAAGGGGAGATGAGCCGGGTGCAGCCGCCCGCTGCATCCGAGCTTATCTCGCCGGGTTCTGGCGCTGCCGGTGATCCTGATCCCGGGTTTTCTCTCTTTTGTGAGTCTTCTCCCAGGGTCGCCGGCGAGGGGCTGCTCTTGCCCGCTGCATCAGAGGTTCCGGTTTCGGGGTTGGAGGTCGAGTCTGGTGCCACGCCGGCCCAATCGGGGTCCACCGTGGGTTTGGTTCCGGAGGCCCAATCAGGGTCCACCGTGGGTTTGGTTCCGGAGGCCCAATCGGGGTCCGACGTGGGTGCTGCACCAGCAGGTCCTAGATTCGGTGAGGGAGCGGCAGGTCCCCGGCCACCAGATGCTGGACAGGCTCGTTTCCCTCGTCACCCTCATCTCCACCATTATCCTCCTCGTCTCCCTGAGGAGCGCTACCCATCTCCACCTGGGGCCGTTGGGGTCCCGAACGCTCCACCCGGTTCCCCCTCGTCTCTCCCCTTTTCAGCGGGACCGCCGGCTGCTTCTTCCCAACGGTTCTGGTGGGCTGGTGTTGCGGGGCGGCCACCGGAAGGACTGTCTCGTTGGTTTGGTTCTCTGGGCCGGCCCCCCGACCTTTTTGTCTTCCTGTGCGGCGACCTGCTCCGGCCGCCTGAAACTCTCTACTCCCGAGCATGGGACTGGGGTAGGCCGCCCGAACTGTCCTCTTTTCCCCTCCCTGTTCTGTGGCTTTTTGATGCCGGACGACCCCCCGAACCTTTTGCCCCCATCCCTCCGGGTCAGGACTGCACCCTCCCCAGGTTTCTGATCTCGTCTGTGGGACTGTTGGGGTGTGCGGGGGGGGGGAGGGGGATTGATTTGTGTTTTTGTTACTCACTATGTTGTTTCTGAGTTTGGTGGTTTTTTTCCTCCACCTTATGTCACTTTGTATTTGCAAAAAGGTATATTGCCTATTTTGACTTTATTCTGGTTACCCACGTTTTTGGGATTATGGTTTTTTTCCCCCTACCTTTACAACCTTGTTGATTTCATTATTTGCTTGCTCGTTGTTTGTCTCTCTCCCTCCTGCCAGCGCCTCATCCACCCACCCTAGGGGGGTGGGGTGGGGGGCTTGGGTGTTACTCAGGCCGCTCAGAGCTCGGCCTCGAGGGGGAGGAACTGTCATAACCCGAGTGTCGGTTCTGGCCACACTCGGGCCTCATATCTTATTTCCCTGGCTTTGGCAGCAGAGGATTCTTTCAGCTCCTCGGGCTTTTATTGTGAAGGCGCCCGGGGGAGCTCCCTGCTGTCAAAGTCAGCTGCTGCGCTGCTGTCACGGCGAGCAGCTGCGCCGCATTGGGGTCATTAGCGGCCGAGTTAAAAGCCGGTGATGAATGTCCTCCAGGGCGGCAGTCTCTGTTATGTTCAGCGACGTTCTGTTGTGCTCCTGTTATGCTCAGTTATGTTCCTGTTTGCCTTGCTCATCGTTGTTAACGGACTTGGGAACTTGTAACTCGCCTGTTAACGTTGTCGTCTCGTAAGGTATGTTCCCTTAAGACTTCACCCTCACTATTGTCCGTCTGGCGCATCGGGTCCTCCCTGGCTCAGACGTCACCCAGCCATTGTATGTATCCTGTGTTTGTTCATCCCTCTCTGTAATAAAATATCACTGCAAACTCACTGGTGACTGAGGCGTCTTGTGATGGTCCGTGAGGGCCATCGTGACAGAACCGCGCTACCCAGGCTGTTAAAAAAGCGCGTGCCACCTCTGCCGCTGTGGTCGATGTTAACGGGACCACTTCCGGCCAACGAGTGGTTCTGTCTACCATTGTCAAGAGATGCGTGAACCCTTGTGAAGTGGGCAGGGGGCCCACGAGGTCCACGTGCACATGATCGAACCTTTTAGCTGGAATGTGGAACGGTTCTAAGGGCGCCTTAGTGTGCCTGTGAATCTTAGTGCGCTGGCAAGCCATGCAGGTTTTAGCCCACTCCTTCACGTGCTTGCGCAGGCTCGGCCAAACAAACTTCTCCGCCACCATTTTCACCGAAGCGCGCACCCCTGGGTGCGCTAGGGAGTGCACGGCGTCAAAAACGCGATGGCGCCACGCGGCTGGCACCACCGGGCGCGGTCGCCCCGTGGATACATCGCAAATAAGCGGGGGGAAACCGGTTTGTAGATTTCTGCGTTCCAGCCTTAACCCTGTTGGTCCAGACAGGAGCGCGCACACGTCCGCGTCCTCGCTCTGCTCCGCCGCCATGGCTGCATAATCTATTCCCACGTGGACCGGAGCCGCGCACGTGTCCGCGCTGTTACCGCGCTCTGGGTAAGCGGCCGCGCAATCCGTTTCCGCGCGGACGGGTGCTGTTACCGCGCGTGACAAACAGTCTGCCACCACATTGATTTTACCGGCTACGTGCTGAATATCGGTGGTAAATTCAGAAATTGCGGCCAGCTGTCTCTGTTGCCGCCCTGACCACGGTTCTGAAGTTTTGGACATCGCAAAAGTGAGCGGTTTGTGGTCGACAAACGCGGTGAAACGCCGCCCTTCCAACCAGAACTGGAAATGGCGAATAGCCAAGTGGAGCGCCAGCAGCTCCCTGTCAAACGCGCTGTATTTTCGCTCAGCCTCGCGTAGGGACCTGCTGAAGAATGCGAGTGGTTGCCAAACCCCGGCAACCTGCTGTTCCACTATGGCCCCTATGGCCACATCTGACGCGTCCGTGGTTAGCGCTATGCGGGCTGCTGGGTCTGGGTGGGCCAACAGTGCCGCGTTTGCCAGTGCCCGTTTAACCTCTGTGAATGTGCGCTCCCGCTCCGGGGACCATTCAATCACATGGGAGGGCTTCTGCTTTTTGAGCGCGGTGTACAAGGGCTGCATAAGCTGCGCTGCGTGGGGTATGAAACGGTTATAAAAATTCACCATCCCCCAAAATTCTTGCAACGCTTTTACCGTTCGAGGCTCGGGAAAATCTGCCACCGCGCGTACTTTGGCCGGCAGAGGAACTGCTCCCTCCGAGGAAACGCGGTGCCCTAAAAAGTCGATTTGTGCCACGCCAAAATGGCACTTGGCCGGGTTGATTATCAACCCATGCTCTCCTAACCTCTGAAAAACTGTCGTGAGGTGTTTTGCGTGCTCCTCCTCGGAGGTGCTGGCTACCAGAATGTCGTCTAAATAGACAAAAATGAAAGAAAGGTCGCGCAACACTGCATCCATCATCCATTGGAAGGTTTGTGCGGCGCCTTTAAGGCCAAAAGGCATTCGTAAAAACTCAAAAAGCCCAAACGGGGTTATTACAGCTGTTTTGGGGATGTCCTCTGGTCGGACAGGGACTTGGTGATAACCGCGGACCAGGTCTATTTTAGAAAAAATTTGCGCCTTCGCCAAATGCACTGAAAAGTCCTGGATATGTGGAATCGGGTACCGGTCCTGCACCGTGGCATTGTTCAACCTGCGGTAATCGCCACAAGGTCTCCATGAGCCGTCAGCTTTAGGTACCATGTGGAGGGGGGAAGCCCAAGCGGACTTCGAGCGGCGAATTATGCCCAACCTTTCCAGGTTGGCGAACTCCTTGCGCGCAATGGAGAGTTTAGTTGCATCCAAGCGCCGAACCTTCGCAAAAACGGGTGGGCCACTCGTGGTAATAAAGTGCTCCACCCCGTGCTTCGCCACCTTAGCTGAAAAAGTAGGAACTGTGAGTGCTGGGAACTGGTGTAGAAGGCTGTGAAACTTACCACCTGCTGTGGCGACGTTGGTCTGAACTGGCGGCGGGCACACCCGAGCTGCACAAGGGATAGAACAGAAAGAGAGTGCATTTACTAGTCATTTGTTGGCCAGATCAACTAACAAACCATGTGAACACAGAAAATCAGCACCTAACATATTGAAGCTCACTGCTGCCACGATGAAATTCCACTCATAGGCGCGGCCGTAGAAGGACAGAGACAGGGTTCTCTCTCCGTACGTCTTGATGCTGGAGCCGTTGGCCGCTGTCGCTCCGTCTCCGCGGGGTCCCGCGACCCGATCAGCATAGGTGGCAGTGATGAAGCTCCTCTGGGCTCCGGTGTCCACTAGGAATTGCCGCCCGGAGCCCGCGTCCGTAAGGTAAAGCAGCTTGTTCCGTTCGCCGAGAGTGGAAGCTGCTGACTCACGGCCCGATCGTTTCCCTGCTTTTTTGAACTTGCAGGGCGGGATGCATTTGTGCGCCTTCCCAGCGAAACGTCGATGGTAAAAACAGAGGCCGTCATCTCCCCTGCCACGGAATCTCGCTGCTGCTGTCGCCGCTGGGGTGGTCACTGCCGTCTCTGGCTCCACACTGCCCCCGGCCGCCGCGCCGAGGTCTGCCGCTGCCACGGAAGCCTCTGGTTCCTCGCAGGCGTTGAGGAGCCGCTCCGCCTCTTGGGCCAGGTCGCGGAAGTCCTGCTGGGTCAAACATCTCCTGCTGGACAGGGAACCTCTTGTGTGCGCTGGGAGGGTTCTCAGGAAAATATGTTTGAAAAGGAATGCGTCGTTGTCCGTCCCGATCATTTGCAGCATGTCCTCCATGAGGACAGTCGGCTTGCGTCCACCTCTGTCGCGCAGGTCCAGCAGCTGCCTGGCTCTTGCCTCAGACGACGGCACGAAGCTCCTGATGAGGGTGGCTTTCAGCGCGTCGTATTTGCCGGCAGCGGGTGGTTGCTGCACCAGGCTCCGCACACACCGAGCCGTGCGGCTGTCGAGCGTCGCGATGACATTATGGAATTTAATGTCATCCGCTGAAACTCCCCCGAGCAGGAACCGCAACTCCACATGCTGGAACCACGAGTGCGGGTCGCTTTGCCAGAACTTGGGGAGCTTAATCAGTTTTGTGCCCCTGCTGGCATTTCCCGGTGAATCCGGGTCTGAGCGGCTGTCTCCCAGCTCTTCCATATCGATCACGAGGCTGTCCTCCAGCCTCGGCATGCGCAGATTCATGCGTAGGTCACCAACTGTAGGAGTCAAGAATTGAGGAGACTGGATGATTTTTCCAGTAACTGCTTTAATTCTCCATTCATCCTACGTCCTCTCTCGATCGGAGTGAAAAGAGACAGGACGCAGTCACACACATACATTTATACATTCATCTTCTAACAATACATCACACACAAAAGTCACAATACTCAGCTACATCCTTTCATCTCTAATAGAACACCCAGAGTCCTTCTGTTCTCCTTTCCGACCCCCAAAGGTCAGGCCGGGTAATCTTCTCCTCTCTCCTGAGTCCCCAGGGGGCGCAGACATGTCTTCCGGAATCTTGAGGTGTGAAGCCAATACACATGGCTAGCTCAAAGTCTCTCTTGGCTGAATTCAGCCAGCCACATGTGAATTACATAGGTTATAACTATGGGCTCCACAGATTAGACTTTTTCTTTTTTAAGGGAGCCACCAAGTCTAGAGTCTGATGCAGAGAAGCTGTAACACTATCCACCATGTTATCAATTACAGAAGGAGCAAGCTGTCTATAGCTTATTTCCATTGTGTTGACACATGGCATAGAGGAAACAATCTGCATAAATTTGGTAACAGCATCATCTGAGAGGCATCTACTGTAATAATATTTTTCTTTAGGAGCCAAATAGTCAGAAATAGTAAAATCAAAGGTTAACAGAAAATGGTCTGACAGTACAGGGTTATGAGGAGACACTACAAGATTTTCTATTTCTATGCCATATGTCAGAACAAGGTCCAATGTATGGTGGAGGTAATGAGTAGAATTTCCTACTTTCTGAGAAAACCCAATCGAGTCTAATATTGAATTAAATGTCACATTAAGGCAGTCACTATCTACATCCACATGTATCCGCATGTATCTGCATCCGTACAGAGGGAGCTGAGGAGAAAGATCAGAGAAGGCAAGGACAGCTTCAGGAAGAAGATGGAGGACAAGCTGCAACAGAGCGACATCAGCGGGGTCTGGAGAAACCTCAAAACCATCTCGGGGCTCCAGAATACCTCCCCCCAGGCCACAGGGGGCAGGGAGTGGGCGAACAACCTGAATCTGTTTTTCAATAGATTTGACCAACCGCCCTCCCCCCTGACTGCACAACAACCACTGCTGCCTCTAAAGAAATCAAGTCCTGCTGCCCACTCCCCACTCCACCAACACCCCCCCACTCCCAACACACAGCCCCCCATCCTGACCCTGACCAGGACCCAGGTGAGGACGGAGCTGAGGAAGATCAAGGCGAGGAAGGCGCCGGGACCGGACGGCATCAGCGCAAAGCTCCTCAAGTCCTGTGCAGACCAGCTGTGTGGGATTGTGACGTATATCTTCAACATGAGCCTGAAACTGGGGAGGGTACCACAGCTGTGGAAAACATCTTGTGTGGTACCTGTACCAAAAACTTCCCACCCCAAAGACCTGAACAGCTACAGACCGGTGGCCTTGACGTCCCACTTGATGAAGACCCTGGAGAGACTGCTCCTTGCTCACCTCCGCCCCCTGGTGGAACCAGCGATGGATCCACTCCAGTTCGCCTACCAGCATGGCATTGGGGTGGAGGATGCGGTGATCTTCCTCCTTCACCGTTCTCTGTCCCACCTGGAGAAGCCCGGGAATATGGTGAGGATCATGTTCTTTGACTTCTCCAGTGCTTTCAACACCATCCAACCGATGATCCTGAAGGACAAGCTGCTGCGCGCAGGGGTGGACCAGCACCTGTCATCATGGATCCTGGACTACCTCACGAACCGGCCTCAGTTTGTGAGAACCCGGGACTGTGTGTCCGACACGATCATCAGTAGCACGGGTGCCCCCCAGGGAACGGTGCTGGCTCCCTTCCTGTTCACTCTTTATACTGCGGACTTCTCACACAACACAACACACTGCCATCTACAGAAGTTCTCTGATGACTCTGCGATCGTTGGCCTCATCTCCAATGGAGATGAAGCTGAGTACAGAGGGCTTATCCAGGACTTCGTGGACTGGTGCCATCGGAACTGCCTCCAGATCAACGCGAGGAAAACTAAGGAGCTGGTGGTGGACTGCCGCAGGCATGGGCAGCCCCTCACAGTACCAGTAAATATACAGGGAACAGACATCGAGATGGTGACATCCTATAAGTACCTGGGTATTCATCTGAACAATAAACTAGACTGGTCACACAATACTGATGCACTCTACAAGAAGGGACAGCGCAGGCTGTTCCTGCTGAGGAGACTCAGGTCTTTTGGTGTACAAGGGGCGCTGCTGAAGTCATTCTATGACACGGTGGTGGCATCAGCCATCACTTTTGGAGTGGTCTGCTGGGGCAGTGGCATTACTGCAGCCGATAGGAAGAGACTGAACAAACTGATTAAGAAAGCTAGCTCCGTCCTGGGGCAGCGCCTTGATCCGATGGAGGAGATAGGAGAGAGAAGGACGGTGGCTAAACTGTCATCTCTGCTGGAGTCCGAGTTCCACCCTATGCAGGACATACTGAATGCACTGAGGAGCTCATTTAGCAGCAGACTACATCATCCCAGGTGCACAACCGAGAGGTTTCGTAGGTCCTTCCTACCAACGGCTGTCAGACTGTACAACCTAAGCAGGGCTGCTCGCAGAGATAGCAAAAAGACGTAACAAACTAATAGTTTTTTTGAATGCAAAAGATGCAATAGACTTACACAATGGTCCCCTCCGGCATACAACTAGGAACTTACCGGTCGCTATGGAGGGTGAGAATATGTATGGGCACATAATCATACCATGTAGGATAACTAAGTAGACGGTTATGCTGTTTCATTCCATCTAGCAACAATGCTCTGCACTGTGTGTGTTTATATATTTACATATTTATTCCATCTAGCTACAATGCTCAGCACTGGGTGTGTTTATATATTTATATATCTACATATTATTCCATCTAGCTACATTGCTCCGCACTGTGTGTGTTTATATACTTGCATATTTATTCCACCTAGCTGCAATGCTCCGTACTGTGGGTGTTTATATATTTACATATTTATTCCATCTAGCTACAATGCTCTGCACTGTGTGTTCATATATTCATATATTTATTCCATCCAGCTACAATGCTCTGCACTGTGTGTCTGTGTGTGTGTGTATATATATATATTTTATAGTAATACGTACATATGTATATTAGCTGCTCTTGCTTGCTTGTTTTTTTTTTTTTTTTTCTTGCCTTCTGATTGTTGCTCTGAGTGTTGCTATCCCTGTGCTGTTGCAATCCTGGAATTTCCCCGTTGTGGGACTAATAAAGGCTTATCTTATCTTATCTTATCTTATATTAAAGTCCCCTACTATAATTATTCTATTAGATTTCAGCACTAAATCAGCTAAGAAATCAGCAAATTCGGATAAAAATTCTGAGTAGGTTGATGGGGGACGATAAACTATGGCAAATAAAATTGGGTTTAACCTAAAATTGCTAAAGTGCCCAATACTGAGGACCAGGCCCTCAAAGGAATTATAACATGTTTTTTGCTTTACATTAACTAGTAATTTGGAATGGTAAATT
Organism: Pholidichthys leucotaenia; assembly: GCA_020510985.1. Classification (NCBI taxonomy): domain Eukaryota; kingdom Metazoa; phylum Chordata; class Actinopteri; order Cichliformes; family Pholidichthyidae; genus Pholidichthys; species Pholidichthys leucotaenia. Next base: position 194,375,696 of record CM035846.1, on the reverse strand, counting down.
GTTGCTACTCCAGAACTTCTGGGATTTTGACGGTTTAAATAACCAGAGGGAGTTGATTCATTTAAACCAACATAATCCTCTTGTCCTAACCAAGTCTCTGTAAGGGAAATTAAATCAATCTGATGATCAATTAACAGATCATGGACTAACAGAGACTTGGGAGTTAGAGACCTAATATTTAATAAACCACATTTAATTTTTAAATTATGAGGAGGAACAGAGGCCAAATCATTCAATTTAGAGGCTTTATGTTTAATTTGAGTTTTACCAATATTTTGCTTAATCACTTTGGGATGCTTATATATTATATTTTTATTTACTTTGGAGGGAGCAGACAACGATTCTCTGATGGGGAAGACAGGGGCTAAGTTGAGGGGTGGCAGATGAAGAGGAGCTGCAGAGAGGCGTGTAAGACTGCGACTCTGCTTCCTGGTCCCAGCTCTGAGTAGTCAAGGTTTTGGAAATTTGGATAAAAAAGATGCCAGATTGTTAGATAAATGAGAAGCACCATCCAAAGTGGGATGAATGCTGTCTCGTCTCATAAGACCAGGTTTTCCCCAAAAAGAGCTCTAATCGTCAATGTAGCCCATATCATTTGCAGGACACCACACAGACAGCCAGCGGTTCAAGGATGACGAGCGGCTAAACATGTCATCACTGGTCAGATTGGGGAGGGGCCCAGAGAATACTACAGTGGCAGACATCGTTTTTGCAAAGTCACACACCGATTCTACATTAAGTTTCGTGACTTTCGACTGCCGGAGACGGATGTCATTAATGCCAGCATGAATAACAATTGTGGAGTATTTACAGTTACTTTTAGCCAGCATTTTCAAAATTGACTCGATGTCGCCTGCTCTGGCCCCAGGAATGCATTTGACTATGGCCGCTGGAGTCTCTAGGTTCACGTTTCTGACTACAGAGTCGCCAATGATCAGAGTTTTTTCCTCAGCGGGTGTGTCGCTGAGCGGGGAAAAACGAATAGAAACATGAACAGGTTGGTGGTGTACCGGGGCTTTGCGACTAGGCTTCCTTCTCACCGTCACCCACCCAGTCTCCTCGCTGCTGAGGACAGCCGGAGGACCGCTAACAGGGTTAGCTATGCTAGCTAGCTCCGCTGCAGCTAAGGGGCGTCCATCAAGAGTAACTGGCGCAGACGGTGTTTCAATGCAGCGGAGCCCGGATTCCAAATCAGACAACCTCGCCTCGAGCGCCTCAAAAAGACAACATTTATTACATTTACCGTTATCACTAAAAGAGGCAGAGGTGTAGCTAAACATCTGACAGAGAGAGCACACCAGAGGAGGAGAGGAAGGAGAGCTAGTAGCCATAGCTAGTGGCTAACCCAAAAGCTCAGGAGAGTGAGGAGAGCAAACCACACAGACAGACAGCAAAACAGGAAGTGACGATACGTTACCACAAGGAAGTGACGATATTCATAAGATTATGCAGCTTGTTTCACTTGACAGTTGCTGAACTGGTAAAAATGGAAAGGGTTCACTAAAAATCTGGCTGTTTTGCTGGGGATTGGGGAACTAGTGAGATTATGAAATATGATCCCGGGAGTTTGACTAATTCCAAATTTTATCATAAATTGAAACAGAACTGTTTGCTTTAAAAAAAGGAAATCAAAAATTAACCTGTCGTGTAGTATCACAACAACAATACAATTACCATCCAAGTTGGGCATTTTGGAAAGAAATATAAAAAATAACCACAGTGTTATTTAATCTGTCTATTCAAAGGAGATTGATAGCTATATTATGTTTCATCATGATATTCTATGAATGAAGAAAATCAGCAAAGTTTTATACAGAAGTACATGATTTATTTTGATAAAGTCAGACATTTCATTAATCAAAATTGTAGAGAAATCTGTCAGTGTAGTTCAGTTTTTTTTTCCAACATTGACCAAGTCTATTTCTTTTGACAGGATTTGGATATAAAGCTTCTACCAAAATTTGCAGCTCCATCTCATTGCCAACAGACACCTTAAGGTAAGCAATGTAATTGTCTCTTATTTTTACACATGGACATTATGAAATGAGACTGATGAAAATAATTCTTTTGTTTTTATTGGATTGTCAAAGGTAATGCATTGCTAACAACTGAATGCAAATTCCCTCTATGATCACTTTCTGTGACTGACTCTCGGCTGCAACCAACCCGCAGCCATCAGCCAGTCCCCACTGGCCCCCTTTTACTGCTCACCAGATCTGAATAGTAAATCCTGGCAGACAGAGGTGGATTGGAAGGAAGAGTGTGAGATGGCACCGATCTATGTCAAATCTAAAGTAATGAAAGTCGTCATTTTGAGAATCCATTTTTTAAATGCAGAATTTAATTAAATAACACCTTATTCAATGGCAAAATAGTATATTTTACACCAAATGGCATTCATTTGCATGGGAAAACAGTAAAATACAAGATTTCAAAATCAACCTTGAAAGCAAAACAAAACAAAATGCCAATCATGGCCACAAAAAAACAAACAAACAAACAAACATATTTTTAAAATACATTCACACTAAACCATAGGGCTGGGTAATTTGACCTTAAATCAGCATCATGGTTATAAATCAGCATCACACTTATTTTAACTTTTCATGTCATTTTTTGTCAGTTTTTTTCCTCCCTCCTTTCTTCTTCCTTATAGTTCACTGACAAGGTCCATAATTAAGCAATGTCACACAAGTGTGCGGTATCAATGAATATATCACTGTGGTGATTAGTAGTAAATGAGCAAAATATAATAATTTCAAACATATGCAACCCAATTAAATATTGTTCATGCAGAAGTCAGTGTTTATATACATGCCTCTTGAGGATTTGTGGATCATGTGACTCACATGGCTAATTAACTTGTTAACTGCATTGAGGGAGTCCTTTATGCAGCATGATTACGAATCTCTGATCAGGTTCTTACATCTAACCTTAGCTTGTCCATTTTGTCATTAATGTTAAACTGTAAAACAGTTCAACTGACACGGATATCCATTAGCAGTTAACAATAATTTAGCTTTGTAACATTCCCTGCTAGTTTAAGTACATTTCACTCACTTTTTCTTGGCATCTTCAGATGAAATAAAGAATAAATCACATACTGTGTAGATGGATACCGCATTTCTTTTCGATAAGATGCTTTTTTTGCCAAGTTTTGCTGCTTCCAAACAGTGCTAACTGCATGTCTTCTGGGGTGCAGAGTCACCACATGACCGTGCACATTAAAGGACCAGACTATGGGAAGGACATAAAAAACTCTCTCTCTCACACACACACACACACACACACACACACACACACACACACACACACAACAGGGAGAGAGGGAAGAGGGAAAATGGAAAAAAAAATGACATGAGGAAGATTGTCGGTTTTACATCCCAAACTTCTGTTTCAGTTTTCCATCCATCCATCCATCCATCTATCTTCTACTGCTTAATCCTTTTTGGGTTGTGGGGGGTGGGGGTGGGGGCTGGAGCCTATCCCAGCATCTTTGGGCGAGAGGCAGGGTACACCCTGGACAGACCACCAGTCCATCGCAGGGCCAACACAGAGAGACAGACAACCATTCACTCTCACAGTCATACCTAAGGACAATTTAGAATCCCCAGTTGATGCCAGTTAACCTAATCTGCATGTTTTTGGCATATGGGAGGAAATCGGAGTACCCGGAGTAAACCCACGCAGACACTGGGAGAACATGCAAACTCCACACAGAAGGGTCACCGATGGTCTGGAGGTGGGATCAAACCCATGATGGTCAGGGGTGGAATCAATCCTGTGACCTTCTTGCTGTGCTGACACGGTGCTATGCACTGCGCCCCGTGCTGTCTGTTTTGGTTTTATTTTGGTTAATTGCACAGCCTTACTAAACTAGATCTTTTATTTCATCTGCTTGATTTTTTCCTGATTTTCTTCTGGTTGTGCTCATTCATTTGTAAAGTTTTTTTTTTTTTTCCACCTTAAATAATTTGTCAGGGATAAAACTTGATCTTAGTGGCACCCAAGACAAACAAACTATTAGAGATTTTTTGATACTAATATTGAAAATGTGCAATATAACGTAAATGACATCTAGAATTTTTATACATAGAATTTTGTTGTGCTGCATATGCAATTGTGTTGTATTACCAGAGTGGTTTTCGCTTATGTTCATTAAGCACTAAAGGCTGAAGATGGCTGGACCAGCTTCTACTAAGACACTTCTCCCCCCTGACATCAGAGTAATAATGCCTCTTTCCGATTATGGCACACCAGTTCCCCATTTGCATCTGTTTACAGTGTTTCCTCTGGTTGTTTCAGCACTATAGGATTAGAGTTTTAGTGAATTAATTTCCGTTCTTTTTGGGAATTGGTGGATGAAATTAGATTATTAATTTTCACAATAAATATTTGATTCTGTTCAAATTTGGAATCAGAAACAGGTTTAGTGCCAAGTAGGTTTTCACAAATGACAATGAGAAAAAAATCATGATGTGGAAAAAAATATGATCTGGCCCATTGTAGTAGCATTAGGTTTGAATCACAGATTAGTATTGCTTCAAAAAGAATGAAATCATGTGGAAAGCTTTTAGAATAGAAGTGTGAGTTTAATTGTCATTGGCTTGCATGACCTGTTAATGCTGCCTGGCAAAAACATTAGCAGAAGACCTTAACTGCCACTTTCCGCTTGGATGAGAGTCAGGGTTTGATGACCCAGTTCCTAAGTTGGATCTCAATAGAGGTGACTCCAGCTGAGTTTCAACATTACCTTTCATCACCTTCTTAACATGAGTCAGCTAAGGCAGAGTCGAGGGCAAGACCAAGAGAGTTATATTTGGTTAGGTTTCTGAGACTGTGAACATACTTTTCATCAGTGGACAGGTTCAGATAAAGATTACCATCAAAACTAAAGGTCTAATACTGTACATTTTTCATGGATTAGTTTTAAGTTTTGACATCCACAGGGACATGTACTGTGGATGGAGTTTTAAAGACCAAAAACATTTGTTTCTTTACAGCTCTTCAGAAAAGCTGCCTTTAAAGTTCTGTCTGCAATAGCGACAGCCTAATTAACATTAACGTATCTGAGCGAGCGAGTAAAGGTTTATTGAGTTGGCCAGTCACAAGCAGGGAGGCAATCTAACTTGGAAAACTGATGGTAGTTTGTGATGTCAGAAAACCCAAGAAGTGCAACCTACTAGTTTCTTTGAGAGCTTAACTAAATAAAGACATTTAAATATTTTAATATTTTACCTGTGAATCCTGGCTGTATTGTGTGTGGGTAAAACCCACATAAACACTATTTTGCACAACATAAGACTGATACAAATCATTTCGTAACTATTTTTGTATTGATATGACTTTTTGGCATTCTTACTTCTTTCGAAGTTTTCAGAGTGACCTCTCCTTGAATGACAAGACCTCTTTGGTCAAGAGTGTTTCGGATACAGATGCCAGACTTCTAGTTGCCCTCCCAAAGGGTGTGTATTAATGCTTTTTTTTTAAAAGAATAGAGTTGTGTCATTTTCTTGACTTGTGATTTCTGGTCCTGTTTTTAGTTTCAGAGTTGAAAAAATACTTTGAGGCAGCTGTCACACAGGACTTGGGAATGAACAGGTATCTTCAAGATACGACACTACTATTAATACAAACATTTTATACGCTTCAGAGAATTACTCTGCTTAACTTTAACTTGACCTAACAGGAAGGAGAGGATAGCTCGGCGCCTGGAGGGGATTGAAAACGATGCACCACCCACACTTGTTCCAGGGGGGCTGGTGGCCAACAGGATGCTGGAGGAGGATCCGCCACGGTACACCCGTGCCTCAGACCCCTGTGAGCCCCGTGTGATGGGTGAGCGTGGAACAGTGTACTCCAAGTTTGTACGATGTTGTACAAAAACTACTGACAGATGTTATTAAGTATGATAAGGGGGCGTGTGTAATGTTTTATTGCTTTATAAAATGAAATCATGGTCAAAATCTTTTTTTTTTTTTACAAAAATTTGTAAAAAAAAAAAAAGCTTCTTTCATGTCAAAGTGAAAACAGATTTTTACGAACTACTGTCGATTAATTAAAATTATATAAGGTAAAGTAAGTGATTGCATACGTATTCACCCCCTTTAAAGTGACTGACCTAATTCAACAGAGGTCCAGCTAGTTGATGCTTGCAGTCTCACAATTAGTGAAATGGAGATCACCTGAGTGCAGTTAATGTGTGTCAAGTGACTGTAGTATAAAGACACCTGTTTCTGGGAGGTCCAGTCTCTGGTTCATCAGTACTCCTGCTACAATTGCAACAAAGACAAAAACAAAAGAACACTCCAAGCAACTCGGAGAAAAGATCATTGAAAAGTACAAGACAGGAGATGGCTACGAGAAGATTTCCAACTCACTGGGCATCTCACGGAGTTCAGTTAAATCCATCATTAAGAAATGGAAGCAGTATGGCACTTGTCTAAATCTGCCTAGATCTAGCCGACCTCACAAACTGAGTAATCAAGCAAGAAAAAGACTGGTGACAGAGGCCACCAAGACACCTACAACCACTCTGAAGGAGTTGAGAGCTTCAGTGGCCCAGGTAGGAGAGACTGTACACGCAACAACTGTTGCCCGGGTTCTCCACCAGTCCAAGATGTATGGAGAGTGACAAAGAGAAAGCCACAGTTAAAAAAGCGCACATTAAATCTTGCCTGGAATTTGCCCAAAGGCATGTGGGAGACTCCAAGGTCAATTGGAAGAAGGTTCTTTGGTCTGATGAGACAAAAATTGAGCTTTTTGGCCATCAGACTAGACGATATGTTTGGCGACCACCAAACACTGCACATCACCACAAACACACCATCTCCACCGTAAAGCATGGTGGTGGCAACATCATGCTCTGGGGATACTTCTCAGCAGCAGGCCTTGGAAAGCTAGTAAAGGTAGAGGAGAGCATGAATGCAGAAAAATATTGCCAAATCTTGGAGGATAATCTGATTCAATCTGCAAGAGAACTACGACTTGGGAGAAGATTTATTTTCCAGCAAGACAACGACCCCAAGCACACAGCAAAAGCTACACAGAAATGGTTCAAAGACACCAAGGTGAATATTCTGGAGTGGCCAAGCCAAAGCCCAGACCTCATATTTGTGACTGGACTTGAAAAGAGCTGTTCATGCCCAATCCCCAAGCAACCTGACAGAGTTTGAACTGTTTTGCAAGGAAGAATGGAGGAAAAATTGCAGTGTCCAGATGTGCCAGCCTGATTGAGACATATCCACACAGACTCAGTGCTGTGATTGTAGGCAAAGGTGCATCTACTGAATACTGACTTGAAGGGGGTGAATATTTATGAAATCAATTATCTTATATAATTTTAATTAATTGACAGTAGTTTGTAAAAATCTGTTTTTACTTTGACATGAAAGAAGCTTTTTTGTTTTTTTTTGTTTTTTGCAAATTTTTGTCAAAAAAGCCAAATTATTTTGGTTGTGATTTCATTTTATAAAGCAATAAAAGGTTGAAACATCCAAGGGAAGTGAATACTGTTTATAGGCAGTGTACAGTGGGGTAAAAAAGTATTTAGTCAACCACCAATTGTGCAAGTTCTCCCACTTAAAAGATGAGAAAGGTCACCAATTTTCATCATAGGTATACCTCAACTATGAGAGACAAAATAAGAAAAAAAAATCCAGAAAATCCCATTGTCTGATTTTTAAAGAATTTATTTGCAAATTATGGTGGAAAAAATATTTGGTCAGTAACAAAAGTTCAGCTCAATACTTTGTTATATACCCTTTGTTGGCAATGACAGAGGTCAAACGTTTTCTATAAGTTTTCACAAGGTTTTCACACACTGTTGCTGATATTTTGGCCCATTCCTCCATGCAGATCTCCTCTAGAGCAGTGATGTTTTGGGGCTGTCGCTGGGCAACACGGACTTTCAACTCCCTCCAAAGATTTTCTATGGGGTTGAGATCTGGAGACTGGCTAGGCCACTCCAGGACCTTGAAATGCTTCTTACGAAGCCACTCCTTCGTTGCCCGGGCGGTGTGTTTGGGATCATTGTCATGCTGAAAGACCCAGCCACGTTTCATCTTCAATGCCCTTGCTGGTGGAAGGAGGTTTTCACTCAAAATCTCACGATACATGGCCCCATTCATTCTTTCCTTTACACGGATCAGTCGTCCTGGTCCCTTTGCAGAAAAACAGCCCCAAAGTATGATGTTTCCACCCCCATGCTTCACAGTAGGTATGGTGTTCTTTCTCCTCCAAACACGACAAGTTGAGTTTTTACCAAAAAGTTCTATTTTGGTTTCATCTGACCATATGACATTCTCCCAGTCCTCTTCTGGATCATCCAAATGCTCTCTAACAAACTTCAGACGGGCCTGGTCATGTACTGGCTTAAGCAGGGGGACACATCTGGCACTGCAGGATTTGAGTCCCTGGCGGCGTAGTGTGTTTCTGATGTAGCCTTTGTTACTTTGGTCCCTGCTCTCTGCAGGTCATTCACTAGGTCCCCCCATGTGGTTCTGGGAATTTTGCTCACCGTTCTCGTGATCATTTTGACCCCACGGGGTGACATCTTGCGTGGAGCCCCAGATCGAGGGAGATTATCAGTGGTCTTGTATGTCTTCCATTTTCTAATAATTGCTCCCACAGTTGATTTCTTCACACCAAGCTCTCTCTTTTGTATTGTGTGATCTGTATTGGTCTGCTCATTGTGCTAAGAGGGTTTTTTTCTATGTAATTTTGCTCACAAAATACGAGCTTTATTTTGATTAACTATGTTTTTTCTCTCTGCCCATTGTGTCATTCCCTCCCCCATTCCCCTCTTTACCCTCCACTGATGACAGGCGCCTTCATGGCTGCCGCGTCATTGGAAGGCGCTTATCGAGCGCGTCCAATGTCAAGTCAAATTCCTCGTTTGTTTACACTGTAAACATGCTTGGCAATAAAGCTTTCTGATTCTGATTCAAGCTGCTTACCTATTGCAGATTCAGTCTTCCCAGCCTGGTGAAGGTCTACAATTTTGTTTCTGGTGTCCTTTGACAGCTCTTTGGTCTTGGCCATAGTGGAGTTTGGAGTCTGACTGTTTGAGGTTGTGAACAGGTGTCTTTTATACTGATAACGAGTTCAAACAGGTGCCATTAATACAGGTAACGAGTGGAGGACAGGGGAGCCTCTTAAAGAAGAAGTTACAGGTCTGTGAGAGCCAGAAATCTTGCTTGTTTGTAGGTGACCAAATACTTATTTTACTGAGGAATTTACCAATTAATTAATTAAAAATCCTTCAATGTGACTTCCGGTTATGGCTTCCACGTAGGACGGACGTGTCTCGCTCTGCTCTGCTCCTGGAGAAAAAAAAATCGGCAAATAACTCTCTCATTTGGGACAGAACGTATCCCAGCATTTGGGCGAGGATATGTCGGCGAAGCCTAAGGCTGGAAAACCAGGAAAAGGAAAAAGCGAGCCGCCGAAACAGTCCAAATTAACGGACTTTCAGGTCTGTGACGCAGCAAACAAAACTCCATATATGGCGGAGGAGGCTGGCAACGGTGCGATATCTGCGGGGAATGGTGCAGATGCGCTGATGGCTGCCATGAGTTCAATGAGAGCGGACTTTTCCTCTAGATTTGATGGGATTATGACAGCGTTGGAAGGAATAAGAAAGGAATTGGGTGACTGTGTGGAGCGAGCGGCGCAGATGGAGCTCTGTCTCGCTAGTGCTGAAGATGACGTCACCCGTCTTCAATTAAAGGTGCGCACTTTGGAAAAAAAAAATAAATCTCTGGAAGATAATATTTTGGATTTGGAATCTCGGTCGAGACAGAATAATTTGAGGCTGGTGGGTCTTCCAGAGGAATCAGAAGGTCGGGACGTATGTTCCTTTCTGGAAAAGTGGATTCCGGAGGTGCTGGGCAGCGAGGAGTTGCAATCAGCAGTGGTTCTGGAAAAAGCACATCGTATTGGCCCACGGAGAGATAAGGGACCGCCGAGGACCTTAATTATGAAGTTTCTTAACAACAGAGACAGGATGAAGATCTTCAACGCTGCACGAGCGAAAGGAGAGATTAAACACCAGGACCAGCAGGTGCGGTTCTACCCAGATTTGGCCACAGGAATCCAGCAATTGAGGAAGCAGTTTGATCCCGTATGTAAGGAGCTGCGCAACCTTGGGATTCGTCATGGTGTAATCTATCCTGCGAGACTGCTGACCACGTATGAGGGCAGAACCCACATCTTCAAGACCCCAGAGGAGGCGCAGGAGTTCATCAAGAAGATCAAAGAAGAAGAAGAGACTGGTGGGAGCTAAGCATGAACAAAATATAAGGTAGAATAATTAAGCATTTGCACAGGCATCTGACTGACTTGAAGTAAATAGTAAGTTTACAAAATATAGATTGTATTATATATTAAAAAAACAAAACAAAAACAAAACAAACAAAAAAAAAACTATGATGTACAAAGTTGTTAAAAATTTTGGAGTTAAGTTGGAAAACTACAGAGGAGAGTTAATGTTACGTCATTAAAAGCAGTAGAGTTAGGGTGATTGGGAGGATGAAGAAGGAGTGGCTTAGGCTGTTCCCCGTGGGTGTGGAACGGTCGATGGCTATATCGGGAGACAGAATTTTTCTTTTGATTTTGGGGGGTTTGCCACAAGTGTGGGAAGGGGAAATTTGTTTGTGTGTAGTTTGTAGGATGAATGTTCAACCACTCATGTTTTTGCTTCTCTGTATGAGCATGTTTACACTGCAAGGTAATCCCAAACTCTCTATTGATCATGGACCAAAGTGTTAATCTTAATTTAACTTCATGGAATTGCAGAGGTCTACAAAATTTAAAAAAACTTAAACAAGTTATGAATAAAATAAAGGACATGGGTTCAAGAATTGTGTTTTTACAAGAAACTCATCTGATAGAGGAGGATGTTAAAAGAATTAGGAGTAGATGGCAGGGAAGTGTATTCACCTCTTCATTTTCATCCCGAGCCAGGGGAGTTATGACTCTCATACATAAATCAGTTCCTTTTCAAGTGAAAAATGTAATTGGAGACAAATTTGGAAGATATGTAATCATTCAAGGTTCTTTGCTATTAGAAAATATAAATCTTGTGAACTTATATGGTCCCAATATAGATGATCAGAAGTTCTTTGCTAATTTATTTCTTATCTTATCATCACTTACAGGGCAACATATAATAGCAGGGGATTTTAATTGTACATTGAATCCAGGTGTGGATAGATCAACAGGACTGGATTGTACGCACATTGGATGTAGGATGACTATTAATCATTTTATGAAAGAATTGAGATTGTTAGATATATGGAGAGAAATGAAACCACAAGTTAAAGCCTATTCTTGTTATTCCAGTACCTACAAGACATTCTTACGTATTGATTATTTTTTGATTTCCACAGAATTAAGGTCCAAGATTCAAAACTGCTTTTATGATAACATCGTGATCTCTGATCATGCACCCTGTTGTCTAATATATGTAGATAAAAAATTGACAAAGGAATCAGGTAGATGGCAATTTCAGCATAAATGGCTTCAGGATGAGGAATTTGTCAAGTATATAGAAAAACAGATAGACGAGTTCTTTGACATCAATACTACACAAATATCAGCATGTGTAAAGTGGGAGGCTTTCAAAGCTTTTATTAGGGGACATATTATTAGTTATACAGGATCAAAATCTAAGAAGACTCGAGAGGAGAGAGCTAAATTGGAACATAAAATAAAAAGTCTTCAGGAAAAAGTGTATGCAGGAAGTGACCCAAGGTTGGAGAATGAATTACTGATTTTGAGAGCTGAATACGACAAAAAATCAGCGAATAGAGCTGCCTCGAGTCTTCTAAGATTGAAACAATCTTTTTATGAACAAGGTGAAAAATCAGGAAAATTATTAGCATGGCAGATTAAACAATTGGAAATTAAAACACCAATTACCAGTATTATAAGTAATGGACAGGTAGTTATAGATCCTTTAGAAATTAATAGAGCCTTTAGAGATTACTATGAAAAATTATATGATACCAAAAATGAACCTGATTTAACAAAACTAAATGGGTTTTTGAACGAACTATCTATACCGTGTATTCCAAATGAAAACAGGGAGATATTGGAGTCTAAAATTAGTCAAGAAGAAGTTGGGCTAGCCATTGATAATATGAAATCAGGAAAAAGTGCAGGACCAGATGGTCTTCCAGTTGACCTTTATAAAAAATTTAAGAATAAATTAATAAAACCTTTTTTGGAAATGGTTTTAGAAGCATTTCAAAATAATAATTTACCATCATACATAAATAATGCCTTAATTATACTGCTGCCAAAACCAGGTAAGCCCTCTAATAAATGTGAAAATATGAGACCAATAAGCCTATTAAACGCCGACCTTAAGATAATCTGTAAAATTTTAGCAAGACGAATACAAGAAATTTTACCAAATATTATTAATCGAGATCAGAATGGCTTTATAAAGGGTAGACAAGGCTTCCATAATGTAAGAAGACTATTTAATATTATTTATTTTAATAAAGAAGCACCGGATACAGCTCTCCTATCATTGGACGCCGAAAAGGCCTTTGATAGAGTTGAATGGCCCTTTCTTTTTGAAGTCCTACAAAGGTTTGGACTTGGAAATAATTTCATAAAATGGGTTCAAATAATATACAATAATGCTACAGCAGAAATCCTAACAAATAACAATATTTCAAAACCAATAAAAATCAATAGAGGATGTCGACAAGGCTGTCCACTTTCACCTTTACTGTTTACTATGGCAATTGAACCTTTAGCGATAGCGATACGTTTACATTCACAAATATATGGAATTAAAGTTGGACCAACAGAACATAAAATCTCCCTGTACGCCGATGATATAATTTTGTTTATGTCGAATCTAAAAAAATCAATTCCAACCTTGTTGAATTTAATAAAGAATTTTGGGGAAATATCAGGATATAAAATAAATAAAACTAAATCTTCAATATTAATGCTAAATGAGACCCAGAGAAATTACCCAGCCCCTGAGGTAAATCAATTCAATGTTGTAAATCAGTTTAAATATTTAGGAATCCAAATTGTGCCTAAGCTAGAATCAGTCGCCAGTGTCAACTATGAAGCCTTAATGACAGATATCAATGAGTTAACTCAGAGATGGATGTCACTACCAATGTCGATGATCGGGAGAATCAATATACTTAAAAGTAATATTTTACCTAAAATACTTTATTTATTTCAATACATTCCCTTATCACCACCTTTAGATCTATTCTCAAGAATAAAAAAAAAGTTAGTGGAATTTATATGGAACAACAGGAGGGCTAGATTACGTTTGTCTTTATTATATTTACCATTTGATCGTGGAGGTCTGAAATGTCCAAATTTTATGTTGTATTATTGGTCGGCACAACTGAGGTCTATGACATATTATTTTTCATCAAATGATCTCCCTCACTGGACTGAAATGGAATCATACAATTTACCTTTACCTCTTCCCATATTCATATACTCAGATTCGGCAAAAAAATTACAAAAACAAGTTAAAAATCCATTTGTAAAGCATATGATCAAAATATGGTGTGAAGCTAAAAACTATTTAAAAGAACCACAGTTATTGTCACAATTTAGTCCAATATGGGGTAATCAATATTTTAAACCAGGGAGAGCGGACGCTGTATTTAAAGTATGGAATTTAAAAGGGATACAAAAGATTCAGGATTTATATTTGCCATGTGCAGACAACATAATGTCTTTTGAAGAGCTGAGGATCAAATTTAATCTCAATAGAACACATTTTTTTTAAATATCTTCAACTTAGAAACTTTATTCGATCAAATCAAAATAAAGCTCTCACTCGACCTATTTATTCATCCTTGGAAAAAATGATGATGAAAGATAGTAAAAGAAAGGGTATTATTTCAGAGTTTTATAACTCATTGACACTATCTTCAAGTGAAAATTCACTGAAAAGATTAAACTACTGGAAAGAAGATCTGCAAATTGAAATTTCAGAGGAACAATGGGAATTGGCTTGTACAGAAGCTCAAACCAAATCAATAAATGCACGCCTTAAATTGATACATTTCAAATGGTTAATGCGGATGTATGTTACACCGGAGGAGTTAAATAGATATAACAAAAATATACCAGATACATGCACAAAATGCATGGAAAGTAAAGGAACCCTATTTCATTGTTTATGGGAATGTAGATTAATAAGAATGTTTTGGGAAGAGGTGAGGGTAACAATTGAAAAAATAATCTCAAAACAAATCATATTGAATCCTAAACTGTTTTTGTTGGGTCTGTACCCAGAAAAGCATAATTTTAATAAAAGTGAAAGAACATTCATAGACCTCAGTTTGCTTAATGCCAAAAAATGTATTGCACTATTATGGAAAAAGACTCATAGACCAGATGTGACTCAGTGGTTAAGACAGATGTTAACAAACCTTCCATTAGAAAGAATAACATATATACTGAAATCAAAGGAAATTGTGTTTGAGAATATATGGAGACCTTTAATTGATTATGTAAAAAATTTAAACATAACTCTTGAAGAAGAAGGTGAATGATGTGTGTGGACCTTGTAAATTCCAAACTGGTGAACATAATATGTATACTTATGTATTGGATTGTCTAGACTAAACAGAGGAGCATTGTTGAAGACTTGATTTTGTTGGTGGTTGTTGGTGTTTTTAGTGCATTTTTTTTTTTTTTTTAGTACTTTAGTGTTAGTGTTTGATTGTTTGTATCATGTTTGTTAAAAAAAAAAAGGTTCAATAAAGATATTGTGGAAAAAAAAAATCCTTCAATGTGATTTTCTCGATTTTTTTTTTCTCATTTTGTCTCTCATAGTTGAGGTATACCTATGATGAAAATTGGAGACCTCTCTCATCTTTTAAGTGGTAGAACTTGCACAGTTGGTGGCTGACTAAATACTTTTTTGCCCCACTGTATGTACAATTACCTGGCTAATTTTAAGTTAATATTCCCTCTTTTTTCATATGGAAATAGAGATGAGACAAACAACCTGAAACAGTCCAAAAGAGACACTAAAATATGACTAAAATTATCTGGGTTATTAAAAGAAAAAATAAAGGTTACAACTGTTCAATCTGTATCCAATACAGATACAAATATCCAATCTGAGACTTATGGCATTTACAGTACTATGAAAAAGTATTTGCCCCTTTCTTGATTTCTTGTATTTTTGCATATTTGTCACATTGTGGCGGTAAAGAATTATAAGCAGCGAACTGAGGGTTTTAAGTAGGTTTATTAAATCATACTGCCATCATAGGAACTCGCCCCAGCCCTTGTGCAGGCAGGCTGGAGCAGGTCCTCAGGCTCTCAGCAGCAGTAGTCAGAAGCAGTGGTAAGAGTGAGAGAATGAGTTACAGAGCAATGCAGCTTTTATACCCAACTACAGACAATACATGAAAGGCATGGGACATTTACATCACAGTAAGAGCAGGAAGCATGAACACAATGCATGAATGGCACATTAACATCACAGTACTGAGCAGGAAAAAGCTAGACGAAGCGAGGCTGCCTGTTGACATTAATACACACATTTCACTGTAATGTTAATCGTTCCAGATGCGCACTCTGATTGTCCCAGTCTGTTGTGGGGGTTAACCACAACATAAATGTTTCAGATCATCCAACAAATCATAGAAAGAAATCATTATTTAAAAACTGCATTTGTTTTGACTCGGGTTATTTTTGTCTAATATTAAAATTTGTTTCATGATCTGAAACATTTAAGTGTGACACATATGCAAACATATAAGAAATCAGGAAATTGACCAAATACTTTTTCACAGCACTGTAGGTTTAAACGTTTTTGACTTGTCATCTACGTGACATAACTTTGACACAATAAATAGCTGTAAACAAATATTAAGTATTTTACACATTCTTCCACAGTGAGGCACTACAGTAGGGAGGAGCCAGAAGCCCCACAGAAGCAGATGCCATCCCCAGACAGATCGCCGCAGGTCAAAGGTGGTAGTGGTCGAGCTGAGCCAGTGTTGGTATATGTGGATCCCATAATGTTATCCACCTCCTCTACTCCCACATCTGGCCCCACAGAGTCCTCCAGTCTCAGTTCTAAGGCTGAGCGCATCGCCCGCTACAAAGCTGAGCGCCGCCGTCAGCTTTCAGAGCGTTATGGAATTCTACTGGATCAGGAAGTGGATACAGAATACACACCAAGGTATCATTCAAGACGTGATCTGGACACTTCTGAACCACAGAACACTTCAAGGCGAGACAGAAGCAGACCTGACATGGAGGCCCAACAGCAGGAGCCCAGGGTGCCGTACCGCTCTGGAGTGGGCAGGGTTTACATGCGGACTCAACCGGATCCTGCACCTGCTCATACATCAACAGTTGCCAAGTCAAGCCAAGCCCCTCTCCCCTCTCAGGAAAGGCCAAGCAGATTTTCAGAGCGGGAGAAAGCGATGAACATGGAGAACTACCGACGTGGTGGAGTTCAAGAGCGCTCAGACATTTCTCGAACAAGGACACAGGAGCAACACCCTCCTCAGCCCCCTGCCCAACAACACCCCTCCGAAGATAGCACCCACAAGGAGACGGGCCCAGCCACCACCAGGGACTACAGCATTGCAGCAGTACCTAGCTCTCCTCGAAACGCCCGTCGGGCATCGCTGCCCTCTACACGCTATGGCATCTCACCTGGGGATCTATTCATCGAGCAGCAGGCCCAAAGCATCCTTAATAGACAGGGGTGAGTTGATAAAAAAATGCTTTAATACAAGATAAAAAGTTGGATTTTTATTAAAGGCCTTATAGTGGCAGTGTAATAAAAATATGAGAAATTAGGACAAACAGAAAACAGTCGAAACCCCCTTCCCCCTGTTTAATTTACTTTTTAAATAATATGTTGTATTATTAGATAAAAGTACAAAAATACACAATGTATAAATCACATGACATTAGAAATATAAATATTCAGGATGTTAGAGGTTCATTGTTGAGATTATACTTCAGGGCTGAAAGGCCAAGATCACAGGGTCAGAAAGGGTGAAAGCCAGTTTTGATCTTTAAATAAACATTTAAAGGTAGAGTCGTCAGAAATGACAGGTTGACTTAGGTGATCTTCTTTTGGCTGCTCCCTTTAGGGGTCGCCACAATGGATCATCTGCCTCCATCTCACCCGATCCCTTGCATATTCCTCTGTAACACCAACCCTCTCCATGTCCTCCTTCACTACATCCATGAATCTTCTCTGTGGCCTTCCTCTTTTCCTCCTGCCTGGCAGCTCCATCTTCAACATCCTTTGTCCAATATCTCCACTATCCCTCCTCTGCACATGTCCAAACCATCTCAGCCTTGCCTCTTTTACTTTGTCTCCAAAGTGCTCAACCTGAGCTGTCCCTCTGATATACTCATTTCTAATCCTGTCCCTCCTAGTCACTCCCAATGAGAATCTTAGCATCTTCAACTCTAACACCTCCAGCTCACCCTCCTGTCTTTTTGTCAGTGCCACTGTCTCCAAACCATACACCATAGCAGGTCTCACTACTGTCTTGTAAATCTTACCTTTCACTCTAGCTGCTATCCTTCTGTCACAAATCACCCCTGGCACTCGTCACCACCCACTCCACCCTGCCTGCATTCTCTTCATCTCTCTTGTGCATGTTCCATTGCTTTGGTTGGTTGACCCCAGGTATTTAAACTCATCTACCTTCACTACTTCTATTCCTTGCATCTTCACCGTTACACCTGACACTCTCGCTTTCACACTCATGTATTCTGTCTTGCTTCTCCTGACTTTCATTGCTCTTCTCTCCAGAGCATACCTCCACCTCTCTAGGTTCTCTTCCACCTGCTCCCTACTCTCACTACAGATCACAATGTCATCTGCAATCATCATGGTTCACGGAGACTCCTGCCGGGCCTCATCTGTCAGCCTGTCCATCACCATGGCAAACAAGAAGGGACTGAGAACTGATCCCTGATGTAACCCCACCCCCACCTTGAATCCATCTGTCACTTCGACAGCACACCTCACCATCCTCACTTCTCTGCCACTTCTGACTTTCTCATGCAGTACTACACTTCCTCTCTTGGCACCCTATCATATGCTTTCTCTAGATCCACAAAGGCACAGTGCAACTCCTTCTGACCTTCTCTATACTTCTCCATCAACACGCTTAAAGCAAACATTGCATTGGTAGTATTCTTTCTTGGCATGAAACCATACTGCTGCTCACTGATTGTCATGTCTTCTCTTAACCTGGCTTCAACAACTGTTTCCCAAATCTTCATAGTGTGGCTGATCAACTTTATACCTCTATAATTATTACAGCTTTGAGCATCACCCTGGTTCAGGAAAATTGGTACCAAAACACTTCTTCTCCACTTCTCGGGCATTCTCTCACTCTCCAAGATTGTGTTAAACAATCTAGTTAAAAAGTCCACTGCCATCTATCCTAAACATTTCCATACCTCCACATGTATGTCATCTGGACCAACTGCCTTTCCATTCTTCATCCTCTTCAAAGTTGCCCTCACTTCCGCCTTGCTAATCCTCGAGACTTCCTTGTTCACCATCTTTCCTTTATCTATTCTCCTTTCTCTCTCATTTTCTTCATTCATCAGCTCCTCAAAGTACTCCTTCCACCTTCACAACACACTCTCATCACTTGTTAGTACATTACCATTTCTGTCCTTTTAATCAACCTAACCTGCTGCACAACCTTTCCAGCTCGATCTCTCTGTCTAGCTAATCGATACAAATCCTTTTCTCCTTCTTTAGTGTCCAGCCTCTCATACAACTCACTATATCCCTTTTCCTTTGCCACCTCTCTTGCTGCCATGCACCTAGCTTCCAAATACTCCTGTCTACTTTTTTCATCTCCCTGACTATCCTGCTTTTTCTTTGTCAACTTCTTCCTTTGAATAATTTCCTGTACCTCCTCATTCCACCACCAAGTCTCCTTGTTTTCCTTTGACTTAGGGCTGGGTGATAAGGGTCACAAATCATATCTTGGTACTTGATATACAGTATATCTTGATACAAAAACTGTATCTGTTGTGTAAACTACAAATGACACTAAATAAAATATATTGGTCAAAATCACCAGTAAATAACTGAAACAATTGTATACATATGTAGTTTAAATTTATACAAAAGGTGACACACACAATGGCGATAGTTTAATAATTTCTGTCACACATGCACACACACATACATGCACACATTAATAGATCTGATGAACTAAATATAGTTTCAGCAGTGGCTGCTGTATAAGACTATACATTTCTAGGTGTTTCATCTTGTGGACAATGTTGGCATATTATTCCTGTAAGTTATTCTTACTGTAAACTAAGATTTTACTGATCATTATACATTGGTATTTTCTTATTTCATGTAAATTTATTCAGTACTGCACTCAACTCACCAGTGGTCAGATGAAGTCTGTGGTTAACACATTGCATCCGTAGCCACTTGTCAAACAAGTTTGAGTCGTATTGGGAGGCTGGGGTCCTCGGGGATTACCTGGGGTGCACATGTGGCTCCATGTCAGGAGCGGAGGCTCACGTTCTTGGGGTTGTCTGGCCCCAGACGTTCCCCGCTGGAGCGAAGGCCGGGGAGATGGAGGAAAGATGAAGCGGGATACCTTGTGGGTGAGGTTTTTTTTTTTTTTTAATTCCGTTCATTTTAAACCCCTTCTGGCTGTACAGGGGTCAGAAGTGAGTGCGTGTGGGCGGTGCGGTTATGTGTGAGCCGGGTAAAGTTGTGGGGCAGACAGGGAGAGAGAAGAAATGAAATAAAGTGAACTGTCTGCACAATAAGTGAAATTTTAATATAACATAAACTATCTCCATATAAACAATATTGTGTCATCCTATCCATCTTATTCCTAGGCCTCATGATGCCTTGCGTGAATCATGGTAGCAACTTCAGGTACTAGTTTAGAACATATAGTTGTCACTGAAATGAGACACTTTTCCTTGTTAAGAAACAACTTCAGCATCAGAAATGCCGGAACACGGCCTCTTGCGCCTCAAAACAGTAACATAATCATATCACTTCCCACGACTATCTAGGGATGGAAAAATGACCTTAAAGAGTGGCCTCAGAGACAGTAGCTCCATTAGTTAGCGCTGCTGCTAAGATACTAACAGTGTAAACAAATGACCCATGCTGGCAAAATGAGTCACTCTGAGGACATTTTAAAAACGGATGTAATGTTATTTCCATATTCTATATTGAAAGACCTTCAAAATTATATTTATTTTGTAGGTAGTGTGCAAAAACTGACCCAGAAAAAGACAATTTGTTTATATTTTAGCTAGGTTGAAAATTCACGTTCTATCAGTCGCGAGTTACGTCTTCCGCAAAAACATAGGTATTTTTAGAAAGTACGATTTCTGAGCTTTCCAATGATGCCAGACACTCATGGGGTTTTGCTGGGACTTGCCCTCCCAAACAAAGAAAGAGCCTTGATTTATGACTTCCCGTTGCCTGTACTCAAAACGACGCGGTGCGCATTCCAACCAGCACATCTCTCCACTGCAATAAAGTCAGCTGCATTTTGTTAAAATATGTTGAACATAATCAAATTTACCTTAGAGCAGACGTACGCCACAACACTGTGCTCGGATGTCGTCTGTCACCGTGTGGTGAGAAGCCTCCATTTATCCAGTCTGGCACAACCATGAACACCAGCTAGTACCAGAACTACGCCAAAACATTCAAAAAATACAAAAACTAGAAGAGCTGAAATTAGCTGCCACTTGAGTGCAAAACACGTATGTGGACTATACATTAAAATGAATTTGCAAAACTTTTAAAAATGCTATTTTAAATGCCCCTGCTGCTGCCCTCTTACTGACTGATTTAACACTAGGTCAGCCGAAACTGGAAGCTCCGCCCATAATCATTTCTACAGCGGCACCCCCAGGAATAAGGTGGATAGTGCAGCTTAAAATATATTGATATATTTTACAATATCGAGCTATCACCCAGCCCTAGTTGACTTTAGGAATGGGACCTCTGGCTATATTTTTTGAGGGTTAAAATTTTAGATCAGTTTTGGGCCTTTCTGCCTTATTGCAGCTAAGCTCACTGTATTTGAATATGTCAGATCTAAGCATAGGACACCCATAAGCACCAAATTACATTGACAGGCATAACCCTGTACTAAATACGTAAGCCTGGAAACACTGACTGAAAGGAATAATGACATCTATAACTTAAGAGCTAAATATTCTCATTTTGTGTTAAAATAATTACATGTGGTTTGCTAATGTTGTAACAGGTCATATCTGTTGAGTCTCCTGGAGTCTGTAGTGTATAAACCTGGAGACCCACTAGCATTGAAGCCTTAAATGTTATGCAACAGGTGTTCTCTCCATGAGAAGTCTGATGCTGTGTCTTGTGTATTTTTAGCCAGAGGGAATATATACCGCTAACCCCCTGTTTTTTGTGTTATCACATAAGTTAATAGCTTCCTTCGGGGTCAGGTATTCTTAAATATATTTGATGGTAAGACTTCTAGTTTATACAGTATTAAAGAAATGGAATTAAAAATATAGTTCAGTTTTCCAAAGTATACTAACCCTGAGCGGTTTTTAGTGTCTTTTGGCAACTGAGTCAGTCAACCTGCTGCTTTACTACTGTGAGTGCTGGGATCGTTGTAGACTGTGGGTCCAGCTCCGTCATGGTTGCTCTGCTCTTGTTTCACATTGAAAGACAGCAGCTCATCAGGATAAGGTTAGGAAGGAATAACATTTCCCTGCTTGCCTGAAAACATACACTTAATTTAGCAGCTTTGAGTTTCAAGAGCTTACACAAAACAAATCAAATTTGAAGTTACAATCAGGCAAAGTGAATAAAGACAAATTTATCTTGATAGACGCAAAATAGAGACAAGTGGCATATTATGAAACTGCAAATAATGTATAGCTTTGTGAAAGCTGTTAAGTGATTTTAAGAACACTGCCAAAAAAACAAAAAAAAACCAATATTCAAACACCTGCAAATAGTTTAGAATATGGCAAATAAGGCTGGGCGATATACTGAATATATTCATTGTATTGGTACATTTGGCCATCTGCGATACATAAAATAGTTGTATCGTGCATATTTGAGTATTAGTCACGTCATTATGAGCTGCCACTGCTGAAGTCTTAACAAAAGCTCAGCACAGCTGCCCCACCCCCCTGCATGCTCACAGAGAAATCAGTGGTTCCTCTAGCTTAAAGACTTTGGCGCAGTGACAACATATTTTTCTGGGGGGAAGGGGGGCTGAAAACACATGATACTATTGTAACTGGAATATGTTCATTTTATACTGTTTATTTCTTTTTTAAATTTTGCACAGTAACTTTGCATATGGAACTTACCATTTGAAGTATTGTACAACCAAGGCTTGAATGTTGGAATATTGGGGCAGCTGGGGTCCCGCCCAGACGTCCTGTGTTTGGACTTTTTAGTGGCACCATCTTTCTCTCCTTCCTCTGCTCTCACCTCGCCTGGACCCTCTGCCTGAACACTTTCGCTCCTCTTTTCTGTCTCATCTTGCCCTCTCTGAGCTCTGCCTAATTCAGGTTCTCTCTCTGTCTATGGTGATACACAAACAGGTTAGAAAATATCAAGTGTCATGTTTTGTCCTGGAGGATTTTTTGGTATACATAAATGACAAAAATATGTGTATTTTTTTTGTATTTTTGTTCTAGTGTTTCTTTTTTTTCTCCATTGAGAGAGGTGGGTATAGTAGCCAGAAATTCTACTCATGCAAAAGCAGTGCTTTGAAATTAATAATTAAAAGAAGACAACCAATAATTTCTAATTGAGCTAAGGGTACAAAGAGCACCTACTTAAAAACTTGAGTAATGACTTCAGTCTTGAAGGTTTGAGGTTTTTCTCCAAAATCTGTAACAATTTTCTTATAGTTTTCTACTTTTCTCCGTAAATTTATCTAAATTTGAAACCATTTTCCTCAAGTTTCCAATTTCCTCTTGTAAAATTGGCTTTTGTTGTACATTTGAGACTTTATTACAAGTTTGTGGATTATTTTATGGCTAATTTTTGTCTATTTTTTAAAATAAAATTACTGTTTTTTTTAATAAATTTGAAACAGAATGTGATATTTTTTTTACTTTTTCCTTATAACAATTTACATTTTTGATCATAATTTTGCAGAGCCAGAAAAAAAACAATAATTTAACGCTGATTTCAAAGAAAAAAAAAATTAATAAAATTGTACTTAATGAAATAAATCACTCTATAAAAGCAAGAAATCTATGTCTGTGTCACGCTTCATAGGACATCATAGGACATCCTATGAACTCAGGTATCATAGGACACATAGACAAATGTGTCTTTATGATGTCATATAGACCATGAACTCAGGCATCATAGGACGACTCGCGATGCCTATATGACGCACATAGACAAATGTGTCTTTATGATGTCATATACATCAAGCCTGCCTTCATGTCTTTATGATGTCATACAGTGACAGACATCAGGAAACATGTCTTTATGATGTCATATACAGCAAGGCTGCCTTCATGTCTTTATGATGTCATATACAGTGAGTCCGTGCCGGAAAGCCTCTTTTTGCTCAGATCTATTTTCATGATCCTGTCCATGAACTGGAATTACGACACACCTATATCCCTCAACCAATGGTCTCAACAAAGAAAAAGGAGAAGACCCACCAGATGGAGAGCAATAGAATGACGACAACTGCTGCACATCAGAAAAGATGCCATGAAGATGAAACACCTGAGGTTCCAGCAGTACATCGCACCCATCTGAGACAGGAGGACACCCTTCACCAGCATAGGGTACGACAGACTTTAAAGCACATTTCTAGGACATCATAGGATGGCTTATGATCTCTGCCTCATCATCATAATGTGTCCTATGAACTCAGGCATCATAGGACGACTCCCCATGCCTACATAACAATGACGAATGCCAGTCTACACTACAAATGTGTAAAATGCCAAGCAAAGTGCTGATTTTCTCTGGGTGCTCCGGTTTCTTGGTTTCTACGGGCATGCACGGGCCTTCCTGAATAGGGTCGAAAGCCACTTTTTCAGGATTGTGTCCATGAACTGGAATTATGATGCACCTATCCCTCAGCCAGTGGTCTGAACGAAGAAGAAGACCCACCAGATGAAGAGCAATAGAATGAGGAGAACTGCTGCACATCAGAAAGGATGCTGTGAACATGAAACACCTCAGGTTCCACCAGTACGCCGCAGGCATGACTGTGAACAACACAGCCGTGTCACTCTATAAAAGCAAGAAATCTGTGTGTCTGTCACGCTTCATAGGACATCATAGGACAGCCTATGATCTCTGCCTGAACATCATAGGACATCCTATGAACTCAGGCATCATAGGACACATAGACAAATGTGTCTTTATGATGTCATAAAGACCATGTGTCTTTGAACTCACTCAGGTATCATAGGATACATAGACAAATGTGTCTTTATGATGTCATCATATAGACATATAGACAAATGTGTCTTTATGATGTCATATAGACCATGAACTCAGGCATCATAGGACGACTCGCGATGCCTATATGACGCACATAGACAATGATGTCATATACATCAAGCTCACGGCACATAAACAAATATGTCTTTATGATGTCATATACATCAAGCCTGCCTTCATGTCTTTATGATGTCATATACAGTGACAGACATCAGGAAACATGTCTTTATGATGTCATATACAAAAAGGCTGCCTTCATGTCTTTATGATGTCATATACAGTGAGTCCATGCCGGAAAGCCTCTTTTTGCTCAGATCTATTTTCATGATCCTGTCCATGAACTGGAATTACGACACACCTATCCCTCAACCAATGGTCTCAACAAAGAAGAAGAAAAAGGAGAAGACCCACCAGATGGAGAGCAATAGAATGATGACAACTGCTGCACATCAGAAAAGATGCCATGAAGATGAAACACCTGAGGTTCCAGCAGTACATCGCACCCGTCTGAGACGGAGGACACCCTTCACCAACATAGGGTACGGCAGACTTTAAAGCACGTTTCTAGGACATCATAGGACGGCCTATGATCTCTGCCTCATCATCATAGCGCGTCCTATGAACTCAGGCATCATAGGACGACTCGCCATGCCTACATGACAGCAAAAGTGTAACCTTGACGAATGCCAGTCTACACTACAAATGTGTAAAATGCCAAGCAAAGTGCTGATTTTCTCTGGGTGCTCCGGTTTCTTGGTTTCTACGGGCATGCACGGGCCTTCCTGAACAGGGTCGAAAGCCACTTTTTCAGGATTGTGTCCATGAACTGGAATTACGATGCACCTATCCCTCAACCAGTGGTCTGAACGAAGAAGTAGAAGACCCACCAGATGGAGAACAATAGAATGAGGAGAACTGCCATGAACATGAAACACCTCAGGTTCCACCAGTACGCCGCAGGCATGACTGTGAACAGCACAGCCATCTGAGACAGGAGGAGACCCTTCAGTGGTCTGAACGAAGAAGACCCATCAGATGATGTCTATATGACGGCATATAGCCAGAGCACATAAATCCCTACAAGACATACTGTATATATAGACACAAGTAAGCAACATAACACAGAACAGTGACAGGCAGGAGAAGTAGTAGCAAGGAGGGGCAAACAGCTCCAGATGGCAGGGCATATTTTGCGTGATTTTTAAGTTTTGCTGCATACAAAAACCATCACATGTGATTGCCACTTAGTGCTGTGTTGCTATACCAACTGTCCGGTAACTGGCAAGAATTCTGTTCCAATGCATCCCCTCTACGGGCATGCACGGGTTTCTACGGGTGTGCACTAGTTAACTTAAATGACCAAAGATGCAGTTATTTGTGTTATAATACTTCTATATATAGTTTTTTTTTTAGAAATCTCCTCACCACCCAGACAGCAGGAAAAACCTCCCTTGTTTTGAAATTCAAATGATGGCACATTTAGTGTGTCTGAAGGCTGTTGACGGATTCAAGTCATTGACTTCATGAATTTCAGTCATCTTAACTTTCCAGGTACATAATAGTGAACATAAATTAGTTAATTAATATTAACTAAAAACAGCTCCTTTTCATTCTTGTCTGAAATAAGAAAAACAAAAAGCTAATGATTAGAAAGAAGACAAAATGAACCAATTCGAGCTCTTAACCACGTTAGCTAAGTGACTCTTCCCTTATTGCTCCCGTTACCAGCGGGTTAAAACTATGATAAAGCCTCCAGTGCTTACATATCTCTTCTGTTTTTTTTCTGCGTTTAAAGTACTTTAATAAGCTCATGTTTTTCTTGGACAGTGACTCAAGAGAGACACTCTGCCTGGTGATTGGGGTGGTCGTGCGGGCGCGGCGTTTCTGAACTCCGCATGGATGATGGTCATGTGCATTGTTCGTGTGCGCGCTTGCGGACCGTAATTTCTTCATATTTTTTTCTTTTATATTTTCTCATTGGAGTGGCGGGAAATTTACAAGTGTGGCGAGCCACCACCTGGAAGTGTTACCAGAGGAAACCCTGGAAATGTACAACAGGGGAAATAAGCATTGAACACATCAACATTTTTCTTATTAAACATACAGTATTTAGGATGGAGCCATTGACCTGAGCTTTTCACCAGATATCAGTAACAACCCAAATAATCCATTCATACAAAGAAATCAAGGCACTGTGTTGACAAAACAAGTTATATTTAATAATGTGGAATTGCACAGGGAATAAGTATTGAACACATGAAGAAAAAGAGGTGCAAAAAGGCATAGAAAGCCAAGAAACCTGCTGAAATCCATCAGAATGTAGGAAACCATCCCATCCCCCATCAATACAAATTAAGTTCAGCTGGTTAAGTCCAGACTGATAGCCTTTTAAAGGGCCTGTGAATATCAGATTGTCACACCACAAAGAACTTATGATGGGAAGAAGCAAAGAACTCTCTCTAGACCTTCACAACCTTATTGTTGCAAAACATAATGATGGCATTGGTTACAGGCACATTTCCAAAATGCTGAATGCTCCAGTGGGCACTGTTGGAGCCATCATTCGGAAGTGGAAAGAACATCATTTTACCATTTAGGACATTTTAACATTTAACATTTTAGGAGCTACTCCCAGGACTTCTGACAGAGGAGTCAGAAGAATTGCACTGGTCAACACCAAATTTATTGTCTAAAGTTTTTCTTTAGCTGATTTAGGACAATTTTGATGTGGCCAATCCAAAAATCACGTTGGTTTTGCTCAATCAGGTCAACTTTTTGAACTATGGCCACATGTTTTTTTACGTTTTTGTTTACATGTACAGGTATTTTTGCTTCATATGATGCAAAATTCTTTTTTTATTTTTTGAAATTCTCTGAATTTTGAACAATGATGACGTAACATTCAATTTAGGTGTACTTACCTTTATCAATGTCTGCTATTCAATTTACAGTACAACAGTACAACTGCTGTACAGCTGCTTACAACTTAGCATAAAAATCTGACCTGATCAAGAGGAAGGGATGTCATTTTTGGATTCAGCGGTGCAAAATTGTCTTAAATCAGTTGAAAAAACACAGACAACTTATAAAAAAATTATTTTTGTTATGTTGTGTTATCAGTAGGGTTATCTAAGAGCCAAAGACCACTTGTGGAGAGCTCCAGAAAGATCTGGAGTTAGCTGGTACTGCTGTTTCAAAGAAAACAGTAAGTAATGCACTCAATCGACATGTGCTCTATGCCCGCTCACCTCGCAAGATTCCATTGTTGAAGAAAAAGCATGTTGAAGCTCATTTAAAGTTTGCTGCACAACGTTTGGGCAAGCCAGTAAAATGCTGGGAGAATATAATCTGGTAAGATGAGACCAAAATTGAAGTTTTTGGATGCCACAACACACAGCATGTTTGGAGGAGAAATGACACTGCACATCAGCCAAAAAACACCATACCAACAGTAAAGTTCGCAGGTGGGAGCATCATGGTGTAGGGGTGTTTTTCAGCACATGGTACAGGCAGACTTCATATAATTGAAGGAAAGACGAATGGACAAATGTACAGAGGCATTCCTGATAAGAATCTGTTGCCATCTGCCAAGATGCTGAAGATGAAACGAGGGTGGACATTTCAGCAAGACAATGATCCCAAACACACAGCCAAGGAAACTCTCAACTGGCTCCAGAGAAGGAAAATAAAGCGACCAGAATGGCCCAGTCAGTCACCTAACCTGAATCCAATTGAAAATCTATGGAATGAACTGAAGATCAGAGTTCAGAGTTCACCTACCGAACCCTCAAGATTTGAAGACACTTTG